>JASEVX010000001.1:174569166-175875187 GCA_031761405.1 Serripes groenlandicus | reverse complement strand
AGAATCCTTTCAGCGCCAAATTGTTTAAAGTAGACTCTTCCATGTTCAAACTCGGACGAAACTATTTTCATGTTATAGGATTTTTGGAATATCTTTATAACTTACAGCCAAACAATGCAGATTTCAGGTGAGACAGCTCGTTACGAGCTGCCTCACCCGAATCTGTATTGTTTGCAAAAGGCTCAATATTGCCTTTGGCGCTGAAAGAATTAAACATCTCTAAAAATGAAAAAAGAATTATTCAATAGAGTTGAAAAACATTGTGACAATGGAGAAATTGCACATCACGAGTCCCAAATTCTCAATCGTTACCATTGGTCGTCTTCGTACAAATAGTCATTTAACCCTTTACCCACATAGAGACGATTTATGACGCCTCTGAAGAAGACGACTTTTGAATACATTGTGACAAAAGGATAAAAGGTTCCAAACGAGCAATTTGTCCCTTTGCAACAATGTTTTTTTTTTTTTTTTCCAGTTATAAAACCTTCATTTATAGAGATTTTCTGTGTTTTTGCCTACATGTGTTCACAGTCGTCTGCTGCAAAATCGCTGTTTGTGGTAAAAATACTGATCAAGATAATAATATAATTATTGGTCTCCATTATTATTATTGATATATCTTAGTCATAAATATATTTTTGTGTATAATTGAAACAATATAGGCGCAGAATACTTGAGTAAAAGGGATAGTATTATTTTGAGGAAAAACCCCAACAAATCCTGGTATAGTTTTCTTTTTTCACACCGTCTGCAACGCCTTTCATTCAATAGAGACATTTTTATTAGGAAAAATGAATGACATGTACAATAAGAAACCATAGCACATGTAATGTTTTAGAGTCCTCTGCTTTGAAATCGCACGAAGAAAATATTCACAATTGAATAAAAATGAGAATATTTTCATTCTAAAAAAATGATTCTTCGTTTACAATGTCTATCTTTAAAGTCGGCTTTAATGACGTCTGTACGACCAAAACAGGTTAATATTATGAAATGGAGGCCTATTTTGTTCTAGATCCATTATGAGAATGATAAACTGCATCCACCGCATTTACGACATATATTGAACGGTACTCCAGGAAAACCATCCAATCGGAGGTTCAGATAAAGGGAGGGGGGGGGGGGGGGGGGGGTATTCAGCTCTTTTTCCAACAATTTCTCTCTTATTATCCAATTTATCCCTATGCTGTGGGTACTCAAAAGAATCGTCTTACTGAGACGATTCTTTTGAGTACCCACAACATAGGGTTTAAGGGTCAAATAACGATTTTAGAACATGCAAAACGCCGCTCATCTAGAGCTCTGTATCCTTAACGCAATAACTACAAGTGCGGTAAAAGACCTAACTGAGTATTCATGCAGAGGATCCAAAATATATACTGCCTTACAGACGGTGTTTTAAACCTTGCATGACTAATATGTGAACAGTGCGGAAACAGATCAGACCGCGCGAAAGCGCTGACTAATATGGATCTTCACTGATCACAAATGGTTTTCGTAGGGCAAACATTGCCGGGTCAAAGAAACTGAGCCTGTTGTACAGTATCATCAACAGTCACATAATTCCCCTTCATCCCTGTAACTAATTCAACAGTGTGATGAGAGGTTATACATTTATCAAAGTGAGCAATTGCTCCCTTTTTTGCTGAATTACTGAAAAAAGTTGAAAACATTCTGGCAAAAGGAGAAATTGCTCGTTATGAGCAACTTCTTATTTTGCCATAATGTTCTCAAAAGTCGTCTGCTGTAAATGCGTCAAAATACGTCTACAGGTGGAAAGGGGTTAACAATGCTTTCAAATCCGTTTAAGAATTAAACTTTCAATTTTCAATTTTCAGAAAGTTTAATTCAAACGACCCTTTTATGTAAACAAGTAAATACAAAACCGACAAGTTTCGATTCAAACGACCCTTTTATGTAAACAAGTAAAAACAAAACCCTGATTCACCAGCTGCATGACTGTTTCGAACATTATTCATTGCTAGTAAATGAAATCTCCCATTCCCCAGAATTTTGTTTTTGTAACCGAGTGGTTTCACGTTCAGCATTCAATAAATAACACATGCTCTAATGGGCTCAGTAGACTTAAGATGGGATTAACACGAAAATGTATATCGAGGGCTTGGTGTGAAACGGTTGTATCTAAAAACCTATTTTGAACACCCTGGTTTAGGGGCAATTTGGACCCTTTTGTAAACAATGCAAATTTAGGTGCCATTGCTCAGAACGAGCAATGGCACCTAAATTTCCATTGTTTACCAAGAAAAATGATTTAACGCTTATAAAGACTATATGGCGAGTTGATTAACATTGGTAAAAAATTACCAATTTTAGTTACAACCGTTTCACGCCAAGCCCTCGATATGGATATATGAGCCACATCACGCGAAAACCGACATTCGGCCGGCTTTGAAATTAATGCAAATTAACATTAAATTGCGTTTTGGTTGAGCATACTACCCCTTAGACATCCTTGGGATGCTTAACACTGCTTGATTGCCAACTGAAAGTCCTGATCAACCTACACGGAGGCACAGGATGATCTTGGCATTTGCTTGTCGTAACGGCCTTAATATCTTTATTCGAGAGACATGGCCTAAATCGTCTGTAATACCAATTTACACGTATATGTGTCAGACTTTAGAGCAATGTTTCTTATTTACGCTAATGTCTATTTAAACATAGGCTTCTTTATATTACCTTTCAGTGCTTGATTTTATAATGAAAATCACCGTTTATGCATTAACGTCTCCCTTTTATATTATTGCTATCCGTCCATACGAAACGAAATCATGATGGCCTAAGCACTTTCCTTTGTGTGCGGAATTTTAATCATACTTAATACAAAGAGTAAATGTCAATAGAGCTTGGACAAATACGTGTTTCACCTACCTTGGTCAAAGGTCAAAGTCACCGTGGCTTCTATAACATTTCGCGTTTCACCTATCAAGGTCACATTCTACGCCTGCACATTCATTTCGTAATGAAGTCATCACTCTAGCACTTTCGTTTGTAGGTGGAACTTTCCAACATACATCAAGCTCAAAAAAGTTTCAAAGTCAGTGAAGGGAGCTTTAACAAGTTAACGATCTAGATCAAATGTCAAGGTCAAAGTGGCTGTAATACGTTTGTATAAAACGGCATCATCACAATAGCACGTTCGTGTTTTGGTTGAATAATTGCATACTTCACACAGGTTTAGAAAGCTTTATTAAAAAGGATCTTTGAAGAATTCGCGTTTCACGAACCTAAATCAAAGGTCAAGGTTACAGTTGCTATAATAGATATAGCACTTTCGTTTGTGGGAGGTATTATTTTACATACAAAGGTTAAGTGTCTCGGTAGCTTTTCATTGACATAGGCTAAAGGTCAATGTCACAGTTGACGATGTCTCGTTTCACTGACATATGTCAAAGGTAAAGGTCAAAATTACTATAAATATCCTAATGTTTAAATTGCCTAATCCACAGCATCTTGACTTTTTGGAGGTGGGGACATGTCTTAAAGATGTTTTTAGTTCATTTTTATCGGTCAACGTTGGTTGTTTTATTATTATTATTATTATTATCATTATTATTATGTTTACATTAATATTATTATTATCATTATTATTATGTTTACATTAATATAAGTATCATTATTATTTCTATTATTATTATCATTATTATTATTATTTCTATTATTTCTATTATTATTATTATTTTGAATATTATTATAATTACTATCATCATCATCAGCATCATCATCATCATCATCAACATCATCATCATCATCATCATCATCATCATCATCGTCATCATGGTTGTAATGAAAAGGTCGTGATCTATCGGTTAATAAACTATTTCTTGACGCTCAGACATTTCGTAATTAATCACACAGACAACTGCCCTATGTGGTTACATGGATTACTGCACATGAGAGCTCAAATTTGTGATTTAATAGCACGAAGGTTTTCACTTCAATATTGCAATGAAAAAACGCTTCCAGTGTTTCTATAATTCGTCTGTATTATTGATCGCATAGGCCAGCACAGTTATCTCCAGACACGGAAATAGACTCTCTATTTTATACCAAATTTTTACTTTGAAAACATATGGTAAAGAATTATTAAACTTTCTATTTTTCCCTCAATGTTCCATAATATACGAAAATTATGATTGAAATTTACCACATTTTTTTCTTCTAAATGTGAATAAAGCAAGGGAGCGACGTCACTTAAATGTTAAGCCTTTTCCTACTTGTAGACGTATTTTGACGAAATTTCAGCAGGCGAATTTTGAAAACATCGTTGTAAAAGGAGAAATTGCTCTCATTTTACCACAAGGTTTTAAACATAGTTCAATAAACACGAACACATACATTGTGGCATTTATAATATCACAAGTATATCTAAAGATTAGCATTCTATGTATTCTTGACACACTACTAATTCATAATGATGCTGCAATGCTTTTGTTGACTCTTTCGAGAACAAAGAAGATAGTCTGCATGGATGCGCATGTTGATTTGGGTCTACATTGATCGCAGAAATCCCGGCTACGCTTTGCTAACCGGATCAAAGTTAAAATGTCGTCGTGATGTTTTTCTTTCTTTTTCAGCGAATTGAAGATCAAATACAATGTAACAGCAGTCCCAAAATTTATCGTTATACACAAAGACGGCGAGGTTTTGACGTCGAAAGGGAGGAAAGAGGTCCAGGATAAAGGTGTCATCTGCTTTAGAAATTGGCAGCAGACGTCGAACATTTATGAAGCGAAACAAAACCAGACGTCTGCGCTCAATGATGCTAACGCTAACGCTGCTGACGGGAGCGTGGAACCAACGGACGTGAAGAAAGAATCAGAGGTATCCGAAACGTGATGGATGTTTACGAAAATCAACATTTGGGCTATTGCGACCAAAGCAGATCCAGATAAATGTTCGCATCAATATTATTTAATCTTACTCTCTGCACTGTAAGTAGAGGGTTTTTTTCCCAAAAAACTTATCAGTTTGGATCAGATAACATGAATGCGCTTTCTGATCTATATCTACGATTAAGCTTATCATAAGTTAGTTTTCCTGGTGCACGAATCAGTTATAATATGTGCATGCTTACTTTTGTTTATTTGAACCTTGATCAACAGTTATATTGCATTTCGACAGAATAACTTATCAATGTCTTTTATAACCATTTCCCATATAAACATATATACATCGGACGATCTTGAAAACAAGAGTTTTTTAGCATCTTTCCTAATGTCACAACCTTTTCAAAAGTCGTCTGCTCTATAAGTAAGTAAGTAAGTAAGTAAATTATTTATTATTGTGACATGTGTTACAAAGCATTTATAGTTTACATTTATTCTTTAACAATTATTATTAACACCCGGCCCCATGGGCCTATAAGTCACCAAAACATATATATTTTATAATATCATACAAATATACAAGATATATATATACAAAAAAGTGTGATCGGACGTGCAATTAGTCATTTTATTCGGTCGTATAAACAAATGTAGAAATCATTTAATAATAAATAATCAAATTATCTAATAGAGTAGAGTAATAATTCTGTTTCATATAATCAAAACCTTAGAAATAATTGTGGGGAAAAGTGGATATAGATTATCCATTCACCAAAATGATTTCAAAGGTTGTCTGTGTGTAGCATCGAAAGATATCTACTTGTGATAACATTCTCATTTAGTTAAATAATATACTCCGTCTTAGCATATACGCATTAACTATAAATTTGGCTGTCTTCCTAGGAGACTTTTGGATAAGATCAATAAATTGCTCTTGGTGAGACATTAATAGGAATTGGTTAATAAATATATCACTGTAAATATCGTCTCTTATTCTGTCATATAATGTACACCTCAATATAAAATGCTCTTCACTTTCTATTTCCTGGCATTTACACAATTTGCACAGTCTAGTGTTCAGTGGTTCTCCAAGATAACGGCCTGTCTCTATGCGTATAGGTAAAATTCCACATCTTAACTGGGCTAGCAAAGCGCGTTCATTTTTCTTTAAATTTAATTGTAAATATGATTCGCATGAAAAGTCCATTTTAAATAATATATAACTCCGGAGTTTTGGCACTTTTTCCACCTCTGATTTCCATAGGTTTGAGTAATAGCTCATGATCTTAATTTTTACGTTTGAAAGGTTTACACTCAGTCTATTATTATAGGAATCCATCAGATCTAACTTCTGCATAATACTTTTAAGTTTTGAACTCCAATTACATTTAATGGAATTGTAGTCCATAATGAAGACTTGTTTGGTTAGTCTGTTGTCGTCAAATTTTATAAGCCTATTATAATAGCGTATCATTGCAATCCACCGTCTATAAGTACTAGGCAGCCAGCCAGTGTCTCCAATTAATGCAAGTGTTGGGGTAAAACGGTGAACCCCCATGATATACTGCATTGCCCGAGGTTGCACGTTATCTATAGACTGAAAGGGCTTTCCACCCCACACACCTGAGCAGTAATCCAATATAGGCGTCACACATGAGTCGTACAGCTTAGTGAATGATTTAAACCCGAAATTCTTGTAATTATGGATTTTGGAGATTATCTTTCCTAGTGCGCGTCCTGCTCCCTTCGCTAGCGTTTCACAATTATGTTCAAAAGAACCTCTGTCCTGAAATATTATACCTAGGTATTTGTATCTATCAACTGTTTGTAGAACATTGTTGCCTATAGTAAAGACGAACTCAGATGGTTTCGCTCTATTTTTCCGAAAATGGACACACTTTGATTTATCTGTGTTTATTAAGACTCGCCACCTTTTACACCACGAGTGTAAGGTATTTAACATTTCTTGTAGTTTTTCCGCTGAGTCTGCAAATAAAGCAATGTCATCGGCGTACAGCAGAAGCGATAGCCTTCTGTCTCCTATACTAATACCAAGGTCGAGGTCATTAATTTCTTTAACGAGGTCATTAGCGAATATAGAAAAAATTGTGGGAGAAATACAGTCCCCTTGTTTCAATCCAGTTCTACAGTCTATATGTGTCACAATGCGTCTGCAAGTGGGAAAGGTTTCCCACATACAATAAATCGGCAGCAGACAACTTTGAAATTATCAAGGCCAAAATATAGAAAATCTCTATAAATGAAAGCATGATTATTGAATAGAGTTGAAATCATTGTGCCAAATGGAGAAATTGCTTATTATGAGCAATTTCTCCATTTGCCACTTTGATTTCAAAAGCCGTCTGCTTCAGAAGCGTCAGAAAGCGTCTACACGAGGGAAAGGTTAAGAACTTAAACTCCGAGTAAACCGTATTATTTCGAAACCACGTGCTCTCAGTGAACTTAACCATTAACCTGAAGTGGTATTTCAGAGTCTTTTGAAATATCTTAGAAAAAGAGCATAACTTCTTTATTTTGCTGATTTATGTGTATGTTTTTTCCCACAATGTTTTCAAATATCGTCTAAAGCAAAAAAGACGTTTAAAGTCATCTAAACCAGATCAATGATTGAGCGGGTTATAAAGGCAAAAATATTAAGATAAAGTTCACTTGAATGTTTTAAATTATTAGACATTATTTGTTTATATATCTACGCATGTATAATTAAAGTGCCATAGTTAGAATTAAGGGGGATTTCATTTCGCTTTATTGTTCGAATCTCTTCGCCCCTTGTAAACAGCTTCCCTACTTTCACATGTATCACATCACACAGAGTGCTAAGCTATGTGAACTTTAACATCAAAAGATATGCTTATATACTTAGCCATGGAAATATCCATACATCTACGTCAGACGAAAAAGTAAGATTGTCTGTGTTAACACTGAACATCTCAAGTTCAACTACTGCACAGACACGTTCTCAGCAGAAACTGCAGTTGATGTATACAGTATATTTAATAATAGAACTCTTTGAGTAATTTCCGGCAAAACACCCCTAAAACACCAGAGGGGTAGCTCCACTGTTATTTCGACGGTGCATCATCAGCTGATGGCGACATGGACTTACAGGAAGATTCGTTTTTGTTTGACACGGTGTGTAATGTGTTTTGGAATCTACTGACTGATTAAAGCAATTAGCATCAACGAACATATATATGAACGGGGCTATGCAAACAAGTGTGGATTAAGATCAGCCAATTCATTCGGACAGTCTGATCTGGCTTTACCATTTTCGCAAATTATTCATAGACAGTTTTAGGAATCTCGTGAAAAGCAGTATCTATTTGGATAGCTTAACAAGGAAACAAATGCAGGTAATTTTTTTTTACCTCTTGTATTTATTTTACGTTAAGGTTAGTTTTCGTCGAGCTCCTCTCATATAAATGGTCATTACCATTTATTGTAAATGCGTTTGTGCCAATAAAATATTGTATTGTATTGTATAAACCACACGAGGAATCCGCCGTGCCCGAGTGTTTAACATCGGGGATTTGGAACCGGGTGTTCCATGTTCGACCCACAATCGCGGCACGGCGCTTGGGCAAGGCACATTTCCTAGACTAGAAATGATTTCTTTAATATGAAAAAAAAAACCCATCACACGGTGTATTTTTTTGTTATTACATTTGAAGACGGGAGTACACTTTTACATGATATCGTTTAATTATTGATTTTACATCGATCGCGATACAGACTTTCAGCTTATATTAATCACGCTCGCTTTCTGCTTTTTCGAGACATAACCAGGGGTGGGATCATTTGTTTTTGTAAACAAAATCCAAAAAGCAGAATCCGCTCATCACGGGATTCAAACCCAGGGCCTTTGGTTCGAGAGGCCGACGCTCTACCACAGCACCACTGTCTTCTACATATTTCATTATCTGACCGGTTGAGTTTGTTGAACTGGCCGCACATTGACTAGAGACAGGGGACATGTATCGTATTTATGAGCCTCGACGAAAAACAATAGGCAATCAGTGTAGATCCAAACCAGCCTATTCATAGCGACATTATGATCAAGATGGGCAATATTCCCCATCAGGTCTTCGAATCCAGTAGATTCCCTGTTCACTATATTTACAATACATTATGCAATACAATATTTTATTTCGATGCTGAGTATGTACATAAACCAGCTCTGCAATAAATTATACATCATTACATATTCTAAACTACACAAACCGCCTCTGTGGTATTGTGGTAAAGCGTCTTCCTCGGACGCGGAAGGTATCGGGTTCGATCCCCGGCCAGGTCATATCAATTAAAAATGGTGTTATGGCGTTCCCTCAGTGGCCCTGGGTTGTAGGGTTAGATGACTCCCTTGTGTCAAGATAAATGGACAAGAAGTACTGGTAACTTACCAAGGAAACACGGTGATATCACTGAACAATTATCGAAAGAGGCTCAAAACATTAAACGAAAGGTTTAAACTACGATTAAGGAAAAAGTTCAAAGGGCACATTTTCCGACGTCGATGTTCATGTATCAGAAACGTCTTATTAATATAACGCCAGCAAACTAATCCATGCAATAGACTACAAAGAAACCAAACATCCGAACCGTATTAACCCTTATACTGCTGCGTTCAACTTACTGGTATCATCATTCTTGGCTTGACCTTGACCCTTTCCCACTTTACAGACGCGTTTGATGCATTTGCAGCAGACGACTGTTTAAAACAGCGTGACAAAAGGAGACATTGCTAATGATAAGCAATTCACCTTTGTCATAATATGTTCAACTCTATTCAATAATCTTACTCTTGTTAAAATACATTTTCGATAGTTTTGTCTATTGCTGTTCAAAGTAAGGCAAATGGTGTTTACTGTTAGATATAGTTTAATTTTAAGTTAAGCTTGTTAAGCAAATTGTGTTTAATATTAGGTATATCTTGATAAGCCAATAGTGTTCAATGCTAGGTATATCTTGATAAGTAAATGGCGTTTAATGTTAGGTATAAAGCTTGATAGCAAATAGTATACAATGTTAAATATATCTTGATAAGTAAATGGTGTCTCATGTAAGGTATATGTTGATAAGTAAATGGCGTTTAATATTAGGTATGTCTTGATAAGCAAAAAGTGTTTAACGTTAGGTATATCTTGATAAGTAAATGGTGTTAAATGTTTGGTATGAAGCTTGATAGCAAGTGGTATTTAACGTTAGGGAAATCTTGATAAGTAAATGGTGTTTAATGTTAGGTATAAAGCATAAAAGTAAATAGTATTTAATGTTAGGTAAATCTTGATAAGTAAATGGTCTTTAATGTTAGGCATATCTTGAAAAGTAAATGGTTTTTAATATTAGGTAAATCTTGATAAGTAAATGGTGTTTAATGTTAGGTATATCTTGATAGCAAAAAGTATTAAATGTTAGGAATATCTTGAAAAGTAAATAGTGTTTAATGTTAGGTATATCTTGAAAAGTAAATAGTGTTTAATGTTAGGTATATCTTGATAAGTAAATGGTGTTTAATTTTAGGTATATCTTGATAAGTAAATGGTGTTTAATATTAGGTATATCTTGAAAAGTAAATGTGTTTAATGTTAGGTATAAGCATAAAAGTAAATAGTATTTAATGTTAGTCGAATCTTGATAAGTAAATGATCTTTAATGTTAGGCATATCTTGAAAAGTAAATGGTGTTTAATGTTAGGTATATCTTGAAAAGTAAATGGTGTTTAATGTTAGGTATATTTTGAAAAGTAAATGGTGTTTAATGTTAGGTATATCTTGATAGCTAAAAGTAAATAAATGTTAGGTATATCTTGAAAAGTAAATAGTGTTTAATGTTAGGTATATCTTGAAAAGTAAATGGTGTTTAATGTTAGGTATATCTTGATAAGTAAATGGTGTTTAATATTAGGTATATCTTGAAAAGTAAATCATTTACTTTTCAAGATATACCTAATATTAAACAATGTGTTTATTGTTGGTATATCTTGATAGCAAAAAGTATTTAATGTTAGGTATATCTTGATAGCAAAAAGTATTTAATGTTAGGTATATCTTGATAGAAAAAGTATTTAATGTTAGGCATATCTTCATATCAAAAAGTATTTGATATTAGGTATATCTTGATAAGCAAAAATTGTTTAACGTTAGGTACATCTTGATAAGCAAAAAGTGTTTAACGTTAAATATATCTTGATATATAAAAAGTGTTTAACGTTAGGTATATATTGAAAAGTAAATAGTGTTTAATGTTAGGTATATCTTGATAGCAAAAAGTATTTAATGTAAGGTATATCTTGATTATTAAAAAAATAGTGTTTAATGTTAGGTACAGCTTGATAAGCAGATGATGTACAATGTTAGGTACAGCTTGATTACCAAATAGTGTTTAATGTTAGGTACAGCTTGATACGCAGATGTTGTACAGTGTTAGGTACAGCTTTATTCGTAAAAATAGTGTTTAATGTTAGGTACAGCTTGTTAAGCAGATGATGTACACTGTTAGGTACAGATTGATTCGCAAATAGTGTTTATATCTTGATAAGCAAAAATTGTTTAACGTTAGGTATATCCTGATAAGCAAAAAGTGTTTAACGTTAGATATATCTTGATATGTAAAAAGTGTTTAATGTTAGGTATATCTTGATATGTAAAAAGTGTTTGATGTTAGGTACAGCTTGATACGCAGATGTTGTACAATGTAAGGTACAGCTTGATTGGTAAAACTAGTGTTTAATGTTAGGTATAGCTTGATAAGCAGATGATGTACACTGTTAGGTACAGCTTGATTGGCAAAGAGTGTTTAATGTTAGGTACAGCTTAATTCGCAAATATTGTTTAATGTTAGGTACAGCTTGATTCGCAAATATTGTTTAATGTTAGGTACAGCTTGATCGGCAAATAGTGTTTAATGTTAGGTACAGTTTGAATCACAAATATTGTTTAATGTTAGGTACAGCTTGATTCGCAAATAGTGTTTAATGTTAGGTACAGCTTGATTCGCAACTAGTGTTCAATGTTAGGTACAGCTTGATTCGCAACTAGTGTTTAATGTTAGGTACAGCTTGATTCGCAATTAGTGTTTAATGTTAGGTACATCTTGATTCGCAACTAGTGTTTAATGTTAGGTACAGCTTGATTCGTAAATAGTCCTAACTGTTAGGTATAGCTTGATAAGTAGCTGTTGTACAATGTTAGGTACAGTTTGATTCGTAAAAATAGTGTTTAATGTTAGGTACAGCTTGATAAGCAGATGATGTACAATGTTAGGTACAGCTTGATTCGCAAATAGTGTTTAATGTTAGGTACAGCTTGAATCACAAATATTGTTTAATGTTAGGTACAGCTTGATTCGCAAATAGTGTTTAATGTTAGGTACATCTTGATTCGCAACTAGTGTTTAATGTTAGGTACAGCTTGATTCGCAACTAGTGTTTAATGTTAGGTACAGCTTGATTCGCAAATAGTGTTAACTGTTAGGTACAGCTTGATAAGTAGCTGTTGTACAATGCTAGGTACAGCTTGATTTTCAACTAGTGTTTAATGTTAGGTACAGCTTGATTCGCAACTAGTGTTTAATGTTAGGTACAGCTTGATTCGCAAATAGTGTTAACTGTTAGGTACAGCTTGATAAGTAGCTGTTGTACAATGCTAGGTACAGCTTGATTTGCAACTAGTGTTTAATGTTAGGTACAGCTTGATTCGCAAATAGTGTTAAATGATAGGTACAGCTTGATTCGCAAATAGTGTTAACTGTTAGGTACAGCTTGATTCGCAAATAGTGTTAAATGTTAGGTACAGCTTGATTCGCAAATAATGTTAAATGTTAGGTATATCTTGATAAGCAGATGATGTGTAATGTAAGGTCTAGCTTGATTCGCAAATGCTGTTTAACGTTAGGTATATCTTGATAAGCAATTGCTGTTTAAAGTCATGTACAACGGGATAATGATTCATCCATAATCCTTCTGCAATCCTCTGTCTGACTTCTGATGATTAACACAAGTCACTGTGACACCGGCGTCATTCGTCTCCCTTCAATGGACTTAAAACGTTTATGCGGGAAGGTATCCAGTCGCCAATACATTCCCCCACTTTATGCCAAATTCTCCCCATATCTCCCAGAAAAGTTAACGGTACACAGTTCTAACACCTCCGCAGGAGATCATTAACTGGTATAAATGCATAGGACTGTGCTGCTGAATTGATGTATGTGGGAAAGCGTTAAAAGTAACATACGCCATGCATCTGTTTATCCAGTATCTTCTGATATCACAAATTATTAGACTGCTTTATGATTATCGACGACGCAGGAAAATCGACCAAAAATCATGACAAAGTAGATTCAGATCAGCATATCTGTATCTTTAAAGTATCTTCACTGTCAACCTTCGGTTAAATCAGTCAGTAAAACAATTGTTAATGAAGCTGAAACACTGACCTGACTGTAGGAGCATGTAGACTGATCTTAAACTGTACATGTGTTAGATGTGTGAAGGTTCATTTCTCTACGACAAAACTCATGCATAAAGAGCTCTGATAGAAAATGGTGCAGCTGAAATAATTACCCACCACAGTAAAATTGCTATTGATTAATTGAAGTTTAACACTATTTACGACTGTTTTGAATTAAACCACGTGGATCAGTTCCAATAACCGCGTATTTTCTGGCTTTCTTCGTGCCAGCACTAATCGCAACATTCTTTCCATATACAGTCCTCAACATTATGCCAGAAATTTCATCAAATATGAGGAAGATAAACAGTTAGACTTTAGGCCATTAAGCCAGCTTCAATTACCCATGGTTCATTAGACCATTTCTTGATAGAGCAATTAAATTGCCAAGATGTTTTTCTGACCGGTATATGACTTTGGACTGATAAGAAGTTCCTGTATTCTCAGGACATGCATTGAAGTTGTTATTTTAAAGAAATGAGTTGAAGGTTTTTAACTGCTATTTTATGTTTAATTCTTGAAATACTACCATAACTAATAATGTAACCCCATTTCCCCCATATAGACGCCCCTGCAGCAGACGGAAGTTGCGAACATTAAGGCAAAATAAGAAATGGATTTCGATTAGCACTTCTATTTCACAATGTTTCACAATGTTTTGAAGTTTATTGTAAAAAATACACTGTCTGTACAAAGAAACTGTCCATAACGTGTTAAAGGGTGGGGTTATATTTCTAATAACCTGAAAGAAAGGCTCAGGGTGATCTATTTTGATTTATTCTTCCTGTCTGTCCGTCTCCTTCTGACGAACATTCACAACTTCATAGGAAATAGTAATGTAATTCATGATTTTGTTTACTTGGCTCCCGATTTTCTCTTAAATGCCTCGCATCTGTTTAATAGCTAATCAACTTCTATAATTTAAGTATAACATGTATTCATTTATTCGACAACAGACGATTTTGGAAACATCTATGCAAATAGATGTATTAAATATTCTATAAATGATATTATAATAATAAAAAGAGTTGAAACCATTGCAGCAAAAGAAGAAATTGTTCATTACAGGACGTTTCTCCTTTTGCCACAATGTGTTGACCCTTTCCCTCATACGACAGTTCTGCAGCAGACGACTTTGAACATATTTTGTCAAACAATAAAAACTCTCTATAATTGAATGGATAACTTATGACTAAAAGTGGAAAACATTGTGGCAAAAGGAGAAATTGCTCGTTTTGAGCAATTTCTTCTTGTGTTTGTTTTCAAAAAGCCGTCTCCTGCAGAGGCATCAGAAAGCGCCTATATGAGGGAAAGGGTTAAAAGACTTCTTCTGCATTTATGATAATATGCGTTCGTATATGGAATACGCGAATTGAATATATTTCGTCCAAAGACTGTTTTACTCCTTCGCTCAACCTTTTTTTGCTGCATTATGCAGCAAATTATGTTCTTGCCAAGTACATTATTATGTCGACCATCACATGATGTGTGATATGTTCGAACAGTCCATTTTTATTATCAAACCAGAAAACAAATCCGGTATGGACTGTATTTGCTATTGCTTTCTACTTTTACTTAAACTATGATTGATCGTCTTATCTTGACCGACACAAGTCTTAAAATTGTTCACATTTTATTTCTACTACCAGTAATTAATTAATTCTCAACAGGACCAGTCCATTTTATTTTTGAAAAGTGGTTACCTCACACTTATGAAAATGTTTTTGATTGGAACTGTATATAAGCTTCAATTCAAGCCCACTGGAACATGTGACAAACTCATGAGTATTATTTTCTCACGAAACAAGTAAAACTCATTTTGTTTTAATCTTATTTCATTAAGTTCCACTCGTCAGGTTATTTGGGTTGATCCGAAAAGTAAGTTTAAGGAAGTTCATGAGTATTATTTTCTCACGAAACAAGTGAAACTAATTTTGTTTGAATCTTATTTCATTAAGTTCCACTCGTCAGGTTATTTGGATTGATCCGAAAAGTAAGTTTTTATGAAGTTCATTCACTTAAAAGCGCCCAATTGATCCTTTGAAAATATTTTTAAGTTTTTACCTTGAAATTACCAAATGGGGATACTGTCTTCTGGTGACAAAGAAAATGAGCGGTGCTTCAGGAAGACCAAAATCCAAGCATTTTCCACCAAAACAGATCAAGACCTGTCTACGCCTCCGTGCTATCTGAACTGGGTCTGCACTGATTGCCAATAAGTCAAAGCTTCTTACATGCAGTGCATATGGTATAGACAAGTACATTTATCTTTTTTTTTTACATTTGTCGTTGAAGCTCCATTGTTGATTTTGGGCTCAATTATACATGTATGTAAAAAATTGTATGCATTGTAGAGGAAACAGTATACTATCAACTATTGGGATATGTGGGGCAGAAGAGAGACTAGAGCAAGGGGATGGGGGTATGCATTTCTTATATGCTTATACATTATAATGTTGAATGTTGTCATCCTAAAGGTTAAACAATCTACAGTACATACATGTATATAAATAGTATATACATGTATACTGATTAGATACGTTTTACTCAAATGTTATACCTCATGTATTCTAAATACTCAATGTGAAACATTCTAGGAAAATGTGCAATTATTTGATAAACACCCCCCTCCCACATGAAGACACATTTTGATTCAGTGTGTCAAACATTGCAAGAAAAAGAGTAATTGCTCAATGTAGTAATTTGCTGTTTTCCAACAATGTTTTCTTCTCTTTTCTGTTATTTAACTTTTATTCATAGAGGCTCCCCATATTTTCTTAAAGATTTGTCCAAGATTGTCTCCTGCAGATTCATTTAATTGTTGGAAAAGGGGATTAGATAGCTTCTTTTCCTTCGATTATTTCAATTAAAATATTCAGTTGAGTCCTGAACAGCTTTCTGCATCCGTCCTACGCATTTATACCAGAGGCCTACTGATATTCAGCAAGGGCTTATCAGCTAGTAAATCACTTATAACTGTTAAACCCCTATTAACATGAGCTGAGAGCCTAGTCATCACTAATTGGCCCTCTTTGATCTTATCTTGGGCCATGAAGTTGATATCTGAAGGGTCAAGTTAATTTCTGTAGATGCAGTTTCTAATAATATATTACACACACTTCTCATTTTGACACAATGTTTTCAACACTATTCAATAATTACAATTTTATTTGAAGAGGTTTTTTATTTGTTGATTTTTTCAACGTCGCTGAATAATACAATTTAAATTCACATGATGTTATTCATTTCATTTTTGCCCTTTTCATATTTTATCTTCAATGAAAATAACAATGTTGAAACAGAAACATGGAAACATGTTTTAATTACGGAAACACTTTTTTTTACCCCTCACCGTCTAATCCATTTCTCTTATTCTATAAATCTACATCAGACAAATTTAAAAGCACTTTCCGAATTTAAAAGCAGTTTCCGAGTTAGTAAAATATATGAAACATTATCAACCATGGAGATCATTACTAGCAACAAGGGTGGCCACAATATTCTGTTTCATGGCCACATGTATACAAAGAAGAGCACTAATACATCTTGTATCTGGTGGATATGTGTTCGCCGTACAGCTCAGTGCAAGGGCAGTCTGAAAACATCTCTGGCTATGGAAAATACCGAGATTGGTACGGAACACAAACCCAACCCAGCGTCTGCGGAAGTTGCGAAGGCCACGGTTAACCTGAAGCAACTGGCCGGCCACACCAGAGAGAAGCCTGCTCATCTGATTGCCCAGACACTTGCTGACATTGGGTAAGATGCCCGGGTTCTATTTGCTAAGGAAGACACACCAAAGAAGATGGTCCGCAGAGTACGCGCTGGGCGACGTTCCCCCATGCTGGATACTTAAGATGACCTAGCGATCGATGACGAGTGGGCCCGCACAGCCGGTGACAATCGAGAACAGTTTCTGTTTTATGACAACGGTCAGCAGGCGGTTTCCCGCATCATTGCTTTCACATCCATTCCTGCCATGCGTCTCCTTGCCGCTGCCGACACTTGGTTCGTTGATGGCAATTTCGCGATGGCTCCACGAGGTTTTATGCAGCTCTATATTATCCGGGTACCACTTGGCACTACAGCCGTCACTACAGTGTATGCTTTACTGGAAAGGAAGTCCCTTCAGTGCTACCAGGAGCTCTTCCAGTCAGTCTTGGATTACTGTGAGACTCTGGAGCTTCCAGAACCAACACCAGCCACTGTACTGTGCGACTTCAAACTGGCTGTCATCTGGGCTCTGAGAGCTGTGCTGCACCCTGGCATCGCAATCCAATGATGTTTCTACCATCTCACCCAGGCAACCTGATGGAAGATCTAGAAGCCGGGTCTCAGCCCCAGGTACGCAGCCAACGACGACTTCAAACTGTTCTGAGGAAAGCTTGATGGCTTGGCCTTCCTACCTCTGTATGCCATATCTGCTGGGATGGACTACCTGCTGCAGCACACACCAGCTGGTGCAGCAGAGTTCGCTGACTACTTCAACAAGACCTACGTCACTGGATCTTATCGCCAGGTCCAACCAGCACATGGCCAGGTTCGCGTCCATCTCCAGCGTGTACCTCCCCGTTATCCACCCGAGGTATGGAACGTGCATGGCGCTACCATCAACGATAACCACAGTACCAACAACCAGTGCGAGGGATGGAACAACCGCTTCATCCGTCTCGTTGACTAAACCAACCCACCCATTTGGACTTTGATCGACGCCATCAAGAAAGAAGACTGCAAGACGCGCACACTGATCGCACAGGATTTAATCGGTCAGCCACCAAAGAAGCGCATTAGACGTGAATATAGAGACCCCCAGACTCGCCTATGCAACCTTTGCCACGATCGCATAGCACGCCGCAAGACCGTGGAGTAGTTCCTTGATGGGGTTGGACACAGCATCCGCCGCTGGATCCCAGCTAACAGGCAGAAGATGATGAGTAGACTGGACAGCCGAATAAAACTGTTTAGCTAAAAAAATGTTTGCCAGGATGTTAAATGGGATGTGTGGATAGCTGATAAAAGTGACAGATCATGAACTGTTTCACTCAAATACTGAAAACATTGTGACAAAAGGAGAAATTGATCAAAACGAGCAATTTCTCCTTGTGCCACAATTTTTTCAACTTTGTTCAGTAATTTTACCTACAATTAAAGAGATTTCCCATATTCTTGAGCAGAACATTTTCAAAGTCGCCTGCTGCAGATTTGCTGTTTGTGGGAAAGGGTTAATGTTAAGACTACTCATTGAACAATACTTTTTCAGAAAGAGATGAAAAAATAGTATTAACATAAAACACTGCTGATAATGATTATAAATTATACGCCTTCCTATGATTAATTTAAAAGCCTCCCATTTCATTATAAATCAGTAAGATGGGCATTTAATATATTCCTGAAGAAAAGTCTCCATTATTTTATGTAAAAAGGAACTAAATGTTAATGGTCAATTGATATGGCATTTTAAAATAGATGGATATACAATCCAGGATGTTGAAAATATCTCTTTTGAAAATCTCAGTCTTCGTTATCTCTAGAAATGTTCATTTTATTCCGCGGCTAAGACTATAATCTTGAAACTTGATAAGATTATAAAACATTCCAGGATGATGCTATCAGCGGTATCATGACAAGCCATGATATTATAATTAAATGCCCATTACTGGCCACCACATAGGAAATTTTGGGGAAAAGTGGAGATCTGGTATAAATGCGTAGGACTGTTTACGTACATGTATACACCGGTCGTTTCACATACGACTGTCTGTCCTGGTTAATCAAACAACTGCGTACAAACAACATTAATCAAACTTTATCTTTCTGCAGCCAGCTGAACATTTGCAAATACTAACTTACCCATATTCCGCCAAAATTGTGTTAACCCTTTCCCACATACAGACGCATCTTGACGCCTCTGGTGAAATTGCCACAATGTTTTTAACTGTCTATTCAATGATCAAACTTTCATTTATAGGTCTAACATAGTTTAGACTATATATTGTTCAAAGTCGTCTGCTATTGATTTGTTGTATGTGGGAAATGGTTAACAAGTGCTGTTACATTTATGTGTTAGTCATTGCTTCATATTGGTGTGATGAGGATTAACTTAATATTCAAAAGCAATATACCCTTGAAGACATTGTAAAAGTGGCTTAGGGCGATTTATGAATCCCTAACAGAAAAACTTAATCTTATAACGATAAAATTAAAAACATTGTGAGAAAGAAGTCTTTCTCATTTACTGTTAGTATTACATATTTTTACGTTCATGTCTTTTATATAACAATTGACATATAGCTATAATGAGTTATCCAACACTTGCTTGGATCTTACCAATTTGAAAACATCTAAAAAATCATGATCTAGAAATAAGCGCACTATTTTATACCTGACGCGATATGATCAGAGCTGAATTGAAAACATCGCGTATTTGCAGGATTTTCCGTTACCGCCTTTTTGCAATTGAACAAAACTGGACTGAAGGATATGGTTTAATTTTAGCCCGCCATGCAATATATCACCGCAAATTGGAGTTAACCCTTTACCAAATCTGAAGTAGGCAACTTTGAAAAACATCAAAGCAAAAATGAGAAAAAAATATCTATACATGAAAGTATAATTGATGAAAAGAATTGAAAACATTGTGGCAAAAAGAGAACTTGCCTAAACGAGCAATTTCACCTTTTACAACAATGTACATTAAAAAAAAAGGCGTCTACACATAGAGGCGTCAGAAAGCGTCTGTATGTGGAAAGGGTTAAACGGTTAATCCTTTTACTTAACCTACTCATTACTTGATAGCATATTTTGAATAAATGTGAAGGGATTTTTTTTTAACGAAATTCGAAAATCAATCTTTAATCTTAAACAGTTATTTGTAAATAAAATACTTATCTAGATGTTCTTGATATATGTCTAATTGTATATCGGCTACAAGAGGGAACCAGGGGTACCAAAGAGTGAAACTTTTAACCCTTTCCTATCTGCAGACGCATTTTGACGCAATAGCAGCAGACGACTTTTGAAAGAATTGTGGCCAAAGGTGAAATTGCTCATGATGAGCAATTTCTCCTTTGGCCACAATGTTTTCAACTTTATTTAACAAATAAACTATCTTTTATGGAGATTTTTAGCTCACCTATGCACGAAGTGCAAGGTGAGCTATTGTGATCACATTTTGTCCGGCGTCCGTCCGTCGTGCGTCGTGCGTCGTCCGTCGTCCGTCGTCCATCGTCAACATTTGAGCTTGTTAACACTCTACGGGCTACATTTTGCATCCAATCTTCATGAAAGTTTATCAGAACGTTCATCTCCATAAAATCTTGGACAAGTTCGAAACTGGGCGATATGAGGTCAAAAACTAGGTCACTAGGTCGAATTGAAGGAAAATCTTGTTAACACTCTGGAGGTCACATTTTCAACTTGAGCATATTGAAACTTTATCAGAATGTTTGTCTTGATGATATGTAGGTCAAGTTTGAACATGGGTCACGTTGGGTCAAAAAGTAGGTCACTAGGTCAAATTGAAGGAAAATCTTGTTAACACTCCAGAGGCCGCAATTTTTGCTTCAGCAGTTTGAAATTTTGTCAAAATGTTTGTCTTAAAAATATCTAGGTCAAGTTCGAATATGGGTTATGCCGGGTCAAAAACTAGGTCACTAGGTCAAATTGAAAGAAAATCTTGTTAACACTTTTGATGCCGCATTTTTTGCTGCAGCAGCTTGAAATTGGGTCAGAATGTTTGTCTTAAATATATCTAGGTCAAGTTCAAATATGGGTCATATTGGGTCAGAAACTAGGTCACCAGGCCAAATTGAGGGAAAATCTTGTTAACTCTGTAGAAGACGCATGTTTTGCTTCAGGGGCTTGAAATTTGTTCAGAATATTGAGCTGAATGATATCTAGGCCAAGTTCGAATATGGGTCATGTCGGGTCAAAAACTAGGTCACTAGCCCAAATTGAAAGAAAATCTTTTTTACACTTTGGATGCCGCATTTTTTGCTTCAGTAGCTTGAAATTTTGTCAGAATGTTTGTCTTAAAGATATCTAGTTCAAGTTCAAATATGGGTCATATTGGATCAGAATCTAGGTCACTAGGCCAAATTGAGGGAAAATCTTGTTAACTCTGTAAAAGCTGCATTTTTTGCTTCAGCAATTTGAAATTTGGTCAGAATGTTTGTATAAATGATATCTAGGCCAAGTTTGGATATGGGTCATGCCGGGTTAAAAACTAGGTCACTAGACCAAATTGAAGGGTAATCATGTTAACACTCTGGATACTGCATTTTTAATTTCAGCATGATAAAACTTTATCAGAATGTTTTTCTTGATGATATGTAGGCCAAGTTTGAATATGGGTCATGCTGGATCAAAAACTAGGTCACTAGATCAAATTGAAGGAAAATCTTGTGAACACTTTGGATGCCGCATTGTTTGCTTCAGCAGCTTGAAATTTGGTCAGAATGTTTGTCTGAATTATATCTAGGTCAAGTTCAAATATGGGTCATATTGGATCAGAAACTAGGTCAATAAAGGAAAATATTGTTCAAACTCCGGAGGCCGCATTTTTACTTTGAGCAAGTTGAAACTTAGTCAGAATGTTGTCTTGATGATATCTAGTCCATGTTGGAATATGGGTCATATCAGGTAAAAAATATAGATCACTAGGCCAAATGAAGGAAAGTATTGTTAACACTGTGGAGGTTGCATTCAGAATAATTGTCTTGATGTGTTTTGCATTGCAGTACATTGTATAATTAAGGTGAGCGATCCAGGGCCATCATGGCCCTCTTGTTTCAGGTTTTTGTCACCATGTTTTCAAAGTCATCTGCTGCAGATTGTTGTATGTGGGAAAGGGTTAATCAAATGTGTAATAACAACTAATTTCGACCGGGATCCATATTAAACAATTATTTTAGAGCATTATTTTCAAATTTGATGAATTGATTGTACTTTTCTGCTTCAAGAGGGAACCAGAGGTACCAAAGAGTGAAGCTTTTAAAAGTGTAGTAACAAACAATTTCGACCGGGATCCATATTTACCAATTATATTATAACAATATTTTCGAATCTTAATTTGATAGTGATTTTGTTAGTGTGAAATTCAATTTACAATTTATAATTTGATTATATCTGTGTCCTACTTTTAAAACCGTCTCGATGATGTAGTGGTAGAGCGTCCGCCTCGGGTGCTGGGGGTCGCAGGTTCGATCCCCGGTCGGGTCATAACGCAGACCTTAAAATGGTAGTAATGGCTGCCGTCCTTGTTGCTCAGAGGGTTCCGGGTAAGCATGACGACTGACTGACTGGTGTCAGGATTAATGGACCAGTAGTACTGGTTACTTACCCGGGAAACGCCTTGATATAACTGAAAACATGCTGAAATCGGCGTAAACCTCCAAAAAAATATTAATCAATCAATCCTACTTTAAATGGTTTATGATCTGATAGTGTATTCCTGCTGTATATTAACCTGTCGCTTGATGAATACGTAACGACGTCAGTTTACCAACATGTATTCAGTAGGGCCGAATACACTAGGTGGCGAATACGATATGTATCACGAAATACAGGGTAACGAATACGAATATTAATTCACGAATATTGTCATGCATTTAACAACATGTAAACACAAATTAAATCAGAAAATATTAACTTAATATTTTCAGTACTTTGATTTTATAATAGGCATAAGCAGGGGAAAGAAATTGGGAATTTAATGTAGCGTTTTAACGAGTTTTACCTGATGTCATAGTGTGAGATGGAATGTCTACCTTGAATCCTTTCGGAAATCCGAAATGTTTACATACATTCGACGTATATTTGGCCGGAGATTAAATGATTTTTCGTTGACGGGTTTTTGTTGTCATTAAATGAGAATTCTCTATTTTCAATCGAATTATAATTCATAATTCATTAAAAACACATTTTAAACACACAAAATCGTATGTCAAAATAAATCTTAGCGAACACAACATCAAATTTTTTTTTTTGAGAAAATGAAAAAAAAACAAGTCGCAAATTCAGTGGTCAGTTGTTGTGGGTGGGGTACTATATAAATATAGCTCCGAATGCGCTATGAAACTAAAGAGGTTTTCAAGTGTGACAAAAGGTTTGTTATGTTTGTAGTTCAGTTACATTGGATTTAATTTAAATCATACAGCTTTTGATTATATTCGTAAATAATAACGAAACGAAATTGTATTGTATTGTATTGAATAACGAATAACGAATACGTATCGTACAGACCTGTATTCGATTATATCGAATATTCGAATGTATCGTTACAGCCCTAGTATTCAGTGTTTACTAACCAATCAAGTACAGCTCCATGTGCAAGAGTGATAAATAACTTAGTGTCACCTATGTTCTGTAATAGTTATTTTCTTTGTAACTTTGTTCAAGGAAGCAATCCTGTGTTTTAATGAAACGAAATGATCGACATTCGAACGTTGGATACGTGATAATAAGATAATCGAATTATTGCGGATTGCAAAGGGAGACACTAGAGGAAACGAAACGTTTGAATCTTTGCCACGAAAATGCAGCTAGCGTCAATTAGGATTTCGAAAAGAGAATGAAATGCTACCGATTTCGCGCACAGAAGGAAATGGGATAGTGCATTTAAAAAGGGGATAGTTTGTCGTATATATTATTGTTGGTGCTAAATAATGTTACGAAATGCAGTTAAGAGTTTTAGCAATGGAATAATTTCAACGATCATAATGATCGGATCACATCGGAAACACTAGTAAACTAAATCGATCCTTTCCATTATATACATGCATTTTGACGAATGCAGCAGACAAATTTAAAAAACATTGTGGCAAAGGTGGAAATTGTTCATCATGAATCATTTCGCAGATTTGTTGTAGATGGGAAAGTGTTAAGAGCGCTACTGTCTATTTTTGAAATCGGGCACTTCTGGTTCATGCTATGGGGGTTTCTATACATTCTTTTAGTCGTGGGCCCATTTGGGTCATGCCATGTTTTTTGTGTGTGCATACTTTAATTCGTGGGCCCATTTGGGTCATAATACGGGGTTTTCTATACATACGTTTAGTCGTGGGCCCATTTGGGTAATGCTAAGGAATTTTCTATACATACTTTTAGTCGTAGGCCCATGTGGGTCATGCTACAGGGTTTTCTATACAGACTTTTATTCGAGAGCCCATTTGGGCCATGCTACGAGGTTGTTTTTTGTTTACATACTTTTAGTCGTGGGCCCATTTTGGTCATTTTACGGGTTTTTCTATACATACTTTAAGTAGTGGGCCCATTTGGATCATGCTAAGGGGTTTTCTATACATACCTTTAGTCGTAGACCCATTTGGGTCATGCTACGGGGTTTTCTATACAGACTTTTATTCGAGAGCCCATTTATGTCATTCTACGAGGTTGTTTTTTTTACATACTTTTAGTCGTGGGCCCATTTTGGTCATGCTACGGGTTTTTCTATACATACTTTTGTGGGCCCATTTGGGTCATGCTAAGGGGTTTTCTATACATACTTTTGTGGGCCCATTTGGGTTATGCTACGGGGTTTTCTATACAGACTTTTATTCGAGAGCCCATTTATGCCATGCTACGAGGTTGTTTTTTTTACATACTTTTAGTCGTGGGCCCATTTTGGTCATGCTACGGTTTTTTCTATACATACTTTTAGTTGTGGGCCCATTTGGGTCAACTACGAGGTTTTCTATACATACTTTAATTTGTGGGCCTAGTTGGGTCATGTTACGTGGTTTTTCTATACATCCTTTTAGTCGTGACACGGATCAAATACTAACATCTCCGCCTTTATGTCAAATCATGCAATAAAAATACGTAACATTGGTTCGGCTGCAGTAAAATCAGTCTCAATAGAAATACCTGGGTGGTACTGCGCGCCAATATCAGTATAACATGAATTTCACGTCTGCTTTTTGCAATAAACATCGTAATCCGAAGCCCGAGTCAAGCGAATGAGGTTCCGAAAATGTCTTTTTCCCATTATCAATTTAAGCGGCTATCTACGGTGGCACAGAGGTGACATTTGTATGTTTTTATTTATCTCGTGCGCACGACATACTAAGTCGTGCGCACGACTTATCTCGAACGCACGACTTAGTATCTCGTACGCACGACTTAGTATCTCGTGCGCAATACTTAATTATCTCGTGCGCACGACTTAGTATCTCGTGCGCACGACATACTATCTCGTGCGCACGACTAAGTATGTCGTGCGCACGAGATAAATAAAAACATACACATGTCACCTCTGTGCCACCGTAGCTATCTGACATACATGTCTTAATCCTTTCCTACATACACTAAACTCTGCCAGGACGAATTTGAAAACATTTTGAAAACTCTTTATACATAAAGAAACAATTATTGTATATGTTGTTATATAAAGTTGAAAACATTGTGGGGCAAAACTTAGAAATTTCTACAGCATGAACAATGTCTCTGTCCGCCACAATGTTTTCAAAAATCGTCGTCGGTGCCTGGAAGCGTCTGTTTGTGAGAAAGGGATAAACAGACGACTCTGAACACATTTTGGAAAGAAGAGTGTTGCTCAAAAATTTGTTTATTGTCATTATGTTTATAAAAATAATACTTCAACAATTCTATATCATAAGACGCCACATTTTTCCACATCAAACTTTACACCACACGGTTAGTGCATCCGCCTCGAGAGCCGGAGACGAGTGTTCGACTCCCGGCCAGGTCACACATCCCTCCTTCGCGCTCTACAAACGTAAGCTTCCTAGCTTTCTTGTATATTTAATCATCACAACATTATTTCCAGGTAACTGATTTAGCCCAATGGTGGAAGAATTCAGAGCTACAGAGAAAGTAGAGTATTTGCTTAAAAAAGCAAAATAATTGTCAAAAAAAGCAATTCGTTTTTAAATGATGAGTACTCAAAAACAAATCAAAAGTAAATAAAGCAATTGTTTACCTTTGTGTTGCTTAAATAATTTACATCAAAGGGAATCAAACAAGATCCGAATGGAAGAAAAAGTATCTATGGCCTGTTGTGCATACAGATTAAACTAATTTAAAAAGTGTCCGGGTGAAAGAGGGATCCCCAAATAAATAGATTTGCTAACAACTAGAAGCATTAGTTAAACAACATTGAAAATTGTGAGAAAAGTAGCACTTGCTCTTTACCGTATGTCTCCCTTTGACACGATGAGTCCAACTCTGTTAAAAACAGTCGTACAAAAAAAGCAATTCGAAAACAATTGACGGGGTAAAATTATTCCTGATACTCAATTAAAAATAAATGCAATTTTCTGAAAAACAATGGGGTAAATACCCAATTCACGAAAAAGTTATCTGTAGCATTGCATAATAATGAAGCTAGTCACAAAAACTTTTGTCAATATTCGGAAAGAATGAATAGCCGAACAGGGGTTCGATTTCACGATACCTTGTATTGAAAGCATTAGTCGTTACCAGCCGTCTCTCGTATACTTACAACATATGAATACTATTAACAGTTTCGAAAGAAGGGGAACTTTTCTCCGAGACCAAGTTACAAGTTGTTGTTTGAATCTTATGTTGTTTGTAGACCAGTTGTATGATTTATTAGGAAAGACACCTGTTAGGTGAAACGACCGCTGTAATATGTACGTTAAACTTGTATAAAGGGCGTTAAACCTTTCCCCACACTCGGACGCTTTCTGACAACTCTGCAGCAGACGACCTTTTTGAAAATATTTTACAAAAGGAGAAATTGCTTATAATGAACACTTTCTCCCTTTGCCAAAATGTTGTGAAACTTTATTCACTAATTGTTCTTTAATTTATACAGAGTTTTCATATTTTTACCAGTTGTTTTCAAAGTCGTCTGCTTCAGATTTATGTCCTAAACGAGCGGTGCTCCATCCAGAAAATCTACATTTACGTAATTATTACACGTGTTGAATAAAACCTGCATGCACCTACGTGCCAAGGATCCGAATGCATACGGCAATGGACTTATTGGCAACCAGTGCAGAGCCGGATCAGACTACGATGTGCTTGCTGATATGTTCTGATAGCAAATGCATTAAGGTGTGTTTTCGCATTTCCATCAAAATAATAATTCACTTCCATCATTTTCATATATCTGGTGATCTGGACATTGCTTCATTCTTAGAGGGTGACATGCTTAACCCTTTCCTGCATACAACAAATATGCAGACTTTGAAAACATACCCGGAATAAATTGGAAACTCCTTTTAAATGAAAGTACAATAATTGAATAGAGCAATTTCTTCTCTTGTCGCCATGTTTTCAAAAAGCCGCCTGCTGCTGTCAGAAAGCGTCTATATGAGGGAAAGGGTAAAAGCATATGGTCCTTTCTCATTAATAACATCATCACTTCCATCTTTTTCTTATTTCCGGTAATCTGAAAATTGCTTAATTTTTAGAGTGTGGCACGTTTAGCATATGGTCCTTTCTCATTAGTTAAATCGAAAGTCATTGTTGTGATGATGATGCTGCTTACGATGACGACCTTTGATAATGATAATGATGATGATGATCATTATAAGTGCAAATACAAGTAAATTCAAACAATGTCATCAGAGTATCATAAAAACCTTTAAGAAATACTTGTAGATAAGTTAATTACAGCACTACACTATTGAACATTGGAAAGTTCGATACATATATTTTGAGCTGTGACAATTTGACTCCTTTCACAATTAATTGATTGATTAATTAGGGTTTAACGCTATTTTCAACAATCTTTCAGCCATATCACGACCGCCAGTAAACACACGCATGTGTTTTATGGCTCTCTCACACCAGTACTCCACACACAATTCTTTCCAAGCAACAAAATAACCAAATAATGATGTTCATGTAACACGGGTTGAACAGCATTTTGTTACAGGATGTACAACCCATTCTTAATAAACCCTTTCCCGCATTTTAACGCATCTGCAGCAGACGAATTTTGAAAATATCGTGACAAAAGAAGAAATTGCTCAAAACGAGCAATTTCTCCTTTTGCCACAATGTTTTCAACATTTTTTTTAGTAATTATACCTACAATTATAGAGATTTGTAGACATTTTCAGAGTCGTCTGCTGCAGATTCGCTAAGTTAGTGCTTTCCCCAAATCTCATTGATATCAGACCAAAATGTCGCTATGACATCACGTCAGATATTGGCGCACATTAGCAAAAAGCACCACTGAACGACATACAATGTTTAATGACTTTTGATTTAATGGGAGTTCAAAGTTAACATCTGTATTGGACAGGATGGTAACGGATGGGCATTTACAAACTCTAAACATCATGGATATGGTATTTTAGTAAATATTATGTTACTGCGATAACATACACTGACGTCGCACACTATTTGAGCGTGAGATGTAACATAAACGTTGTGCTTGCTTGCACCATTTAAATCGTTTTTGTGGCGATTGGTTTGACAATCGCCACAATGCTAACAGAAACAACAACAACGAAAACATTTACATAGTCAGTTTTGAACAGCCAGTTGACTTTTGATTTCTTACTGCAAACCAATTAACCTACATCCGTTAAACCGCCAAATATATAGTTCCATCAGTGATGCAGAGACACGATTAATAATAATCATGTCAGTGGTACCGGATTGATACTAAGATTTGAGATTTATTGAGATAATATCTACATAGAGTTAAATTATGTAAATATTATCTTAGTTCATGTTCGGGCAGATAATAAATATCATTGCGCGTTCTATAACTAACACCTCAGGCGTCTGGAAATTCCAAAAGGTTCTATAAATAGCTCGCGAGACTGTTATCGATTATTCTTAGATCTCAATATTATAAACGCTTTATTTTGTAGTTGTTGCAATATATGAAAGCGTCTACATGATAAGACTGGTTTACAAAGGTTTACAGGAAACGATGTCATGCAGTGTACAAGTTAGACACGTCTGTACGTTCTATCGTTAATTAGCAATCAATGCTGAAAGTGTAGCCAAATCGAGTTGGAGATCGAGCATTATCGTATATGCATATATATATTGAAAATCGCAAGGCCTACACCGAGATACTGCTTGTAACTTTGCAGGATTTTCTAAACGATCGCCACTACTGTGCCATCGGCGCTTTGATTAATAATGGTCTCGTCCTGCAATTTGCTCTAAACAAATTATCCAATGCCGCCCAAAGATATCACGTTCTTGGCATAAAAACATTAAGAAAACAAAAAATAATGATGAAGAAATACCCTGAGGTTTTAAAATTCGAAAACAAGTAAAAAGGTGAGATTTTGTTTTTCATACTTTTATTTGTTCTGACGACATCGCATCTGTAAGAGCGTTTGATACTGCAGTGAGGCTAAGGTATTGTTTTAAGAGACTCTCCTTTCTCCTGAAGAACAATGTTTTCTTCCGTATAGAAATTCCGATCTGCCAAATCTGGTCAGGATCTTCTTTCTTGTTCGTCATCTTTGTACAACCACTCCTGACGTCTTGGGAACAATAACCAAAATACAACTGTATGCATATCCAATGATAATTAACCTAAGTAATTCGATTAATCGGGTAATACAGTTAGTTTCAAAATGTTCTTATGTCGGTTTTCCTGTGGCGCGGATTATTTGTCAAATGCTCTTCGAATCGTGTTCATTCCGTCACTGCGTACATTCCCTTTGTGTAACCAATAGAAAGGAACCCTTCTGTTCTAAAAAACACGATTTGGCCGCGTCGAGCACATAAAGGGGCTTGATGCATCTCATGTAGGACATAATCCCCTAAAGACAAAATCCCCTTGTCATATACAGACATAATCCCCTACAGACAATATTCCCTAGTCATATACAGACAAAATCCCCTAGTCATATACAGACATAATCCCCTACAGACAATATTCCCTTGTCATATACAAACACAATCCCCAAGTCATATACAGACAAAATCCCTTAGTTTCATAAATCTCCTAAAGACAAAATCCCCTTGTCATATACAGACATAATCCCTTACAGACAATATTCCCTAGTCATATACAAACACAATTCCCTAGTCATATACAGACAAAATTCCCTAGTCATATACAGACACAATCCCCAATTTTCATAAATCCCCTACCGACAAAACCTCGCAATTAAAACGTCCCCTACTTTATAAATGTTCAAATTCCCTACTATATAATGTTGTTTCGTTGACATCACCTAAAGGGTATGACTTTTTTAAATTGAGAGCCTTTTTTTAACCCTTTCCCTCATATAGGCGCTTACTGACGCCAATTGCCACAATGTTTTCCACTTTTAGTCATAGGTTATCCGTTCAATTATAGAGATTTTCTATCTTTTGAAAAAATATGTTCAAAGTCGTCTGCTTGAAAAAATATGTTCAAAGTCGTCTGCTGCAGAATTGTCGTATGGGGGAAAGGGTTAATCCCACTTTTCATCTCCAAAAGTGAGCCGGACAGTGAAACAGAGGTCCAGGTAAGGAGGAGTATAGAGCTCCTTTTTCCCGACAATATCCCTCATATCATCCAACCAAACCCTATGATGTTGGTACTCAAAATAATGAGAAGATTCTTTTCAGTACCCACAACATAGGGTTGGAAGGATTTAAGAACGTACACAACTCCCCTTATCTAGAGCTCTAGTTTAAAATATGGTGAGACTTCACTCTTTGCAGGTGCAACGAGTCGCATTCCCCCCCAGATACGGTTCAATTATAGGTATGCAATCTGCCTATATGTAATTATCTAGTATTATTATAGTTGACGGTAATTTGACGAACAACGAGGGTTGGTCCATAGATACTACATCCACATCGTTACGCGGAGTAATGCTTTATCTTATACAGACGACGTTAGACGCCTCTACAGTAAACGACTTTTGAAGAATCGTATTACGATGTGCCAAGACATTTAATATTTTTGGCATTCTTATTAGAAAAAACAACATGGGAAGATACGCTCCTACGTATCTAAACCTTTCCTACATATAGACGCTTTCTGATGCGTCTGCAGAGGATGATTTTGAAATCAATGTGGCAAAAAGAGAAATTTGCATTAACTCTTTCAGCGCCAAAGGCAATATTAAGGTTTTTGCAAACAATACTGATTCAGGTGAGTCAGCTCGTCACGAGCTGTCTCACCTGAAATCAGCATTGTTTGCCTTTTAGTTATCGAAATAGTCCAAACTTTTATTACATCAGGAATGGAGATGCCTGATTTTGAACATGGAAGAGTCTTCTTTAAACAATTCGGCGCTGAAAGAGTTAAAACCAAACTAAAGCTTTAGAAAACTCAAACATGTTGTGAGTTGTGATGATATACTTTAGTCAATACACACATTTCTATAAGGAAATTGCACATCGGAATACGATTCTTCGTTATGTCATACAGCAATTCTTATAAAAACCAAAACAGGTTTACATAACTTACATGACATTTGTAGTCAGGATGTGATTCAAAAATGATTTGTTTATGGTCATGTACGCATTAAAGACGGGTTTTCATCTCGAAAAAAAAAAGTATATTTTGTTTGTGACAACAATTGTAAAAACATTCTATACTACGAGAATTACAATACAAGTGAGTTTTGTAATAAAACCGTCCCAAAGCTTTAGAACACTCAAACATGTTGTGAGTTGTGATGATATACTTTAGTCAATACACACATTTCTATAAGGATATTGAACATTGGAATACGATTCTTCGTTATGTTATATTGCAATTCTTTGCAAAAACCAAAACAGCTTTTACATAACTATGTGACATTTGTAGTCAGGATGTGATTCAAAAAAAATATTTGTATTGATCATGTTCACATTGCAGAAGGGTTTTACATAACGATGTGACATTTGTAAACAGGTTGTGATTCCCAAATAATTTTATTGGTCATTTACACATTGAAGACGGGTTTTCACTTGGAGATACTTTACTTTAACCCTTTCCCTCTTATAGACGCCTTCTGACGCCTCTGCAGCAGACGGCTTTTTGAAAACATAGTAACAAAAGGAGAAATTGCACAAAACGTGCACTTTCTCCTTTTGTCACAATGTTTTCCGCTTTTAGTCATAGGTTATCCATTCAATTACAGAGATATTCTATTTTTTGTCAAAATACATTCAAAATTGTTGACAGTATATACCCTGTATATACCCTGTATATACCCTGTATATATACCCTGTATATACCCTGTATATACCCTGTATATACCCTGTATATAGCCTGTAAATACCCTGTATATAGGCTTATATACCCTGTATATACCCTGTATATACCCTGTATATACCCTGTATATACCCTGATGTAACTGTGTGGATGCCAAGGCTGTTTTGTATCTTGGCATGTCGCAGGATCAAGAATGCCGATTTCTTGTCGGGGTGACCGATATTTCCAACAGTGAGTCACCTTCACGTGTCAGAGAGTATTAATTACACCAATACATAATTGGTTCCTGGTCGTAGTACCTACCATAAAACAGTCCCTTTTGAAATAGTGAAAGAGATATGCACGCTTTGATTGACATTGTTCTGCTAATATTTCGGGGCATTGAATGAACTATTCAGAACGAGAGTAAGAAAATACCATTTTTTTCAGTGGATAAAGATCAACAGAGGTAAGAAAAATACGCCTTTTCTTCTGAGCGAATCTAACTCCTAAATATGATTACATATAGCCACTTATATTCAATACAACATGTGTATTACCGAATCTGCTGTTCAGTATATTTTGAAATCATTCTGGCAAAAGAAGAAGTTTCTTATTCGGTGCAAGCTCTGCTTTTGTCACAGTATTTCAAATATATTGTAAAACACAAATTTTCCAGATTGTCCATAAATGTTTTCAGAGAATCGTATCGTATCAAATTCTTCATATACATGTATCTAATAACTCAAGCATTCATCCATAAAGCGATCAAATGCGTATATTTAATTTTCACTGCCTTACAATTAATAAATTTTCCCACACCACACTTGAATATTTATGCTTATGCCATTCCGCGATGGAGGGAAATATTTCGGGAAACGAATTGGTTGATTGATTGATTGATTGATTGATTGGGAGTTAACGGTCATATCACGGAGGCCAGTTGACCTACTAATATGTTTCCTGGTTTTCTCACACCAGTACCCCACACAACATACTCTCCAAGCAACTGGCTTCTTTTCCAAATAGACTGGTAGCCCATTGGTGAAGGTCGAATGACGCTTGTCACAGTGACTTTTGTCAAACGTCGGAAAGAATGTTGGCCTAGTTGGGGTTCGAAGTCACAACCCCTGGATTGACAACCCGCGTCGCTACCGACTGAGATAACGGGGCTAGGCGGAAAACGGAGGGAAATGGAGGGAAACGGAGGGAACGGAACACATTTATGAGCCGTCTCTAGCGAATTGGTGCCTGAATAACGATCCGCTTTGACACCAATTAAATATTTATTCGGATAAAACTAGAGGGGCTACGCTTCAAGTTTTACGCTAGAAGGTGCTTTTATGTATGTGTAGCATATGTGAGCCGTCTCGCGAGAAAACCAACATTATGGCTTCTGCGTAATGTATCGACCTAGATCAGTCCGCGTAGTCTGATCCGGGACGACACATTCCGTCTCAAGGGGATAGAGGTATAGAGTAATGATTCCTGAAACACACAATTCACAGGAGGCGAAAAGTGTCTATCCGGGTAAGCCTGCGCGGCATGCTTAGGCTGATCAGGCTCGATACTTTACGCAGAGTCCACAATGTTGGTTTTCTCGCTGGACGGCTCATATGCGAACGGTGAAGTCTCTGATGAGACTGTAAGGATACACATGGCCGCCAGAGTCTTAACTGTTATATATTCAAATCTCAACGTTGAATAAACCAATCTTAATTGGATGATAACTGTAATATAATGTTCATGTTTCATTTTGTTAATGTTTTAGGCCCTCATGGAAGATTGACTTGCATACATGTACTATGTCAAATTAGTGTCCTCTTTAAATAAAGCCTTTATTATTAGTAGTAGTAGTATTACTACTACTGTGCGTTAAGACCCTAAAACGCTAGACGCGGCTTTGAACGTATGGGTCAACCCTCGCAGCTATATCGAGTACTTACTCGATAAGAAGTGTGCTGTCTCTTTATATTGCATGATGAAATGTTACTGACACCGCGATAAACACACAGGTAAAGAACTAGACACTAATAAGTACGGTGTATGATTAACTCTATATTGTAGGTACTTACCATAGTCGGCTCTACGAGACTGTTCGAATATTTCACACACTATAGTGTTTTGAACTGAATTAAGGATATCAACTTTTGCATAAGAAATATTGTATTGAGAGCAGTGCCTAGTGGCAGTGTATACATACGACTGGACTTATGATATACTATTTAGTTATTTACAGAAGTGCGTGATAAACACATACACAGTAATTATTCCTTTTCATATGGACATTTTCGCAGCGAGATTTGTATTAATTACATTAGAGCATTTTTTTGTGAACATTAATTGTTGTGGTCGGAACAACTTTATATGTGTTAAGTGTTTTTAAGTGTTAAGGGAACGTTCATTTAACTTTGGTTCTCACCTTTTAAATAAAACAGATATAAATCTGGTTTTCAATCCGATTCTATTATAGATACTGAAATTATTTCACTTATATAGCTCGAGGATTTAAAAACTGTGAACGTTTATGATAATAAAACAGGTTTGTATTTAAATGCAATTGTCATATAATACATATCTGTATACGACTGTCTCGAATTTTAAAGTCTTCGATATGTCATAAATATATTTTCATTGTTTCTTTTATCATTATAATGCATGCTGTAACTTCTTACGATATGATAAGCCATAATATCATGCAAAACGGTAACACATTTACCAGTTCAATGTTTTGTTTGTTTCTATGATGTTTTATTCCACGTTCAAGAATATTCTTGTTATATCACGGCGTTTCCAGGGTAACTTATCTGTACTACTGATCCATTCATACTAGCGAGTCTATATGCGGGAAAGGGTTAAGCTCTATTAAATAGGGGAAAAAGTTAAAACTAAGTATTATTTTTTTTATAAGAAGTTGCATTGACATAGACATAGTTTATAACGTATAAATTAAACATGCATCTTGTAATACAATACAAATAAAGAAATAATTTCATGATCATTTTAACAAAACAAGAAACATTATTTTAGGCAAAAACTACACTTATTACATACAATACAAATATTTCATGTTCAAATATTGAAATTAAGTTTCAGATGGTTTACATAAATAATTGAGCCGGGCTCCAGTAGAACTAACCAGTAATGCTGTAACCCAACAATCCTGAAAGCCAAGAATGGAAAGCCGTCACTGCCACTTATACAATTGTTGTTATGACTCGACCGGGGATCGATCCCGCGACCTCCCTTACACGAGGCGCACGCTCTAGCAGTACACCACCGGGGCGGTTAATTTAACCCTTTCAGCGCCGAATTGTTTAAAGTAGACTCTTCCATGTTCAAACTCGGATGACTCTATTTTCATATTATAGGATTTTTGGAATATATTCCTAACTCACAGCCAAACAATGCAGATTTCAGTTGAGACAGCTCGTTACGAGCTGACTCACCTGAATCTGCATTGTTTGCAAAATGCTCAATATTGCCTTTGGCGCTGAAAGAGTTAAAAGGGCCAAACGTGTAATTTCTGACAAAAAGAATCTAGAAATGTAGCCATGTTACATTTCTCTCTTTGCTTTTTCATTTATTTACAAAATCCGTGTACTAAAAAGACCCATTTACGCATTACGCGGCTTCTTTGATTTAAAATACCATGTGAAAAGGAGCAATAACTTTCATACCATTGAACTTTCGTATCTCTCGAAATAAGCAATAACTCCGCCCAGTTAATAGTGTAGTTGTCGAAATGCATGAATGACTTAAACATGCATACGCGTTTCTCATTCATGCATATACAGTGAACTCGACAGTTCCGGGTCAGTACTCAACTTAACGAATCGTGTCTCTTTGAAAGGAAAGTTAACCCTTTCCCATATGGCAATTCTGCAGCAGACGACTTTGAACGTATTTTGTCAAAAAATAGAAAATCTCCATAATTGAATGGATAACCTATGACAAAAAGTGGAAAACATTGTGGCACAAGGAGAAATTGCACGTTTTGTTGTGTGGTATGTACGTGTGAGAAAGATAGGTGAACTGACCAACTTAGCATTATTGTTGTTATACCGTTGAAAATGCCGTTCATTTTTAACAATCGATCTTTAGAGGATCTTAACTCCAGACTATAGCTAGTATAGTCAAAGTTTTAAAACTGTTAAAAAGTTGTGATGAAATATTAGAATCATAATTCTGGGATAAAATAAGAGTAATGATTTCAATTTCATGTACAATATTCATCTAAATAGTAATCGTGTATGCTTCATTTTTACTGGGTAGACATACGTAGTAACCCAAATTTTGTACATTTTCATGACTTTCAATTGACTATTCTTCAAGATTTACTACCCATTTTTTTTTGGAACTACGTTTTACTTACTTTGTTGTCACTATTAGCAATATTTGCAGAAGTTTCAACATTTCAAAATGTTGATCTCCATCTGAAGTTCAGTGAGAAACAAATACTTTTTCAAGATTGAAAATATTCCACTTACTGTAAGCGGCTATCAGCATGTAGAACATTGTATTTACAATATGCGAAGTTTAACCTTTTGTGTAAATCGCGAATTGAAGTACATAAATTTGAAATATTATTTATTTATGTGTGAACTTATTTACTCCTATTGTTTATTTAAAGCGAATCGACTCGTATTTGATCAACAATGACCAGTTTATGATCCAAATGAATACTGCCTTACAGAAGTTTCTTGTTACCTTTTATGACTTATGTGTCACTAGTGCAGAGCGAGATCAGACAGCGCGGATGTGATTGTTGATCAGGTTCTACACCGGTCGCAAATGCCTTACGGTTGGTTTTCAGTGTATATTCGGATCAACCAGCGCATCCACACAGTCTGATCTTGCACTGCACTCTACGGAAGTAAGCCATACTTGAAAAAGCTTCTGCAGCCGGGTCCTTTAGCATGGATTCAAAGACAAGTAATGTTTCCAAATGAGCCGTTTCACAAGAAAACCAACAAGTATCGACCCGGATCAGTCTAAGCATGCCGCGCAGGCTAACCCGGACAGACAGTTTTCGCCTTCTGTGGATTGTCTATTTCAGGAATCATTACTTTACACCTCTATCCACCTGAGACAGAATGTGTCGGCCCGGATTAGCCTGCGCGGACTGCTTAGGTTGATCTGGGTCGATACATTACGCAGATCCAATAATGTTGGTTTATCGTGGAACGGCTCATATGTTTTACTGCCTCGGTTGTGTAGTGGTAGAGCGTCCGTCTCGGTGCGGGATGTCGCGGGTTGAATATTTGAATTAAATATTTCAAAATTTTGATATCCACCTGGAGTTCAGCACCTTTAATAAATAATTCAGTGAGAAACAACTACTTTTTGTTGCGATTGTGGTAACAATAGCCACTGTACTTTGACACAAGAAAAACAATATATAGGGAGATTTCGGCAGTACGTCAGAAATGCTTAATAGAAAACGTTTACCGCCAAATAGTTCCATAATTTCTGCAGAGACATGGTTAACAATAATAATGTCAATGCTATTTTGGTACAAGATTGATACCAAGATTTTAGAACTATCGAACTAAGATGTAATTGAGTTAAAAAATGTAAACATTAGCCTTCTTCGTGTCTGGAGACAGAGAATATTATTGCGCGAGACATACGCCCATCGAGGAGTGCCCGTTAGGTCGACCGACGTTTGATTGGCAAAACAACGAGCGCGTGAATGGAATTTTGATATAAAGGGAGGTAATTCAGAAATAATTAGATTATTCTTAGATTCTATGTTGAATATGGTACAAATACATTGATTTAACACTTTTCGAAGTAAAATCCTACTATAAAGTTATATTCTGCAACCGAGTTGGCGATAAATAAAACATATTTTGATTTAATCGGAAGTAATATTCCACATGCAGCTCCTTGAGAGTCAACAAGATTTTTCTTTAATTTTGCATAGTGACTTTGTTCTTGATAGGTTTCTTTTGTGGTTATACACCAATTTCAACATTATTTCAATTACATTATGGTGATAGTTCACTTATTCATGCATCCTGGGTAAACACTCTAGGTTTGGAAATGTGAATTGTCCAAGGGCATCATGCATTTCTTAAGCCATAAAATGTTGATTCCCGCGCCAATTGCTGCATCTTGCAGCAACTCTTGTTTACTCCTATTGTTGATTTAAAGCGAATCGACTCATATTTGATAAACAATGACCCGTTTATGATCCAAATGAATACTGCATTACAGACGTTTCTTGAAACCTTTTATGACTAATGTGTCAACAGTGCAGAGCGAGATCAGACAGCGCATATGTGATGGCTGATCAGGTATTGCGCTGGTCGCGTTTACCTTACGGTTGGTTTTCAGGGTAGATTTGGATCAACCAGCACATCCACACAGTCTGATCTCGCATTGCACTATACGGAAGTAAGTCATATAGGATTTGAAGAAGCTTCTGCAGGCGGGTCGTTTAGCATGGATTCAAAGACAAGTATTGTTACCATATACCGCATTGGTTGTGTAGTGGTATAGAGCGTCCGTCTCGGAAGCTGGATGTCGCGGGTTCGATCTCCGGCCGGGTCATAACAAAGACTTTAAAAATGGTCGTGATGGCTGCTCTCCTTGGCGCTCAGGGTTGCGGGGTTATATTGAACTAATAATATCTTAACATGTCCCTGATACAGACGACTTAACTCTTTCAGCGCCAAAGGCAATATTGAGCTTTATGCAAACAATGCAGATTCAGGTGAGTCAGCTCGTAACGAGCTGTCTCACCTGAAATCTGCATTGTTTGGCTGTGAGTTATAAAAATATTCCAAAAATCCTATAACATGAAAATAGAGTCTTCCGAGTTTGAACATGGAAGAGTCTACTTTAAACAATTCGGCGCTGAAAGGGTTAAGACAACACTTCAGCAGACATATTTGGAAAGTTATGTGAGTGAAGAAAAATATCTTTGGATCGAATAACACATTCAGGTTTCTAGAAACACGATACAAAATATGCTAATACATTCCCAGGACAGACGACTTTTAAACAACTTTATACCCAAAGTTAATCAAAACCCAATCATACTGATGGCCGTGTCATCCTTTTCCCGAATAGACGACCTTTGACATCCCTTGAGCAGACGACTTCAAGACGAGCACATTTGTAATATAATAAGTATTTGAGGCAAATTTCAATCTTTATGAATGTAATGAAAAGAAAAGGCAGTCAAAATCAGAATCGTAATAGTGGTTAGTTTTATTTAAAAATGTGTTCAAAGTAATACAGGTCAGATGGTAAAGACAGTACTCTTTTTTCTCTCCCAAAAACGGCTCTGTGTCTTCTTTAAACACTATCTCATTTACATATTTTCATAACTCTCTTTATTGACCTAGCCTCATATTGGAAAGGTCAACATTGACCCCTCCCAAGAGACAGCACTATGACCAATATTATTAAGGAAACCATCGAGCATTTCCTATCTTTCAATATAATTTATTCATTAATTCAACGTAGTTCGAGCCGTAACGTTACACATTCTCATGTGTTTAAACCCTTTCCCAAATACGACAATATTCTGCAGCACGCAGCAGACGACTTTGAAATCTCCTAGACAAAAATACGGAAAATCTCTATAAATGAAAGTTTGATTATAGAATAGAGTTGAAAATAATTGTGGAAAATGGAGAAATTGCTCATGATGAGCAATTTCTCCATTTGCCACTTTTCTTTCAAAAGTCGTCTGCTGCAGAGGCGTCAGAAAGCGTACGTTTGTTGGAAAGAGTTAAACATCGAACTTTGATTCAAAGCAGACAACTATAATATAACACTTTATAGGGCGTAGTTATGCCAGTTTACAGTTCATACAATATTTTCAAATCAAACGTTACCTTCACAGAACAAAAAAAATCCTCTACAAAGTTTATCCCCCTGTTTTCTGAATAATAAATAATAAATTGCTCACCGTGGAATAATTACTCTTACATTCAAAGAAAGCCTTAGGCCGAAAATTGGAATAAAAATAAATATTAATGGATTTACCTGGCATATATGTTTGCCCCCTTTTTCTTTTTCTTTTTACGGTTCTCCTTCGTCGTTTTTGTGAAAATCTCCAAACTTTCAGTATAGTTATTACTGGTTATGTTTGAGAACGTATGATAAAAACTTTTTTTTATTGGAGTATTTCGCCGAGTTAAACATTATTTCAGTTATATCGCGGCGACTTCACTTATTTATGATCATTGGGTAAACAAACTAGTACTAGGCTAGGAAATGTGCCTTGCCCAAGGGCACTCAAGTTTGACCGCGGCGACAGGGGATCGAACCTAGGACGCCCGACTCCATATCCCCGACAATTACCACTCAAGTCAGATTCATAATGTAAATGTGCTGAATGTACAAATAAATTTGTTAACAAAAATATAAAAAAGGCGACAACTTGAAAATGAGAAATGTAGGGAATTTGAGGAAGTGTTCGTTTTATTCCATTTTCTGCAGTATTGCTCATAATATGTCATAAGTCGTCTCTATCAGACATATGGTTAACATAGATTCCTGGAAAATTTAATCTATATAAGTGTAACACATACCTATTTATGGAACGCCGCAACTGCCTTATTTGACGTTACACCTTGACATGCAGTCGCAGCAACATTGAATCTGACGGTTTCGTCATTACATGTGACGACAGTTCTGATACATGTGAAAGTTTCATCATTATATGTGACAGAATCGTCCTTTCCTTCGATGGAGTCAACACCAACAGTATGTGTGGGAGTTTTACCTTGATATGTGACTTTTCGTTTATACATGTGATGACACCTGTAATACATGCAACGGTTTTATCATGTTATGTGACAGAAATATATCTATGTTAACTATTCACAATACGTTTGAGGGATACACGGTTTGATGTAATGATTTTGTCATTACGTGTGACCAAATGTTCTTTACATGTGACCAATTGTTCTTGATGTGAGACCAAATGTTCTGTACGTGTGACCAAATGTTCTTACGTGTGACTAAATGTTCGTTACATGTGACCACAATTTCTTTACATGTGGCCAAATGGTCTTTACGTGTGACCAACTGTTCTTTAAGAGTGACCACATTTTCGTTACATATGTAAATGTTCTTTACGTGTGACCTAATGTTCTTTATATGTGACCGAATATTCTTCACGTGTGACCAAATGTTCTTAACGTGTGACCACAATTTCTTAACATGTGGAAAAAATGGTCTTTACGTGTGACCAAATGTTCTTTATGTGTGACCAAATGTTCGTTACGTGTGACCAAATGTTCGTTACGTGTGACCAAATTGTCTTTACGTGTGACCTACATGTAATGTTCTTTATACGTGACCACATTTTCGTTACATATGTAAATGTTCTTTACGTGTGACCTTATGTTCTTAATATGTGACCGAATATTCTTCACGTGTGACCAAATGTTCTTAACGTGTGACCGCAATTTCTTTACGTGTGACCAAATGTTCTTTGCGTGTGACCAAATGCTCTTTACGTGGGACCAACAGTTCTTTACGTGTGACCAAATGTTCGTTACGTGTGACCAAATGTTCTTTACGTCAGTCTGACGTGTGACCAAATAGTATTACGTCAGTGTGACGATTTTAACTATTTATGAAACCTATCCGCTAATTTCACTCTTTTTATCACTAAGTGACATCCAACACCCAGGAATTAATTTACTCAACCATTTGCTTATGACATTTCTCAAATTTAACCGGAATCCGCTGTGGTCGAGTGGTTAGCGTCGGGGATTTCGAAACCGGGTGTCCCGGGTTCGATCCCCAGTCGCGGCACTTCGGTTATGGTGGAGTGCACTTGGGCAAGGCACATTCTCTAGCCTAGTACTGGTTTGTTTACCCAGGGATCATGAATAATTAAATTTAATTGCGCGCTAAATGACCTTAGCTGTCGATGCGCCATAACACAATATACATTCATTCATTCATTCAAATTTAACCGGTGAATCAGTGACTAACACACAGGACTGTCAATGTAGAGCTCCGGTTTTTGTATATTTCTGAGATGCTTTTAAGGCTTTAAAGGGTTTCCCCCACTCAAGCAGAGGTCAAGTACGGGTCCTTTACAGGAAAAAAAAAAGCCTCGCTTGAATCGGCGCTATACAGTGAGCACGTTAAAGAACCAAGGAGTCTTTTCAGAAAGAGTTTAGGTGTCTCACCCGGAATCCATTGAATCTAATTTATTCTGTCTCTTAAGATAATTTGCACGTGTCAGATGCTTGTACATGATAAAGTGTACACTACCAAATGGGTCTATTGCAGCTAAAAAGCTTATGCTCTATCAGATCATTTGATCTCTACAATAGCATTACTTTAGCGAACAAGATGGTATCAACTTTAAATATATTGTTAGAGCGGTATGATTGCAGTGTTTATTTTGATAAATGTCTTAAACAAATGATTGAGTAAGATAACTCCTGTGCCGTCCCGCGAGAAAACTAACAATGTGGACTCTGCGTAGAGTATCGACCCGGATCGGACTAAGTATGCCGCACAGGCTTATCCGGATAGACACATTTCGCCTCATGTGGATTGTCTGTTTCAGGAATCATTACTCTATACCTCTATCCCCCTTAGACGGAATGTGTCGGCCCGGATCAGTCTGCGCGCATTGCGGGACGGCTCAATGTTATTTCGTTGCATGTCTGCAATCTGCGATCAATCGGTACCAGACTTGCAGCACCTCTGCCCGTTTTCCCTGATCTGAATCTATTTATAGATTATATTATATATTTGTGAAAAATGCGGATTGGGCGAGAATACGTCATCTATGCATATGGCTCGCTTTTTGTTTGGCGCTCTTGACGGATAGAATTAATATGGGTTTAGTGACCTCAATTAGCATGGCCTGAGTAAAGCCAGCCATGTAAAGAACGGATTACTGCGAGTTGTTTATCAAACTTGGTTCGAACTAACTCATTTGCATATCTTAGTTACATTACGGAATAATTAAAGTATTTGAATTTAAAGTGTTACGCAGAACGTTCGAGGATAAAAGCGGTAATTATGCAGATTTACATTTGGAAATTAACGGGATAAATGAACCTTAATTGCCCTTTTGCGAACCAAAAGGCGTTATTTAGTGTTTAATTGTGAATTGTTGTGCGTTTTGGGGGATTTATATGTAATATAGTAAGTCTTTGGTGTTAAATTATATTTGATAAGGTTTAGCGTTTAAACAACTTTGAATATATGATGCGTATGAAATATTGCTAAATTGTGTATACTTTTTCTTAAACATTGCTAGTTTAATTGCATTGTAATGGAATCAATGAGTTGTAACAATGATTTATTATTGCTCTCAATGGACAATTATTTATCTTGTATTGCTTTGATACGGAGCTGTAAAAAAAAGGATGAACATATAGAGCGAACGTGCTTGTGCTGATAATTGACTGATTGATTTGGGGTTTAACAGGGACAACGATTTAGTATTGCTCTCAATGGACAATTCTTTATCTTGATACTCAGAGAGACTGTGGATGGACAGTGAAATTTCTGGTGAGACTGAAGATGTACAGAGAAGTCTCTGGTGAGACTCTGGATGTACAGGCTCGTCTGAGTATTTACTGTACGCAAAATCAGTATCTGATTCCAAGTGGATGTAATCTTCACTGTTATATATTTAAACTCAACGTTCGTTCAGCATTTCAAGTCCCAGTGTTTACGTTGGATAAACCAATCTTAATTCGATGATAACTGTAGTACAATTGTATGTCATGAACCTATACAAACTACTGTTTTACGATACTGTAATAGACATAACAATTTCAAGTCCATATATATATATATATATATATATATATATAATTGTAATATTGAGTTGTTCATATATAACACACGTTTGTTCATGTTTCATTTTGTTTATGTTTAATTTAAACATTATTTATTTTACATCGATTGCGAAACAAGCTTTCAGCTTCTATTAATCACGCTCGATGTCTGCTTCCTGTAGCCTTAACCAGTACTCGCACCGTTCGTGTGGAACAATCCCAAAGTCAGGACCCGCTCATCACGGGACTCGAACCAGGGACTTTTGATACGAGAGGCCGACGCTCTACCTCTTCACCACTGTCTTCCAAAGTTCTTGTTTATGTTTTAGGCCCTCCTGGAAGAGTGACTTGCATACATGTACTTTGTCAAATGAGTATCCTCTTTAAATAAAGCCTTTATTATTAGTAGTAGTATTACTGTGCGTAGATACGTTAAGACCCCAAAACGCTAGACGCGGTTCATATTTCTTTGAACTTATGGGTCAACTAATGCAGCTATATATCGAGTACTTACTCGATAAGAAGTGTGCTGTCTCTTTATATTCACGGTACGCTATTATGTTTCTCACACCGCGATTAACACACATGTAAAGAACTAGATGATCAGTGCGTTCTCCTTTATATGATTAACCCTATATTGTAGACAGTACAATTTTCAGAGTTGTCTCTTCGAGACTGTTCGAATATTTCACATAATATAGTGTTTTGAACAGAAGTAAGGATATCAACACTTGCATAAGAAATCTCGTATTGAGAGCAGTGCCAAGTGGCAGTGTATACATACGACTGGACTTATGATATACTATTTAGTTATTTACAGAAGTGCGTGATAAACACATACACAGTAATTACTCCATTTGGCAGCGAGATTTGTATTAATTACCTAGCATTTTTTTTGTGGACATTAATTGTTGTGGTCGGAACAACTTTATGTGTTAAGTGTTTCAGTGCTTAGAGAAATTCATTAAACTTTAGTCCTCACCGGATAAATAAAACAGATATAAATCTGGTTTTCAATCCGATTATGTTATAGATCGTGAAACTATTTCACTCAGTCTAGCTCAAGGATTTTAAAACTGTGAACGTTTGTGATAATAAAACAGGTTTGTATTTAAAAGCAATTGTCATATATGCAGATACGACTGTATCGAAATTTAAAATCTTCGATATTTCATAAATCTATTTTCACTATTTCTTTTATCATGACATGCATATGTCGATGTATAAAATCAACATTGTGGACTCTGCGTAAAGTATCGACCCGGATCAGCATAAGCATGCCGCGCATACTGATCCGGGCCGACACATTCCGTCTAAGGGGAATAGAGGTATAGAGTAGTGATTCCTGAACACCGAAACAGAAAATTCACAGGAGGCGAAACGTGTCCATCTGGGTAAGCCTGCGCGGCATGCTTAGGCTGATCCTTGTTGATACTTCACGCAGAGTCCACAATGTTGTTTTTTTCGCGGGACTGCTCAAATGGGCTTTAATAATCGACATGGAAAGTTACCTGGGAAGAACGATGTGTGGAGTGTACATGTGAGAAAGTTATTTGCCTTATTTGACAAATTGCTATTTTAATTGCATTGTAATGGAATCAATGAGTGATAACAACGATTTATTATAGCTCTCAAACGACAATTCTTTATCTTGATACTCAGAGAGACTGTGGATGGAAAGTGAAATCTCTGGTGCGACTGAAGATGTACAGAGAAGTCTCTGGTGAGACTCTGGATGTACAGGCTCGTCTGAGTATTCACTGTACGCAAAAGCAGTATCTGATTCCAAGTGGATGTAATCTTCACTGTTATGATATTTAAAACTCAACGTTCATTCAGCATTTAAAATCCCAGTATTTACGTTTTATTCCATTTTCTGCAGTATTGCTCATAAGATGTCAAAAGTCGTCTCTATCAGACATATGGCTAACATAGATGTCTGGAAAATTTAATCTATATAAGTATAACACATACCTATTTATTGAACGCCGCAACAGCCTTATTTGACAATACACATTGACATGCAGTCGCAGCAACATTGCATCTGACGGTTTCGCCATTACATGTGACGACAGTTCTGATACATGTGAAGGTTTCATCATTATATGTGACAGAATCGTCCTTTCCTTCGATGGAGTCAACAATATGTGTGGGAGTTTTACCTTGATATGTGACTTTTTGTTTATACATGTGATGACACCTGTAATACATGCAACGGTTTCATCATCTTATGTGACAGAAATATATATATGTTAACTATTCACAATACGTTTGAGGGATACACGGTTTTATGTAATGATGTTGTCATTACGTGTGACCAAATGTTCTTAACATGTGACCAATTGTTCTTGATGTGAGATCAAATGTTCTGTACCTGTGACCAAATGTTCTTACGTGTGACTAAATGTTCGTTACATGTGTCCACAATTTCTTTACATGTGGCCAAATGGTCTTTACGTGTGACCAAATGTTCTTTAAGTGTGACAACATTTTCGTTACATATGTAAATGTTCTTTATATGTGACCGAATAATCTTCACGTGTGACCAAATGTTCTTAACGTGTGACCACACTTTCTTTACAAGTGGCAAAATCGTCTTTACGTGTGACCAAATGTTCTTTTTGTGTGACCAAATGTTCATTACGTGTGACCATATGTTCTTTTTTTATGTGTGACCAAATGTTCTTACGTGTGACCAAATGTTCTTTATGTGTGCCCAAATGTTCGTTACGTGTGACCAAATGTTCGTTACGTTTGACCAAATGTTCTTTACGTGTGACCTACATGTAATATTCTTTATATGTGACCAAATGTTCTTAACGTGTGACCAAATGATCTTTACGTGTGACCTATAGATCTTTACATGTGACCTAATGTTATTTACGTGTGACCAAATGCTCTTTACAAGTGACCTATAGTTCTTTACATGTGACCAAAAGTTCTTTACGTGTGGCCAAATGTTCGTTACGTGTGACCAAATGCTCTTTACATGTGACCAAATGTTCTTTACGTGTGACGTGTGACCAAATCTTCTTTACGTCAGGGTGACGGTTTTACCTATTTATGAAACCTATCCGCTAATTTCACTCTTTTATCACTTAGTGACATTCAACACCCAGGAATTAACTTACTCAACCATTTGCTCATGAAATTTCTCAAATTTAACCGGTGAATCAGTGACTAACACACAGGACGCTCAATGTAGAGCTCCGGGTTCTGTATATTTCTGAGATGCTTTTAAGGCTTTAAAGGGTTCCCCCACTCAAGTAGAGGTCAAGTACGGGTCCTTTCCAGGAAAAAAAGCCTCGCTTGAATCGGCGCTATACATTGAGCACGTTAAAGAACCAAGGGGCCTTTTCGGAAAGAGTTTGGGTGTCTCACCCGGAATTCATTGAATCTAATTCATTCTGTCTCTTAAGATAATGTGCACGTGTCAGATGCTTGTACATGATAAAGTGTGCACTACCAAATGGGGCTACAGTAGTTAAAAAGCTTATGCTCTATCAAATTATTTGATCTCTACTATAACATTACATTAGGGAACAAGATGGTATCAACTATAAATATATTGTTAGAATCGGTATGAATGCAGTGTTTATTTTGATAAATGTCTTAAACAAATGGTTGAGTAAGATAGCTCCTGTGCCGTCCCACGAGAAAACTAACATTGTTGACATTGTGTGCGTTAAGTATCGACCCGGATATGCCTAAGCATGCCGCACAGGCTTACCTGGATAGACATATTTCGCCTCCTGTGGATTGTCTGTTTCAGAAATCATTACTCTATTCCTCTATCTCCCTTAGACGGAATGTGTCGGCTCGGATCAGTCTGCGCGCACTGAGCAGGCATATCTGGGTCGAGACAATGTTGGTTTTCTCGCGGGACGGCTCAATGTTATTTCGTTGCATGTCTGCAATCTGCGATCAATCGGTACCAGACTTGCAGCACCTCTGCCCGTATTCCCTGATCTGAATCTATATATAGATTATATTACATATTTGTGAAAAATGCGGATTGGGCGAAAATACGTCATCTATGCATATGGCTCGCTTTTTGTTTGGCGCTCTTGAGGGATAGAATTAATATGGGTTTAGTGACCTCAATTAGCATGGCCTGAGTACAGCCAGCCATTTATAGAACGGATTACTGTGAGTTGTTTATCAAACTTGGTTCGAACTAACTCATTTGCATATCTTAGTTACATTACGGAATAATTAAAGTATTTGAATTTAAAGTGTTACGCAGAACGTTCGAGGATAAAAGCGGTAATTATGCAGATTTACATTTGGAAATTAACGGGATAAATGAACCTTAATTGCCCTTTTGCGAACCAAAAGGCGTTATTTAGTGTTTAATTGTGAATTGTTGTGCGTTTTGGGGGATTTATATGTAATATAGTAAGTCTTTGGTGTTAAATTATATTTGATAAGGTTTAGCGTTTAAACAACTTTGAATATATGATGCGTATGAAATATTGCTAAATTGTGTATACTTTTTCTTAAACATTGCTAGTTTAATTGCATTGTAATGGAATCAATGAGTTGTAACAATGATTTATTATTGCTCTCAATGGACAATTATTTATCTTGTATTGCTTTGATACGGAGCTGTAAAAAAAAGGATGAACATATAGAATGAACGTGCTTGTGCTGATAATTGACTGATTGATTTGGGGTTTAACAGGGACAACGATTTATTATTGCTCTCAATGGACAATTCTTTATCTTGATATCTCTGGTGAGACTGAAGATGTACAGAGAAGTCTCTGGTGAGACTCTGGATGTACAGGCTCGTCTGAGTATTTACTGTACGCAAAATCAGTATCTGATTCCAAGTGGATGTAATCTTCACTGTTATATATTTAAACTCAACGTTCGTTCAGCATTTCAAGTCCCAGTGTTTACGTTGGATAAACCAATCTTAATTCGATGATAACTGTACAAACTACTGTTTTACGATACTGTAATAGACATAACAATTTCAAGTCCACATGTATATATATATATATATGTATAATTGTAATATTGAGTTGTTCATATATAACACACGTTTGTTCATGTTTCATTTTGTTTATGTTTAATTTAAAATTTAATTTAATTTAAACATTATTTATTTTACATCGATTGCGAAGCAAGCTTTCATCTTCTATTAATCACGCTCGATGTCTGCTTCCTGGAGGCTTAACCAGTACTCGCACCGTTTGTGTGGAAACATCCCGAAGTCAGGACCCGCTCATCACGGGACTCGAACCAGGGACTTTTGATACGAGAGGCCGACGCTCTACCTCTTCACCACTGTCTTCCAAAGTTCTTGTTTATGTTTTAGGCCCTCATGGAAGAGTGACTTGCATACATGTACTTTGTCAAATGAGTATCCTCTTTAAATAAAGCCTTTATTATTAGTAGTAGTATTACTGTGCGTAGATACGTTAAGACCCCAAAACGCTAGACGCGGTTCATATTTCTTTGAACTTATGGGTCAACTAATGCAGCTATATATCGAGTACTTACTCGATAAGAAGTGTGCTGTCTCTTTATATTCACGGTACGCTATTATGTTTCTCACACCGCGATTAACACACAGGTAAAGAACTAGATGATCGGTGCGTACTCCTTTATATGATTAACCCTATATTGTAGACAGTTATCAGAGTTGTCTCTTCGAGACTGTTCAAATATTTCACATAATACAGTGTTTTGAACAGAAGTAAGGATATCAACACTTGCATAAGAAATCTCGTATTGAGAGCAGTGCCAAGTGGCAGTGTATACATACGACTGGACTTATGATATACTATTTAGTTATTTACAGAAGTGCGTGATAAACACATACACAGTAATTACTCCATTTGGCAGCGAGATTTGTATTAATTACCTAGCATTTTTTTTGTGGACATTAATTGTTGTGGTCGGAACAACTTTATGTGTTAAGTGTTTCAGTGCTTAGAGAAATTCATTAAACTTTAGTCCTCACCGGATAAATAAAACAGATATAAATCTGGTTTTCAATCCGATTATGTTATAGATCGTGAAACTATTTCACTCAGTCTAGCTCAAGAATTTTAAAACTGTGAACGTTTGTGATAATAAAACAGGTTTGTATTTAAAAACAATTGTCATATATGCAGATACGACTGTATCGAAATTTAAAATCTTCGATATTTCATAAATCTATTTTCACTATTTCTTTTATCATGACATGCATATGTCGATGTATAAAATCAACATTGTGGACTCTGCGTAAAGTATCGACCCGGATCAGCCTAAGCATGCCGCGCATACTGATCCGGGCCGACACATTCCGTCTAAGGGGAATAGAGGTATAGAGTAGTGATTCCTGAACACCGAAACAGAAAATTCACAGGAGGCGAAACGTGTCCATCTGGGTAAGCCTGCGCGGCATGCTTAGGCTGATCCTTGTTGATACTTCACGCAGAGTCCACAATGTTGGTTTTTTCGCGGGACTGCTCAAATGGGCTTTAATAATCGACATGGAAAGTTACCTGGGAAGAACGATGTGTGGAGTGTACATGTGAGAAAGTTAGGTGAACTGACCAATGTAGCTTAACTGTTATACCGTTGAAAAGGGCGTTAAACTTTAACAATCGATCTTTAGAGGATCTGAACTCCAGACTATAGCTAGTATAGTCAAAGTTTTGAAACTGTTAAAAAGTTGTGATGAAATATTAGAATCATAATTCTGGTATAAAATAAGAGTAATGATTTCAATTTCATGTACAATAAACATTTAAATATTAATCGTGTATGCTTCATTTTTTCTGGGTAGACATACGTAGTAAGCCAAATTTTGTACATTTTCATGACTTTCAATTCACTATTCTTCAAGATTTACTACCAAAATAGTTTTGAACTATATTTTACTTACCTTGTTGTCACTATTAGCAATATTTGCAGAAGTTTCAACATTTCAAAATTTTGATCTCCATCTGAAGTTCAGTGAAAAACAAATACTTTTTCCAGATTGAAAAATTCCGCTTACTGTTACGGCTATCAGCATGTAGAACATTGTATTTACAATGTGCGAAGTTTAACTTTTTGTGTAAATCGCGAATTGAAGTACATAAATTTGAAATATTATTTATTTATGTGTGAACTTATTTACTCCTATTGTTTATTTAAAGCGAATCGACTGGTATTTGATAAAAAATGACCAGTTTATGATCCAAATGAATACTGCCTTACAGAAGTTTCTTGAGACATTTTATGACTTATGTGTCAACCGTACAGAGCGAGATCAGACAGCGCGGATGTGATTGTTGATCAGGTTTTACACTGGTCGCAAATGCCTTACGGTTGGTTTTGAGTGTAGATTCGGATCAACCAGCGTAGCCACACAGTCTGATCTTGCACTCTACGGAAGTAAGTCATATTTGAAGAAGCTTCTGCAGCCGGGTCCTTTCGGGTCCTTTAGCATGGATTCAAAGACAAGTAATGTTTCCAAATGAGCCGTTCCACGAGAAAACCAACATTATTGACTTCGCGTAAAGTATTTTTTTCGGATCAGTCTAGGCATGCCGCGCAGGCTAACTCGGACAGACACTTCCCCCTTCTATGGATTTTCTGTTTCAGGAATTATTACTTTACACCTCTATCCACCCGAGACGGAATGTGTCGGCCGGATTAGCCTGCGTAGACTGCGTAGGCTAATCTGGGTCGATACATTACGCATATCCAATAATGTTGGTTTTCTCGTGGAACGGCTCATATATTTTACCGCCTCGGTTGTGTAGTGGTAGAGCGTCCGTCTCGGGTGCGGGATGTCGCGGGTTTGAATATTTGAATTCGGATATAAATTAGCACAAATTGAAAAAAAGTTACAAAATGACTTAAATTGTATACAGAAATGGTGTAAAATAAATAACGTGGCACTGAACCCATTAAAGACCAAGTGTATGACAATTAGATCATCCTATCATTTGAGACATACTCGAATACTTAATCTGTACGTGAATGATGCAAACATATCGTCAAAAACTCATTTAGTTGAACATTTCAAAGAATTAAAGTGGCTTAAAGCTGCTGATCGATGTAAGTATCATACAGCTGTCATTATTTATAAAACTATGAATAATATGGTACCATCATACATGACAGATATGAGACATTTGTCTGAAAATAAAACTCATAAGCTGCGATCAATATCAAATAAGGATCTTGTTTTGAAAGATATACCTCGTACCAATTATATTAAGAACTCATTCACATAGTATAATACATCTATATGGAATGCTATCCCATGTGACATACGAGCATCGCTTAGCGTAAAACATTTAAGGAAAAATATAAAAAATGTTTACTGCAGTCTAGAGTATTACCTATTTAAATTATACATGACTGTTACTTACCATGAAATTGTGTCATATTAAGTTTATAAGCTGCTGAGTGTCTGTCGCGAAGTTGATAACAAGTTAAATGTTATGTATGCGTGTCTATATATATTAATATATGTGAGTATGAGGATGTGTATGTGTATGTTAATATATGGGTATGTATATGTATGTATATATGTGTATATATGTATATGTAAGCGTTTATATGGGTGTACATGAATGAGTATTGAGGTATATCTAAGTTAAAGGCCATATGCTAGATAAGATTATTTTCTTTGTTCATCAAAATATATTTTATATGTAACCTTCATTACATAAAGATATCATTATTATTATTAGTAGTAGTAGTAGAGAGAGAGAGAGAGAGAGAGGGGGGGGGAGAGAGAGAGAGAGAGAGAGAGAGAGAGAGAGAGAGAGAGAGAGAGAGAGAGAGAGAGAGAGAGAGAGAGAGAGAGAGAGAGAGAGAGAGAGAGAGAGAGAGAGAGAGAGAGAGAGAGAGTGAGAGAGAGAGAGAGAGAGAGAGAGAGAGAGAGAGAGAGAGAGAGAGAGAGAGAGAGAGAGAGAGAGAGAGAGAGAGAGAGAGAGAGAGAGAGAGAGAGAGAGAGATGGAGTGTATCTTGAACTAATAATATCTTAACATGTCCCTGATACAGACGACTTTAAGACAACACTTCAGCAGACATCCTTGGAAAGTTATGTGGGTGAAAAAAAAAATGCTCAAAGCTAAAAATCTTTGCATCGAATAACACATTCAGGTTTCTAGAAATTCTGATACATTCCCAGGGCAGACGACTTTTAAACAACTAATCAAAACCCAATCATATTAATGGATTTACCTGGCTTATATGTTTGCCCCCTTTCTCTTTTTCTTTTTACTGCTCTCCTTTGTTGTTTTTGTGAAAATCTCAAGATTTTCAGTATAGTTATTACTGGTTATGTTTTAGAACGTATGGTATTGGAGTATTTCGCCGTGTTAAAAACAATTTCAGTTATATTGCGGCGACAGTTTACTTATTTATGATCATTGGGTAAACAAACTAGTACTAGGCTCGGAAATGTGCCTTGTCCATGGGCACTCAAGCTTGACCGCGGCGACAGGGGATCGAACCTGGGACGCCCGGCTACAAATCCCCGACGTTAACCACTCAAGTCGGATTCATAATATAAATGTGCTGAATGTACAAATAAATTCGCTAACAAAAATGAACAAAGGCGGCAACTTGAAAATGAGAAATATAGGGAATTTGAGGAAGTGTTCGTTTTTTGAGCAATTGATTCCATTTTCTACAGTATTGCTGCATAAGATGTCATAAGTCGTCTCTATCAAACATATGGTTAACATACAGTGTGTGTATACCACGTGACTTTGACGTCATACATGCTACGGCGGACAGAAATAATTTACTTCGGTTTAGAAGTAAAAATCATTTCTTCATCATATTTAGTGAAACATGGCACAGTCAATGCCGCTTACAGAGCCCATATCTCCGGTTTTCAGCGGAGTTTGATTAGTGGTTTAGTTTCTTCAAACACTTCGATGAACCTTTCCTCAAAATTTATTAATATCGCCGACAGCCGGAGCATTATCAAAACTGGATCGTCGAAAAAAAACTAGACCACCAATCAAACTCGTGTAAAAAAAACGGAGATAGGACATTGTAAGCGGCGTAGACTGCGCCATGTTACCATTATCAAAAGCAATTTTTGCTGTCTGACCAATGCAAATATGACGTCAAAAGTCACGTGGTATACACACACTGACACAGATTATTTGAAAATTCAATATACATAAGTATGAAACATACCGCAACTGCATTATTTGACGTTTCACATTTGACATGCAGTTCGCAGCAACATTGCATTGCGACAGCTTCGTTATTACATGTGACGGTCTTATCATAACATGTGACGACATTTCTAATATATATGACGACAGTTCTTATACATGTGAAGGTTTCATCTGTATAGTGACAGGATCGTCCTCTCCTTTGATGGAGTCAATAGTATGTGTGGGAGTTTTACCTTAATATGTGATGACACATGTTATACATGCAACGGTTTCACCATTTTATGTGACAGAAATATATCTTTATTAAATATTCACAATACGTTTGAGGGATACAAGGTTCTATGTAATGCCAAAATGTTCTTTGTATGAGACCAAATGATCTTTACGTGTGACCAAATGTTCTTTACGTGTGACCAAATGTTCTTTACATGTGACCTAATATTCTACACGTGTGACCACATGTTCTTTATGTGTGACCAAATGTTCTTTACGTGTGACCAAAAGTTCTTTACGTGTGACCAAATGTTCTTTACATGTGACCAAGTATTCTCCACGTGCGACCAAATGTTCTTTATGTATGACCAAATGTTCGTTACGTGTGACCACATTTTCTTTACATTGTGACCAAATGGTCTTTACGTGTGACCAAATGTTCTTTATGTGTGACCAAATGTTCGTTACGTGTGACCAACTGTTCTTCATGTATGACTAAATGTTCGTTACGTGTGACTGAATAGTCTTCACGTGTGACCAAATGATCTCTATGTGTGACTAAATGTTTTTTACGTGTGACCAAATGTTCTTTACATGTGACCAAATATTCTTTACGTGTGTCCATACGTTCTTTACGTGTGACCAAATGTTCTTTACATGTGATCAAATAGTCTTCACGTGTGACCAAATGTTCTTCATGTTTGACTAAATGTTCGTTACGTGTGACTGAATAGTCTTCACGTGTGACCAAATGTTCTTTATGTGTGACTAAATGTTCTTTACGTGTGACCTAATGTTCTTAACATGTGACCAAATGTTCTTTACGTGTGACCTACTGTTCTTTACGTGAGACCAAATGTTTTTTACGTGTGACCAAATGTTCTTAAATGTGACCAAATGTTCTTTACGTGTGACCTAATGTTCTTAACATGTGACCTATTATTCTTTACGTGTGACCAAATGCTCTTTACGTGTGACCTACTATTCTTTACGTGTGACAAAAAGTCCCTCTTTTTATCACTTAGTGACATTCAAAACCCAGAAATTAACTTACTTAACCATTTGCTCATGAAATTTCTCAAATTAAACCGGTGATCCAGTGATTCAAACACTGGACTGTCAATGCAGAGCACCGGGTGCTGTATATTTCTGAGATGCTTTTAAGGCTTTCCCACTCAACAAGAGGTCGAGTACGGTTCCCATGAAAAAACGCCTCGCTTGTATCGGCACTATACAATGAGCACGTTAAAGAACCAAGGGGGTCTTTTCGGAAAGAGTTAGGGTATCTCACCCGGAATCCATTGAATCTAATTCATTCTGTCTCTTAAGATAATGTGCACGTGTCAGATGCTTGTACGTGATAAAGTGTACACTACCAAATGGGGTTATTGCAGCTAAAAAGCTTATGTTCTTTCAGATCATTTGATCTCTACACTAACATTACTTTAGCGAACAAGATGGTATCAACTATAAATATATTGTCAGAATCAGCATGATTGCAGTGTTTATTTTGATGAATGTCTTAAACAAATGGTTGAGTAAGATAGCTCCTATGATATTTAGTTGCATGTCTGCAATCTGATATCAATCGGTACAAGACTTGCAGCACATCAGCCAGATTGTTAAATACAGGCCCTGATCTGAATTTACATATATATTATATTGCATGTTTCTTTTGAGAAAATCGGGCGAAAATATGTCATCTATGCATATGGCCCGCTTTTTGTTTGGCGCTCTTGACGGAAAGAATTAATATGGGCTTAGTGACCTCAATTAGCATGGCCTGAGTACAGCCAGCCATTTATAGTATGGATTACTGCGAGTTGTTTATCAAACTTGATTCGAACTAACTCATTTGCATATCTTAGTTACATTACGGAATAATTAAAGCATTTGAATTTAAAGTTTTACGCAGATCGATCGAGGATAAAAGCGGTAATTATGCAGATTTACATTTGGAAATTAACGGGATAATTGAACCTAAAATTGACTTTTGCGAACCAAAAGGCGTTATTTAGTGTTTAATTGTGAATTGTTGTACTTCTTTGGGGATTTATTTGTAATATAGTAAGTCTTTGGTGTTTTAATTATATTTGATAAGGTTAAGCGTTTTAACGACTTTGAAAATATGATATGTAGGATATATTACGGAAAATGGAAGCGCTAACAAAAGTACTATATGTGTAAACATTGTGTTTACCGTTTCTTTAAACTGGCTAGTTTAATTGCATTGTAATTGAATCAAATGAATTATAACAATGATTTACTATTGTTCTCAATGGACATTTCTTTGTTTTGACTATCAGAAGTTTAGCTTTGGTACGGAGATTTTGGGTTTAACACCATTTTCAACAATTAAAAAAACCCTTCTTCTTCTTCTTCTTCTTCTTCTTCTTCTTCTTCTTCTTCTTCTTCTTCTTCTTCTTCTTCTTCTTCTTCTTCTTCTTCTTCTTCATGCATTAAGTTACCGGTAAACCCAGTTTATGTGTATGACAATCACAAGGAGAGAGCTTCCTGAATAAGCTTAATGCTTTCTGCTCGATCCTGTTTAAATTTATATTTGATATGAAAGTGTTATAAGATGTACATGTATATTAGAATATAAAAAAATATTGTTTAACCAGCAATTTTCCAGTCATATCACGGCCGTAAAGTCACATAACAATTTGTTTCATGGCTTCCTCACAACAGTTCTCTACACAACATTATTTCCTGGCAATTGGCTGCTTTTCCACATAGGCTAATGATATACACACTGTGATGGATGCTTAGATCATTTAATAACACATCTTCCGTACACTATCTGACATATTAAAACTATAATATCACCAATATTCGTTGTACTTTTATATGTTGTTATTTATACTGTATGAACATGATTGCAATTAAAATATATTGTATTGTATTGTATTGTATTGTTAGCTCATTGGTGAAAGACGCATGACGCTAATCGCATTGCTTTTGTCAAACGTCGGAAAGATTGTTTGCCCAGCTGGGGTTCGAACTCACAACCCGTGGATTGACAGCCCGCATCGCCACCGACAGAGCAACCGGGGCAAAAATCGTAAATTAATTATATGTTTCATTGTTGATCACGTAACACGAAATCCATCCTTCTGGGTCGCGCAGTCTGATCAGGAACTTCTCTTATTGCCATCAAGTCGTTCTAGCATCCTGTGAGCCTCGGAGGGGGGGGGGGGGTGGGGGTGGGGGGGGGGGTCGGGGTTTAACCAAAACTACAGATTATACACACATCAGAGGACTAGTTAATTGGCAGTAAATTGGTAGTTTCCCTTCAATATCTCTCTTATTACTTAAGCAAACATAATGTTGTGTGTGGTCTTTTCCCATCCATATCTCTCTTATGACTCCACTTAACCCTATGTTGAGGGTACTCAAAAGAATCGACGATTCTTTTGAGTACCTACAACATAGGGTTCAAGTGTCAAATAAAGAGTTAAGAAAATAAAAAAACGACCTTAAGCTTCAGCTCCGAAACATGCGAACATGCAATTTGATCGTAATCGCCATTCATGTAAAAAACAAACAAAGGTTGGCGGTTTTTGTGTGACTTGATTTATATGGAAAACACTCTCTCGTAAACAATTCTCTTACTGACAGAACTTATTGCAACAGACTGTTACAGTTGCAGTAGCCTATCATGTTTAACCCTTTCCGACATTCAACAAATCTGCAGCAGACGACTTTTCAAAAATGTCTTCTCAAACATTTGGAAAATCTCTATAATTTTAGGTATAATTACTGAAAAAAGTTGAAAATATTGTTGCAAAAGGAGAAATTGCTGGTTTTGAGCAATTTCTCCTTCTGTCCCAATGTTTTCAAAAGTCGTCTGCTGCAGATGCGTCAAAATGCGTCTACAGGGGAAAAGGGTGAAGCCGTTGGATCTCGGGTGTAACAGGTAGATACGAGAGTTGATGTCCTATGGAACAGCGTGCATTTGAAAACATCGTAGGAAAACGAGAACTTGCTCACAATGATGTCTTTCTTTTTTATGCAAAACAAAAAATTGCCATCTCAGATATTCAGATTTTCAGATCATTTCATTAGATTGTAAGAACTTTAAAAAGTCTAAGTTAATCGTGTAATGGGGGTATTTCGGAATAAAATGTACCATTGTCACAAATGAGCCGTCCCTAGAGAAGCCAACATTGTGGAATCTGCGTAAAGCATTGACCCGAATCAGCCTAAGCATGCCGCGCTGGCTTACCCGGATAGACACTTTTCGCCTCCTTATGATTTTCTGTTTCAGGAATCATTACTCTATACTTCTATTCCGCTGAGACGGAATGTGTCGGCCCGGATCAGTCTGCGCGGAATGTGCAGGCTGATCTGGATCGATACATTACGCAGAGGCCATAATGTTGGTTCAAATAGACATGTACATAGATTAAAATAGATCATATTGGATAATAGGTTAAAGTTAAGTTGTTCTAGAATCGATGCTTACGCTTTCCCTTTGCCGCAAACGCTTTTTGACGAATTTCGGCAGACGACTTTAATCAAACATTGTGACAAATGGCGAAATCGGTCAAGATAATGTTTTCATCTGTATTCAATTATTAAACACGTACTTCCTTTCGTACACATTATCCATGTTTTTGCCTTGATGTTTTCTAAGTCGTGTGTTATGTGGGAACGGGTTAAATTGACGGGGATCTTTTTCTTAAATTGACGGGGATCTTTTTCGGTCCTTCAGGACTTGTCATTCTCTAACAGTATCTTATCGAGCGTTATTAATCTAAGCCAAAGGCTTGTTTCGCAATCGATGTAAAATAAATAAGATTAAACTAAACACAAAATATCGGTTATCGTGCTTCTTCAAGCTTGCTATTTTACATTTTACAACCTAATCCGACATACAACGCATCTGCAGCAGACGGTTTTATAAAAATCTCGCCCAAAATCTTGCAAGTGAGAACGGGTTCAAATGGCGTTCGCTATAAACATATTTAAGGGACAATGTAACCTCTGGAAGATTGGACTTTATTCTAGATGATCGTGATTATTGAAATATCTTATTGAAAGAGTATATGCTCATACAGAACGTTCTCCTTTTCTAACAAAGCTTTCAAGGGACAACGCTGCAGAGGAGGCCTTAAAATCGGTCAAGAGTTGAAGGAAATTTAAATTAAATTAAATTTGCTCAACTTTACCATATATAATTATATACATGTATATCCTTTATCCACTCTTTTAGAAAAGAGTTAATGTTTTACTACAGATCGTTCAACTGATGTGTGAATTTCACTTTCTGTCAATAATTTGTATTAACCCTTTCCCACAAACATCAAATCTGCAGCAGACGACTTTAAAAACATGGTGACAAAAACCGGAAAAATCTCCATAAAAGATAGCTACATTTTTAAATAAAGTTGAAAACATTGTGGTCAAAGGGGGAAATTGTTCATCATGAGCAATTTCACCTTTGTCTACAATGTTTTCAAAAGTCGTCTGCTGCTATGGCGTCAAAATGCGTCTGCAAGTGGGAAAGGGTAATAAACAATCCAATAACAAATTACATGTTAAATTCATTTATATATTTTGGTTTTAAAGTCTGGAATAGCATTCCATCACATTTAAAGCACTCAACGTCTATTGTATCATTCAAACGAAATTATAATAAATACTTTCTGGGAAAGGTTCCATACTAACACTATCTTGATTACTTGCCGTTATTATGTTAATAATTGTATTTGTAGTAGTTGGAGTGTCTGTCTTCACATGATTGAAAATTAATTATATTTGTACTTTATGCCATAATTTTCATTGAAATTTGCATGTTGGGGTGTATTAACATAGATCAACTATCGATTTTACTCATTCTGTTTGCTGACGACTGTGTGCTAATGAGCGATACGGCGGATGGTTTACAATCACATCTAGATAAACTGCACATATACTGTGATAAATGGGGATTAACAGTTAATGTAGAAAAATCCAAAATAGTTGTCTTTAGAGGTGGCGGTATCCTCCCGAGAGGACTATCTTGGAGTCTCCAGGGAAATAAAATGGACATTGTCGAACAATTCTGTTATCTAGGATTTGTTTTATCTAGTAATGGGTCATTTATAAAATCTACAAACGCCATGTATACGAAAGCGATAAAATCGATGGGTGCATTGTGGTCTATGATTAAAGACATTCAAATGCCAGTTGATATAATGTTTAATTTGTTTGATGCATATGTATTGCCTATACTTATGTACTCTAGCGACGTGTGGGGCTTTATTGCGGCAGAAAATATAGAGAGACTTCATAGAAAATTTTGTAAATGGGTATTGAATGTTAAAAGTACCACGAATAATTATGCATTATACGGCGAAACAGGGAGATTGCCACTTGTGATTTTAAGGCATGGGAGAATCATTAAATACTGGCTTAAAATTGCGTCTCGCAAAATCGATAATTGTATTATAACTGGACTTTACTGTATGTTGTATAAACAGTGTGAAATAAAGTCGAATTGGGTGACTAAAGTAAAAGCATTGTTAAACAGTCTTGGCTTTAGTGACGTGTGGCTTTTCCCTGATTCGGTTAATATTCAATCATTTATACCTGTATTAAATATACGGCTTAAGGATAATTACATTAGTGCATGGAGAGCCGGTATGAACTTGTGTTCATCTCTTAGCTTATTTAAACAGGTTAAAACTATATTTGAAATGTCCTTTTACTTGTTAAGAATTGTAAACGTAAAGCATAGAAATACTTTGTCAAAACTACGCTTATCGTCACATCATTTATATATAGAGACTGGGAGACACAGAGGCATTCCGAGATGTGATCGAATTTGTGAAATGTGTACAAATGAAGACATTGAAGACGAATACCATTTCGTTTTAATATGTGATAAATACGAGACAATAAGACACCAGTATATCCCTCGATACTACTATACGAGACCAAGCATGTATAAATTTATTGGGCTTATCCAATGTGAGAATGTTAGAACTTTAAATAACTTAGCAAAATATGTGATATGTGCCCAGAAACTAAGAACATAAAAACTCTTAAATCACCACTCTCGTATTAACTATAATACGTTGACGTTATAGTTGTTTGTGTTTTGAGTGTGTGTTCGTAAGTGCGTGTGTGCGTGAGTGCGTGAGTGCGTGCGAGCGTATTAGATATTTCTGCATTATTTTCCTTTTTTGTTATTAATCACAACTCTGTATTTGCATGCTCACACATGATAATATTATTTGTATGACGATTAGCTATGTTATGCTAAAGTCTAATAAACTATTCTGTATTCTGTATTCTGTTAAATGTAATGTTTGTGTGTGTTATATTATTGAAGGCCATATGAAAATAAGATATGTATAGCCATTGCTAAATTGTCTGTATGTGTCTTAGATGTTACCTTCAAAACATAAAGATATTATTATTATATTAGTATTATTTATTAATATTATAAAATAAAAATATTTTAACGGCTATTCTTTTCTATGATTGCAGGTACGCGTGAATATGGTTGACAACTTAAAACCACAATCGTAGCTGAGCCAGCGAGTCGAGCCAAGGAGCAGCTGTATCGTAATTAAAAACAATTAACGGGGTGAAAAATACTCATTTTACCACACTTGTTGGTGGCGTGACATACACTAAGTGGTTCGAGTTGTCAGCCGGCTACAAATGACCGCTCTTGACCATGTAACATATTGCCAGTGTTTTAACTGTATTTTTGACGTGTAAAACAAATTGGTCATATTTCAGACGACATTTATGTCAGCCCCGGTGAATATTTGTTGAAAAATGCTTCAGACAACGGCCACGTATTGTGTCATTGTACTTCTGACGCCTCTAATATTGGTGGGGACGGTAGGAAACTGTTTAAGTATATTGACATGGAGTCGGGGTAGTCATAAAGAAACCTCAACAGCAGCTCTCCTAACAGCACTCGCCGTATGTGATACAATTGTATTATGGATCCCCGCTGTGGAATTTTACGCTCACATTGTCTTTCGGTACGCAATCAGAGAACAAAACATTGTCGTCTGTAAGATGTTTCCGTTTGTCTCGTATTTCGCCCCGACAACGTCTGCCTGGATTCTAGCGTTCGTAACGGTAGAACGAGCCGTAAGCATGGTGACGCCACATAAAGTGAGGCATTTGTGTACTCGACTTAAAGTGACATTGGGGCTAGTGGGATTAGTGATATTGTGTGGAATTATTTATTCTCCATTTCTTGTGAAAATTCAATTAGTTGAGAAACACACGACCGGAAATACAAATATGAGTTGTGGGTTGCCTCGCAACGAGACGTTCTTTCTGGAATATTTCAAAATAATGATGTGGATGGACAGTATATTGCTATCGCTTATTCCCTTCACTTTCATCGTGATTGGAAATTCGTTGATTCTTTATAAATTATTTTCCGGTGGTAAAGGATTGGATAAAACCGGACACTTACTTCGAAACAGAATTCGAACAGCTAATGCATTCACCGTACGTGCTATTGGGTTGAGTATTATGTTTTTTGTGTGTACATGTCCCGTCGCCATATTGGAAGTATACAACATAACGACTTTGACGGAAGAAACACACAAAGTAGCGAATGTGCTAATACATATCTTACTGTACGGTAATAGTAGTGTCAACTTTATATTATATTGTGTCATCGGGTCCGAGTTTCGAAAAGACATGAGAAAGGTTCTCCGGAATGTGTGTTTTGGACAGAAATATAAGCACACATCCAACCCGACTATTAATTCTATGGTTTTCCCGAACAAGGTGTTTAGAAACGTTAGTTCGCCTCTGCTTGTTAAAAATAGGTCGGCTACCACGAGACCCGCATCACCACCACATAAGAAATTTACTCGTTCACAATCTGTGGTATAAATAGTCCCATTCCAGAATAATGACACGAGGGTAGTTCGTAAGTGTACGCGTACGGATAATTCATAACATACACTGTGGCAGATTGTTAGATTGTTAGAGGGTCGGCCTCTCGTACAAAAGGTTCCGGGTTCGAATCACGTGATGAGCGGGTTCTGCCTTCGGGATTTTTCCTCATAAAACGGCGCGAGTACTGGTTATGTCTCCAGGAAGCAGACATCGAGCGTGATTAACATAAGCTTACAGCTTTTTTCACAATCGATGTAAAATAAATAAGTTTAAACTAACAGAATAATATTCCACGGTTAAAGATGAATTTTCCTTATATATAACTAGACAACGGTGAACTACATGTATATTGATATTATGCATTGCAAGCCGTTTGACTTTTTATTCGATTTAAAGATGTATCTTCTTACCTATATTGCAGTGTCATGGTTAAGCTATGGAAATATATATGTTAGATAGTGATATATCTCTAAAAGCTGAAGAGATATCTATGTAAGAAAGGGAGATATCTCTATAAGAAAGGTAGATATCACTCTGTCTTAGAGAGATATCTACCTAATTGAGAGATATATTCCAAAAATCAAGATAACTCTCTTATTCGAGAGAGGGATATCTCTATTTTAAAGAGATATCTCTCAAACGATTAATGAGTAGTAAAACGGCTTGCCAGCCATAATTATGTGATAAATTAATCTCAATTGCGTTTGAAAATAAATATGTTGATGTTAACTCAAAACAAATCAATATATTTTTAATTGTCTTCATTACCACTTTAACGATCGTTCATTCCAAACAGTCCCTTCAAAGTTTGATATAATTACATTTTGTCGAAATTCATGTGAGCAACGGAGAAATGGTTTCTCTTTATTCCTCACTATTCTAATGAGTCAGTTGTAGATACGCCTATAGCTCTTGGGAATGACGGCATACTAGACAATCGGCAAACAGAAACTAATCTTATAGTTTTATAGATGTTAAATTTTGAAAACAGCAGGTCAGAATATTTAGACTATAAATACTCGACGTATGGTTATGATAGGTATTTCAAAACAGTGTGGGGAATTGGAAGACATTGACCGTTTCCGAAAAATCAATTGAAATGTTGCGTCAATAGAAATAAAATCTGTATAGTAAGTTAATTGAGCCGTCCCGCGAGGAAACCAACATTATGTCCTTTGCGTAATGTATCGAACCAGATCAGCCTGCGCAGTCCGTGCAGACTGATCCGGGCCGACACATTCCGTCTCAGGGGGATAGAGGTATATAGTTATGATTCATGAAACAAAAAAAACACAGGAGGCGAAAAGTGTCTATCCGGGTAAGCCTGCGCTGCATGCTTAGGCTGATCCGGGTCGATACTTTACGCAGAGTCCACACTGTTGGTTTTTCTCGGGGGACGGCTCTATTAACATCGACTTTGTATGAGCAACACCAGACGAGCCCCGGTAGCTCAGTCGGTAGCGACGCGGGCTCTCAAACCAGGGGTTGTGAGTTCGAATCCCGGCTCGGCCAACTTTCTTTCCGACGATTGACAAAAGCTAATGCGACATGCGTCATTCGTCTTCCACCAATGGGCTAAGTCTATGTGGAAAAGCAGCCAGTAGATTGGGAAGATTGTTGTGTGGAGTACTGGTGTGAGAAAACCAGGAAATGCATGAGTAGGTGAACTGGCCGCCGTGATATAACTGAGAAATTGTTAAAAAACGGCATTAACCCTCGCTTTCTGACGCCTCTGCAGCAGACGGCCTTTTAAAAACATAGTGACAAAAGAAGGAATTGCTCAAAACGAGCAATTTCTCCTTTTGCCACAATGTTTTCCACTTTTAGTCATAGGTTATCCATTCAATTATAGAGATTTTCTGGGTTTTTTGACAAAATATGTTCAAAGTCGTCTGCTGCAGAATTTGTCGTATGAGGGAAAGGGTTAAACCCCAATCAATCAAAGTATGAGCAACACCAGAAGATATAGATCTTATTTCGGAAAAATTCTTGGGATAGTTGATGGGATTCTCTATAGACTATTTACATCAGTACATACATATATATCGAGGGCTTGGCGTGAAACGGTTGTAACTAAAATTGCTATATTTTTTACCAAGGTTAATCACCTCGCCATGAAGTCTATATAAACGTTAAACTATTTTCTTTGGTAAATAATGGAAATTTAGGTGCCATTGCTCGTTCTGAGCAATGGCACCTAAATTTGCATTGTTTACAAAGGGGTCAAAATTGCCCCTAAACCAGGGTTTTCAAAATACGTTTTTAGTTACTACTGTTTCACGCCAAGCCCTCGATATGTTATTATGTTCTCACTACTAATCAAACCAATCGGCTGTCAGCTTCACGATCACGGTGACCGATATCAATATTTTGGACAGAAACCAGACTATCCCTTTTTCCCACATACAACACATCTGCAGCAGACGTTTTTGAAAACATCTAGGCAAAAAAACATGGAAAATCCCCATAAATGAAGGTATTATTATTGAAAAAACGTTAAAAAATTGTTGTAAAAGGAGAAATTGCTCTTTTTGAGCAATTTCTTCTTTTGTGACATTGTTTTCAAAAGTCGTCTGCTGTAGAAGCGTCAACATGCGTCTATATGTGGGAAAGGGATAGCTATACACAATGGAGATTGACAGTTTTGTTTTGGGTTTTACGCCGCTTTCAACAGTCAAGGTCATATCAAGGTCACATCGCGGCGGACACAAAAGAGGATATTGGTCCATCACCTTATATTTTCATCGAGATATAAATACTAAATGTATGAAACCAAATACCACCACACCTGCTGGAGATCAAGAGCTGCATTGACTCCAACCGTTCAGACCCATTAGGCCGGCTCTCACGACTGCCATTCTTAACATCTGGTGTGTTTTTTTAAGAACATGTGATACAATGAGTGTAGAACAGTGATCGGCCTTTAAATTCAGTGTTCGGAATACAATTTTTTCACGGCGAAAATCATGAAAATGTTGAAAAATGTCTGGTGAATTTGCAGTGAAGAAAATATAAGTCTATGCGTGGTATAAACTTTTCGAGAAGGTAAGATAAAAGATCGGTACGCACGTACATGCGAACGGATCATATTCGGGAAGCATTCGGTGTGATCTAAGAGGATACTGGCTGTTCGGCTCCGTACGGATGAATACGGAACGGCATTTGGTAGCTCCAAAGATGTGTTGTGCAAGTTCATCGACCACTCGTGGCGTCCATGTGTATTCGGGAAGTAGTCGGGAATCATTCTAGGAGCATACGACATGTACGGAAAACGTTCGGAAAGCATGCGGCTAGTTCTTGGTGCATTCGGAATGAAAAGTTGTAGTTGCTGGGTTCCGTATGCTTTCTGAACACCCCGAATGGACATAGAACATGACGAATGCTTACCGAACGTTTTCAGTATCCTTTCCGATTTCTTTTCCCATTTATGCCGACGAACGTATAACGAATAGCCAGAACCCTTCAGGTATTCTTTCAGAACATTTTCCGAACTGCTCATACACTTTCAGAATGTATAGTATGTTCCCTATGCTTTCCGAACACCCCGAATGGACATGTAACATGACGAACCCTTTCCGAACGCATTCTATGTCGATTCGCTGTGTTCTGAAAGCATTCGGAAAGCATACGGAAAGCGTTCGGAAAGGAAACCTTTCGAAGTCAACATGCGGGAAGTATTCGGTCTATTCTGAAAGCAATCTTAAACCATACTGAAAACATTCGGTAAGCAAACGGAAAGCATTCGGTGATACATTTGGAAAACACATTCGGAGGGACATTCGGCCAATATAAAAAAATCCCACCACTTTCGTATACGGAAAACAAACGGAAGCTCATTCGGGCCAGTCTGATCGCCCCATTACATACTAGAATTTCAATACGGCGTATTTTATGTAGTTTTAAGGCAATGATAAATATTAAGGTGCTGAACCACAGAAAATCGATATTATAAAACTGTTCAAAAGTTGTCTTGAAATATTAGAATCATAATTCTGGGATAAAATTCGAGTAATAACTTCACTTTCTATTACCATAAACATCTAAATATTAATCTTTTATGCTTCATTTTTACTGGGTAGACAAACCCAGTAAGCCAAATTTTGTACATTTCTATGACTTTCAATTGACAGTTTTATAATACTTTACTGCCTCAAATAGTTTTGAAGTACTTATTACTTACTTTGTTGTGAATATTAACAATATTTGCAGATTGAGAATGCTCATTGGATGTTCATTACCACTGCATTGTGCATCTACGTGTAAAGTTAATAACTTAATCCTTCACATATACAGATGAATTCGAAGCAGACGATTTTTGAAATCATTGTGGAAAAAGGAAGAATTGCACATTTTTTTTTTATTACAGAGATATTTCATTTCCCTCTGCATACTTTCAAAGTCGTCTGATGCAGACTTTGTTCTACGTGGGAACCGGTGAACGAAGTGTGTACATGTATAGTCAGAAGACTAATTATTGTGGTGAAATATCCTTTGTTATTTAATTGGGGGAACGGACCATTTTGAATAAAGCAGCCAAACATGAAATCTACATGTCATCATTAAATCAGTCATGTCATTTGGGAAAACCCCCAACCTAAGCTCACCTACGACCAGTATGAATATTTTTAACCCTCCCTTCCCCACTTGTAGATGCAGTTTGACTCGTCTGCAGCAGGCGACATTTGAAAACATTTTGGCAAATGGAGAAATTGCTCATCATGTGCGAAAACGTTTTCAACTATATTGATTAATAAAAGTCCCATTTGTGGAGATTGTTCAAATTGTTTCCACATACAACAACTCTGCAGCAGACGACTTTGAAAACATAGTGACCAAAACCTGAAAAATCTCCATAAAAGATAAATTAATTGTAAAATAAAGTTGAAAACATTGGCCACCATGTTTAAAAAAAACCGTCTGCTGCTATTGCGTCAAAATGCGTCTGTAGATGGGAATGGGTTAACGGTCGTCTGGTCTGAAATCTCTTTTTTATATTTCACTAAGTGGATATATTATTGGAACATGTTAGAAAGAAAAATGGACAAATGAGCAATTGTTAACTTTGTGAGCATTTTTTATTTCTTAAATGTCAGAATCTTTTCAAAAGTCGTCTGCTGCAAATGCGGTAACTTTCTTTTAAATGTTTTCTTTATCGATTTATTTCTACTTCCCTTTCAAGTAAATATACAGAGACCGTTCTTCACTGGTGTTCTGGGTATACTATTTTATAACAGCATTGTGTTTTCGCATATGAAAGAGCGCAGTAAATATAGATTGTTGCTATATACACTAATCACCTAATTATGCTCGTCCCATATGCAAAAACATATGAGCCGTCCCACGAGAAAACCAACAGTGTGGACTATGCGTAATGTATCAACCCGGATCAGCCTAAGCATGCCGCGCAGGCTAACCCGAACAGACAGTTTTCGCCTCCTGTGGATTTTCTGTTTCAGGAGTCATTACTCTATACCTCTATCCCCCTGAGAAGGAATGTGTTGGCCCGGATAAGCCTGCGCGGACTACTGCGCAGGCTGATCTGGGTCGATACACTACGCAGTGTCCATAATGTTGGTTTTCTCGTGGAACGGCTCAAATATTAACATCCGTAAACAGCTCGATGCATAATATTGTTGTTATATTTTCATGTTTTTTTCAGTCATGTGTAGTATATCTGCAGCAGACGGCTTTGAAATAACATATGCAAAATTATCTTTGACCCTTTCCTACTTGCAGACGTATTTTGAAAACATTGTGGCAAATAGAGAAATTGCTCATGATGTTTTCAGCTCTATTCAGTTGTTATATCTGCATTGATATACTTTTTTCCATATCTCTAGTTGGTGAGAAATTGACAGAAATAGAAAATGCTCTTTATGAGCCACCATACTTAATCAAAGCACTGAAGCGCTGGCGGCTGCAGGAAGGTTGGAGAGGTAGGGAAAACATGAAAGGAAATAACAATTGCAGCTTATGTTTATGTATTTATTTTTAAGAAGTTGAAAGATCTTATCAGAAATAGTAAATATTATAAAACTGCCAATTTGAAAACAGAAGGACCTCGTTGGCACTATATCGCTCACCTGAGTGCAATAGCTCACAAGTATACACATTTAAGACATGAAGAATCAAAGGAAAATTTGACAGCAGGTTTAAGCTGAATATTGTGAAGTTTCTGCCTTATTATATTAAGACATATTTCAATGTTAAATCAACTTACATCAATTGGGAATAATTCTCTAAACCATGTACTAGACTGGGAGAAAGTGTTTAAACAATGCAAAAAACTCATCAAGACAATTATTCTGACAACATGGACTAGATAGTATCAGTACAAACATTCTGACAAAGTTTCAAGTTGCTGAAGCAAAACAGGCGGCCTCAAGAGTATTAACAAGATTTTCCTTCAATTTGACCTAATGACCTAGTTTTTAACCCGGCATGACCCATATTCGAACTTGTCCTAGATATCATAAAGATAAATATTCTGACCAAATTTTAAAAAAAATGTGGCTTCTACAGTGTTGACAAGATTTTCCTTCAATTTGGCCTAGTGACCTAGTTTTTGAACAGACATGACCAATATTCAAATTTGGCTTATACATCACCAAGACAAACATTCTGATAAAGTTTCAACATGCTCAAGTTAAAAATGTAGCCCCCAGAGTGTTAAACAAGACTTCCCTTCAATTTGGCCTAGTGACCTAGATTCTGACCCAATATGACCCATATTCGAACTTTACTTAGATAATTATTACGAGAATGCCGTTGACACGTGCCTGTACAGCGCGATCGGGACCCCCGGTTCAGGGAATGGTTGGCGTTTGCAAGCTACCGCTACAACTTAGTTATTGGTGCATTGGTGGCTGAAGAGGAGAGGCATGGTCTCATTCACAGAGGGTGGTCGGCCAGACGTCGCACTGTCCCCGGTCAATATCTGACCGATTTCCGGCCGGGTTCTGAGAGGCGAATTTGGCCCGGTGCTCGCCCGATATGTGTGATTCCCGGCCGGACATCGGCCAGGCATCAACTGATTAATGTGCGATCAGTTTGCGATGAGGTGCTAAGTCCAAGTTTAAAGTAACTCGATGCCCGCGAGGAGTCCCAAAGGGTTCCCGCCGACAATGCCTAGAAATCCGCCGCAAACTACTCGCAAACCTATCGCAAGGTAATTGTGACTGGGGTTTAAGTGATACTAGGTAGGCTACATTTTTAATTCATAAATATGCTTCTGACAACAATATAAATCTGCAGCAGAAGACTTTTGAAAACATAAATATTGATATCCATATCTCTATGTGCAGACATAAGGCACATTTCTGTAAGCATTTTCTTTTTTGGGGGGAGATCTTAACCTTTTAAATGCAGTTTTTTTTTAATCCATGATGAACTATATTCTCGCGCAGTCTCACACTAAAATGCGTTGTTGGGTGTTAACAGCAATTGGCAGCCTGCCAACTCCGAAGAAATGGTTTTACTACTATGACCAGGGGCTAAAGCCCCAGGCCCCAGGCCAAAAAGTGGTCTGCTGCAGAGGTATCAAATGCGTCTGCTTCTGGGAAAGTGCTCGAAAGTGTTGGGAAAGTGTTCGTCGTCCCTTCCGACATACAACACTTCTATGTATCGCTCCGAGAATGGACAAGGTATTTCACCGGTCCTTATCTTTCCATTTAATTAGATATTAACAAATATAAGTAGATGCACATGTATACCGGTGCATACGGTTTTTGTTATCTTGTCACAGTATTACTTCAAACATTTCCCACATACAACACATTTACAGCCGACGACTTCGAAAACATTTAGTCAAAGGTAGCGAAACTCTCGATAAATAAAAGAACACTTATTACTTATTACACTTACTATAATCGTGCACCATTCACCGTGGCTAAAGGATACATTGCTGGTTTTGAGCAATTTGTCCCTTTGTCATAAAGTCTTCAAAAGTCGTCTTCTGTATCTTATAATGAGTTAATCCTTTCCCACATAAAACACATTGCAGCAGACGACGTTGAAAACTTCTAGAATCAAATGCAATTATATTGAACATCTATATGAATGAAGGTTTTATTATAGGATGCAGTTGAAAACATTATAGCAGCAGGAACGGTGAGCAATTTCCCTTTTTTTTTTAACTTCGTTTGCTGAAGCTGAAAACATTGTGGCAAATTCTACTTTTGCGACAGTGATTTAAAATGTGTTACAAACGTCAAATTGTCTATACGTATCAATGATCTTTTCTTTATGTGTTTTCAAAGCAGACCTTCGATGTATGATAAGTTATCAGGTAACCAGAAAATGCGTTTTAGAACGTCAGTAAACGCTTAGAACTGCTCTAATAGAATTATGACCCGTTAAATGCAAAACAAAAGTATACGACAGTAATTGTAAAACAAAAGTGTATTCAGTTAAATGTGAAACCAACAAACATTAGGGTAAATGTGAAACCAAAGAAAATAACGGTAAATGTGAAACCAAAAAAACATTACGGTAAATGCGAAACCAAAAAAACATTACGGTAAATGTGAAACCAAAAAACATTACGGTAAATGTGAAACCAAAAAACATTACGGTAAATGCGAAACCAAAAACCATTACGGTAAATGTGAAACCAAAAACCATTACGGTAAATGTGAAACCAAAAAAACACAACGCATGTTGTCGCATCTGCAGCGGACGACTTTTGAAAATAATGTGACAAAATGAGAAATTGCTCAAAACGAGCAATTTCTCCTTTTGCCACAATGTTTTAAACTATTTTCAGTAATTATACCTTCATTTAGAGAGATTTTCAAAATGCTTTACTAAATTACGTCGTCTGCTGCAGATTTGTTGTATGTGGGAAAGGGTTAAGGTTGAGTTTCCTAGTGCACATATCAATTAAATCATGACTGTGATCAGATTGAATACATATTTGTAGTAGAATTATGGTTTTAGTCATTTCCGTTATTTTGATTCATCAAAGTTTAGTGTACAACCAGATCAGAAAGATCAGAACTGCTCTACAGGCAAACAAGCTGGTGGGCATTTGAGACCAGTCTGCGGATCTGCGCTGTCAAATCAGGTTATGCACGGGTCCCTAACGATCACAGGCGCTTTTAGATAACTTCTGATAAGCAGTGCACGTTCGAATAAGACGGCTATTTATCTGCGTTTGTCACAAGTACTTGTTAATTCCTGGAACGAGATTCACATGTTTATTCCATACGGAACGAAAAACAACTTTAAGAGAAACCTATAAATAGATAATCAGATTCATTATACATTCTTTTGATTTCTCCGCCAAAATGTTTTGGTCGTAACTAAGAGCCCAATGGTGTGTTTACCAATAAGTGTGAGCAAGTAATATTTTTCCTACAATGATCAGATTCATCATACATTCTTTTTATTTACCTGCCAACATGTTTTGGTCACTGCATCACTCCGTTTAACCGAGTCATAACTAGGAGCCCAATGGTGTGTTTACCAATAAGTGTGAGTAAGTAATCTTTTTCCTACAATGATCAGATTCATCATACGGAACGAAAAACAACTGTTAAGAAAATACCCTATAAATAGATACTGAGATTCATCATACATTCTTTTGATTCCTCTAACAAAATGTTTTGGTCACTGCATCACTCCGTTTGACCGAGTCGTATCTAAGAACCCACTGGCGTGTTTACCAATTAGTGTGAGTAAGTAATCTATTTCCCACAATGAATCAATTGATAAAACAAATAATGATAAAACATGCGAAACTAGGCGTTTAACGCTTTGATTGTTGTTGGAATGGGTTTTGTGAAGCTTGTGCCAGCAGTATAGCTCCAGGCCAGCCGGTTCATTCGAGCCGTTTAACCAGGCCCTACACTGTTTGCTGTCCAACTTAATATTCTTATCACAATAAAAGACAATGCTGGACAAGTCCGTTAAAAATATCAGCCTTGACATGGATAAGTATTTGTGTCCATTGCCTAGCCGTATAACTAGCCCATTATTTTGAGATAATCTGGGAAGAAACATTTTAAATCTCTGGAAATCAACATTTTCTTATTTGATAGAGATGAAAACATTGTGGAAAAATGGGATATTACTCATTATGAGCAATTTCTCTTTTCGCCGCAATGCTGTCAAAAGTCGTTTGATGCGGATGCGTCTGAAAAAGGTTAACAATGGGATGCCGTCGATGTTTTTTTCGCTACGATCCTCATCAGTCCAAACTTGACTGCTCAATTTGAGCAAATTTGTCCTGCTTCCCAAATTTCTAAATACACCAAAGATGTTCGACAGGGTAAGAACTGCTTTTTGTTTTGAATAAACAAACTGAGTGAGTTCGTACAAACGTATGCAAAGACTTGAACTATTACGGTAAATGTGAAAGGCGCGTTTAGGATGATCATATCTGCATCAATTGGTTATGTAGAAGTCGTACCCAATTAGCTATTATACTCGACAGTTCGTTATCGGAAGGATTATCTATCTCGTTTAATTAACGAAAGGCAACCTGTAAATAAGAACAAAGATCATAGGTAATCAGATAAGCTGATAAGAACTTGGTTTCCGGATTAACACACAATTGTTACTCCTATAAAAACAAATATAAACAGGTCTTACGTAGTTTAGGCAGCGTTGTTTTAATAAACCCTTTCCAACCTATAGATGCATTTTGACGCATCTACAGCAGAAGACATTTTTGAAAACATAGTGACAAAAGGAGAAATTGCTCAAAACGAGCAATTTCTCCTTTCCCCACACTGTTTTAAACTCTATTTAATGATCAAACTCTCATTTGTGGAGATATTTCACATTTTTGCCAATATGTTTTCAAAGTCGTCAGAATTGTTGTTTGCGGGAAAGGGTTAAACTGTGTCATGTGTTAGCCTTATATTTTGCATGCGAATTCTCAAACTCAACTCGTCTGTATATAGTCTATGCATAAATCTGACGACACATGCTAATATTATATAGAAATATAGCAAGACATTTCTTGCGTATAGAAATATAGCAAGACATTTCTTGCGTATAGAAATATAGCAAGACATGACATTTATTGCGTATAGAAATATAGCAAGACATTTATTGCGTATAGAAATATAGCAATACATTTCTTGCGTATAGAAATGTAGCAAGACATTTCTTGCGTATATAACTATAGCAAGACATTTCATATACTATTCATTATACTTATGGCATGGTTCGAACTTGTACACACTTGGAGATTACATGTAAGCGACCCGGTTAGCTCAATCGGTATAGTTCTTTGAATTCGAGGGTCCCCGGGTTCGAGTCCCGGTCAGACTGCATTTTTTCCCTTCCTGTGACATAGGCACCAAACTGCTTGGTTAGCTTAATAGCGCTTGCGGTGTACACTAAGACGTCCTTTGCATTGAAGTTAATCAGGGTCGGTAGAAAACTCGCCCTTAGCACGATAAGTCCGGGTTCGTGCCCCGTCTGGCTGCACGCTTCTCTCCCCCTGTGACACTTTTATGAATTATATACTTTACATGAATCCAAAAAGTTAACTTATTAACCTTTTCCCGCCTATAGACGCATTTTGACGCATCTGCAGCAGACGACTTTTGAAAACATTGTGACAAAAGGAGAAATTGCTCAAGATGAGCAATTTCTCCTTTTGCCACAAAAAACATTTGCAGGTGTGTCAGCATGTCACACCCTTTCTCACATACAGACGCTTTTTGACGCCTCTGCAGCAGACTACGTTAAAATATATTTTGGCATAAGCAGAAATTGCCGAGATACTCTGAACTCACATTTGTTTTGTATGTGGGAATGGGTAAAACACACGGAGTACAAAGAAAAGCGTGCTGGCAACATGCTATAGGTCGATTGAAGGAACTGTTTTGCAAACATCTTAGTGAAGATGACGTCCTTTTGTTAGTTTGAATTTCGTGTAAAATGAACAGAAAACGTTGTATTTGTAGCAACAACAGACATTCTCCATTTCTATTTTACAATCTATGAGCAATTGTGAATTTTAAATATTTCCCACATACAGACGTATTCCGACGTACCTGCAATAGCAGACTACTTTGGAAACAGTGTGGCAACCGGACAAATTGCTCATAAATCAGCAACTTTAATAACAATATTTTCAATAATTGTACTTTCATTTATTGAGAGTATCCATATATTAGCCAAGATATTTTTTTAAAAAAGGGTCTGCCGAAGTTTTGTTGTATGTGGGAAAAGGTTAAGAACCATTATGTAATAACTTATGCCACAGCCATTATCATTATATACAATACAAGCTCTCACTATACATAGATTGGTGGACTGCTGTCGACCATATTCAGTTATGATTTCAATTTGACTGTTGCCCATATTCAGTTATGATTTCAATTTGACTATTGCTTATTTGTCTAGACTTGTGGGTATGAACAAGAAGTACACCCATCGTCGATCTATTAATTAAACTTGTTTTAATAAGCCCGTCTATGCGAAAAGGTACAAGTCGAATTTTGTCAACACCGTAGATCCAGATCAGTCCGTGCATCCGCACAGTCTGATCAAGATATACGCTGTTCACATATTACTGTAAGACGAATGCGATAGACAGGGTGATGTGAAACTAGTAACTGTTCAGAGATGCCAACTTGTACCTTTTCCCGTGGACGGTCTCAAATATCAAACGTTGTCCGTGAAGCAATTAGACTGGAATCCCACGGCATCATTGAGCGTAGTCAGCAATTATGTCCGATCAGAACGTCCAGGGCAGAAGCATACACAGCTACAAGGAATAGAGATCGAAAGAGAAGTGGTGTTGACCATACTGTCAAGGCGGGGGAAGAGGTCGAACACAATACTACAGTGCCCAGTATTGTATGGCCACCAGAAAGGTTGTATTCTACGTGAACAGATCATCCCGCGAGTTCCATGAGTGATATCATGAGTGAGAAAGCACGTATAATGTTGTTTCTCCCGACAATTGAATAGAATGGAAAGAATTCAACCATTCTATCGATATATCAATTCATAAACCTCTTTTTCAATGTTTTTGTTAACCAATAAAACTTTTTCAACTCTATTCAAATATTGAACTTTTATTTGTCCATAATTCTGCATTGACTTCTTCAAAGCCTTCTTAATCTTCTTGCATCTGGGCGAGGGTTAAACATCCATGCCAAAATGTTTTAATTAATTTGTTTGATGTACCAGGATCTATGAAATAAGTTCTTTCTGTTGTATTCAACTCGTATTTATGAAACTATTTATGTTCTGTAGTACAATGCACGATGCCGTACAGTGTTTAATGGATGAACACTATGCACTAAGACAATGCACTATATAAAAACACATCAGCTGATGTCCATCTCTCCTCTTTTTAACACCGGACACAAACTATCTTGACCATAACCCTGACCCATATCCAGCAACACATTGTCTGTCACATGAATATGTGGTCGCATTGAGTAATGACTAGGATATTGAAACTTTACTTAACCTAATTCTGTTCATCTTACACCATTTCTGCAGCAGACGATTTTGGAAAGATACGTATGTTTGAAATATGGGAAATATCCATGGATGATATTGTCGGAAATAGTGTGGAAAATGGTGACATTTCTCAAAATGAGTAATCTCTCCTTTGGTATCAATGGTTTTAAATGGGGGTCTTAAAGTCGTGTGCTGCCGATGCATTAACATGCGTATGTATTGAATAATGTCGACTATATTGTGGCAAATGGATAAATGCTTCGTAATGATCAATCTCTCCTTTTGTAACAAAGGTTTATTGTAAATGCGTAAATTACATATCTTAGTGTCACTACAAAAGTATGGAACGCTTTTACTGTCTTAATATGTTGTATTGTATTATACGCAGTACATTTTAATGTATACGAGGTACATATTTCAATTGAAGTGTACACATTTTCTGATATGCAGAATGTCGAAAAGGCATTTTATTATGTTTACTACTGTATACAGATTTATATAATACGATGCGTTTTTCTTTGTGACGGTGGCGCTTTCTGGCATTCTGCGAGATTATTTCCGGAAAATTCCGAGTATGACAGATAGATCCCTGAACAATCTATAAATAGAAGTGTCACACGAGGAGCAGATTGACTGATATCTACACTGAAATCTGCTCTAGACGATGTTGAAATTAAAAATGTTTTCAAATCAGATATACCTCGAATACATGAAAATGTACTGCGTATAATACAATACAACATACTAAGACAGTAAGGGCGTTCCATAGGCTACTGCCGAGCCCCGGTAGCTCAGTTGGTAGCGACGCGGGCTGTCAATCCAGGGGTTGTGAGTTCGAATCCCGACTCGGCCAACTTTCTTTCCGACGATTGACAAAAGTCAATGCGACATGCGTCATTCGTCTTCCACCAATGGGCTTAGTCTATGTGGAAAAGCAGCAAGTTGTTTGGGAAGATTGTTGTGTGGAGTACTGGTGTGAGAAACCAAGGAAATGCATGAGTAGATGAACTGGCCGCCGTGATATAACTGAGAAATTGTTAAAAACGGCGTTAAACCCCAATCAATTAATCAACCATAGGCTACTATTATTTGTATATCGTCTAGAGCTCTAGATAAGGGGCGCATTGCATGTTCTTAAATCCTTAGTTGACCATCTAACCCTATATTGTTGGTACTCAAATGATTCGTCTCTCTGTAAAACACCAGTTTACTCCACCTTATCTAGTCCACTGTAGACGTCTGTATTTGATCGGTACTGTTTTCCCGAGAACTCTAGAACCGGTATAATGTTTTAACCCTTTCCCTCATATAGACGCTTTCTGACGCCTCTGCAGCAGACGGCTTTTTGAAAACATAGTGACAAAAGAAGAAATTGCACAAAACGTGCAATTTCTCCTTTTGCCACAATGTTTACCACTTTTTGTCATAGGTTATCCATTCAATTATGGAGATTTTCTATGTTTTGACAAAATACGTTCAAAGTCGTCTGCTGCAGAATTGTCATATGAGGGAAAGGGTTAAAAGAGATAAGAGCCTAATACGACTGCAAGGAGAGGCACGCTGATCTGAATCTACGATGGTCGTGATGTCTCAAAGGTCTTTTTTCTTGTGATGTGGCTATATGTCTTTTGGGTCATGCATTTGCGTGAACGAAAATAGTTTGATATCTCTTGTTTTAGTTTCAGCAAAAGAGTACCTTTTTCTGACGAAGGAGGTTAGGATTGAAAGCGACTTGGATTCTGGATTACAATCAAGCCCCTGCACACTGAGAGCTGCACGCAGCTTATTGTTGTTTCCCGAACAATGTCTAAATGTTGGTGTATTATTTTTTTTGTTACAATTTCATAAAAAGATAATTGAGTCACGTCAAACGAAAACGGACCTTCGGGACTGTGCGACCATAAAAGACTCCGCATAATCTGGTCCGGATCTTCGGGACTTTGTGATCATAAAATAATCGGCATAATCTGGTGCGGACCTTAGGGACTGTGCGATCATAAAAGACTCCGCATAATCTGGTCTGGATCTTAACAGATCGCCATTTAGTCGAGAACGTAATAAAGAGGCAATTGGGTGAACTGTTACGGGAAAACGTGGAATGCAGTTAGAGGTCGTTTTTACCCTTATTTCCAAATAACTCTTTTGAAAGGCGATTTTATTGTGAAATGTCTCAACTTCAAAGTTGATGTTTTTTCTGTGAAACGTCTGAATTACAAAAGGAAAATATTAATTAAACGATATTTCATGGTCTCATTCAGAGAATTACAGTGTTCTGTAGCTGGCCAGAATAAGACAACATCGTGACAAAAAGGTTGGATCTGCATTATGAGCAATTTCTCATTTTGCCACAATGTTTCTAAACATCGTCTGCTGTAGAGGCGTCAACAAATGAGTCTGCCTGTGGGAAACGGTTACTTATTAGAAGCAAGCCTGAGATACACAGGTGACGCAATGTTGGAAAAGGAGAAGACAATTGTATTTATTACTTTCTCATTATTCAACAAAGTTTTCTTAACCCTTTCCCTCATACGACAATTCTGCAGCAGACGACATTGAACATTTGTTGTAAAAAAATTAGAAAATCTCTATAATTGAATGGATAACCTATGAACAAAAGTGGAAAACATTGTGGCAAAAGGAGAAATTGCACGTTTTGTGCAATTTCTTCTTTTGTCACTATGTTTTCAAAAAGCCGTCTGCTTCAGAGGCGTCGGAAAGCGTCTACATGAGGGAAAGGGTTAAGGCGTCTGCCGAAAGGTGTCAGGACGGGAGGGAGAAAGGGGTAAATAGCAAGATACTTGATTTTCATCAATATAATACGACAAAGGATTAAAAAATACACGGGATTAGAATCAAGACGCTGGAGATTGCGGAAAGTTAGTCTGAAGTACATCTTCTAATACAAGTAGAGACGTTCTGGACGCATTTAATGTGGCAATATCTTCTTTCCCGTATACACGTATGGATACTAGTACCCTTACGACATCTTGTATAGTTTCCATCGCATATCCTACGGCAGGTCCTCAAACCAACCCCATCAACATGACTGACGAGCAATAGGAACACCATAGTAATGAATACGGTCTGTTTCAACATTTTGTATCAGCTGAAAAAACAACAACAACAAACAACATGTATTTATAGGGAATTATATCGTGTTACAGTAGCGTCACGACTGCGAAGAGAGTGGAACATTTGATATCTCGCGAGACTGAATGTCGACTCTCCCCATGTTGAAAATTAAACCACTATCTATTTTTCGAACCGAAAGGAAATTTTGTAAAAAGAATTTCTAAGTGGCAAGCAATGCAGATTTCAGTAATAACAGCTCGTTACGAGCTGTCTCACCTGAATCTGCATTGTTTGCAAATGCCTTGAATTGCCTTTGGCAGCGAAAGAGTTAAGGACACCTGTTTGTTTTCTTTCTCTGTTTGGTGTTTTACGCAGCTTCCATAAATTGTTCAGTTATATCACGGCGTTTGCTGCGTTTTACTGGACCATTTATCCTGCCACCAGCCAGTTAGTCGTAATGTTAATCACACAACCCTGAGCGCCAAGGAGGGCGGCCATTCCTACTATTTTCAAACTCTTTGGTATGACTCGGCCGGCGATATTTTGACACCCTAGGCGGACGCTCTTCCACTACACCACATAGACGGTCATGTAGTGCTCATTCATGCGTGACACACATGCGAAGATTTTGCTTAAATCCCGCATGTCGTGTTGTCGCTATGTTTACTAGTAAATACAAGACGAATTTTGATGCAAAGCATCAAAGGCGCCGCGCATGATTTTGAAGCATGACGATGCAGTTCAGTACATTTAAATAACCTGTACAAACAGACAGGATGTAAATATTTTGAACAAGAAGGCCAACTGTCCCTTTACTTTAAACAAGAAGGCAAAGATGTGCCTATGTTGCTCACCTGACTACCATAGTCTATAATAAAAGGAAGGGTCAATTTTTACGTAGGGATTAGACGTTTTATATGCTACGATCTATGTGATATTCAGCATGTGAAGTTTATTGTGAAATGACAAGTTAAGTCCTGAAAACATTTGGTTTACAGTTTGCTTAACATTGACTGCAACTATAACGTGTCATACAAGCTGAAGTTTCTTAATTTGTACCAATAAACGGTTTTAAATCTGCTCTTACTTGATCGATAAGATAAAAAAAACCATAGGTGCTGAAATATTAACAGATATTAACATTAATACCTCTAGTTATAAGCTAAATGTGACACAAGCTTTGGAAGGAGAGGTGTACAGAAGTATGATAACAAAAACGGGAGTATATAAACAATAAATACAAAGTAATTTTAACAAGTTTAAAGATATTTATTATGAAAATATTTTACTTTTTTTAATTGATAAAAAAATGCACTGTATGATAAGTGATACCTATTTTTAAAAAGATGAAAATCATTTACGTCATCATAAGCATTAACATTTACCTGACAACGCTTTGATGTTGGGTTGAAAACATTGGGACCAAAGGAGAATTTGCTTATTATGGGCACATTCTCTCTTTCTTGCAATGTTTTCCAACGTCGTCTGTTGCAGATGAATCGAAATGGGACAGCATGTGGGGTTGAGTTAAAGACATACACGATTCGTTTTGAGTACTGGTTAGCGAAAGCAAAGGAACACTTGGTAAAGTGGTTATTAGAATTGTATCATGAGCCATTTTCAACAATATTAATTGTTTAACACTGCCTTTCCTGGTTAAATGACCAATACTAATTGGACGACTTAGTAAACATGGAGTACTGTTGAAAAAACATCTTTAATTAATCAAGTTATCAATGAATAAACAAATAAATAAATCAATCAATCAAAACCATAACAATTATTAAAAATGCACATACAAAATAAACAGCTAATATTTTAATAGATGTGTATAGCTTACATAGTTCCTCAGTCTTTAAACGACGTTTCAGTCTCCTACGAAGAAGATATATATTGTTATGAAATGCATTTTCATTCAAAATCTGCTATATATACATACAATTGATGCATGGCGTACGTGCATTTTGGTGTGGAACACGGATTTCGGCTGATGCACAAACAATAACAGGATGTTTTGCATCGAACCTTTCTGCACCACCCTTTCCCACATACAATTAATCTTCAACAGACGACCGATGCCCGGACAGACTTACCAGCAGTATTTGCAATCGCTTACGTGCATGTTGGTGTTGAACAAGGATTTCGGCTGATACACAAACAATAACAGGATGTTTTGCATCGAACCTTTCTGCGCCACACTTTCCCACATAGTTGGGAAATCTCTATAAATGAAAATAATATTGAATAAGGTTGAAACATTGAGGCTGAAAGAGAAATTGCTCTGTCCGCACCTACATGTCAGTAAGAGATGTATCTTTTCTATGTGTATAAATCAGATTTTAAATCAAAATGCATTTCAAAATTACATAGCTTCTTCGTTTTAAATTGTAACGTCGTTTAACGAATGGGGGAAACGTTGAGGCTGAAGGAGATGTTGCTCTGAAACAACATCCTGCAATAGGATTGAGTGACTGCATCCGTCATTAAATTTGAACAATGCATTACATTAATTTAATGATTTATCTTTAGATAAACTTAAAAACCCTGAACCGCGAAATCTAACGTTTTCGTCGGTTTTACCGTTGTGTTTTAATATGCTTAAAGGGCTGTCTTGGGTCAATGCTAGAAGTTGATTCATAGTTACTAAGTGAGGTATTTCTTAAAGACTTGCTAGTTGAATTAACACCCAATCAGCTAAACTCCATCGGTTTTTATGCCTGAAAAATCTTATCCAAAACTAAAACAAAACTCATACTATATTGATTTTTGAAATTACTGCTGTATAATAATGTGACAGTATGAACAATAAGTGATGATCGCCACGCCGTCCTTTCTGTTCCTCGTATTCTCTGCTTATGTTCTTGAACGGTCCTCTTATATTTTTCTTAATCGAGTGCCTAGATGAAAAGGTCAAATAACTCCAAATACATCCGCGTCCATGCTGATCCAAATAGTTCCTAATTTTGTTTGCGTAGACATGAGTGTATACCAACACCAGAATGCATTGAATGCATTGAATATATGACATTGAGTTTACATTCATTGTAAATGTTTAAAGAGTGCACTGGAAATGATTGATTTGAAAGTGAAAGTAGAGAAGGGTAAATTTGACCAAAACGCCACTCCTGTCTGATTCATTAATTGATTTATTGGAGTTTAACGCTGTATTCCATCCTATTTCAGTTTGATCACGGTGACCAGTTCGACAACCCATGAGAGTCCCAGATTTCTCCAATCAGGGGTGTATTCAGATTGTTCTAACACACCGAATGTTTGTCAAATGCTCATCAACATCAGTAATTTGATTGGTTTATCTCAGTTATATCACTGCGTTTCTTGGGTAAGTTACCAGTACTACTGGTCTATTTATCCTGACACCAGCCAGTCAGTCGTAATGCTAACCAGCAACCCTGAGCGCCAAGGAGGGCAGCCATATTATGGTTCTTTGTGATGACCCGGTCAGGGATCTAACCCACGATATCCCGCCCCCGAGGCGAACGCTCTACCACTGCACGACCGATGCGGTACTAGAACAATATGTATACACCCTTTTCATCCTCTGTCTCACACACTATTCTTCCCAGGCAGACATATACTCTTTAGTTTAAAGTCGGGATATGAAGACGTTTCAAAGAATCACGCGGAAGAACGAATGCCCGCGCCGAGGTTTGTACTCACGTCCCGTTGGTCGATTGTTCTAATCGTTTCCGACTGAGCTACAGCAAGCCCGACGTTGCACCTAGTGCGGCTAAACGATACTTTTTTGTCGAGGCGCTTTTCTCGTCAGTAACAGAATGCTTTCTCGGCTCGGCACGGCCAGTAAGGTACCACATTTGTTAATCTATTATAGATATCTATTAAACGATTCTCATTTTTTGTCTAAGAATCTTTATATTCACGGTAAAAACCAGGTGTGTCAAAAACAAGCAACGACAACAAAAAGCAATAACACAATTATCATTATCATATTAATCGTCGTCATCACCGTCAGACGGACCCAGTGGTGTACAGTGGTGTACTGGTTATAGCAGACGAGAGCAGGAGACCAGGGTTCGATCGCCGGTCGGGTCATATTGTTTATGCTTTAAAAATGGTAGCTGCGCCTTTGTTCAAATATATCTATTATAGGGTCAGACATATACTCCCTTTTCCGTGTCCCTTATTTATTACTTTTTCAAATAAAAGTTGGTTACTTGTTCCTTGTTCCTAATTCAAATGTGACGTTGGCTTCTTGTCACTTATTCATTACTTATTCAGATTTGAAATACGGTACTTGTTCCTTCTTCGTTTTTCGGTTACCGATTAACTTTTTACGCAACCCAAGCTCTCTTTAAAGAATAGGGGATGTATCGCTTCACAAATGTTATTAAATAACAGTTGGGCCTAGTTTGTAGCTTGGTCATCAACAGTAAACATTTTGAGTTCTAGGGGCAATAACATTGATCTTAAGTTGAAGAAGTATTTATAAACTGTCCATTACATTAATCGGTTGATGCCTGGCCGATGTCCGGCCGGGCATCATACATATCGGGCGACCGCCGGGCCAAATACGCCGCTCAGAGCCCGACCGGAAATCGACATTGACCGTGGACAGGCCAGCGTCTGGCCGACCATCCACTGTGGCTCGCAGGTTATAAAAGCCGGCTCATCGCATCATTCATCAGATTATTCAGTCGAGCTCTTCACAGAAGGTAACAATTTAACACACAGTTAATCACAAATGTGTTAGAGTTACAGTACTACAAGATGCCCAAGAAAAGAAGGGAGGACCGAAGGAGAAGAAGAACTAAGTTATAGCGGTAGCATGCAAACGTCAATCACTCCCTCAATCGGGCAACCCGATCGCGCTGTGCAGGTACCCGAAAGCGCTGTGGAGGTATCAACGGCATTCTCGTAAGAATGTTTGTCTTAATGATATCTAAGTCAAGTTCGAATATGGGTCATATTGGGTCAGAAACTAGGTCACTAGGCAGAATTGAAGGGAAATCTTGAGACATCTCTGGAGGCCGCATTTTTACAGCTTGAAATTTTGTCCGAATGTTTGTATTGATGATATCTAGTCCATGTTCGAATATGGGTCATATCAGATAAACAAAAATATGTCACTAGGCCAAATGAAGGAAAATCTTGATAACACTCTGGAGGTTGCATTTTGAATCATTGTCAGAATAGCTGTCTTGATCAGTTTTGCATTGTTTAAACACTTTCTTCCTAGACATATTTTTCATATAACAAGGTAGAAACTTTAAAATACTCTGCATAAACCTGCTGTCAAATATTCCTTTGATTCTTCATGTCTTAAATGCGTATACTTGTGGGCTCTTGCACTCAAGTGAGCGATAAAGTGCCAAGAAGGTCATCCTGTTTTCAAATTGGCAGTTTCATCATATTTACTATTTAATATATGATCTTTCAACTTTGTTAACAATAAATACATAAACATAAGCTGAAATTGTTATTTTCTTTCACATTTTACCTACTTCTCCAACCTTTATGCAGCCCCAGGCCGTCAGCACTTCAGTGCTTTGATTGTAGATGCTGACAGAAACATATTGGTACATATTAAATCCCGTTACTTATTCGTTACTTATTCGGCGGTTATCAAGATATGAGCGTCTGTGATATCCAGAAAATCTATCCAAACTGCATATGCTGATGTTGCCAAAACAAATGTGATGTTGTTGTTGTTGTAGATGCTGACAGAGACCTACTGGTGTACATATTAAATCACATGTTACTTATTCAAAAACCTGTTACTAATTGGTAACTTATTAGGTCGTTTTCAAGAAAAAAAGCTGTATTTGCTGACAGAGACCTATTGGTAGATTTTAAACCACCTGTTACTTTTATCTATATATACACATCATATAAAACATTCGGATTAAAATACTAATTCTAAATCTTCCAATTGATTTAATTCAAAAAGGTAATATCTCAAAATGGCCTATTTGTTTGGTGCAAGACGGTTGTAACTCAAGATACTCAAGATATAACCATCTTGCACACAATTTATTTTTTTACCACAATTGTTTTGTGCAAGAAGATTGTATGTCAGTGTATTTATTTGATACTTTTGTCAGAAAACAGCAGTTAAATTTCTAAAAAAAGCATACATCTTGTAATTATTATGAATCTAATGTACAAGTAGGAGATGTGAACACTAGGGGTCTGGTCCTCTTATACATCTGCACACCCGTACCAGAACTTACAAAAGGCTTCTGTGCAGTCTGATATGCATCTACACTGTTCAAAAAGCCAAATTGTAGCTTTCCCATGGATAGGTTCATATAGAAAGATGACACTTGTATTCAATTAAGTGTTATTTAGATATGATTATTTACAAAACCTAAATTGAGATCTCGGACAGTTGTGAAACTGACACTCAAATTCATGAAAAAGATTGATTGAAGACAAACTGAAAATTCTAGCAGGTGATTATTGTTTTATTATGACAATATATATTCCTTTCTTTCGAATCTTGATTTCATCTTTTGAAAAAAAAAGTTGATTCAAATTACCATCTTTCATCACAAAGACGAAATTTTATAAAAAAACAAAATTCTAACCTCTACAAACAAAGAAGGGCTTTATTGAAATTAATAATGTTATGATCTATTTGATATTGCTATATCAAGTAAATCAAACAACTAATTAAATCCAGAAAAAACATACTTTGTTTCTAGATTAGAAAAAACTTCACTTGTCAAAATTACTTTACCTACAACATAGAGCTTTGTAAAATAGTCAAGCATCAACCTTGTTAAGATTTTCAGACCTCATCCATTCACACAGTATGGACTTTCAGAGGGGCTTTTCTGTTCCATAGGTGAAATTTAGACAACTTTCCAAAACATTGAAGAGAAAAGAGAAATTTCCCTTATCAATTAGTAATTTCTTCCTTTATCACACTATTTGCTACTCTTTCTAATTATAATTTAAACAGTTTAGTCAGGGACATAGATAAGATCTACGTCCCTGGTTAAATCTTCATCCTGCTTTATACAAATTTAAATTGATTTTGTATATCCGGTTATTATACCTCATCATAATTTACTTTTGCAGACCAAGACCATCTTGCATTATGTGTAGTGTAATCATAGTTAACATTACTCACACATATAAAGTAATAAAGTAACTAAGCAATTTCTCATTGAGACCCCCCACCCCCTATCTGTTTTAATATATGTTTGCAGCATATTTATAATGTAATGTCCTTTGTTATGATGTTTTAAAAAGGTGTCTACTACAAAAACATATAATCGTCTTTAATTGGGAAAGGGTTCACGTTTACAATCCTGTTTCTTTATTAATTGCTGCAGAACAACATTCTTAGTATGAACATTCTGCTAGCTTCAAGGCATCAACGACATTCAAGATATCTATTCAACTTAATAAAGGCCTCCGGCCTAAAATAAACAATATACAATAAACTTTTTGTGTTAGTTTTAAGTTGCATTCCTCTAAATCAAATTTACATTACTATGCATACATGTGTAAACGCATATACTGTATTTAGTACTTAAGCTATTTAAAACTAAAAATAGTATTGTACTAAAACTTTAACTGAGTTCTAAATCACAGTAACACAAATGGAGTTTTTAATATCTGAAAACTAAAGCGTAGTCATGTTTATTATCAAAATGTTGACCAATTAATCATTGATAGCAGTTTGTTGATATAAAGGGCTGTTCTGTGGATTACAATCTCATCAGATGAGTTAGGGATGTTAAAGAATCCTTGCAGATTATTATTTAATTTACACCAGTTTAGTACATACTGGTTACGTATATCTGTAAATTTACCACACTAAACAAATACATGGTATTCACACTCGACATTTTGTAAATCATAATTTTGATGACTTGATTTGATTTATTGGGGCTTAACGCCGTTTTTAACAATTTCTCAGTTATATCACGGCGGCCAGTTCACCTACTCATGCATTTCCTGGTTTTCTCACACCAGTACTCCACACAACAATTTTCCCAAGCAACTGGCTGCTTTTCCACATAGACTAAGCCCATTGGTGGAAGACGAATGACGCATGTCGCATTGACTTTTGTCAATCCTCGGAAAGAAAGTTGGCCGAGTCGGGATTCGAACTCACAACCCCTGGACATTTTGATGACAATAGGAACAGATACGTAGTTCAAAATGCACCTTATTATCAATATTATTACCAATCTCTACATTTAATTTATGACTAGAACAACAGAAACGGGACATGGCCAGTCTGAACTTTACTGGTAATTCAATAGTAATATATCGTCCAGTGTTTAATAATGTTTTAAAATGTTTATAATAATGACATCTACTTGATTCATTTAAAGTTGCACTTTTATAGAAAATTTTGTAGTTTGAGAAAGCTTTCAAAATAGTTTTTCCCTGCTCGGTTGGTACCGAGTAAGGAAAAGCGAGAAATAACGGGAACGAATCGGATTTTCCCGATTTTAATCGGATACAGTCGTGAGATCACGTGACATGAACCACAACTAAATCATACCTCTTTAAAGGTTGGTGTCCAATACAAACATTGGGGTGATAACATGTACAAAAGTCAACTGTTTTAAAAGTAACTCAGTTCATTGAAGTACAGATATTTATCTAGTGTTAAAGCATTATACAATTATGCTGTTTATGGGATATAGATTATTTAAGGTATGTTACAGGAAACAAACATTCTCTTATTTCCAAATATTGAAGACCCTGATCATAATGCATAAGTACATACTGATCATGATCTTCACTATTATGAAATAAGATAATGTTATTTTGTTGTGACATACCGTTAATCATCTAATTAACAGCATAATTAGTTAAGCACTAGATACACATTTACTTGACCGCCTCGATGTTGTAGTGGTAGAGTGTGCACCTCGGGTGCGGGGGTCACAGGTTTGATCCCTGGCCGGGTCATACCGTTTACAATGGTAGTAATAGTTGCCTTCCGTGGTGCTGAGGGTTAGCATTATGACTGACTGGCATACAACATGTTGAAAGCGGCATTTAACACCGCCGCCAAACAATAAACATTTACTTATTGTGTAACTTAAGATGAGTTCAGGTATGTCACAGAAAACTACGGAAAAAAGATAATGCTAGTTTTCTGTGACTTACCAAATTATATTTTTTTTCCATAAACAGCATTTATATTTCACTAGATAAACATATCATTGTGTATACATTGTATATGCCTTGTATATGAGTGTGTTATTATAATAGTTATGTACATTTTATCTCACCACGGTGTGTAAATGGCACCAAACCTTTAAATAGGTCTAATATAGTTGTGTTTACGAGTCTTACCGACATAATGCGATACACTTCCGGAAAAAAAATGTACATGAACGGCTCCGTTTTTAAAATCCTTAAATCTTAGAGAAAAGTATAATTCGCGAGTGTGTGCTCTTGTGTAACATGTTTGTGGTTAATACCAAACCCAGAGTTTGCGATAGGTGAGCTCCTTCAACATGACCAAGGACATTATATTATTATATACAATGGGAGATTGCGTCCCTTATTATACTTGTGGAATTTTCAAAGATAAAGATTGTTTATTTCTTTTCGACCCCCACAGTAGTTCAGACTGTGGTATGGTCACAGCAGAAGGACTAACATGTTTGTCAAATCATAAAACCAAACAAGACCTTTCTCAATTCATAAGACATTAAGCAGCATCACGTGGATCACAAAAGATGTCCATTTTGAACTTGCCTTTATATTTTTGGCAAAAAATGTTTATTGTACCAATGCTTTTCAAGAAATTATTGCAGACATTTCAGATTTAGATTTTTTTCTGGTTTCACATGATAATGCGAAGGGTATGTTTTAATTAAATTGTGCTCAGCTCAGGAAAACCTGCCGAATGTAAGTTCTCCTTCGGTTTCCGATGTTAGCAGTGTGCTCATGTCGGTAGATGATGAATCAGAAGTTTCCATTGATTCAAATTATCTTGATGAAATTATGGAAAATTTAAATGATAGCGCCACATTTATTAAGAATATGAATGTATATGATGTTACTGAGTTTGAATTTGAAAACGTTGGATTTAATGATGATTATGATATAGAAAACAGCACTGGCAGTGAAGAAACCATTCCCTTGATAAAATTATGTGAACGTTTGTTCACTGCAACCTCTCTGTTTGAACAATCAAACCAAACAGACAGCTATATGTCTATGAATGAAAACAATCTAAATATAAACAAAGATAATATATCACATGGAAATATTCCCACATTGAATTCAAAATATGATTCGAAAAAAATCAGTAGATCTAGAAAAAGGAAAAGAAATTTAGGTGCCATTGCTCGTTCTGAGCAATGGCAGCTAAATTTGCATTGTTTACAAAAGGGTCAAAATTGCCCCTAATCCAGGGTTTTAAAAATAGGTTTTGAGTTCCAACCGTTTCACGCCAAGCCCTCGAACTGATTGAAATAAAGGTTACTTATCGGCCTTATCCCCACACATAGCATGGTGAATCTTGTGCAGCATCTTCATAACAACATCCACATCTACAATTGCCAAACTTTACATTACATTTCAATTTTCATATTAAACAGAACTCGTACGCGCCGCTAATGCAACGATTGGTGAGGCTGCAACGCGATTGCAAGTGCCGCAATATAGAGCAATATTATGGCGTATATTCCTGAATTTTCGTTCGCCTAAAACGGTGCCAGAACAGCCGTTTTTTGTGCCAAACTTGACATTACATCAACCGTCGGGACGTATATATTGTATGGTACACGTTTCATGTTACGTGGAACTCGTACGGTACACGTTTCATGTTAAACGGAACTCGTACGGGCCGCCAGTGCAATAATTGGTTAGTTTAGGTTTTGGCGTTAAAATTGGCTTAAAACCGTGGAATATTTTCGTGAATAGTTCTGATTTTCGATCGTCCGAAACGGTGCCAGAAGAAGACTTTTCAGATTTCCAATCGGAGCGGTTGGCGCCTTTCAGGGTAAACTTAAAGCCTTGTGGACCCCCACCCCCAACATAAAGACACTAATCGTTGGCCTGACGCGTTATTAAGCCACCGATCGACTCGCCGATTGTTTCTATGCACTCTATAGATGCTTGGGCGTACTAGAAAGGTGTTTTCAGTGGTTGGCTCGTTTCGGGCGAAAATCAACGTTCCCTCTATAGGGCCTTGGTGCGTTACGAGCGAAAATCAACGAAAATCACCATTTCCTCCGTACGGCCATTTTCGGCCTCCAAAATGAATACACTAACCGTTGGACTGACTCCTTATATCTGACTCGCAGATTGTTTATATGCACTCTATGGGTGCTTGGGCGTTCTGAAAAAGTATTTTCGCCCGTAACGCGCCACGTAACGCGAACGAAAATCTGAAAACACTTTTACAGTACGTAAAAGCCCCCATAGAGTGCATAGGAACAAAAACGGAGGGTCTACATTTACTAATAAGGCCACCATTAGCATCTTGGTGTATTTTGGGGGTCCCATATGCCGTAAAGAGCGAACTGTGATTTTCGCCCGTAAACGCGCCACGTAATTAATTTTCACAAAAGTGTTTAATATTCAGAGCCACACATTAACACACATCTCGTTAGAAAATACATTCATTCTAATAGACAGCCAGTGGCCGAAGAAGGCGAAGTCTCAGGAGGAGGAGGGGTTAAAGCGGTACGTGGTCACATAGTACAGACATAAGAAAGTAAGATTTTCCAAGGTCTGGTCTCTGTATGTTAAGACGATAATATGAATAGCTTATGTGAGCACTAAAATGCTTTCGTTGATACATTTAAGGTCGACAACTTCACATTTGCCAATTTATATTTGAGTTGTGGTGGTTAATTTCAGGTCGACATCAGTTGAAATTATCGCGATAATATCGTCTCGACAACTTTGTCTTTTCGATGTGTCGAGGCCAACAATTCAATGCGACAAGGCGAAAGTAGACGCCTAATGTCGAGTTGTCGCAAAGTTATAACGTTGATAAGTTATAATGGCGGTAACTGATTCCGTATAAAATATAAGTTGTTTCCAGTTGGTCGAAGGGAAGCAATTCGGATCGGAGCGCCGGATGAATTCATTAGACTGAAGTGGTCTCCCATTGGACACTAATGATATTGTTGAAAATTTAAAGTGTTTTTTTAATAAGTTGTATACCCTGTGACTGATTTCTTTTAGCTTAATTGACAGTTTAGGGGCAATTGTTCTGCTTTTTTGGTAGTTTTAAGAATTAACTTTAATTGAATATAGGTTTCTGGGTTAATTGGATTGTTGGGAAAGAGCCATAGCCCCGCTATAATGGTCTCCTATGGAAAATGAATTGCTTCCATCTGACCAGTTGCGAACACCAATTGTGTATGCTGTGTAGATTACTAATTATAATACATTAGTTAACCTTAGTCCCACAACTTTAAGTATGACATGTCTGATGAAGATATACACTGTTTGTATTGGTTAAATAAATAGTGGTGGTCATTGACGGCTGTACCCTGACCCCGGTCAAGTGTTTTAAACGCAATGGTCACATAGTGAAGGTTTTCACCAGCAAATTGCAAATAATACAAAACTATTTCATTCATTAACCCTTATCCCGCCGAATGTGACTTTTTTAATACAAGTTTTTATTTAAGTATGGAGGCCATAATACAACATATGTACGAATTTTAGAAGAAAAAAAAATTCCAATCAAATTGCTTTATTATCTTTCCTAAACGTAAACGAGTATATATATATATATATGGGCCACTCCATGAGAAAACCGGTGATAGTGACAACATTTTCGTTTTGGGATTTTGTCTAGTTTTGTTTGATATATATGTGGACTTCGTATGACGAATATTGACGCCGTAATGGATGTCAAAAAAAGAAATGTGTTATTTATTGCTGAAATGACGTCGACGTCATTTTCATGATTAATGGATGTACTGAACTGAGGTTTTGAAATTAAAAAAAAAAATTATGTTTTATTTTCTTATTAAATCTTCTTATTTTGTTGTCAATTAAAACCTGTTTAGTCATTATACCTTTTTATAATTCTTCAAAATTTAAAAAAAGTGGATAAAATTTGCTTGAGATAAAGGGCCTATTTTTTCATGAGCCTTCAATTTGTTCGTGCGACTCTGTCAAGTTGCCGTGCTTGATTAAGAAATAAAACTGGGCAAAAAGAACATATTAAAGTCCATGTATATAAATTTTAATCTAGAACTTGTATAGTACCATATTGTTTTTAAAAAAAAGTAGAAAATATTGGAAAACATTTTTGACATTTCATTGAAGATATGTTTGAAAAATTAAAAAATATATATTATTGCATAAAATCTATGTTTTACGCCCGCTGAAGGGATACAGAAACATTGCAAAAGCCGGGCGTAAACGGCGAGAAAACGTGTATAAACAAAGCGATTCTCGCGCGTACGTGCCGTTTCAGACCGGTTAGATGTTTTACATATGCATTACCCGGGCACCGTTAGTAAACAAAACATGGACGCTGCATCTCCCCTAGAATAGGAGCAATTTGTTGGGTTAACAATAACATCAGCTTCTTTAACTCGATAATCGGTAACATGCACTAGATTCACAGTTAAAGAGCATAAAATAATCCAAAGCCATTTGTTTAATTCGACCCGTGTCGACTCAGCGATGGCAACCTTGATGTAGGCCCGGTTCGTGGATATGTAAAACATTACTTGTTTACTTTATGACGTCACATGTGTTTATGACGTCACACGCGTTATCGGGTCATGTTCATCGGCGGTTATCGTACAACTGAACGTTACAGTGGACTGTATGTTGGATGTTTGCTCTTATTTTATGCAATAATAGCGAAAATACACATTTTATCGGGCGTGAACATCTGCGGACGCCCTTAAATGTGTTTATGCCCTCGTGCTTCGCACTCGGGCATAAACACATTTTGCGGGCGTCCGCAGATGTTCACGCCCTCGAAAATGTGTATTATCCCTATATTCATATTTTAACATTTTTTAGCCATTCAAAGAAGAAAAACTGAAAATATTGCCTAATGACATATACTTTTATTATTAAAATCTGATAAATGATAGTAATTGAAATAACTTTCAGAAAAAGTTAAATATTACAAATATGTTTTTTCCTTATTTCAAAGTTTTGAAATTGTCTATTCTTAAATCTGACAAATATGGATTTTCATTAGTGTCAAATAGTGTCTATTTTTTAGCTTTAACTACAATGTATCGCATGAACTTCCAAAGATATGGATAAAATACCTTCAGAATGAGATTAAAACCACAAGAAGATAAACAATTAGCATATCATCTTTCAAATATCGGCAATTTGCGTGAAAACCTTTTTTTTCATTGGCTGAAATAGCCAAAACAAGCTCATCATAAGGCTTTTATAAATTGATCTAGCAAAAAAAAAAAGCCCACTACCATACTTTTTTCTTTTTTTTTTAATTTAACATATATCCAACTTTCAAAAAACCAATATTACAACAAAAGTTAAATATTATGAAAAATCCACTTTTCAGTTCAGTACATCCTTATGCTCGACGTTCAAACAAGTTTGTCATTTACAGCAACGTTATTCTTAATTTTATCAAAATGGTTTGAGTACATTTTAAGTCATTCAACGTATAACTTCACCTGTAAAGCAGTACTACATTGAATGGTGGTGCATTTTAAAGCACGGCGTTTTGAAAACAAGATGTTAGGGTCGTGCTGAAATACGCACACATGTACATTTATGACATATTGTTGGAGTCTTATTTCCTGTGCTACACGAACAATATTTATACGCATCTACATGATTTTTCATTGGTTGAAATAGCCAAAACAAGCTCATCATAAGGCTTTTATAAATTGATCTAGCAAAAAAAAAAAAACCACTACCATACCTTTTTTTTTTTTTTTTTAATTTAACATATATCCAACTTTCAAAAAACCAATATTACAACAAAAGTTAAATATTATGAAAAATCCACTTTTCAGTTCAGTACATCCTTATGCTCGACGTTCAAACAAGTTTGTCATTTACAGCAACGTTATTCTTAATTTTATCAAAATGGTTTGAGTACATTTTAAGTCATTCAACGTATAACTTCACCTGTAAAGCAGTACTACATTGAATGGTGGTGCATTTTAAAGCACGGCGTTTTGAAAACAAGATGTTAGGGTCGTGCTGAAATACGCACACATGTACATTTATGACATATTGTTGGAGTCTTATTTCCTGTGCTACACGAACAATATTTATACGCATCTACATGATTATGTGAATGCCGCCGGATGCATCGATTGCTTACAAACTTAGGAACACATCCGGAAAGTATATTCAATCTAGAAATACTATATCGAAGGAAATGAATTGCACATATTTAGATTTGACTTTTCTGAAATCGTTTAACGAGGTTTTATTTCAAATTTATCCGATTTCCTAAAACCTGTATGGTTTGTGATTATAGCGACCTCATAAAGATCTGAGATCAGGCAGTTCCTGTCGGTGCACTACCAATTCTCAATTGACAATAGTCAAACCCACTCTTTACTACTCTTGGTTGTTTAGATAGTACTACGAAAACTCTGGTTTCAGTTGATAGATGAAACTCTGTCTGTCTTGTATAACTGAATTGTTGAAAGACTTTCAACAGATAACAACAACACATCGAAGTATGTGCTGTTAAGTAAGTAAATTGAATTTAACAAATAATGATATGTGTTATCATTTTCACTTATTTATATTCAGATATGCAACATTCTGCTTTAGTTTATTATTCTCAAAACAACACTTGGTTCGTTAGTGGGGGAAGACATGGCAGTTGGGAAAAATAGATAACAACATGTTCAGGTGTATTAGTGTCAATTCAAACTATCAGATCTGCATTATTCCGCTTTCACTAGATAACAACATGTGCAAGTGTGTTTTTGTGAAACAAAACATTCAGATCTGCAATATTCTATATTCATAACAGCTGGGATAAATAGATAACAACATGTGCAGGTGTGATATTGTTAAATAAAACATTCAGATTTGCAATATTCTGCATTCATGACAGCTGGGATAACTAGATAACGACACAAGTCGTTGTGTCATGCAATACCAAACCGACCTTCAGGGGTTTTCAACCAATGCCGATTTCATTTATATTTCATACTTAAGTTGTCTTTTAACATTTATTTCAAACTCACTCTCATGAAGAATGTAAAACTGCATGGACAAGTGCGATCCTTACAAGACTGAACAAATGCATTGGCTTATCAGGATTTCAGTAGTCGCAAATTCATGAAGATGATATTACCATATATATACTAATATAGCATAACTCTACTTTAATGTATTATGGTATGTACCATGTAGCATCTTGATTTGGATGCAGAATAAATAACAATAATTTATATAATATATATTTTCAATTTTGAATATTACCTTTTCCAGATATAGATAACTTTGGAATCATTTGCATCAGACAATTTAGTTTGAAAACATCGTGGAAAAAGAAAACTGTTAGCCAATTTATGTTTAATAACATTACTACAGATCAGCAAATGCATGGGTTGAAGCCATTGCAGTAGACGAACTCTTAGACGAACACTATGAGCCGTTCTGCTAAAAATAAACAAAAACATTATAGACTCTGCGTAAATTATCGATCCAGATCAGCCTGCGCAGTCCGCGCAAGCTAATCCGGGCCGACACATTCCGTCTCGTGGGGATAGAGGTATAGAATGATGATTCATGAAACAGAAAATCCAGAAAAAACTATCTCTCCGGGTTAGCCTGCGCGGCATGCTTAGGCTGGTCCGGGTCGATACATGTACATTACGCAGAGTCCACACTGTTAGTTTTCTCAAGGAACGACTCATATATGTAAGTCCTGTAATGTAATACTTTAACCCTTTCCCTCATACGACATTTCCGCAGCAGACGACTTTGAACATATTTTGTCAAATAATAGAAAATCTCCATAATTGAATGGATAACCTATGACTAAAAGTGGAAAACATTGTGGCATAAGGAGAAATTGCTCGTTTTGAGCAATTTCTTATTTGTCACAATGTTTTTAGAAAGCCGTCTGCTGCAGAGGCGTCAGAAAGCGTCTATATGAGGGAAAGGGTTAAACTACAGTTGCGAACAATGTACACCAAGATTACCCTGCGCATGCGTGCAGTTTAATTTATCTATGCATTGGTCGTTACTCAGTTATTAACCCTTTCCCTCGTACGACAATTCTGCAGCAGACGACTTTGAACGTATTTCGTCAAAACATAGAAAATCTCCATTACTGAATGGATAACCTATGACAAAAAGTGGAAAACATTGTGGCAAAAGGAGAAATTGCACGTTTTGTGCAATTTCTTCTTTTGTCACTATGTTTTCATAAAGCCGTTTGCTGCAGAGGCGTCAGAAAGCGTCTATATGAGGGAAAGGGTTAATTAAAACTACTCAAAAGTCAAATCTATTGCAAGTACATGTCAAATACAAAAAATCGTGGAATGACGTCACAAGTTGCAGGAATTAAGCGGGATAAGGGTTAAAAGGTCGACTCATCAACTATCGATAAAGGCCGAGTCACACGAATACTGGCTCCCGGCAGTTTCAATTAGTTTAACGCCGATTTCCACAGCAGTGTAGTCCTAATTACGGAGTCTCCTTTGTTAGTTTATCCCACACTAGCGCATCTGTCGTCATGCTCTCTACCTGCTACCTTGAGGGATGCCATTTTTACTATTCTAAACTCTTTCACTGCCGAATTTCACAAAGTCGACTCTTCCTTGTCGAAAATTGGACCACTCCATTTTTCGTCCCACAGGAGATTGGGTAAGATTTAATGTCTATGTGGCAAACAATACAAAAGCCTTTGGCAGCGAAATAGATAAGGTCTTTGGTAAGACCCTAGGGGATTTTTTGATACTAATGATAAAACAATTGCATTGTATTATTGTATCATCGACGCTTAGTCATATCTGTCGGAATCCGCCGTGGCAGAGTGGAATGAATGTATATTGTGTTATGGCGCATCGACAGCTAAGGTCATTTAGCGCGCAATTAAATTTAATTATTCGTGATCCCTGGGTAAACAAACCAGTACTAGGCTAGAAAATGTGCCTTGCCCAAGGGCACTCCACCCGTGGCAGAGTGGTAAGCGTTGGGTATTTGGAACCGGACATCTCCGTTCGATTCCCAGTCGCGGCCTTATGGTGGAGTGTCCTTCGGCCGAGGCACATTTCCTAACCTAGTCTTGTTTTGTTAACGAAGGGAATATGACATTATATAAATAACACATTGCTTTGAATTGGACAGTAATATTGTCAGCCTGAGGAGAATACTGTCACCCGAGCCGCAGGCGAGGGTGACAGTATTTCTCCGAAGGATGACAATATTACTGTCCAATTCAAAGCAATGTGTTATTTATTTTATTATACCGAAAAATAATAAAATAATAAAATATAAATAATAAAATTATAAATAATTATCACATGACAATGCTTGTATCCAATGTAATATAACCATTACGTATTTCTTTATATACAACATGTGTAATATAAGATGACCTAATACTTGGAAAATGACGTCACGTCAGCGTTTTGACGTCATACGTTAGACACTTTGGCGCCAAAACCCGTACATTTTATCTAGAAATAGAATATAGAAATATGATCTGTAAAATGTTTCATAGCACAAAAGTACAACATAGAGCGCTCTACATGTCTAGTTTTAATGAGTTTCATTAACATAAATCTCCCTACCTACCTAATTTGCATACGTCCGTGAGACAGTAAAAAAATTTGCATACCGCCGTGAGACAGTACAAAATGTCGCATGTTCACGTGGTACATTTGTCTTGACAGTAAAAATAGCAACTTTTTGTCAATGGGAGTTTTACATGGACAATGGAATTGAGGTGTAATAATATATAAATAACACTTGTTATTTATTTTATTATACCAAAAAATAATAAAATAATAAATAATAAAATATAAATAATAAAATTATAATTATTTTATGATCTGTAAAATGTTTCATAGCACAAAAGTACATGATAGAGCGTTCTATATGTCTAGTTTTAATGAGTTTCATTAACATCCTACCTGCCAGTAAACAAATTTGCATACGGCCGTGAGACAGTAAAAAATTTGCATACCGCCGTGAGACAGTACAAAAACTGAAATAATATTGAAAACGGCGTAAAACACCAATAAAACAAGGCATTCTTGAATCGTCGACTCTAAGTCATATATAGAACTGAATGTGTCAATAGGGAACATACATACGTGAACTGTCGCCGTGATATAACTGAAATAATTGAAAACGGCGTAAAACACCAATACAGAAAGGCATTCTTGTATCGTCGACTCTAAGTCATATATAGAACTGAATGTGTCAATAGGGAACATACATACGTGAACTGTCGCCGTGATATAACTGAAATAATTGAAAACGGCGTAAAACACCAATACAAAAAGGCAGTCTTGTATCGTCGACTCTAAGTCATATATAGAACTGAATGTGTCGATAGGGAACATACATACGTGAACTGTCGCCGTGATATAACTGAAATAATTGAAAACGGCGTAAAACACCAATACAAAAAGGCAGTCTTGTATCGTCGATTCTAAGTCATATATAGAACTGAATGTGTCGATAGGGAACATACATACGTGAACTGTCGCCGTGATATAACTGAAATAATTGAAAACGGCGTAAAACACCAATACAAAAAGGCAGTCTTGTATCGTCGACTCTAAGTCATATATAGAACTGAATGTGTCAATAGGGAACATACATACGTGAACTGTCGCCGTGATATAACTGAAATAATTGAAAACGGCGTAAAACACCAATACAGAAAGGCATTCTTGTATCGTCGACTCTAAGTCATATATAGAACTGAATGTGTCGATAGGGAACATACATACGTGAACTGTCGCCGTGATATAACTGAAATAATTGAAAACGGCGTAAAACACCAATACAAAAAGGCAGTCTTGTATCGTCGATTCTAAGTCATATATAGAACTGAATGTGTCGATAGGGAACATACATACGTGAACTGTCGCCGTGATATAACTGAAATAATTGAAAACGGCGTAAAACACCAATACAAAAAGGCAGTCTTGTATCGTCGACTCTAAGTCATATATAGAACTGAATGTGTCAATAGGGAACATACATACGTGAACTGTCGCCGTGATATAACTGAAATAATTGAAAACGGCGTAAAACACCAATACAAAAAGGCATTCTTGTATCGTCGACTCTAAGTCATATATAGAACTGAATGTGTCAATAGGGAACATACATACGTGAACTGTCGCCGTGATATAACTGAAATAATTGAAAACGGCGTAAAACACCAATACAGAAAGGCATTCTTGTATCGTCGACTCTAAGTCATATATAGAACTGAATGTGTCGATAGGGAACATACATACGTGAACTGTCGCCGTGATATAACTGAAATAATTGAAAACGGCGTAAAACACCAATACAAAAAGGCAGTCTTGTATCGTCGACTCTAAGTCATATATAGAACTGAATGTGTCAATAGGGAACATACATACGTGAACTGTCGCCGTGATATAACTGAAATAATTGAAAACGGCGTAAAACACCAATACAGAAAGGCATTCTTGTATCGTCGACTCTAAGTCATATATAGAACTGAATGTGTCAATAGGGAACATACATACGTGAACTGTCGCCGTGATATAACTGAAATAATTGAAAACGGCGTAAAACACCAATACAAAAAGGCAGTCTTGTATCGTCGATTCTAAGTCATATATAGAACTGAATGTGTCGATAGGGAACATACATACGTGAACTGTCGCCGTGATATAACTGAAATAATTGAAAACGGCGTAAAACACCAATACAAAAAGGCAGTCTTGTATCGTCGACTCTAAGTCATATATAGAACTGAATGTGTCGATAGGGAACATACATACGTGAACTGTCGCCGTGATATAACTGAAATAATTGAAAACGGCGTAAAACACCAATACAAAAAGGCAGTCTTGTATCGTCGACTCTAAGTCATATATAGAACTGAATGTGTCAATAGGGAACATACATACGTGAACTGTCGCCGTGATATAACTGAAATAATTGAAAACGGCGTAAAACACCAATACAGAAAGGCATTCTTGTATCGTCGACTCTAAGTCATATATAGAACTGAATGTGTCGATAGGGAACATACCGAGGGCTTGGTGTGAAACGGTTGTAACTAAAAATCTATTTTGAAAACCCTAGTTTAGGGGCAATTTTGACCCCTTTGTAAACAATGCAAATTTAGGTGCCATTGCTCAGAACGAGCAATGGCACCTAACTTTCCATTGTTTACCAAGAAAAATCATTTAACGCTTCTAAAGACTTTATGGCGAGGTGATTAAGCTTGGTAAACAAATACCGATTTTAGTTACAACTTTTTCACGCCAAGCCCTCGATACATACGTGAACTGTCGCCGTGATATAACTGAATTAATTGAACACGGCGTAAAACAACAATCAAACAAAGCATGCTTGTGTCTTCGTCTCTTAGTCATATCTTTTCTCCGGATACTTCCACTTGCACGATCCTGCTTGATCAGGTTTCGGGGGAGGCACAGGCTCGCCTGGAAAAAAAATCTGGCAACTAGTTTGGTTTTTTTTCTTGTGAAGGGGTCGAAATAGAAAATTAAAATGGAGCCTTACAGTCTGTTTGCGTGCGTTTTTATTTCATTTGGCTCAAAAGACCCCAGCATCTCGCAGACCATAATTACAGTCACAAACAAAGGAATAACCCCCGTTCGGTACAGTCATATGGTAATAGGACATACCGTCTGTTTGTTGCTAACGTCCATTCCATTCCCTGATATCTAGTCTATGAGTTAATACAGGCTACTTGTATTCACCCTTTCCCACATCCATTAAATCTGCAGCAGACGACTTTGAAAACTTGTTTACAAAAACAGCAAACATCTCTTTAAATGTTATAATAATATTTGAACAGAGTTGGAAACAAATTGCGGTACTTATAATTATGAGTGTATTTTCCTTTTTATCATAATGTTTTTAAATGACGTCTACTGTAGACGTGTCTATGTACGTCTACAAGGATAAAAGGGTTAAAAAGGTCTCACGATAATGGAGTCCGACAATTTCCAAACTTTACCGTCTTTGATTAATATTCCGGATCGAGATTGTTCACAGAAACCGATGTGTACCACCATTTCGCAAGAAGTGGATCATATATATACGTGTTATAGTACAGACGTTAACAATAACAAAGATGAGTCCTGATATTACAGGAATTGATTGATTGATTGATTGGGTGTAACGCCTTTTTTCAACAATTTTCCAGTCATAGTGTTTCCTGGCTTCGTCCACACACCAGACTTTCCAAGCAATTGGCTGCTTTTCCACATAGACTGTTTGTTAGTCAATGTTATTCCAGGTAAAACCAACATCGGCGTATTTTGAAGAAGTGTGGATAAAGATCTACTTGCGTATTTGTTAGAAGTATTCTTATACCCTGACTTAAGAATTATTTGTAAAATTGTAAAGTCGGTTGATCCGGCTCTCCTTGGCTCTCAGGGCTGTGGGATTAGCATTACGACTGACTAGAAAACGCAGTGGTATAACTGAAAAATTGTTGAAAGCGGTGTAAAGCACAAAACAATCAACCCATCAGAGGTTACACCGAGTGTAGAAGAGAGAAATCTCGCGTGATCCAGTGGTAAGTAAGTGTGGGGTATTTTGTACATAATGTCACGCCGGGTAGCTCAGTTGGTAGCGTATCTGACTTGTGATCTGTAGGTCACGGGTTCGATACCCGGTTGATGCGAACATTCTTTCGGGCGATTTTTCCCATTGCCTCTCACCTCTGATTTATGTGAGAAAGTAGTCAGTGGCTTCGAAAGAATGTTGTGCAAGTACTGGTGTGGGAAAGCCAGGAAAACATGGGTAGGTGCACTGACCGCCGTGATATGACCAAAGCTGTTGAAAGCGGCGTTAAACTCCAAACAAACAAACAAACAAACATAATGTCACGGCGTCGTTACCCACGCTTGCTGCGGTCATGTCGGAGTATCCTTTGGCCAGACGCATTTGCTAGCCTAGTACTGGATCGTCATCCAGAGATCATGAATACATGTACGTATTCTGTCGCCGTGATCAATCAGAAATACTGTTAAAAGTAGCGTAAGCCACAACTAAAAATAAACCGACCCATATGCGTCTTTGCCATTGGAAATATAACATTAGACGTTTTTCGTTATAGCTCGTAAATGACAGAACAAACAAAAGAACCAGAATCAAAGATTGTGTTGAAATAATTGGATTTGAAATTGGACGACTATGTAGCCCGAGGATTTTCTCTTTGAAAACGAAATCTTTCTTCGTAGACTGTGATTACAAAACAGGTTTTTTTTTTTCAATATAATTTACCGTAATTTTACCGTAATTTGTATTCGGCAGTCTAAGTTTCCATATTATTGATCAGTTCGTAGACACAATGTTGACTAAACCCTTTCCCACCTGTAGACGCATTATGACGCATCCGCAGCAGACGACTTTTGAAAACATTGTTGCAAAAGGAGAAATTGCTCAAAACGAGCAATTTCTCCTTTTGCCACAAAGTTTTCAACTTTTTTCAGTAAGAGATTTTCCATATTTTAAGTAGATACTTTTTAAGTCGATTGCTGCAGATGTTTTGTATGTTTGAAAAGGGTTAACCATTTCCCAAGTGTAGAAGCATCAGCTACTTTCTCTTTCGATGAACTCGTGTGAAAATGTCATTTGTAATGGTTACACAATTTGTATCCGCAAAACCAAGCGGATGCTGTGTCAGTATAGGGGACGACAACCACCATCGTTTCACCATTAATAAAGTTATCCACAATGATCAAACTTTACTCTTTCCCACATACAAACGCGTTCTGATGCTTCTGAAACAGACGAATTTTTGAAAACATTGTGGAAACAAAATATAAATTGCTCATAATGAGTATTTCTCCTTTTGTCACAATGTTTTCAAATATATTCAATATCTTTCATTTATACATTTTTTTTATTTCATATTTTGCTCCAAGATATTCCAAGGTCGTCTACAGCAGAATTGCTGTGTTTGGGTAAGGCCAACGATACATTGCTGCGCTTCATATGCGGTTACAAGTTGTTTAACCCTTTCCCTCATATAGACGCTTTCTGACGCCTCTGAAGCAGACGGCTTTTTGAAAACATAGTGACAAAAGAAGAAATTGCACAAAACGTGCAATTTCTCCTTTTGCCACAATGTTTTCCACTTTTTGTCATAGGTTATCCATTCAATTATGGAGATTTTCTATAATTGTCGTATGGGGTAAATGGGTTAAGGAACAAGGGTGATGCTATCGACAACGTCCAGTATAATAAATGGATGTTATTGTCAGCAATAACGAACTGCATATCGTTTTATTTACACCAGCCGACTTGTTTATTGAGGTTTAACTATTTCCCACTTACAACACATCTGCAGCAGACGACGTTGAAAACATGTAGCTAACGTTATGGAAACTATTAAAATTTGAATGAATAATTGTTGAATTGAATTGAAAACGTTTTGACAAAAAGGAGAAATTGCCCATAACGAGCAATTTCACCTTTTGTCAAACTGTTTTCAAATATCGCCTGCTGCAGATGCGTCAAAAAGCGTCTGCTGCAGATGCGTCAAAAAGCGTCTGCAAGTGCATAAGGGTTAACGCCGTTTCTAAGACCTTTTCACGACGAAGGTTCACTTAATGAAGGACCGAGCCCGGAAATCACTGTCTCAGCCCCACCCCTTTCATTAACAGTTGTATAACTGCCTACGCACAACAGAAGCTTGAGTTCGATTATCGATAATAGAATTGAGCAGTCCCACAAGAAACCCAACATTATAATTATGGTCTCTGTGTAATGTATCGACCCGGATCAGCCTAGGCAGTCCAATCAGGGCTGGCACATTCCGTCTTAGAGGGATAGAGGTCTAGAGTAATGATTCCGGAAACATAAAATCCACAGGAGGAGAAAAGTAGCCTGTGCGGCGGCATGCTTAGGCCACAATGTTGGTTTCTTGTGGGACAGCAATCTCCTACGCAGAGTTGTCGTTCCTTACACTCACCATACATATGGTGAGTGTAAGGAACGACAACTCTGCGTAGGAGATTGGTGGGACAGCTCAAGTGTTAACTTTGTTTTGTTAGTTTGATTGGTGTTTACGCCGCTTTCATCAAATGGTTTCCTTGGTGATTTATCAGTACTACCATGTCACTGATGCATCAGTCGTGATAGGTGAACGCTGTTACCGCTACATTACACAGAGATAGGAGAATCCCGTGGTACGCGAGAACAGCTAATGAGAAGATATTTAGATGTCAGATTACACCAACTGAATTCCTTCTTTGTTTCGATCTAAATCAACAAGTTTCAACCTACAATGGTTAAACATTCTTCATTTTTATGCGGGGGATTCAGCTATGCTGAATACCTCCGTATATTGTCATGCCCAGTTCTCAGGAAGTGTAAATTTATAAATTTTTGTGCTGCCCTCTGTTTTTTTCAAAATGGAAAATATTTCTTGATTGTCCAGGGATCAGTTAAAAACATATAAATATATGAAAAACGAGTAGCTTGAAAGCGGGTAGCTCAAAAAACTTTTGAGAAAATCCCTGCAATGAAAAATACGGAAATACGGCTGTTGTTCATCGTCATCATTTTACCTTGTTAACACTCTACAGGCTACATTTTGCATCGGATCTTCATGAAAGTTAATCAGAACATTCATCTCCATCAAACCTTGGACAAGTTCGAAACTGGGCCATTTGAGGCAAAAAACTAGGGCACTAGGTCAAATTGAAGGAAAATCTTGTTAACACTCTAGATGCCACATTTTCAACTTGAGCATGTTGAAACTTTATCAGAATGTTTGTCTTGATGATGTAAGTCAAGTTCGAAAATGAGTCATGCTGGGTCAAAAAGTAGGTCACTAGGTCAAATTGAAGGACAAGCTTGTTAACACTCTAGAGGCCGCAGTTTGAAATGTTTTCAGAATGTTTGTATTAATGATTTCTAGGTCAAGTTCAAATATGAGTCATATTGGGTCTGAAACTATGTCACTTGGCCAAATTGAAGGGAAATCTTGTTAACACTGTAGAAGCCACTCTGACGGATTATACAAGCCAAACTACTCCGCCCGGTTTTTTGTTTTTTTTATCTCAGAGGTACTGTTAGTCACAGCATCAAATGACCATTACGAATAAGTTATGACCCATTCCATGGTCATTCTTCAATACCAGATGTTATTTGCTAAAATGAACTGATAGGCACTGCAGAAGGATTTTAACACTTGCTATTCAATCCATAGTTGATCAAAATAATTATTTTATTGTAGATTCAAAATGTATGGCGTCATATCATTTGTTTGTGAGTTAACATATATTGTAATGGAACCGAAATGTACGCCAACGGTCGATTTGGTGAGTTTATAAACATTGTAAGTAAGCGGAAGTGTTCGCTGTCAAATCATTTTGTTAAGTTTACATATATTGTAAGGGAACCAAAATTTTAGCCGTCACAACAATTTGTTGAGTTTACATATATTGTAAGGGAACCAATATGTAAGCTGTCACAACAATTAGGTGAGTTAGTATACATTGTAAGTGAACCATAGTGATTATAGCTTTTGCCTCGAGTGTGAGAGTTCGTGGATCGACCCCTGACGAAAAAGCGATAGGGGATAACTTGAATGTTAGAGATCATGCATCTATTGGTAAACAGTGCAAGAGAACCGAAATGTATGCCGTTACTTACATCAATTTGGTGAGTTTACATATATTGTAAGGTAACCAAATGACGGCGTCACATCTATTTGGCAAATTTAACTAATTTATACGGGTAAACAAATCGACGGCGAAGCCAGCGATGTTTCCCGTCAACAGGTAATGTGTATGAACTTTGCAAAACTTTGCTATACCGTCTATGTGTCGAGAGTGGATTTTTCGATGCAGTCACGATTCTGCTACGTTTTGATTGGATGAAAAGAAAATATTGAAACGAAAAAAAAATCTGGAGGAAATATTTAAATATGATAATACGTACTTGATAAAGGAATGAGCACAAGTAATTCTATGTGTGATACTTTCCGTTTAATAACACTCGTCGTCTATTTCTAAAACGAGTTCAAATAACAACTCATAAGGGTTTTCTGACTTTCCGGAAGTTACAAATCCAAATTCCTGTAATATGGCGTCATTCTATTAGCGTAACGCAAATGATGAATAAATAACCAAAAGGAAAACGACAGAAATTATAGGAAACGTTAGTTTGACTTGTTACAAATGTAGTTCCGTAAATTATGAAATCGTTTTATTTGAAGTACTTTATTAAAATCTCGGCCATATTTTAAAGTTAAATATAAGCTTAACCTGATGATGATTTTAATTTTCTTTGCTTAGGTCGTTAGGACTCGTAATTGACGCAAATAACTGATCGTGCTGCAAGCAAAGGACTAACTGCAGTTCACGGGGAATTATTTACCGAGCACAAAAGTTAATAAATGTTTACCCGAAATAGGTAGCACCTATACTCATATTATTTTTAGGGAACCAACCAGTACGGCGTCAAATCTATTTGGTGAGTTAACATAAATGTACGTCGTCACACCAATTTGGTGAGTTTATTTATATTGTAATGGAACCGAAATGTACGTCGTCACATCAATTTGGTGAGTTTACATATATTGTAAGGGATTCAAAATGCATGGCGTCATATCCATTTTGTGAGTTTACATATATTGTAATGGAACCAAAATGTACGCCAACAGGTCAAATCAATTTATTAAGTTTACATATTGTGTAAGGGAACCAAAATGTTAGCCTTCACAACAATTTGTTGAGTTTATATATATTGTAAGGGTACCAAAATGTACGCTGTCACAACAATTAGGATAGTTAGTATACATTGTAAGTGAACCATAGTGATTATAGCTTTTGCCTCGAGTGTGAGAGTTCATGAATCGACCCCTGACGAAATAACTTGAAGGTTAGATATCATGGATCTATTCTTGACGTAGTGGTCACAATGATCGTCTCGAGTGCGAGAGACCTTAGACCCTCCGTCGATCCCATATCCACGCACGCTTTATCCTTAAAATTAACAGTTTTTTCTCCTACTGTGGTACTGCTGACGTCTGCGTGATAAACAAAAAACAATAGTTGTTAACTTATCATGTATCTATTGATAAACAGTGCAAGAGAACCGAAATGTTACCGCTACAATTTAGTGAGTTTACATATATTGTAAGGTAACCAAAATGTACGGCGTCACATCTATTTGGAAAATTTAAATAATTCATATTTTCAGGGAACCAAAATGTATGGCTTCACATCCATTTGGCAAATTTAAATAATTTATAATTTAAGGGAACCAAAATGTACGGCGTCACATCTATTTGGTGAGTTTTCATATCTTGTTAGGTAGCCAAACTATATGCCGTCACAGCAATTTGGTGAGTTCACATAATAGTGTAATGGAACCAAAATGTATGCCATTACATCAATTTGGTGAGTTTACAGTATATTAAAAGGGAACTAAAATGTGCGCCGTCACACCAATTTGGTGAGATTATATTGTTATCTACTCTGAGAGATAGATTTGAACACAAGGTTTTGGCCTTTGTAAATTGGCGTGAATGTCTCTTAAAACAGACAATTTCCAGCAGCTTTTCTTATTCTTATTCTTAATCTAAGTAAAATATCCCTTGAATGAGCATGTGAAGCATCAAGAGCACTCTTTAAAGCAAAGCAGAGATTTATTGTTTTTATAACACTTTATATGATTAAAACTCTTTAATTATCGAATTTTCGACCACTTGGTCTTTATAAATATTAAATAAAGTGATTGTTTTTATATTTCAAATAAAAAACATCTTAAAGCAAATCATTGATTGTATCTTGAAAAGACTTTGAAAAGTGGTGTTAAAACCATCAAATCTTCTTCCAGGTTTGTTTGGAAAAGTGACGTTTGTGTTCTGTAATTAAGGTAGAGCATCAGTAACAGTCAATATTTCAAATGTGACTGAACTTTTTTTCTGAGCCAAAAATAAATTTGTTATATATAGTTTCATATTTTAATTATTTAAACAATATAGTCTTTTCCTTCAAGTATTAACAAGTTTAAGATATTCATTGTTTAAGAATGTTGCTAGAATAATACATTTTGTAACTTAAATATATTGCAATTTTTGTTTAGGTGGGTGGGGTAATGATATCAATCATTTTCAATCATTTGATAAAATTCAATATATTTAAGTATAATATGTATAATTATATCAAGTAAAATTGTTTTACTTTAAACATTTGCCAAAATGTCATCCACATTAAAGCTATTATTATTATTACTGACGGTTATAAATGTTGAAAAGTCACTTTTTGACTAAATTTTGCGTCATTTTATTTTCCAACCTGTCTTACATAAAACCTTATTAAAAGCAAACGAGACGGTAAAAGTTTTTTATTTTTGTGTATTTTGCTCATCTAACATTATTAAAAATATTGGTATATAACATAGGTGGTTTAATAATATAGTTATAGTACTAGAACAATTTTAAACATGACAACTAACAATATTTTCTGAAAAAAGTATAAAACTCAAAGAGGGGGTAGGGTTATATTTGTAGATTTTTTCTATTTTTATTTTTGAGATATGTAATTCTCATTGGTATTTTTTAAATCAGCATTGTTATTTTGATGTAAAAATGGTTTTAGTTAATGATATAGTTAATATGTAAGATTATTAAAACTATTTAATTGACTTAAGAAGTTGTTACAATTTTGCTTTCTCAATGCCTTATCAAAGTCTGGGACATTGGACACTTCAAATTTCAATAATTTTTATTCTAGACGGTAAAATCTTTTAATACTTCCCCAATATTTCCCTAAAGGGTTAAGGATAACTAGAAAAAAAGTTCAGTCACATTTGAAATATTGACTGTTACAGATGCTCTACCTTAAGGTGTCAATTTTGGACCTGCTCGACAAGAAACTTAGATTTGCTAATCTTAAGATGATGTTCTGGTATCTTTCAAATTCCCGTAAAGTTCATTCTGTATATTTCTAGTTATTTCATTACATGCATCCGAATGATCACAATTTACAAAAAACAATATTGTAATAAAGACCTCACAGGAATGGTATCTTTTTCATTCAAGATATATTTACTACCAAAATCTCTGAAAAGACCGCTTTAAATTGAATCTTCTCAATTATTATTTTTTTCTGGAAGAAATCCCCAAACAATATAAATTGCTCTGTGTAATCTTTAGTCAAATTCTCTTTAACTCTTTCAGCGCCAAAGGCAATATTGAGATTTTTGCAAACAACACTGATTCAGGTGAGTCAGCTCGTAACGAGCTGTCTCACCTGAAATCAGCATTGTTTGCCTTTTAGTTATCAAAATAGGCCAAACTTTTATTACTTGAGAAATGGAGACGCCCTATTTTGAACATGGAAGAGTTTACTTTAAACAATTCGGCGCTGAAAGAGTTAATAAGCACCGGGAAATTATCTAAAAATGTCATAACCTGCAGCTCACTATATTACCTGGCAATCATAGACAAAGAAATGATTATTAAAACTTTTTACAAAAGTGCAAAGTTTTCATAGCAAAAGTATTATGCATGCTGTATCTTTGAATCTACCATGTCACCGGAATGTAGTATGCACATAAATTTAAACACTGTAATTATTTATGTTGTTTTCCAAAATAAAATAGACATGGAGAGGGTTGATAGATACACAACAAGGTCAAATCTTATATATGCATGTGATTTAGGAATATTACTGATTCACATGAAGCAAGTTCTTTTCCTCCATGCAGTCCAGAATGGTATGTAGGACAAATACATGTAGTGAGTTAATACTCACATTAAGAAAATTGTATCAAATATTAACCCCTTCAAACATAAAGACGCTTTCTGATGCCTATGCAGCAGATGATTTTTATAAACATTGTGGCAAAGGGAAAAATTACTAAACATTTCTCACTTTGCCAAGACCTTTTCGGCTCTTTTCTATGCTTAACAATTGCATTGATACAGGTTTATCATATTTAAGAGCAATGCTTTCGAAGTCTTCAGCTGCAGATTTGTTGTATGTGGGAAAGGGTTAAGATTAGTACTGGAGGCAGGAATCAATGGAAGAATTAACAAATTAAAGAATGTATTTGGTAGAAATAAAACCAGTACATGTATTTATAAATAAAAAAAAAACTGACATAAAAAATAACCTCTAGTCAGAAGGACATACAAAGCAACAAGAGCGAATCTAACTCTCTTACATTTTCCGTTTGCTTTGTATAAATGGTGAGACATCTTAATACCAATTTTAAATACAGAATCCGAAAAACAGGAGATTTTATCTAAAGTGTCATCAGTGAATAAAATAAACAATGATCATACAAATGATGGGTCAAGTTGTCTTAGCTATCTCTGTTGACTGTTAGCCTTTCACTTTAATAGGATGTCATGCTGGGCCAAGAAACTGGCATTTTCTGGGAAAATTTGCATTTTTAACTAATGCAGCTTGAAATTTGGTCAGAATGTTTATCTTAGTGATATCTAGGACGAGTTCAAATATGTTAACACTTTAGAGGCCTTATTTTCAACTTGAGCATGTTGAAACTTTATCAGAATGTTTAAAATGAAGCATAATCGATCAATATTTTTGCTTCAGCAGTTTGAAGTTTTGTCAGAATGTTTGTAATAATGATATCTAAGTGAAGTTCGAATATGGGTCATATTGGGTCAGAAACTAGGTTACTAGGCCGAATTGAAGGAAAATCTTGTTAATAATGTAGAAGCCACATTTTTTGCTAAGGCAGCTTGAAATTTATTCAAAATGTTTAACTATATGATATCCTGGCCAAGTTCGATATGGGTCAAGCCGGATCAAAAACTAGGCCACTAAGCCAAATTGAATGGAAATCTTGTTAACACTCTAGAGGCCTTATTTTCAATTTGAGCAAGTTGAAACATTATCAGAATGTTTGTTTTGATGATATGTAGGTCAAGTTCGAACATGGGTTATGATGGGGCAAAAAGTAGGTCACTAGGTCAAATTGAACGTAAAGCTGGTTAACACTCTAAAGGCCGCAATTTTGTCAGAATGTTTGTATTAATGATATCCAGGTCATGTTCGAATAAGGATCACATTGGGTCAGAAACTGGGTCACTAGACCAAATTGAAGGAACATCTTGTTAATTCTCTAGAAGCATAGTTTTTGGCTACAGCAGCTTTAAATTTGGTAAGAATTCTATTTAAATGATATCTAGGTCATGTTTGAATATGGTCATGCCGTGTTAAAAACTAGGTCACTAGGCCAAATTGAAGGAAAATCTTGTTAACACTCTGGATACTGCATCTTTAGCTTGAGTATGTTGAAACTTTATCAGAATGTTTTTCTTGATGATATCTAGGTCAAGTTCGAACACGGGTCATGTTAGGTCAAAAAGTAGGTCACTAGGTCAACTTGAAGGAAAATCTTGTTAACACTCTAGAGCCAACATCCCCCGCATTTTAGTATTTTCAGTACTTTGATTTTTAAATAATAGGACACCTTATTTGATTGAATGAAGTAACCTTTCAACTATAAAATAATCCCAAAAAGATGGGGAGGGGGGTCATATATTATCCAAAGGTGTATTCACTCCGCAAAAATGGTTACCGTCATTTCGCACACAATCGGGATCGGGCTGGGTCAAAACCGGTTTTCCACATACTCTATTATCACCATCAGACAAGGACATAATAACAAAAAATATCACATCAAACAATTTCTGTGCATTCTATACATGTTAGCCGTCCCGCGAGAAAACCAACAGTATGCTGATCTGGGTCGATACATTACGTAGAGGCCATAATGTTGGTTTTCTCGAGGGACGGCTCATGTTAACAATGAATTAAAACTCATTGTCACAACTTCAATTCTAGTTAAGATATCGAGGCCTTGGCGTGAAACGGTTGTAACTAAAAACCTATTTTGAAAACCCTGGTTTAGGGGCAATTTTGACCCTTTTGTAAACAATGCAAATTTAGGTGCCATTGCTCAGGACTTAAATTTTTAAATTAAATCATTTGATACGAATCAAACGATTAAGGGTCTTCTTGCATCTCCATACAGGAAGGTTTCGCATAAAGGTATGTCGGCGTAAAACCTCTGGGGAGAGGGGATACACTTCTAGTTGTTTTGGGGTTTGGGTCACACACCATGTATGCGGACAATGTAGTGTCTGGTGAAATATCGTGCTGATGCGAACTTTCACTTTTAGGAAACAATTGATGGTATTACGGTATAAAGAATGTTCAACTGTTGTTGAAGAAGGAAAAAGAAGTATACACGAAAACATGTGCTTAGAGCTGACGATATACGGCCAGGGAAGGCTCTGGTAGATGCTCAGACTCATCAAAGTCTTCACTGTTTGGATACGATTGATTTTATTCGGTATAACGCCGTTTTAAACTGTTTTTGAAGGAGATTAAACAAAACGTAAATGAACGCAATTAAATGTATTATGAGCTCTCTATACAGTGAAGGCTGGTGTTTGGATATGATTTATTTAATTTGGATTAACAGTCGATTTCAACAGTAGTTTTCAGTCGTATGACTTTGGGTGTGGAACAATAACCCTACTCGTACAACGCTTTATGTTAAATCAATATGAGAGTAACCAATTCAGGAACACTTCTCGCCGGCGGACACTGCTGATTTTTGCAACTCCGTGCCACTTGTTACAGTTGATTTTATACAATACAAGTACCTGAAAATGAATGAGATAGAAAGTGAACGTGAATATACGCGGATATATGTACAGTGGACTCACGATAGCTCGAACATGTGAACATTCGAATATATCGTTTAACTCGAACATGTGAACATTCGAATATATCGTTTAACTCGAACATGTGAACATTCGAATATATCCTTTAAATCGAACACGTGGTAATTCAAATATATCGTTTAACTCGAACTAGTTCCTGGAACGGATATAACTTTTGTAAACAGCGCAACAGCAATTCTGATTGCTAAAACGAGAAATCAAACCCGCCTTCTACGCTGTTTTCTATATATGATCTTTATCAACGACGTAATTTATACGTACACTTAATTTAAGAAGCTGGCAATGAATACATGGATTAAGCGTATAGCCAGCGATTACTCTAACACGTCGATAACTCGAAGTAATTTATGGGTCCCTTTCGGGTTCGAGTTATCGTGAGTCTTCTGATCAATGCTTTATCCAGCGATCAGTCAAACACGTCGATCACTAGAAGTAATGTTTTGGTCCCTTTCGAGTTCGAATTATCGCGAGTCCACTATTTAATGTTTTATACAGCAATCACATTAACACGTCGATAGGTCTAAGTAAGTTAAGGCTTAATTTCTACTTTTAATTATCGAGAGTCCACTGTTCGTCAGATATGCGAAGCAAAACTTTGTAAATTACGTGTAACAACGTTGTAATTGTATTTCAACGATTCCGTAGTTCAAGACAATTATCACCCGTAAGTATAAATGACATGCAGTAACGATACCTGGGTTTGTATTGTACTTCGAGGTGCGTGGAAAAGTTGATATCTCCCGAGACCGAAGGTCAAGAGAGATGTCATTTTTCCCTCGCTCCGAGAAGACAATACAACGCAATGTATCGCTTCTACGGCGACTTTTTTTCTTTTATTAATATACCAAATAGAACTTTGGGACAGAATTAAGACAAATTATACAAATTTCTAAATTTTCACGAGAAAACCAATCGATCCAGATCAACCTGCTCGGGCCGACACAGGGGGAAAGAGGTATAGAGTAATGATAACGGAAATAGAAAATCCAAAGGAGGCAAAAAGTGTCTGTCCGGGTTAGCCTGTGCGGCATGCTTAAGCTGTTCCAGGTCGATACTTTACGCAGAGTCCATAATGTTGTTTTTTTCTCGAAGAACGGCTCATTTTTATTCCATGTTCTTCTATTTTTCTTTATTAGACTTTTGACTCCTGTAAAACGTGCGTACACAACGCAAATCAGTTTCCCCAGTGAAAGATGTCGTGATTTGAATATGTATGGGATAATTTGCATCGGATAAGCAGGAGATTAACGTCAAAAATAGTATTTAATGTGACACAGCTACCATTTACAGTCTAATGGAATCTTCGAGATAATTTCCTGAATATGTTTCCCGTTATTTAGAATGCGATTCTGTTGTGGATTCTTCAATGCATTCCGATATAAAAAAAAAACCTTCCTCTGACACAGATATTTTAAACTCGTCAGAAATAGACGACTTTCTAAAGCAATATGGGAAATTGGGGATCAATTTTTCCATTTCCTACAATATTGTAAACACAATCTCAGTTCTATTTTCCAAACCCAAAGGTTGTCAAAACTCTTTTAGCCACAATGTTTTCAATACTATTCAATAAATTAACTTCAATTTATATTCAAGTTTTCAATATATTTGCTCAGATAATTTCAAAATCGTCTGCTGCCGAATTTGTGTATGTAGGAAACGGTTAATAAACCCCTTGGAATCCGGCTGTTCATGTCATGTATAAAAATACATTAATAGGCCGTTCCAAGAGAAAACCAACATAATGGACTCTGCGTAATGTATTGACCAAGATCCACCTTCTCAGACCGCGCAGGCTAATCCGGGGCGACACTTTCCGTCTCAGGGGGAAAGAGGTATAGAGTAATGATTCCGGATTCCAGCCTAACGCTTTAGTCTTTGTTACAACGCGGATACCAACATTCCTGTATTTAACCCTAAGAGTATTCTAGATTTAAAAAGATTTATTTTTATTCATGTTATTTTCACTGATAAAATGTACCCTTTCACTCAAAAACCTCACCTATACTGATAGTGTTTAAGAATTGTAGAACACATAATTTTTTTTTTTTTCATTTTTAGTTTATTTTCAACAAACATCTATAATAGGCCTATTGTTTGTTAATATTGAATGAAATATCATATTTTCGTTAATGACATTTTGTCCCCTTTCAGCGATAATTTTTCTATGGACGCCGCCAATGAGTATAACCGTTGGTTTAATCTCCCAATCGAATAAAACATATCCTTTTGCAATTCAAAATAATAAACATCGAAAACAGCTGTCATGAAGTAGAGATGCTACGAAAAAGAAATCAGAGAATGCGTCAAGGACCTAACTAACAAATTAGTAAATAGGCTTTCATTTGATTTTTTTTATATTAGAATATATCAATTTAATCACTTAACGATATGTGTTATCATTGTACGGACTGAGAGAAGACTGCCTTCAATTATAACGTCAAACCGGACGTAATTCTGTTTCAGTCATTTGCCCCAACTTTTGACGTTCAATCAAAGTGCTTTCTGACGTAGTTGGTGACGTCATAAATTTCACCATTTAATGCCAAACGCACAACTGATAACATTTCTCATTAGGACATGATGATTTTCTCATACCTGTATATTCTATAAATCTTTTGAAGTATTTGAAATAGATTGATTATCAGCGCTAATTTTCGCTTTAAATAAAGATATATGGAACACAACGGAAAATAAAACATATTTACAAAAGCGAGAGACATTACTTACTTTAATCCATTCTCCCCAGCTTCAATTTCGACATGGTCCACCATAACGTTGCTAGGACTTCCTTTACTCGCTATAAATTTGACCTTCATAGTCTGAATATATCCTATCGTTTCTTTCACAACCACAACTCGGGTGATGGTCGCTCCAGCGTTCAGGGGATCAGAGCTCGATCTGTACGGTAGATGAAATAAATTAAAAATACAAATAGAGAATCAGGTTTTTAAGGACCAATTTGCATGTTTTAAAGTTCTTATTTGACATCGAAAGCCTATGTTGTGGATACTCAACTGAATCGTCATTTGAACTTGCTAAATATAGGAGACGTCACAGGTAAATTGAACCTCGGTAGATTGCGACCAGAAAAGGTTTAGTCCATTCCATTTTTCGTCCAACAGGAAATGTTGTAAAATTATATTGTCTAAAATAGCAAACAAATGCAGATTATGGGAGAGATAGCTCGTTACGAGCTGTCTCAACTGAATCTGCATTGGTTGCAAAAGCTTTTAATTGCCTTTGGTAGCGAAAGAGTTAAACGCAAATAATACCAAGAGAACAGGCACTTTTTAACAATCCAACGCATATACGAAATATACTTCATATCGATATTATTGTACCAGAATAATTCAATTTTGCTGTTTAAGTTCAGTCCTGAGTTTTTATTTATCAAATAATGTTCCTGACATGATGCAATCTATTTCTTTAGTCACCCTTTACGGTGAATATATGGACAATTATGTAGTTTAAAAACATATAAAATTGTCTGAGAAAGAAAGTTTGCAGGCAGTTTCGGAATAACGACGCGGATATGTAATTTATGTCGCATCATAAGAAAATAGTTTTTTTTTGTTATGGAAACTCCATTTTTACCCGCCTATCTCTTATACAGACGCATTGTGCAGCAGCTGACATTTGAAAACACATTGAGCAATTGCTCCTTTTACCACAATGTTTTCAACCATATTCAATTAGAATACGTTCATTTAAAAGGAGCTATCAATTTTTACAATATGTATAGGTCAAACTACGCCAAATACATCCGCAACCATGCCGATCTAGAGCCAAATAGTCCATAACGTTGTTTGCGTAGAAACGAGTACATGTACATACTTTCACCAGAATGCATTGAATATACGATATTGAGTTTAAATTCATTGTAAATGTGTATAGAATGGATGCACTAGATGACCATTTTTAGTATTTTCACCTTGTTTGGAAGTGAAAGTAGAGTAGGTGAAAAACCAGTTTCGTCCCAACCCGATTTCGACCCAAATGACGGTAAACCTCTTCGCGGGGTGAATTCTTTCTTGCATACATAATATATAACCCCCCACCCCCTGATTTTTCTTTCGATTTTTTTTAAACTAAAAGATAACATCCTTTCAAATAATATCAGGTGTTCTGCCTGAGAAACGCTTAGAAAGTGCGACAATTGAGTTTTGATACTTGTTGATTTACAAGGAAATAAAAACGGTATTTATCTAGTGTAGTGTGACCTATACGCGTGAGATATATCAGTTCATCCGAACCTTTTCGTTTATGGTTTTTCTTAACTCTTCCCACATACAGATGCCTTCTGACGCCTCTTCAGCAGACGTCTTTTGTAAAAATGACAAACTTGCTCAATAAGAGCAATTTCTACTTTTACCACAATGTTTTCAATTTTACTCAATATTTTTTTTTTTCATTTACTAAGAGCGCCACAGAGCGAACTCAAACGCCCGTCCGTTTTCTTTTATAAATTACTTATTAATTTCTTATTTATTTTTATTACTGAAAAAAAAAATTAAAGCCAGAGTTATGTAATTTGGTATTTTCACATTTCACAACCTATTGTATTTTGTCCTCCATCCCTTTTACATACAATCATATACAATCAAATAATCATAACATAATTGTGCTGTTGCCATTCATACATTACTCAAAAACAATATTCTCATGGCATACTATATGAAGATATTTGGATTCCTGACTATAGACATGCGTATTATTCCTAGCTAAGATATGAACATAGCTAGATTCCTGACTATACACATGCGTATTGTTCCTAGGAACATGTGTACCAAGTTTCATTTCAAATTATTGAATGGTTTTTTAGTTATGAGATAAGGTTAAAGTTTTGGGACGACGACGCCAAGGGTACCACACCAGCCCGACTTTTTTCTTGCCATAATGTTAGGCTTAATGAGACTTGTCAATCAGGGTGCAGACAGTACATAAGAAATGGCCAAACGTCAGTAAACATTATAGGAGATAAAACATTTGTTTTAGTATTTTGCAAAGAATATTGAAATAAGAGGGCCATGATGCCGGCGGATCGCGCTCCCATGAGTTATGCCATCAACTTGTTCAACCACTCCTTTTGCGGTCATGTAAGCTAATAGTACTGTTAACAGGAGTTCTCTTCAATTTGGCATAATGACCTTGTTTCTGACCCAACATGACCCTTATTCGAACTTGGCATAGATAGCATCATAATAACGGTCATTTCGACACAATTTCAACATGCACAATTTAAAAATACGGCTTCCTGAGTGTAAACAAGATTGTCCCTCAATTTGGTCTAGTGACCTAGTTATTAGACCGACATGACCCATATTCTAACTTGGCCAATATCTCATCAGGCCAAATATTCTGAAGTTTCAAGATCCTGAAACAAACAATCCGGTCTCTAACCTTAACCACCGAGCTAAGTATTTTGACAAATTGTTTAACATGCTGAAGTTAAAAATGTAGCCTACAGAGTGTTAACAATATTTTCCTACAATACGAAATTGTGACTTGTATTTTACCTTAGATGTATGATTTAAAAAAGTTCATGTCTATTGGATACACATTCTCGCCTGTAGATTGTTCACACGGCAACTGTTGAAGACACATGGCGGACGACGACGGACAAGATGTAATAACAAAAGATCACCATGAGAACTTTGTTCACAGGTGAACTAAAAAGGATGGGTTGCTGTACTTTACAGAGATATCGAGGGCTTGGTGTGAAACGGTTGTAACTAAAATTGGTATTTTTTTACCAAGGTTAATCACTTCGCCATAAAGTCTTTATAAGCGTTAAATCAGTTTTCTTGGTAAACAATGGAAATTTAGGTGCCATTGCTCGTTCTGAGCAATGGCACCTAAATTTGCATTGTTTACAAAAGGGTCAAAATTGCCCTTAAACCAGGGTTTTCAAAATAGGTTTTTAGTTACAACAGATTCACGCCAAGCCCTCGATATGAAGTACATAATCATTAAAATTGAAAGAAAACCTCAATTATTTTAGCTGAATTAAACAAAAAACATTTCCTTAAAATAAAAGTTTTATGAGATAACTTTTGTTTTCATTTATTTCGCATAATAGACAGAAGAATGCTCGCTGAAATAATGACATCATAACTTGGATTTGCTATGCTTTTTATTCAGATTAAATGAGGTTACTTCCTTAATGTAGTCGGAAAACAAGTACTCTTGTGAGCTCGTCCGAACCCTTACCCACATACAACAAATCTGCAGCCGACGATTTTGAAAACATATTGGCAAAATCATGAAAAAGTGCTGCACATGAAAGTATTATAAATAAATAGAGTTGAACACATTGTAGCAAAAGGAGGAATTGTCCATTATGCACAGTGTCACAAGAATAAACTCACACAATACAACATGAGCCCTTTTTGCTTGACTCGGCGCATATGTATTGTATAGTTGTGTAGATTTTATAAGCGGAGTTTCATCTTTACTAGTCAAATAAGGAATTTTAATCCGTCGTGTTTGATAAGCGCATGACAATCTGGTTGTTTGCAGGTTTATAATAAATATGGATTCATACCACCCTGTGTATCTGAAGAGTCTGCTTAGATATATCTGCTTTTTACTCCATTTTATATAAACACAATGTTCACAATAAATTAAATTTATACCTGGCATAGATGGACATAAACGCTTAACTTAAGCTGTACTTGTTGCAAATATTCTATTAATGTTGGGTTCCGTTTCTTGGTTAGGCTAATCTAATCAGAATTAAGCAGAAAACATTATATATACGTCTGTGGTATGATGGAAACTGTGTCTTACGCTCTTTTACGGATTGTGCCAAGTTCATTTAAAGAAAATATGTATATTCACTATTGAATAAACTGGACTTCCTTAATTTAATGTGGTAATTCTTTTGAAATTGTGTTACTATGGCAATATATCTTTAAGATATATGGTATTCACAAACTATTCTTATAAAATGACAATGCCATCAATAATCAAACGTTATTTTTTCCTTCATCAAGCAGATTGTACATAGTTTACCCTTTCCCTCTTGCGGACTCATTTTGACGCAATAGCAGCAGACGACTTTTGAAAATATTGCGGCCAAAGGTGAAATTGCTCATCATGAGCAATTTCCCCCTTTGGCCACAATGTCTTCAACTTTATTTAACAATTAAGCTATCTTTTATGGAGATTTTTCAGGGTTTTTTCGATATGTTTCCAAAGTCGTCTGCTGCATATTTGATGTATGTGGGAAAGTGTTAATAATCACGTTTTTTAAATTTAGTTCTGGTCATGTTATTATGTATTACTGAAAAGATACGAATACTAAAACGCTGAAATGTCACGTGTGGGTTCTAGTCAGGTAAGGGTATCTGAAAATGGTATTATTTAAATGTCGTCTGGGACATCATTTCGACTCCAAAATACCATGGCATTTAACATACCGCTAACATTGAGAAAATATCTCTAAGTTGCAGAGACATCTCTTTGAGTTAAAAGGAAAATGAAACAGTCAATTATATCGTTGTGTCGACATCGGAAATCTTGATATTCCTGATATTTCGATATTATGCTGATGTCCTCAATGTGTATTTCGAACTACGCTTAAATCGTTTGCTTTTTTCGATGTCCCTACAAATTTGATATAACGAGAGTCGATCGCTTTACGCAGATACATAATTAATATGTCCTGCTTATGTCGTTCATGCATAAATGGGACAAACGATGGTGAAATGTGCAAAATCTATGTTATCAATATCTAAACTGTTTACACTTTAGTTACACAAGCTTCTTAGAAACCTTGGTCAATTGAGTATATTCTGATAAGACGAAGGCGGTTGTTCCGAACCTACACTGTTAAGAGATGCAAACGTATAACATCTTCTCAAGAACGAATTCAAATAGTTTGACGGCTTGTCCAGGGACGTAGATAAGATCTTATATATATACTTCCTGGCTTGTCGTATATAACTCATATTATAACATACACTTACAATCTCATCAAAAACAGAACTGAACTTCGCTGCATTAGCACACGCTCGTACAGATCTTATGTATGACTGCCTGTTAAAGGTCGCCTCAGATTCAATCTTTGCACCAGCCAATGAAATTGTCGCCTACATAATCGTTATCAACAAGGGGATATAACCCATATACACAAATGAGATAGAGAAGCGGTGCCAAGCGTTGGTTGTATCGTGTGATTTCATTTGTAAGAACAATGAAAACCATACTCATAAATTTATAAGTGTATCGGATGAATTTGAGACGACCTTTCATGCCGTGTCGCCAGGTCTTATATACGCGAAGCGAAGTATTTCAGTCTGAATTCAATGATTTCGATACACCTACTGAGTAACATCAAGCCATTCACTAACTCCCCATGTTCCATTGAGTTTTACCATCAGTTCGCCTCTAGTACTGGAAATTCCACTCAGCTTTGCCGTCACTCTGTAGTGATGACCTGCAATGATATAGATACAGTTATATTTTGATCCGGGGCGTTGTGCGCTCGAGTTCCGTCTCGGTCCGCAATCCATTAGATGATTGGCAGAACGTCATTGAAAAATCGCAACTATACTAAAGAAAGAACCTTTATTGGAATTAAGCCAGTTACTTAAGAAGAATATTCCTCCAAGTTTGTTTTTATTTCTCGTGATCGATTGTTAACCCTTTCCCTCATACGACAATTCTGCAGCAGACGTCTTTGAACATATTTTGTCATAAAATAGAAAATCTCTATAATTGAATGGATAACCTATGACTAAAAGTGGAAAACATTGTTGCAAAAGGAGAAATTGCTCGTTTTGAGGAATTTCTTCTTTTGTCACTATGTTTTCAAAAAGCTATCTGCTGCAGAGGCGTCAGAAAGCGTCTGGATGAGGGAAAGGGTTAAGAGTATGGGGTATCAATATTTCCATTTACGATACATTTACTGTGTATTGTCATACACTCGAGAGCTCATTGCTGAGTAGGACCGAAATTGCGTTTACCCTTAACTGTTCCACGTGGGTGTTTTTTTCTACACTTTTTCCTACACTTGGTAAAATTCCTTATCATTAAAAACATATACTGACTGATTAATTGTTGGTGTTTTACGGCATTTTTTCATTAATATTCCGGCTTTTCCTGGGTAAGTTGCCAGTACTACTGGTCCATTTATGCTGACACCAGCTAGTCAGTCGTAACGCAACCCTGGACGACAAAGAAAAACAATCTAACGAGAACTAATAACAAATAGTTAACACAAACATATTCATTACATTTTATGTCTATATTTTTCATAGCCCTTTCCGACGACATACAACAAATCCATGTAACAAACAACAACAAAAGAATCTATAAATGATACTGTAATAATTGAATACTGTTGAAAATTACTAATAATGAAATTATTGTGACAAAAGGAGGAATTGCTCATTATGAAAACATTGTGACAAAAAGGAGCATTATGAGATATTTGCTCACTGTTTTAAAAAATATCTAAAAAGATGCGTAAAAATGCGTCTGCGAGTTGGAAAGGGTTAATGTACAAAAACGTCGGAAGTGCATATCGCGTGAGACTTTCCTTCTATAGATCTTTGAAACAGCTTGATGGAAGAGAATCGATCGCTGTTGCCAGGTTATCAGAACAGAAGAGTTCCGTTTGATCTAAGTCAGCCGGCGCATCCACGCAGTCTGATATGAGTCTACAACATTTGCCAATTTGTCTAAGAAGGTTTCAAGAAACGTCAGTAAAGCAGCTTCTATTTTGGGACCTTTAGAATGATTGCAGCAGGCGTGTCTTTTTTCCACACGTGTAATTATTACGTTTACCACTCAAACAAATTATGGACCCTGTGTGGCACGTCCTGATAACGTTCACGACGTGAGCTGGTGATCCAAGGAATGTGTGTCCGCGTTGCTGTGCAACTTAGTACGGGTACCAACATTTATGTCTGGAACTTCTCCCCGAACCATGCCCTGTGTCTCCAGTATAGAGCCCGTGTCTCCAGCATAGATCCCATGCATCCAGTATAGAGCCCAGTATAGAGCCCGTGCATCCATTATAGATCCCGTGCATCCAGTATAGAGCCCATGCATCGCGTTTAGAGCCCATGCATCCAGTATAGAGCCATGCCTCCAGTATAGAGCCCGTGTCTCCAGTATAGAGCCCGTGTCTCCAGTATAGAGTCCGTGTCTCCAGTATAGAGACCGTGCCTCCAATATAGAGCCCGTGTCTCCAGTATAGAGTCCGTGTCTCCAGTATAGAGCCCGTGCCTCCAGTATAGAGCCCGTGCCTCCAGTATAGAGCCCGTGTCTCCAGTATAGAGCCCGTGTCTCCAGTATAGAGCCCGTGTCTCCAATATAGAGCCCATGTCTCCAGTATAGAGTCCGTGTCTCCAGTATAGAGCCCGTGTCTCCAGTATAGAGCCCGTGTCTCCAATATAGAGCCCATGTCTCCAGTATAGAGTCCGTGTCTCCAGTATAGAGCCCGTGTCTACAGTATAGAGCCCGTGCCTCCAGTATAGAGTCCGTGTCTCCAGTATAGAGCCCGTGTCTCCAGTATAGAGCCCGTGTCTCCAATATAGAGCCCATGTCTCCAGTATAGAGCCCATGTCTCCAATATAGAGCCCATGTCTCCAGTACATAATCCGTGTCTCCAGTACAGAGCCCGTGTCTACAGTATAGAGCCCGTGCCTCCAGTATAGAGCCTGTGCCTCCAGTATAGAGCCCGTGTCTACAGTATAGAGCCCGTGCCTCCAGTATAGAGCCCGTGCCTCCAGTATAGAGCCCGTGCCTCCAGTATAGAGCCCGTGTCTCCAGTATAGAGCCCGTGCCTCCAGCATAGAGCCCGTGCCTCCAGCATACAACCCGTGCCTCAAAGATAGATCATGTGCCTCCAGTATAGATCCCGTGCCTCCAGTATAGATCCCGTGCATCGAGTATAGAGCCCGTGCATCGAGTATAGAGCCCGTGTATCCAGTATAGAGTCCGTGCCTCCAGTATAGATCCAGCCAATCGATGCGTCAGTGCTGACTGATCAATCTGTATAAGGCCACACTCAACAGTTTTAAAACGGCTATGGACTCTTCCAAAGTCAATCTGCACGTGTTTATTTTTAATATTCAACACTGAATAATCAGCTGTAAAAATAGCCATGTCCTACTTAACTCTTTCAGCGCCACAGGCAATATTGAGCTTTTTGCAAACAATACAGATTCAGGTGAGTCAGCTCGTAACGAGCTGTCTCACCTGAAATCTGCATTGTTTGGCAGTGAGTTATAAAAAAATATTCCAAAAATCCTATAACATGAAAATAGAGTCGTCCGAGTTTGAACATGGAATAGTCTACTTTAAACGATTCGGCGATGAAAGGGTTAAAGGTTATTGTCAGTTGTTAAACGACACTTAGTATCACTTGTTTAATACTAGGAACGGTGTGGAAGTGTTAAATGTGTGCCAATATTAAACTGTCTTTCATCTGAATTGACAATTCTTTTCTTCAGAAGTGTTCAATTGTAAACTTGATTACAAAGACGGATCTTCGCTATTAAAGAAATGAACGCCATACCAATATCTAACCCCCCATATACATCAACATTGATATCCTTTTACATTGATAATAGCTGCGAAAGAATTTAAATCCTTAAACATGGTTTAAAACATTGTGCAAAAGTAAGATCCATTTAACAGAGAAATGGGTTCGTGTGCAAGGGTCCTCTTTGACGGCCATTTTTTTTATAAAGAAAGCTCAATATCCTATCTACAGTTATTGTTTTCCCGTTGAAGAAAGACAACTGTTTAGTTGTTAACCATTTTCCACGCATTTTGATGAATGTGCGGCAGATGACCTTTGAAAACATAGTCGTACAAGGAGAAATCGCCCTTAGTTATGAAGTGTCTCATGTGCGACTATGTTTTCAATACTATTACTTTTGTACTTTATTTTTTGTTGAGATTCTCCATAGTTTTGCTCATATGCTTTCAAAGTCGTCTGCTGCGGGTGTGGCGTATCCCTTTTCCACTTTCAGTAGCATTTGCAGCAGACGACTTCTAAAACATTGAGACGAATGAGAAATTGTTCATAGCATCTCCTCATGTCATAATGTGTTCATTATTCACTTATTTCACGTACATTTATAGAGATGTTCCATATTCTTGCCTATATGGTTTAAAGGTTGTCTGCTGCAGATTTGTTATAAGTGGGAAATGTATACGCAAACCACAACGGAAAAATCGATTCGACAATTCCGTTGAATTAGAATACACCGCATTGTTGGTCCGCGCTAGGTAAACAGGAATCTTGTAGAACACTTACGAACAAGACGGAGGAGTGTTCAAACAAACAGTTTCACCAGACAAAGGTCCAGATAAAGAGAGGTATTCAGCACTTTTCCCCACAATTGCTCTCTTATTATTAAAGTGAATCCTATGTTGTGGGTACTCAAAAGAATCGTCTCACTGAGACGATTCTTTTGAGTACCCACAACATAGGGTCAGAGGATCAAATCAGGATTTTAGAACATGCCAAACACCCCTTATCTAGAGCTCTGACCAGGGTCGTCTCACTGTACATAAACATATTAATGATACTTATAGTTTCTGACCAAACTTCCCACAGAAAGCAAGAATTACAACACTAATGATTTAACCATCTCACACATACAGACGCTTTCTGGTACCTCTGCAGCATACGATATATATTTGTGGATTAAAGAGCAATTCCTCTTTTTTACCACAGTGTTTTCAACTTTATTAACAGGCTCCAATTCCACCAACGATACTTAGCGCTAAGTAATACTTAAAAACTTAAGAGCGTTTTTCATCATTTTTGTTTTCTTGATAAAAAGGCAAACATATTTCATTTCTTAACAAGTATTGTAAGTCAAAAAGGTGACTTTTAATGTCAACTCAGTCATGTATTTAAATATATTCGACCATTCATGTGTTACAAACTATTAGGGGAACAAAAATGATGAAATATGCTTTTAAGTATTTAAGTATAACTTAACGCTAAGTAATGTTGGTGGAATTGGACCCTGCTGTTTTTTTTGTTTTATTTATAGAGAGTTCACACGTTTTTTTTTTTTTTTAATAAATGTGTTCAATGTCGTCTGATGTAGATTGTGTTGTTTGTGGAAAGGGTTAATGACATCGTTATATTTTAGCAGACGACTTTTGAAAACATTGTTGCAATGGGAGAAATTGCTCATCATGAGAACAATTTCCCATTGCGCTACAGTGTTTTCAACTTTATTCAATAAGTGTTTTATTTCAATTTCCACATTTTTTACTAAATGTTTTCTAATTCGTCTTCTGATTTGTTTTGTATGTGGGAAAGGGTTTATGACAATGTTCCTTTATATATCAAAGCGGAGACACACGAGACAATTCGGAATAACTAGAGTCTCAACACGACACCCTTTAGGATGACGGACGTCTCAATACGAAACCATTATGGATGACCGGAGACACAACACGGAACCATCCGGGATGACCGGAGACACAACACGACACCATTCGGGATTACCGGAGACACAACACGACACCATTCGGGATGACTATAGTCTCAACACGACACCATTCGGGATGACGGACGTCTCAACACGAAACCATTAGGGATGACCGGAGACACAACACGACACCATTCGGGATGACCGGAGACACAACACAAACCATTAGGGATGACCGGAGACACAACACGACACCATTCGGTATTACCGGAGACACAACACGACACCATTCGGGATGACTATAATCTCAACACGACACCATTCGGGATGACTATAGTCTCAACACGACACCATTCGGGATGACGGACGTCTCAACATGAAACCATTAGGGATGACCGGAGACACAACACGACACCATTCGGGATTTCCGGAGACACAACACTACACCATTCGGGATGACTCTAGTCTCAACACGACACCATTCGGGATGACGGACGTCACAACACGAAACCATTCGGGATGAACGGAGACACAACACAACACAATTCGGGATGACTATAGTGTCAATACGACACCATTCGAGATGACGGACGTCTCAACACGAAACCATTAGGGATGACCGGAGACACAACACGAAACCATTAGGGATGACCGGAGACACAACACGACGCCAATAGGGATGACCGGAAACACAACACGAAACCATTAGGGATGACCGGAGACACAACACGACATCATTGGGGATTACCGGAGACACAACACGACACCATTCGGGATGACTATAGTCTCAACACGACACCATTCGGGGTGACGGACGTCTCAACACGAAACAATTAGGGATGACCGGAGACACAACACGACGCTATTAGGGATGACCGGAGACACAACACGACACAATTCGGGATGACTATAATGTCAACACGACACCATTCGAGATGACGGAAGTCTCAACACGAAACCATTAGGGATGACCGGAGACACAACACGACGCCAATAGGGATGACCGGAAACACAACACGAAACCATTAGGGATGACCGGAGACACAACACGACATCATTGGGGATTACCGGAGACACAACACGACACCATTCGGGATGACTATAGTCTCAACACGACACCATTCGGGGTGACGGACGTCTCAACACGAAACAATTAGGGATGACCGGAGACACAACACGACGCTATTAGGGATGACCGGAGACACAACACGACACAATTCGGGATGACTATAATGTCAACACGACACCATTCGAGATGACGGAAGTCTCAACACGAAACCATTAAGGATGACCGGAGACACAACACGAAACCATTCGGGATGACCGGAGACACAACACGACGCCATTCGGGATGACCGGAGACACATCAAGATACCATTCGGGATGTCCGAAGACACAATACGACACCATTCGGGATGACTATAGTCTCAACACGACTCCATTCGAGATGACGGACGTCTCAACACGAAACCATTAGGGATGACCGGAGACACAACACGAAACCATTCGTACTGTAGACACAACACGACGCAATTCGGGATGACCGGAGACACAACACGACACCATTCGGGATGTCCGGAGACACAACACGACACCATTCGGGATGACTATAGTCTCAACACGACACCATTCGAGATGACGGACGTCTCAACACGAAACCATTTGGGATGACCGGAGACACAACACGACACCATACGGGATGACCGGAGACCCAACACGACACCATTCGGGATGACCGGAGACACAACCCGACATCAATTGGGATGACCGGAGACACAACACGACACCATTCGGGATGACTGGAGACACAACACGAAATCATTCAGGATGACCGGAGACACACTAAGGATGATTGAATATTCAACACGACACCATTCGGGATGACTTGAGACACAGCACGACACTATTCGGGATGGTGGGACTCGTTTGTTTACTTTCCTGCTTCACAATGATTATTGCCGTACCTAAGTATCTTATGGTATTATTAAGAATATATCTCTATTGATTTGGCATTTCATCTGTTCGGTCATTAATGATTGAATTGTGAATGTTCTAGATTTAAAAAAAAAAACATTGATTCCTGTTTCCAACCAGTCCACAGCTGTAATGACAGTCTTGAGATTTTCAAGCCATATTTCCTCCAGCCTACTGTTAATAAGAAATCGTGGTCTCATTGATTATTCGGGATAAATTCTGTTTCAGTAGAATCTTGGTCATATCATAACTGTCAGCCGTATGTATGATATTATTTACGACCTTGCACCAGTACCCTGTATCATTCTTCAAATCAAAGTACCCAGGAGAACTGAAAGTCGGGTTTACATGAAATTGCCAAAGATTAGATCAATTCAAAGATGTTGAAAGTGCATGTACGAAGAAAACATGGATAAAGGTGTGTGAAGGGTTACGAAAAAGGATTAGGGTAAATTTTCTGTTAATTGTGTAGGATGTTGTTGTTTAAACACTTAATGCATACACAATAACAAAGAAACTTTTTTAAATTGATAGAAACATATATATTGAATTTGTTTGGGGTGAAAGCATAAATTCCTATGTGATTGAGTGCCTGCAAAGATGTAACCGTACATGAAAATGTCCTTCAATAGTATACAAGAAAAAGTTGATGCAACGCATTAATGTCGCCGGAAATCCATACTACAGTTATGCATAACACTTGCATTATAGTAGTTATCAACTGAGGGGCATATTTGAACATCAGGGGTGGGGTCAAGTGAAAATGTATCACAACTTGCATTTTTTTGTCAACGAAGTGAATGTCCTTCATTGAAATATAATTGTAGCTTTTCATTGTTTATGACCGATCTCCATTCTAAGGTAGATTGACCATACACACAGCCAACTAATTATTGATCATAAACAGTAATGGAAATGAGTAATCTTGCCAATCATTAGTCTTAGCATATATACAGTGCTTTCATTAAGGAATAAGTATAAGATTTGTGAATTCCACATACACTTCTCAAGATGTTTTATCAGAATATTTGAATTTTATTATTTATCAATAAAACCACAAAACAGACAATTTAGGATTTGCATGCAATAGCACGTCAATTTACCTTTTTCCCTATTAAAGTCAACAGTGGACACCTTTGCAGCAATCTACTTTTAAAACAATGAGAAAAGGGTTAAATCGCTGAATACGATCTATCTTTCTCAAAATGATATTAGCTTGGCATCCTAATTATATCATACTTTGACAAATGTTAAAATGTAGTCCAATACTTATAAATTAGACCACCCTCGAAATATAATATCAGCTAAACAGTTAAATTTCATTGAAATTGTTGTATAATATTTAACTTAATTTCGAACATAAACTGAACCCTACAACATGTTAATTTATTGTAATTCTTTCCTTCCTTTTTCATAATGAAAATAACAAACTACTCAGGTTTTAAAATTATATTATGATGAGCGCCCTTGTGTCAATGATGCATAACAATATGCAGATCGCAAGGAAAATGCCTGTAGGGAATCTAATGACACATTTAAAATTGCCAACGACGAAATAATTGTGTACGAAAGACCCGATTCGTGAACCATTCTTCTTCGCAGAGTTATCTTTCTTGACAATCTCTTTTATATGTAGAAGAGTGTTCATTCAAAGTCATCTTTCTATTCAAACCAGTTTTATCTTAGTTTGTTCTTTTCCTCATCTGTTTCGAACCAAATAAACATTTTAAATCACCTATAATTAACTATTTGTAAGTAAGTGTAAAGAACGGCTCTCTGTAAATGAGATTGATCTACGCGGTCTGTATTCGCTAGTCACGTGATCAACAGTTTAAGCTTAGAAACAGTTCATAGTTTAGACATACATGGATAAACATTATTAAATGCATTCTACATAAATCAAGACATTTCTTTGAACATGAAAATAACATTCAGTAAGTTAAAGTTGCTATTAAAAGGAGAATTCGACGTGATTTTTATCTCGATATTGACACATAACAGTCTGCTGCAAGTCTAATAGGGACTGTGTTGTCTTCGTAAATAAAACAAACAAAAAACATTAATGCGAGGCAAATAAGAAACTGCAAATATTTAAAAGATCGGAATATTTATTCATTTTAGATGTGTCATAACTTAGTGTTTTTAAACAAAAGCAATTGTAATATGTTCAAGACATTTAAATTGTTTTTTTTTCTAATAATAACTCGTCCTCCCATGTCATTTCCGAAAAGCTATTAAAAATATAAGTCGCGGGCTTTTGCCCGGCGTCTAATTAACTATTTATGCAAAGTATCCCTTGAAAATTTACTTTAGTAAAACAGGAGTTGTTTCCCTTGTATATTGTAATGCACAATAAAGAACCAAGCGTGGACTCTCCACAACTTAGAGTTATGATACTTTAAACACCATTTACATTGTAACTTATATTTCTTTGTAAAAAAACCCAAACATATTGGATATTTTTCGGCGGGATATCTATTCATCCAAGAGTTTAAGCGAAAACAAGGCTTGACCTCCAATCCCTCCGCCAATACTGAGCATGATTACATGTATATGACTCGGGTGTCTCCGGCCATCTCACGGAAGTAACCGAATTTCCTTTAACATGCAAAATGATCAACTGAATCAAAACCATAAGTATGATACATGATATTCGTCTATTTTTATTATTCAATAAGAACTGGTGAACTATTTTACACTGCGCACACTTTTTTTGGCGACTGTACAGTCAACATCCGTTATAATCGTTTCGATTGAAATAGTCTGGTTAAAATAAGCTTTGCTCCAGGACAACGTGTGTATGCCAAGTGGAGATCAGGGGCGCTCGTAAATGCGACCAGTGTATCTGGCGCTGTCTGGTCTGGCTCTGCACTGTTCGCTCATAAGTCATAAACTTTCAATGTCATTAAAACTAGACCTAAACTTCGCTGCAGTAGCAAAGTCGTATTGATCTGATTACTGTATATGACAGGTCTCTCAAATTGACCTTTGCACCAGCCAAACAAAGTGTCGCCTTCAAATTCGTTAGGTATCAACAAGGGAGATACCCATATTAATACACGAGATAGAGAAGCGATTACGGCCGAAAATGTGGTTAAATCGTGCTAATTCAGCGTTCAGAAAAAAAGGACCGACTCATAAAAATTCAAATTTGAAACGACCTTTCATGCAGTGTCTTCAGATACAATATACGCACAGGGAAGTATTTGGGTCCGAATGTTAATGAAAAAGCTTAAGAATACTTCTTTCTTTCATGCTTGCCTATAATTAAAAAAATCTCAGTCAATTGTATCCTTATAAACTCACAGTGAGTTTATGTTCTTTTGGCAGTAAATTTAAAATTTTGCCGTGAATTGATAACTGTTCTCTTTACGGAACTACTTTTGTCTCCATATTGTTAACAGTATTTATGAAAATATTTAGTCTTAAATCGAGTAAAAACTCGACTGGACGGAAAAATAAAGTTGATCCGTGCATCTCAATTTGTGACACCAGATTGAACAGGCCCAAAAGGCCTACATTTAATGACGTGAATTAATAGTTGCAGTTATATTCAAATGTGATTTTGATACGGGGTATTATAATGATTATCTGATCCCTAAGAAAACCCGTTTGTGAAAAATGCCAGATCTAAAAGAATGTACAAATAATGAGATTCTATCACTTGTTGAGAATAATAGATTTAAATAATAGAAACCAATAATTATCCTTTATGTAAATCAGTATCCATTTGGATCCTTAGCATGATGCACAAGCAGGTCTATTACCACGTGTGTACTAATTACGTTAATGTTAATTTTTGTATGGGGAACTGCTCAGATAAAGACGTGCATTTGCATCAACTCGATGTAATTTCTTTTAAATTGCGCAATGTCTGTCAAAAGTTTCTTGAAATATTCTGCGACTATTTAGTCAACAATGCAATGCAGAGCGTGGTGTCTGATTTACAAAAACTCTGATTGTTATATATACATATGTATATATATATATATTTTTTTTTTTATTTAGATTATTATTTATATATTGTATTAAATAAATGGGGAAAAGGTTTAAACCATACTGTTAGACCTACATTTTGTGATGTAACAGCGTCAATGTCTATTTGAAGAGGTTCTGTAACAATCATATAACCATACTGTGTGACCAATATACATGTATTGCGATGTCAGAGCGTCAATGTCTATTTTTAGACATTCTATTGCGTCATCTAATCATTCTTTGTGACCTACATATTGTGATGTAAAAGCGTAGATGTCTATTTTCAGAGATTATATTTCAGTCACCTAACCATATTGGCTAAGTTCATGTCGAACTCAAGGAGGGTAGGATCAGGGGGCACGTACATCGATGGCGCATGCGCAGACATTTGGACGAACATCTCTACCCTGGAGTTAAAATTCAAAATGGAAGCCTCCATGTTGTATCCGCTTGTTTCATTATCGATACCAGAAAGCTTGTTTTCCTGTTATCTAACTTTCGGAGCTCAATTATTTGCAAATTTAACAAATCCTTATTTATCCGCATCACAAATAGATACATCACTGATTGCTGAACTCAGAGGTTCATATTTTAGGATCATTTCCACACCAGCATTCAGAATTGCCACCCTCCGCCATTTTGGAACTCTTCTAAAGGGTTGTAAATAGTCGGGGTCAGAAGGTCATATGACGTCACTAGAGTTGAAACTCGTCGTGAACTTAGCCATTGTGTCACCTTCATATTGTGGTGTCAGAGCGCCAATCTGTTTTTAGAGGTTATTGTGTGACCTATATATTGTGATGTAAGAGCGTCAATGTCTATGTTGCTTATTTTAGCAAAGGATTTATTCAGAATACAACATTCTTTCCCCTCAGGAGATATATTCAAGTTTTTATTCATTCTCTTCGCGATTTTGATATTTTCCCAATGACGGATGTGTGAATTTAATCAACTTGTGTTGGCACATCATTGTTTTAAGAAGTAATAAACTAACCCGCATACAAAATCTTCCATCAGAGCAAAAAGGTTATGAAACACCTTTCCTCGTGTACGTAAAAGCATTCTACCACGTCTGCAACAGACGACTTTTGAAAACATTGTGACAAAAGGAACAATTACTCATAATTTTAAAACAATTTCACCTTTTTCAATAGCGTTTTTTTCCAGTAATTACCATTTCATTTATGGAGGTTTTCCATATTTCCACGGTGTTTTCAAAGTTGTCTGATGTAGATTGGTTGTAAGTGGGAAATGGTTGAGCCTTGCTGAATGACTTTATGAAAACCACCCATATACGCTAAGGTTGGTTTCCCCGGAGCAAAGCTCAAATACTGATGTTTTGTGGATTGGAATGTTGCGATGCTACACAATCTGAAATAATTCCATTCCCAGCGAAATAAGTACAAAATTCCTCAAGGGCCTTTATACAAACAAAATCAATAGGACTATTTGCAGTACTCTTGGCTAACGAAATATCCTCTCGAAATACGATAATACCCCAGTATTAGCGTTGTCTATGCGGGTTAGCCTTATGAGACTAAATATTAGATAGCGGATATAATAGTTAAAGTGATGTGATCTTTATGAAAGTTTATCGTTATAATGATGAATACAACGTAATGGATGGACAATTAGCATTTGGAATGATACAGTTCATATGACAAATTGTAAAAATCTTGCTTATGAAAGCGGATTTTCTGGTTGGTTAGTTGGTCTCTGGGTTTTTTTACCTTCGCACTTGGCAATTCTTTCTCTGATGCAGATTTAACGTATTTATGTTGACTCTTTGAGCAATAATTATTTGGCTAACCGGAATAATTGAATGAGCACTCTACTTAATTAAGAAAAAATATTCTATAATATCCTTATTCCACTAAATAGTAGGCCTAAATAATCGACGGACAATTTACATTTGAAATCTGGTTTCATTGAGTTTAAATGACTATTCTAATAGTCAGGCTTATGACAGATTTTCTCTGAGGTTGATTCATATGTACGATGGCTTTCAGCATTATCGTTATTTGATTCAATAGAAAATAAATAATGGACAAAAGTGTGTCATTCATATCATACTATTGTAAAGGACTATTTGAAGTGCCCGGGATATTGACAGAAACTCTTTAAACTTGCCATCATTCCGTCGCGGCATTGCTGTCTACGAAGTGCTGACTAAACAGAAACTGCAGTAATTGATTGGATAACAAACATATCTAAAGGTAAGTTCCGTAAAATATATTTTTTAGGCCACGATATGCAAAAACCAACCTTGATGCATCTGCCAATACATTCTTAACTGTTTCATTGTTTAACTATATCAATATCCTTTAGCTGAGATCGAGGAAGAAAATAACATCGTGGTATTTGCGACCAATGTAGAGCACGTTGTTCTGGCCCTAAACTGTTCGCCAATTAGTCACAGAAGCTTTCAAGAAGCTTTCCAACAAACAGTATATCGAGGGCTTGGCGTGAAACGGTTGTAACTAAAAACCTATTTTGAAAACCCTGATTTAAGGGCAATTTTGACCCCTTTGTAAACAATGCAAATTTAGGTGCCATTGCTCAGAACGAACAATGGCACCTAAATTTCCATTGTTTACATAGAAAAATTATTTAACGCTTATAAAGACTTTATGGCGAGGTGATTAACCTTGTTAACAAAAATACCATTTTAGTTACAACCGTTTTACGCCAAGCCCTCGCTATGCTCGGATCAGTTTACACGGATGTTCAGCCGGATCTTCATATACACTGGACATAGTTATAATCACTAAGTTTAGTTTTCCAGGATCAAAGTTCAGTTGAGCTTCTCCTAAATGTATGCGTCTGTAATATCTTTGCTACCCAGAATGCAATCCCCCCCCCCCCCCCCCCCCCCCCTTCACCTAACACCTAATACAGACGACATTGGACGACTCATGCAGCAGACGACTCTTATAAAACATTTAGGGATGAGGATGCATAATGCAGGTTAACTATGTTCTGCACTTGTCTGTCGCAAGCAGGGGCACAGCTTTGCAATAATCAATGTGTAGGCCGTCTGGTGAAAAAATCAACATTGTGGACTCTGCGTAAAGTATCGACCCGGATCAGCCTTAGCATACCACACAGGCCTACCCGGATAGACACTTTTCGCCTCCTGTGGATTTTCTGTTTCAGAAATAGCTACTCTATACATCTATCCTCCTAAGACGGAATGTGTCGGCCGGATCAGTGTGCGCGGACAGCGCAGGCTGATCTGGTCGATACATTACGCAGATGTATATCGCCGCAGCTGCATTTTGGGGCATTTTGAGAAAAAATGTGTAGGCGCGTGCCTACAGTGCCTAAAGGGAGCTACGCCCCTGGCAAGTATTCATTGTACACGGCGGTTTATTAAGAAAAGCTAATTAAACGGTGTTCCAGGAAACCAATCTTACCGTAATTGTTACACATGTGGAAAATGACCAGCTTGTGCTTCCGTACTAATGAATATACTGATTTACAGAACTTTGTTTAAATATGATGTGACTAATTGGTGAACAGTGTATAGCAATATCAAACTATGAGGATGCTCTGACTGATCTGAATCTACACTGGTCGCAAATTATTGACGATTGGTATTCTCAGAGGACCGCTCAATTATGTTATGATTCTACGTCATTCTTAAGAGGAATTTTGTTTCATTGACTCAGTATTGACTCAGCATGGACCTCGATATATTTACGCGTGGCAAATACACAGGGGATATGTAAAAGCTGAAGATGAAACAAATGTAGATCATTCCTCCTTAATATGTTTGTGTTACAGCATACTATTTGGGGGAGTATTGGCCGATTTCGATGGGCTTAATATTTTTAGGTGTAGGTAGGAGGAGTAAATTGATCTCTCTTATTACTCAACCAAGCCCTATGTTGTGGTACTCAAAATAATCTAAGGATTTTAGAACATCCAAAACGCCCATTATCCAGAGCCCTGTGTCCCGTTTCGCACCCCAATGCTAAAGACATGTAATTGGTAAAGGCTATAACAAACGAGTAGTAGTTCAAACCATATTTCATTTTTGATGCTTGTAAAAAGTGAAATTTATTGTTAAGAAAATGGTGTTATAATGTGAATTTCTACAAACAGTCGATTCATTATATAATTATGTGTATATGTATGTTTTTGATTGAAAATTACGTCCTCAAGGATTTTCTTTTTATATAAAGAAAGTTGACCGAAAATATTCTGATAATAACGTTCTAATATGATGTATGCGTGCTTAGAAATGTGAGTTTATCAACAAAACAAGCGGTGATACAAAACAAGGAAGAAAGTGAATAGCGATCTAACCTGTTAACCGGTTATCCGATTAGAAGATCAAAAGATTAGTGGGTAACCCGATCGGTAGATCCAACGGTTAACCAATGTACCGATCGTGAGATCAAAGGATTAACTGGTAAGCCGACAGGTAGATCACACGATTAACCGGTTAGCTGATCGGAAGATTAAACGATTAACCCATAACCCGACAGGAAGATCAATCCATTAACCGGTTATCCGATCGTAAGATCGAATGATTAGTCCGTTAGGTGACCGGAGATATAATGATTAACCGGTTAGCCGATTGGAAGATCGAACAATAAACTGGCTAGCTGTTCGAACAATTAACCGGTTAGCAGACAGTAAGATCAAACGATTAACAAGTTAGCCGATCGGAAGATATAACGATTAACCGGCTAGCCGATCGAACGATAAACCGATTAGCAGATATTAAGATCAAACAATTTACCGGTTAGCTAATCGGAAGTTCTTATGATTATCCTGTTAGCCGATCGGAAGATCAACGATTAACCGGTTAGCCGATCGGCATATCGAACAAATGCCTGATTAACCGGTCGTCAGATCTAATACTGAACTGGCTAGCCGATCGAACTATTAACCGGCTAGCAGACAGTAAGATCAAACGAGTAACCGGTTAGCCGAGCGGAAGTTCAACGATTAACCGGTTAGCCGATCGATATATCGAATGATTAACCGGTGAATAAAACCAGTAACACCGTTGACATCCCTAATTATCGTTTTAAAATGAATCTTATTACTTGAACAAGTTTGTTAGTCAGAATACAACTCACAATAGTTTCTCAATAATCCATAGAAAGGTTCTAACAAAAGGTAGTAATGGTTTACCTCCTTGGCGCTCAGGGTTGCGGGGATAGCATTACGACTGACTGGCTGGTGTCAGGATAAACTGACCAGTAGTACTGGTAACTTATCCAGGACACGCCGTGATATATATAACTGGAAAATTGTTGAAAGCGGCGTAAAATATCAGAACATTTCTTTTCTTTAACTTCAATTACAAAAAAAGAAAACACGTCCGTTTGACCCTCTTCCAACGACGCTTTTCTTTCTTTTGATCTTGCCCTGTCTGATAACTTGAACAGTTCTATGGTTTCGCTGACATACAATATTTCATCAGCTGCGTGGTAACAGATTGATCGCTCTTTACGAATTGAAACGACGACTTTACAGAATCCTGTTTTTTCTTGAACTCCAATTATAAAAAAGGTCCTTATGACCCTCTTCTTACGACGCTCTTCTATATTTTTGTCTGACCCTGTCTGCTTCCCATGAACAGTTCTATGATTTCGCTGACATACAATATTTCATCATCTACGCGTGGTAACAGAGGGATCTTTCATTACAAATTGACCGTATTGTCTACAACAAAACAGACGAGAAGCATGCTCGTTATGTATATTGTAGTACCGTATATTGACGAGTATAAGGGCCGAGGCCATCGATTGTGGGGGGTATTAATGCATCAGCGTATAGTGAATACTCAGGCAAGCCTGTGAATCCGCGCAGTCTCATCAGCGCTATCACTATCCGTCTATCTGTAATTAAAGTAACGCATCATTTTGAGGAAAAAACTAGAAATGTAGCCTCATTGGTTATACGCCAATTGAGCTTTATATGATCCCGTTTGGGAGCGTCAGTAGGATACAAAATCGCTTGAAGTGGCCGAAGGTGTTTAGTCTACACCGTTAAAAGGGGCGTTCAATTGTAAAACCAAAGTCCTTTGATTCTAATATTTGATACTAATATTTGATACTAATATTTCATACTAATATTTAATTATAATATTTTATATTAATATTTCATACTAATAGTGAATTGTATTGATTATTTCATGCATGAATATTTTTTGTAAATATGCGATGAACTACTGTGTTCAAGCCATGTATGTAAATAAACCCAATCATTTATTCAATCGAAGACTTGGAAATATATGCAATAATGAGCTTTTCTTACAACGACGAGCGATTGCGATTCTATCTGTCTTAGAGTTTTATCGAATTACGGATCGTGAATCAAACATAAAGAAAACATAGATTATAGGGCTTGGTACTTTATAATAGAGAAATCTAATTTTTATTCAATATGTAGATTAAAACAAACAAGTTTGCGTGATCGCGTGAGAAAGAGGGTGAGAGATATATACAGATACATGGAGAAACAGAGTGAGGGAGAGTTGGAGGGTTAAACACAAAGACAGACAAACCACCTAGAGAGAGAGAGAGAGAGAGAGAGAGAGAGAGAGAGAGAGAGAGAGAGAGAGAGAGAGAGAGAGAGAGAGAGAGAGAGAGAGAGAGAGAGAGAGAGAGAGAGAGAGAGAGAGAGAGAGAGAGAGAGAGAGAGGGAGAGAGAGAGAGAGAGAGAGAGAGAGAGAGAGAGGGAGAGAGAGAGAGAGAGAGAGAGAGGAGATAGATATATATAGAGAGAAGGAGAGAGAGAGAGAAGGAGAGAGAGGGAGAGAGAGAGAGAGAGAGAAGAGAGAGAGAGAGAGAGAGAGAGAGAGAGAGAGAGAGAGAGAGAGAGAGAGAGAGAGGGTCAAACACAGAGATACACAGACAGTGAGAAAAATATATAAAGAGAAGGAATCAGTCTCGGATGGTGTGAGAGATTTATAAATTCTTTCTAATTTTATCAAAGCACGTTAGTTTGCAATTACATATTGTAAATTACTATAGTCATCGGACAGACATTTGAAATGTCATATATAATGTCAAGAGCCATCAACGCTGTGTTAACCTCTTACCCCATATGCCAAGTTATTGTCGTCTGCTATAACGACATCTGGGGTTAAAAATATATATATTCAAAACAAATTGAAGAAAAAAGAAAACTACTGATATTGAGGAATTTCTCAATTTCCCCAAATGTATTTAAATGTCGTCTGCTGAAGAAGATACGATAGGTACATGTAACAGATAACGGTTACGGTGAAATACTTGACACTGAAGATAATAGAAAAATGCAAATTGCGGACTTCCTGCTATTATGGGTCCTCATCATACCACGGGTCTAATCATTGCCTTCGTACTGACGACTTTTGACACTTCTGCAGCAGGCAGACGAGATTTGAAAATATTGTGAGAAAAGTAGAAATTTCTAATTATGAGAACATTTTCCTTTTCTCACTGTTCTTCCTCTATATTCCAAAATAGTTGCCAATATTTAAAGAAAAAATAAGTTGTCGACTCTCATAGATCCATACTTAATTCAAAAGAGACGTTGTTATGTGTATATAATATATACCCCTCCACAAGAAACCCAACATGCACTCTGCGTAATGTATCGACCCGGACCATCATACGCAGTCCGAGCATGCTATTCCGGGCCGACACATTCCGTCTCAGGGGTATAAAGATATAGAGTAATGATTTCTGGAACAGAAAATGCTAAGGATGCGAAAAGTATCTACCCGGATTAGCCTGCGCGGTATGCTTAGCCAGATCCCGATCGATACTTACGCATAGTCCACAATGTTGGTTTTCTCGTGGATCGGCTTATATATATTTGCATATTGTAGTACATTCGGATCCGGACCGAATATGTAGGGATCGGACCGAATATGTGGTAGTGCATTCAATAAGGGCTTTATGCGTTTCGTCCCGGAACTATAAAACCCTGAAAACGTTCCCAGTGCTCAGAATTTAACTCCATGCTCCAAATAAGGTTTCTTATTGGTCAATTTGAAGAACGAACTTGCTTCTGATCAATCAGATACTTGAGCACAGATTTAACTTTTATAATTATTGAGCAAGAGTTCGATTCCCAGGTTGAGTCATATCAAAGACTTTAAAAGTGGTAGAAATAGGTTGCAACCTCGGCGGCTCGCAGGGTTGCTTTGGTACACATAACGACTGCTGCATCTGTGTCAGGGTAAATGATACCGTAATACTGGTAATTTACTCAGGAAATGCAGTGATATAACTGAACTACTATAAGGTCAAATTACGCCAAATACATCCGCTGATATGCTAATGCATTGAATATAAAATCATTGTAGATTACGTTTAGGAAGCACTAGAAATGATTGATTTGATCACTTTTAGTATTTTGACCTTGTTTGAAAGTGAAAGTAGAGAATGCTAAACACCGGTTTTGTCCGGGCTCGATTTGGTTCGAAATGACGGTAACCATTTTCGTCTGATGAATTATTTATTTTATGCATAATGCATGGTGTATTGTAACCTATAAAAACATTTCCACATTCAGACATTCAAACTCAGCTCAGTTTGAACACTCGTTTTGGAAGGCGGACGCCGTTCACCAAAATGCCAATATTAGATTGATTGGGGTTTAACTCCGTATTAACCACTTGTTCAATTATATCAAGAATGCATGTTAACCCAACACAACTGTCTTTCCAAGCAACTGGCTGTTTTTCCACAAAGACTGTAAGGCGAATGGTCCTTGACAGCCATTTACATACATGCGTCGATCGTCGGAGAGGATGATGGCCGAGTCTGGGTTCGAACTCACAACCTCTGGATTGTCAGCCGCGACGCTACTGACTGAGATTCCGAGAATCGATATACATGACAAGAGTGTGGGTATTCAATGGGTTTTCATTATGTAGTATTAACCCCTTCCCACATGCAAAAGCATTTAGACACATCTGCGGCAGACGAATTTTGTAAACATTCTAAAATTCCTTTTGAAAAGCAATGTCTGTTTTCAACTTTATTTAAAAAATATTTGTTGCATGTTGAAAAGAAAGATTTAAATTATACACTATGCGACTTTAAAAGTATCAACATGGGTAATGTGTCTGTTTCGTGATTAACGCCACTTTCAACAGCTACGGTCATCTCGCGGTCGACAGAAAAGACGATATTGGTCCCACACCCTATTATGTTTATATCGAGATGAAAATAATAATTACATAAGCTATGCAAGCAATACCACTTCTGGAGCCCAAACAGTTGCATTCGTTCAGATCCATTACCCTTTCCCACATGCAACAAATCTGCAGCAGACGACTTTGAAAAAGTATTAACAAAAACGTGAAAAATTTCCATAAATAAGGGAGTTGAAAACAGTGTTGCAAGAGGAGAAATTGCTCGTTTTGGGCAATTTCACCTTTTGTCACTATGTATTCAAAGTTGTCTGCTGCAGAGGCGTCAGAAAGCATCTACTAGTATATATTGGAGTGGGTTAAGCCTGCTCTTGTGGCTGATATTCATAGTGTGAGTCCCAAAGCCACAGAAGCATAACATGGGTAAATGATTAACTAACCACAGAAAGGTGCAGCTCCCCTGGTGTTCAAATAGAACGTGCCTGTGGCGTCATAGCGGTCTGCGTCATATCCCATCCGTGTACATCCTTCCGGTCCACAAGCAAGACATTCACCGTGTTGAAACTTTTGCTGTAGAAACAAGATTGATTGGAGGCTAGTTTGGTTTAACCCTTTCCCTCCTATAGACGCTTTATGATGCCTCTGCAGCAGACGGCTTTTTGAAAACATAGTGACAAAAGAAGAAATTGCTCGTTTTGAGCAATTTCTTCTTTTGTCACTATGTTTTCAAAAAGCCGTCTGCTGCCTTTTGACACAATGTTTTCCACTTTTAGTCATAGGTTATCCATTCAATTATAGAGATTTTCTATTTTTTGACAAAATATGTTCAAAATCGTCTGCTGCAGGATTGTCGTATGAGGGAAATGGTGAAAATTATTGGTTTTACATCGATTGCGAAACAAGCATTTAGCTTGTATTAATCAGGTTGAATGTCTGCTTCCTGGAGACATTTCCCGTACTCTCGCCGTGTCTATGGAGGTTAACACCTTTTAACGGTACATTAGTTACATTACGGCGACCAGTTCACCTAAAGCGTGTCTTGCTCGCAACAGTTGTCTCCACACAACGATCTTCCCAGGCAACTGGCTACCTTTCACATATAATGGTCTTTATAGCCCATTGGTGGAAGACGAATTAATTTTGTCAATCATCGGGAAGAATGTATAGCCTAGCCGGGGTTCGAACTCAATACCTCTTCACTGGCTGACCTATCGTGGCTCGACCGAAAACGTTTCGTCCAAAATGCTTAAATGAATTTGTTATAAACAGAAGTCTAGAATAATGAGACATATGTAAGTCAATATATTCCTTATCAATAAGCAACCAAACCCAATGTTGAGCTACACAACGATGATTCTTTTTGAGTACCCACACTTTTGTTTATTTGAAAGAAAGAAACGTTGAATTAGGTTACGTAAGAAATATGTGAACAGTGTAAATCAGTATCGGACTGTGTCTGTACATGCTGCTCTGGATCACAAAAGCAACCTGTACCTTTTCGCACGAGCGACTTTTGACAACATTATTGCAAATGGAGAAACTGCCCACGATGAGCAACTATTTATTTTGCCAGAGCGTTTCCAACTCTTCTCAATAATACGCTTTCAAAGATAGAGTGTTCGTTGTATGTGGGAAAGGTTTCTTTTTGTAATTTGGCACTCCTAATTAAAACCAACTTTCGGAACTATGATTTGATTAATTGATTGATTGATTGATTGATTAATTGATTGATTGGTGTTTAAAGCCTTTTTTAACAAGTGTTCAGTCATAGCACGGGTGCAAGATAGACGGAGAGAGAGCAAGACAGAGAGAGATAAAGAGTGTGTGTGTGTGTGTGTGTGTGTGTGAGAGAGAGAGAGAGAGAGAGAGAGAGAGAGAGAGAGAGAGAGAGAGAGAGAGAGAGAGAGAAAAAGAGAAAATAAGATTGAATGAGAGACAGATTGAGACAGACAGACATATATATAGAGAGAGACACACGCAGAGAAATAGAGAGAGAGAGAGAGAGAGAGAGAGAGAGAGAGCGAGAGAGAGAGAGAGAGAGAGCCACACACACACACACACACGCACACATTTTGTAGTATACAGTTGAAGATAACGACAATATACTATATGCACTCGTCTATTTATGTTGCTCATAATTATTTCTAAGCCTCCGCATGAAGGGGCATATTCATAGATCCTATATGTAAATGTGATGCAGTACTAAATCGATATGGTCTGTACGGTATACTGGATTTCCCCACGCGGCTTCTGCATCGCAAACAGAAGGCATGGGATGCATGCAAACCGGGTAGTTTTTAACGATTAATTGTTAATTGTTTATTGTTGATTTGTTTGTGATGCATGAAGATGGGTGTGGCCTAAAATAGGACCTTGATATGCATACTTACATAACTGTCACACGGATAAGCGGTGAATGGGCAGTCCGAATTGATAGACTCGAGATATACGTCATGGGACCGACTGTGACTGCAGGAGAACGCTGTTGTTATTCCTAAAATGGTTCAGGTCGGTTCATTGAAATTTAAGCGCCGTTTTGAGAAGTTTTATAGTTAACCCTTTCCCTCATATAGACGCTTTCTGACGCCTCTGCAGCAGACGGCTTTTTGAAAACATAGTAACAAAAGAAGAAATTGCACAAAACGTGCAATTTTCCTCTTTTGTCACAATGTTTTCCACTTTTAGTCATAGGTTATCCATTCAATTATAGCGATTTTCCATTATTTGACAAAATATGTTCAAAGTCGTCTGCTGCAGTATTGTCGTATGAGGGAAAGGGTTAACACGTTTTCACTTGCAATGACGTATCGGAAATTGGCTTAAAATGAGACTTCGACAAAACACATTACAGGTTAAATTACGCCAAATACATCCGCGGTCATGCTGATCTAGAGCCAAATAGTCCCTAAAAACACCTTTGTTTGCGTAGAAATGAGTGTATACCATCACCAGAATGCATCGAATACATGACATTGAGTTTAAATTCATTGTAAATGTGTATAGGATGCACTGGAAAGTATTCATTTGATACTTTTTAGTATTTTGACCTTGTTTAAAAGTGAAAGTAGATAATGTGAAAAACCGGTTTTGTCCGTGCCCGATTCTTTCTTGCATAATGCATGACGACCCAATTTTCTTTGGATGGTTTTGAAGCTTAGCGATAACTATGTTCAATGATATAATGTGTTATACATGAGAACCGCTTAGAAAGTATGACAATTGATGGCCGAAACTGGTCGACTATCTGGAAACCAAAGAGGTATTTATTTTATGTACTGTGGCGGATGATCTGAATCTACACTGTTCGCAAGTACCTCCTGGTTGGTTTTCGCGGAACATGGCTTTATTTAGATTCACACGTACCGGTCAAACCTCCCAAACCTCCTCCGGAAAACAAACTGCCGATTGAGGGGCTCTTACAATCTGGCTGCCTTAACCCACCATTGATGTAGAAATCAACATGTCCGCTAGGTATAAATATTCCATAACCAGCTGTAAATCAGAAATAAAGCGTGAGACTTGACGGACGGGCATCCCGGGTCCCGTTCGCCGTTTTACAACATTAGTTCAGTTATATGACGATGACAGTGGGAAAAGCATATGTCTTAGCCAAATACTGAAGCGTATTCAGACTACCCGTAACACAAACAGAGTACTCGATGAGTGCTTATCAAAAGCTGAATTTTGATTGGTTGATTAGGCTTGCGCACACCCAAGTGCTGTGTGTGTTAGGACAATATCAGCCTAATCATGCCTTGCAGGCTAACCCGGACAGACACGTTTCGCCTCCGGTGGATTGTCTGTTTCAGGAATCATTACTCTATCCCCCTGAGACGGAATGTGTCGGCCCGGATTATCCTGCGCGGACTGCGCAGGCTAATATGTGTGGATACATTACGCAGAGTCTATTGGCAATCAAGCTTTCAGCTTATATTAATCATTCTCCATGTCTGCTTCCTGGAAACTTAACCAGTACTCGCGCCGTTTGCGTGGAGCAATACAAAAGGCAGAACCCGCTCATCACGGGATTTGTACCCGGGACCTTTGGTACGAGAGGCCGCCGCTCTACCACTGTCATCTACACTGTTCGACATTACTTATATAAACTGTTTAGACACTTCTGTCTACGTGCGAGGATTATGATAATATCTCATTTCAAACCTTCCATCGAAACTGGAGCATAATGTCGACTTTTAGAATTACGAACTTGAAGGCGAATTGGTAACATTATTGGAAAATAGGTAATTTCTCCATTTCCCCAAATCATCTATAAGTCATCTGCTGCATAACGCGTTTATGACGTCTATATCAGCACAGGCGTCCGAGTTTTAGTCTCCCTATTGTATTATATATCGAACGGCTAAGTTCATGACGAACTTAAGGAGGGTAGGGTCAGGGGGCACGTGTATCGATGGCGCATGCGCAGACACTTGGTTATCGTGAACGCACATCATCCATCTGGAGTCAAAATTCAAAACGGAAGCCTCCGTGTTGTATCCACTTATTTCATTATCGACACCAGAAGGCTCGTTTTCTTGTTGTCTAAATCACGGATCGCAATTATTTGCAAGGCCCAATTAAGCAAATCCTTATGTATCTGCCTTACAAATAAAAACATCACTGATTACTGAACGCAGAGGTTCGTATTTTAGGATTATTTACACACCGGCATCAAGAATTGCCACCCTCCGTCATTTTGGAACTCTTCTAACACTCGCTTGAAGCAGGGTTTCAAATAGTCGGGGTCAGAATTTCATAGGGTTAAAACTCTTGCCGTTCATGAGGAACCCGTGTAACTCTAGTCGGAACTCGGGTTCGTCGTGAACTTAGCCACTATTATTATACTATATGGACAGTTAGAAGGGCTATTTATAGTTTCACGGGAAGGATTCCCAAATTTAACATTACGATCAATTCAATCATAGCGTATGGACAATATAAAGAGACTGTTTGAGTATTTTAACGAGGTGTCATGGAAATTCGGACGCCTGTGAAATTAGGTAAACGTGATGAATTGCGTTTTTCCGTGTTGTATTGCGTGCTGGAACACAATATGATGCATTTGTATTAAAAAATATGTTTTTAGTAAAATTATAATATAAAACACAAACATACATAACACGTTAAACTTTTGGCCGTCAGTATGTATGACATCAACAAACGTTGCATCGTCTTTGCTTAACCGTATACTGTCTCCATAATTTAGAAAACTTGGTTCCGCTGGGTCCATTCCTGGTCAAAAAAGGTGAAGATGGAAAATGCATAAACGTTTACACAATGTCCTGGTGCATACGAATTAACACGCCTATGAAGCAGACGTCTTTTTGAAAGCATTATGTGAGCAAAACAAAGAAAATTGCTTAACTCGATCAGGTACTTCCTGCCCCCGCTATGTTTTCAACACTGTACCAAATTAAAGACATATGTGCACTTGTGTATTATTCAATAAAGTTAAAAAATATTGTATCAAAAGGAGAAATTGCTCATGATGAGCAGTATCTTATTCTTCCACAATGTTTTCAAACGTGATCTACAACAACTCGTATCACTCTACACAATGTTAACCCTTTCCCTCATACGACAATTCTGCAGCAGACGACTTTGAACGTATTTTATCACAACATAGAAAATCTCCTTAATTGAATGGATAACTTATGACAAAAAGTGGAAAACATTGTGACAAAAGGAGAAATTGCACGTTTTGTGCAATGTCTTCTTTTGTCACTATGTTTTCAAAAAAGCCGTCTGCTGCAGAGGCGTCAGAAAACGTCTATATGATGGAAAGGGTTAACACTCGATATCTTTACTAAACGTTCGTGATTTACTTCTTTACAATCGGGTCAAACTCGGCAATTTACGGATTTTACGAATTAAGCCGAAAGGTTCAAAGTAGCTTCTACGACACATTTTGGCGGTGCTCTACGAAACCCAACCGTAGCGTTATAATTAACTCTTTCAGTGCCGAATTTCACAAAATCGACTCTGCCATGTTGAAAATTAGACCACTCCACTTTTTCGTCCAACAAAAAATGTGGTAAACGTTAATGTGTAAAAGGCAAATCAATGCACATTTCAAGAGAGACGGATCGTTACGAGCTGTCTTTCCTGATTCTGGAATGTTTGCAAAGGTCTCTAATTGCCTTTGGCAGCGAAAGGGTTCAACCTGTCAACAAATATATCGCCCTGTGCATCAATGTGGTTGAATCCAGCAAGAAAATGTTTTTTCATAAGTGCATAGTCAGGTAATACTGCGCGGATTCGAAGGCTGATCTGGGTCTACCGCCACTGCGCGCCAAAGTCTTAATGTTGGATTTTGAAGGGCAACGCTCATTCACAAAATACTGCTTATTTCTATAAAATATTTCAACTGTACCTGAAATTCTCCCGAGGGTCAAGTTTTCAGCTTTAAGCATCGAGCCCACAACCCCAGATAATTGAGCACCAAGACTATGCCCTATGATATGGATCTTGTCCGGATCCAATCCTCTTTCAACCAGATTTTTTATCAGTAGTTTAACCATTCTAGACACAACACGTGTGTTAGCAACGGCTCGATTGTAATCCGGAGCGGCAGCCCCAGGGCCCCATGTTATAATGAATACGTTGAAGTCGCCCTGTAAAAATATACAAGTGAAATCAGGTCAAACGAAAACCTTGGTCTGGTTCCCAATTTTCTGTGATAATTCGCAGTAAAACCGACAACCGGAAACCTTCGAAGTGTCTGAGTTTTACGTCATAAGTTACATCTGAGACTCTTCTCGGCGTCAGAAGCCATATAACCATTTCAATGCAACTTTGCGTTACGAAGAATCAATAGCCAATCCAAGATAACAACACTATTGAGTTGAGCAGCGAACAGTAAATATAGTACTGCATACTATAGGACTGCATCAGTGGTGTAATGGTAGATATCCGCTCCTGGTGCGGGAGTTCGAAGGTTCGGGACCAAGGACATGTAACATGGTAGTAATGGCTTTCCCTTCTTGGTGCTCAGGGTTGTGGGGTAAGCATTACGACTGACTCGTCGTCGTTGACAGAATACTCAGACCAGTAGTACTAGTAACTTACCACGAAACGACGTGATATAACTGGAAAATTGTTTTAAGTTGCGTAAACCATATTCAAACAAAACAAATCACAAAATCGGTTCAAGCAATCGAAGGGTTACTATTCTGGTGAGACTTATTTATCTGAGGCTTCGCAGGAGAAACAAATCATAGAATCGATATGCAAATTCAAAGCCAATCAAAAACTAGAACTATCACTAAAGATGATAAATACCCCCAAAAAAGCCTACACCATAACTTAATAAGTAAAAGGGAAATAACTAACTAATTAAATTTTATTGAATTCCACCCAGTGGTTTGTAAGAAATAGGCCGGACAAAATATGGCTTCCGGCCGACCGACCGACCGACAGACAGCCCGACACAGTCACTCCTATATAACCCCTCTTCTTCGAAGGGGGGTATAATATCAAAGTACTGAAAGTACTGGTAACGAATTATTTTGAACATGTATTGTAAAATCTAATTTATGAATGCAATTGATCATGCTATTGCACAATTTAGTCTATTTTATTATTATTAATATTTTTGTCCAGAGATTTTTTTTATCAGTTGACAGTTTTAGTAAATGTAGCATTTCAACGGCGATGCGAGCGTTTAACATGCACACTAACTCTTTCACTGAGCTCTGCGTAAAGTCTGTCAAAACACCCATGGCATATTTGTGAGATTTACATTGTTCTATACAGCGTTAGTTCGACTTGTTTTCGTCACCAGGGGCGGATCCAGGATTTCGGCTTATATTATAACTATGTTTCATGTGAGTGAATTAATTATTATAAATCTATAATGTTTAACAAATCGCATAAAATAAGAATTAAAAAAAAAAAAAAGAGGAGTTTCTACTGGGACTCGCGTCCATAAGTAGTCCATGATTAGAAGTCCTACACGCTCTCCATTACACCACGGTACTTTGATACAACGTTTGAGCGTTACTTTCGTATATATATTAAGCTAACTGAATGCGCGCATATGTAAACCATGATCTATAATTAGAAAGCCCCTTTGATCATCGTTATCATGTTGGAAAAAGGAGAAACAACGGCGATGCATGCGTAGTGGCATATTTGTGAGATTAACATTGTTCTATACAGCGTGGGGTCGACTTCCTCACAACAAGTGAATCTAGTGAATGGGCATACGACTAAAATTCATACTCGTGCCTTATACGTACCTGCCGACAAATGAAATATATATGCGCGTACTGTTAATTTGATATTTTCTAGAAAATTGATTAACTATGATGATTCGATAGTATAATTATGACTTCACTGTATTGAAATAACACGTAGAAGTAATTTTAATATTGAACAAATACTAGGACTATTTAGGTGAAGCTAATGCGTAGCCGTATAAGCGGAAGTGTAGTTTAACCGTGACTTCCGGGAGCGATTTCGAAATCGTAAACTGAATTATTTTTTGAGAAAAAATAATTCGTTAAAAATCGTTATGTTCTGTCCGGTACACTCCGGAACGCGGTTTCGGCAACACAATCAAAAGCCATGTGATGCATGAGAATCGGGTAGTTTTCAAGGATTAAAATTGTCAGTTTGTGTGTGATCCATGACGATGGGCCTGGCCTAAAATACGATCTCGGATCTATGCATTATAACTGTTTTGGCCAAAGATATTACATTTGGCTCTTCGAAACCTAAATGGACACAGATGCCTCGAGAAAGACCGAGCGAAATCGCAGGCCCACCCCGAGTCTTCACTGTTCACAAATGCAATACGACTCACGTTGTTCCAGGCACGGATCATTGCTAACTCAGAAAGAATGACATCACAGAAAAGTCTAGTACAATATTGATTGTTAGAACCAAGCTGGTATGCTTCATTAACAATTTAGTTTCAGCGCTTCAAAGGGTGTTGAAAGAATGCTATCTTCACTAATTACTCCCTTGCAGTGTGACAATATCTGTTCGACGACAAACAAGAGCAACATTTTTAGAGATAATTAAAATCGATTGGTTTTCAGAGGTTTTTGGTATATTTTACCAATAATGTTGAAGTAATGCTCGCTTTCTTCTAACTTTGAGTATTTGAAATTGTGACTCAATCTGCATATGAGCCGTTCGACGAAAAACTCAGCATTATGGACTCTACGTAATGTATCAGCCCAGATCAGCCTGCGCAGTCCGCGCAGGCTGATCCGGGCCGACACATTCCGTCTCAGGGGGATAGAGGTATAGAGTAATGATTCCTGAAGCAGAAAATCCACGGGATGCGAAAATTGTCTGTCCGGATTAGCCTGCGCGGCATGCACAGTGCATTACCCCCACCCATTTTCTTTTGATTATTCTAAAGCTCAGAGGTAACTCTCTTCAGTGATATAGGGTGTTCTCCCTGAGAAACGCTAAGAAAGTGTGACAATTGTGGGTTGAAACTGGTTGATTAACATGGAAACAAAGAAGGAATTATTTGGTGTATTGTGACCTTCTGAAAACTAACCGCTCCAGGAACTTTTCAGGTAATTGCCAGCAGTGTGAATCCCGATACACATGTGTTCCGGAACAGGTAGATATTGCCGTGAATTTCTTCACCAATTGATAAAGAAGTTTAAAAAATAAATTACTGACAAACAGTGTAAATTTGGATAAGATCATAATTATGGTTGTGCATGCTGAACTTGTTATACAATTGTCACACATTCTATGTCCCATTGTTTTGTTTTTCTGGAGCCCGCTCTTTAGCCGTCGACATACGAACCTTCTTGAGGAGTTCGTCCTTCATCTGATAGAGCCACTCTGTTTTATTATCGTTAGCAAAGCCGTGAATGACAAATTTAGTAGACCCTAAGGCAGGATCAAAGTTCGATCCACTCAAAGACGTTTTGTCTATAAAATCAACGGGGTACGTATTGTTTCGGTTCTTTCGAGTGAACAGTTGGGCTTGAACTCCTGAAAAGAATACCTTTAATTGATTAATTGAGCCGTACCGCGAGAAAACCAACAGTATGGCCTCTGCGTAATGTATCGACCAGATCAGCCTGCGCTGTCCGCGCAGACTGATCCGGGCCAACACATTCCGTCTCAGGAGGATATAAGTATAGAGTAATGATTCTTGAAGCGGAAAATCCACAGGAGGCGAAAAGAGTATGTCCGGGTTAGCCTGCGCGGCATGCTTAGGCTGATCAGGGTCGACACTTTACGCAGAGTCAAACATTTTGGTTTTCTCGCGGGACGGCTCATATCACGACGCCCGGTTCAGATAACTGTGTGGTTCCTGGCCTTCTCGTGCCAGTACTCCACACAACGTTCTCTCCATGTAACTGGCTACCTACCCACGACTAGACTAGATACGTTTACTCATTGATCCCAATCTGAATGGGAACCAGTAAGAGAACCCGTCTGCATCCTTTCCTGTTAGTCAAAATAGACAGGCGACCAGGAACTAAGTTAAATGGATCTCTGACACATTAACATACACTGTAATTGCAAATTGTCGATGTCGGCAATGGGTCTCTTACGAAGTTCTTGCCACATTTATAGAGATAGGTCGATGGTTTCAGCGCTGGTTGTTGTATGTGCAAGTTCTTGTGGAAAGCCGTTTTACTATATATTCGTTTTATAGATATCTTTCTAATAACAGATCTCTTATTTATAGATATATCTTGCTACAATGCTTAAATAGTAAAACGACTTGCCACTAGTCCTTCTAAATGAATAACTAATGATTATCTTCTCTGGTAGATGATAATGAGTCCGTTCCAACCCCTTGCACACGTAACGGATTGCAATGAACTAAATACCAGATGTGTCAAAATGCGTCTACATGTAGTTAAGGGTTGAGGATTCTTTTGGGTGGGGGCTATAATTGTAGCCCAATTGCCTGTGCGTTATTGTATATTTCAATGATGCCAAATTGGAAATTCAATGAGATCAACAATCACCAGAAGCGGCTCAAATACATTATTTAGTTATGCTTAGTCATTAATTTAAATACCTTTGTTTGTTTGTTTTATTTGGGTTTTACAGCGTTTTCAACATTTTTTCAATCATATCACGGCTATAGTTGTCTTATTCAAGAAGGGTAAACAAACCAGTACTAGACTAAGGAATCTGCCTAACCCAACGGAACTCTACCGTGACCGATCCCGACTGGAGATCGAACCCGGGAAGCCTGGTTTCAAATCCCCGACGCTAACCACTCGGTTACGGCGGATTCCCTCTATACAGCTGCAGGTTGATAATATTGTGGCCTGGTTGAAATAATTAAATTATCACATGGAAGGATGTTACAAAGACCTAGAATGATATACCGATTTTCGTGGGTGACGTTGGAAGATTTCCATGTGCGTTATTGAAGGGAGCGCTGGTACTAAAACATCCAATATGGTCGTAACAAACACATTTTACTGGCGGCACACATGTGTCAGTTTCTCTGGGAACCGCTTCCACCAAAACGAGGATACCTTGTAAAAGAAAAAAGAAGTAAAAGTAAAACATTAGTCATTGGAAGCCAAAGATCAGAACAATTAATTCCAATTTTAAATTTGAAAATCATTTAAAATTTGGAAGTAACAGTATTTGTGATTGACGTAGATATATAGGTTGAATCAATCAGAAATTGAGTAACTTTGTGAATTAAGGAATTAAAATGGGAGACATCCGTCAGTTATCTCTCTTTAATACTCTCTACATCTAGCTAGGTCCTATCATTTGGTTTCCTCTGTTTTTATCATTGGTTTCTTTGCACTGGATGGTGCACTTATAATTGCATTTTCTTGGCCAATCGAAACAGTAATTCCACATTTGTTTTCTTTAAACATTGCTATGTAAATTTTCTCTTTTGAATCATCACTTTAATTAACACATTTATGATTAATGTGTACAGAGTAATTGCTATATCTCATTGTGAAATAGCGATAAAGACAAAGGATTCCAACTAAAAGGACCTACCAACTATTTGGTCTTCCTTGGTCTTTATCTGACAAGGGAGATACTATAATTGGTATAACGTATGATTGGTGAGTGTTGAATGATCCGAGTTTATAACGTTAACGAGTGTTGGTGTACCCCACACACGACGAGGATCAGGTAAATGGTGGATATATAAACCCAGTCGCCCAATAACATTATCATAATCGAGAAATATGATCTCTGGTTGATTTTAGTGTGTTTGTTGTATTGTGATTTTACGCCGTTTTCAACATTATTTCACTTAGTCATGATCCCTGGGTAAACTAACCAGTACTAGACTAAGAAAAGCTGCCTTGCCTAAGAACACTCAACCATAACCAATGCGCCGGTTCCAAATCCAAGACGCTAACCACTTGGTGACGGCGGATTCCTAGTTATTATTAATCTCATTCATTTTTAGGCAATTATTTTAGGGACTAGTTGGCTTTATATCAGCCTGTCCGCGGATGTGTTTGGTAAACGTTGACCTACATTGTCCCTAATATATGTCCTAGATAGAAGTTAAACTATATTGTATATATGGATATGTTGTTATGTAGAAGAATAAAGGCATTATTAAATGTCCATTGTTAGTGCCGGCCATCACACCATCCTTTGAAGTTATTTATTTCCCGAATCAAGACAGCAACAACCAGACTATTTTTACAAGTACGCGCAACCTATGTAAGGCGACGTAAGGGGGGGGAATAGTTCAGTGTACCTCTGCTTTAACGTGAGATGTGTCGTTATGTAGGTTGTATAGGTTGTATTGATTGTTTGGTGTTTTACGCCGATTTCAATAATTTCCGGTTATACCACGGTGTTTCCTGGCTAAATTAACCAGTACTAGTGCTACATTTATCCTGGTACGCGCCATCAGTCGTTATGCTAACCCCGCAAATCTGAACGCCAAGGAGGGCAGCCATTACCATATTTTTTAAAAGTATTTGGTATGAGCCGACAGGGGCTCGAACCCACGACCTCCCGCACCCGAGGTGGACGCTCTACAACTACATTACCGATGCGGTGTCGTTATGTAGGGTTACACTGTATAAAGTATGGTAAAAAAAACCTAACCATCAATTACAAATCCTACGAATTGTTCCTACGGTTTTCGTGTGACGTGACCGGAAATGGTCAACTGTTCACCCATTCCAACATACAGACGCTTTCTGACGCTTCTGCAGCAGACGACTTTTGAAAACATTATGATTAAAAGGAGAAATTGCTCAAAACTAGCAATTTCTCCTTCTATCACAAAGTGTTCACAGTAGTCTGCTGCAGGTTTGTTGTATGTTGGAAAGGGTTAATATATTTGCACTATGGCTATACGGGTCATGATGATACAGCGTTCTAGTTAAACAGGTCAGTGAGTTTTGTATACGGCAACATAACCACAAACTGCAGACATAAGTAATATATTTAAGGAAGAACCATTACGGCTGCTTTCTGATGGAAATTGTTCTAGAAAGTGGACGTAATTGCAGAACACGAATTTCAAAGAGATCTTGCAGAAATGATTATCACTACTCTTGAGTTCTGAGAATTCCTTGGACATCTATCTACTGAATAATGTTCTAGGAGTTGTTGATACGTTTTTATTTGTTTTACGCCGACTTCAACAGTTTTTCAGTTACACCATGGCGTTTCATTGATTTTAAGATCTGAATACCATGGAAACCAGACCTAAAACTCCCCCGCTCATATATATTTAGGTCTGATTGTTTTAAAACTTTGAATATAATAGTTCAGCACCTTTAACATACTTAGTACTACCAGTACGAGGGCTTGGCGTGAAACGGTTGTATCTAAAATTGGTATTTTTTCCCAAGGTTAATCACCTCGCCATAAAGTCTTTATAAGCATTAAATCATTTGTCTTGGTAAACAATGGAAATTTAGGTGCCATTGCTCGTTCTGAGCAATGGCATCTAAATTTGCATTGTTTACAAAGGGTTCAAAATTGCCCCTAAACAAGGGTTTTCAAAATAGGTTTTTAGTTACAACCGTTTCACGCCAAGCCCTCGAGTAGTATTTATCCCAACACCAAAACATGCTTTCCCAAGAAATCCTGAAGGGAGGCCACCATAACTACCATTTTTAAATGCTTTGGTATTATGACACGATCGGGGATCGAATCCTGGTCTTCCACTTCCAATACAAATGCTCAAACCACTACACCGAAGAGACACTCTAGTCGGGTACCAAACTGACAGAATGAATACTATAAACATCTAAATATTGATCGTTTATGCTTCATTTTTACTGCGTAGACAAACCAAGTAAGCCAAATTGTGTACATTTTCATTACTTTTAATTGATAGTTTTGCAACATTAACTGCCAAATTAGTTTTTAACTACTAATTACTTACTTTGTTGTCACTAGTAGCAATATCTGCAGAAGTTTCAACATTTTAAAATGTTGATCTCCATCTGGAGATCAGCACCTTTAACATGGAAACGGCGTTATATAAGTGTGGTACTGTTGGTATCAACGTAAAACACTATTAACATGGAAACGCCGTTATATAAGTGTGGTACTGTTGCTATCAACGTAAAACACCATTAACATTGAAACGCCGTTATATAAGTTTGATACTGTTGGTAGCAGCGTAAAACACCATTAACATGGAAACGCCGTTATATAAGTGTGTCACTGTTGGTATCAACGTAAAACACCATTAACATTGAAACGCCGTTATATAAGTGTGGTACTGTTGGTATCAGCGTAAAACACCATTAACATTGAAACGCCGTTATATAAGTGTGGTACTGTTGGTATCAGCGTCAAACACCATTAACATGGAAACGCCGTTATATAAGTGTGGTACTGTTGCTATCAACGTAAAACACCATTAACATTGAAACGCCGTTATATAAGTTTGATACTGTTGGTAGCAGCGTAAAACACCATTAACATGGAAACGCCGTTATATAAGTGTGTCACTGTTGGTATCAACGTAAAACACCATTAACATTGAAACGCCGTTATATAAGTGTGGTACTGTTGGTATCAGCGTAAAACACCATTAACATTGAAACGCCGTTATATAAGTGTGTCACTGTTGGTATCAACGTAAAACACCATTAACATTGAAACGCCGTTATATAAGTGTGGTACTGTTGGTATCAACGTAAAACACCATTAACATTGAAACGCCGTTATATAAGTGTGGTAGTGTTGGTATCAACGTAAAACACTATTAACATGGAAACGCCGTTATATAAGTGTGGTACTGTTGCTATCAACGTAAAACACCATTAACATTGAAACGCCGTTATATAAGTGTGGTAGTGTTGGTATCAACGTAAAACACTATTAACATGGAAACGCCGTTATATAAGTGTGGTAGTGTTGGTATCAGCGTAAAACACCATTAACATGGAAACGCCGTTATATAAGTGTGGTACTGTTGGTATCAACGTAAAACACCATTAACATGAAAACGCCGTTATATAAGTGTTGTACTGTTGGTATCAGCGTAAAACACCATAAACATTGAAACGCCGTTATATAAGTGTGGTACTGTTGGTATCAACGTAAAACACTATTAACATGGAAACGCCGTTATATAAGTGTGGTTGTGTTGGTATCAGCGTAAAACACCATTAACATGGAAACGCCGTTATATAAGTGTGTCACTGTTGGGATCAGAGTAAAACACCATAAACATGGACACGCCGTTATATAAGTGTGGTACTGTTGGTATCAGCGTCAAACACTATTAACTCTGAAACGCCATTATATAAGTGTGTCACTGTTGGTATCAGCGTCAAACACCATTAACATTGAAACGCCGTTATATAAGTGTGGTACTGTTGGTATCAACGTAAAACACCATTAACATTGAAACGCCGTTATATAAGTGTGGTACTGTTAGTATCAACGTAAAACACCATTAACATTGAAACGCCGTTATATAAGTGTGGTACTGTTGGTATCAACGTAAAACACTATTAACATGGAAACGCCGTTATATAAGTGTGGTTGTGTTGGTATCAGCGTAAAACACCATTAACATGGAAACGCCGTTATATAAGTGTGGTAGTGTTGGTATCAGCGTAAAACACCATTAACATGAAAACGCCGTTATATAAGTGTGATAGTGTTGGTATCAGCGTAAAACACCATTAACATGAAAACGCCGTTATATAAGTGTGGTACTGTTGGTATCAACGTAAAACACCATTAACATGGAAACGCCGTTATATAAGTGTTGTACTGTTGGTATCAGCGTAAAACACCATAAACATTGAAACGCCGTTATATAAGTGTGGTACTGTTGGTATCAACGTAAAACACTATTAACATGGAAACGCCGTTATATAAGTGTGGTTGTGTTGGTATCAGCGTAAAACACCATTAACATGGAAACGCCGTTATATAAGTGTGTCACTGTTGGTATCAGAGTAAAACACCATAAACATGGAAACGCCGTTATATAAGTGTGGTACTGTTGGTATCAGCGTCAAACACTATTAACTCTGAAACGCCATTATATAAGTGTGTCACTGTTGGTATCAGCGTCAAACACCATTAACATGGAAACGCCGTTATATAAGTGTGTCACTGTTGGTATCAGAGTAAAACACCATAAACATGGAAACGCCGTTATATAAGTGTGGCAGTGTTGGTATCAGCGTCAAACACCATTAACATGGAAACGCCATTATATACGTGTGGTACTGTTGGTATCAGAGTAAAACACCATAAACATGGAAACGCCGTTATATAAGTGTGTCACTGTCGGTATCAGAGTAAAACACCATAAACATGGAAACGCCGTTATATAAGTGTGGTAGTGTTGGTATCAGCGTCAAACACCATTAACATGGAAACGCCATTATATAAGTGTGGTACTGTTGGTATCAGCGTCAAACACTATTAACTCTGAAACGCCGTTATATAAGTGTGCTACTGTTGGTATCAGCGTAAAACACCATTAACATGGAAACGCCGTTATATAAGTGTGGTACTGTTGGTATCAACGTAAAACACCATAAACATGGAAACGCCGTTATATAAGTGTGTCACTGTTGGTATCAGAGTAAAACACCATAAACATGGAAACGCCGTTATATAAGTGTGGTACTGTTGGTATCAACGTAAAACACTATAAACATGAAAACGCCGTTATATAAGTGTGGTACTGTTGGTATCAGCGTAAAACACCATTAACATGGAAACGCCGTTATATAAGTGTGGTACTGTTGGTATCAGCGTAAAACACCATTAACATGGAAACGCCGTTATATAAGTGTGGTACTGTTGGTATCAGCGTCAAACACCATTAACATGGAAACGCCGTTATATAAGTGTGGTACTGTTGGTATCAGCGTAAAACACCATAAACATGGAAACGCCGTTATATAAGTGTGGTACTGTTAGTATCAACGTAAAACACTATTAACATTGAAACGCCGTTATATAAGTGTGGTACTGTTGGTATCAGCGTAAAACACCATTAACATGAAAACGCCGTTATATAAGTGTGGTACTGTTGGTATCAACGTAAAACACCATTAACATGAAAACGCCGTTATATAAGTGTTGTACTGTTGGTATCAGCGTAAAACACCATAAACATTGAAACGCCGTTATATAAGTGTGGTACTGTTGGTATCAACGTAAAACACTATTAACATGGAAACGCCGTTATATAAGTGTGGTTGTGTTGGTATCAGCGTAAAACACCATTAACATGGAAACGCCGTTATATAAGTGTGTCACTGTTGGGATCAGAGTAAAACACCATAAACATGGACACGCCGTTATATAAGTGTGGTACTGTTGGTATCAGCGTCAAACACTATTAACTCTGAAACGCCATTATATAAGTGTGTCACTGTTGGTATCAGCGTCAAACACCATTAACATGGAAACGCCGTTATATAAGTGTGTCACTGTTGGTATCAGAGTAAAACACCATAAACATGGAAACGCCGTTATATAAGTGTGGCAGTGTTGGTATCAGCGTCAAACACCATTAACATGGAAACGCCATTATATACGTGTGGTACTGTTGGTATCAGAGTAAAACACCATAAACATGGAAACGCCGTTATATAAGTGTGTCACTGTCGGTATCAGAGTAAAACACCATAAACATGGAAACGCCGTTATATAAGTGTGGTAGTGTTGGTATCAGCGTCAAACACCATTAACATGGAAACGCCATTATATAAGTGTGGTACTGTTGGTATCAGCGTCAAACACTATTAACTCTGAAACGCCGTTCTATAAGTGTGATACTGTTGGTATCAGCGTAAAACACCATTAACATGGAAACGCCGTTATATAAGTGTGGTACTGTTGGTATCAACGTAAAACACCATAAACATGGAAACGCCGTTATATAAGTGTGTCACTGTTGGTATCAGAGTAAAACACCATAAACATGGAAACGCCGTTATATAAGTGTGGTACTGTTGGTATCAACGTAAAACACTATAAACATGGAAACGCCGTTATATAAGTGTTGTACTGTTGGTATCAGCGTAAAACACCATTAACATGGAAACGCCGTTATATAAGTGTGTCACTGTTGGTATCAGAGTAAAACACCATAAACATGGAAACGCCGTTATATAAGTGTGGTACTGTTGGTATCAGCGTAAAACACCATAAACATGGCAACGCCATTATATAAGTGTGGTACTGTTGGTATCAGCGTAAAACACCATTAACATGGAAACGCCGTTATATAAGTGTGGTACTGTTGGTATCAGCGTCAAACACCATTAACATGGAAACGCCGTTATATAAGTGTGGTACTGTTGGTATCAGCGTCAAACACTATTAACATGGAAACGCCATTATATAAGTGTTGTACTGTTGGTATCAGCGTAAAACACCATAAACATTGAAACGCCGTTATATAAGTGTGTCACTGTTGGTATCAGAGTAAAACAACATTAACATGGAAACGCCGTTATATAAGTGTGGTACTGTTGGTATCAGCGTCAAACACTATTAACATGGAAACGCCGTTATATAAGTGTGGTACTGTTGGTATCAGCGTAAAACACCATAAACATGGAAACGCCGTTATATAAGTGTGGTAGTGTTGGTATCAGCGTCAAACACCATTAACATGGAAACGCCGTTACATAAGTGTGTCACTGTTGGTATCAGCGTAAAACACCATAAACATGGAAACGCCGTTATATAAGTGTGTCACTGTTGGTATCAGAGTAAAACACCATAAACATGGAAACGCCGTTATATAAGTGTGGTAGGCTACTGTTGGTATCAGCGTCAAACACCATTCGATCCACAACAGCAACAAAAGTGTTTCGTTTTGCCAGACTATACATTGCTATGTGAAACGAGATGTAGGTCCGGCAAGATGTAAAATTTATTCTCTCGCATATGGTTCAATCTAGAGTGTAAGTTCTTTCATTTAAGATCTTTCATTTTGTATTCTGAATAATAATGAAAGTGCCCGGCACCATAACAGTTAAAGCATAATATCGCAAAAGGCTATGTAAACATCTTACCGAGAATTATACACGGAACAACATAAATCCAAACTCTCATAGCGGCCATATTTAACCAAAAGAAGACAGACTTTTATGTCATCGGTGTAAAAAAATTGACCTTTGGACATTGGGGACTAATGTAGATCCCGATCAACCTGTGAATTCCTACAGTGCTATCAGGATTTGTACTTTTTTCGTCAACATATGAATGGATCTTAAAAAGATATTTTAAGAAAAAAGAGTAAAAATACTGATTAAACAGTGGTAATGTGTGGGCTAATCATAAACTACACCAAAATGTGCTCATATCAGGATCCCAATTTTCCGACGTCGAAGCTCTTATCAATACATACAAGTACATTTTTATGGCACTGACACAGTCTAGGTCAGGTCACCGGCGACAGTTTAGGTAGTTTCACACCTTTCGAGATAAACTGTTGAGACCATTCAATATGCTTCAAAATTAGTATACAAATTATGTCAAAGCTTTCAAAAAGCAAGATGCATATCGAAATAATGAGCGTGATTTTGACGCAACTTAAGATTTCAATTTGGGAAAAAAAGAAATTGCTCAAGAATGTTTAAGGGATTGAAGCAATAAGTGCTAGAAACATGCAACAGCTTTTGATTATTGCTTAAAAATACGCCCGGGGTTTCGACACAATACAGAGAAAACAGTTTCCGAAACATTTCGCACCAACCTTAAAAAACGAGTGTCCACAATTCACAATTTTAAGATGAACAATAATGCAATCCAGACATGTGATACAGTAAAACATTTTGGTATTCTTCTAAATGCAAATCGTAAAAATACAAATGCTATCGAAGATGCTATAAGGGGTCGTAACTTATTCATTGCATACAGTAGTGTTGGTGTTCTATACCGAGAACTTAATCCGTTATTATCAGTTAAACTGTATAATAGTGTTGTTATACCGTCCGTACTTTACGGTTCAAAAACATGGTGTAATCTGTCTAAAACCGATACTCAGAAAATCGACAAATTCCAAAAATATATAAGGCCCATCATATGCAAACGCGTTCGGCGATGACAGCATCCATGTTAGGGCTTTATTTCGCTGTCTCATAGAACAGAGAAAATTGATGATCTTAGAAAAAATCATTTCATTGCCGCCGTCTTCAAGTGTCAAGAGAATATTCTTATGTAACGTATTCATTGATATTCCTATCAGAACCGGAAAAAACTAACGATATTTTAAGCGTATTGCAAGAATATGACTTATCCGAACATATGACCATTACTTACAACTAAAATTGTTTCCATCAAAGCTTCTGTTGTGTATGTGTATGATAGAGAATGAAGGAACAACCGTATTATCGCGCGGGTGCCTCAGCACCAGTGCATATATTGGTTGTGATAAAACTGTCATTGGTGGGCTTGCGCATTCGCCGTATTAATCGTCTTGATCACGCATGCGCCCTATTTTATCGTCAGCTCTCGGATATTTCCGTAGCATTTCTTCACTAGACTGGTTCTCGTTCGAGTTGGTATGCGAGTAGTTTTTTCGGCGATAGCTGATTAACGTTGGTTTTGACCTAGATGTTAAACAAATGATCTAGATTGTAGACCAATCAAATATTGTATTTAATGAATAATGTCGAAGAAACAAAGGAAATGAAACGTTTTGATTGGTTAATAGTTAAGTTGGCGATCCTACGAGAGGCTCTAATTAGAGAAGCTTTAAATGAAATGTTCTGCATACTGACCTTTAATTGTTTTCCTTAAGAAATAGATTTCAGTGAAAAAAATCAGTGAAAACGTATGAAATATAATAATTAAGAGCAAAATATTATTTATATTTGAAACATGATAAGTTTTCAGTTATTTATCGTCAATTGAAACTTATACTGTGTTACATAATACACCTCTTGGGAGCCTCACGTAATCTCCAGACATGCTTTGAACGGAATAACGTCATGTCGCGCTAATGTAATGGATGTTGACTTGGATTGGCAAGTGAAAGGTCTGTGGTTCGCTTCGCGGCAGAGGCATGCTTTTTGTTCTCTCTCTCATTCATATCAAAACCAAAGTACAGATATGAACTAAAACATTTATGAACCAAATATTACATATTTAACGTGATGTGTTCTGTCATTCTAATAAGTAAGATAAAATATCAAATAATATGCACATGTTCCATTTCTAAGTGTTTTATCATATTGATCGCCGTTCATCCTTTTTAAAGATATTTCTTGTTTATAAGTAGCCGCGATGAACGTTGCTTAACTTTGCGAAAATGTCAACTACTCTACCAACGTTGGTATAAAAGCCGGCTTCCAAAGCAAGGCTGTAGAAGTGATATTTATACCCGTTCCCGTTACATTTCTCCCTCTTTTTCTCTTGACTTCGACCCAAAGTCACACAACTGAACACAAGCAGTATACCAGAGCGGAGTCTATGTAACATCACTGGTAACCACCGGGGTTTTAATTAGAGGAAATTTGGAATATTTTCATAAATGCGAAGTTATTGTGCTAAATTTTGCGATTTTAAGAATATATTAGGGGGGGGGGGGGGGGGGGGGGGGGGGGGGAAGCACGCGCATGCGCAGACAAATGTTTAGATTAATTTTCGGAGATCGAGGTCAACACGTTGGGAAAACGTATTTTTGTTTTCGTTTTACGTATTTAACTAAAGAAAACAACTGTTGTTAGCATATATTTATATCACATATTTAAAAGCGGGTTTCGTGTTTTTCGAATCAAACAGTATTTCTTTAGCCATAAAATGCTGATTCCCGCGCTAACATCGAACTGCTGCATCTTGCAGCAACTCTTGTATAGCAGAAATATTTGATACTACACAGATTAACATGACATATGAAATAGAATACACTAGCTAAGAGGTGTGGCTTGCAGTGGATACATTTTCATTAATAAGTTCATTAGTTAAAACAATATACACAACACTCTCCCCCTTCAAATGTAAAGACATCAATTCAAATACAATTTTAAAATCACAATCATTATACATCTGAAGAAACTATACGCATACTGCTTTAATTCATATAGAGTGTAAACGAATTAGCCATTAAATTCCAATGTATGACCTCAATTAATTATAGCATTTTTAACGAATTATTTTGTTCTCAAAAAATATTTCTTTTAAGCGTTTGGTTTGCGTTTGGTTTGCAATTTGTCCTGGAATGACCGCGATAACTTTGAGCACACCAATCATTCCCTGTTACTTCCGCTGCTTAAACTAGTCCCAGTGTTGTTCTTATGTTTTATCTCTATGTTGTCTCTATTTTCATATTTCCTTCTCATTTGTTATAACTCATTAGAACTATTTAATCAACAAACAAAATTATAAATTTACCGGAATGTAGATTATAATTACAGGAAAGTGGATTTATTTTCATTTTTCGGTAGTACTGCGCGTATGAATCTGGAAACTACTGCAGTACTACCGAAAAATGATAAACATCTTACATTAAGGCAATTCAAAACCACATTGACAACACACAGCGAAATAATGACGCAAATTGACATCGTTTGAGAAAGCAAAACAAGTTTACATGAGTGTAAATGAAGAAAAAAAAACAAAAAGGTATTGTTTTATAACTGATCTAACACTTTCAAATTATATTATTATTTTCCACATACAACAATTTTGCAGCAGACGACTTTGAAAACATCTAGCGGAAAGTACTGAAAATCTCCAAAAAATGAAAGTATCATTATTGAATAAAGTGAAAACATTGTGGCAAAAGGTGTAATTGCTCATGAGCAATTTCTTCTTTTGCCACGATGTTTTCAATAAACGTCTGCTGCAGATGTGTCAAAGACGTCTGCATGTTGGTGGGGGTAAATGTATGCTGATGCACTTTGATGCTTTTGCAGCAGACAACTTGTTAAAATATTGCTTATATGAGCCGTCCCGCGAGAAAACCAACATTATGGACTCCTCTTCGCAGACTCATCCGGGATGTTTAGGATATCTTGTTCGTAGGCATTTCTGTAAAGTATTCGGCGGTATTTTGATTAAGACAACATAAAATAGATAATAGGTTTTATCATGGAATCAAATCATTTAAAAGCATCATTCAAATTTGTTTTGCGATCTATATATGCTCAAAACAAGCTTTTTATAACTTGGTTTGCTTGGTTCGTTTTACTTGTTGTCCAACAATGCCCAGACGTTAACATGAAACCAAAATATGTATTTAATAATATGATGCAGTTTCAACCTTTTTGCCATCATAATACCAGTTTTCGTTATTTGTTATGGCGCTAGTCACAAATACTTCTGACAACCATCGAGGAGAGGGAATGGCCGAGCCGGGAGTCGAACTGACGATCCCTGGAGATATCGTGGCTCGACTTGAGCCTTCAGCCTTCAGTAAAAGTTAGTTGTTGTATACAGAACAGCGAATGTATATGTATATAATATATGTTATATACGTAATATAACCAATATATCATAAAAATACACAATCTGGTGGATAGTTAAGTTCACTATATCGAGCGGTGATTTATGAAGTATACCGAATATCTGATATATCGGGTCAATCATTTTTGATAGCAATGTTGATTGATTGTAAAACGGTTCCGCCCAGTGACCTAGTTTTGGAGCGTCCTCCTCAAGAGCGGAAGTCCCCATTGATTCCGGGTAGAGCTAAAACCACATTCACTAACATTATCGACTCATTACATTCATGTATGTGAGTGTAAGGAACGACAACTCTGCGAACCGTTGAATCCTTATCCAACTCTAGGTCTCACTACACAAAATCACAAAATAAATTCCTTCTTTGTTTCAATGTATATCAACCAGTTTCAACCCCCTCAATAGTCACACTTTCTAAGCGTTTAACATGTCACACACCTCATATCATTGAAAAGAGTTACGTCTAATTTAAAAAAAAAATCCAAAGAAAATGGGGGTTCGTGTATTATGCAAGAAAGAATTCACCCCTCGAAGATGGTTGCTGTCATGTTGAACGAAATCTGGTTGGGACGAAACTGGTTTTTCAAATACTTTACTTTCACTTTCAACAAGGTCAAACTACTAAAACATGTCTCAATGCATCCTATATATTTTGACAATTCATTCTGGTGAAGGTAAACACTCATTTGTATGCAAACAAACGTATTTTTATGAACTATTTTGCTCTAGATCTGTATTTGGCGTAATTTGACCTGTACACGACTTTATACACCATTTACGTACGTAATACTTGAATCTAAATCACATTTGCGATCAATGGTAACGTTGTCCAAGATCAAACTTCATATTCGTCCACGCTGCTAAATTAGCAGTGGTCCTTTGGTCCCTAGACAGTAACTATTGCAGTCAAATCTAAGTCTACATTGGTCGCTACTCATGTGTAACTACTCAGTTTATAGTGATGACCCGACCGGAACCCACGACCTCCCGCATGCGCATCCTATGATGTAGATGTAATGTTGGAAATATTTTGGGAAAACATCTTTTGTAAAAGTATATGACAACTAGAAAAATTGAAAGTACATGTGAGGCATTTTTCCCTTTTCCGTAATGTATATAAAGGCATGCAGTATCGTCACACTATCAGCAAGGAATTCAACCCTTTCCCACACAAAGACGATTTCTGATGTCTCTGAAGCAGACGGCTTTTGAAAACATTGTGACAAAAAAAGAAATTGCTCATAATTCCTTTTGCCACAATGTTTTCATTTTTATTCAATAATTGTTCATCCATATATTTGACAAGATATTTTCAACGTCGTCTGTTTCAGATGTGTATGTGGAGGAATTAAGGGTTAAACATGATAAATTAATCAAAAACAACTCGAAGCTGGGTTTTGAAATTAAAAAGATAAGAGAGAGGACACACAAAAATAATTATAATTTCCGGCACCAATATGGACTGTATTAAAATCACCTGGCTGATCAAACAAATATTCGCATTGATTATACAAGTTACCGTGATGTTGGTTTATATTGTAAGCTAATGACATAGACGGACTAATTCAACACGCTTGTTAGTCGCCGGTAGAATCCGGTAGAATCCGGCGACTATATTTTTATTCAGATTTCACATGGGAAGACGAGTAACTGTTGTTATTAGAATACACTTAATGTAAATGCGTCGATCATAGTACGGGTGCGATTGTTTAAATACACTTAGTTATGAAATATTTGAAAAGAAATTCATGTTTCTAATGTTCTAAGTTTGTGTAACTGTTTGATTAACTAAGTATTGCAGTTTACACTTTGTATATTATGTCTTCCAAAGGGAAGAAAGTCAGTAAAACACTTTATATGATTACAACTCTTTAATAATCGAATTTTCGACCACTTGGTCTTTATCTCCGATTAGACTTGCAAAATACGCTTATGTTCAAGTATCATTAACATATCAGCATAAACTAACATCGATTTCTCGTTTTAAAAGTAATTCTTTATTACTGAACGTTCTTTTAAGGTTCAAAGAGATGTCTTGATTTGTGTAGATTTCATATAATGTTACTGCATTTATGTTTTAAATAGTAAAATGTATACACTGTTTCTACACTCGAATGGAAATAATTAAGTGTGATATCAGCCTGATCATTCAATTAAACATAAACTACATTATTTACATGTAAGAACAAATTACCTTTGCATTGCTCTCACAAATGTAGTTATATTTGTTTAACATGCAGAGTACTTTGTTTAAGTACTTTTCTAAACCATTCTACGAAGGAAAGAGCATGACACAAGTTGGAAAAATTCCAAAGATGCACAAAAACCTAATTATACACACTTTAAAATGGTTAATTAAGTGTGATTTAAGATGTTTATTTGACTCGAAACAAATGACGAAAAGAAGAAACTGAGATTAAACTATGTTTTATAGAAATATGACTATGAATGTCACTCTCTACCTATCAAGTGAGTGTAAAGAACGAGAAATCTGCGAAATCTCGTACCCAATTAATTTCGTATTTGACACTTTTAAGTGTGTCATTGGTTTCCCTACAAGCATTTTTCTTGCGCTCTGCATATTTTTATGCATCATCGACACAAGAGCGCTCCTCGTAAAATAATGTTAAACACGAATAATTTGCTATTTTCATTATATAAAAAAAGGTAAGAAAGAATAATAATATATTTACATGTTATAGACAAGTGGTATGGTTCAGTTTATGTTCGAAATAAAGTTTGAAATCATTAAAACAATTTCAATGAAAATTAACTGTTTAGCTGAGATGGTATTTCAAGGATTGTCTACCTTGTAAACATATTGGACTACATTTTAACATCTGTGAAATTATGATTATAATTAGGATGCAAAGCTAATATTGTTTTGAGAAAAAGAGAACATTCATATCTTCAGCAATGTACCCCTTCTCAATGTTTTAAAAGTAGATTCGTGCAAAGGCGTCCAATGTTGCCATTAACAGGGAAAACGTAAAATGACTTGCATGTTATTCCCAAATTGTCTGTTTTGTGGTTTTATTGACAAATACAAAACTGCAAATATTATGACAAAAGAGCCCTTGATGGAATTTGTGGCTCAAAATACAAAACTGCAAATATTATGACAAAAGAGCCCTTGATGGAGTATGTGGAATTTCACAAATCCTGAATGAAAGCACTGTATATTTATTAAGACCTCTGATGGCAAGATGAATCAATTTCATTACTGTTTATGATCACTAACAGTTGGATGTATGTACGGTCAACCTAGCTTAGAATGGAGATTGGTCATAAACGATGAAATGCTTCAATTCTATTTCAATGAAGGACATTCACTTCATTGAAAAAAGAAATGCAAGTTATGATCAATTAAAACTTTACCCAGTACTTGATGTTCCAATATGCCCCGCAGTTGAATACTATTTCTTCAAGTACAATTATGTAAGTGCTATGCAATTTTGCAGTAGGAATTTCCGGCGACATTGATATGCATTTGCATCAACTTTCTCTTGTAAGTTAACTATCAAAGTACTGAAATTACACATGGCTCTTTGGCCGGTGTAAATATAGTAAGTGTGTAAAGTTCTATTTTATTAAAGTGACATCAACCAAAGAATAGTACATAACAAAGTAATAAATAACGCCCGGTCCCAATGGGGCTTGTAAGGCAATTTTAAAAGAAAGAAAAATGCATTTTTTGTTATCAGATTAGTAATCTTTGAATTGTTCATACTGGTAAAATTGGGATACATATTTGCTATTGTATCATAATACTTCATAAGGTAACAACATTAGATAGGCAGAAATGAGCGATACAAATCCGAACTCTTTTTTTTCACGCTGCTTTTTCTCCAAAGATCAAAACCAACTTTAACCTTAAGATAGAATATTCAATGAAATAGATATAAGGAGTCAATATAAGCACGTACAATTATGAATAAGATATTGAGAGAAAACACTAAAACTTTATCGCGAGAATATAACATATTATAGCAAAATAGTTCAGTACAGACAGTTGACGAAGTGCTAGACTAGTCTAATTCAATTAGTTAGATTAAATTAGGCGGCCCAGGAAAACATGAATAGCCAATCCATTTTCACTAGCCTTGACGTGTCCCGTATGATATTAAATTATCGCTCGCTTTACTAACTGAGGTTAGTTAAATGTATTGTTCGACAAAGTTGACCTGATACCGATGTTCACCCGTTTCCAACATACAGAGGCTTTCTGACGTCTCAGCAGCAGACGTCTTTTGAAAACATTGTGACAAAAGGAAAAATTACATTTGGCCTAGATATTTTCGAAATTGACTACTGCAGATTTTTCAAAAGTGGTAAAGGGATACTATGTGTATTACTATGGTGAACATGAACACATTCATGGTGAACATGAACACACTCATTGTGAACATGAACACACTCATGGTGAACATGAACACACTCGTTGTGAACATGAACACACTCATGGTGAACATGAACACACTCATTGTGAACATAAACACACTCATGGTGAACATGAACACACTCATGGTGAACATGAACACACTCATGGTGGTGAACATGAACACACTCATGGTGAACATGAACACACTCATTGTGAACATGAACACACTCATGGTGAACATGAACACACTCATGGTGAACATGAACACACTCATTGTGAACATGAACACACTCATGGTGAACAATTTCCGTTTTGATTGTACATAATTGAGCCGCCTCGTGAGAAAACCAACATTGTGGACTCTGCGTAAAGTATCGACCCGGATCAGCCTAAGCATGCCGGAGAGACTAACCCGGACAGACAATATTCGCCTTAATCTAATAACAAATACATTCGCAGAGGCCATAATGTTGGTTTTCTCGCGGGACGGCTCGATTATAAAAGGCAAAAATGGGACTATTATATCTTAGACAATTACGTGGCCACCTCACGTGGTCCAATCACGCGTGACGCCACGAGACAGAAACGAACTGAAAAGACAGGGAGCAACGTACTAGATAGTGGGGTCTAATTCAATTAGCTTGATTAATGTTGTTCTTGCATACACACGCCACAAGTCAATCTTCTTCCGTGTTTTTTTCCATTTTCTAGTGAAAATTTGAAATTCGGACATTGAAAAATCCACAGGCCGACGTGTTTAAATCGGATCCTGCGAGTTGGGGTGGGGAGGTCTTAATGACATTCTAAGATTAAACACAGAATTTCCAAGTATAAAAAAAAGCAGTGTCCAAAAGAAATATCGAATAAAAGTTGTATATGCGTGATGAGTGATGTATGATAATGCATTTCCGCAACCAACGGACTCATTAGGTTAACCCTTTCCCAATTGTAAACGCGTGCTGACGCCTCTGCAGCAAAATATTTTTTTAGAAAGGATTGAGAACTTGCTCGTTATGAGCAATTACGCCTTTTGCCACAGTGTATTTAAACAAATTCAGAGATATCAATTTCATATTATTTAAGAGGTTTTCCATGTTTTTTCCAATATATTTTCAAAGTCACTTGCTGCATATTGTTTGTGTGTGGGAAGAAGAGTTAACCCTTTCCTTAAATATAGACGCTTTCTGTCGCCTCTGCAACACACCGCTATTTAAAAACATAGCAACAAAAGAAGAAATTGCTCAAAACGAGCAATTTCTCCTTTTGCCACAATGTTTTCCACTTTTAGTCATAGTTTATCCATTCAATTATAGAGATTTTCTATTTTGTTGACAAGATATGTTCAAAGTCGTCTGCTGTAGAATTGTCGTATGAGGGAAAGGGTTAAGGTTGCATCTGTCTCTCTGTAGGAGAAACGTCACACAACAAGAACGACATTGAGAAGTTTGTTAACGATCTAATAACATATGAGCCGTCCCGCTAGAAAACCAACATTGCGGACTCTGCGTAAAGTATCGACCCGGATCAGCCTAAGCATCTCGCGCAGGCTTACCCGGCTAGAAACTTTTCGCTTCCTGTGGATTTTCTGTTTCAGGAATCATTACTCTATACATCTATCCCTTCGAGACGGAAGGTGTCGGCCCGGATCAGTCTGCGTGGACTGCGCAGCCTGATCTGAGTCGATACTTTACGCAGAGGTAATACTGTTGGTTTTCTCGCGGAACGGCTCATATATCAGAGGTCCAATTCCACCAACCCTACTTAGCGCAAAGTAATACTGAAATACTTTAAAGCATATGTATCATCATGTTTGATTCCTTAATAAAAATGACAACATATTTCATTTCTTAACAAAAATTGCTAGTCAGCAAGGTACCTATTTATGTCAAAACTGTGTATCTTTTATTTAAATCTAGTGAACACTTATTGAGTTTTTAAGACACACCAGTGAGCGTGTTTTCAAAGCAGCGTCATTAACGCGCGATTGGTCTAATATAATTATATATGTCTTCCAAAGGGAAGAAAGTCAGTAAAACACTCTATAATAATCGAAGTTTCTACCACTTGGTCTTTATCAAGATTGAAAAAAAATACAATATATATGTCAACCTAGTCATTTACTAATTATATATTCCACTATTCATGTTTTACAAAATATTAAGGAAACAAGAATGGTCAAAAGTATTACTTAAAGCGCTAAATTAGGTTAGTGGAATTGGATTCCAGAGGTCTCGAAAAGGAGAGGTATACAGCTCTTTTCCCCACAATATTTCACATATTATCCAACCAAACCCTATGATGTTTGTACTCAAAAGAATCGTCTCATCGGGAAGATTCTTTTGAGTACAAACAACATAGGTGTAAAGGGTCTAATAAGGATTATTCAGAACTATGATGTGGGTACATGTATATAAGGTCAATCAATGTGTGGTCATAAAACGTTCTTCGAGAACTTCCTAAATGTTTGTATAACCTGTACGCGAATGTGGAAGCCCGCCATCCGACCCGCGCAGGGGAGCTGCGGCTTATCAGGATCTTCGCAGATCAAAATGTACCGAAAGCCTGTTTCCATATGTCGTGTCCCAACTTCATTACCCTTAAGAGTCATCGCCCGCGACAAACGTCGTTAAAACTAAACATGAAAGAGAAACATGCATTGATTTTCGTAAAAGTTTTCTTTTTTTGTTTTTTCGACCGTTCCGCTAATTTGTTTTCTTCTTTTTTTCCCCAAGATATCATAGCAATTGTTTCGACCTTCCGTGACAGATTTAAAAAAAAAAAAAAAAAAATACGGAGTCATTCCTAGAAGTGACTGCGCGGGAATTCTAACTATCAGATGTAAGCTCGTCAATCGATATGATAATCAATATGATCAGCGATCCAAGAAACCCAACCTAAGTGCATCTTTATTGGCTCTCACCTAGTTGAAAATTGTCACAACAAGTTTCAAGAATGTTGTGACCGATATTGTTCATTTAGAATCAGAAAGCATCCAGTCAATGCCAGTAGTAGACTCATCGATACACTAATGTATATTTTCCTCAAGTACTATGTCATTGTTACACTAATGTATATTTTCCTCAACTACTATGTCATTGTTACACTAATGTATGTTTTCCTCAAGTACCATGTCATTGATACACTTATGTATATTTTCATCAAGTACTATGTCATTGATACACTAATGTATATTGTCTTCAAGTACTATGTCATTGATACACTAATGTATATTTTCTCATAGCTATATGTCATTGATACACTTATTCATATTTTCCTCCAGCAATATGTCATTGATACACCGATGTTTATTTTCCTCAAGCAATATGTCATTGATACACCGATGTGTATTTAACTGAAACAATATGTCACTCAGGCATATTTTCCTACAGCAATGTGTCTTTACTGCACTAATGCATACTTTCCCCAAGTACTATGTCATTAATGCATTTATGTATATTTTCATCAAGAAATTTGTCTTTAATGCACTAAAACATATTTTCCTCAAGCAAAGTGTTATTGATACACTAATGTATATTTCCCCCAAGCAATATGTCATTAAAACACTAAGGCATACTTTTCTATAGCAATATGTCATTAATTCATTTCTGAGGCAATGTATATGTGATTTAGGAATAAATATGTCATTAGTACACTAACATATAGTATATTTTCCGTAGGCAGCATGTCATTACTACAATTATCCATATTTTACGGAAGCAATATGTTATTAATACACTTAAACATATCTTTTTCTGAAGCAATATCATTTGTTGTTCTCAAGTAATATGTCAGTAATAGGCTAAAGTGTACTTTCCTCAAGTAATATGTCATTCATGCGCTAAAGTACAATCATGTATATACTCCTCAAGTGATACGTCATTCATGCGCTAAGGTACATGTATATATTCCTCAAGTGATACGTCATTCATACGCTAAGGTACATGTATACATTCCTCAAGTAATACGTCATTCATGCGCTAAGGTACATGTATATATTCCTCAAGTAATATGTCAATCATGCGCTAAGGTACAATCATATATGTATTCCTCAAGTAATACGTCATTCATGCGCTAAGGTACATGTATACATTCCTCAAGTAATACGTCATTCATGCGCTAAGGTACATGTATATATTCCTCAAGTAATATGTCATTCATGCGCTAAGGTACACTCATGTATATATTCTTCAAGTAATATGTCAATCATGCGCTAAGTTACAATCATGTATATATTCCTCAAGTAATATGTCAATCATGCGCTAATGTACAATCATGTATATATTCGTCAAGTAATATGTCAATCATGCGCTAAGGTACAATCATGTATATATTCCTCAAGTGATACGTCATTCATGCGCTAAGGTACATACATATATATATATATATATATTCCTCAAGTAATATGTCATTCATGCGCTAAGGTATATTTTCCTCATGCAACATGTCATTCATGCGCTAAGGTATATTTTCCTCATGCAATATGTCATACATGCGCTAGGGTATATTTACCTCATGTAATATGCCTATCGTGGACGGATTTAATGTAACGTGACAATTTGAAAGTAATTGTGGAGGTTCATACAGCAGTCTTACTAATGCAGAATTAATCTTTTGATTCGATATTGACAAGATCCTGGCCTTTTTAATGAATAGGGAATATTAGGTTTCAGTAGCGATACAGGTTTTAGTATTGTACTACGACGGGCGTTGACAATACTGAAGCCTGTATCACTATTGCAACAACAGTTTCCTTTTATTATAGACCATGAATAACCTTTAACCCTTTCAGCGCCGAATTGTTTAAAGTAGACTCTGCCATGTTCAAACTCGGACGACTCTATTTTCATGTTTTATGATTTTTGGAATATTTTTATAACTCACAGCCAAACAATGCAGATTTCAGGTGAGACAGCTCGTTACGAGCTGACTCACCTGAATCTGTATTGTTTGCAAAAAGCTCAATATTGCCTTTGGCGCTGAAAGAGTTAAGAATAAAGAAATAAATAAATACAAATTTCTATATTCTTAATAAACAAATTACATTATTTACACATAAAATAGAATTTATAATTGACGTGTGAACCACGCTTCTCAATAGTTCGAACATTGCTTTCAACTTCGAATGTCCATATTTGGAAGGATTTACATATTATTAAATTCTATACTGCAGTATGAAGATGCAATCGAGACGTAATAATCTCCTCTAAACAACTAAACAGTAATGTTCGTAAAACACTGTGCTCTCAGCCTCCCATCATATTCATTGTATCTCTTGTTCAATAAGTTATGCATTATCATTAAAAAAACAGACCTTAACTTCCGTGTCTTCTATGCTTAAAAATCAAACGTCGCTTATGGTATCGAAAACCCGTCAAACCTTGATAATATACTATACAAGAGAAATTGATGCAATGCATCAATGTCGCCGGAAATCCATACTGCAGTTATGCATAACACTAACATTATAGTAGTTGAAAAAACAGTTATCAACTGAGGGGCATATTGGAACATCAGGGGAGGAGTCAAGTGAAAATGTATCAAAACTTGCATTTTTTTGTTAAAGAAGTGAATGTCCTTCATTGAAATATAATTGAAGCCTCTCATTGTTTATGATTAATCTCCATTCCACGGTAGGTTGACCATACACACAGCCAACTAATTATTGATCATAAACAGTAATGGAAATGAGTAATCTTGTCAATCATTAGCCTTAGTATGTATACAGTGCTTTCATTAAGGAATAATTATAAGAGTTGTGAATTCCACATACACTTTTCAAGATGTTTGTCAGAATATTTGAATTTTATTATTTATGAATAAAACCACAAAAAAAAAAAAACATATAATTTAGGATTTGCATGCAATAGCACGTCATTTTACCTTTCCCCAATTAAAGTCAACATTGAACACCTTTGCAGCAATCTACTTTTAAAACAATGAAAAAAGGGTTAAATCGCTGAAGACATGAGTTTTTCTCTTTTTCTCAAAATGATATTAACTTGGCATCCTAATTATATCATATTTTGACAAATGTTAAAATGTAGTCCAATATTTGTAAATTAGACCACCCTCGAAATATAATATCAGCTGTATAATTTTAAACTTAATTTCGAACATAAACTGAACCCTACAACATGTTAATTCATTGTTATTCTTTCCTTCCTTTTTTACAATGAAAATAACAAACTACTCATGTTTTAAAATTATATTATGATGAGCGCCCTTGTGTCAATGATGCATAACAATATGCAGATCGGAAGCAGAATGCCTGTAGGGAATCTAATGACACATTTAAAATTGTCAAGAACGAAATTATTGTGTACGAAAGACCCGATTCGTGACCCACATTCTCTTCTTCGCAGAGTTGTCGTTCTTTACACTCTCTTTATAGGCAGAGACAATCTCCTTCGCAAAGTTGTCGTTCCTTACAGTCGTTAGTGTTAGAGAATGAGGCAGAGAGTGTTCGTTCATAGTCATTTTTCTATTAAAACCAGTTTTATCTCAGTTTGTTCTTTTCTTCATTTGTTTCGTACCAAATAAACATTTTAATCACCTATAATTCACTTTTTGTAAGTGAGTGTAAAGAACGGCTCTCTACAAAGGAGATTGATCTACGCGAGTCACGTGATCAACAGTTTAAGCTTAGAAACAGTTCATATTTTAGATATACAAGGATAAACATTATAAAATGCATTCTTCACAAGTCAAGACATCTCTTTGAACATGTAAATAACATTCAGTAAGTTAAAATTGCTATTAAATCATGGAGAATTCGACGTGATTTTTATCTCGATATTGACACATAACAGTCTGCCGCAAGTCTACTAGGGACTGTTTTGTCTTCGTTATTAAAACAAAACAACATAAATGCGAGTCAAAATAAAGAATAAAGGAATATGTATTTCATTTTATATGTGTCATAACTCAGTGTTATTAAACAAACGCAATTGTAATATGTTCAAGACATTTAAATTGGTATTTTTCTAATAATAACTCATCCTCCCATGTCATTTCCGAAAACCTATTAAAAATATAAGTCGCGGGCTCCTGCCCGGCGACTAATTATGTATATTGAACGACAAGCCGGGTACCTGTGGTTGGACTTTGATCCGCGGGTAAACAAGCTAGGGTCACCAAACTGTTTCACCGAACGCATGGCAGGTGTACTTTATGTGATAAACAAATGGTTCGCTTATCTATCCGTTTGACCTCAATCGCCCGATTTAACCCTTTTCGACATACATACGCTTTCTGACGCTTCTGCAGCAGACGACTTTTGAAAACATTGTGACAAAAGGAGAAATTGTTCATAACGAGAATTTTCCCTCTTGCCGCAACGTTTTCAGCTTTATTCAACAATTTCGCTTTTCTTTATAGAGCTGTTCCATATTTTCGTCCAGGAGTTTTCAAAGTCGTCTGCTGCAGATTTGTTGTATCGGGGGGGAAGAATTTAAATTTTGCAAATGTCATTCCATGTCAGATAAACCCTGTCCTTTTAAGGTCTAAGATTTTCATTGGACTTCGTTTGAAACTAATGTCCGACAACACAGTGCGTTCTTCTTTCTTGAATGTTTCAACAGCATAATTTTACTAACATAAACACATCTATGAAAACCACAGTACGACTGTGTATGTGATAAGGAGGGGTTTAGGCTACAACTCATCTCCCCACAATATGTCTCTAATTATCCAACCAAACCCTATGATATAATACTCAAAAGGTATCATCTCATTCAGACAATGCGTTTGAGTACCAACAACATAGGGTTAAGAGGTCAAATAAGGATTTTAGAACATGTATAACGCCCCTTATCTAGAGCTCTGCTGGTTAACATTCTTTCTTAGATCTAGAGCTTTAGCTAATGCCAGTCAGCCACCTTGATCCAAATTGTGATCCAGGAAAGAAAACATCTTATCCCTTTTCCCTCATACGACAATTCTGCAGCAGACGACTTTGAACATATTTTGTCAAAAAATAGAATATCTATAATATATAATTGAATGGATAACCTATGACTAAAAGTGGAAAAACACTCGTTTTGAGCAATTTCTTCTTTTGTCACTATGTTTTCAAAACGCCGTCTGCTGCAGAGGCGTCAGAAAGCGTGAGGGAAAGGGTTAAGACATTTGCGACATGCAATGATTGAAATCGTACAGCGAATCCACGCAGCCTGATATAAATCTGCTCTGTTCGAGGATTAGTCACAGATACATTAAAAGACGATACTTAATAACAAGAGGGCCATGATGGCCCTATATCGCTCACCTGATTTAATAGAACTTCAATAGTTTTCAAAGTTTTTACACTTTTTAGGCCAATACTTTTGGACAAGAAGATTTTTAAAGTTTTAACAATGCACATATAAGGAAAACAAGCTCCGCCTCCTGGCGGCCATGTTTTTCAACGGATCAAAACTATTTGAACAATCTTCGTAAAGGGTGCCCCAAGGAACATTTGTGCAAACTAATTTTTAAATCAGGCCAGTACTTTTGGACAAGAAGATTTTTAAAGTTTTAACAATGCACATATAAGGAAAACAAGCTCCGCCTCCTGGCGGCCATGTTTTTCAACGGATCAAAAATATTTGAACAATCTTGGTAAAGGGTGCACCATGGAACATTTGTGCAAAATTATTTTCAAATCGGCCCAGTACTTTTGGACAAGAAGATTTTTCAAAGTTTAAACAATGCACATATAAGGAAAACAGGCTCCGCCCCCTGGCGGCCATGTTTTTCAACGGATTGGAAATATTTGAACAATCTTGGTAAAGAGTGTCCCAAGGAACATTTGTGCAAAATAATTTTCAAATCGGGCCAGTACTTTTGGACTAGAAGATTTTTAAACTTTTAACAATGCACATATAAGAAAAATAAGCTCCGCCCCCTGGCGGCCATGTTTTTTAACGGATCGGAAATATTTGAACAATCTTGGTAGAGGGTACCCCAAGGAACATTTGTGCAAAATAATTTTCAAATCGGGCCAGTACTTTTGGACAAGAAGATTTTTTAAGATTTGGCAATTTTCCCCTTTTCTGATGCCGCAGCAACCAAAATTCTACTTGGAATTAATTTCTTTGAACAACTTTGAAAGAGGACTACCTAAGGACTATTCCTGTGAAGTTATTTTGAAATCTGTCCATTTGTTTAGTAGGAGAAGTCATTTGTAGGAAATTGTTAACAGACGACGACGACGACGACGACGACGACGACGACGACGACGACGACGACGACGACGACGGACGCCGGACGGTGAGTGATCACAAAAGCTCACCTTGCACTTCGTGCTTAGGTGAGCTAAAAATTGGATAGCATGGATGCAGATTCAATTATTGATTAATTGATTGATTGATTGATTGGATTTAACGCCGTTTTTAACAATTTCTCAGTTATATCACAGCGGCCAGTTCACCTACTCATGCATTTCCTGGTTTTCCCATACCAGTACTCCACACAACAATCTTCCCAAGCAACTGGCTGCTTTTTAGTTGTATAACGGCTTTTTATTAGTAAGTTTCCAGTGCTACTGGTCCATTTATCCTGACACCTGCGTTATGCAAAAAAACACAATCCTAAACTCCGAATAAAGTATTAGGCGTGACCCGGTCGGGGATTGATCCGGCGACCTCCCGCACGCTATTCAACTACACAAACGAGGCGGTTGGCTGGATCGTAATCCACACTTGTCACAAACAACCGGCCAGGTGTGTGTACGTTAGACACGGATAATTTAAAGCCGAAGGTCGAGTGTAACCCATACTGTAACTCTTTTACTGTCGAATTTCACAAAGTCGACCCTTCTATGTTGAAAATTGGACCACTCCATTTTTCGTACAACAGATAATTTGGTAAAATGTAATGTCTAAGTGGCAAACAATGCAGATTTCAGGAGAGACAGCTCGTTACGAGCTGTCTCTCCTGAATCTGCATCGTTCGCAAAAGCCTTTAATTGCCTTTGGCAGCGAAATAGTTAACCCCTTTCCATATACAGACTTATTTTAGTTGCATCTGCAGCAGAATACTTTTTAAATCATTGTGGCTAAAGGAGGAATTGCTCATAAAATAATAGTGATAACATTTTCAATTATATTCAATAATTCTCCTATAATTTATAGATTCTTATCTATCTATTTATGTATATCTTTTCAAGGTCTTCTGCTGTAGATTCGATTTATGCGGATTTGGTTAAGTCTTTGATTTACACCTCACATGAGCCTGTCCATGCAAGAAAGGTACAACGTTTTCTTTACATTGTAGGGTCAGATCGCCCTGTCCATCATCTGTTCAGTCTTATCAGAATTTAAACAAGTCGGCACAACCTTCTAACAAGTTAATGGGAGTACCATATCAATTGTGTATATCTTGATCAGGCTGTGTGGATGCACGGGCAGATCTGGATCTTATCTGTTCACGAAAGCCATTGTGTACCTGCTTCATTGGACGGGCTTATATAATAAATTGTTCCAGCACTTAAATCGAACCCTAACAATGGTCTACTTATTGAAGAACCCATATAAGAAGGCGGTCTTCTCATTTGATCCACAGTTTTTATCTTATTCGGCAGACGACGATTTAGAAAACATTGTTATAAACGGGGAATTGGCTTAAAATGACCGACACAATGGTTTAAACTCTTTTCAACAGTTATACGTTCAGATAAATCATAGTCAAATAGTTGTCCTATGTGTTTGCGTGATTCAATATTTACAGACATACACTAAATCTGCAGCAGACGACTTTGTTTATATTTGATGATATTTGCCATAATGTTTCTAAATGGTGTCCGCTATAGATACGTCAAAATATGCCCATGTGTGGGGGAAGCGTTAACTCTTTGCAGTGTGGTATTTTGACTTTGTTTGAAAGTGAACGTAGAGAATGTTAAAAACCAGTTTCGTCCCATTCCGAGTTCGTCAAGAACCGGTTACCATTTTCGCGGGGTGATATTTCTTTCTTGCATAATGCTTGACGCCCTATTATTTTAAAAATTATTCTAAAGGTTAGAGGTAACTATTTTCAATGATGTAGGGTGTTTTACCTGAGAAACGCCTAGAGAGTGTGACGATTGACAGGGATGAAACTGGTTGATTAACATGGACACAAAGAAGGAATTATTTGATGTATTGTGACTTTTGATCGATTTACTCCTTTACTAGTCGAACCCGTGTATTTCAGTCGGTAGCCCCTTTCAATCAAGTGCTGTTGAATTCGAGCCTCAGCTCAGCCGAAATTATTTCCAACATTTGACAAAAGTCAATGCGACTCGCGTCTGGGCTAAAAGTATATGTGGGACAACAGCCATTTGCTCAGAAAATACTGTTATGTGCAGTGCTAATGTGATAAAGCCACAAAACACATGGGCATGTGATCTGGCCACCGTGATATGATGGTAAAATCGTTGAAATCAGGGACAAACTACAAGCAATCACTCAGCGAATACTTCTTCACTATTTGGTAGTAATGGCTTCCCTCCTTTGCGCTCTGTGCTGCGGGTTTAGCATAACGATAGACTGGCTGGTGTCAGGAAAGCGGACAAGTTGTCCTGGTCACTTACCCAGGAAACGCCGTAAAATAACTCAAAAATTGTTGAAAGCGGCGTAAAACACCAACCAACCAATAAATAAACAACTCTTCACAATTAAGCTAAGGCTGATATGTGACAAATAAGTCTTAAACGTGACCTGCATTGACCAAAAACAGAAATCACCCTAATTCGATTTGTACCTGCTGAAATTGTAACTTGTATTTGCACAACGGAATATGAAGTGTTCGTGAAAGCTGTTATGATCACTCACCGTCAATTGTCCTGCCGGCATTCGTTAACATCAATTCCCCTGTTTCTTATAATAAATGCAATCAACCAGGACTCCTTTAATAATAATAAGCTTATGGCTAGATGCTGCGCAAATTTCATGTTAGTCTTATCACAGTAATCCACACAAAAATCTGTTCAAGCAACTGGCTTCTTTTCCACATAGACTGTAAGCCCAAAGTTCATTGGTGGAAGACGAATGACAAAGAATGATGGCCGAGATGGGGTTCGAATTCACAACCCCTTGATTGACAGCCCGTGTCGCTACCGACTGAGCTACCGGGGCTTGGCTAAGTGCTAGATGTTGCCTAGTCTTATCCGTGACAAACTAGACCAACAAAAAATACACCCTACTTCGATTTGCCCCTGCTGAAAGTGAAAATGTTACTCGTGCAGCTAAATGTGTACGACCAATCCTTTTCCCCCTGTTTCTAGTAATAAATCAGATCAGCCGAGACGCTTTTACTTGTAAGCTAAGGGCTAGATGATGCAATTGAGTCTCATCAGTGACCTGTAAGCAAAATAACAGACATTCCCTACATCGATGGTTGCCTGCTGAAATCGTTAATTGTATTAGCGCAGCTGAATTTGTTGGTCACTTGGGAGCTGTTGTGATCACTCAACGCCAATTGTCCGACCGGCATTCGTTAAAATCCATACCTATGTATGTTCTTATTATTGAAAAATAATTTCACAGTAATGGCGCATATGTGACCCTCTATTTATGCTGTTTAAGTCATCTTGCTTTGTCGGAAAAGATGACCACAAGAGTTTTGAACTAGTTACCTTATATGACTGAAGTACGCACGTAGAAAAATGGCTCCTCTCAGACAACTGGTCTGATTTCAAAATGATTTCAATCAGGCGACACTATTTCTGCAATCAAACTACTTGAAAAGTTAAAAACATGGCGCCGGGTTAGTGGTTGGTTTCCTTTTCATATAACTAAATTGCAAACTTTTAATATCTATATTTCGTTAGACTTACACTTCATCTGCGTTCCATCGGGGTACCTCCTAAAAATATTGTTGACGCCATCTTGATCCGTCAACATCGTGACCTTCAAATGGCAAAGCGGTAAAGTTCTCTTGCATGACCTTCTCGCAAACATTAGGATTCATTCTTGAATATACTGGGCTGATTTCAAACGGAACTGTTCTATGTGTAAACCTCTTCATAGGGTTTTCCGGTGAGACTGTGAAACCCTTAGGTGAGTAAGTATAATCAATATCCGCTAAATAAGAGTTCTTGTGCGTTATTGTGCGTAATAATATGAGGGATACTCTGCAAACAATAACCGTAATGTATCGTATTTGCGACCCGTGTTTATCTTAATCGGCAAGCGCATCCGCGATGTCTGATCTGGCGCAGGCGGGCCTGCACTGTTCGCCAATTAGTCAACGACGGTTTCAACAAACTTATGTAAAGCGGTATCTTCCATGTGTCTCTTTGTCTTCTTGGGCGGAATGTACGTATTTCTGTGCTTCCAATAGTCAATGTTAACTGGTGCGATACGTGTTGACCTTTCCAGATACACAGCCATGCGAAAATAATACGCCAGTGCTTTAGCACTACTTATAAATACAATCGTACGACCACGTACAAGTTTATTCAAAGCCGTAAACAATTTTAACGTGACACACGCGTCAAGTGCAACCGGTCCAACCAGTCATCATATGGGTAAACAAATCGTCGACGTAGCCGGCGGTTTTTCCCGTCCATAGATAATTTGTATGAACCTTGCTATACCATGTACCCACAACTTGTTTCCAGAGAGGATTTTGTGTTGCAGTCACGATATTCCTACGTCAATAGGTAATGTGTTTGCACGTTGCTATACCATGTATCCAAAAAGTGGGTCCAGAGATGATTTGTTGTTGTAGTCACGATATTCTTACGTTTTGATATGATGAAAAGCAAATATCGAATTAAAAAAATACTTATAGAGGAAATCATTAAATAATACGTACTCCATAAAGGAATGAAAAAGACGTTATCTTATATGTGATAATTTGCATGTAATTACACTCGTTGTCTATTTTTAAAATGAGTTCAAACAAAACTGATAAAGTTTTATTGACTAACCGGATGTTATAAATCCAAAATTCTATAATGGTGACGTCATTGTAGTATCATAACACAAAGGATGAACATATACGCAAAAGGAAAACGACAGATATGATGGGAAAAGATAGTTTGACTCATAGCTCCGTAAATTATGGAATTATTTCATAGGAAGTACTTTATGAAGGGCCGTCGATTATTTTTGTACCTGTCATCATTGTTTCATGGATTTAAAATCTGGTCCATATTTTAAAGTTGAATATATGCTTAACCAGATGATGATTTTTAAAGAATTATTTTATCTCAAAAAATATTTCTTTTAAGCGTTCGGTTTGCAATTTGTCCACGAATGACCGCGTTAACATTGAGCACAACAATCTTTCCCTGGTACTTCCGATGCTTTAACTAAGCTCTGTGTTTTTCTTTGTTGTTTCAATTTTAATATGTTCTAGGAAAATTGTATTGTTTTTTATTGTTCGGTAGTACTGCGCGTATGAATCTGGAAACTGCCGTGTCTCTAAACTGGGTCTCTGCTGATCTTCCGAAACTCTACAGTGAAGGTTCCTCCGCTGTTTATTAGATGGTTGTGCTCTCCAGAGCACACCCTGTACATGATATAAGGGTCGTGACCGATCCAAATAACATGCCTGTGTTAACCAAGACATGTAGTGTACAAAGCTTTTGGATTGCTAGAAACTGGCGTCATCTTTGTTCGACGTTTGTGTGCACATATGCGTGTTGGTGTTTTTTTTATCGTTTATAGAGAAGCTTAAGACAGACTGGTAGTGTAATGGACAAACAACGTTCGTAAAGATCCTTGAAGCCGATGCCACTTGAGGACCGTTATCTCGTGACATATTCGTGACGTAACTGCATTTATGTGGCTCGAAAGCTTGCTTCTAAAATTCCAATCTGATAAAAAAAGAAAGACCTACACGTCGCTGGAGTAGCAAGTGCTCGTATAAATCTGATAACTACCTATTACATGTCGTCTCAGATTGACCTATCCTCCAGCCAATCAAAGTGTCGCCTTCGGAAACGTTTGGTATCCACACGGTGATGGCTGATCATTGGTTGTATCGTGCGATTTCATTGGACAAAAACATGAGAACCTGCACACGAGTATTTAAATGTATAAGGTCTAATTGATATGACCTTGTATGTGTTGTCGTCAGATCCAATATACGAACAACGAAATATTTTAGTCTGGTTTAAATGAGATTCCTTAACATCGGAATGCTAAATTAAAATTTGAGAGCTGCAACTTATACATTCTTGTCGATCATACGTTAGCGTCTGGACGCATATATGAATATTTATTGATTTCAATATTTGTTTGTCGAACTTTATTATGAAAGAGCATTGCAGTAATTAAACAATATATATGACGTATTTGAGATCGGTTAACTTTAGTAATTTCAATCGTCCTTGACATAATTTACTTTTGCTGTTGTACTGTAAGTAAGTAAGTAAGTAAGTAGAATGTTATTATAGTGGCATGTGTACATAGTTTACAAATATAAACATCAAACAATATAAACACCCGGCCGCGTAGGGCCTATAAGTCACTTTTGATAAAAAATATTTACAGATAAGGTAAAAAAAGAAAAAGAGAGAAGAAAAAAAAAGAAAAAGAAAGAAAAAAAAAAATGAAAGCAATACTGTATGTCAAATATTAACAGGGAGTGATTGGGTACGCAAGCCCAAGTGGCTTCAGTTAATATTGTGTCATATTCAAACCATATCCATATAATGTATTTAATTATTTTTGTCTTAAAATATATCAACATGTTGAGTACCACCTCGTTGGTGTAGTGGTAGAGCGTCCGCCTCGGGTGCGGGAGGTCGAGGGTTCGATCCCCGGTCGGTCATACCAAAAACTTCAAAGGTGGTAGTAATTGCTACTGTCCTTGGCGCTCAGGGTTGTGGGGTTAGCATTACGACTGACTGGTTGCTGTCAGGGTAAATGGACCAGGGTAGAGTCACCGAAACTCATCGTAAATATCAGACAAATATTGAGCACAAGGTTGTCAATCCTGAAAACAGTGTCAATAACATGTTATGATAGCTAAAGGACTGGCATTGAGACCCCTGGAATGCATAACAAGGGACAAACAGTCTTTATTTACTCAAATGTGTGTGAAAACAATAAACACCGGAAGCCAACATAATCGCACTGAAAATAGAATGAAAGGAATTCACTAATATCTGATAGCTTGGATACGTATCGTCCTAATGTATCATCTGCTTCTATTGACGTTTCTGGTGATTTTATTCAGAGACATAAAATAAAAAAAATAAAAAGACTAATCATTGTCAAATCACAGAACAGAAGACAACTTTTATTTTGGACTTGAACAAGAAATTTCTCGTCCATCCATACATACATACATACATACATACATACATACATACATACATACATACATACATACATACATACATACATACATACATATACCAATACTAATACTGATAATAATATAATAATATTGATAACAGCATCTTTAAATATACATAATTTATAATTGCAAGTGAGTACAATTAAACATTGCATGTATATAAGTGGTTTCTTTTTATCACAAGAGCCTATTTTATATAACTGATATAACTGATCAGGTTATTTAACGTTGAACAATTCACACAGTGTGTGTACTTTTGGTCTATCAATGAAACGTTTCTTAAATATCTTTTCCTAATTTCTTTCTATACACATGAAGCAATTGAAGCAAGAGATCTAAACTCAAGTTGTTTTCTTTCAAGTCCTTTCTGAATAGTATACACCCTCATATGATGTACGTTATTCAAAACTTTAATACGTGATAAATAAATATATTTATCAAATAAAGCCCTCTCTGAGAGTGTCAAAATCCCATTCCTTTTATCATATGACACTACTTAATTGTTTGGTGTCCAGTCTTACGCTCAAGTCGTTGTCACAATGCTGAAACAAAACTATGAAAATGTCGTCACGTCGGCGGTTTGACGTTATATAACGTTAGTCACTTTGGCGCCCAAAAACCCCGGCAAATTTCATGTGCATTTTTCGAAATACGCCTCATAAATTACTTTATGTGATAGATAGTATATCTCATTCGTGTCTAAATATTAACACTATTAATAAAACACGTTGACTAAGTTGTTAATGCTCGCGGCATATTATCTTAGTAGACTCGTTTATTAAAAGTGATAATAAAAAAACACTCATGAACTATCCTCTATTTAAACTAACACTTGAACACGATTCTTGGCATTGGACCATCCCTCTAGCTGATATAAAGCGGTACCTACAACATAACGTCTCACTTCTTCTGCCTACACTCGTGCCGGACAGCATTAGGCATTAAAACCCATTATACCATTGTGGTGAGTTTGTACTGTTGTGGTGGTTGATGTTGTTTATTATTATTATTATTATTATTATTATTATTTTATTATTATTATTATTATTATTGACGCCGCGTGGGAGCGCGGCGTCAGTATGGGATAGGTTTTAATTTTGTACCATGGGGTGACGTAATCGAAAAGGGAGAAACCAATGTTATTATTGTTAAAAAAACCTCTGTTGTTTGATTGAAAAAAACAACCTTTATGAATCAATAAATTGTATTAACTGATTTAAGAAACAACAAGATACAAAATACGTTTGTCTTCTACCGTTATTACAAAACTTTATACACATTTAATTTGTATTTAATAACTTTTCCCCAACTGTCTAGGCTACGCTGTTTTTGATTGTTTGGTTTACGGCCCTGACCCAATTCATCAAAGCTCAGAGAAAAAGTTCACTTTTCCCAAACTTTCTAGGCTACGCGTTTTTAATTGTTTAGTTTACGGGCCCAAAATTCGCCGGATGTTTTTGCCTATTTATAAAAGTGTGTGAAGTTGGCAGAGCATTAGACGTTAGACATTAGACATTCAAAAAAAATATTCGAATGTCTAATTAGACGTTAGACATTCGATTAGACATTCGCTAATTTTGATTATCGAATGTCTAATTAGACATTAGACATTCAGAAAAATCGCAAATGTTAAATATCGAATGTCTAATTCGACATTAGACATTCAATTAGACATTCGCAAATTACAAGATCTATAACCCAAATTTGTCGGAGGTCATTGTACATTCAAAAAACGAATGTCTAATTGGTCAGTTAGACATTAGACATTTGATTAGACATTCGCAAATTAAGGGATTTAGGTACCAAATTCGTCGGAGGTCATTGTACATGCAAAAAACGAATGTCTAATTGGTCAGTTACGATATTTAGGTTCCAAATTCGTCGTAGGTCAACGTACAATCAAAAAACGAATGTCTAATTGGTCAGTTAGACATTAGACATTCGATTAGACATTCGCAAATTAAGAGATTTAGGTACCAAATTCCTCGAAGGTCATTCTACATTCAAAAAACGAATGTCTAATTGGTCAGTTAGACATTAGACATTCGATTAGACATTCGCAAATTAAGAGATTTAGGTACCAAATTCCTCGGAGGTCATTCTACATTCAAAAAACGAATGTCTAATTGGTCAGTTAGACATTAGACATTCGATTAGACATTCGCAAATTAAGAGATTTAGGTACCAAATTCGTCGGAGGTCATTGTACGTGCAAAAAACGAATGTCTAATTGGTCAGTTAGACATTAGACATTCGATTAGACATTCGCAAATTACTATACTTAGGTTCGAAATTCGTCAGAGATCATTGTACATTCAAAAAACGAATGTCTAATTGGTCAGTTAGACATTAGACATTCGATTAGACATTCGCAAATTACAAGATCTATAACCCAAATTCGTCGGAGGTCATTGTACATTAAAAACACGAATGTCTAATTGGTCAGTTAGACATTAGACATTCGATTAGACATTCGCAAATTACTTTACTTAGGTTCCAAATTCGTCAGAGATCATTGTACATTCAAAAAACGAATGTCTTATTGGTCAGTTAGACATTAGACATTCGATTAGACATTCGCAAATTACAAGATCTATAACCCAAATTCGTCGGAGGTCAATGTACATTAAAAAAACGAATGTCTAATTGGTCAGTTAGACATTAGACATTCGCAAATTACGAGATTTAAGTACGAAATTCGTCGGAGGTCATTGTACATCCAAAAAACGAATGTCTAATTGGTCAGTTAGACATTAGACATTCGATTAGACATTCGCAAATTAAGAGATTTAGGTACCAAATTCGTCAGAGATCAATGTACATTAAAAAAACGAATGTCTAATTGGTCAATTAGACATTAGACATTAGACATTCGATTAGACATTCGCAAATTACAAGATATATAACCCAAATTCGTCGGAGGTCATTGCACATTAAAAAAACGAATGTCTAATTGGTCAGTTAGACATTAGACATTCGATTAGACATTCGCAAATTAAGGGATTTAGGTACCAAATTCGTCTGAGGTCATTATACATGCAAAAAAAAACGAATGTCTAATTGGTCAATTAGACATTAGACATTAGACATTCGATTAGACATTCGCAAATTACAAGATATATAACCCAAATTCGTCGGAGGTCATTGCACATTAAAAAAACGAATGTCTAATTGATCAGTTAGACATTAGACATTCGATTAGACATTCGCAAATTAAGAGATTTAGGTACCAAATTAATCAGAGATCAATGTACATTAAAAAAACGAATGTCTAATTGGTCAATTAGACATTCGATTAGACATTCGCAAATTAAGAGATTTATGTACCAAATTCATCAGAGATCAATGTACATTAAAAAAAACGAATGTCTAATTGATCAGTTAGACATTAGACATTCGATTAGACATTCGCAAATTAAGAGGTTTAGGTACGAAATTTGTCTGAGGTCTTTGTTTGTTTGTTTGTTTGTTTGGAGTTTAACGCCGCTTTCAACAGCTTTGGTCATATCACGGCGGTCAGTGCACCTACCCATGTTTTCCTGGCTTTCCCACACCAGTACTTACACAACATTCTTTCGAAGCCACTGACTACTTTCTCACATAGATCAGAGGTGAGAGGCAATGGAAAACATCGCCCGAAAGAATGTCGCCGCAACCGGATATCTTGTCTGAGGTCATTGTACACGCAAAAAACGAATGTCTTATTGGTCAAATAACTTGAACATATTGATAACTCGAACATATCGATATCTCGAACATACCGATGACTCGAACACATCGATATCTCGAATACATTGATAAAACGAATGTTTTTAACTTGAACATTTATTGACAAATCGAACATATCGATATCTCGAAACTTTCGATATCTCGAACTTTCCAATATCTCGAACTTTCGATATCTCGAACTTTCCGATATCTCGGAATTTTTTTTTTTTTTTTTTTTTTCTCGATATCTCGAACTTTCCAATAACTTTTCGATATCTTTAAAAAAAAAAATCTCGATATCTCGAAATTTATCGGAAAGTTCGAGATATCGACAAGTACGAGATATCGACAAGTTCGAGATACCGAAAATTTCGAGATATCGGAAAGTTCGAGATATCGAAAAAAATATGGAAAAAATTTGGTAAGTTCGAGATATCGGAAAGTTCGAGATATCGAAAAAAAATATAATTTTCTTTTTCGAAAAGTTCGAGATATCGGAAAAAAAAAAAAAAAAAAAAAAAAAAAAAAAAACATCAATATGTTCGAACATTTCGATTTCTCGATTATTTTTTTTGATATTTTTTTTTCTCGTTATCTCAGAAATTTGCGATATCTTGATTTTTTTTTTTTTGTGTTTTTGGTTTTTTGTTTTCTCGAACATTTCGAGATATCGATTTGAAACCGTGTGTTGGTAAAAAAATAAGAAACTTCATGGTGTATGGTAACCTTTTATTATAGGCTATGGTAGCCAGGTGAGCAATATAGGCACATCTTGGCCTTTTTGGTTATGATAAAGGGACATTTGGCCTTCTTGTTCGAAATATTTACATCCTGTCTGTATTCACACGTTATTTAAATGTACTGAACTACATCTGCTTCCTTTAAGTCATGCTTCAAAATCATGCGCGGCGTCCTTTGATGCTCTGCATCAAAATTCGTCTTGTTATTATGTAGAAATAGAGCTACAATAATAGCGCTGGCAAGCGACTTTCACTGTGGAAATGCTGCCAACTGTTTCTGCATATTTTTCATATATTGCGAGAAGTTGCCATTATATCCGTTATCCGCAGACTATTTCTGTTTTCAAGTATGGGACTCTCAGATATTCCATAGTACTGTCGTAGTCATTTGACAAAAGGGTGCATTTAATGAATGTGTAACTTATTTTGCTGTATATCGGGTGGCTGACATTGTCGTTGACCGAGCCCCGTTAGCTCAGTCTGTAGCGACGCGGGTTGTCAATCTAGGAGGTGTGAGTTCGAACCACAACTTGGCCAACATTCTTTCCGACGTTTGACCAAAGTCACTGAGACAAGCGTCATTCTTCTTCCACCAATATTGTAAAAGCAATCAGTTGCTTGGAAAGTATGTAGTTTTGAGTACTGGTATTGGGAAGCCAGGAAACAAATGGGTAGGTGAACTGGCCGCCTCGATATGACTGAAAAGTTTTGAAAACGGCGTTAACCCCAGTCGATCAATCAATTAACATTGTCGTTGAATTGTTTGTCAATCGCACCTGTAGAACGAAGGGGATCTGGCTATTCGTTTATATAAACTACTCCACGTCTATATTAGCCGCATACATAAAGTCATCTGAAATATAAATACTATTAAATAGGGAACATTGTCGTGTAAAACATCTATATACATCCCAACCAGTGTTTAAAGACCACCCGTGGGAAGAGAACAATCTGGTCTTTATTCGTAGGTGGTCTTTCATTAAACGATCATTTATGCAGCAAATGTATGTACCCATTACGCTATGGTGGTGAATAAAATGTCAAAAAGTCAGTACCTTTGAGCTGCTAATACTTCACGTGTCCTGTTTTCAGTTTTTAGTTGTGGATCTGAGTCAGTGCGATCACAGGCGTCCCAGTTTGCATTTGAGAAAAAAAACACGGAAAACCCACACTTGCTCGTTAAGATACTCTCTCTATATGGTCCTTATAATGTACTGATTATGACCTAAATGTAATCGTATGAGAATATTCGGGGAATCCCACACAGGACCCGAGGATCGTGTTACTATAAATAGCATTTATATATGGTATTAATATTATACAATATGAACCATATAGAGGCTTTTTATAGTGACACTGTTCTGCATGGGATTCCCCAAATGTTCTCATACGAAATCATTACGGTCAGTATGGGATAGGTTTTAATTTTGTACCATGGGGTGACGTAATCGAAAGGGAGAAACCAACAAATAGTATTGTAAAGAAAAACTCTGTAATATGTTTGAAAAAACAGCCTTTATGATTGAATAAATTGTATTAACTGATTTAAGAAACAACAAGATACAAAATATGTACATCTTTTACAGTTGTTACAAAACTTTAGACACATTTAAATTGTGTTTAATAACTGTTCCCCAACTAACTAGGCTAAGCCTTTTTTATGAGTTGATTTACGGAGTTCACTAGGCTACGCTTTTTTAATTGTTTGGTTTACTGCTCTGACGACTCGATTCATCAAAGCTCAGAAAAAAGATTCCGTTGATGTTTTTTCCTATTTATTTCAGTTGTATTACTAAACTTTAAACGTTCCTCCCCATACAATTGTTCATTCAGACCATTGTATTCTTGCTATATGTTGACTATACATGAAAACTTTTTCTTTTAATTTCATAAATGCTTAATTTCGATATTAAATATCTTTAAACTTGTTAGAATTATATGTATTCTTTGTTTATATACTCTCGTTTTTTGTACTTCCCTCTATCCCTCCAAAGCTTGTGTCACACTTAACTTATAACTAGAGGCATTAACACTTAAGTTAATATCTGTTAATATTTCAGTATCTATGTTTTTTGTTTATCTAATTTATCTAGTTAGAGTAGATTTAAAATTAAGAAACTTCAGCTTGTATGACACTTTATTGTTGCAGTCAGTGTTAAGCAAACGGTAAAACAAATGGTTTGAAGACTTAACTCGTCATTTCACGACTAAACTTTACATGCTGAATATCATATAGATCGTAGCATATAAAGTGTATACTCCCTGCGTCAAAATGGACCCTTTTTGCTCTTGATAACGTTTTATTATAGACTATGGTATCCAGGTGAGCAATAAGGAACATCTTGGCCTTCTTGTTTAAGATAAAGGTACAGTTGGCCTTCTTTACATCCTGTCCGTTTGCACAGGTTATTTAAATGTATTGAACTGCATCTGCTTCCCTTTAAGTCATGCCTTAAAATCATGAGCGACTTAGCATCAAAATTCATCTTGTTGAAGAATATGGACTATATAGAGAGAGTATGTGTAGTATATTAAGTATTGTTTACATTTTCTGGTTACTAAAAACAAAACATGGTGACATATTTGTTTTACATTGTTTGAAATAATTTATATGATACTTTTAAAATTAACATGATTCATTTTATAATCAAAAGAATATTTACACTGTGCTGTAATAGAACAATAATGAATGTGCCTGGAAATTATTTTACAGTAAACTACAAAATAATCTAAATTGTAGGGGTCAGTCTAGCATGGCTTTTATACAGTCAGAATCACAGTTGCCTCAAAACAACTGAACATGCTTATTTTCCATAACATAGGTGAACAGATACATGCACTGTTTTTTATTCTTTCAAATTCTCCATAAGTGTGAATATTCAATGAGCAGGTTGTAGAAGTTGTTGACCTGAAGGTACTTATAGATCGGTCGGTGGTATTTTTTACTCTGTAGTGCTTTTCACGATACACAATTTCTATTGATATTTATACCGTCCTAGCGATTTTGCACCACGATGCGAATGAATTTTGAAATTATAAACATAAGGGCCGTGTTGTGTATGTGTACAACATTAAATGAAGGAACAGCTGAATAGCTTAGTAGAATATCTAATACTACAAACATTAACATGAAATGCATGGTTTATATAGAAATATGTTACACTAAGACGCGTCGCTGTGTGTGGACACACTTTCATTCATGAGTTCATTTGTTAAGATAATATACATAACACTCTCCCATTTCAAATGTAAAATCATCAATTCAAATTCAATTTTGAAATCGCAATCATAATACACCTGATGAACGTATGCACATACTGCTTTAATTTGTTCGGATTGTGATTAGCCATTAAGTTCCAATGTCCACGATGACCTCAATTAACATAATCATTATCATTTATAGCTGTTCACAATCTCAAGTTCGTCGCCAATTTGTTGCGTTTGTGTACATCATTAAATGAAGGAACAACCATACAGTTAGCAGAATATTCAACATAAGGGCCGTGTTGTGTATGTGTACAACATTAACTGAAGGAACAGCTGAATAGCGTAGAAGAATATTTAATACTACAAACATTAACATGGAATACATGGCATAGGTTATATAGAAATATATTACACTAAGAGGCGTGGCTTTGAGTGGATACACTTTCATTCATGAGTTAATTAGTTAAGACAATATACACAGCACTCTCCCCCTTTCAAATGTAAAGCCATCAATTTTAAATTCAATTTTGAAATTGCAACATAATTACACCTGGCTGCGGAAAGTATGCATATACTGCTTTAATTTGTTCAGTGTGTGAATGTCACCTGCACAAAGTAAGCAAATACTGATTTAATTTGTCCATGCATGTTAAGCGTGATCAAGTCATGTTGACAGAGTAGAAATACATTTTATTTTTAAATCATGTAAAACATTTTTTAACATAAATTCTTTCTTTTGGGTAAGTGATGTTTGGTGTTTTATGCCGCTTTATACAATATTTCAGTTATATCACGACGTTTCCTGGGTTAGTTACCAGTACTACTGGTCCATTTAGCCTGACACCAGCCAGTCAGTCGTAATGCTAACCCTACAACCCTGAGCAGCCATTAATACCCTTTTTAAAATATTTGGTATGACCCGACCTGGGGTAGAAACCGCGACCTCCTGCACCCGAGGCGGACGCTCTACCACTACAACGCTGAGTCGGTTGCAGTCAAAAGGTCACGGACTCGCATACCGTGATAACCGGGTTCTGCCAGGTTAGATCTCCGAGAGAAGATACAGACATCAATGCGTGATCAATATACGCTTCAAAAAGTAGTTTCGCAATTGATATAGAATAAATCGGTTTAAATCGTTGCTCGTTTTGAATAGTTTCTTCTGTTGTCGCAGTCGGGGATTTGAAACCGGGTGTCTCGGGTTCGATCCCCAGTCGCGACGCGACGGTCATGGTGGAGTGCCCTTGGGCAATGCACAGTTTCTAGCCTAGTACTGGTTTGTTTACCCAGGGATCATGAATGAGTGATCTATCGACGTGATATCACTGAATTAATGTTGAAAGCGGCGTAAAACCCCAATAAAACAAAAAATATGTTGTCGCAATGGTGCCTACTCTGAGGTATGATATTTAGACATGTCAAATCCACTGAGAGCAACTTAAAGTCATGAAAATGTGATATTTACTAATTTTTTTAAAAGTCGTCTGCTGTAATTTATTTAAAATGGCGAGTATGTTTAAGAAAAGGATATCGTATCTAACCTTATTTTATCACCTTGACCTGCTTTATATACAATGTAGTTTAAACCGACTTCTATACACTTAACTACAAAGACATGTAGACGAACTTTACAGCGGATAAAGTGAGTGGTGTATAGCCCAGATGAGGTATGCGAGGTAGAAGTCGGAACTTCCGCCTCGACATTGGGAGTCCCGGGTCCGTTTCACGATAAAAACTGTTTAAAACTCGAATACATTTTTTTTCTAAACTATTGCAGACGCAAGGAATTTTGCATGTAACTTTATACCGTCTGTAACTACTTGAATTAAACTCAAGTTTTCAATGTCCTTAAGCCTTTCTGTGCCTAATTTTCTAAAGTATACTGTTCCATGATCAAAGTCGGCCGACTCAATTGTCCATGTAATATGATAAAATTTGGAATGTGTTGATAACCAAAAGGCAAGCAATGCTGATTTCAGTTGAAACAGCTCGTTACAAGCCAACTCACCTAAAACAGTATTGTTTGCAGGTTCTATCCCCGGCCAGGTCATACGACTTTATAAATTGTAGTAATGGCTTCCTAAGCGCGCTCAGGGTTGCGGGGTTATCAATTACCATTACGACTAATTGGCTTGTATCAGAATAAAAGGACCAATGGTATTGGCAACGTACCGAGGAAACGCCGTGATATTACTGAAAACGTGTTGAAAGCGACGTAAAACACTTAACAGTGTTAACCTGTCCACTGGAAGAGAATTCGTTGACCCCTGTACATTACTTGGAGATGGAAACAGTGATCTTCCCCGGATATGAGTTTTGTAAAAATCACTATAAAGGAAGGTTTAGTCACGGAAACAAATTGAAAACATTGTGTCAACAGGAAAATTGGTTCGTTTAAAGCAATTCCTCCTTTTGTCAAAATGTCTGCAAAAGTCTTCTGCTGTTCAGGCTTCAGAAAGCATCTGGATGTAGGAATTAATTAAGAAATACCAGTATTATTGAGTGACATAGATAAAAACAATGTGTGAAAAGAAGCAGTCATTATTTATTTCTCCTTTTTTCTATAAACTTTACAAACCCATCTGCTAAGGCGGCACCAGAGAAAAGCATGGTACAGAGAGTTAACCCTTTCCCTCATACGGCAATTCTGCAGCAGACGACTTTGAACGTATTTTGTCAAAAAATAGAAAATCTTCATAATTGAACGGATAACCTATGACAAAAAGTGGAAAACATTGTGGCAAAAGGAGAAATGCACGTTTTGTGCAATTTCTTCTTTTGTCACTATGTTTTCAAAAAGCTGTCTGTTGCAGAGGCGTCAGAAAGCGTCTATATGAGGGAAAGGGTTAACGGTTAACACTTTCCAACATTTCGTACAAAAATATCTGCAGCAGACGATTGTGCAAGTACCTAGACAAAAATAGAAAAAAAAACATCTGTAAATGAATTGATAGTTTTTATAACAGAACTGAAAATATTGTGGCAAAATGGGAAATTGTTCACTATGAAAAAAAAATCCATTTGCCATAATGTATTTAAAAATTAAAAAAGCGTCTATATGTGGGAAAGGATTAATTTGTAATCCTGATTCCTACAAACTCCACAGTAATAACACAATTTTAGAGTTGCAACTAAAAATATAAAAACTTGAAATACGGCAGTGTGTTATAGTGATATACAGCGGAACCTTCGTATAAAGACCACCCATGGTAAAACAAAAATATGGTCTTGGTCGTTAATTGCAGGGTCATTTATGGTGAAAATGAGAAATTGGGAAAATAAAAGTGTGGTTGCTGTAGACAGGGAATCGCTATACAAAGGCGTGTTATTTTTAAACTGTCACTCGAATTGAAAAAACATAGTGACAAAAGCTCAAAACGAGCAATTTCCTTTTGCCACCATGTTTTCCACTTTTAGTCATAGGTTATCCATTCAATTCTCTATTTTCTATTCTTTGACAAAATATGTTCAAAGTCGTCTACTGCAAAATGTCGTATGAGGGAAAGGGTTAAACCTTCGTGTAAGCATAATTACCGCCTCGGTGATGTAGTGGTTGGAGCTTCCGCTTCGAGCTTCGAGCTTCGAGCTCGGGAAATCCGGGTTCTATCCCGAGTCGGTCCGTACCAAAGACTTGTAAATGGTATAGTAGTGGCTTCCATTATTGAAGTACATGCTTTAAAAGATAACAAACAGGAAATATCTTTTAAAAAAGATGAAAGGTGTAAATAAAAACGTTTGACATTTATTAACTTTTTCCCATATACAACAAATCTACAGCAGAATTTTGAAAACTCCTTGGTGGCAGCACTAATGAAAATTAAATGAAAATTCAATAAAGTTGAAAATATTATGGCAAAAGGAGAACTGACTTATTATGAGCAAGTTTCTTTTTTTGCCACAATGTTTTCACAAGTCTTCAGAGGCTTAAGAAAACGTCTGTAAGTGTTAAAGGCATTAAATAGAAATAAACTCAAGCACACAGGTTCTAAATGATGGAATATATGTGTAAAGAGACAGTGATTCAAACCAGGGACCCAACAAATAATAAACAAATAATCTACATATTTCAATTAAAACTCAACAATTGTTTAAAATTTAGCATTTTTTTTTTATGGCTTTTTGATGGTTTGGGGACAGCTGGTCTAGGGCAGGCACTGTTCTGACATAGAGGTCCACTTTCTCATACAGGTACCACTGTCTTTCCTCTGTCGTGCCGGGCACCTGCAGTCTATCAGGGAACTCCTCTCCAACTGTGGCTCCTGCTCTTAAAATATTTATATATGAATCATGCCAATCCGACGTGGGAAGCTGTTGATCAAGTGATTTTGGAAAATAACAAAATGATAATTATAACGGAGAGCTTGCAGTTTTATTATGTTAAGATATACCAGAGACATATAAATACATGTATTTATATGTCTCTGGGTATACATATGTAATATAAATTATAATTAAAAACTTCACTTGGTTTGATTATAATAACGAAACGTACAGGGTATTTCTTGAGCCCGGAATGCATTTATCTGGAGAAAAAATATCAAATTTTAACAAATCAGCGTACCATTTTGAAACAAATAAGATAAGTCAAGAGAAAATAAGATATGACTTATTGTGAGCATTTCCGCCATATTTTCCAAATTTCTTACCACGGATATAACGTCTCATTAGATGGTTAGCTTTATTATTGTTTAACCTGTTTTTAATCTGTCCACTGGTAGAGACGTCGTTGTGCATTACTTGGAGATGGAAACGGTACTTCAAAGATGGTGATCTTCCCCGGATATACTTGACAGCCCGTTTATGTTTTATCATACATGATTAACATAGGTAAAACAATTCATTAAATCCGGGTTCTATCCCGAGTCGGTCCGTACCAAAGACTTGTAAACGGTATAGTAGTTACTTCTATCATTGGCGTCCGCCTCACGTGCGGGGGGTTGTGGGTTCTATCCCCGGCCGGCTCATACCAAATACTTTATAAATAGTAGTAATGGCTGCCCTCTTTGGCGCTCAGCATTGCGGAGATAGCATTACGACTGGTGTATTAACAGTACTGGTAAGTTACATAGGAAACGCCGATAATACTGAAATGCTGTCACACTCAATGCAAACAAACTACCATCCTGCTAGCATAACTGTTAACAAATTCCATTACTGAAAATTGAAAATAACATTTGGGACTTGCTAGTGCTTTCTTTATTTAAATAATCCAGTTACAAATTATGTTTTATTAGATGTACAATGACACTGCTCTGGGGAGAAAATCCATAATTCTCCGCCAGACACAATTTTGTCAGTTCTGTATGCAGTTAGTGCCAAAACAAACTGTCAATGTGCCTTGATAGAACGGAATGTTTGTTGACAACATCAACATGTTTGAGCATTATATAGCTGTTGCTGGTATTGTTATTTTTTTTATAATTATTATTGTTGTTATTATTATTAGTAGTAGTAGTAGTATTGTTATTATTATTGTTGTTTTATTATTAGTATTAATATTATTATTAGTTGTAGTATCATTACTATTAAAATATACGAAAAAGTTAGATTTAAACGAATTCAGTTTGCATTGATTCTGAAGTGAGGTTTTCAAACCTACATTAAAGACATTCTCTGTAAGTATCAAAGTAAGTATCAATATATAAGGTAAATATTTCATTTTATATAACCCTTATTTGACTGTCAAGCCATATAGTCTGTGTACTCAATATATGTGAGTGATTGTTTGGTGTTAAACGCGGCTTTCAACACTTTTTCAGTTATATCTGGGCGTTTCATGGGTAAGTTGCCAGTAAAACTAGACCATTTAACCTGACAGCAGCCAGTCAGTCGTAGTGCGAACCCCACAAGCCTGAGCGCAAAGGAGGCAGCCATAACTACCATTTTAAAGTCTTTGGTAAGACCCGGCCGGGGAACGAACCCACGACCTCCCGCACCCGATGAGGACGCTCTACCACTACACCACCGATGCGGTCAAACAATTCTTGTGTGTGCCAACAGCATATTTTTCCGGCTTGCAGACGCATTTTGGCGCATCTTTAGCGGACGACTTTTGCAAACATTGTTTTTCCTTTTGCCACAATGTTTTCAATTCGAGCCAATAATTAAATTATAATTTATTGACGTTTTCCATACTTTTGTCGATTTGCTGTATGTGGGAAAGGGTTTATTGATAAGAGAGATAATGACTGATAAAGAGATTTACTCTTTCTGATCTAGACCACTGAAATAATATATCCGCAACAGATACGATGGTTTAGGATAAGGATAAGTAAACAAATAGTGTGCGTAATTCAAATAATAGTTTGCTTTCTGGATTGCGTTTTCAAATCAGACGACTTGATCCGTTCCAAATGTGCAGACGACTTTGATACATCATGGCAAACGGAGAAACTGCTCATAATGATAATGTTTTCCTTTGGTCACAGTGTTTTCAACTCTTTACAGTAATTGCACATTCATTTTAAGACGTTTACAATATTTTTGAAAATATGTTTTCCAATTCGTCTGCTGCAGAGTTGTTGTTTGTGATTAAACGGTTGGGTTATGCAATGCATACTTTATATAATAGTTTTGCTTTGTGAAATGTTTTCTAGCCTATTCCTGGTTTGTTTACCCAGGGATCATGCATATGTGAACTGTTGCCGTGATATAACTGAAATAATGTTGAAAACGGCGTAAAACCCGAATACTAGAATGTTTGCTTTCTGGAATGCGTTTTCACAGAAGACGTCTTGACCTTTTTCCCACTTGCAGACGCATCTGCAGCAGAGGACTTTTAAAACATTGTCTCAATATAAAACATTGCTCGTGGTGCACTTTGTCCTGTTGCCAAAATGTTTTAACCCTTTCCCTCATACGGCAATTCTGCAGCAGACGACTTTGAACGTATTTTGTCAAAAAATAGAAAATCTCCATAATTGAATGGATAACCTCGTTTTGAGCAATTTCTTCTTTTGTCTCCATAATTGAATGGATAACCTATGACAAAAAGTGGAAAACATTGTGGAAAAAGGAGAAATTGCACGTTTTGTGCAATTTCTTCTTTTGTCACTATGTTTTCAAAAAGCTGTCTGCTGCAGAGGCGTCAGAAAGCGTCTATATGAGAGAAAGGGTTAAACTTTATTAAATCAATAAACCATCATTTTTTATAAATGATCTATATTTTTGCAAAGATGTTTTCAAATTCGTCTATTCTAAATGGGTTGTAAGTGTGAAAGGGTTAAGATGCCATTTAAGGCATACGTATATTCTACGGACTAGAATAATACGTCACGCTTTTAGAATTGATAATAGTTTTGTGTATTTCATAGACTGACCTTGCCTGTCAATAATTGAATTGGTAGTATATCATTTCTGGTACAATAACTCCAATCAAATATCAGTATGATTGTAAATTTGTAGTTAATAAGATAATGTTTCACAAAAAACATAACGGTTTGAATGAAAACATTTTTTTCATAATAAACAGTTTGACTTTAGATCTAAATACATGTAATGTTATATCAGTTCTGTTCCAAAATCACATTAGATACTTTCCCGATTATTCTCAGATTACTGTTGTTGTCATTGCTATTTATTATTATTATTATTATTATTATTGGTATTAGTAGTAGTAGTAGTAGTAGTAGTAGTAGTAGTAGTAGTAGTAGTAGTAGTAGTAGTAGTAGTAGTAGTAGAAGTAGTAGTAGTAGTAGTAGTAGTAGTAGTAGTAGTAGTAGTAGTAGTAGTAGTAGTAATATAGTAGTAGTAGTAGTAGTAGTAGTAGTAGTAGTAGTAGTAGTAGTAGTAGTAGTAGTAGTAGTAATGGTAGTAGTAATAGTTATAGTAGTAGTAATAATAGTTAGTAGTAGTAGTAGTAGTAGTATCCTCATCTTAAACGACTTTTAGATAATTAACCTTTTTTAAATCTGTTTTATTCGTATCTTTGACTGTGTTCTTGATTGTGTCTATAGAGTCCTCAATTAATGGGGAAGCCATATCAGGCTGGTTCGTTTTGACCACATCTGCAAATGTAGGATTGTGCTCGGCATTTGTGCTATCCTTGCCGGTACGAGCTTCCCCGGTTAATTGACTTACACGTATGCCGCAGTTTCCAAATTCACCACAGCCTCGTCTATCTTTTTATTGATGCACGCTTGGCTGTTGTTGAAGTGTTTGACGTCATTTTGCAGTTTATCTACCGCTGTGGTGTCTCCCGACCTACTACACTGATGCCAAAATAATCTTTGCGTTAGTGGAGATCGATTTAGTATCATTTGCTATGTCCATAAGAATTGCATTGTGTCTACATTAGACACAGCTGCAAGATCAGATTGCAAGTTGAGATAATATAAGATATTATGTTTTATCATTATAAACCATTAATATCATTTATTATTATTATTATGGTTAAATGTAAACGAAATCCGTTTGCATTGATTCTGAAGTGGGGTTTTCAAACCTACATTAAAAGACATTCTCTGTAATTATCAAACTATAGTAATGCGACTTGGAAATGGCATGTCATGGAATTACATCATATTGTTACTGTTGATCAAATTTGACAAAACAGAACTTTAGCCTTTTTACTTTACCTCTCATTTTCTCTTTTGTTAACTAATATTTTAATTTCATTCGTGCAATAAAACCGTTATTTTTTTACAGGCAACAGTTTCATTCGAGTGTTTTGTTTACTATTTATTAGGATTGAACAATAATTAATTGATATTTTCACAAATAATTCTTGAGTAATAAAGTTCATGCTGTGTTATATTATGTTATGACTTGAACATGTAATCGTCCACTTATCACAAAAATAAAACTGGTGTTGTTATGCTATCTGTCATATCGAGGGCTTGGCGTGAAACGGTTGTAACTCAAATTGGTATTTTTTTACCAAGGTTAATCACCTTGCCATGAAGTCTTTATAATCGTTAAATCATTTTTCTTGGTAAACAATGGAAATTTAGGTGCCATTGCTCGTTCTGAGCAATGGCACCTAAATTTGCATTGTTTACAAACGGGTCAAAATTGCCCCTAAACCAGGGTTTTCAAAATAGGTTTTAAGTTACAACTGTTTCACGCCAAGCCCTCGATACATCATGGTAACGCCAGTCCGCGTATTGAAAATAGACCCAGTTTGATGCACCTTTACATTCAAATTGAGCCGTCCCGCGAGAAAACCAACACTGTGGCCTCTGCGTAAAGTATCGAACCGGATCAGCCTAAGCATGCCGCGCTGGCTGATCCAGACAGAAACTTTTTGCGGACGGAATGTGTCGGACCGGATCAGTCTGCGCGGACTGATCTGGATCAATACATTACGCAGAGGCCACAATGTTGGTTTTCTCGCGGGACGGCTCAATTTATGTGTAATAAATAAATGGCAATTGAATGTTATATAAATAAAAACTAATGTATGTATATTATATATTAAAAAGGTATTGTTAAAACATATAAATTAAGTACTCAAATACCTGTCTTTGAAAGGTGCAGTCTTCAGAAAAATTGAACATTTGTGTATTTGGGAAATTGTGGGGTATTTCTAAAGATATTGTTTACACAATTGCAGCTGTACTATTTTTCATATAAGTTTCATCCTGTAGACGTTAATTTATTTAAACAATTTGTAAAACATCTCAACGGCTATATTTTCCATTTTAGAACAAAATATTATTCTAAAAATTGTCTATTATTTAAATAACCCTGTAATTAGAGACCATCTGTGAACAAAGACAATATTTTTCACTTGCCATGTGTGGTCTTCAAACACAGGTTAAACTTTGTATGATGCCTCTGCATCAGACGATTCTTGAGGTAAACTTCTTTATATATATTTAGCCGGATTATATTCCGAGCTGACGACTCAAAAAACCCATTTGACATATTTATACACCTGTAACGTTTTGGATAAATAAACCCGTTCCCACATACAAACGCATTCTGACACCCTTGGAGGAGCCGACATTTGAAAACATTGTGGCAAAATGAGAAATTGCTCTGGTCGTTTTTCCACAATATGTTCACCTCTATTCAATAGTTACACCACATTCATTTTTTTTTGTTTTTTTCATATTTTCAAAGTGCTCTAGAATATTTGTATGTTGGAAAGGGTTACATATAAAGTGATTTTGGCTGCATATTCACATCTGCTGATCTTTATCCATCCACAGACTGAAAGTGTTAGATTTTTTTCTGGCTCTTTTTTCAAATTGTCCCTTCACTGTTCTCCAAAATAAGGTTCAAAAGTAGTGGTCAAAGTTAAAGTTTTTTTTAGAGAATGGCAACATCTAGGTCAAAGGTCAAGGTCGCAAGGTGAACAATTTTGGTATTGACAGAAAGTCATGTCACAAGGTATACACATGTGAAATATGGTAGCCGTACCACTACTTTTGAACCATAACAGGTACGGCTACCATATTTCACATGTGTATTCCTTGTGACATGACCTTTCTGTCAGTACTAACAATTTTGACCTGGCGACCTTGACCAAAAGGGTCAAAAATGTTGGTACTGACAGAAAGGTCATGTCACACGGAATACACATGTGAAATATGGTAGCCGTACCTGTTATGGTTCAAATGTAATGGCCAAGGTTAAAGTTTTTTTCGAGAATGGCAACATCTAGGTCAAAGGTCAAGGTCGCAAGGTCAAAAAATGTGGTACTGACAGAAAGGTCGTGTCACAAGGAATACACATGTGAAATATGGTAGCCGTACCTGTTATGGTTCAAAAGTAATGGCCAAGGTTAAAGGTTTTTTTTCGAGAATGGCAACATCTAGGTCAAAGGTCAAGGTCGCAAGGTGAAAAATGTTGCTACTGACAGGAAGGTCATGTCATAAGGAATACACATGTAAAATATGGTAGCCGTACCTGTTATGGTTCAAAAGTAGAGGTCAAGGTTAGAGTTTTTTTCGTGCAGACAGACAGACAGACATGCAGACGTGCAGACAGGCCAAAAACTATATGCCCACCGAATCTGTGATTCCGGGGGCATAAAAAAACAGATGGCCAGAGGAGCGATACCGGCCCTTGTTGGACTATTGTTCGACAACTCAGTATCACATGTTTTGCCTGTATTCAAAGAAGAAACATATATAATTTATCTAACAACCAGCAGATTATCGGACAGATAACGCATGCATGAAACATGAATTATTGGACTGTTTTTGATCCAATTACGTTGACATATGTGACCATCCATGAGATTTTCGGTCCAAATGAAGTATATTGACGAAAATGAGTTATGACCATTTTTGGTAACCTACATATGTTCGGAGTTAAACAGTTCATTTTTTTAAAAAAAATCTTATTTTCTGCGTAGATATACATTCTTTTGTCTAATCAGTATAACAACAATTGTATCAGATAATCAATGTTTATTACCAGTAATTGCGAAGAAATTGAACACTTTTAAAGTGTAATTCTACAAAAATATTATGTTTGCCATGAATCAAATGATGCATACACTTTTATATGATGTGAGTCAAACAGTTATGAATATCAGCCAAGTTTTGATTAACATAGTAAGATAGTTATAACCACTTCATTCTTCAACTTACTGAATTACTATGTAATTGAAGCACATGCTTAAAAAGATAACAAACAACAGGAAATATCTTTTAAAATAGATAAAAGCTGTAGATAAAAACGTTTGCCATTTGTTAACCCTTTCCTATATACAACAAATTTGCAGGTGAATTTTGAAAACTCCTTGGTGGCAGCATCATGAAAATTAAATGGAAATGAAAGTATAATAATTCTATATAGCTGAAAATATTATGGCAAAAGGAGAACTTGCTTATTATGAGCATATTTTTTTTTTTGCCACAACGTTTTCACAAGTATTCATAGGCTTAAGAAAACGTCTGTAAGTTGGAAAGGCATTAATAAAAAAAAACCTCAAAAGAACACAGCAAAAGTTCTAAATGATAGAATATATGTATAAAAAGCACGTGATTCAAACCAGGGACCAAACAAATAATAAATATATATAATCTACATATTTCAATTCAAACTCAACAATTGTTTGAAATTTAGCATTTATTTGAAATGCTCATTGATGGTTTGGGGACAGGCACTTTTGCTGTTGTTACATAGAGGTCCCACTCCCTCATACAGGTACCACTGTCTTTCTTCTGTCATGCCTGGCACATGTAGTCTATCAGGGAACTCCTCTCCAACTGTGGCTCCTGCTCTCAACATATCGATATATTAATCTTGCCAATCCGACGTGGGAAGCTGTTGATCAAGAGATTTTGGAAAATAACAAAATCATTATTATAATGGAGGGCTTGCAGTTTTATTATGTAAAGTTATATCAGAGACATATAAATATATGTATCTGGATATACATTTGTAATATAAGTTATAATTTAAAACTTCTCTTGGTTTGATTATAATAACGAAACGTACAGAGTATTTCTTGAGCCCGGAATGAATTTAACTGGTGAAAAGATATCGACTAGAACAAATGAACGTACCATTTTGAGACAAATAAGATAAACCAAGAGAAAAGAAGATATGACTCATTGTGAGAATTTTCCTCGAGTTTTCTCCGCCATATTTGTCAAACCTTCTTACCACAGATATAACGTCTCATTAGATGATTAGCTTTATCATTTTTTCGATCCATATTTAAAATTCCACAAGATAATTATACCAAGAGGGATTTGTTTAACCCTTTCCCTCATATAGACGCTTTCTGACGCCTCTGCAGCAGACGGCTTTTTGAAAACATAGTGACAAAAGAAGAAATTGCACAAAACGTGCAATTTCTCCTTTTACCACAATGTTTTCCACTTTTTGTCATAGGTTATCCATTCAATTATGGAAATTTTCTATGTTTTGACAAAATACGTTCAAAGTCGTCTGCTGCAGAATTGTCGTATGAGGGAAAGGGTTAACACGCAACGTTTATCATCAAGATTATATTCCAGAAATAATTTGCATACTCCCAGTAACAAAAAGTAGATTTCATTGTTTGAGCTATATCATGGTGTTTCCTGGCTAAGTTATAAGTACTACCAGGGACGTAGATAAGAAATATTTTCTGGAAGTTTAACCCTTTCCCTCATACGACAATTCTGCAGCAGACGACTTTGAACGTATTTTGTCAAATAATGGAAAATCTCCATAATTGAATGGAGTTTTATAAGAAGTTTTGTGCAATTTCTTCTTTTGTCACTATGTGTTCAAAAAGCCGTCTGCTGCAGAGGCGTCAGAAAGCGTGTATATGAGGTAAAGGTTTAAAGTATTTGGCATGATCGAACCAAAGATCTCCCGAACCCGAAGCGGACCCACTACCACTACACAACAGCGGCGGAATATGAGAATCGGTCTGTGTCACACGAAATCCGACCCTCGGAAATTTATTAAATCATAACAAGTTTGATCAAATTGCATCAAGAGACGGACTTCACTCAAAACCGTACCATGGTGCTTACATACGACTAGGTTGGCGAACATGGAACATGTTGATCAGACTACACACGGAGGTGAATGCTGATCTGCTACTTCACTGATCGCAACGTTCCGAATGTCGTTTTTCTTGTGTTTCGGCTCATACAGAACTACAATAACTATCTCCCTTGTCGGCCATATTGATAGGCAATATGATGAGCATGTATAGAGAATATTTAAAAAAAAAAATGAGATAATGAGGAAAACACGAAGGAATTTGTGTTTGACAACCATATGTTGTTGATGCCTTTGTATGATCTGATGATATCGACTTCTTGATTTAGTTATTTATGCACAAATAATTCTTTGATTTAATAATATTTGATATTTCTCTATTAAATTTGCCTATCAAAACACGGCTGCCAGGGCCAATATTGTTGTTGTGGAAACTTCTGTGCTACGTTTTGTTTTACTTTGAAAATGTTATGTAACTTCACAAAAAGTTCAACAAAGTTTAATTGTCACTTAAGACAGTACAGAAATTGGCACTCCCAACATTTTAAAATAAATGTAAGACAAAATATCTAAGTCACTTGAACTTAAGTTCTTAATAACTATGTCTATGGAACTCCCAAATGATAAGTCAAAGTCAAGGTACACCTTGTACTGCTTGTTTCCAAACTAAATGTCGATTTATGCCAAATTGACTTCAGAACCTCAAATGCGGTTGTATTAACTGACCAATCAAATAGCATGATCAATTAACTCAATATTAGCCATTGGTTATACATTTAACAATAAGATAAGCCATGCCATTAATTGCTAAAACAGCTCAAGGCGACATATGACATTGATAACATCTATTGTTAACCATCCAGGCGAAATGTCTGAGAAGGTGAATATAATTAAGTAAGGTTGATTGAATAACAATAACATATACAAACTTAACAAACATGAAATATCCTTTTGATATTTCTTGACACACCGTTTTGACGACATGATGTAAACTTGTAACATATTTCAATTCATCATCAACAATAGCTAATCATAGTGAAATGCAAGAACTAAATTGTCAAATTTAACGGCTTTCAATTCATCATCAACATTCAAATTATACATAATCAATATATAGCTAAAGTCATAGTGAAATGCAAGAGCTAAATTGTCAAATTTAACGGCATAACAAAACAATGGATATAATCAGAGACCTAAAATAATGAGATGTTAATTTCAACACCCGCACGCATTCGTTCGATAAAACTACATTGCTGTAACACGTGCATGGAATACGCAATCATGATTCGTTACACAATCAATGTTATATACGTTCTGGGGTGTCTATGACGCTGGTGGTGCTCGTGAAGACATTCTATGCACAAGGAACCAAATGATGTCTCCTCCTTGCCGCTCAGAACTGTGGGGTTAGCATTACGACTGACTCGTTTGGGTCATGAAAGACGGACCAGTAGTAATGGTAACTTTTCCCAGGGAACGCCTTATTATAGCTAACAATTGTTGAAAACGGTTTCAAACACTATACAATAAAAATTATGCCAATTTTTTTTTGCGCCAACGTATAGTGAATTCTCTGAACAGTTCGCGCTTGATTTCTGCGAAGTCGAAGCCGTAGAAAGTATCTTTTACCCTTTACCACATACAGAAAGTTTTTAGCAGACGACTTTGAAAACATCAAGACAAAATACTCTATAATTGAAAGTATAAGTAGTCAATAGTGTCAAACCTGATACGACAGATACGTCATAGTTGTGGTTTCCCGTTTAAATGGTGATTAACGCAACTTTCAACGAAGTTTACTGGCCAAGTTATAAGAACTATCGGTACTATTTATCTTGTAACGGATGCACCAGTCGCAATGCTATCCCTGCCGCGGAGGCCTCAAGAGTAATCTGCATCTCGTAAATCAGTATTATCGGGACCATGTTACTTACTCGCATTAATATCAGACCAAAATTCTTCGATGCGCAACATTTTAATAAGAATATGTCAACCGCCATTTTGGAAATAAAACCGGGAGTAGAATTAATTGAAATTGCCCCCGTATCTTATTTTGTTCAGAATTGCCTACTTGGCACCTAGGCCAAACTGCATACTTTAACCACACATAGCACAATACTTACACGATTCTGCTGGACTAATATGAGCGTTTACTACTGCAGCGAAGAGTAGGCCTGGATTAAACGAGATTGAGTGAAGACTCAGATGGGCAAGTTTCCCAAGAGCCATTATGGCCCGACTGCCATTGGAATAGTACAAATTGGGTTTAATGGGCAGTGTGTATACAGATCACCCTATACACCTGCACAGCCTCATCAAGATTTACATTTTTCATAATTTACTAACATAAGCGTGTCAGACGCTTCTGTCGACTTGTGTAGATTCTGGTAAGATGCACGTACACTGTTCAGAAAGTCCCGTAGCTGAACTCGTATTTAAAACTCTAGATGTATCTTATAAGCAGTAAGTGTAAAACTTCTAGTATATCCCATGCACTTTAACCCTTTCCCACATACAACAAGTCCGCAGCAGATAACTTCGAAGACATCTAGGCGAAGACACGGACATCCTCGGTAAACGAAAGTATAATTGTTTTAAAGAGTTGAAAACAGTGTGGGGCAAAGAAAAGATAGCTCTTAAAATTAAAAGCAAATTCTCACTTTTGGCACAAACGGTTTCTACAGCTGCGTCAAAATGTATATGTATGTTGAAAAGGGTTAAACATTTCCCTCATGCACAAAATCTGCAGAAAACGACTTTGAAAACATAGCCGCAAAAATATTCTCATATAATAACGGAATAGAGTTTTTAAAACATTCTGACAAATGGAGAAATTGCTCCATTTGCCATAATGGTTTCAAATGTCTTCTGCTGCAGAGGCGTCTATATGTGGACACGGGATAAGGGATAACGAAAAGGAGACGCCACAAGACCCCGAATCACCTGGCGCGTCTCATTTGTAAAAATCAATGGTTCAAACAATGCTTATTATAGTCATGCAATATCAACATGCTCGACGGTTGTCAAGACATAACGGTCACGAAAACATCTAATGGCGCCACTATTGTGACATTTTCATTGTAAAGTAGCTCCTGAAATCTCAATAATAAAATCTAATTTACCTTTTCAATGAAGAGGCATATATTTAACGTTTGTATCTTCGAGGAAAATATATAGGGCAACGTATTGTAAAAAAATGGAAGTATAATTCTGACACACGGGTTTACATTGCTAATAGTGAAAACAATGTAAGTAATAAATAATTCAAAACTATTTTGGCAGTAAATGATGAAAAGTCAAGAACATGTATGAAGCATAGAAGATCATTATTTGGATATTTATTGTACTGGAAATTGAATTTATAACTCTTATTTTATCTCAGAAGTATGATTATAATATTTCAAGACAATTTTGAACAGTTTTAAAACTTTGACTTTCATATCTATTGTCTGGAGTTCAGCACATCATATGATTTAAACCCGGCCGGGTAGCTCAATTGGTAGCGTATCTGACTCGTGATCTGGAGGTCACGGGTTCGATACCCGGTTGCGGCGACATTCTTTCGGGCGATGTTTTCCATTGCCTCTCACCTCTGATATATGTGAGAAAGTAGTCAGTGGCTTCGAAAGAATGTTGTGTAAGTACTGGTGTGGGAAAGCCAGGAAAACATGGGTAGGTGCACTGACCGCCGTGATATGACCAAAGCTGTTGAAAGCGGCGTTAAACTCCAAACAAACAAACAAACAAATCATATGATTTAAAAAAAAAAAAAATACACTGCATTGTACCAAACAAAAATGATGAAATATATATAGTTTACACATGTAAATATCTATGTTTTGTTCATCTTCGCATATGTCTGTGTTATATCAAATAAATGCGTATACATATAACTACTTCATGACTTTCTTAAAATATGTATATTGTTTCGTTTGTAACTACAAACTATGTAAAGTTAACGTTACAAAATGAGTATCTATTTATCTATCATATGTTTTTGCATAGACGTTTCCAAAAGTCGTCTGCTTCAGATTGTTTGTACCAGTGTGGAAAAGGGTAAAATTGCCCAAGTTTTCCACACTTTTCATACATCATCGAAATCGATCTGATTGCTGCATCTTGGATCCCCTTATTCCGCTTTATATCATTGTAACTGGTATCAGAGGTTTAGATAAGGAGGATGAAGCTTTTCTTTGTTTTTAAATAATATTTCTCGTACGATTCAACAATCCCTATGTTTAAGAACTCGCAACAATCGCCTCACCGAGACGATTCTTTTGAGGGTCAAATAAGGATTTGAGGATGTGAAATACTCTTCTTATCTATAGCTCTGTGGTATCACCATCCTTGGTTTTTATTTTGTATTACACTGCACAATTGTTTAAGTCAACCAGGGATAAAATCTTATCTACGTCCCTGAGTCAACCAAAGATAAAACGCAAACAATAACATTCATGTACAATTTGTATGATAGATCGAAATGGAGCGAGTATGACGTAGGCATTGAAGTTTCAAATTTAAAAGATAAAGGGATTGTAGGTTGCGTGATTTTGTAGATCTAGGTCAAAATTTCAAAACGACAACTATTCGATTTTCTTTTTTTCAGTAGGAAATATTTAGACTTTAGAAGGTTATGCGAAACGACTTTCTGGTAACCGTCAAACTAACCTGCAAAAGCCTAAAATTGAGATCGATGTTTAACGCTAAAACTTTCAAATTCATCTGAAGCACACATCAATTTGCACAGGTGTATTACAACATAATGAATGTCTACGTCCCTGGTTTCAGTGACCTTGAGGCATATCTAGTTCAATTAACTATGCATGACGCTTTGTTACCTTTCGAAAACAGATAGCAAAACGAGGCGAAACACGTAAAAAAACTATATTGTAGACGTCTTTTGAAAACATCATGAGAAAATGGCTATTTGAACAACTTTCTTGCTTTATAATGAACTGTTTCCTGTCATTTCGTCTGTTCCTCTAATCTAAATAAAATGTTTCTTTCCTCATACGTTTTTGATTTCGAATTGTGTGACACAAATGGTAGTTGGGTTTTAACTCACCTGTTTATAAACCACGTGATGTAATATTCATCTTTTTCATATGTACGTCAACGCGCGAGAGTATTTGTTGGATATAGCTAGGTATAGCTCTCACTAATCTTCAAATGTAATTCTTCCTTTCTAAGTGCGCTGTTATTTATTCACTAAAAGGAAAACAAACATTTCGTTTCCCATTGCTGAATAATCTATATATAAAGCTGTTATAATGACTGATTTTTGACGGCGAACGAACCCTGGGGCGAAAATAGTCCACCAGACAGTATTATTTTTTTCTAATCTGGTTTCCTGCTGTGGTAATTATTTACCATATTTGGCCTACATACAGGGAAACAGCGTATGTTTATGCCAAATATGGATTCCGTATCATCGGAGTGAGAAATGATAGACACAATCTTTTTGGGAATTTTAGTGTTGTTTAAGGTAAGAACGCTGACGTATAATCATTTAAGTAGGTTTAGTTTTTATCATTTGTCATAAATATCTGACAAAAAAGCCATTAATTGCGGTTGACCTATAAATATGTTTAAAATAGCAGAAGATGTTTTACTTTGAATCCCATTATGACTCTTGACTCTTCATGTTGAAACAAAACATTAACTCTTGTTCTTAGAGAAGTTAGTAAATGTATGCGGTTCATGGCTTGAATAAATTATTGCAATCAAGATTCCATACTAGAGTACTAGTTAAACATGGGTCCCGTTAAACATCTATTGTCATTTTCGCTTTTATTCGCATTGGATTCGTGTATTTACACACTTTTAAAGTGTGGGCCCCCTCTTACTAAGTCGTACTTATCTAAGAAATTCAACTTAAAATCAGGAAGTCAGTTCAACAGAAGTTTGAATATGAGCATATTGAAGATTGTAACGAAATCACATGCAGTGAGTTAATATATCGTACAGGTCCCTGTTCTCGAACCGTACCTATTCTCGAAGGCTGCCAGACTTTTCGACCCTCCGACTTGTCAACCCCTTATTTACACAACTTTTCGACCCCTCGGAGCGTATTTCCAAAAATGCATTATACGTAATACATTTTATGTGAACCGATGCTTTGTTTACTTACACATAAATTGTTGAATTTAATTCACTTACCGCCAGTCCATCCAAATAAGATTTATTAGCTATATGGTATTCACCCTAGTATCGGCATCACAACTCACATATTGGTTGAGGTTTTTTATGCAAGTACATAATATAATGTATCACCATAGCTCGGTAACTACGCTGGTAGCCAGACTTTTTGACCCCCAGGGGTGTAATTGTCGAGCCCCGTAAGCTCAGTCGGTAACAAATTACAATACAGGCATTCGAAGCTTCTGCAGGGGAGACACTCAAAATCCCCTCAGTCAAAATCCCCTCACCCTGAAAATGATAGGGTAGTCAAAATCCCCTCGACCTAAATGTTAGGGTAGTCAAAATCCCCTCGACCGAAATGATAGGGTAGTCAAAATCCCCTTGATGGGATTAGCAGGGTAATCATAATGTATGACATTAAGAGATATCCAAGGTGTCTAAGGAGGCTAAAATAACATTGCATTAAAAAGACAAATAACATATAGTAAGTAATTTTAATGTTTTAAATACATAACGCAGTAAATCATTTTAATAAATATTCAGCACACAATATTTTATAAAACACTTTATATGATTAAAACTCTTTAATAATCGAATTTTCGACCACTTGGTCTTTATCAAGATTAAATAAATACAACAGAAATTTATGTGCAGTTCATCTTTGTTTCAAATATATCAAGTTGTGATGAGGAGACGTTGTCAGGACAATATGACGTCAGTTCCGTCACGGCGTCATACAATTCCCGTACTTTTCCATCTGCTGAAATGCGGCACTCTATGGACAAATATCTTCCCTTCCTGTGAACACACATGCGTTTTTCCATGACTCAGGACCGAGTCATCCAGCATATGAAAAGAATTAAAGATAATTGGCAGAAATGTGTACAAAAACCTGCAATTAATACTACCTAATATTATATAAATTACTTATAACAATAACACTAACGATATATCATTATCGTCTGTATTATCATCATACCCATTAGCATTAGTGCATCACTTTAATATCACCACCAATTGAAATTAAAAGATGTAATGATATGTTGTTTTTATTATCCTCAGCATTAATAAAAACAATTATTATTATTATTAATTATTATTGGCCGGATTGCTTAAGCAATTCCGGTCTATAGATTGGCGATGTCCGTCTGTCTGTCTGTCTGTCTGTCCGTCAACATTTTGGTTAAAGTTTTAGGTTAGGCAAAATGGTTAAAGTTTCTGGTTAAGCAAAATCTCAGCACAAGAAAGGGTTGCAAACTTGAAACTTTGCCTGAAGGTAACCAGTAACAAGTTCTATTGATTTCTATTGTTACTTTGACCTTGACCTTAGTTTGTCGATTTTCAAGGTCAAATTGCCGACAATCCGGCCTTACCGTCTTCAGCGGTTTCTTGTTATTATTATTATGTTGTTTTTATTATCATCAGCATTAATAACAACAATTATTATTATTAATTATTATTATTATTCTTCTTCTTATTATTAATATTATTTTTAATTATTATTATCATTATTATGTCTCCCCTTCTCCGAAAGGGGGGACATGCTGTATTTGTAGTTATTCTTATTATATCCCCAACAACAAAGTTGGGGGATATATTGTTTTTGCACGGTTTCTTATTATTACGATTCCCCAACAGAGTTGGGAATCGTATTGTTTTTCTACTGTTTTTTCTTATTATTATTATTGTTTATTCTCTTTCTTCTATCCAAATTTTTGTCCAGAGCAATTCTCATATAAACTACTTGATGGAATTGATTGAAACTTGGAACATAGATAGATGGCCATGTGAAGTTGTGCAAGAGGCAAGAATGATAACTCCGAGTCACTTTTTTGCAAAGTTATCTCCCCTTTTTCAATATTTTAATCAATTTTTGTCAGAGCGATATCTTGTGAAAGAATGGTCAGATAATATTGAAACTTGGAACATAGATAGATGACACTGTGCAGTTGTACAACATGCAATAATTATAACTCTGGGCCACTTTTTTGCAAAGTTATCTCCCCTTTTTCAATATTTTAAAAATTGGGTGATTTGAGCTTGTATAACTCGATAACGCAAAGTGATAGAGACTTGAAACTTAGTGCAAGTGTTTCCAATCAAGTGATACTACTTTCTCAAGTTTATTAGCGCATGACCGAATACTCGTTTCTGATTGGTTGATTTTTTGAACTTGTATAACTCAAAAACGACAAGTGATAGAGACTTGAAACTTAGTACATGTGTTTCTAATCAAATGGTACTACTTTCTCAAGTGTATTAGCGCATGACCAAATACTCGTTTCTGATTGGTCAATTTTTCGGACTTGTATAACTCAAAAACGACAAGTGATACTCATAGAGACTTGAAACTTAGTACATGTGTTTCTAATCAAGTAGTACTACTTTCTCTATTGTATTAGCGCACAACCGAATACTCGTTTCTGATTGGTCGATTTTTCGGACTTGTGTAACTCAAAAACGACAAGTGATAGAGACTTGAAACTTAGTACCTGTGTTTCTAATCAAGTAGTACTACTTTCTCTATTGTATTAGCGCACAACCGAATACTCATTTCTGATTGGTCGATTTTTCGGACTTGTGTAACTCAAAAACGACTAGTGATAGAGACTTGAAACTTAGTACATCTGTTCCCAATCAAGTAGTACTACTTTCGCAAGAGTATTAGCGCATGACCGAATACTCGTTTCTGTTATCTCCCCTTGTTAAATAAAATGGCAAGGGAATCGTTCGTAACTGTTCCTACAGTTACAATCTCTAGTTATGTCTCCCCTTCTCCGAAAGGGGGGACATGCTGTATTTGTAGTTATTCTTATTCTTATTATTATTATTCTTCTTCTTCTTCTTAACTTTTGTTTGTCCAGAGCAGAACTCGGAAACTACTTGAAGTAATTGATTGAAACTTGGAACATAGATAGATGGCAATGTGAAGTTGTGCACTTTGCAAGAATTATAGAGTTATTGCCCTTTAATTATAGAAATTACCTAAAATTGGTCTTGTCAGCTCAATAACTTTAGAAGCCTCTGTCCAACAAAATGCGTATTGGCATAATACCTCGGACAAGTTTGATAACCAGCCATATCCTTGTAGTCACCTGAGAGTTATTGCCCTTTAATTATAGAAATTACTTCAAATCGGTATTGTCAGCCCAATAACTTTAGAAGCCTTTGTCCAATCATCACCAAATTTGGTCAGAATGTGTGTTGGCATAATATCTTAGACAAGTTCGATAAAAAGTCATATCGCTAGAGTCACTTGAGAGTTATTGTCTTTTAATTATAGAAGTTACCTAAAATACTTCAGAAGCCTTTAAAGGGACTGAACACCATAATGGTCCAAAATCGTTATATTTTATACTTATTCTAATTAATCCACAATGTGTCGATATATATGTATCGTAATGTTGTAGAAGGTCGTACACGTCTTGTTTTTCATTATTTCATAGGAAATAAGCAGTTTAAAAAAACGTCCGCTCCGTGTTTTCCCGTTTAAAAATACCGTGGAATTTCCTCTTGCTCATTTGAATTTGTGGATTCAATTCGGCATTCTGTAACACTATCGACTCATTACATTCATGTATGCGTGAGTGTAAGGAACGACAACTCTGCGAAGGAGATTGTCAATTCGGTTTTAGTGATCACGTGATAAATATACAGCGATATTTTTAGATTTACTGGGTTACTAACCCAGTAGATTTTACAATCCAAAATAACGAAAAATCTCCGCAATATTAATAGTGTGCATATATTGTAGTACATCAATCAGCAAATCTCAATGCCTTACATGCAAAAACATCAAGGTAATAGCAATTTTTAACAATTTTCTTTTATCCCGCTTTTTTCTCATATGGGATTCAGTCCCTTTAATTGTCCAATCACCACCAAATTTGGTCAAAATGTGTATTGGCATAATATCTCGGACAAGTTTGATAATCAGCCATATCGCTTTAGTCACTCGAGATTTATTGCCTTTTAATTATAGAAATAACCTCAAATCGTTCTTGTCCGATCAATTTTATTTAATTGTTACCAAATTTAGAAAATATGATGATGGCAGAATATCTTTGTCAGGTTCGATAACTAACCACGTTATCTAAGTCACTCCACACTTATGTCCCTCGAAATGGCCAAAACTGTATTAACAGTGTCCGCCCTCTAAATTTGCCTGACGTACAACCAATTATCACTATACTTGGTCTTAAAAAAACAGGACGGGCGTATTTTGTGACAGTTGGCGCTCTTGTTGTCGCTATATTTTTAAAGTCATCTACTGAAGATTTGTTGTATGTGGGAAAGGGTTAAAACCTTTAAAAGGCTTTATTCATTATTGTGGCCTTAACTTGTCGATCTTCAAATATAGAGTTGTCTCATGATCACTGAGAAGATTCACTTGAGTACACACAACATAGGTAAATAATGATTTCAATATGCAATACACTCTGGTATAAACTTAGTTTGTACATGTACTGTGGTTAAATGCATAATGATGAATTTTAATTGTAACATTTCCAACGTCAGCAGCATGTTGTTTTATCATTATAGCCTGTGAGTTTCAGGTTGAATTTATGACTTTTATGACGGTAATGTTACATGTATATATACCACATTAGTATATGACATTACTGTACTCAGTTATCATAACTGGGGCATAAAGATATATATATAAGATATGTCATAGATGTTTGTTACTCTTAGCTTTTAGGCCCTTTTAATAATTTGAGAATTGGAAGAAAATGGGACTTGCCTGTTTTTTTGAGCAACTTGAAGTCTTCTCTTGTTTTTTCCAACATTTTTTTCTTCTTCTAAAGTTTCCCCACTGTGAATATCTCTCTTATTATCAAACCAAACCTTATGATGTGGTTACTCAATGAGACTATTATTTTGAGTACCCACATTACATAGGGTTATAGGGTCAAATATGGAATTTAGAACATGCAAAACGCCTCTTTATCTAGAGCTCTGCATAATTATGAATTCTAGTTTTAACACGTTATTCAACTTCCGCAACACATTGAATTATGCCTGCCAGTTTCAGGTTTAATTTATGACTTTGGTGACATAAAGATTAAGGCATATTAATTATGTCATGCCATCTTTTTGTATCGGCCGCCTTTTTGCTAGGCAAATTAAGCTTTTTGACACCTATAGGGTCCTTTAATATGACTTGCTTGTTTTTGTGCAATTTCACTTGTTTTTCCTCTTTTTTTAGATCACCTAGAGCCAATTTAGGCTCAAGGTGAGCTATTCTGATCACTCTGTGTCCGTCGTCATCCGTCGTTAACTTTTAGCTTTAAACATCATCTCCTCCTGAACCGCGAGAACAATTTCCACCAAACATCACAGGAATGTTCCTTTGGTGGTCCTCTTTCAAAATTGTTCAAAGATTTAAATTCCATTGAGAACTTGGGTTGCTGCGGCATCAGAAAGGGGACAAAATGTCCAAACTTTAAAAATCTTCTCCTCCGAATCTGCCTGTCAGATTCAAATATAATTTGGTAGAAATGTTCCTTGGGTGACCCTCTATAAAAATTGTTCAAGCCATACTGATTGATCGAAAAACATGGCAGTCAGGCGGCATCAGAAAAGGGGCAAAATGACAAAATTTGAAAATTCCATTTTTATGAAAGTGCTTGTCTGATTTTAAGAAAATATAATACGAATCTTACTTTAATGATCCTCTATTTAATTTTCTTAAGCCAGTTTGATGGGTTACACAATCATAGCAACAAGGCGTCATCACAAAAGGGGTAAATTGAACTTTTAGCTACAAATGACAACCAACTCCTACCATTCCAATAGACCAATTTCCACAAAACATCACAGGAATATTCCTTTGGTGGTCCTCTTTCAAATTTGTTCAAAGATTTAAATTCCATTGAGAACTTTGGTTGCTGTGGCATCAGAAAGGGGACAAAATGTCCAAACTTTAAAAATCTTCTCCATCCTAATCTGCCTGTCAGATTCAAATATAATTTGGTAGAAATGTTCCTTGGGTGACCCTCTATAAAAATTGTTCAAGCCATACTGATTGGTCGAAAAACATGGCAGTCAGGCGGCATCAGAAAAGGGGCAAAATGACAAAATTAGAAAATTCCATTTTTAGCTCACCTATGCATGAAGTGCAAGGTGAGCTTATTGGGATCACATTTTGTCCGGCGTCCGTGCGTCATGCGTCGTCAACATTTGAGCTTGTTAACACTCTACAGGCTACATTTTACATCCAATCTTCATGAAAGTTTATCTGAGAACGTTCATCTCCATAAAATCTTGAACAAGTTCGAAACTGGGCCATATGAGGTCAAAAACTAGGTCACTAGGTCGAATTGAAGGGAAATCTTTTTAACACTCTGGAGGCCACATTTTCAACTTGAGCATGTTGAAACTTTATCAGAATGTTTGTCTTAATGATATGTAGGTCAAGTTCGAACATGGGTCACGTCGGGTCAAAAAGTAGGTCACTAGGTCAAATTGAAGGAAAATCTTGTTAACACTCCGGAGGCCGCAATTTTTGCTTAAGCAGTTTAAAAATTTGTCAGAATGTTTGTCTTAAAAATATCTAGGTCAAGTTCGAATATGGGTTATGCCGGGTCAAAAACTAGGTCACTAGGTCAAATTGAAGGAAAATCTTGTTAACACTTTGGATGCCGCATTTTTTGCTTCAGCAACTTGAAATTTGTTCAGAATGTTGAGCTGAATAATATCTAGGCCAAGTTCGAATATGGGTCATGCCGGGTCAAAAACTAGGTCACAAGGCCAAATTAAGGGAAAATCTTGTTAACTCTGTAGAAGCCGCATGTTTTGCTTCAGTGGCTTGAAATTTGGTCAGAATGTTGAGCTGAATGATATTTAGGCCAAGTTCGAATATGGGTCATGCAGGGTCAAAAACTAGGTCACAAGGCCAAATTAAGGGAAAATCTTGTTAACTCTGTAAAAGCCGCATTTTTTGCTTCAGCAGCTTAAAATTTGGTCAGAATGTTTGTCTAAATGATATCTAAGCCAAGTTCGGTTATGGGTCATGCCGGGTTAAAAACTAGGTCACTAGGCCAAATTGAAGGGTAATCTTGTTAACACTCTGGATACTGATTTTTAGCTCTACTGGCCAAAGGCCAGAAGGGCTTATGTCGTGGCGATTTGTCCGTCGTCCGTGCGTGCGTGCATCCGTAAACAATTTGTTGTTAACACGATACAGTCTTTACTTTTGATTGTATCTCAACCAAATTTATACAGTAGTTAGATATCCATGAGAGCTTGGTTCCTTTCGAAAACCAGCCAGATCCGCCCATGCATGACTGGATTATGGCCCTTGAAATGGTCAAAATTGCTATAAAAGAGCTTGTTAACACGATACAGTCTTCACTTTTGATTGTATCTCAACTAAACTTATACAGTAGTTAGATATCTATGAGAGCTCGGTTCCTTTCGAAAACCAGCCAGATCCGCCCATGCATGACTGGATTATGGCCCTTGAAATGGTCAAAATTGCTATAAAAGAGCTTGTTAACACGATACAGTCTTCACTTTTGATTGTATCTCAACCAAACTTATACAGTAGTTAGATATCCATGAAAGCTCGGTTTCTTTCGAAAACCAGCCAGATCCGCCCATGCATGACTGGATTATGGCCCTTGAAATGGTCAAAATTGCTATAAAAGAGTTTGTTAACACGATACAGTCTTCACTTTTGATTGTATCTCAACCAAACTTATACAGTAGTTAGATATCCATGAGAGCTCGGTTCCTTTCAAAAACCAGCCCATGCATGACTGGATTATGGCCCTTGAAATTGTCAAAATTGCTATAATAGGGCTTGTTAACATGATACAGTCCTTATTTTTTATTGTATCTCAATCAAACTTATACAGTAGTTAGATATCCATGAGAGTTTGGTTCATTTCTAAAGAACGGCCAGATCTACCCATGCATGGCTGGATTATGGCCCTTGAAATTATCAAAATTGCTATAATACAGCTTGTGAACACAATAGAGCTTCCATTTACTATCTGATCTTCACCAAACTTAGATGGTATTTGAATATTGATGACATATTGGTTCCTTTTGAAACAAGCCAGATCAATGCCAGTAGAGCATAGGCCCTCATGGGCCTCTTGTTAAATTTCAGCATGATGAAACTTTATCAGAATGTTTTTCTTGATGATATGTAGGCCAAGTTCGAATATGGGTCATGCTGGGTCAAAAACTAGGTCACTAGATCAAATTGAATGAAAATCTTGTGAACACTTTGGATGCCACATTTTTTGCTTCAGCAGCTTGAAATTTGGTCAGAATGTTTGTCTGAATTATATCTAGGTCAAGTTCGAATATGGGTCATATTTGATCAGAAACAAGGTCAATAAAGGAAAATATGGTTCAAACTCCGGAGGCCGCATTTTTACTTTGAGCAAGTTGAAACGTCAGAATGCTGTCTTGATGATATCTAGTCCATGTTGGAATATGGGTCATATCAGGTAAATAAAATATAGATCACTAGGCCAAATGAAGGAAAGTATTGTTAGCACTGTGGAGGTTGCATTCAGAATAATTGTCTTGATGTGTTTTGCATTGCAGTACATTGTATAATTAAGGTGGAGCGATCCAGGGCCATCGTGTTTGTCTGATTTTAAGAAAATATAATACGAATCTTACTGTAATGATTCTCTATTCAATTTGTTTAAGCCGTTTTGATTGGTTACACAATCATATCAACCAGGCGTCATCACAAAAGGGGTAAATTGAACTTTTAGCGTGACAAATGACAACCAACTCCTACCATTCCAATAGACCAATTTCCACAAAACATCACAGGAATGTTCCTTTGGTGGTCCTCTTTCAAAATTGTTCAAAGATTTAAATTCCATTGAGAACCTTGGATTGCTGCGGCATCAGAAAGTGAGAAAAATACCCAAATTTTAAAATCCTTTTCCTCCATAATCTGCTTGTGCGATTGCAAGATAATTTGGTAGAAATGTTCCTTAAGTGACACTCTAAATAAACTGTTGAAGCCATATTGATTTCGTTGAAAAACAGGGCAGCAAGGCGGCATCAGGAAAGGTGCAAAGTGACAAAAACTTTATAATTCCATTCTTATTAAAGTTCTTGTTAGATTTCAAGATATAAATGGCCTTTACTGATAAGCTGTTTCTTCAGAAGTGTCCACTCCTTGCAGTTTCATTTGCACTCCTTGATCAAATTTTCCCAGATATTTGCAGTTAAATATTTGCTACTAATTTACTATCAATTAGGTTTTGATTTAGGGCCATCTTGGCCCTTCTTGGCCCTCTTGTTTTCTAACCCTTTCCAACATACAGACACTTTCTGGCACCTCTGCAGCAGACCACTTTTGAAAACACTTTGACAAAAGTAGAAATTGCTCAAAACCAACAATTTCTCCTTTTGCCACAGTGTTTTCAACTTTATTCAATTATTATACTCTCATTTATAGAGATTTTCCATGTTTTTTCATGATTGTTTTCAAAGTCATCTAATGCGGATTTGTTGTATGTGGGAAAGGGTTAAGTTGAAGGATGCAGAAGCATGAAATATCCTGTGTGACTGTCGGCGATAGGTTCAATATAGAACTGATAGAAATTCAAAATCCTGAATTTGTCATGTTGTCTAAAATTAGAAAATCTTCAACTGATAAAAATTGAAATTTTGAATTTTATCAGAGATAATCTTTAGACTATAGGTGGGTGTAACCATTTACATTCTTCTTTACATTTAATTAATCCCCTATTCTGACACATATGAACCTTTGCAGCAGATGGAATGTGGAAATGTGGGAAAAGGATAATTGTATGCATACATGCAGTCATTGAAATTAACTTTTAAAATTCACTGGTCGAAAAATCCTTACTGTTTGGTTATTGTTATATATATATGCAATTTACATGTAAAAATACACTGCCCAAAGGAACCTCTTCACTGGTTCAACCAAAAGTAACACCGGCCACAGACCATAGGCATACTATTAAGTATTATGTAGTAGCCCAGGACTTAATGAAGAAGAAATTGAAATTAGATGTACTTAATTATAGTCTACATTATGCGTGAGATCTTACACAGTTTGTTGGTACTGTCATTATTATGTCTCCCCTTCTCCGAAAGGGGGGACATGCTGTATTTGTAGTTATTACGATTCCCCAACAGAGTTGGGAATCGTATTGTTTTTCTATTGTTTTTTCTTCTTCTTATTATTATTACGATTCCCCAACAGAGTTGGGAATCGTATTGTTTTTCTATTGTTTTTTCTTCTTATTATTATTATTCTCTTTCAGCTATCCAAATTTTTGTCCAGAGCAATACTCATAAACTACTTGATGGAATTGTTTGAAACTTCCAACATAGATAGATGGCAATGTGAACTTGTGTAGTTTTCAAGAATGATAACTCTGAGCCACTGTTTTGCAAAGTTATCTCCCCTTTTTCAATATTTTAATAAATTTTTGTCAGAGCGATATCTTGTGAACGAATGGTCAGATATTATTGAAACTTGGAACATAGATAGATGGCACTGTGCAGTTGTACAACATGCAAGAATTATAACTCTGGGTCACTTTTTTGCAAAGTTATCTCCCCTTTTTCATTTTTTTAATAATTGGGTGATTTGAACCTGTATAACTCGATAACGAAAAGAGATAGAGACTTGAAACTTAGTACAAATGTTCCCAATCAAGTGACCTACTTTTTCATGTGTATTTGAGCTTGACCGAATACTCGTTTCTGATTGGTCGATTTTTCGGACTTGTATAACTCGAAAATGACTAGTGATAGAGACTTGAAACTTAATACATGTGATTCTAATCAAGTAGTACTACTTTCTCAAGTGTATTAGCGCATGACCGAATACTCGTTTCTGATTGGTCGATTTTTCTGACTTGTATAACTCAAAAACGACAAGTGATAGAGACTTGAAACTTAGTACATGTGTTTCTTATCAAGTAGTTCTTCTTTTGCATGTGTATTAGCGCATGACCAAATACTCGTTTCTGATTGGTCGATTTTTCGGACTTGTATAACTCAAAAACGACAAGTGATAGAGACTTGAAACTTAGTACATGTGTTTCTTATCAAGTAGTACTACTTTTGCATGTGTATTAGCGCATGACCGAATACTCGTTTCTGATTGGTTGATTTTTCGGACTTGTATAACTTAAAAACGACAAGTGATAGAGACTTGAAACTTAGTACATGTGTCCCTAATCAAGTAGTAGTACTTTCGCAAGTGTATTAGCGCATTACCGAATACTCTGGGCCATTGTGTTATCTGCCCTTGTTCAATAAAATGGCAAGGGAATCGTTCGTAACTGTTGCTACAGTTACAATCTCTAGTTACGATTCCCCAACAGAGTTGGGAATCGTATTGTTTTTCTACTGTTTTTTATTATTATTCTTCTTCTTCTTCTTATTATTATTATTATTATTTTCTTTCTCCTATCCAAATTTTTGTCCAGAGCAATACTCATAAACTACTTGATAAAATTGATCGAAACTTGCAACATAGATAGATGGCAATGTGAACTTGTGTAGTTTTCAAGAATGATAACTCTGAGCCACTTTTTGCCAAAGTTATCTCCCCTTTTTCAATATTTTAATCAATTTTTGTCAGAGCGATATCTTGTGAACGAATGGTCAGATATTATTGAAACTTGGAACATAGATAGATGGCACTGTGCAGTTGTACAACATGCAAGAATTATAACTCTGGGCCACTTTTTTGCAAAGTTATCTCCCCTTTTTCATTTTTTTAATAATTGGGTGATTTGAACTTGTATAACTCGATAACGAAAAGAGATAGAGACTTGAAACTTAGTACAAATGTTCCCAATCAAGTGACCTACTTTCTCATGTGTATTTGAGCTTGACCGAATACTCGTTTCTGATTGGTCGATTTTTCGGACTTGTATAACTCGAAAATGACTAGTGATAGAGACTTGAAACTTAGTACATGTGATTCTAATCAAGTAGTACTACTTTCTCAAGTGTATTAGCGCATGACCGAATACTCGTTTCTGATTGGTCGATTTTTCTGACTTGTATAACTCAAAAACGACAAGTGATAGAGACTTGAAACTTAGTACATGTGTTTCTTATCAAGTAGTTCTACTTTTGCATGTGTATTAGCGCATGACCGAATACTCGTTTCTGATTGGTCGATTTTTCGGACTTGTATAACTCAAAAACGACAAGTGATAGAGACTTGAAACTTAGTACATGTGTTTCTTATCAAGTAGTACTATTTTTGCATGTGTATTAGCGCATGATCGAATACTCGTTTCTGATTGGTCGATTTTTCGGACTTGTATAACTCAAAAACGACAAGTGATAGAGACTTGAAACTTAGTACATGTGTCCCTAATCAGGTAGTAGTACTTTCGCAAGTGTATTAGCGCATTACCGAATACTCTGGGCCATTGTGTTATCTGCCCTTGTTCAATACAATGGCAAGGGAATCGTTCGTAACTGTTGCTACAGTTACAATCTCTAGTTATTATTATTATTCTCTTTCAGCTATCCAAATTTTTGTCCAGAGCAATACTCATAAACTACTTGATGGAATTGATCTAAACTTGCAACATAGATATATGGCAATGTGAACTTGTGTAGTTTTCAAGAATGATAACTCTGAGCCACTTTTTTGCAAAGTTATCTCCCCTTTTTCAATATTTTAATCAATTTTTGTCAGAGCGATATCTTGCGAACGAATGGTCAGATATTATTGAAACTTGGAACATAGATAGATGGCACTGTGCAGTGCAAGAATTATAACTCTGGGCCACTTTTTTGCAAAGTTATCTCCCCTTTTTCATTTTTTTAATAATTGGGTGATTTGAACTTGTATAACTCGATAACGAAAAGAGATAGAGACTTGAAACTTAGTACAAATGTTCCCAATCAAGTGACCTACTTTCTCATGTGTATTTGAGCTTGACAGAATACTCGTTTCTGATTGGTCGATTTTTCTGACTTGTATAACTCGAAAATGACTAGTGATAGAGACTTGAAACTTAGTACATGTGATTCTAATCAAGTAGTTTCTCAAGTGTATTAGCGCATGACCGAATACTCGTTTCTGATTGGTCGATTTTTCTGACTTGTATAACTCAAAAACGACAAGTGATAGAGACTTGAAACTTAGTACATGTGTTTCTTATCAAGTAGTTCTACTTTTGCATGTGTATTAGCGCATGACCGAATAATCGTTTCTGATTGGTCGATTTTTCGGACTTGTATAACTCAAAAACGACAAGTGATAGAGACTTGGAACTTAGTACATGTGTTTCTTATCAAGTAGTACTACTTTTGCATGTGTATTAGCGCATGACCGAATACTCGTTTCTGATTGGTCGATTTTTCGGACTTGTATAACTCAAAAACGACAAGTGATAGAGACTTGAAACTTAGTACATGTGTCCCTAATCAAGTAGTAGTACTTTCGCAAGTGTATTAGCTCATTACCGAATACTCTGGGCCATTGTGTTATCTGCCCTTGTTCAATAAAATGGCAAGAGAATCGTTCGTAACTGTTGCTACAGTTACAATCTCTAGTTCTTATTCTTATTATTATTCTTCTTCTTCTTCTTCTTAACTTTTGTTTGTCCAGAGCAGAACTCGGAAACTACTTGAAGTAATTGATTGAAACTTGGAACATAGATAGATGGCAATGTGAAGTTGTGCACCTTGCAAGAATTATAACTCTGGGCCACTTTGTTGCAAAGTTATCTGCCCTTGTTCAATATTTTAATAGTGTAAACTTTGTCCAGAGCAGAACTCAGAAACTACTTGAAGGAATTTATTGAAACTTGGAACATAGATAGATGGAAATGTGAAGTTGTGCACCTTGCAATAATTATGAGTTATCTCCCCCTTCTTCAATATTTTAATAGTGTAAACTTTGTCCAGAGCAGAACTCAGAAACTACTTGAAGGAATTTATTGAAACTTGGAACATAGATAGATGGCAATGTGAAGTTGTGCACCTTGCAATAATTATGAGTTATCTCCCCCTTGTTCAATATTTTAATAGTGTAAACTTTGTCCAGAGCACAACTCAGAAACTACTTGAAGGAATTTATTGAAACTTGGAATTTAGATAGATGACAATGTGAAGTTGTGCACCTTGCAAGAATTATAACTCTGGGCTACTTCGTTGCAAAGTTATCTCCCCCTTTTCAATATTTTAATAGTCATTGACAAACTGCAATGGGGAGACATATGTTTTTTCATAAAAACAACCTTTCTAGTTTATGTCTGCTTTTGTATATTTAATGAGCATCTTTTCTCTGTAACAAAATAGGTGAGATTTCTGTGAAACTTTCACAGTTTCCTTGTTACTCTTTTCGGAGAAGAAATCTGAAATGTTTATGTCTTGGAAATAAAATGTTCTCTATTTTCTAAGAATATTCATGATCTACCGTAGCCTCATTTCAATGATGCATGAATGTTCGAAACTACTTGATGGTGTACTGTTTACATGTAGTTGTGGTAGAGCGTGGCCTCAGGTGTGGGAGGTTGCGAATTCAATACTCTGTCAGCCTCAGGTCATATACCAAATACTTAAAAAATGGCAGTTGTGGCTTTCCCTCCTTGGCACTCAGGTTGTTGAGCTAACAGCTACAACTTACATTTAAGCTCAGGTGACCTTAGTTACGAATGCTGTCTAATTATCCAGGAAATATTGTGATATAACTGATTTTATTTCTTGAAAGGGACGTAAAACAAGCACTCCCAGTGACACTGGTTTATGTGTGCAGAAAATATGAGCACTGCATGTAGCTTAGTGGATGTTTAAATTTTCCACTCAATTTTTTTTTCGGGGCAAGCATAATTTTATAGTTTCGCTAATTATAAGTCTGTTTGTCTGTCTGTTCAGCTGTCCGTCCTGTTTTTGTCTGAGCAATTTCTCAGCAACAACTGACTTTGATTCAATAAATCTTAATGGAAAGCTTCACAAGAGGAGATGTGAATATTATCACCATGTTTCGGCTCGATGATTTTCGATGATTTTCCCCAGAGTTATTACCCGTTTAATTGCTATGTAATAATTTAAGACATGATTTCAAAGTTGAGATTATTCTATACCCGCCATACAAATATGTCTTTGAAATATTCTCACATTCAACAAATCTGCAGCAGATGGCTTGAAAACGATAAGGCAAAAGTATTAATGATAATCTCAATAAATAAATTTCTTTAATAATATTGTGGCAAAAAGAGAACATTTTCATTTTTAAAATTAAAAATTATTTGATTTAATACATGTGAGAAAGATTAAACCCTTTCCCACTTGTAGACATCATTTGAAGTATCTGCAGTACAAGAATTTTGAAAGCATTTTGGAACAACTTAACCCTTTCCCTCATACGACAATTCTTTAGCAGACGACTTTGACATATTTTGTCAAAAAATAGAAAATCTCTATAATTGAATGGAAAACATTGTGGCAAAAGGAGAAATTGCTTGTTTTGAGCAATTTCTTCTTTTGTCACTATGTTTTCAAAAAGCTGTATGCAGAGGCGTCAATATGAGGGAAAGGGTTAAAATGGAGTCATTGCTCATTATAGATGTCAACATCAGGTGTGAACTGGTTACTTCTTTGGAAAAGCAGTTTTTTCACTGTTAACCCTTTCCCACAATATCATACGACATATCTGCAACAGACTACTTTGAAATCATCTAGAAAAGTTATGGAAAATTTCTGAAAATGAAGGCATAATTTCTCATTTTGTCACAATGTTTTCAAAAGTCGTCTGCTGCAACTCAACAGTCAACATTTTAATCTTAATAGGCCTTAAATTGGCTATGGACTATATATCTATAAGCTCTTCCACTATTTGAAATGCTAATATGGATAAGTCCTTTTAAAAAAGTTCAGCATTGAAAGTCCCGGCTTATCTAAAACTAAAATTGATTCAGCCTTGTTATAAAATATGACATTGTTGAATGCAGTAACGATATGTGAAGCTAGGTAAAAAAAACCTCTTAATTTTAAACTTAATGTTATGTAAAGTGGTTTACCTTGTGCGACAATCTAGGTCATTTTCCTGATAGCTTCTGCAGTATTGAGTTTAATAAGCCCGATACATATAGTTTGCCTTGAAATGAATATAGGCTGAAGTGTACATAATAATGTTCATATATAGGTGTAGCTTGACTTGTGACTTTAAGTTGGCGGAATTAAATAGTGGATTTAGGGTTAGTTGATGGTAAGTTGTAAAATTTCAGCTTATAAACATTTGAAAGGTTTCTCTACACTTAATTTTTTTGTTTGATTTACTTATTTTCTTGGCTTCATATCATTATACTTTCACACGCTAAACGAGTTGGCAACAGATGACAATATATTATTAATATGTTTAGTCAACAACAATATGGAAAATCCATTAATGAATGTATAATCATTGAGTTAAATTGCCAGTTGGAAAAAATTGCTGTTAAAATGGAATTGCTCTTATCTGTGATGAGCAGTTTCCATTTTTGTCACAATGTTTTAAAAAAAAATGTATGTAGGATATAATGCCTCAAAATGTCTCTGCATCTTGTAAAAGGTTAACAATTTCCCACATAGGACAATTCTGCTAAGTCGAGTTTGAACATATTTTGTCAAAGGATAGAACATTTTTATAATTGAATGGATATATATAACCTATGACTAAAAGTGGAAAACATTATGGCAAAAGGAGAAATTGCTTGTTTTGAGCAATTTCTTCTTTTGTCACCATGTTTTCAAAAGGCCTTCTGCTGCAGAGGCGTCAGAAAGCATCTATATGAGGGAAAGGGTAACTTTAATAATGCTTTCTGTGACACAAACACATTTTTCAATGCCTCTACAGCAGGTTGACTTTTGAAAACATTTTGGAGAAGAGGTAATGAAAGAATAAATAACTCAAATGTAACAATTTTCTTTAGTATCTACATCAAAGGAATAGAAACCCTTTCCAAAGTACAAATATGTTACAGCAGACAATTTAACTTATGTGAAAACGTTTTGGCAAAAGCTCTTAACCCTTTCCCACATATAGACGCTTTGTGACACCTCTGCAGAAGTAGACTTTTAAAAGCATTGTGGCAAAAGGATAAATTGCTTAAAAGAAACAATTGGTAATTTCTTTATTTGTCACATTATGTTTTCTACTTTTTGCTGTAGTTATATACCTTCATTTATAGAGATTTTCCTGGGTTTTGCAAACATGCTTTCAAAGTGGTTTGCTGCAGGTTTGCTGAATGTGGGAAAGGGTTAATGAGAAATTTGTATTTTCGCCTAGATGTTTTAATGACCATGCATACTTTAATTTTTAGAGATTTTTCACATAGACATTTATAATGTGGTCTGCTGCAGTTTTGTCATATGTGGGAAAGGGTTAAGGGCAAAAGAAAAAGGATGATGTTGTGTCCTAAATTTGTTGTTGCAGAGTCAAAAGTCTCTCCTTTACCCACCAGGGAAAAGGTTTAGTACTTTAATGTCATTGATACTATTTTTAAAACGCTATCTGAAAAACATGTATTCAACATCTGTTGTTCCAGTAGATAATGAAATATTGAGATTGACTTTGATTAGATCATGACCCATCGAAGTACAATTTAACTTTTTACATCTGATATTTTACAAATTATTGAGTATAAAGCTCTCTAGTTATATTAATGTTGGTTCAACACTGTTTTTATGTCAAAAATACATTACCAGTCATTTATTACCTGATATATACATCTCCTAACCCTTAATTCATCCAGAAAAAGAACTCGCCTAGCGTATCCCTCACGCCTGTGTGATATACACGGTCACCGGTAAATACCGGCGCACGAGGTCAACGTGTCACTTTTAGTTTCCTGGACACACCGACCTACAGGCTTGAATTTATTTTCATTTTTCTAAATTTATTTTCGTTGTCTAGTTAAAGCTTTCGCTTTAACGGGTCAATTCATTCAGTTAAACTGTACATTTACTTCTTGAACTTGAACTTTGTTTATTTATTGTTTGTGTTTAAGTTGTGTTTTTTTGTAGTAACAACTAGCTGAGAGCCGCGGGTGGTTACCCCACCCACTATTTCAGTTACGAGTCGGGTCTTGAATGACCGTGCATTAATTTTTCAATTAATTTTCAACGGTGAGATTTCCCGATCCGGTAGCGATAATATTGTTTATCGCCTTTGTTGTTGTTTTGTATAATTACATAGACATTTGGAGAATATTTAAAAAATATTTTTTCATTGAATTACGTCCGTAAAAACGAGTAGTGTGAAATAAAAGAATAGAAAATATTATTTTTTGTTTTTGAACTTCGTAATTTGATTTTGTATTTATACTATGTCACATAATGGTGAACAGAGGCGTGGCTCATGCGGTCATTTAGTGGCCTTGTGGGACACGCACTCTTCCTGCATTGCGTGCACTGAGTGCACAAAGGATTCACCATGTGAGTTCTGTTCGTTATGGTCGGCTTCCGTTTGGAAACAGGCCATATCGAGGAGGACTCACAAAAGCCGTAAGAGTAAAACTGTTCCTTTGAAGAAGAAGGTAAGTATTAGCTCTACGAGCGAAGGGGAATTCGAGGGTTTTTCCCCAACAGACTCCACGACTGGGTTGATTAGACGGAAGGACGTCACCAGCTTATGGCAGAGCTTTTCAATCTTCAGTCAAGACATACGCCTCTGTAACAGCCACGACGGGACCGTCTCGAAGTTCGGAGGAACGTATGATATCGTCTGGTCAAAAACAGACGACTGGTGTTAGTGCTGAACCTTCGGGTGAGGCAATGGGGCATTCTCAGGGAAACCTAACAGAATGGCCCCCTCTTTCACCACACTCAGTTGATAGGCATTCTTCGGAAGCCTACAGCAGAGTTCCAAATTACCCGGTCGGCGGGCAGAATTTGGGGACCGGTGATGGAGCATTACAATTGCCTATCATTGGTCCACAGGGTGATGCTTCCGAGCAAAACCCTTATGACTCCGGGCGACCGGGTACCGGGCAACCGGGTACCGGGCAACCGGGTTCCGGGAAACTGGACAGTCATATTACCTTGGTTAAATCGGGCACCGGGCAACCGGGCACCGGGCAACCAGGCAGTCATTTTGAAATGACGAGACCGGTCACCGGGCAACCGGGCAATCATTCTAGAATGATACGACCAGTCACCGGGCAACCAGGCAGTCATTCTGAAATGACTAGACCGGGCACCGGGCTGCATGAAGCGACCGGGCATTCTGTCAGTCAATTCAGCATGACTAATCCATACACCGGGAATGAGGACATGGGTCATTCATTTCACGATGAATGGGAGAATCAGCAAGGCAGTCATTCATACATGACTCGACCTGCCACCGGTCAACCAGGTACCGGGCAACCCGGTACCAGGCAACCGGGATCAGTGCGTCTCGATCGGATAGATACACGTTATCATTCTTTCGCAGCACAGCCTGATTATTTGGATATTCAGAACACTGGTTTACCAGGTTTTAATAACCAACCTGCTGACATAGATTACGGAGAGTACATATCGAGAAAATCATTCCGTTCTCCTAGGGGAACAGTGTATTATTCAAGAGATATTACTCCTCCACGTTACCAACCTTCATTACGAAGGAGTGATCGGTTCTATGACAGACAGGTTAGTGATGCCTACCGTGATCGTCAAATTCCTGATTATAGGAATTTACGACTCCCGGAAGGACACCTCTCCAAGAGGCAGTCCTTTGAAAGGCAATCCCCCGATCGGAATATTGCTTGTTCCGTTAAGGGGAAGTCGAAAAGATCACATACAGTGAGTTCGGCTCCGATGATTGACTCTGTGCAACCTTTCTCTGCTGCGGATAGAAGGTTGAGTTCACATGATCGTCACCAGCTTATGGATTTATCAGAGAATGAATCCATTTCTGGATAGGAAATTGGTCAACCGGTGGGAAGTCCGGTTAAGCACAATACTTCTCGTCGTAGGCCTAGACAATCCTCCACTTCTTCGTCTGACGAAGAAACGGAAAGTCTATTACCTATAGAAGACGAGCCGGCTGCGGATCGTTGGTCCCTGCAGCAGGCTATTGAAGAAGTTTTGAGGGTAGTGCCTAGCCCACCTCAATCACAGTTAGTGCTAAACTGGTTGAGAGATGGGAGGCCAGAGCGCGTCTGGGAGTCATGGTGGCTTCACATGACGATCATTTCGCCATAGCTCTGGCACTGCTACTTAAAGAGGAGAATGTCTCTAGCAGAGGGGCTAGCAGAATTCTGGAGGCTTTTGATACGGGGAATCGGCAACTGATGGCTCTGAATTTGCAGAACGCCACGGAAATGCTGTCCGCGAGGAGAGATGCGACACTTGTCAAATCCTCTTCTCTGCTACAAAATAGCAAGGACAGCTTAAGAGCCGCCCCCTTATCCTCCAATCTTCTCTTTGGTGGAAGGGTTGCTGCAGTGACTGTTACTGATTCGTCAGAACAATCCAGACGCCTTTCGGCGAGTGCAGTAAATGCTTTGTCACAGAGTCGTAAATACTCTGCACCGGCGGCTAAATGGACTAATACTAGGAAGCCCCCGGCGAAAAAGCAGAAACAGGAAGTGAAGGCTGTACCGCCTAAACAACCTCCTTCCACGGGCCGGAATTAAGCTAAACCGAAGCCCCGTTTCACGGGAGCTAAGCCGAAGCATACTTCCAGGTATGGTACGGCTCCTAGGCCGCAGCCCTAGGGGTACGCACCTCTCTATGACTATCCCGAGGCCGGAGATTGCAGTAGGGGGCCGCCTGTCATTTTTCAGGGAAGAATGGGGGAGTATCACGGAGGATCGTTGGATTTCATCCGTGATACAAGAAGGGTATCTAATTCCCATCGTTTCCCCCCCTCCCATGACAAGCGTGCCCATCGATCTGTCGTCACGCCATCCGACCATGTCAGAAGTGATTACATCACTTCTGAAAAAGAAAGCCATAGAGAGGGTTCTCAACCCCAATACTCGGGGTTTCTACAGCCGTCTTTTTCTCGTTCCGAAAAAAGACGGTCGGTGGAGACCGGTGATAGATTTGTCAGCCCTGAATCTATTAATACCGGTCGAGAAATTCAAGATGGAGTCGGCCCGCTCCATCAGAATGGCTATTCGGAAGGACGACTGGGCGGTCTCGTTAGACCTACAAGACGCCTATTACCACATTCCGATCGCTTCCTCGTCGAGGAAATACCTTCGGTTTGTGGTAAATGGAGAAGTGTACCAATTCAGGGCACTTCCCTTCGGCCTCAAGTCCGCACCTCGAGTATTCACGAAGATTACAAATGCTGTGGGAGCCTTTCTACGAATGAACGGGCCCCAGCTTCTTCAATACTTCGACGACTGGCTACTCCACAGAGCAGATCGTTTAATTCTCCTTCACGATCTGTCTCTAGCCTGGCGGACCATTCTGCGATTGGGCCTTATTCCCAATACGCAGAAGTCGGACTTAGTTCCGTCAAAGAGGTTTACATTCGTAGGGATGACCTTTCTCACCGACCTAGCGGTGATTCGGGTCCCTTCGGACAGAGTCGATTCTCTTTTCCGGAAGATCAGACTCACTCTGGATCAGGCTATGGTAACAGCCCGGTCCATGCTGTCAATTCTGGGGTCCCTGAGTGCAGCAGCCGACCTAGTCAGTCTAGGCAGGCTCCACATGCGGCCCCTTCAGTATCTTTTTCTGTCCCGGTGGCGTCCGTCTGTGGACTCACTGGAACAGGAGATAGCTCTGACGGATTTCTTCAAGTCACACCTTCGGTGGTGGCTGGATCCGTTAATCTATCTACAAGGGGTGCCCTTGATCACATCACCTCCGGATCTGTACCTTTTTACAGATGCCAGTGCTGTGGGTTGGGGAGCTCATTTAGAGCCACAGGGCCTAACAGCCCAGGGCATGTGGACAGCGGAGGAACGTTGTTTGCACATAAACAACTTAGAAGTGAGAGCAGTCCTGCTAGCTCTCAAACAGTTCTCTGCCTCCGTTGCGAACACAACTGTTTTATTGTCGACGGACAATACTACTGTTGTGTCCTACATTCGCAGGCAAGGAGGAACGCACTCCCATCTACTCTTTCTGGAGACATGGAAGTTACTCCTTTGGTGCCAGGCGACGTCGTTAGTAGTCTTAGTAAAACACGTCCCCGGCCATTTGAATGTCTTAGCGGACAGTCCATCCCGCCAAAACAAAGTTCTTCCGGCGGAATGGACACTGAATCAGAGTGTAGTAAACTCTGTATTCATGCGGATCGGGACACCACTGGTGGATCTTTTCGCCACCAGAGTCAACCATCGGCTGCCACTTTATGTGTCACCGATGTACGATCCTGCAGCCTGGGCAGTGGACGCACTGACCCTCGATTGGGACCGTCTATTCGGGTACGCGTTTCCCCCGTTCATTCTGGTCCCGATCGTACTACAAAAGGTTCTTCGTTCTCAACAGTGCAGAATCCTGTTGATAGCGCCATTTTGGCCCCAGAGGTCTTGGTTCAACGACCTCCTGGCCTGCCTGTCGGCACAACCAGTACGTCTTCCTCTTCAAGACGACCTTCTGTTTCAGCAACCGGGGCGGCATCTTCATACCAACCCGGCAATGCTTCATCTTCACGCTTGGACATTATCAAGCGATCGATCCGAGAGAGAAACTTTTCTCAAAAAGTTGCCTCTCGCATCGCTCAATCCAGAAGACGATCCACTAGAATCGTCTATGATTGCAAGTGGACAGTCTTCTCAGATTGGTGTCATGCTAGGTCGATCAATCCTGAGTGTCCCTCTGTAGCTAGGATTGCCGATTTCTTTCTTTTTCTTTTTGAAGATAAAGATCTAGCTGTTAGCACAATAAAAGGTTATCGTTCAATGCTTTCGAATACGCTTAAGTTCAAAGGGGGAGAGAGTATTGGTGCTAATCCATTTCTCTCGGAACTTATGCGATCATTCGAACTAGATAAACCCGTTTGTAGGAGTTTAACTCCAAAATGGGATTTATCTTGCGTTCTTTGGTCTCTTACAAAGGCGCCGTACGAACCTCTGTCTTCTGCTTCGTTAAAATTTTTAACTTACAAAACTGTCTTTCTTCTTGCCTTTGCGACCGCGCGTCGTAGAAGTGAGTTGCATGCGCTTTCAGTAGAAACCGGCTTTATCAGATTCAATGAATCTGATGGCTCGTTCACTCTACTTTATCAGTCAGGTTTTTTAGCCAAGAACCAGTTACCTTCGGTCCTTCCTAAACCAATCACGGTTCCCAGTCTTTCTGCGAGCTGTGGTCCGTTGGATGCCGACAGACTTCTATGTCCCGTTAGAGCTCTTAAGCTTTACCTTAAGAGAGTTAAAGGGACAAGGGGCCGTAGGAAGAGGTTGTTTCTCCCTCTGATAGGATGTAAGGATATATCAGCGGCTTCTATTTCCCGCTGGATATCCTGTACAATTAAATTAGCCTACACTAATCTTTCAGTTCGCGATCTCTCGTTTTTACGGATTCGTCCACATGAAATTAGAGCACTCTCCACTAGTTGGGCCTTTTCCAACAATGTGCCTTTAGAGGATATTCTTCGTGCCGCGGTATGGAAATCTCAATCGACTTTTTCAAATTTCTACCTGCGATCTATGTCTAAGCAAACTGAAAATCATCACTCTCTGGGGCCACTGGTGGCGTCTCAGCGAGTTATATGCTAAATTACATATTAGACACAACAATAAAGTACTTAACGATTGAAATTTATCAATCCATTCTCCTACTTTCACAGGCGGTTGTGTCTCAGTACTAAGTAAATAAATTAAATAAAAATAACTACAATGTGCTGCATTACCTGTAGGACTAGAAGTGTTGGCAGATGCCTCCCGACCGATGCTGAAAAGTCATCAGGTAATAAATGACTGGTAATGTATTTTTGACATAAAAATGAAGTTTTTAAAGTAAAACATATTTTTATTAGAAAATACTTACCAGTCATTTCATATTCCCGCCTCCCAACCCCGCGTCGTCAACCAACACTTACTTGAAAACTAAAAGTGACACGTTGACCTCGTGCGCCGGTATTTACCGGTGACCGTGTATATCACACAGGCGTGAGGGATACGCTAGGCGAGTTCTTTTTCTGGATGAATTAAGGGTTAGGAGATGTATATATCAGGTAATAAATGACTGGTAAGTATTTTCTAATAAAAATATGTTTTACTTTAAAAACTTCATTTTTATTAACTATATTTCAGTTATATCATGGCAACAAAATCTTTTTGTCACTAAAATGTGTCCTTAATTTGTCAATGTCATTGCTGAGTCAAAAGTCTCTAATTCATCTACCAGGAAAAAGGTTTATAGTACTTTAAGGTCATTGACACAGTCACTATTTTTAAAACGCTATCTGAGAAACATGTATTCAACATCTGTTGCTACAAGTACCAGTAGATAATGAAACAAGACGGATGTTTGATGCAAAGCATCAAAGAGAATCCTCAATATTTCGTTTCACATGAAGAAACAAGAAAAAAGATCATTTAAATCCACAAACATTAGAACAATTTAATCTGTAGTCAGTAAAGCTGATATCGATTATTGAAGATATAAGTTTTATGTAGGATATTTAACCTGGCAGGGTCTGTGTTTTAAGTGAATGAGATAATTTAGAGTTAAGCTGATCATAAAATGTGACATATAATACTAAAGATAAATGGACAAGAGGTTATGATAAATTTAGATTAGTACCAAAAACAATCAACTATTTGTATTGAACACACGCCCTGTTATGATAATGTTTTATCAATTAATATATATATATATTCTTTATTCCTCCAATAACGTCGTTTGTATCGGTAATTCATGATAATGGATAAGGGTTTCCCACATAAAACAAATCTGCAGTAGACGACTTTGAAATTATCAAGTAAAAAAAAATCTCTATAAATGATTGTATGATAATTGAAAATGTTGAATTATTGTGGCAAAAGGAGAAATTGCTCCTAATGAGCAATATCTGCATTTGCCACAATAATTCAACACTTTTCAATAATCATACGATCATTTATAGAGATTTCAATGATGTTTACTCTGACAGACTTTAAAATCATCAAGTACAAAACATAGAAAATCTCTATAAATGATAGTAAGATAATTGAAAAGAGTTGAAATTATTGTGGCAAATTGAGCAATTGAAAATCAAAGCCGTCAGATTACAAACGCACAATCTCGAGTTGACGAAACTGATGTGAACTCGTGTCGTGATTAGCATTCAGAAAATCAAGTAAATGTATTTCTATGTACACGTAATCCGAAAGACTGACAATAGCTGCAGCGACTTTTGAAAACATTGTGACAGAAAGAGAAATTGATCACGAGGAATTTATCCTTTTGCTATTATGTTTTCTACTTTATGTCCATAAATTATACCTCATTTAGCAAGATGTTCCAATTTTTACTTAATGTGCTACGTATAAGGGAAAGGCTTAACATAGGAACTTAGGTTTCAATTTTTTTGAAAACGTTAAACCAGTGCTTGAAAATTTACTTGAATTTATTTCTCAAACTGTAAATTTACCAGTTGATATAAGAGTTGAAATGCTGTCTATCATTTACAGTGATAAGTTAAATACAGTTCAGTTAATCCGATCACACTTTGTTTGTAAGAACCAGAAGATTTCATTTCATTTAAGTATTCTGGATGTTCACATCGCATCCGTGATAAAACATGTTGTTGGCTAGGCAAAATACACCGATATTGTGTTTACCGCGATATTCATGAAATATGGAACTGCAACAGCGAAAAAGAACGAAATTGATCTTGAAACAGATATTTCTGTGGTTTAAATCTTTTCATGTCTGCATTTTGCGATGACAATTGTACTCAAAGTTAACTTTGAATCCAGTATGTACTGAACATGTAAGTCAGATTATTAAAAGCAAAGCAAATGAAAAGTGTATGTGAAATTGCGATAAAAATGAAAATCTATAAATAGACTATAGATGAATGGTACTGTCTTTTATTATCCCCTCGGTTACGAAGTAAGCGAGAAAGGGATATAGTAACGGGACCGTCCGTATGTATGTGTGTCCGGGCGTCCTTCCGTCCGTAATAAACCTTGTCATCACTCTACACTAACCATTTCTTGACAGATCTTAACCAAACTTGGTATAAAGTAAGTATATGGTAACATCTTGAAGCCTATTGATTTTCAAGGTCATAGGTCAAAGGTCAAGCCCAGCCGAGGGGATGCATCCGCTTTGCGGTGCCCTTGTTTTAGCTCTTAACTTGATTCGGGAACCAGAGTCGCTGCGTGGCCGCTTACGACATTTACACACTAGACCAAATTGAGATCGGTTTAAAACGCGTTGGTGAATACGGATTAAATCTAAAACGTTGACTAAATATTAAGATTTAGATTTAGACAAATATCTAAATTGAAAAGTTTAGTGAATACGGGACGAGGCTTCTTCATCTAATTACTGCGTAATATATCATAGCATGTAATTTTAAGGAACCAGACTACATTTACAAATTCAATAGAAGGGTTAGAACTCTATTTTACTGTCAAGAGTAGAATGATACAGTATGAATTTCGCTTAAATAAAAATGTACATACATTCAATTAACTTATACTGGCCTTTGTCTTTTGTTTTTAATTTGTAAAACTCACACATGTATATAGAGTGTAAAAGGGATGTTTTAAAAGTCATTACCTTAAATTAATGTACTTAGAAAGGACAAAGAGAAATCAAGATATGTGGTCACGCTGGCAGGTCTAAATATTCTCCTTGACCGAAAATAAAAGCATCCCTACAATAACAATGATTATGATGACCCCCATTGAAGTACCATTAAACTCTTTACATCTTATATTTTTTAATTATTGATAATAAAGCTTAAAGTTCTCTAATTAATCCTTTCCCACATACAAGAAATCTGCAGCAGATGACTTTGATAACATCAGTACAAAAATTTAAAAAACCTCTGTAAATGAGAATTTTATTACTTAATCAAGTTGAAAATATTGTGGCAAAAGCAGAAATTTCTTGTTATTTGAACAATTTATTCTTTTATCACAGTGTTTTCATTAGTCTTCTGCTGAAGAGGCGTCGGAAAGCTTTATTTCAGTTATATCATGACTAGGGCTGTAACGATACATTTGAATATTCGATATAACCAAATACAGGTCTGTACGATACATATGAATTAATTCGTTATTCGCCTCATCAAGAACCGAATACTTACAAATAAAATCAAAAGCTGTATGATTTAAACTTAAATTCAATGTAATTGAACTACAAACATAACAAAATTAGCTTTTGTCAAACTTGCAAACCTTTTTAGTTTCATAGCGCATTCGGCGCTATATTTATATATTACCCCACCCACAACAGCTGACCACTGATGTTGCGACATATTTTGTTTTCATTTTCTCAAAATATATTTGATGTTGTATTCGCTACGATTTATTTTGACATACGTTTTTGTGTGTTTAAAATGTGTTTTGTATGAATTTTGTATTGTAATTTGATTGAAAATAGAGAATTCCCATTGAATGACAAAACCTGTCAACAAAAAATGGTGAACCACACGGAAATTTAAATTATTTAATCTCCGGCCAAATATACGTCACTTGTATGTAAACATTTCAGATTTCGGAAAAGATTCAAGGAACACATTCCATCTCACACTATGACATCGGGTAAAACTAGTTAAACGCTACATTTTCATAATTTCCTCCCTTGCTTATGCCTGTTTTAAAATCAAAGTAATGAAAGTATTTAAGTTGATAATCTTTTGAGGATCACAAGCATGTGATTGTCAACTATGGACAATGGACAAAGACTCAAAAACGTTATCAACTTTTATACTGTTCTAGTTAGGTTTTATTTGTCACAAGAGTGACAAGACTTACGAGTCAATCATTATACTTTTTCTAATCATTTGAATTCTGATTTAATAAATATTCGTATTCGTTACCCTGCATTTTTGATACATATCGTATACGCCACCTTATGTATTCGTTACAGCCCTTAATAATCATGACAAGAAAATCTTTTTGTCACTCACTTTTCATCTTGGTGGATAAGGGTTAAGGGTAAATGAAAAAAGATTCTGAATGTGTCCTAAATTTGTCAATGTCATAGTCCTTTCTTTACCTACATGGGAAAAGGTTTAGTACTTTAACCCTTTTCCACATACAACAAATCTGCAGCAGACAACTTTGATTCTATTTCGTCAAAAATATGATAGATCTTTATAAATGAAGGTATAATTACTGAAAAAAGTTGAAAACATTGTGTCCAAAGGACAAATTGCACGTTTTGAGCAATTTCTCCTTTTTAGCTCACCTGAGCTTTGCTCAAGGTGAGTTATTGTGATCCCCTTTTGTCCGTCATCCTTCGTGCGTCAACTTCTTCTCCTCAGTAACCAGTGAGTCAATTGGGATGAAACTTTACAGAAAACATCCTCTCAATTCCTTCAAATTGTTGAGATCCATGCAGAATTCTGGTTTCCATGGCAACGAAATGAAAAAAACTTCAAAATTCTTCTTCTCCCAAACTGGTTGGAAGATTTTCAAATACTTTTGTAGAAATGTTCATTGGATGACCCTCTATCAGATTCCTTCAAGCCATGTTGATTGGTCGAAAAACGGGGCTATTTTGCCTTATATGGCTATAGTGAAATTTTAAAAAATCTTCTCCTCCGAAAGTCCAAACTGGTTAGAAGATTTACAAATAATTTTGTAGAAATGTTCCTTAAGTGACCCACTTAGATTCCTTCAAGCCATGTTGATTGGTCGAAAAACATGGCCGCCAGTGGGCAGGGCTATTTTGCCTTCATAATAATATGGCTATAGTTAAAACTTAAAAAATCTTCTCCTCCAAAAGTGGTCGGCCGATTTTCAAATAATTATGTAGAAATGTTCCTTGGATGACCCGCTATGAGATTCCTTCAAGCCATGTTGATTGGTGAAAAATCATGGCCACCAGGGGCAGGGCCATTTTGCCTTATATGCCTTAGAATAGATAGTTAAAACTTATATAATCTTCTCCGAAAGTGTAAGGCCAATTTTCAAATAAATTCGTAAAAATATTCCTTAAGTGACCCACTATTAGATTCCTTCAAGCCATGTTGATTGGTCAAAAAACATGGCCGCCAGTGGGCAGGGCTATTTTGCCTTATATGGCTATAGTGAAAACTTAAAAAATCTTCTCCTCCGAAAGTGTAAGGCCAATTTTCAAATAATTTCGTAGAAATGTTCCTTTACCCTTTCCCTCATATGACAATTCTGCAGCAGACGACTTTGAACACATTTTGTCATTAATAGAAAATCTCTATAATTGAATGGATAATCTATGACAAAAAGGGAAAACATTGTGGCAAAAGGAGAAATTGCACGTTTTGTGCAATTTCTTCTTTTGTCACTATGTTTTCAAAACGCCGTCTGCTGCAGAGGCGTCAGAAAGCGTCTATATGAGGGAAAGGGTTAAGTGACCCACTATTAGATTCCTTCAAGCCATGTTGATTGGTCAAAAAACATGGCCGCCAGTGGGCAGGGCTATTTTTCGCCTTATATGGCTATATAGCGAAAACTTAAAAAAAAATCTTCTCTAAACGTGTCAGGCCGATTTTCAAATAATTTTGTAGAAATGTTCCTTGTATGACCGGGTCACCCTCTATGAGATTCCTTCAAGCCATGTTGATTGGTGAAATAACATGGCCACCAGGGGGGCGGGGCTATTTTACCTTATATGGCTATAGTGAAAACTTAAAAATCTTCTTATCTGAAAGTGTCGAGACGATTTCAAATAATTTTGTAGAAATGTTCCTCTATTGGATGCCTTCAAGCCAAGTTGACTATGGCGGCCAGGGGGCAGGGCGGGGCTTATATGGCTAAAGTGAAAAAAAATGGCCCTCTTGTTGTCAAAATGTTTTCAAAAGTTCTGCTGCATTGGCATCAGAAAGCGTCTACAAGTGTGAAAGGTTTAAAGTCATTGGTACTTTACTTTAAAAGACGAGAGCATCTTTTATTAGATGTAAATAAAGAAATGACAAAGATTGTATGTATAATTATGATATCTATTGAAGTATTAAAAAACTATTTAAATCTGATATTTTACAAATTATTGAGCATAAAGCTTTGAGTTCTCTAATTATATTTATATTGGTTCAACATTGTTTTTCAAAAGTATTTCAGTTATATCACAGACTGCATCGGTTGTGTAATGGTAGAGCGTCAACCTCGGGTGTGAGAGGTTACAGGTTCAATCCCGGGTTGGGTCATACTTAATAATTTAAAAACGGTAGTATAATGGCTGCCCAACCTGGTGCTCAGGGATGCGGGGTTAACATTACGACTGACTGCATGGCTGGCTGATGTCAGGATAAATGTACCAGTAGAACTGGTAGCTTACCCCGGAAATGCTGTGATATAACTGAACAATTATTGAAAGCTGCATAAAACACCAAACAATCAATCAATCAGTTATATATCACAGCAAAATACCACTTATTCTTTATCTTAGTGGATAACCTGGTTGAAGTTCAGGTTAGGAAATTTGCCTATCGTCTGCATACAACAGATTCATCTTGAGACACCCAACCTTAGCCTTATCCCACATAAAGATGCGTTAACCCGTTCCCTCATACGACAATTCTGCAGCAGACGACTTTGAACGTATTTTGTCAAAAAACAGAAAATCTCTATAATTGAATGGATAACCTATGACAAAAAGTGGAAAACATTGTGGCAAAAGGAGAAATTGCACGTTTTGTGCAATTCCTTTCTTTTGTCACTATGTTTTCAAAAAGCTGTCTGCTGCAGAGGCGTCCGAAAGCGTTTATATGAGGGAAAGGGTTAAGATGCCTCTGCAGACGTCTTTTGAAATAACGAGCAATTTCTCCTTTTTGCCACAACGTTTTCTACTCGCTTAAATATTTATACTTTCATTTATACAGAGACTGCATACATTAAAACTTGCCAAGAATCCATCATTGTCAGAGCTCTAGATATGGGGAGTTTTTATGCCCCCCCGGAATCTCTGATTCGGGGGGCATATAGTTTTTGGCCTGTCTGTCTGTCTGTTGGTCTGCACGTCTGTCTGCACAAAAAAACCTTTAACCTTGACCACAACTTTTGAACCATAACAGGTACGGCTACCATATTTCACATGTGTATTCCTTGTGACATGACCTTTCTGTCAGTACCAACATTTTTGACCTTGCGACCTTGACCTTTGACCTAGATGTAGTTTTTGGCCTGTCTGCACAAAAAAAACTTTTAACCTTGACCACTACTTTTGAACCATAACAGGTACGGCTACCATATTTCACATGTGTATTCCTTGTGACATTACCTTCCTGTCAGTACCAAAATGTTTGACCTTGCGACCTTGACCTTTGACCTCATAACAGGTACGGCTACCATATTTCACATGTGTATTCCTTGTGACATTACCTTCCTGTCAGTTCCAAAATGTTTGACCTTGCGACCTTGACATTTGACCTAGATGTTGCCATTCTCGAAAAAAACTTTAACCTTGGCCATTACTTTTGAACCATAACAGGTACGGCTACCATATTTCACATGTGTATTCCTTGTGACATGACCTTTCTGTCAGTACCAACATTTTTGACCTTGCGACCTTGACCTTTGACCTAGATGTAGTTTTTGGCCTGTCTGCACGAAAAAAACTTTAACCTTGACCACTACTTTTGAACCATAACAGGTACGGCTACCATATTTCACATGTGTATTCCTTGTGACATTACCTTTCTGTCAGTACCAAAATGTTTGACCTTGCGACCTTGACCTTTGACCTAGATGTTGCCATTCTCGAAAAAACCTTTAACCTTGGCCATTACTTTTGAACCATAACAGGTACGGCTACCATATTTCACATGTGTATTCCTTGTGACATGACCTTTCTGTCAGTACCAACATTTTTGACCTTGCGACCTTGACCACCTTTGACCTAGATGTTGCCATTCTCGAAAAAAACTTTAACCTTGGCCATTACTTTTGAACCATAACAGATACGGCTACCATATTTCACCTGTGTATTCCTTGTGACATGACCTTTCTGTCAGTACCAACATTTTTGACCTTGCGACCTTGACCTTTGACCTAGATGTTGCCATTCTTAATTTTTTTTTTAACCTTCCCCACTACTTTTGAACGATAACAGGTAAGGCTACCATATTTCACATGTGTATACCTTGTGACATGACCTTTCTGTCAGTACCAAAATTTTTCACCTTGCGACCTTGACCTTTGACCTAGATGTTGCCATTCTCGAAAAAAACTTTAACCTTGACCACTACTTTTGAACCATAACAGGTACGGCTACCATATTTCACATGTGTATTCCTTGTGACATGACCTTTCTGTCAGTACCAACATTTTTGACCTGGCGACCTTGACCTTTGACCTAGATGTTGCCTTTGGGGGGCATCAGTGTTTCACAAACACATCTTGTTTATATTCTAAAATCTTTATTTTACCCTCTAACCCTATGATGTAGGTACTGAAAAGAATCATCTCATTGAGATGATTCTTTTGAGTACACACCTCATAAGGTTTGGTTGGATGATAAGAGAGATATTGTGGGGAAAAGAGCTGTATGCTCCTCCTTATCTGGACCTCTGGAAGTCTTCTGCTGTAGATTTGTTGATTGTGGGTTTAATTACCAGTAACTATATATACATGTAGTTACTACATGTAAGATGATGTAACACTTCATAAGAAGTCAAGTTTTATTCCTAATAGTTTGTTGCAATTTCTATTTAAGTTTGTGTTACTGTCCATTTTCCTCGTTAATAATAAAAGTTACAACTTTGAAACTTGGATCACTTCATATTCATAAGGCAACAAATTATATTGCAAGGGTCATAACTCTACCATATTTGTCGCTTGAGATAGTTTTTTGGCACTATTTCAACTTGGAATTTAGGTTAAGTTTTGCATTCAGGTCCAGTGTCTCCCAAACTATATAATTATAAGCTATGGTTTTGAAACTTTGAACACTTAAAATTATACAACATCACAAGGCGACTGTATAAGTACTGCAAGGACAATAACTCAATATATCATAATAATATTAATGAGACATTTTATATCAAAGACTACAAATTACTGGATGAATTATTGCCATTTGAAAATTTCATAAACCATAATGATTAGTAATTGCCTCTCCTTTACCTTTATATGAAATGTGTTTTGATGCATTTGCAGCAGATGATCAATTCAACATTATACTTATTAAAATTAAAGACTTCATATTTTTATCCAACGCTTTCATGAAGTTATAAAGTCTCCTGCAGATTTGTCCTATATCGGAAAGGGGAAAGGATTAAAAAGGATTAACCCTTTCCCTCATACAACAATTCTGCAGCCGACGACTTTGGACATATTTTGTCTGTCAAAAAACAGAAAATCTCTATAATTGAATGGATAACCTAAAAATTGACTTAAAGTGGAAAACATTGTGGCAAAAGGAGAAATTGCTCGTTTTGAGCAATTTCTTCTTTTGTATCAATGTTTTCAAAAAGCCGTCTGCTGCAGAGGTTTCAGAAAGTGTCTATATGAGGTAAAGGGTTAACCCTTTCCCACATACAGCAAATCTGCAGCAGACCACTTTGAAAATATGAGGACAAAAATATGTAAAATCTCATATAAGAATTAAAGTACCATAATTGAAAAGAATTGAAAACATTGTGGCTGAAGGAGAGATATTTCTCATCATGAGCAATTTCTTCTTTTGCAACAATTTTCCTCAAAAGAGTCGTCTGCTGAAGATGTTTCACAATGCAACTACAATTGGGAAAGGATTGAGCACAAGAAATACTCTCCATATCTTATAATGATCAAGAGATTTTAACCCTTTCCCACATGCAACAAAGTGTCAGCAGGCGGACTTTGAAAACACCTTTGCACAAATGTGGAAAAACAAACATAAATGAAAGTATAATTATTAAATTGAGTTGAAAAAACATTGTGGCAAAATGGGAAATATTTCATTTTGTCACATTGTTTCCAATTCATCTGCTGCAGAGGGGTCAGAAAGCGCCTATAGGTGGACAAGGGTTAAAGTGTTCATTAATATGTGGGAAGCCAATCCCCTGTTGCCTAAGTTATTATTTGATGACATGGCATATTCTCTTTGGATTCTGTATTGGAAAATTTCCTGTTATAAACTAAAACATATCCTGACTTTCCTTTAACACACCGGTAGCTCAGTCAATAGCGACGCTGGCTGTCAATCAAAGGTTTGTGAGTTCGAACCCAAGCTCGGCCAGCATCCTTTCGGATGTTTGATAAAATTCACTGTGATATTTTTAAGCGTCATTTGTCTTCCACCAATGAGCTTTGTCTGTATGGAAAAGCAGTCAGATACTTGTAAAGAATGTTGTGTGGAGAATTGGTGTGAGATAGCAAGGAAACACATGAGAAGGTGAATTGGCTGCCGTGGTATGACTGAAAAAATGTTGAAAATGGCATAAAACCCTAATCAACACTTTTCTGACATACAACAAATCTGCAGCAGAGATTAATGATTATGGAAAATGTCCTCTATTGAAAGAATTATCATTTAATTGAGTTAAAACAATGTTGGCAAAAGGTAAAATTGCTTATCATTTGCAATTTCTCCTTTAGCCAAAGTGTTTTCAAAACTTTTTAAGTGGATGACAGTGGTATTATATAAATGGTAGAGCATCGACCTCTCAAACCAAAGGTCCCAGGTTCAAATCCAGTGATGTAGCGGGTCTGCCTTTGGGAAACCACACAAGCTGCGCGATTACTGGTTATATCTCCTGAGGAAGCAGACATAGAGCGTGATTTATATAAGCTTAACGCTTGTTTCGCAATCGATGGTAAATAAGTCAGTACCAACTAAAAGTTGTCTTTTGCTGAAGCATCAAAATGCGCTGGCATATGGGAAGGGTTACAAACCTTGAAATAACCTGCTTGTGAACTTAACCCTTTCCCACATGCAAACATTTTCTGACGCCGCTGCAGCAGACAAATTTTGAAAACATTGAGACAAAAGGAGAAATTACTCATGATGAGCAATTTCTCCTTTTGTCACATTTTTTTTTCAAATTTAAATTTAATAATGTAAAATTTCTTATTTATGGATTTTGTTCACGTTTTTGTCATTTGTTTTTACAAAGTTGCCTGCTGCAAACTTTTTGTATGTGGAAAAGGGTTCATTAAAAACAGTATCAAGCCTTTGAAATTTATTGATGTTGCGAATAAGCCATTTCTCACAATTAATTCTAATCTTTCCTGTTGCCTACAGCATTTGCATGGTGACGCATAGGAATCCCTCGAATCTTCTTCCATAATCAGTCGGTCATGATTTCAGGTGGCAGGTGACAGAAATTGTGTTCTGTCAAATTCTCTTGTTTTAATTACCATGTTAACCCTTACCCTCATAAAGACGCTTTCTGACGCCTCTGCATGCAGCAGACGGCTTTTTGAAAACATAGTGACAAAAGAAGAAATTGCACAAAACGTGCAATTTCTCCTTTTGCCACAATGTTTTCCACTTTTTGTCGTAGGTTATCCATTCAATTGTGGAGATTTTCTATGTTTTGACAAAATATGTTCAAAGTCGTCTGCTGCATAGATAATTACCTATGACTAAAAGTTTTGAGCAATTTCTTCTTTTTTCACATAGGCGTCAGAAAGCGTCTATATGAGGGAAAGGGTTAAAACATGTTAAACAGCCTTTGTGTTGTAGTGGTAGAATATCTGCTTCGTATGTGGGAGTCCGCATGTTCGATCCCAGGCAAGTTAATACCAAAGAATATAAAAATGGTACATGACGTAATGGCTGCACTCCTTGGTGCTCTGAGTGAGGGTTGTGGGTCTAAGCATTACGACTTACTGGCTGGTATCAGGATAAATGGGCCAGTAGTAATGGTAACTTACCCAGGAATCACTTTGATAGCTGAACAATTGTTAGAAGCGGCTTAAAACACCAAACAATCGTGTAAACATGTTAAATCAAAGTCTTAAGAATAATCTCACTCAATAAAAAACCAGTGTTGTTGGTACGTACTCTGACATGAGAGTTTGTCCAATGAAAGGATTATTTTTGGAGATCCCACACCACACACACTCTGCATGCTTTGTGTTACTAAGGATTGACTGTTTTGGGATACAGGGATCTGTACCATATAGATTGTGACTGTGTGGCAGGGCTTAACCATTTCACACTTAGGAGCACATTTGGGCGCATCTGCAGCAGATGGTTTTTAGCTCTACTGGCCAAAGGCCAGAACGGCTTATGTCGTGGCGATTTGTCTGTCGTCTGTGCGTGCATCCGTCCGTCCGTCCGTAAACTATTTCTTGTTAATGCGATACAGTCTTCACTTTCATGCATGACTGGATTATGGCCCTTGAAATGGTCAAAATTGCTATAAAAGAGCTTGTTAACTCGATAGTCTTCACTTTTGATTGTATCTCAACCAAACTTATACAGTAGTTAGATATCCATGAGAGCTCGGTTCCTTTCGAAAACCAGCCACAGATCTGCCCAAGCATGACTGGATTATGGCCCTTGAAATGGTCAAAATTGCTATAATAGAGCTTGTTAACATGATACAGTCTTTATTATGTCTACCCCTGTATACAGGGGAGATATATTGTTTTTGTCCTTGATGTCTGTCTGTCTGTCTGTCTGTCTGTCTGTCTGTTCGTCCCCAAAATCTTGTCCGATCCATATCTCCCAGACGGCTTGAAGGATTTTCATGAAACTTGGGTCACATGTTCACCTCATCAAGGCGACGTGCAGAACCCGCGTCTCGACAATATAGGGTCAAGGTCAAGGTCACGCTTGAAGGTCAAAGGTTTGAGGCTTTATTTCGTGTCCGCTCCATATCTCCCAGACGGCTTGAAGGATTTTCATGAAACTTGGGTCACATGTTCACCTCATCAAGGGGATGTGCAGAACCCGCGTCTCGACAATATAGGGTCAAGGTCAAGGTCACGCTTGAAGGTCAAAGGTTTGAGGCTTTATTTCGTGTCCGCTCCATATCTCCCAGACAGCTTGAAGGATTTTCATGAAACTTAGGTCACATGTTCACCTCATCAAGGCGACGTGCAGAACCTGCGTCTCGACAATATAGGGTCAAGGTCAAGGTCACGCTTGAAGGTCAAAGGTTTGAGGCTTTATTTCGTGTCCGCTCCATATCTCCGAGACGGCTTGAAGGATTTTCATGAAACTTGGGTCACATGTTCACCTCATCAAGGCGACGTGCAGAACCCGCGTCTCGACAATATAGGGTCAATGTCAAGGTCACGCTTGAAGGTCAAAGGTTTGAGGCTTTATTTCGTGTCCGCTCCATATCTCCCAGACGGCTTGAAGGATTTTCATGAAACTTGGGTCACATGTTCACCTCATCAAGGTGACGTGCAGAACTTGCGTCTCGACAATATAGGGTCAATGTCAAGGTCACGCTTGAAGGTCAAAGGTTTGAGGCTTTATTTTGTGTCCGCTCCATATCTCCCAGACGGCTTGAAGGATTTTAATGAAACTTTGGTCACATGTTCACCTCATCAAGGCGACGTGCAGAACCCGTGTCTCGACAATATAGGGTCAAGGTCACGCTTGAAGGTCAAAGGTTTGAGGCTTTATTTCGTGTCCGCTCCATATCTCCAAGACGGCTTGAAAGATTTTCATGAAACTTGGGTCACATGTTCACCTCATCAAGGCAACGTGCATAACCCGCGTCTCGACCATACCGGGTCAAGGTGAAGGTCACGTTTGAAGGTCAAAGGTTTGAGGCTTTATTTTGTGTCAACTCCTTATCTCCAAGACGGTTTGAAGTATTTTCATGAAACTTGGGTCAGATGTTCACCTCATCAAGGCGACGTGCAGAACCCGTGTCTCGACCATACTGGGTCAAGGTCACGCTTGAAGGTCAAAGGTTTGAGGCTTTATTTTGTGTCCACTCCATATCTCCTTAAAGGATTTTCATGATACGTGGGTCACATGTTCACCTCATCAAGGCGACGTGCAGAACCCGCGTCTCGACCATACCGGTTCAAGGTCAAGGTCACGCTTGAAGGTCAAAGGTTTTAGGCTTTATTTCGTGTCCACTCAATATCTCCAAGACGGCTTGAAGGATTTTCATGAAATTTGGGTCAGATGTTCACCTTGTCAAGGCGACGTGCAGAACCCGCGTCTCGACCATACTGGGTCAAGGTCAAGGTCACGCTTGAAGGTCAAATGTTTGAGGCTTTATTTTGTGTCCGCTCCATATCTCCTTAAAGGATTTTCATGAAACTTGGGTCACATGTTCACCTCATCAAGGCGACGTGCAGAACCCGCGTCTCCACCATACCGGTTAAAGGTCAAGGTCACGCTTGAAGGTCAAAGGTTTTAGCCTTTATTTCGTGTCCAGTCAATATCTCCAAGACGGCTTGAAGGATTTTCATGAAACTTGGGTCACATGTTCACCTCATCAAGGCGATGTGCAGAACCCGCGTCTCGACAATATAGGGTCAAGGTCAAGGTCACGCTTGAAGGTCAAAGGTTTGAGGCTTTATTTCGTGTCCGCTCCATATCTCCTTAAAGGATTTTCATGATACGTGGGTCACATGTTCACCTTATCAAGGCGAGGTGCAGAACCCGCGTCTCGACCATACCGGTTCAAGGTCAAGGTCACGCTTGAAGGTCAAAGGTTTTAGGCTTTATTTCGTGTCCACTCAATATCTCCAAGACGGCTTGAAGGATTTTCATGAAATTTGGGTCAGATGTTCACCTCGTCAAGGCGACGTGCAGAACCCGCGTCTCGACCATACTGGGTCAAGGTCAAGGTCACGCTTGAAGGTCAAATGTTTGAGGCTTTATTTTGTGTCCGCTCCATATCTCCTTAAAGGATTTTCATGAAACTTGGGTCACATGTTCACCTCATCAAGGCGACGTGCAGAACCCGCGTCTCCACCATACCGGTTAAAGGTCAAGGTCACGCTTGAAGGTCAAAGGTTTTAGGCTTTATTTCGTGTCCAGTCAATATCTCCAAGACGGCTTGAAGGATTTTCATGAAAATTTGGTCACATGTTCACCTCATCAAGGCGACGTGCAGAACCCGCGTCTCGAACATACTGGGTCAAGGTCAAGGTCACGCTTGAAGGTCAAAGGTTTGAGGCTTTATTTTGTGCCGCTCCATATCTCCAAAACAGCTTAAAGAATTTTCATGAAACTTGGGTCACATGTTCACCTCATCAAGGCGACGTGCAGAACCCGCGTCTCGACCATACCGGTTCAAGGTCAAGGTCACGCTTGAAGCTCAAAGGTTTTAGGCTTTATTTCCTGTCCACTCAATATCTCCAAGACGGCTTGCTTATGTTTAGCAACAGTTGTTAACTGTTTTGAAGAATACTTCAGTCTTGAATGTTACAGCTGCAGTAAAAATATGTGTTTCTGTAAACCATTTGAAATCATGTCCACTTTGTACCAGGTCAAGACAAAACATTAGTAATTAAAAATTGAGTACTGTCCAACTTGGTCAAATTTTTGTTTGTCTGCTTTATAGGTTGGAATGTTTTGAGAGATTTTGACAGATATTTGAGGGGGAGACATATGTTTTTGTCAAAACAATTCTAGTTTTTTATTGTATCTCAACCAAACTTATACAGTAGTTAGATATCCATGAGAGCTCGGTTCATTTCAAAACTCAGCCAAATCTGCCCATGCATGACTGGATTATGGCCCTTGAAATGGTCAAAATTGCTATAATAGAGCTTGTTAACACGATACAGTCTTTATTTTTAGATCACCAGAGCCAAAGGCTCAGGTGAGCTATTCCTATCACTTTTTGTCCGTCGTCCGTCGTCCATCGTCCGTCCGGCGTTAACTTTTAGCTTTAAACATCATCTCCTCCCAAACTCCAAGGACAATTTCCGTGAAACATCACAGGACTGTTCCTCTGGTTGGCCTCTTTCAAAGTTGTTCAAAGATTTAAATTCCATTGAGAACTTTGGTTGCTGCGGCATCAGAAAGGGGGCAAAAGGTCCAAACTTTAAAAATCTTCTCCTCCGAATCTGCCTGTCAGATTCAAATATAATTTGGTAGAAATGTTCATTGGGTGACCCTCTATAAAAATTGTTCAAGCCATACTGATTGGTCGAAAAACATGGCAGTTAGGCGGCATCAAAAAAGGGGCAAAATGACAAAATTTGAAAATCCATTTTTATGCAAATGCTTGTCTGATTTAAAGAAAATATAATATGAATCTTACTGTAATGATCCTCTTTTTAATTTGTTTAAGCCGTTTTGATTGGTTACACAATCATAGCAACCAGGCGTCATCACAAAAGGGGTAAATTGAACTTTTAGCTACAAATGACAACCATCTCCTACCATTCCAATAGACCAATTACCACAAAACATCACAGGAATGTTCCTTTGGTGGTCCTCTTTCAAAATTGTTCAAAGATTTAAATTCCAATGAGAACTTTGGTTGCTGCGGCATCAGAAAGGGGACAAAATGTCCAAACTTTAAAAATCTTCTCCTCCGAATCTGCCTGTCAGATTCAAATATAATTTGGTAGAAATGTTCCTTGGGTGACCCTCTATAAAAATTGTTCAAGCCATACTGATTGGTCGAAAAACATGGCAGTCAGGCGGCATCAGAAAAGGGGCAAAATGACAAAATTTGAAAATTCCATTTTTATGAAAGTGTTTGTCTGATTTTAAGAAAATATAATACTTATTTTACTGTAATGATCCTCTTTTTAATTTGTTTAAGCCGTTTTGATTGGTTACACAATCATATCAACCAGGCGTCATCACAAAAAGGGTAAATTGAACTTTTAGCTACAAATGACAACCAACTCCTACCATTCCAATAGACCAATTTCCACAAAACATCACAAGAATGTTCCTTTGGTGGTCCTCTTTCAAAATTGTTCAAAGATTTAAATTCCATTGAGAACTTTGGTTGCTGCGGCATCAGAAAGTGAGAAAAATACCCAAATTTTAAAATCCTTTTCCTACATAATCTACTTGTGCGATTGTAAGATAATTTGGTAGAAATGTTTCTTAAGTGACCCTCTAAATAAACTGTTGAAGCCATATTGATTTCGTTGAAAAACAGGGCAGCAAGGCGGCATCAGGAAAGGTGCAAAATGACAAAAACTTTATAATTCCATTCTTGTTAGATTTCAAGATATAAATGGCCTTTACTGATAAGCTGTTTCTTGAGAAGTGTCCACTCCTTTCAGTTTCATTTGCACTCCCTGATAAAAATTTCCAGATATTTGCAGTTAAATATTTGCTACTAATTTACTATCAATTAGGTGATCGATTTAGGGCCATCTTGGCCCTCTTGTTTATTGTATCTAAACTTAACTTATACAGTAGTTAGATATCCATGAGAGTTTGATTCCTTTCGAAAACAAGCCAGATCCGCCCCATGCATGACTGAATTATGGCCCTTGAAATTGTCAAAATTGCTATAATAGGGCTTGTTAACATGATACAGTCCATATTTTTTATTGTATCTCAATCAAACTTATACAGTAGTTAGATATCCATAAGAGTTTGGTTCATTTCTAAAAAACGGCCAGATCTACCCATTCTGGCTGGATTATGGCCCTTGAAATTGTCAAAATTGCTATAATACAGCTTGTGAACAAAATAGAGCTTCCATTTACTATCTGATCTTCACCAAACTTAGATGGTATTTGAATATTGATGACATATTGGTTCCTTTTGAAACAAGCCAGATCAATGCCAGTAGAGCATAGGCCCTCATGGGCCTCTTGTTGAAAATATAGTAACAAAAGGACCAATTGCTCCATTTGCCACACATTTTTAGCTCACCTATGCACGAAGTGCAAGGTGAGCTATTGTGATCACATTTTGTCGTGCGTCGTGTGTCGTCAACATTTCAGCTTGTTAACACTCTACAGGCTACATTTTGCATCCAATCTTCATGAAAGTTTATCAGGACATTTATCTCCATAAAATCTTAAACAAGTTTGAAACTGGGCCATATGAGGTCAAAAACTAGGTCACTAGGTCAAATTGAAGATTTGTTAACACTCTGGAGGCCACATTTTCAACTTGAGCATGTTGAAACTTTATTAGAATGTTTGTCTTGATGATATGTAGGTCAAGTTTGAACATGGGTCACGTCAGGTCAAAAAGTAGGTCTTTAGGTCAAATTGAAGGAAAATCTTGTTAACACTCCAGATGCCGCAATTTTTGTTCGAATATGGGTCATATTAGGTCAGAAATTAGGTCACAAGGCCAAATTGAATTGAAATCTTGTTAACACTGTAGAAGCCGCATTTTTTTGCTTCAACAGCTTGAAATTGAAATGTTTGTCTTAAAGATATCTAGGTCAAGTTCAAATATGGGTCATATTGGATCAGAAACTAGGTCACTAGGCCAAATTGAGGAAAAATCTTGTTAACTCTGTAGAAGCCCCCTTTTTTTGCTTCAGCACCTTGAAATTTTATCAGAATGTTTGTCTTAAAGATATCTAGGTCGAGTTTAAATATAGGTCATATTGGGTCAGAAACTAGGTCACTAGGCCAAATTGAGGGAAAGTCATGTTAACTCTGTAGAAGCCGCATGTTTTGCTTCAGCGGCTTGTAATTTGGTCAGAATGTTGAGCTGAATGATATCTAGGCCAAGTTTGAATATGGGTCATGCCGGGTCAAAAACTAGGTCACTAGGTCAAATTGAAGGAAAATCTTGTTAACACTTTGGATGCCACATTTTTTGCTTCAGCAGCTTGAAATTTGGTCAGAATGTTTGTCTAAATTATATCTAGGCCAAGTTTGGATATGGGTCATGCCTAGTTAAAAACTAGGTCACTAGGCCAAATTGAAGGGTAATCTTGTTAACACTCTGGATACTGCATTTTTAATTTCAGCATGATGAAACTTTATCAGAATGTTTTTCTTGATGATATGTAGGCCAAGTTCGAATATGGGTCATGCATGGTATAAAACTAGGTCACTAGATCAAATAGAAGGAAAATCTTGTTAACATGCACTTTGGATGCTGCATTTTTTGCTTCAGCAGCTTGAAATTTGGTCAGAATGTTTGTCTAAATTATATCTAGGTCAAGTTCGAATATGGGTCATATTGGATCAGAAACTAGGTCAATAAAGGAAAATATTGTTCAAACTCCGGAGGCCACATTTTTACTTTGAGCAAGTTGAAACTTTGTCAGAATGTTGTCTTGATGATATCTAGTCCATGTTGGAATATAGGTCATATCAGGTAAAAAAATATAGATCACTAGGCCAAATGAAGGAAAATATTTTTAACACTGTGGAGGTTGCATTCAGAATAATTGTCTTGATGTGTTTTGCATTGCAGTACATTGTATAATTAAGGTGAGCGATCAAGGGCCATCATGGCCCTCTTGTTTAACTAAAGATAAGATAGACTGTTCAATAAGTTTACTTTCATTGGCTGCTGATTTGTTGTATACATGTGTGAAAGGGTTACCGTTACGTGTTTAATACACATACATGATACATGTCATCCATAATTAGTATTCATCATCGACATGTATACTTTTTGTAGTCCTTAACAAAGCTGTAAATTTGTCTTGCCTTGATAGATGAGTTTATAATCTAGCTGCGCCATTTGTTGAATCAACCATTAATTTTCCTAGAATACACTAAAATATGCTTCGACATGCAGTCTATTAAGGATATAATGCAGAGCTCTTGATATAAGGGTGTTTTGCGCATTATACCCCTCCTTATATGGACCTTCTTGTTCCTTCCTTTTTGTAAATGTCATTGATAACCTCATCTCCAGTTTTACTCTAACTGTAATATGTAGAAGTATTGGAAATTTTCTTGACTTACATACATGTAGAGCTACACATCTTGATGAGGAGGCGTAAATAAACAAATCTCCAAAACATCTGTCTGATAACTCATTTAAATTTTAGTTCTGGGTACTCCAAAGAGACATCTTACTGATGAGCAATTTCTCCTTTGGCCACAATGTTCTTAACTTTATTTAACAATAACCTAACTTTTATGGAGATTTTTCAGGTTTTTGTCACTGTTTTCAAAGTCATCTGCTGCAGATTTGTTGTATGTGGGAACGTTATAATTTGGGTTTGGAGGTCAAATTTCAAGGCTTTCCTAACATGAAACTCGGCCCTCGGAATTCATAGTCCTGTTGAGAATGTACATGTATACTATATACAGTTTAATATAATTTCAGGAACAATGTGTATGTTGATGCAGACAAGATAAGCTGATATGATCGCAAAACAGAAATGGTGGTAGTCATATTGAAGGTGTTCGTGTTCCTTGTTGGATTTCACTTATACCTTGGTATTGAAAATGGAGGTGAGTTGATTTGTGTTTTCTATTTAACGCTTTCCGACATATAAAAAGTCTGCAGTGAGATGTGTGTTAATTTTTTTTTGCAAATTCTCTATAAATGAAAGTATATATATATTACTAAAAAAGGTTGAAAACATACGGGCAAAGAGGTGAAATTACTCATCTTGAGCAATTTCTCCTTTTGTCAAAAATGTCTGCTGCAGAGATACGTCAGAATGCGTCTACAAGTGGGAAAGGGATTCCCACATATAAAAAATCTACAGCTGACATTTGTCAACAATATTGAAAATGTGTTTAAACGAAAGTATTATTTTAGAATAGAGCTGCAAACATTGTGACAAAAGGAGAAAATGCTCCTTAAGGCAATCCATCTCTTATAATTCTAAAAGTATAAAGATTTTTTTTTTAAGAAATTTTTTTATCATTAATAAATGAATATGTCTTCTGTCGGCTAGAAAAAGATGCATTGAAGTTTGAAGTCGGGGAATTTAAGTAGACATGTGACAGAGGAAGAGAATTAAATCACAGTTATTTAATGCTGATACATACATTTTGTATATATATACCTTAACCCTTTACCACATGCAACACATCTGCAGTAGACACCGTCTAAAATATCTAGTTAAAACATTAAAAAATCCCCATAAATCAAAGTACATGTATATTTTATTGAATAAATCTGAAAATATTGTTGCAAAAGGAATTGATAAGGAGGAGTAAAGATCTAAGGTCTTTCTTATATGATATCTCTCTTAGCACTCATTAAAACCTATGTTGCGAGTACTCAAAATAATTGTCTTACTGAGACGATTCTTTTGAGTACCCACAACATAGGTTTTGGATGTCAAATAAGGATTTTAGAGTTTGTAGACATTCCTTATCTAGAGCTCTGCTGTATGTAGGAAAGGGCTCACTTTAGGGACAGATTTCAGTCTGGAGCTAGGATTATGTAACAGCAGTATGTATACATAATTTCACAAGAAGCAAGGCAATTTGTCAATATAGCCTATAAGCATGCAGAGGTTTCTTGCTAGTTGCCAATCAATAGTGAGACATTTGTTTAAAGAGCAAGGCTGCTGATAAATTATGGCAATCAATTGCCTATATCTATCGGATCATCTGTTTTAAACTTGTCTACAATGACAAGGCAATTTTGAAGCCTTTAACTGACAAGGCAATTTTGAAAACATTGTGGGAAAAGGTGTAAATGCTCAAGAGAATAGTTTAGTTAAATCCTTTCCCACATACAACAAATCTGCAGCAGAAGACATTGAAAACATACTGTCAAAAGGAGTGTTTAATTAACCAGGTTTTAAACAAAGTTGAATGATGATGTCGTTATGCGGTTGAGCGAGCGGGCTTGCAGCATAAAACTCACCTATGAAATTTAATTTCTTAAGTTACGATTGACATATTGTAACCAAAGTTTGTTTGTTTGGAGTTTAACGCCGCTTTCAACAGCTTTGGTCATATCACGGCGGTCAGTGCACCTACCCATGTTTTCCTGGCTTTCCCACACCAGTACTTACACAACATTCTTTCGAAGCCACTGACTACTTTCTCACATAGATCAGAGGTGAGAGGCAATGGAAAACATCGCCCGAAAGAATGTCGCCGCAACCGGGTATCGAACCCGTGACCTCCAGATCACGAGTCAGATACGCTACCAATTGAGCTACCCGGCCGGGCTGTAACCAAAGTTGGTTTGTAGAAATATTTTATGGCGAACTTCCATGGGATTGCGTTTAGGGCCCCTAGGATCAAGGTCAAGGTTGCTGTTACTTAACATAGAAAAATGGTTGAAACTGAATATTTTTAGTTACCTTTGATATATTGTAACTAAAGTTAGGGTCAAGGTCGTTGTTACTAAAAGTAGTGAAATAATAGACACTGAATATCTCTAGTTACGTTTGACATATTGTAACTAAAGTTGGTATGTAAAATGAGTTTATAATGGAGACCTTTCATGGGATTGTGTTTTGGGCCCCTTGGGTCAAGGTCAAGGTTGCTGTTACTAAAAGTTTTCTGTGTATATCCTCTTACCAATTTGGCATTTTCTTTTACACACCCACACACAACATTCAATAAAGAAGCTTAATTATGCCTCTTTTGAAGAAGAGGGGTATATTTCTTTGCACATGTTGGTCGGTCCGTTGGTAGACGAAAGCTTGTCCAAGTGATAACTCAACAATGCCTGGACCTATGGTCCTCAAACTTGACTTGGAGGTTGGGGATGACCAGTAGACGAACCCTAATGATTTTGAGGTCATCAGGTCAAAGGTCAAGGTCACTGACCTTGAACGCGAAAAGCTTGTCTGAGTGATAACTCAACGTTGCCTGCACCCTTGGCCCTCAAACTTAACATGGAGGCTGGGGGTGACCAGTAGATGACCAGTATTGATTTTGAGGTAAAAGGTCAAAGTCACAGCTTGTCCGAGTGATAACTCACATTGCCTGCACCCATGGCCCTCACACTTGCCATGGAGGCTGGCCTGATCAGTAGATGACCCCTATTGATTTTGAGGTCATTATGTCAAAGGTCTAGGTAACAGTGACCTTGAACCTGAAAAGCTTGTCCAAGTGATAACTCAACATTGCCTGCACCCATGGCCCACAAACTTGACATGGAGGCTGGGCCTGACCACTAGATGACCCCTAATTATGTTGAGGTCATTGGGTCAAAGGACAAGGTCACAGTGACCTTGAACGTAAAAAAAGCTTGTCCGAGTGATAACTCGACCGCAGCCATGGCACTCAAACTTGCATGGAGGCTGGGGGTGAATAGTAGATGACCCCTATTGATTGTGAGGTCATCAGGTCAACAGGGGGGGCATTATGTTTGACAAACATCTCTTGTTATAATTCTCAAAACACAGGCTGAAGTTCTTCTGTCATTCATTGAAAACCTGGTTTCGTCCCATTGCAGTGTTTCTTGTTATTAAGTAGAGTTGGAAACATTATGGCCAAAGGAGAAAGAGGCATCAGAAAGCACCTATATGTGGTAAAGGGTTAAAACCTAAAAGCTTAAATGACTGACAAATGGTTTGTGAAGCAACATTGGGAGTGGGAGACCAAATGTTATGCCAACTTTTATACATCATTCTGCATTCCGAAACTTTCCTACATGCAACAAATCTTTTCCAGAGGCACCACATGGAAGTCTTATTATTGAGAATGAGTTGACAACATTGTGGAATAAATGACGATCATTTCCTCCTTTTCCTAATGTTATAATGTCTGTCTACTACATGGGAAAGAAGGCTACTAAGCTTTAAGGCAGTCCCTTATTTCGTCACACTTTAAGAAAATGAGAAAATACTAAATACCATGGAGTATTAGCAGTTCAAAAAATGCCTTAGATTTGAATGCCCTTAGCCATTTGAACTGTTGGGTTATTCCTTATTTGCATTGGGAATAAAGCTGGTCTAAAAAATGACAAAACAGTCAACACAAGTCAAGAATTAACCCATTACTTCACATTGATGACATTTGATGCCTGCTGTTGCAGACGATTTTGAGAAAAGATTGCAACAAAAGTTGGAATTGCTCAAAACAAGCAATTTCACCTTTAATTGCAATATTTTCAACTCTTTAACCAAAATAATTTTCGTTTTGTTCATCTGTTTACTTGTTTTCAAAAGTCGTCTGCAGCAGAGGCGTCGAAAAGCATCTATATGTGGGAAAGGTTTAATCAGATGTTTTCCAGTCGTCTGTTGCAGATTTGCTGTAAGCCAGAATGAATTAAGGGAGTAATAAAAAGCTACATGTTGACTATAAATCAATACGCATATCCTTCTAGTTAAGCAGGATCATATTGTTACAACTCTCAAGAGATCCTCTATATCTTGACTACAAGTAACTTAAACGCCCATAAGACAAAATGAATAGAATGATATATTTGATGAAAATATCTGCTGTTATTACCTCATATGCTGCATTAATTAAATGAGGATCTTACTTTGCAAAAAAGGAGATAACATTAAAGAGAATTTGTTCATTGTAAGCAATTTTTCTGTATCTTGAGCATTAAAAGCAACCTGTATCAGGAAACAAAAGCTGTCATTCAGGACTCTATGTACATATAAAACAAAGAAGAGTACATGTATTGTCATAGAGCGCATACTAATGATATTTTAACCTTTTCCAACTAACATTTCTTTTTGAAAACTTTGTGGTATATAAATATATATATTTTATAGAAATTTTCTATATATTTGCTTAGATGTTTTCAGAGTCGTCTGTTGCAGGTTCATTTTTGAAAGGTAGGGTGAAGTCCATAATAGTCTTAGGGTTTAATCATTTCCCACATACAAAAAATCTGCAACAGACGACTTTTGTAAACATCTTCGCAAAATTATAGAAAAAAGCAAATGAGCGTAAACGGCTTTTACTTGTGGGGTTCTCGTAGTGGTTATAATGTCATTGTAAGGACTGCCTAATGCAGTGCTGTATTGGTAGAAAGGCCACCTCGGATGTGGGAGGTCGCAGGTTTGCTCCCTGGCCGGGTCATACCAAAGACTTAAAAAAAAGTAGTTAATGGCTTATCCCTGCTTGGAGCTTGACATAACGGAGTTGATATTGCGTCTGACTAGCTTGTGTCAGGATATATGGAACAGTATATGGTGACTTATCAAGGAAATGCTTTTATAGAACATAGTGTTGAAAGCGTCATACAAATAAGAAGAAAACAAACATTAAACACTTGGCAAAACACTTAAACCCTACAATCCTAAGTGAAAGAAACGAGGCAGAGAAAAATGTAATCACCAAATCAACTCTCCGGATTTTAAAATCAGTTGACAGAACCAATTGATTTTCCTTCTAAAGTACTATTTATATAAGACTGTTTTTTTAGCTCACCTGTTACATAGTGACTTAAAAAAAAGTAGTTAATGGCTTATCCCTGCTTGAAGCTTGACATAACGGAGTTGGTATTGCGTCTGACTAGCTTGTGTCAGGATATATGGAACAGTATATGGTGACTTATCAAGGAAATGCTTTTATAGAACATAGTGTTGAAAGCGTCATACAAATAAGAAGAAAACAAACATTAAACACTTGGCAAAACACTTAAACCCTACAATCCTAAGTGAAAGAAACGAGGCAGAGAAAAATGTAATAACCAAATCAACTCTCCGGATTTTAAAATCAGTTGACAGAAACAATTGATTTTCCTTCTAAAGTACTATTTATATAAGACTATTTTTTAGATCACCTTAGCCGAAGGCTGAAGGTGAGCTATTCTGATCACTTTTTGTCCGTCGTCCGTCGTCCGTCTGGTGTTAACTTTTAGCTTTAAACATCAACTCCTCCTAAACTCCAAGGACAATTTTCGTGAAACATCACAGGACTGTTCCTCTGGTTGGCCTCTTTCAAAGTTGTTCAAAGATTTAAATTCCATTGAGAACTTTGGTTGCTGCGGCATCAGAAAGGGGACAAAATGTCCAAACTTTAAAAATCTTCTCCTCCGAATCTGCCTGTCAGATTCAAATATAATTTGGTAGAAATGTTCCTTGGGTGACCCTCTATAAAAATTGTTCAAGCCATACTGATTGGTCGAAAAACATGGCAGTCAGGCGGCATCAAAAAAGGGGCAAACTGACAATACTTTAATAAAGCATCCTTATAAAAGTGCTTGTCTGATTTAAAGATAGTTTTGTAGAAATGTTCTTTCATTGATCATCTACATACTTTGTCAAGCCATATTGATTTGTTGAAAGGCATAGCAACCAAGCAGCATCAGAAAAGGAGTAATTAAACTTGTTGCTTCAAATGACATATGGTTATTAGATTTATGGTCTAAGGGAGGTAACACTTGGCAGAGTATTATGCAAGGGCAATCTCCTTCGCAGAGTTGTCGTTCCTTACACTCACCATACATGTATCAGAACATGAGTAAAACGACCAAACTTTAAAATCCTTTTCCTCCATAATCTGCTTGTCAGACTCCAAGATAATTCAGTAGAAAGAATCCTTAAATGCCCCTCTAAAAAAACTGTTCAAGCCATATTGGTTTATATTAAAAACAGATCAAGAAAGGTGCAAAATGACAAAAACTTAATAATTCATTTCTAATTGAAGTTCTTGTTAGATTTCAAGATATAAATGACCTTTACTTATAAGCTGTTTCTTGAGAAGTGTTCACTCCTTGAAGTTCTAATTGCACTCCTTGATCTTTTTCCCAGATATTTCTACTAATTTACTATCAATCAGGTGATCGATTTAGGGTCATCTTGGCCCTCTTGTTTAGCTCACCTGTTACATAGTGACAAGGTGAGCTTTTGTGATCGCCCTTTGTCCGTTGTACGTCGTCCGTCCACAATTTCTTGTGAACACGTTAAGTCATCATTTATTATCTGATGTTTACCAAACTTATACAGTAGCTAGATATACATGAAAATCAGCCAGATCGGTTCATGTGTGATGGGATTATGGCCCTTTAAAATTAGCAAAATTGCTATAATTGACCTTGTGAACACAATAAAAACTTCCTTTACTATCCGATGTTTACCGAACTTATTCAGTAGCTAGATATCCATGAGAGTTCGGTTCATTTCGAAAACCAGCCAGATCTGTCCATGCATGATGGGATTATGGCCCTTTAAAATTGGCAAAATTGCTATAATTGACCTTGTGAACTCGATAAAGTCATCATTTATTATCTGATGTTTACCAAAATTATACAGTAGCTACATATACATGAGAGCTCGGTTCCTTTTGAAAACCAGCCAAATCCGTAATGCATGAATTATGGCCCTTTAAAATTGGCAAAATTGTTATAATTGACTGTGAACATGATATAAACTTCATTTATTTGTCACATGTCATTTACATTGGCAAAATTGACACATTGTTGGATGATGCAGATATTGAAAACAGAAATTCTACCTTTACATTTGCTCCTGGAGAATGTCAACGATCTCTCAGTATTTTTCAAGATAAAGATTCAGAATGTTCCTTAAGTGACCCACTATCGGATTCCTTCAAGCCATGTTGATTGGTGGAAAACATGGCCGCCAGAGGGCGAGGCTATTTTGCCTTATATGGGTTGAGTGAAAACTTACAAAATCTTCTCCTCCAAAAGAAAGTGTTTGGCCAATTTTCAAATAATTTTGTAGAAATATTCCTAGGGTGACCCTCTATCAGATTCCTTCAAGCCATGCTGATTGGTCGAAAACTATGGCCGCCAGGGGGCGGGGCTTAGGCTAAAGTGAAAAAAAATAAAACCAGGTGTGCGATATAGGGCCATCATGCATGGCCCTCTTGTTTTAAATTAACTTCACAAGAAATTGTGAGAAGAAGAAATCTCTTGTTGTTGAGCAATGTCTCTCTTTCCCACAATATTTTGAATGTTGGCAGACAGAGTAGTGTCTTACAAGGAAAGCAAAACTTCTGTGTATAATAAAACAAATCTAATGTAGGTTAGCTCGTCTTTTTTACGGTTATTAAATCTGCCTGACATTTTAAGTAATCTGCACTGTAAATGTCTTAGGCCAATAATGGGAAATTCTTTGTCATTAGAAATTGCAAGGTATCATTTTAAAGGTTAAAATGTTTTTCTCATAATTTCAATACCATGATACTAATGATACAAAATTATATAACAGCTTAGATTGTCAAGGACAGAAATTGAATTATTATATCAATTAGGGAATTAAACAAAATAAAGATAGATAAAATGAATCCCTTTTTCATACACATTATAATAGGAGAAAAAACATATCTTCTGAATGATCTGGTTATTTAATTTATTTCATCAGGTCCCTGTAATTATGTCTCCCCCTGTATACAGGGGAGATATATTGTTTTTGTCCTGGGCGTCTGTCTGTCTGTCTGTCTGTCTGTCCTTCTGTCTGTCTGTCTGTCTGTCTGTCCGTCTGTCCGAAATCGTGTCCGCTCCATATCTCCAAGACGGCTTGAAGGATTTTCATGAAACTTGGCTCACATGTTCACCTCATCAAGGCGACGTGCAGAACCCGCGTCTCGACAATATAGGGTCAAGGTCAAGGTCACGCTTGAAGGTCAAAGGTTTGAGGCTTTATTTCGTGTCCGCTCCATATCTCCCAGACGGCTTGAAGGATTTTCATGAAACTTGGGTCACATGTTCACCTCATCAAGGCGACGTGCAGAACCCGCATCTCGACAATATAGGGTCAAGGTCAAGGTCACACTTGAAGGTCAAAGGTTTGAGGCTTTATTTCGTGTCCGCTCCATATCTCCAAGACGGCTTGAAGGATTTTCATGAAACTTGGCTCACATGTTCACCTTATCAAGGCGACGTGCAGAACCCGCGTCTCGACAATATAGGGTCAAGGTCAAGGTCACGCTTGAAGGTCAAAGGTTTGAGGCTTTATTTCGTGTCCGCTCCATATCTCCCAGACGGCTTGAAGGATTTTCATGAAACTTGGGTCACATGTTCACCTCATCAAGGCGACGTGCAGAACCCGCGTCTCGACAATATAGGGTCAAGGTCAAGGTCACACTTGAAGGTCAAAGGTTTGAGGCTTTATTTCGTGTCCGCTCCATATCTCCGAGACGGCTTGAAGGATTTTCATGAAACTTGGGTCACATGTTCACCTCATCAAGGTGACGTGCAGAACTTGCGTCTCGACAATATAGGGTCAAGGTCAAGGTCACGCTTGAATGTCAAAGGTTTGAGGCTTTATTTCGTGTCCGCTCCATATCTCCCAGACGGCTTGAAGGATTTTCATGAAACTTGGGTCACATGTTTACCTCATCAAGGCGACGTGCAGAACCCGCGTCTCGACAATATAGGGTCAATGTCAAGGTCACGCTTGAAAGTCAAAGGTTTGAGGCTTTATTTCGTGTCCGCTCCATATCTGTCCCAAATTTATAGGTTGGAATGTTTTGAGAGATTTTGACAGATATTTGAGGGGAGACATCTGTTTTTTGCAAAAACAATTCTAGTTATTAACCCTTTCCCACATGTATACCCATTTTAACCCATCTACAGATTGAAGGTGACTTTAGAAAAACATTGTGGCATAATGAAACATTTCTCCTTTCACCCCAATGTTTTCAACTTTATTCAATAATTATTCCCTTGACTAACGAAGTTTGCGAGGGGATATAGTAACAGGACTGTCCATTTATTTGTTTGTTTGTTCGTCTGTGCATCCGTCCGTAACACAACCTTGTGACCACTCTACACTGAACATCCTTCGACCGATCTTAACCAAACTGTTAGTATATGGCAAGGTCTAGAAGCCTATTTATTTTCAAGGTCATAGGTTAAAGTTCAAGGTCAAAATTGGACTTTGACTATTTTCCCATATCAACAACCTTGTGACCACTCTACACTGAACATCCTTCGACCGATCTTAACCAAACTTGGTATACAGTTAGTATATGGCAAGGTCTAGAAGTATATTTATATTCAAGGTCATAGGTTAAAGGTCAAGGTCAAAATTGGACTTTGACTATTTTCCCATATCAACAACCTTGTGACCACTCTACACTGATCATCTCTTGGCAGATCATAACCAAACTTGCCATACATTTAGTATATGTTCATTTGGCAAAGGCCAAAGGCGGAGACAAGGACAAATAACACTTACTTCTCTGGTACATAACATTAATAACAATTTAATAAAGGCAAGGAAAAATAACATTAATAATCTGGTACATAACATTAATATCTAGGTCATTGGCCATATTTTAGGCATATTTTTAAATTGAATACTGAAGGAATGCATCCGCTTTGCGGTGCCCTTGATTTTATTTATATTATAGAGACTTTTGAAAACATTGTAAATGAGCAATTTCTCCTTTTGCAAATTTTTTTTTCATCTTTATACAATTATTGTTCTTTCATTTATAAAAGAGCGTTTCAATATATTTGCCTGGATGTTATTTAGCTCACCTGAGCAAGAAGTTATTGTGATCGCTTTTTGTCCGGCTTCCATCAACATCTTCTCCTCAGTAACCAGTGGGTCAATTGGGATGAAACTTCACGGAAAGCATCCTCTCAATGACCTCACCAGAATTCCTTCACATTTTTGGGATCCATGCAGAATTCTGGTTTCCATGGCAATGAAACGAAAATACTTTAAAATTCTTCTTCTCCCAAACTGGTAGGCAGATTTTCAAATAATTGTGTAGAAATATTCCTTAAGTGACACACTAACAGATTCCTTCAAGCCATGTTGATTTGGAAAATAACAGAAAAAACATCATACAAAGTAATGGATGAATTGAGAAACCGTTATCCTAGAGGAATGTCATTTTTTAATCTCTTTCAGTTGTGCTACCCAACGACCCGTATATCTACATTGGAAACAACCTCACCCTACACTGTAACCTCACAAAGTACGTGTACGACTCGCAGTACCAATCCAGTAAACTGATGTTTCTACGAAAATACGATGAAGTCATACCAAGAAAGTACATTACTATTACAAGCACTCGCTCCATAATGCTCCGATATCCGATAACGTCCCCAGCGGATGGGGGTAATTACGAATGCAAGCTGAATGGTAGTGCGCATCAACGACCAGTGTCGATTGGGAGCCAGCATGTTTACGTGGAATGTAAGGATTTTTCTTTTATCAGCTTGTTTATATTGTTCCCCTTTTTCTAGTGGTCCAGATATTGCGGAAGAGTTTACACTTTTCATCCTGCACAATATCTTTCTTAATTAATTAAGTCCTTTTCCCACTTACATGTACATTGCTCATTTCTGTTGCAGATGAGTTGGAAATCATCTAGGCAAAAATATAAAAAAATCTCTATGAATTAAAGTTTTATTATTGAATGGGGTTGAAAACATTTGCGGCAAAAGGAGAAATTGCTCGTTTTGAGCAATTTCTCCTTTTGTCTCATTGTTTTCAAATGTCGTCTACTGCTCACGTGTCAAAATGCATCTACAAGTGGGAAAGGGTTTAAAATATAACTCAACCAAGCACTATGTTGTAGCTACCCAAATAGAACCCACAACATAGGGTTAGTGGTTCAAATAAAGAATTTAGAACATTTGAAAAGGCCCCTTATCTAGAGCTCTGTTTTCCATTATCCCTTTCCCACATACAACAAATCTACAGCAGACTATTTCCTCTTTTGTCAATCCGCTTTGGTCGAGTGGTTAGCGTCGGGAATTTCGAAACCGGGTGTCCCGGGTTTGATCCCCAGTCACGGCACTACGGTCATGGTGGAGTGCCCTTGGGCAAGGCACATTTTCTAGCCTAGTACTGGTTTGTTTACCCAGGGATCATGAATAATTAAATTTAATTGCGCGCTAAATGACCTTAGCTGTCGATGCGCCATAAAACAATATACATTCATTATTCCTCTTTTGTCATAATATTTCCAAAAGTTGTCTGCTGCAGAGGCATAAGAAAGCGCCACATACAACAAACCTACAGCAGACTACTTTGAAAACATCTATATGCAAATGTGGAATAACTATAAAATATTGAATACAGTTAAGAACATCTTGAAATTGACAAATTAACCGTTCACGCTCCGCTCCGTTCCGTTCCGTTCCGCTCCGCTCACGTTCCAATCCGCTCTCAAAGCGTTCACTCATTCATAACATTGTGATTGCTTTTTTCCGTTCCGTTCATATTGAGCGCTTTTTTACGCTCACTCGGAACGCTTTTTTTCGATCAAAATCCGTTCAACGATTTGATTGGCTTAAATTAATTTCGTTTCGTTTATATTTTTTTTTACTTAACCCTAAATATCAACAACAAATCGTATTACGAAAATGATCATATTAATAATATTTGTTACATTCTAATTCAATCGGATACTTGAGTGTCTTATAAAACAAAAGTTTAGTATACAAATATGACTTTTAACCCTTTACCGGATATAAACGCTTTCATACACGATCTCAATATAAACGATTTTCGAAAACCCTAATCGATTTCAATATAAACGGTTTTCGACGACCCTAATCGATTCTAATCGATTTCAATGTAAACGCTTTTCGACGCCTTTGGAGTTTGAATGCTTCAAAAGTATATTTATCGTGTGAATAGGTCCTCCAAGAGTCACAATACAATTTGTTTATTTACAAAGGGATCTCATACTTTAAATCATAGTGTTACTATATAAAGTTTGTATGTAAAAAGCGTCCAAACATGTATAGTGTTTAACAATTCAGTACCCAGGTTGAATGAAATGCGTCGGGAAATGATAAGCTTGAAAATACCTTGTTCCTATGAAAAATATCCATATGATAATATCCGTTTCCATTTGTAATTGTAAATTTTAATTATTTCACAAGGGTTTTCTAAAATTACCATTATGCACCATATACAGATTGAGTCGCGACACATACAAATAGGCAATCAGTTTTGTTCCAAATCTTATAACAGCTGGTATCAATTTATTTAATTGTAATGCCGGCGTTTGATCATAACTGTTCTCAAAAGACTTCGATAATTGTTATGTGACGATTTACGAACCGTGATGATCCTAACCTGTCTTAACAGAAGAGCATATTGATCTGAATATTCCCAACTATCGGAAGGCGGGTTTTCATTTGACACGGTATTATTATGTATAAACCACGTGCAACCCAGATCAAATGGAAAATTACTGACGCATGCAGTAAACATGACCTTGACAACAGGGCTTCATTTCTCCCTTTCTTCATATTAAAAAATCTGGAGCAGATGACATTTAAAACGAGAAAAAATTGCTCACAATGTTATATGATCCCATGCAAACACAATGAAGCAACCCTGTATAAATATATTCTTCTGCTGTAGAAATTGTCTATACGTGAGAAAGGGTTAAATAGTTTGAATTTTTTGTCAAGATGTTTTTAATTTCGTCGGCATAATTGTTGAAAGAGGAAAGGGTTTACTCACACGTGCAAAGTCGGTTCTTTGTTTGACCGATCACATTTCCGGTGTATACCAGTTTTGACAATCAAGTAAGCTACTGGGAAATACCTCTTTCACAGATGTAGATTCATATTGACGCAACTAAAGCTGACGAGTAAACATTGCAGCAAAAGGAGAAAGCCTAAATGAATTAAATTTAATAGATAACTTTTGCCACAATGATTTGAATTAATTCAGTAATTATACTTTCCTTTTTTATAGATTTTCTTTATTTTTGTCTCGACATTTTCACAATCGTTTGCTGTGATTTGTTGTAATGGGGAAAGGGATGAACAGCTGACATAAGTGGTTATTGTTTTCATCTACACAATACCGGCGGGTCTTTAATTGATTGATCTAGTAAATCAGAAGGGCAATAAAATGGGTCATTTACGGGTGCAGTTATGACACTTCCGCAAAACTGAAGCTGTATTTTTTTGTTGGCTTTACCCCGTCTGACATTCAATCAGATATTTCTGATCTGGAAGTTGTTTCCGATGATTGTTCTTCTTCCGACAACAATTTTTTCTCTATAGGAGCTTGGAATAATGAGTTTCAACAACCAAGGGTAAGTAAACAAAGAACTAAATCGTCCTTGAGATTACGGGAAAATACGCAAACATGTGTTTACATTCAACTTTTTTGGGGTTAACAATTTTCTATTGCCGATCTATTTCTTCAAAAAGGAAATAGTTAGAAATGAAAACGTAAGGACATTAGACATTCAAAATATTTATATGGGATGTTTTAACATTTATTCTCGTGAAATCGACTTTGAATCATGACAGGAAGATGGGTGATTTCTCCATTAAGTTTTACTAATTTTACTCCTGTATGTCACAGAGTTGACTTTTGAAAACTTCGTAGAAATTAAGAAATATTTCCTTTACGGAGTATCTGGTTTTAAAAAATTAAACTTGAAATTGCTGTTGTTATATTCTGGAGTAATTTCACTTGGTTTTTTTTCCGCAATAACAATATTTGAAAAGGTAGACATGAGCAAAATACATTCATCATTTTCAAGAAAAAATAAAAAATAAAATTGCCCTGCTTTCGTCTCCTGTTTTGCTTCAGTTCTTTTCATGCTGAAATAGTGTATTTTAAACCAATGTAAAGGTAATTTAATTTCCCACAATGTTTATACTGACATATAAAAGGTAGTTACAATATTTTATACAGATAGTTGGGTTTAATTAGGACAGGTGTCAACTTCTTATGATTTTCCCAATACCCTGTATGGAGATAGTGTACAGGCTTTTATCAGTAGTTTATTGACTATTGGTTTATCATGTAGATGCCTATATATGGAGATACTATAGGTAAATGGGCAGTTGGGCTATCCAGTAAAAGGTTAATAAAATAATTTCGTAAAATAATTATCGGATAGTTGTTGCAACCGTTCAACGAGCGAATGATTGGATTTTTGCAATCATTATGATTGTTTCGTTCAGAGCGCAAAATTCCGTTCCGCTCATAAAGCGTTCCAACTTCGTTCCAATCACGCTCACGATCCAATCACGTTCCGCTCAGATTGTCAATTTCATGATGTTCTTAACTGTAACTATTGAGTTCAGTTGAAAACATTGTGGCAAAAGGATAAATTGCCCTTTATGAGCAAATTCTTCTTTAGTCACAATGTTTTCAAAAGTCGTCTGCTGTAGAGGCATAAGAGGCATAAGACAGTGCCACATACAACATATCTACAGCAAATTACTTTGAAATGAAAAGAGCTTTATTCCAGAGAAAGGTGACTCACCACCAGACCAGATTCACTCACTTTGTGTTGATTTGTGAACAATAAAATGCCACAAGCAGATTTGGTCGTAAACCCTTTCCCACACGCAACACAATTATCTGCAGCAGACGACTTTGAATATATCTAGGAAATAATTTGGAAAATCTCTGTAAATGAAAAAATTATTAATGAATAAAGTTGAAAACATTAAGACAATGAGCAATTTCTCCTTTTGCCAAAAATCTTCTGCTGCAGATGCGTCAAGAAGCATTTATATGAGATAAAGCTGTGCTCTTTGTTGTTGTCCATATTGATAAATCCTCTTGGGGAAATACCAATAAGCCATATGCCTGGTATATATAAAGGTTAAACTAATTCTGTCATATTGTCCGGTTTCTCACATAAAGATAGAAAGAGCCATGTTGCAGAGTTTATATCAGTAAAACTAATCTAAACATTGTTATGTAAAACTAATCTTAACATTGCTAATATTAAGTCCTTTTGTAAGATACAATTGATAAATATATAAAGCATGACTTTAAAGTCAGTTTAAATACTTTTATGTTCGTACATGTTGGTTTTAAAAAGTTAAATGTTGTATGTCACAAGCATTTTGAAAATGTTACTTAGTCCATGCATCATTATACCCCCGCAAACGTAGTTTGAAGGGGGAATACTGGAATCAGCCTGTCGGTCGGTCATGCGATCCGTCGGTCGGTCTGTCCGCAAAATCTGGTCCGTTGTACTCCTCCTTCAGTTTCTACCTGATTTACTTGATACGTGGCATAAATGTTAATCAGGAGTAGTAGATGTGCAAGACACAAATTTCATGTCCCTGTGACTTTCACCTTGACCTCTGACCTTGAAATAGGATTTTTTTTGTTAAAATCTTATCTAATCTGTTCCATTGTACTCCTCCTTCAGTTTCTACCTGATTTACTTGATACTTGGCATAAATGTTAATCAGGAGTAGTAGATGTGCAAGACGCAAATTTCATGTCCCTGTGACCTTCACCTTAACCTCTGACCTTGAAATAGGATTTTTTTTTTGTTAAAATCTTATCTAATCTGTTCCAATTGTACTCCTCCTTCAGTTTCTACCTGATTTACTTGATACTTGGCATAAATGTTAATCAGGAGTAGTAGATGTGCAAGACGCAAATTTCATGTCCCTGTGACCTTCACCTTGACCTCTGACCTTGAAATAGGATTTTTTGTTGTTAAAATATAATCTGTTGTACTCCTCCTTCAGTTTCAACCTGATTTACTTCATACTTGGCATAAATGTTAATCAGGAGTAGTAGATGTGCAACACACAAATTTCATGTCCCTGTGACCTGGACCTCTGACCTTGAAATACAATTTTTTTTTTGTTAAAATCTAATCTGTTGTACTCCTCCTTCAGTTTCAACCTGATTTACTTCATACTTGGCATAAATGTTAATCAGGAGTAGTAGATGTGCAAGACGCAAATTTCATGTCCCTGTGACCTTCACCTTGACCTCTGACCTTGAAATAGGAATTTCTTTTGTTAAAATCTAATCTGTTGTACTCCTCCTTCAGTTTCAACCTGATTTACTTCATACTTGGCATAAATGTTAATCAGGAGTAGTAGATGTGCAAGACGCAAATTTCATGTCCCTGTGACCAAGTCAAGAGGTAGAACATGATATTATATTACATTATAGCTACAGTAAACTACCTAAATTACGTAAGGATTTTATATTTCCTAATATTCGCAAGCTGACCTCCTCGCGTAATTAATACCTTGCGAAAATATATCAATCAGAAGTGAAATTCAAACTTCTGCTACTTATTCTCAAAATTAAAATATCAAAATATCAAAATCATGAAAAATATCGAAAATAGGTCCTCGCGAATATTCAGTAGTTTACAGTAAAAACCTTGTTACTCTTTGAATAATGAATGTGGTTCATTTTCTTCTTGTTTGTTTGTTTTCTGAAACTAGAAAACTAAATAAAAACTTATTTCATGAGGAAATAGTACTTTATGCATTAGAAAATGTTCTTGACAAAATTTCTTTAAAATTAGATTTGTATATTGCTTTTTGGTATCATCTTAGTATTTCTTTTTGATACTGATATTCAAATTGTCTGAGTCAAAGATAATACTGTGAGATATAATATGTGTCAGGGGTTGGGGCGGGGGTATTAATCACCTTTAGTGACTGTGTTACCTCGTTCTGTCGTGCAAATGAATGTTAACCCCTCCACATACACATGGGTTAAAAACTAGGTCACCAGGCCAAATTGAAGGGAAATCTTGTTAACAGGATACTGCATTTTTAGCTCGACTTTTGAAAAAAACGAGAGCTATTGTCATGACCCTGGCTGCGTGGTCGTCCGGTTAAGGTTTTTTGTTTAGCTCATTTTTTTAAATTTTTTATTCTCCCTATCAGTCGAGCGTCTGTGCCGTACGCGGTGCTCTTGTTAACTTGAGCATGGCTTGATGATATGTAAGTCAAGTTCGAACATGGGTTATGTTGGGTCAAAAAGTAGGTCACTAGGTCAAATTGAAGGAAAATCTTGTTTACACTCTCGAGGCCATATTTTTTGCTTGAAACTTTGTCAGAATGCTTGTCTTAAAGATATCTAGGTCAGGTTTGAATATTGGTCATATTGGGTCAGAAACAAGGTCAATAAAGGAAAATATTGTTCCAATTCCGGAGGCCGCATTTTTACTTTGAGCAAGTTGAAACTTTGTCAGGATGTTGTCTTGATGATATCTAGTCCATGTTGGAATATGGGTCATATCAGGTAAAAAAATATAGATCACTAAAAGGCCAAATGAAGGAAAATCTTGTTAACACTGTGGAGGTAACATTGTATAATTAAGTTGAGCGAACTAGGGCCATCATGGCCCTCTTGTTTTTCATATTTCTGACTAGATTATTTCAAAGTCGTCTGCTGCAGATTTGTTGAATGTGGGTCCGAGCCACGGTAGCTCAGTCGGTAGCCACGTGGGCTGTCAATCCAGGGGTTGTGAGTTCGAACCCCAGCTTGGCCAACATTCTTTCCGACGTTTGACAAAAGTCACTGTGACAAGTGTCATTCGTCTTTCACCAATGGGCTAACAGTCTATGTGGAAAAGCAGCCAGTTGCTTGGAAAGTATATTCTGTGGAGAACTGGTGTGAGAAAACCAGGAAACATATGAGTAGGCGAAAAGGCCGCCGTAATATGACTGAAAAATTGTTGAAAACGGCGTCAATCAATTGTTGAATGTGGGAAAGGGTTAACCTTTCCCTCAAACAAACAATCTGCAGCAGACGACTTTGAACATATTTTTTCAAAAAATAGAAAAATCTCTATAATTGAATGGATAACCTATGACTAAAAGTAGAAAACATTTTGGCAAAAGAAATTGGTCATTGATAGAAATTTCTGCCATTGCAACAATTCTTTTTAGCTCACCTGAGCTTTGCTCAAGGTGAGTTATTGTGATCGCCTTGCGTCCGTCGTGCGTCGTGCGTCGTGCGTCGTGCGTCAACTTCTTCTCCTCAGTAACCAGTGGGTCAATTTGGATGAAACTTCACAGAAAGCATCCCCTCATTGACCTCACCAGAATTCCTTCAAATTTTTGGGATCCATGCAAAATTCTGGTTTCCATGGCAACGAAACCGAAAAAACTTCAAAATTCTTCTTCTCCCAAATTGGTTGGCAGATTTTCAAATAATTTTGTAGAAATGTTCCTTGGATGACCCTCTATCAGATTCCTTCAAGCCGTGTTGATTGGTCGAAAAACATGGCCGCCAGGGGGGGCGGGGCTATTTTGCCTTATATGGCTATAGTGCAAACTTAAAAAATCTTCTCCACCGAAAGTGTAAGGCCGATTTTCAAATAATTTTGTAGAAATGTTCCTTGGGTAATCTTCTATCAGATTCCTTCAAGCCATGTTGATTGGTCAAAAAACATGGCCGCCAGGGGGCGGGGCTATTTTGCCTTATATGGCCAAATTGAAAACTTAAAAAATCTTCAACATCTTCTTCTCAGTAACCAGTGGGTCAATTGGGATGAAACTTCACAAAAAGCATCCTCCCATTGACCTCACCAGAATTCCTTCAAATTTTTGGGATCCATGCAAAATTCTGGTTTCCATGGCAACGAAACCGAAAAAACTTCAAAATTCTTCTTCTCCCAAATTGGTTGGCAGATTTTCAAATAATTTTGTAGAAATGTTCCTTGGATGACCCTCTATCAGATTCCTTCAAGCCATGTTGATTGGTCGAAAAACATGGCCGCCAGGGGTGGCGGGGCTATTTTGCCTTATATGGCTATAGTGCAAACTTAAAAAATCTTCTTCTCCAAAAGTGTCAGGCCGATTTTCAAATAATTTTGTAGAAATGTTCCTTGGGTAATCTTCTATCAGATTCCTTCAAGCCATGTTGATTGGTCAAAAAACATGGCCGCCAGGGGGCGGGGCTATTTTGCCTTATATGGCCAAATTGAAAACTTAAAAAATCTTCAACATCTTCTCCTCAGTAACCAGTGGGTCAATTGGGATGAAACTTCACAGAAAGCATCCTCCCATTGACCTCACCAGAATTCCTTCAAATTTTTGGGATCCATGCAAAATTCTGGTTTCCATGGCAACGAAACCGAAAAAACTTCAAAATTCTTCTTCTCCCAAATTGGTTGGCAGATTTTCAAATAATTTTGTAGAAATGTTTCTTAAGTGACCCTCTATCAGATTCCTTCAAGCCATGTTGATTGGTCGAAAAACATGGCTGCCATGGGGGGGGGGGGGGGGGGGGCGGGGCTATTTTGCCTTATATGGCTATAGTGCAAACTTAAAAAATCTTCTTCTCCAAAAGTGTCGGCCCGATTTTCAAATAATTTTGTAGAAATGTTCCTTGGATGACCCACTTTCAGATTCCTTCAAGCCATGTTGATTGGTCAAAAAACATGGCCGCCAGTAGGCAGGGCTATTTTGCATTATATGGCTATAGTGAAAACTTAAAAAATCTTCTCCTTCAAAAGTATCTGGCCGACTTTCAAATAATTTTGTAGAAATGTTCCTAGGGTGACCCTCTATCAGATTCCTTCAAGTCAAGTTGATTGGTCGGAAACTGGCTGCCAGGGGGCGAGGCTTATATAGCTAAAGTGAAAAAAAAATAAAAAATCAGGTGAGCGATTCAAGGGCCATCATGGCCCTCTTGTTTAAAAGTTGTCTGCTGAATATGTGCCTTTAAATGAGTCTACAAGTGCGAAAGTGTGGTTAAGAAAAGGGTCAGATAAAGGGTTAGATAATTGATGTTGATAATCTTTCCTCTGAGTATATCAAGTAATTAGTTTACAAACATATATCTTCTATTGTTCTGGGCCTCTCTTCTTGAAGGAGAGGAAGGATGATGTTGCAAAACAATTACCTGTACATGTACAGAGGACTAGATAAGAGGGAGTAAACAGCTCTTTTCCCGACAATATATCTCTTATTACTCAACCAAATCCTATGTTGTGGGTACTAGATAAGATAAGGTTTGGGACCAATATATTCTTTCCTTATTGAAAGGTGTTGAAAGTGGCGTAAAACCCAAAACAAATACAAAATCATTCAGAACCATTTTCAATCCAGTCACTTTTTCAGTCAGATGTGACTGGTGATATCATAGTAGTCTCAGGGTATATAAAGCTGTTGAAAGTGGCATACAACCCAAAACAAATATAAAATCTTTCAGAACCATTTTCAATCCATTCACTTTTTCACAGTCAGATCTGATGTGACTGGTGATATCAAAGAAGTCTTGGGGTATCTCGGTACAGTTGGACTTTGTAGTTATTGGGACAAAATTGTAAATGTAGTGATCAGAATTGTATCCAGTCTGTGCAATATTAAGAGTAGGTTAGTCTGTTCTGTGAGGAATTTGTTCAACCTTACTATTAAGAACACCAATGCCTTCCCAGACTAGAGCTGAAGCTTCTAGGAGCTACCTGCTTCTTCCTGTATCAATAGTAGAATGCGAGACGAGGTTTTCTCAACATATACTGGAATCAGCCTGTCGGTTGGTCGGTCTGTCCGCAAAATCTGTTCCATTGTACTCCTCCTTCAGTTTCTACCTGATTTACTTGATACTTGGCATAAATGTTAATCAGGAGTAGTAGATGTGCAAGACGCAAATTTCATGTCCCTGTGACCTTGACCTCTGACCTTGAAATAGGAATTTCTTTTGTTAAAATCTAGTCTGTTGTACTCCTCCTTCAGTTTCAACCTGATTTACTTCATACTTGGCATAAATGTTAATCAGGAGTAGTAGATGTGCAAGACGCAAATTTCATGTCCCTGTGACCTTCACCTCTGACCTTGAAATAGGATTTTTTTTTCTTAAAATCTAATCTGGTGCGACATACTCCGACATACTTTCAACCGGATTTACTTGAAACATGGCAAAATGAAGCCGTTTTGTGTGGCATCAGCCTGTCGGTCGGTCGGGCGGTCGGTCCAGATAAAAGGAGCCGTTTTGTGTTTGATATCATCTTAGTATTTCTTTTTGATACTGATATTCAAATTGTCTGAGTCAAAGATAATACTGTGAGATATGAATATGTGTCAGGGGTTGGGGTGGGGGTATTAATCACCTTTAGAGATAGTTCTAGTTGATACATGTTATATGTGTTATCATGAATCATGAAGAATGATGAATGTTGTCACTATTCCCTAACCCTTTCCCCACATATAACATATTGTAAAGCAGACAACTTTGAAAAACATTAATGCAAAAATATGGATATTCTCAAAAAATGAAAGTTTAGTCATTATATACTGTTAAAACAATGTAGCAAAAGGAGAAATTGCTTATCATGGGCAACTTTTACTTGAGTAACAAGTTTTTCAAAAGTTGTCTGTATGTGAGAATTTAAGGGCTGATATATATGTAACTATATTTCAAGCAGTTAACATTGACCAGATATGTGACTCCAAAAGTGGCTTCTGAATAGCAAATTTTGCATCATTTGGTGAAAGTGATTGCGCACGGAAATAAATGTCAATCGAGAATCCTGTTGACACAGAGGGGCCACAAAGTCATGTCTGTGTCCATCCGTCTACATCACACTTTTTTTTTACTGACATTATCTGCAGTCATCACATTATATCAATAATGTAAAAAGTATTACACATCGTTTGGCTGAACTTGTTACTTGTATATATAAATTTCATTTCAGATGAACCTCAGCCAATTACGGAGATCTACTGCCGTGTTTATAATTGGGAGAACATGAAGTGTACATGGGACCTCGGAGTGGAATTTGTGCATCCTAACACAATAGAAATCAACCTTGTCTGGGCTATCAGGTAAGCCGTCTATGAATCATTAACCCTTTCCCACATAATAACAAAAACTGCAGAAGACAACTTCGAAAACATATTGGCCAAACTATGGACAATCTCTATAAATGAAATTAAAATTTCTCCTTTTGTCACAATATTTTCAAAAGTTGTCTGCAACAGATGTGTATTTGGGAAAGTGTTAATGAATTTTAATTATATACACTTTTGCTTATTGTTTAAATATTAAGCATACGATATTAATGTTTTTCATTATCATATTAATGTATATCATACGTCATCACGAGACTTTTTGCATATTTATATCCTAACACTTAGAAGCTTTTGATTTCAGGTCCCTATATCACATTCTACAGTCCTTATTTGACGAGTCTTTTGAGTACCCACAAGGGTTTTTGCATGACAAATACCTGTATTTTCATCCTGATCTAGAGCTTTTTTGAATAAAGTTCTGTCATGGAATTTCATCCAATTAAGTTGTTGTTAAGATCATCACTTGGTGTGTCATAAGGTTTGTCAAGGATTAGTCAAGCTGCTCTTTTTTTAAATCTATATATCGTGTTTAATAGGTTGTCACTGCAATTACCCCAAATTGTACAACAATAATCAATATGGGGGAGGATGTAATATGCATTGTAAGACCATTTTCGTACATGAATATTTAAATAGCTTCTTATCATTAGCAGTAGATATATAGTAAAGAATTGAATTTTTTTAGAACTTGCTTAACTTGTGTTCTCCATTTAAGTGACAGGTATCATCTATTACTAATGCCTATAATTCAGTTCCTACCAGTTTGAATGTCCCCACTTGACACAAACGTCGTGTTCCTGGCTGTTTGCCGATGATATGGACTCGTTTACGCCGGATAAAGACTATCTGATGGGTGTCACTATCAAAAACAATGCCACAAGGCCAGAACCTACGTTCTACCCCGAAAAGCCCAAAGTCATTAGGATTGAAACGTCAAAAATTGGTAAGGTTTTTCTTTCTTGTGACTGGCTGATTTATTCACTGGGGAAATAGGCAATTAGCCTTTTGGAATAATGACTTCATGTTTATTTGATGGACTTTGACTACAAAATTCATTCTTGCTACAGTTAATGTATATCACGACATATAGAATACCTAGACATTGATGTACTTGAACAACTGCCTAGGCTTGAGTTAGAGTTAACCCTTTCCTTCATATGACAATTCTGCAGCAGACGACTTTGAACATATTTTGTCAAAAAATAGAAAATCTCTTTAATTGAATGGATAACCCATGACTAAAAGTGGAAAACATAGTGGCAAAAGGAGAAATTGCTTGTTTTGAGCAATTTCTTCTTTTGTCATTAAGTTTTCAAAAAACCGTCTGCTGCAGAGAAGCGTCAGAAAGCGTCCATATGAGGGAAAGGTTTAACATGTTTAGCTCAGGTGATCTGAATGTTTTATTTGAGTTTTTCATACATAAAAATGGACCTTCCTATATTGACCCCTAGTGTAGTTTAACCCTTTCCCACCTGCAGACGCATTTTCACCCAATAAAGGCAGACGACTTTTAAAAACATTGTGGCCATAGGTGAAATTGCTCATTCATGACTTAAACTTTATTTTACAATTAAGCTATCTTTTATAGAGATTTTTCAGGTTTTTGTCATTATATTATCAAAGTCGTCTGCTGCAGATTTGCTGTATGTGGGAAAGGGTTAACCCTTTTGTCACATCCAATAAAATCTGCAGCAGAGGTTTTGAAAATATCCAGGCAGAAATGTAATTGAAATGAGTTGAAAACATTGTTATAAAATTAGAAATTGCTCCTTTTGCCACAATGTTTCCCAAAATTGTATGCTTCAAAAGGGTTTAAATCAGCCTATACATTCCTCAAGTCCTCTCAGGTTTTTCGCTCTATACAAGCATGATTTTTAACCCTTTCCCATTGCCTAACGCTTTCTGACACCTCATCAGCAGACGACTCGTGAAAACAATGAGGCAAAAGAAGAAATTGCACATGATGTTTTAAAATTATAAGCTATACATACGTCCGAATGAAATTACAATGACGAAATAGTGTTGAAATTTTTTTGACAATTTTTACAATGATTTTAAAAATCATCAGTTGCTTAATAATATTGCATCAAAATATCTTTAAGTTGGAAAGAGTTTAATGAAGAGAAACATGTATGATACTGGTATTTGCTTGATGGGAAAATTTGTTGGGCAATTTCTCTTTTTCCCACATTGATTTGTAAAATTTGCCTTCTGCATAAGTGCCAACAGGTTACAGTTGTATGTATCGGGAAAATGGTTGAATTAATTGAATTATTCCTTATTGTGTACCACCTCAGTGGTGTAGTGATAGAGTGTCCGTCTCGGGTGTGGGAGGTTATGGAGGTCCAAGTCATACCAAAGACTTTATAAAATGGTATAAATGGCTGGCACGTGCCCTGGGTTGAAGGGTTAGCATTACGACTGACTAGCATAGATTGACCAGTAGTACTGGTAGCTTATCAAGGAAACGCAGTGATATAACTGAAATATTGTTGAAAGCGGTGTAAAACATCAAACAATCAATCAATCAATGTCATCATATACATCTTATGGCCCTGTCACACCAGAACGTTTTAGGCCAACGCGTGAGTAACGTGTTGGAATTTCGGCTTGCAAACACTGATCAATGCTAGGCCAGCGTTAGCAACATGCTGAGCGTGATACTCTCAAGCTGGGACACGCTGTCTTACGCTGAGGCAAAAATAAATGTTCAACACACCAGAATTTCCAGCATTTGCCAGCGTGTGACTGCACACTCTGGCAACGCCTGAGGGTCTTTACTTACGCGTCGAACGCGCTAGACGATCGTTACCAACCTGCTACTCACAAGCTGGCGACACGCTGGTACTGTAGTAGCACGTCGACTATATACAAACAATCACGTGGTGGTTGCAGTACACTGGCGTGCGTTGGAACGCGCTACTTACACACTAGGCAGTCGTTCCTCAGTTGTCGAGTGCGAAACTAACGCGTAACTCACACGTTGGCGATATGCCGTCTATCTTTAAATCAGTGATGCAGTCCTCACACTCTGAGCATGCTACTCACGTGCTGGCATACGCTATGAACCTGTTATAAACGTGTTATGGACACGCTGAAATCATGTTTCCACTTGACTTTTTCTGCGTTTGCCAGCCTATCAACTATTTTAAATGCACTACTCACACATTGGCCTAAAATATTCTGGTGTGACAGGGCCATTAGTGAGCCTGAAGTGTTTTTTTCTTCCAATAGTTGAACCAGCCCCGGTTATCCAGCTACACGCAAAGAAAAACAGCACATGTATACAGGTATCCTGGACTCATGAACGATCGGCGCGGGACAAAGTTTATAGGATTCGCTTCAAGGCTAAAAATGACAAAAAGTGGCAGGTAAGCAGATCTTTCCCACATACAGACGCCTTTTGACGCCCCTGCAGCAGATGACTTTTGAAAACAGTGTGGCAAATGGAGAAATTGCTCATGATGAGCAATTTCTCCTTTGGCCACAATGTTTTCAACTTTATTCAATGATGATTCTTTCGTTTCTAGAGACCTTCCATATTTTTTATTAAAAGTTTTCAAAGTGGTCTGCATTACTCCAGCCCATTTTCAGGACAGTAATAGAGAGAGAGTTGGCATATGCTTTTGTTTTAAAACAACTACCTAATTTAAACCCTTTCCCACATACAACAAATCTGCAGCAGACAACTTTGAAAAAGATCTAGGGAAAAACATGGAAAATATTAATGAAGGTTTAATTCTGAAAGAAGTTTAAATTTTTTTGGCAAAAGAGTTTCCACATAATAACATAATCTGCAGCAGATGACTGAAAACCTATTGACCAACTTATGGACACTCTCTATATGAAATTAAAATTGTGGAATAAAGCTGAAAACTTTGTGGTTAAAGGAGAAATTGCTCATCATGAGCAATTTCATCTTTGGTCACTGCGTTTTCAAAAGATGTCTGCTGCAGAGATGTCAGAAAGCATCTATGTGTGGGAAAGGGTTAACTTACTCTATGGGAAAATGTCTCTTGCAATTAATTGCTTAATGGAAAATAAATAATTAATCATTTTTATGCCCCGGCATACGAAGTATGAGGGGCATATAGTTTTCCGGTCTGTTAGTCCGTCCGTCCGTCCGTCCGTGCGATTGAAAAGAGACTTCGGGCCGTATTAGTCGTCTACTGAATAAAAGAGGGCCACTTTACCTCTAGGGGCCATGGCCCCCTGTTTATTAGCTAAAACTGATGTAAGGGGCCTTTCAAACCTGTCCATTATACAATTAAGAAAGGCCCCTTATTGCTGTGTCCATTGTCCAAAAGTGTCTAACATTGGACTGTCACTAAACTGATGTTTATTCACAGCAGAGTTGCTTACCGTAACTACGATCGACAACTCTTTATAATACGGATATACTCGGTGCTTTTCGTACACAACTCTGTATAATACGGATACACTCAGTGCTTTTCGTACACAACTCTGTATAATACGGATATACTCGGTGTTTTTCGAAGTTCATGACACAAAGTTTTTCCCGCCGAGCAGAAGGACAGACACATTTGCAGCAAGATGGAGGAACCATTAAACAAAAAAACACGTTATAATGATGTATGTTGGGTTTGTATTACTTATATCAATTTTTATTATATTTAATTTCATCGTTTATGACCGAAATATGTTGAAAACATGGCCCTTTATTTTTGTTCTGGACTCGGCACTTGTGCGCGACCATATGACTTGGCAGCCATGTTGGATTTAAAAACTACCCAGCACTATTTGTTCTAAATGATATGGAATTTCTCAGAGCAATAGATTTTATTCCCATTCATTACCACAAACATCACCGTGTTATGAGCTACAGTAATGGTTATCTAATTTTGTTCCATCATTATGGCGTTTTCACCATGTGCAGAATAGCGCTGGAAGTAATCGAAGATATTCTTCCAAGGGTTCCGCTAACTGGTTTTAAGTATGATAATATATTACTTTTTCAAATATAAAGAAACTTATAAAAGCAAAAAAATGAGCCATTTGATTTCTTTCGGCAGTTATAGATCTACTTCTTTCTACTTTTAGTCTATATACTTTCTTTTTATTGACATAGATTTCTATGAATACTTCAATAAAACATGGTTCTCGATGTAAAACTGGATAATGATGTATACATAAAGATAAAAATGCTCAAACCTGATTTTATAAATCCAAATAAGCAAAACAAACTAACTAGTCCAAATTTCTTAATATTTGTTTTAATCTATAGGCCTAAAAATAAAAGTGCGAAACTCGAAGAAAGGGTTTTGTCGGATGTCGGTGTTGTTCACGCTTTTGGACTGTCTTGTCAATATCTACTATGCACTCAACCCTTAAGACACATTTGTCCGATTTCACACATGAAAATTAATCCTTTCAATGTTTTCAAAAAATTATTAGAAAATAGGACATTACATGTTTATCCTTTTCTAACATTGTTTTCAAAAAAAGATTAGTTTAAAGTAAAACAAACACAGAAATTTGATAGCGTTAATACCATTATGCGTATGATGCATGAATTAGATAGGACAATACAATTTTCTCCTTTTCTGACAATATTTTCAAAAGCTGTCTGCTGCAAATGCGTCAAAAGTTACTGCATTGACGAAGTTTATTAAAAGTGTGTGTAATTCACAGAGAGGTGAAGACAAGGGTTTTAAATAGTTTGGTTATATGCAAACGGTTGTAATTTCTCCTGGAACAGGCTGTAGTTACAACCGACTTGCATTTATAAGCCCTATAACTGTTTTCACGTGAAAAACACAGGGCTCTAATAAATGACGTCACTAATTTACCAGCTGAGAGATTGAGCCGCGACAAATGACGTAGCTCATTATGACGTAGCTCATTTGTTAGGGGGAAAATAAAGGTCTATATAGATTTCACTCTTACCCATTTGCACATGCATTTTGACGCATCTGCAGCAGACTTCTTTTGATAGCGGTCTGACAAAAGGAGAAATTACTACATTTTCTTTAAATTGGACAAATTAACTTTGAATTGAAAAGGATTTTAAAGGGTATGGTATTTATTTTTCCTTTAGTAGCTTTGAAACATCTGGGCGGGGGGGGGGGGGGGGGGGGGGGGGATCAACATAACTCAATTGCCGCATCAACCCCACCCACTTTTTTTTTTTTTTTTTTTTTTTTTTTTTCTCTCTCTCTTCATTTTGAGTTTACTTCTATTTATAATTTAATTCATTTAAATGTATGGATACTTTTATATATATATTAAATATATTGCAAAAAGTTCTTTATCCAACAAGAAACTTTATTTTGTGTTGGGTTATTAGATATAACATAGATGTTGTATTCATTATGAAGACATTTCCTGTTTAGTTTATAAATAGTGTTTCCTATAAATAGTGTTTCTTTTTTTCCTTCAGACATTTGTTTGGTTGAATAAACTGTCAGGACTGCCTCGTGGAGTTATGTGGCCTGGGAAAGTTGTGTCGACAGATGGTCAACATCAGCTTGTGACAGTGTACATTAAAAGTGACAATGCAGAGTAAGTTTTCCACTTTACTTTTTGTTTATTTTTGAGCTTGTGTGATCCTCCAATATCAGACTTGGTGTAAAAAAAAATCTGAGGACTAGCCAAATTAGGCCATGGCCCCTTGTTGTTGCAAATTAATTTAGATACTTAGCTCTGCTGAGTAATGTTGGGGATCTTTTAGTAAAAGTGCCATGGCCCACTATTTTTGCTTATCCATTTAGATACAATACTCTGTTGCATTAGGTCATTCTTTCAGTTACAAAGGGCCATGGCCTTCTGTTGTCACACATTTATTATGATACAATACTCTGCTGCATAAGGTCATTCTTTCAGTTACAAAGGGCCATGGCCCCCTGTTGTCAAACATTTATTATGATAAAATAACCTTTAAGCATTAGGTCATTTTTCAGATACAAAGGGCCATGGCCCCCTGTTGTCAAACATTTATTATGATAAAATACCCTTTAAGCATTAGGTCATTTTTCAGTTACAAAGGGCCATGGCCCCCTGTTGTCAAACATATATTATGATAAAAAACTCTTTTAGCATTAGGTCATTCTTTCAGATACAAAGGGCCATGGCCCCCTCTTGTCAAACATTTATTATGATAAAATACCTTTTAAGCATTAGGTCATTTTTCAGTTACAAAGGGCCATGGCCCTCTGTTGTAACACATTTACAACAATAAAAAGGTTATATGTATAAAGTCATTTTCAATGACTTGCATTTGAAACAATATTCTGTTGCATTAGGTCATCCCCCCAGTTACAAAGAGCCATGCCCCCCTTTTATTGCACATTGATTTTGATGCAATACTCTTGTTGCATTAGGTCATTCTGTCAGTTATAAAGGGCCATGGCCCCCTTTACTCTTTAGCATTAGGTCATATTTCAACTACAAAGGGCCATGGCCCCCTGTTGTAACACATTTATTAAGATACAATACTCAGTTGCATTAGGTCATTTTTTCAGTTACAAAGGGCCATGGCCCCTTGTTGTCACACATTTACAACAATAAAAAGGTTATATGTATAAAGTCATTCTCAATGCATTTGAAACAATATTTTGTTGCATAAGGTCATCCTCCCAGTTACAAAGGGCCATGGCCCCCTTTTGTTGCACATTGATATTGATACAATACTCTGTTTCATTAGGTAATTCTTTCGGTTATAAAGGGCCATGGCCCCCTTTACTCTTTAGCATTAGGTCAATTTTCAGCTACAAAGCGCCATGGCCCCCTGTTATAACACATTTATTATGATACAATCTCTGTTGCATTAGGTCATACTTTCAGTTACAAAGGGCCATGGCCCCCTGTTGTCAAACATTTATTATGATAAAATACCTTTAAGCATTAGGTCATTTTTCAGCTACAAAGGGCCATGGCCCCCTGTTGTAACACATTAACAACAATAAAAAGATTATATGTATAAAGTTATTCTCAATGACAAGGTTGCATTTAATACAATACTCTGTTGCATTAGGTCATCCTTCCAGTTACACAGAGCCATGGCCCCCTTTTGTTGCACATTGATTGTGATACAATACTCTGTTGCATTAGGTAATTCTTTAAGTTATAAAGAGCAATGGCCCACTTTACTCTTTAGCATTAGGTCATTTTTCAGCAACAAAGGGCCATGGCCCTCCTGTTGTAACTCATTTATTATGATACAATACTCTGTTGCATTAGGTAATTCTTTCAGTTATAAAGGGCCATGAACCCCTTTACTCTTTAGCATTAGGTCATTTTTCAGCTACAAAGGGCCATGGCCCCCTGTTGTAACATATATATTATGATACAATACTCTGTTGCATTAGGCCATTCTTTCAGTTACAAAGGGCCTTGGCCCCCTGTTGTCAAACATTTATTATGATAAAATACCCTTTAAGCATTAGGTCATTTTTCAGTTACAAAGGGCCATGGCCCCCTGTTGTCAAACATTTATTATGATAAAATACCCTTTAAGCATTAGGTCATTCTTTCAGATACAAAGGGCCATGGCCCCCTGTTGTCAAACATTTATTATGATAAAATACCCTTTAAGCATTAGGTCATTCTTTCAGATACAAAGGGCCATTGCCCCCTGTTGTCAAACATTTATTATGATAAAATAACCTTTAAGCATTAGGTCATTTTTCAGTTACAAAGGGCCATGGCCCCCTGTTGTCAAACATACATTATGATAAAAAACTCTTTTAGCATTAGGTCATTCTTTCAGATACAAAGGGCCATGGCCCCCTGTTGTCAAACATTTATTATGATAAAATACCTTTTAAGCATTAGGTCCTTTTCAGTTACAAAGGGCCATGACCCCCTGTTGTAACACATTTACAACAATAAAAAGGTTATATGTATAAAGTCATTTTCAATGACTTGCATTTGAAACAATATTCTGTTGCATTAGGTCATCCTCCCAGTTACAAAGAGCCATGGCCCCCTTTTATTGTACATTGATTTTGATGCAATACTCTTGTTGCATTAGGTCATTCTGTCAGTTATAAAGGGCCATGGCCCCCTTTACTCTTTAGCATTAGGTCATATTTCAACTACAAAGGGCCATGGCCCCCTGTTGTAACACATTTATTAAGATACAATACTCAGTTGCATTAGGTCATTTTTTCAGTTACAAAGGGCCATGGCCCCCTGTTGTCACACATTTACAACAATAAAAAGGTTATATGTATAAAGTCATTCTCAATGCATTTGAAACAATATTTTGTTGCATTAGGTCATCCTCCCAGTTACAAAGGGCCATGGCCCCCTTTTGTTGCACATTGATATTGATACAATACTCTGTTTCATTAGGTAATTCTTTCGGTTATAAAGAGCCATGGCCCCCTTTACTCTTTAGCATTAGGTCAATTTTCAGCTACAAAGCGCCATCGCCCCCTGTTATAACACATTTATTATGATACAATCTCTGTTGCATTAGGTCATACTTTCAGTTACAAAGGGCCATGGCCCCCTGTTGTCAAACATTTATTATGATAAAATACCTTTAAGCATTAGGTCATTTTTCAACTACAAAGGGCCATGGCCCCCTGTTGTAACACATTAACAACAATAAAAAGATTATATGTATAAAGTTATTCTCAATGACTCGGTTGCATTTGATACAATACTCTGTTGCATTAGGTCATCCTTCCAGTTACACAGAGCCATGGCCCCCTTTTGTTGCACATTGATTTTGATACAATACTCTGTTGCATTAGGTAATTCTTTAAGTTATAAAGAGCAATGGCCCACTTTACTCTTTAGCATTAGGTCATTTTTCAGCAACAAAGGGCCATGGCCCCCTGTTGTAACTCATTTATTATGATACAATACTCTGTTGCATTAGGTAATTCTTTCAGTTTTAAAGGGCCATGAACCCCTTTACTCTTTAGCATTAGGTCATTTTTCAGCTACAAAGGGCCATGGCCCCCTGTTGTAACATATATATTATGATACAATACTCTGTTGCATTAGGCCATTCTTTCAGTTACAAAGGGCCTTGGCCCCCTGTTGTCAAACATTTATTATGATAAAATACCCTTTAAGCATTAGGTCATTTTTCAGTTACAAAGGGCCATGGCCCCCTGTTGTCAAACATTTATTATGATAAAATACCCTTTAAGCATTAGGTCATTCTTTCAGATACAAAGGGCCATGGCCCCCTGTTGTCAAACATTTATTATGATAAAATACCCTTTAAGCATTAGGTCATTCTTTCAGATACAAAGGGCCATGGCCCCCTGTTGTCAAACATTTATTATGATAAAATACCCTTTAAGCATTAGGTCATTTTTCAGTTACAAAGGGCCATGGCCCCCTGTTGTCAAACATGTATTATGATAAAAAACTCTTTTACCATTAGGACATTCTTTCAGATACAAAGGGCCATAGCCCCCTGTTATAACATTTATTATGATACAATACTCTGTTGCATTAGGTCATACTTTCAGTTACAAAGGGCCATGGCCCCCTGTCGTCAAACATTTATTATGATAAAATACCTTTAAGCATTAGGTCATTTTTCAGCTACAAAGGGCCATGGCCCCCTGTTGTAACACATTTACAACAATAAAAAGATTATATGTATAAAGTTATTCTCAATGACTCGGTTGCATTTGATACAATACTCTGTTGCATTAGGTCATCCTTCCAGTTACACAGAGCCATGGCCCCCTTTTGTTGCACATTGATTTTGATACAATACTCTGTTGCATTAGGTAATTCTTTAAGTTATAAAGAGCAATGGCCCCCTTTACTCTTTAGCATTAGGTCATTTTTCAGCAACAAAGGGCCATGGCCCCCTGTTGTAATTCATTTATTATGATACAATACTCTGTTGCATTAGGTAATTCTTTCAGTTATAAAGGGCCATGAACCCCTTTACTCTTTAGCATTAGGTCATTTTTCAGCTACAAAGGGCCATGGCCCTCTGTTGTAACACATGTATTATGATATAATACTCTGTTGCATTAGGTAATTCTTTCAGTTATAAAGGGCCATGGCCCCCTGTTATAACACATTTATTATGATACAATACTCTGTTGCATTAGGTCATTCTTTCAGATACAAAGGGCCATGGCCCCCTGTTGTCAAACATTTATTATGATATAATACTCTTTAGCATTAGGTCATTTTTCAGCTACAAAGGGCCATGGCCCCCTGTTGTAACACATATATTATGATATAATACTCTGTTGCATTAGGTCATTCTTTCAGTTACAAAGGGCCATGGCCCCCTGTTGTAACACATTTATTATATTATGATATAATACTCTGTTGCATTAGGTCATTCTTTCAGTTACAAAGGGCCATGGACCCCTTTTGTTGCACATTGATTTTGATATAATACTCTGTTGCATTAGGTAATTCTTTCATTTATAAGGGGCCATGGCAGGCCCCTTTACTCTTTAGCATTATGTCATTTTTCAGCTACAAAGGGCCATGGCCCCCTGTTGTAACACATTTATTATGATACAATACTCTGTTGCATTAGGTCATTCTTTCAGTTACAAAGGGCCATGGACCCCTGTTGTCAAACATTTTTTATGATAAAATACTCTTCTAGCATTAGGTCATGTTTCAGCTACAAAGGTCCATGGCTCCCTGTTGTAACACATTTACAACAATAAAAACATTATATGTATAGAGTCATTCTCAATGACTGTTGCATTTGATACAATACTCTGTTGCATCAGGTCATCCTTCCAGTTACAAAGAGCCATGTCCCCCTTTGAGTGCTCATTGATTTTGATACAATACTCTGTCACATTTGGTAATTCTTTCAGTTATAAAGGGCCATGACCCCCTGTTGTTGACAGCTCTTTTAAGATAATGATGTCATTAGTCTCATTCTTAAAAGAGTCCTTAGCTAAATGAAAATATAAATGTTATAGATCATCTTGTCTTTCAGATTGACAGTGAAGAATGAAAACGTCTTCCCTTTAACTGCTGATGAATTAGAAAAATACAAAGACGAGTTTCAGAGTATGTTGTCTTTTATAATACTTCCTTTGTTTTTCTTAATTTAAACAGTAAAGATTAATTGGTGTATTAAATAAGCAGGTCAGTAACCATTTGTTTCCAACCAATTAACTTGAGAGTGCCTTGACCTACAATTCTCAAGTGGGTTTGCACATTGATTGCAGATGGTAGATCACCCCAATTGATTTTGGGGTCTCAAGGTCACCAGAAACATCCAAAATCTTCTTCTGATGGTGCAACTTCATGGGAGGTGCTTAAAGTTTTACAAACATCTCTTGAATTTAAAGCCCAATTAATTTCCTTCAGTAGCATGTTTTGCTTAAAGCAGGTAAAGTGGAAACTAAAAAGGTTCTGGTACCTGTAGAATACAAAATTTTATTTAGCCATTCTGGGTATTACGTATTTAAAATTAGCTTTATGATACCTTTGTCTGTGAATGGTCCACAATGCGGTTAAGGAAAATCTTAACTTAAAATAATATTTTATTGTTTTAGGTATTCTTGTGCGGAAGAAAAGAACATCCACTGTTCACCAGTTTCTTCATGATCTCAACTGGATAATGGAAGAAATTGAAAACCAGAAGTTTTATTCCCTACCATCTGACAGTATAAGTATGACAGATGTTGATGGCAAGCAGAATGTGAACCATGTGGACAGTGATAGGAATGTTCAAGACAGTGAGAGTGATCAAGATGAGAACAATGCTGACAGTGACCAGAATGTGACCCATGTGGACAGTGATGGGAATGTGCAAGACCATGAAAATGATCAAGATGATAACAATGCTGACAATGAGCAGAATGTGACCCATGTGGACAGTGATGGGAATGTGAAAGGTAATAAGAGTGATCAAGATGAGAACAATTCTGACAATGAGCAGAATGTGACCCATGTGAACAGTGATGGAAATGTGCAAGGTAATGAGAGTGATCAAGATGAGAACAATGCTGACAATGAGCAGAATGTGACCCATGTGGACAGTGATGGGAATGTGCAAGGTAATAAGAGTGATCAAGATGAGAACAATGCTGACAATGAGCAGAATGTCACCCATGTGGACAGTGATGGGAATGTGCAAGGTAATAAGAGTGATCAAGATGAGAATAATTCTGACAATGAGCAGAATGTGATCAATGTGGACAGTGATGGAAATGTGCAAGGTAATAAGAGTGATCAAGATGAGAATAATTGTGACAATGAGCAGAATGTGATCAATGTGGACAGTGATGGAAATGTGCAAGGTAATGAGATTGATCAAGATGAGCAGAATGTGACCCATGTGGACAGTGATGGGAATGTGCAAGGTAATAAGAGTGATCAAGATGAGAACAATGCTGACAATGAGCAGAATGTGACCCATGTGGACAGTGATGGAAATGTGCAAGGTAATGAGAGTGATCAAGATGAGAACAATGATGACGGTGACCAGAATGTGACCCATGTGGACAGTGATGGAAATGTGCAAGGTAATGAGAGTGATCAAGATGAGAACAATGATGACAGTGACCAGAATGTGACCCATGTGGACAGTGATGGAAATATGCAAGGTAATGAGAGTATTCAAGATGAGAACAATGCTGACAGTGACCAGAATGTGACCCATGTGGACAGTGACCAGAATGTTCAAGACAATGAGAGTGATCAAGATGAGAATAATGCTGACAATGACCAGAATGTGATCAATGTTGACAGTGATGAGAATGTGCAAGATAATGAAAGTGAAGTCAGTTACAATGAAGATGATGAACGGGACTTAGACTATGTCCCGGACTCTTCAGAAGAGGATTTGAAAAACAGTGACCTACCAGACTTTTTTAAATTCATTCAGGAAGAAATGACTTCTATTCCGGAAACAGAGCAATCCTCTTATGTTGTTATAGAACATGAAGAACCAAAAACCATAAACTGTCTGAATGCAGTAAAACAGCCTGATCAAAGAAGAGTTAAAGAAGATGAAATGATTAGAGATGGCAAGTACAAAAATATCTACATTAAAAGGTATGTGAAGTCGAATGATGGTAAGTTAGGTTTGAAGAAAGACAACCGTCCATATGATACTGTACATGCCTGTAACTTCTGCCAAAAACTTTTCACCCACATCCAAGATCACATTGAAAAAAGACATCATGACATGGTAGAAGTAAAGGAAATTTTGAAACTCCGGAAACAGATGGCAGATGCTGAAGTTAAAGGACCTTTGAAAAAGGAAATCAAAAAACTTCAGAACTGCATCAGATTCTCAGGAGACCATATTCATAACCAGTTAGTAAAGGACTGTAAACAAGGGGAACTCTTGATTCAGAGAAAATCCTGTGCAAAAGAAAAGTTCAATTTCGAAGACTATGGTCCATGTATAGACTGCTTACAGTGGATTAAACTGGAGAGTTCTGCAAGCATACATCAGAGAAACTGCCCAAAAACTATTGGGGATTTTAGGAAGAAAAGAAATCTTATTTTGGGAGCAAAAGAACTCATTGGTGCAATTGAACCATCTGGGTCAGAAATGCTTCAAAAGGAAGTTTTCCTCAAAATGAGGAATGATGATGTCAGCAGATGTGCACAAAAAGATAATTTAATATGCCAACTAGGGGATGTGTGGTTGTCAAAATCAATAGGCCACAAGTTGCGCAGGGGGAGGGATTCATCTTTCCATATGCGGCTTGCAGCAAAGTTGCTGTTGGCTTGCAGGGAACGTTTGCACATGCAAAGCATTGATATGTTTAATTTGTTGATAATGAAAAACTTTGACATCATTGTTGAAGAAACTCTAAAATTGTGTGGCTTAAATGAGCATGAGGAACTGGCTCATCCCAGCACAGCAAATAAACTGGGCTTCGACATAGCAAGATTAGTTAGTTTGAAATATGGGCTTTGTTTGAGAAACAAGGACAGTGATGGAAAAGAAGAAGCAGATGGGTTTCTGAAGCTGATGAAGATAGATTGGTCAACAAAAGTGACCAAGCGTGTTGGAGATTTGCTCAGAGAGAGACATTTCGAAAATAGACGACAGCTTCCCCATCCTAAGGATATTGAAACAATAGCAGAAAAACTCTCTTCAACACTCACTGCCTATGACTTCAAGAACAAGACACAGTACACAACAGTGGCAAAGACTGCATTGCTTCGATTGATGGTGTACAACAGACGGCGAAGTGGGGAGATTGAAGAGTTACTGTGAGTTTAACCTTGACTTTTCTGTAGCAAAGTTTACTTTTTCTCGAATATGATAGTTTTGTCACCAAGTATGACATACATAGAGAATACTATGTTAGTGTTGAATATAAAGAAATGTTATCATGTGAGGGTGAGAACTGAGCCTCGTGCTGTTAATGTTCAGCCCGAACATGGTAACATTTCATTTTCACTTTTAGCTCACCTGAGCACAAAGTAGTTTTCAAGTAACATGGGATAAATTTATTTTGCTTAAGAACAACTTTCAAATGTTCACTATATATATTGTGTAATATACCTATTTGTTTAAGGATGGAGACATTTCTACGACGGAGAAGGGATGTTGATGATGTGGAGCAGTCTCTTCTTGGGGAGTTGACCACCACTGAAAGATATTTAATCAAGAGTCAGGAGCTGATGTGGATCAGAGGAAAGGTAATAGAGACTAGGTTTAAAAATCAAGATTTTGAATCTTAAATTTTATACAGAAAATATATACCTCTTCAGAAAAAGTGTTACGATGATGATTCAAAAGTTAGTTTGCCATATATATATCAAATATAAAAAAAAAATCTTAAAAGCTTAAGAAGCCGGATATTTAACTTGGTAAATTTCTATTTCAGCGTGGCAAGCGAGTACCTGTCCTTATACCGCAAGATACAATTGAAGCATTGAAGTACATTGTAGATCCAGAAGTGCGGACTCTAGCTGGCTTGAAGAAAACAAACAAGTACATGTTTGCAACAAGAGGTACATATCCTAGTGATTAACTTATGTCTGTGATAGCGTGAGAAATCATTGATTGCTTTATAACCAGGAAAAATCTGGTTATTAAATGAGCTAATGTCAGCAAGTCAACACTTGAGTTCCGGCCATTACTTCTTCCAAGTATCATATGATTTTAAATTAACTGGGCACAGTTGATAATTTCAATGAGATGGTGTATCACATACAATAATCGGGTTCATAAGGTCATTGGACTAGGTCACAGAGAGGTGAAAGGTCTGAATTGGAACAGCATCAACAGTTGCCTTGTCTAGGCCGTAATTTCATATATTGAAGGATTTTTTAATAATTGTATGCAAACGTCTACCTATACGTAATATTTTACCAGGTTTTCATTGCTTGCAGATTCTTTCTCTTTTAGAACCAAGATTTTCTGCAAACCTTGTGTTCCATTGAAGCCTTTCTTATCTCTGAGTGCTTTCACACACGGGTACTAGTTTCTGAACTTCCATCTCGGAAACAATTAATTGACTTTTACATGTAAATAACCCATTATCTTGAGCCAAAAATGAAAACCTTGTGTAGTAACTTCTTTAATTAATACAAAATTGTTACTATTTACTCTTAAGGAGATGGCGTCATAAGTGCATCACAGTGTATCAATGAACTTGGAAATGAAAATGCTGGTGACTTGATTCATCGCGATAGGTTGACCTCTACAGGCTACAGGGCTTACATGGCAACAATAGCACAGGTTAGTATGTAATTGAATATTGTGTATTGTTAAGTATGGAGATGACTTGTATAGTAACAAACAAAACTAAGTCTAGGTCATATGTCTGGGTCAAAACCCCTACTTTATATATTTAAATTCTTGAGCAGTTTCAAATTACCAAGGGTATTATTTGTTTGCACTACCACTTTTATTTTAAAAATGATAATAAATTGCTCAATTCTGTTCTTTTCAGTGTCTTGGTCTCAAGGACCATCAGATACAGTGGCTTTGTACCCACCTGGGGCATACAGAGGACATACACAAAACCCACTACAGATTTGCTTTGGATGGCATTGAAAGAATACAGCTAGGAAAACTGTTATTGATACAGGACAAGAATCTGCTTAGCAAGTTTAGAAACACACAACTAGAGGACATAAATTTTGAAGGTAAATCTTAACTTTCTTAAATGCATGCATATTAAAATGTGTTAACAATGCTTAAAAAAGAAAACTAGGGACCTTTTCAATTACTTGTGCCGCTGTGGGTTCGAATCCCTTCTCGGTACTTTGGATTTTTCATGTGAGGAAGCCTTCTTTGGATACACAATTTGACGCGCAGTGATACAGTTCAATAGGACTTGCAATCTCTCGGCCCCTCACTGCTGTGGTTCGAATCCCATCTAGTTACTTCGGATTTTTCATGTGAGGAAGCCTTCCAGCTGGCTTGCGCTAGGTCGATGGTTCTACCAGGGTGACTGTGCACTCTGGTCTTCCTCCACCAGTAAATAGCTGGACGTCGCCATATGTCTGAAATACTGTCGCGGCGACAGTAAACCCCCAAAAAAAAAAAAAAAAATTACTTCAGAAAGTACAACAAAATAGTATCTAAACACAATAATGATCTTATTTAGGATTCTTGATTTTTTAAGATTATCAACCCAAAAGTATGCCATAGAAGGTGCAATGATAAACGATTTCTTATCTAAATTTAAATGATAAAAGTAAAGTACATGTACATAGAAGTGTTGAAAGATTTGGATTTTGGTATTTCAGATATTATCAGCTCTGTTGACAACAGAAACCAAGAGGTGGATCCTGACAGTTTAGAAGCAGATAAGGTTGATGATGCTGAATTGGGTACTTAAGTTTTTTCTAGAGAGCAGAGTTAGATTGATTGACTGATTGGGGTTTAATGGTTGTTTCCAGCTCTTAATGTATAGGCTACATACCAGCGGTTAATTTGCCTTACTAGTGTATCTTGCTATCTTACAAGTGCTAACCAATTTCTCTGTAAGAAGCTAACAACTTTCTCAAATATTCAGAGGTGAAATGTGAATGACCATTCAGAGGCAATGTCCTTGATCAGATCACCATTTAGAAATTCTACCGCGCTTAGGACTCAAACCAATAACCTATGGACCTAAACAGACATAAAAGTGTGCCGCTTTACTGACTGATTACAATGTCCATGTAATGTAAACAAAAATTCTAATCATTCAAGCATGGTTGGTAATTATACAAGTATTTATGGCAGATATTTTGCATTGTATTGCAAGTATCTAGCTTTTATTATTATACTTCTGCCTAAGAGAGTCGAAGGGGGTTATTGGAGTCAATCTGTTATAATTAGTCTGTTGCACTGATCTTTTGCACACATTAACCTCATTATGAGTAGCTGTTCCTGACATATTATTCCTGAGGGTATGTCATTGCGTTACATAGTGAGTTGCTTTTGTTATTCTAACATAAACAATGAATGACTTTAACAAAGCAGTAATGCGAGGATATTTATCACAGTCAGTGATAGCTCTAGTTATTATTATTTTAATTTAATGATTGCAGAGATGGATGGTATTGTGGAGATCGACCCTTCCTATTCACCTATCCTGGCTACAACGCGACCGAAGCGAGTGTCTTCAGGTTTGTAATTAATGTCTTTACAGATTTCACATTCAAGGAAATAGACATGTGTGTCTTTTAATAGTTTCTGCTTGAGATTGTGTATATATAAAGGTCCTGCAAAAATATTGTATTTGCAAATGCCTTTTTAACTTAGCACTTTGGGTTATAGTGACATCAAACTTTAAGCCGTTACAATCGCTGTAATATTTGGCCGAGTTACAAAACTTTGATAGTCATAAATAAGCTAATTTGGCAAAATGGGACAGAGATGCTCTTAATTCTTATATGTGTATATTTTCGTAGATTTAACTGAATACAACTAATTGTATTATTGTTTAGAAAACCTGCATATGAAAAGATGTTATCTTGAAAAACACGTTTTTCAGGCACGAGGGTCCGTTGGACGGAAAAGGAAATTCAGGAACTGAAACAGTATGCTGAAAAGTACTTAAAAGAAAAGAAAACACCCTCAAGAAAAGAGTGCCTCACTTTTATCCAGAAGAGCAAAGTATCAGGGGGAGAGTTGCACAGGCGATCTCCAGGTCTTATAGTTAAAAAAATAAGTGCAATGAATGTCAAAGCCCGCAGAGGTTCACAAGATTGACATTGACTTGTAGGTTGTCTTTGGGAATGTGACTGTTTAGAAGTTGTTTTAATAGTTCTTGCCTTTTCACAGACAATGTTTTATTAGTGTTAGTAAGAGCCATTAGTTGTCATTGTTAATTTTTGAAAATCATATTAATTTTATTAGTTTTCAAGATTTTAAAAACAAGGTTGTCTTTCATTTACTTTGTTTTAGCCAGATTTTTCAAAAAAAAAAAAGAAACTTTTAGATTGGTGAAAACAAACAAGCAGCGTTAAATTTTGCAATTTTAGCTCGACTATTCGAAAAATAAGGAGACTATTGCACTCGCCCCAGTGTTGGCGTTGGCGTCTGCATTGGTTAAAAGTTTTTTATAAATATTAATATCTTCTTTACCATCATTCAAACCTATTCACTTCAAACTTGGCATACTTATTGTACATTATCAAATGACCTTGGAGGACAAGTCCCATAACTCTACATCAGATTTTGACTGAATTATGCCCCTTTTTTGACTGAAAATTTGGTTAAAGTTTTCATGCAATGCCTTTTGTCAAAATCACAGTTGCTATTGCTTTTAAACTTCACACACTTACTGGACGTCATCAAATGACCTTCCAGGACAAGTACCATAACTCTACATCAGATCTTAAGAGAATTATGCCCCTTTTTGGACTTAATAAATTACACAATATACCTTTTCTTAGACAAAACACCTATTTTACTGACAGGCCTTTGAATAGTCCTGCGTACTGTCTTACGGACAGCTCTTGTTAATTATTGTCATTACTTGGTCGCACAATGGAACATTTCATATTTGATATGCACATATTTGATATTCCTTACAAGGAGCCCTTTCACTTTGGGTCCTTACTATTGATTTCTTGATTATATGAACCCAAAAACATAAGAAATCCTACTTTAATGTGTTTTTTGTATTTAAGCCTTAATTGTCATTTAGCATAAAGGACAAGGATAGAAAAATGTAAAATGGATGTCAAAACCTTATGCATTAGGATTTTGGGAAAGCAATAGAAAAGGAATAGGCTGTTGATGTCCAAAACTGCAAACCCAGACCAAAATCTTCAGGGTAAAGAAAAAATGTTAAAACCAAGGATAAAAATGTATTATTAGTGTCATTGTCTTGACAGTGTACATGTATCTCCCTGCAAACACACATTTGGTGAAGTTTTTAATTTTTTTAGCCATCTATAGCTGATCTATAATGTTGATTTTAATATTTTTAAGATAGATGTCATTTTAGCTCACCAATGCACGAAGTGCAAGGTGAGCTTTTGTGATCGCTCACCGTCCGTTCACATTTTCCTACAAATGACTTCTCCTCCTACACCAATTAACCAAATTCAAAATAATTTTACAGGAATGTTCCTTGGGTGGATCTCTTTCAAACTTGTTCAAAAAATTCTATTCCATGCAGAACTTTGGTTGCCATGGCAACAAAAAAGGGGAAATTAACCAAAACTTCTTGTCTGAAAGTAGAAGGCCCATGGATGCCTTTGATATTTGGTATGTAGCACTATCTAGTGAACCTCTACCAAGATTGTTCAAATTATAGCCCTGGGGTCAAAAATGACCCCTCCCTGGGGGTCTATTGTTTTACATAGACTCATATAGAGAAAAAAATTAAAAAAACTTCTTTTCTAAAAGTAGAGGCCCCAGGCCTTTGATATTGGGTATGTAGCATCATCTAGTGGACCTCTACCTAGATTGTTCAAATTCTAGCCCTGGGGTCAAAATTTACCCCTCTCCAGGGGTCACTTGTTTTACATAGACTCATATAGGGAAAAAACTTAAAATGTCTTCTTGTCTAAAAGATATTTGATATGTAGCATCATCTAGTGGACCTCTACCAAGCTTGTTCAAATTATAGCCCTGGGGTCCAAATGACCCCACTCCGGGGGTCACTTGTTTTTCATAGACTCCTATACAGAAAAAACTTTAAAAAATTTCTTGTCTAAAAGTAGAAGGCCAAGGCCTTTGATATTTGGTATGTAGCATCATTGTGGACCACTACCAAGATTGTTCAAATTATAACCCTGGCTGGGGGTCAATTGTTCTCCATAGACTCATAGAGAATTCTTTTTTAAAAATCTTCTTGTCTAAAAAGAAGAGGGACCAACCTTTGATATTTGGTATGTAGCATCATCTAGTGGACCTCTACCAAGATTGTTCAAATTATAGCCCTGGGGTCCAAATGACCCCACTCCGGGGGTCACTTGTTTTTCATAGACTCCTATACAGAAAAAACTTAAAAAAATTTCTTGTCTAAAAGTAGAAGGCCAAGGCCTTTGATATTTGGTATGTAGCATCATTGTGGACCACTACCAAGATTGTTCAAATTATAACCCTGGCTGGGGGTCAATTGTTCTCCATAGACTCATAGAGAATTCTTTTTAAAAAAATCTTCTTGTCTAAAAAGAAGAGGGACCAACCTTTGATATTTGGTATGTAGCATCATCTAGTGGACCTCTACCAAGATTGTTTAAATTATAGCCATGGGTTCAAAAATTACCCCATCCTGGGGGTCCCTTGTTTTACATAGACTCATTTAGGGGAAAAACTAAAAAAGTAGAGGGGCCTTGCCTTTGATATTTGGTATGTAGCATCATTTAGTGGACCTCATGCAAGATTGTTCAAATTATAGCCCTGGGGTCAAAAATGACCCTCCTTGGGGGGTCACTTGTTTTTTCATAGACTCATATAGGGGAAAGAACACTGAAAACTTTTTAAATTTGATTAAATCAGGTGAGCGATATAGGACCATCATGGTCCTCTTGTTTGTATAAGTTTGTTGTTTTTGCTTTAAACATTTTAATTATTCATTTAATGTGATGACTGCTAAGGAAGAGTAGCTATATTTCTCAGCATGGTCATCAATATCACACTTCGGTCCATTCTGTAAATGTTTTGCTTGCCAAACAAGTAGAATGTTGTTTGTTGTTTATGTTTTGAATGTTAAGTAAAATTTACAGTTTTTTGCAATGACTTTGAAGGGTTGAGCAATCTCTCCTATGAACAGCTCTTTGCTGCTAATTAACATTTAATTTGTTTATTACAGCTCTGACGGCAAATATAATTCTACTTTTAATTATTTTCAGAATATGTTTTCTGGATTAAAGATGCCATTGAACTTGAAGCATTTATTTTCTCATGCCTTTCTAAATATGAAAATTTAAGTCGTCGTTATTTCAAAGTGTTATTACGTTCAAATGATACATGAATCATATTTATTTTGTCTCACACAATTTTGGGGATTTTTCGTTTATAAAATATTTGGAGTATTTGGGATAATTAGCCGTACTATGTTTGGGGAAAATGATCTGAATTTGTATATTTAAAAAGCTGTAATAAATTTAAAAAAAAAATCTCTATAACTACCTTTGTATTTGTCCCTTTTTTTACCTAATTCGCCTGACACAGATGGAAAAGCAGTCAGTCCCTTGCATTAAAACCTTGGAATTGGCTGGTTATGGAACCAGTACAGATTGATCCTGTAAGACTGATGCCTCATTGATCTTGTAGGGTCGGCAAGGGTGTTAAAACCAACAGACCAATTTGTCGAAGGCCCTTATTCATCAATCTCTATATTTTAGACTTAAAAATCTTGATTTTTAAAATTTCAATATCTTCTCAAATAATGAATGAATTTGCACAAAATGAATGCAAAGTAATATTAACCTGCTTCAATTTCAATACAACCAATAACACTGATAAATGCATAGATTAAGTAAAATATCACATTTAAAATTTGCATTTCTTGAGTCTGAGTCTAAAATACAGACTGAAGAGATTGATGACTTAGGGCCAAGGATCAAGTTTTTAATGGTGTTAAATGCCTGTTCCAACAGTACTTAAGATATTTTACAAACAAACAGTTTGCCTAACCATTGTTTATGGGAAGTACCAGTACTTTGCACCCAACCTCCTAAAGAAACTGACAACTTTACCACATTTGAGTTGTATTTGATGGAAGGCCCCTTGTATATTGGTCATTTTTAACTGTTAAGAGGATTTTCTTCTTATGGTTCTTTATTAATACAGACCCCTTGCAAACTGGCCATTAATCACATTTAAGTGGTCTTTGATTGAATGCCCCTTGTATATTGGCCCTAAGTAACTGTTGTATATTGGCCCTTAGTAACTGTTGAGACTGTTTTCTTTTTAAGGCCCTTTATTAAAGGCCCTTTGTAAACTGGCCCTTAATCACATTTAAGTGGTCTTTGATTGTAGGCCCCTTATATATTGGCCCTTAGTAACTGTTGAGACTGTTTTCTTTTTAAGGCCCTTTATTAAAGGCCCTTTGTAAACTGGCCCTTAATCACATTTAAGTGGTCTTTGATTGTAGGCCCCTTGTATATTGGCCCTAAGTAACTGTTAAGAGGATTTTCTTTTTAAGGCCCTTTATTAAAGGCCCTTTGTAAACTGGCCCTTAATCACATTTAAGTGGTCCGTCCGTTCGTCCGTTCGTCCGTCCCGCTCAGGTTAAAGTTTTTGGTCAAGTTAGATTTTAGTGAACCTGATGTCCTATCATTATGAAACTTCACACAAATGACAATCAACATATCATTGTTTAAAAAATTGTATCAATTTGAGGTTGGACCAACTGTTCATCCGTCTGTTCGTCTGTCTGTTCGTCCATTCCATTCTCAGGTTAAAGTTTTTGGTCAAGTTAGATTTTAGTGAAGCTGATGTCCGATCATGATGAAACTTCACACAAATGACTATTAACATATCATTCTTTAAAAAATTGTGCCGATTTGACGTTGTGACCCTCTGTCCGTCCGTCTGTTCGTCTGTTTGTTCGTCCATACAATTCAGGTTAAAGTTTTTGGTCAAGTTAGTTTTTAGTGAAGCTGATGTCCTATCATGATGAAACTTCACACAAATGACTATTAACATATCATTCTTTAAAAAATTGTGCCGATTTGACGTTGTGACCCTCTGTCCGTCCGTCTGTTCGTCTGTCTGTTCGTCCATACAATTCAGGTTAAAGTTTTTGGTCAGGTTAGTTTTTAGTGAAGCTGATGTCAGATCATGATGAAACTTCACACAAATGACTATTAACATATCATTCTTTAAAAAATTGTGCCGATTTGACGTGACCCTCTGTCCGTCTGTCTGTTCATTTGTCTTTCATCAGTTCACCCAACCAGCTCAGGTTAAGTTTTTTCGTCAATGTAGTATTTGGTTAAGTTTTCATTTCTTTCTCTTTTTTACTCCTGGCCCCAAGATGTGTAAGGTCAAGGTCATGTATGGCTAACAACCGGGGCATCCATGTTCCATGGACACATTTTCTTGTTTATCATAATATTGTAAAGTTAGCATGAAACCGTTTCCCACATGATAATGCATTTTGAACCATTTTCAGCTATTTTAAAATCTATCCAATAATTATGCATACATCCATTTATATAGTTTGAATACTTTTGCCTAAATGTTTATGAAGTTGTCTGCAGATCTATTGTATGTGGGAAAGGGTTTTATTATGCAGTAACACAAATACGATTTGTTTCCCCCTCAGATATTTTCAAAGCAGGCACAACTGTAAATATGATTTTTTTGCCATCAGATATTTTCAAAGCATACATAACCGAAAATATTTTTTTTACATTTTAATAGATTTTTTTTTCATTAGATATTTTCAAAGCAGGCACAACTGAAAATACAATTTTTTTTCATTAGATATTTTCAAAGTAGGCCCAACTGAAAATATCAAGTGGGGCTAATTGGTTTAATTTTTTTTCAGACAAAGCATGTGGGAGATGAAAAGATGTGGACGGAGTGCAGCTTTAGACCATACACAGAGTACCAGTTTAACGTGTCCTGCAAACCAAGGCTGTACACAATGAAGGTGCACGGTTTCTGGAGCCGGGATACGTCCATATTTGTTCACACTGACGAAGATGGTAAATGTTTAATCTGTATGAATGAGAATACAACTTATATAGAAATAGTGTATAACCTTTTTACCACATACAACAAATCTGCAGCAGAATAACTTATTGCAGACTTAAATAACTTATTGCCAAAAACATAAAAAATATCCATATATGAGTTTAATTATTGAATTGAAAACATTGTTGCTAAAAGAGAAATTGCTCATAATAAGCTACTTCTCTTTTAGTCGTAATGCTTTCAAAACTTATCTGCTGCAGAGGCATCAGAAAGCATCTATACCTGGGAAAGGTTAAATCATTGTGACAAATGGTGAAATTTCTCCTTTTGCCAAATCGTCATCTGTAGATGTGTCAGAAAAGTTCTCTATGTGGGCAAGGTTTTACGTATCAGTCTTGACACAAAAACATATTTTCACTTGCCTAGATATAATCTTATTTCTATTCAGACATATTTTAACTTTAGAATGTAGAATCGTTAGCATCAGATAATGCAACATGTTTATGTTTCATTTGAGCGAGTTGTCATTTTCTCACAATATTTTCAAAATGTGTCTAGTGCAGAATCTATATAAGTCATCCTTTAACCCTTTCCCTCATACGACAATTCTGCAGCAGACGACTTTGAACATATTTTGTCAAAACACAGAAAATCTCTATAATTGAATGGATAACCTATGACTAAAAGTGTAAAACATTGTGGCAAAAGGAGAAATTGCTCGTCTATATGAGGGAAAGGGTTAAAGGAGGAGAGTGAATTGGATCTTCAATTGTGAGAATTTTATTCTGTTTGCATAGTTTATCACATTGTCTATATCTTACAATCAGAATATTGACCCATTGACTTTTGGAATTGATTTTTGAGGACTGTGCCACCATACTAAGCCAGGCCAACAGGTGCTGCCATGCCGTCTGACCAGGCTCTATACTGTTGCCTGCACAGCTCAACATTTTTATCATGGTATTCGTATAATTTGCCATGGACTCTCCATAATTATGTCTCCCCCTGTATACAGGGGAGATATATTGTTTTTGTCCTGGGCGTCTGTCTGTCCTTCTGTCTGTCTGTCTGTCTGTCTGTCCGTCTGTCCGAAATTGTGTCCGCTCCATATCTCCAAGACGGCTTGAAGGATTTTCATGAAACTTGTGTCAGATGTTCACCTCATGAAGGCGATGTGCAGAACCCATGTCCCGACCATACAGGTTCAATGTCAAGGTCAGACTTGAAGGTCAAAGGTTTGAGCCTTAATTTCGTGTCCGCTCCATATCTCCAAAACGGCTTGAAGAATTTTCATGAAACTTGTGTCAGATGTTCACCTCACGAAGGCGATGTGCAGAACCCATGTTCCGACCATACCGGTTCAAGGTCAAGGTCAGGCTTGAAGGTCAAAGGTTTGAGCCTGTTTTTCGTGTCCGCTCCATATCTCCAAAACGGCTTGAAGGATTTTCATGAAACTTGTGTCAGATGTTCACCTCACGAAGGTGATGTGCAGAACCCATGTTCCGACCATAACGGAGTTATCTCCCCCTTGTTCAATATTTTAATTGTGAAAACTTTGTCCAGAGCAGAACTCAGAAACTACTTGAAGGAATTTATTGAAACTTGGAATATAGATAGATGGCAATGTGAAGTTGTGCACCTTGCAATAATTATGAGTTATCTCCCCCTTGTTCAATATTTTAATAGTGTAAACTTTGTCCAGAGCAGAACTCAGAAACTACTTGAAGGAATTTATTGAAACTTGAAACATAGATAGATGGCAATGTGAACTTGTGCACCTTGCAATAATTATGAGTTATCTCCCCCTTGTTCAATATTTTAATAGTGTAAACTTTGTCCAGAGTAGAACTCAGAAACTACTTGAAGGAATTTATTGAAACTTGGAATTTAGATAGATGGCAATGTGAAGTTGTGCACCTTGCAATAATTATGATTTATCTCCCCTTGTTCAATATTTTAATAGTGTAAACTTTCTCCAGAGCAGAACTAAGAAAGTACTTAAAGGAATTTATTGAAACTTGGAATATAGATAGATGGCAATGTGAAGTTGTGCACCTTGCAAGAATTATAACTCTGGGCTACTTCGTTGCAAAGTTATCTCCCCTTGTTCAATATTTTAATAGTCATTGACAAACTGCAATGGGGAGACATATGTTTTTTCATAAAAACAACCTTTCTAGTTAAAAGCTGAACAAGAACATTTTAAAAATACAGCGTGAACCTAATTTACTCCTGTCTTTAATTCCAGTACCGTCTAAGAGTCCAGATATAGGCCCAGGTAGTTATATAGAAATGCCCTGTCGACAGTATTGTAAAAAAGTCACTTTATATTGGAAGGTAAGTGAGATTATACACATTAGTAAATTGATCATGTTGCATGAAAACAGACCTTCAGAGATATTAACATAAATAGTATTAACGATCAAATTACGGTCTAGTATAATCATTCTCAGGAGGCTTCAAGGGTGCTTGTAGTTGGCATAAAAAGGAATTAATTGCCATCTTTTAAGCCTTTCCCTCATACGACAATTCTGCAGCAGACGACTTTGAACATATTTTGTCAAATAATGGAAAATCTCTATAATTGAATGGATAACCTATGACTAAAAGTGGAAAACATTGTGACAAAAGGAGAAATTGCACGTTTTGTGCAATTTCTTCTTTTGTTACTATGTTTTTAAATAGCCATCTGCTGCAGAGGCATCAGAAAGCGTCTATATGAGGGAAAGGGTTAACAGTGTTTACCTTTTCTCTTATATAGATGACATATTCTTCCTCTCTCGAAATGAAACATTTAGATTTAGTGATTAATTTTGTGTTCTTTTCTCTAGACATAAATTGGGGTTTTATATCACAACGACAGTTCACTTATTTATCATACCTGGGTAAACAAACCAGTACTAGGCTAGGAAATGTGCATTGCCCAAAGGCATTCCACCATGAATGCTGCGACTTGGACATAAACATTTACACTTCTTACTTTTGTCCAAGGTACTAGAATGAAAAAAGAAATGTCTGAATAGGGTTTCAGATTTAGTTTGTTCACTCTATCCTGCATATAATGAAAATTATGGCCCTTTGTTACTTTAAAGTTTTGTGTGCAACTACATTTAGAGTCTATATCTTAGTAACTACCTGTTACATTGCATTGAAACTTTAAACAACCCTTCCAAACCATTACACCCATGTAAATAATTAAGTTAGATAACTCTATCCTGCATATAATGCAAATTATTGCCCTTCAAGAACTTCTGGTTAATGTTTTGCCTGCAACTATTTAAAAAAGAAAAGAAGCTGCTCATGTATCAAAAGGTTCTTTAATTATCTGGTAAGCGTTATAATTTGTCTATAACACATTACAGCCCCTGACGCAGGCAGAGACCAATGGTAACATCACATACTACAAGATAGACTACAGGAACCTGGCCACGAATGTGACTAAGCATGAAACCAGCAGTCAACCCGAACATTTATTGATGCTTGCCGCTGACGACTCGTATGTTATACAACTGAGAGCGGCAACTGGCAAGGGTTTATCGGAAAAATTCTCTCAGATAAGCTTGCCTACAAAAAGTCACAGTAAGTTTGTAACAGTTTTCCCACATAAGACAAATCTGCAGCATTAAGACTTTGTAAACATCTAGGCAAAAATATGGAAAATCTGAGTTAAAATATAAGTCCTATGGGTAAAATTTAAGTTAAATCATGTGGTCACTCTAGATGCTGCATTAAATTGTGTTGACTTCATGCAAAACCGTTATAACTACATCTCATTACAATATGTAGTAACAACAGTTTTGCATTAAGCCATCAATTTGTTACTTAAGCATGTTGAAGCTTTGTCAGAATGTTCTGTCTTTGATGATTGATAGGCTGACTTCAAATATGGGTTGTTGGATCAAAACCTAGGTCATTAGGTGAAATGTAAGCAAATCATTTTGTACACTAGAAGCCACCACATGTTTTATTTGTTTATAAAATTACATCTCATGAACACCTTATCGTACAGAGCCATAGTACGGAGTTGACCATTACAGGGCTTCTTGTAACTATATCGGAAAGGTTTGAAGTTGACTGTTTTTGCTAAAATAAATTGTACTTACCTCTAAACAAAATTAATTTTCAGAGCCTGTCATACCAAATCATATAGTAGAGCTGCATAATACATCGGGGAATTCCATGGTAGACATATCTTGGGATGTTCCTACAGCATGGACATGCGAACACTGGAGAAATCTCACTTCTTTCACTGTGTACTGGTGTCAGGGTTTTGTAATGGAAAAACACTGTAAGGTAAGCATAGTTTGACAAATGTGTTGGTTTTTGTTATCACCGTCTTGTCTCCACTGGAGAAATCTCACTTCTTTTACTGTGTATTGGTGTCAGGGTTTTGTTATAAACACTGTAAGGTAAGCTTAGTTTGACAAATGTGTGGGTTTATGTTATCCACCGTCTCCTTGGTGCAGTGGTAAGAGCATTCACCTTGAAAGTTGGAGACCAGGGTTCGATCCCTGTTCAGGTCATACTAAAGACTTTAGAAATGATATTAATAGTTTCCCTCCTTAGTTTAAACTTATTATACCCCCGAAAAACGAAGTTTAGAGGGGGTATATCGGAGTCGCCCTGTGGTTGGTTGGTCCGTTGCGATTTTCCTTGTCCGGAGCATAACTTTAAAACTAATTGTTTGAATTTGATAAAACTTCATACGATGATACAACACATTGAGAGGAAGTGCGGTGTACAGGAACCATAACTCTATTTTACCCAAATACAGTTATTTCCCTTGTTACTTTTTCTTATCCGGAGAATTACTTAATAACTAATAGATGGAATCTAATAAAATTTCAAACAATGGTAGAGCACAATGAGAGGAAGTGCAGTGTACAAGAGCCATAACTCTAATTTACATAATTACAGAGTTATTGCCCTTTGTTACTTTTTCTTGTTCGTAGAGTCTTATCCGGAGCATAACTTTAAAACTAATTGTTGGAATTAAATAAAACTTCATACGATGATACAACACATTGAGAGGAAGTGAGGTGAACAGGAACCATAACTCTACTTAACTTAATTACACAGTTATTGCCCTTTGTTACTTTGTCTTGTCCGGAGAATTACTTAATAACTAATATATGGAATCTAATAAAACTTCATACAATGGTAGAGCACAATGAGAGGAAGTGCAGTGTACAAGAACCATAACTTTAATTTATATAATTACAGAGTTATTGGCCTTTGTTACTTTTTCTTTTTCGTAGTGTCTTGTCTGGAGCATAACTTAAAAACTGATTGTTGGAATTTACTAAAACTTCATAGATGATACAACACATTGGGAGGATGTGCGGTTTACAAGAAACATAACTCTATTATACCTTAATACAGAGTTATTGCCCTTTGTTACTTTTTCTTGTCCTGAGAATTACTTAATAACTAATATATGGAATCTAATAAAACTGCATACAATGGTAGAGCAAAGTTACGAAGTTATTGCCCTTTGTTACTTTTTGTTGAACGTAGAATAATTTCAAAACTACTGGATGGAATTTATTAAAACTGCATACTATGATACAACACATTGAGAGGAAGTGCAGTGAACAAGAACCATAACTCTATTTTAGCTTATTACAGATTTATTGCCCTTTGTTACATTTTCTTGTTCGTAGATTAATTTTCGCAGAACCTAATCCCTTTTCTTTAGAACTCAGCAATCCGGGGATAGCATTACAACTGATGCATCAGTGTAGGGATAACTAATACCGGTAATAGTGGGGATTTACCCATGAATTAACTTATATACACTGGCACTCCTCTATAAAACTCTTCGTTTTAAAGCGGATCCCGTTATAACACTGGTCTTGCTTGGCTCCCAAAATTTATTGCATGAAATATTTGGGAATAAATTTATACATTTTCAAAAACCTAACGTTTGAAACACCAAAATACGATGCGAGTAATAGATCTCCACTGCAGTTAATTCACATGTTTGCATAACGCTTTGTTCAACATTACAACAATAGACAGGTATAAAGTAGATATCTTATCGAGCGACTGCAGTATTACGTTAATCATAACAATAGACAGATAAAAAAATCGATATCGGGTGTAATTATTGTTTGGGCATTACGCTTATTGTGTTCAGTCACCTTACAAACTGATACAACTTTAATCGACCGCGGCTGTCATGGTGTGACAAACGAACAAGCCCAATTTCAATCTTCATAATGTAACAAACAAATTTTGTCTGAATGTCATCCATTACTTTCTCATTTCTTCTATCTCCGTAGTGAATACAACTTGGGGAAAACCCAAAATATACACGTGACTATTCCAGCCAATCGTATTTGCAATATTTTGTAGCGAATACAACTTGGGAACCCAAAATATACACGTGACTTTTCCAGCCAATCGTATTTGCAATATGTAAATTAAAACTATTTAGCTCAAATGTATGCAGTAAACGTCATCAATATTGGGGCCGTTAAATAGGCATGCGCATGAGACATGTATCGATTATAAACTTCCGCAAATATTGCAAAACTATATAAGTATACTCCCAGCCACTCGGTAAATCTCGAAAGTTCACTGCAATTACTGCGAATTGTCAAAAAAAATACCCTGTAAAAGATCGATGATTAGAAATGCGTATTATTCGGTCCAAAAATATCTTGCAAGCTTGTTTTTAGCCAAAAACACTCTTTCTTTGCAATTGAATTAGTGTATGCATCATAGGTGGGCAGGTGGGGTAAAGATTTTTGGAACAGCGTTATCAATTTAACCCTGCTTATAGCACTGTGCGAGACCATGGCTCCCAAGTACAGTGTTATAGAGGAGTGCCAGTGTATTATTGAAAGTTGGCCTCATTGGTGTAGAGGTAGAGAGTCTGCCTCGAGTGCGGGAGGTCACAGTTTTGATCCCAGGCAGGGTCATACCAAAGCCTTTTATGGCTGCTTTCCTTTGCGCTCAGGGTTGCGGGTTAAGCATTTGGACTGACTGGCTGGTTTCAGGATAAATGGGACCAGTAGTGCTGATAAGTCACCCAGAAAACACCATGATATAACTGAAATATTGTTAAAAGCATTGTTAAACACCAAACAATGATCGACTGAAGAAAGAGATGCTGTGAAGCAGGCCTCTGGAAAACCGAAAATTTGCCAGTCTGGACCGATTTTTAATTCGCCGGACTGATTTCAATCATAAAACTTAAAAAAATCAGTCCAGACATTTTCAAAAATCTCACTAATACCTATGCTATGTGTAAAAATTGCACTGAGCGATTGAGATTTCAGAATTTAAGGAACCCTGATGTGGAGTAAACACCAGACTACTTATCTTATCTAGAGCTATGTAGATAATGAATATATTTGACATTGTTTCTGCTATTGTTTCATTTAGAAACAATCCAATCTGCTTCTATTACAATCCAACAAACCACAATGATTGCTGTACAGATCATTAGAGAAGTGTACATGTTTGACACTGAATTTCTCTGTTCAGATCCCTGCTAGCAGAAGTCATGGTGGAGCACTATCTACTATAACTGAAATACTTTTGAAAGCAAAATAAAACTCCAATCAATCATTTGTTATTTTCACTCAAAAGTCTTGTACACCAATTTTGCTGATATATATACCACTACAATATTGTTCTAATTATAAGAATAAAAAGTATAATAAATAGAAGTATAATAAATAGATTTATCCATTCAGAATTTACCTTATCACGGATACCGACAATATTTGATGACTACCTCAGACAACTTTTTAGCTCGACTATTCGAAGAATATGAGAGCTTTACTACTCGCCCCGGCGTCGGCGTCGGCGTCCGGTTAAAGTTTTAGGGCAAGTTGGCATTTTCATTCATAATTATTTGTGCTAGGGCTTTCATATTTGGAATATAGTTACATCTTATACCTTTCTTCACATTGAATGCTGAAGATGCTGAGTTTGACCTTCTTTTTGGGGTAAAAAACATGATTTTGTGTGGTTAACGTTTTAGGGCAAGTTGGAATTTTATTTTAAATTTTATTTTTTCTCAATAAGTACTTGTGCTAGGGCTTTCATATTTGGAATATAATTACATATAATACCTTTCTTCACATTGAATGCTGAAGATGCTTAGTTTGACCTTCTTTTTGGGGTAAAAAACATGAATTTGGGTGGTTAAAGTTTTAGGGCAAGTTGGAATTTTATTTCAATTTTTATTTTTTCTCAATAAGTACTTGTGCTAGGGCTTTCATATTTTGAATATAATTACATATAATACCTTTCTTTACATTGAATGCTGAAGATGTTAAGTTTGACCTTCTTTTGGGGGTAAAAAACATGATTTTGGATGGTTAAAGTTTTAGGGCAAGTTGGAATTTTATTTTAATTTTTAATTTTTCTCAATAATTACTTGTGCTAGGGATTTCATATTTGGAATTTAATTACATATAATACCTTTTTTCACATTGAATGCTAAAGATGCTGAGTTTGACATTCTTTTTGGGGTAAAAAACATGATTTTGGGTGGTTAAAGTTTTAGGGCAAGTTGGAATTTTATTTTAATTTTTAATTTTTCTCAATAATTACTTGTGCTAGGGATTTCATATTTGTAATTTAATTACATATAATACCTTTTTTCACATTGAATGCTAAAGATGCTGAGTTTGACGTTCTTTTTGGGGTAAAAAACATGATTTTGGGTGGTTAAAGTTTTAGGGCAAGTTGGAATTTTATTTTAATTTTTAATTTTTCTCAATGAGTACTTGTGCTAGGGCTTTCATATATGGAATTTAATTACATATAATACCTTTCTTCACATCGAAAGCTGAAGATGTTGAGTTTGACCTTCTTTTTGGGGTAAAAAACATGATTTTGGATGGTTAAAGTTTTAGGGCAAGTTGGAATTTTATTTTAATTTTTAATTTTTCTCAATAAATACTTGTGCTAGGGCTTTCATATTTGGAATTTAATTACATATAATACCTTTCTTCACATTGAATGCTGAAGATGCTGAGTATGACCTTCTTTTTGGGCTAAAAAACATGATTTTGGGTGGTTAAAGTTTTAGGGCAAGTTGGAATTTTATTTTAATTTTTAATTTTTCTCAATAAGTACTTGTGCTAGGGCTTTCATATTTGGAATATAATTACATATAATACCTTTCATTCATGATTTTTAACTTTAATATGGAGTTATTGCCCTTGATTGACTTTTAAATGTATGTATCTATTCAGTTGCTTTTACATATAGAGTATATTATATAATTTAAAAGTACTTAAGTGCAATATAATGAAATAGTGCTTTATGTGAATAAGAGGCATATAGTCGAGCGCGCTGTCCTCCGACAGGTCTTGTTATAATCATTGTGGCAAATTGAGAAATAATTTTGGAATAATATATGCATGTTTCAATTTACAATATTTTTTCTTCATGTTTTCAATGCAGGCGACTTTTTATCTTCAGACTCCTATAGGTTCTGCTGAAGTTCCAATCACGCAGGCCAAATTCAATTTGAAGATAGATAAGTTTGAGACCTATATGTTTGGTGTGGCTGTCAACGCAGATACCTGGAAAGGTGTGAGAATTAGCAGTGGTTTTCAGTGGAATACATGTACCTTCGTCAAAAATTCAAGTAAGTACATTAGAAAGGTGCTTCAGGGAATAGAAACTAACTTTACCATATTTGAACTAGCTCTTGTGAAAAGGTACAAGTTAACTTATTGTGAACACTGAAGATCTAGATCAGAATGTGCATCAAAACAGACTGGTCAATATTTTACCCTTTCTCACATACAACAAATATGCAGCTGACGAATTTGAAATCGTCTAAGAAAAAGCACAGAAAATCCCTTTAAATGAAAGAACAATAATTATATAGAGTTGAAAACATTGTGACAAAAGGAGAAATTGCTTGTTTTGAGCAATTTCTTCTCTTGTCACCATGTTTTCAAAAGCCGTCGGCTGCAGAGGCGTGAGAAAGCATCTATATGAGGAAAAGGGTTAAACTGTTCACACATTTCTCTACACAAGCCTGTTAGAAACTTATGTCATCTTGACATGCAGGTCTATATGAACTTACACTTTTCAGAAATGTTGACTTGTACTCTTCATGCACTTGCTCATTTATAACCACCTTAGTGGTGTAGTGGTACGGCGTCTGTCTCGCAGGTGGGAGGTCACGTGTTATCCCAGGTTGGGTCATATCAAAGGGTTTAAGAGGTTAGCATTAAGACTGACTGGCTTGTGTCAGGATGAATGAACCAGTATTACTGGTAACTTACCCAAGAAATAACTGAAAAATTATTGAAAGCGACGTAAAACACCAACCAATTAATCAATCAATTTTTGCTCTCTTAGGGGGACTTTCAAGTAAAGGGCCATCATGGTAATTCTGTTGAAAATCTGAAAGATGAAAAAATAAAAATTCGTATGAATAAGAACTCTTTTAAACGTTCTGTTTTAGCCTTTGGAGAAAACTAAAATTATTTGTTGCATTTATTTTTTCAGAGCCAGAGATAGCCCCAGCTAATGTTCATTTGTCAGCGTATCAGTCGAACCGAGGTCTACAACTGGAGTGGGACAAAATCACCTGTCACGATACTAAAGCATTTATACAGCATTATGAAATCAGCATTTGTACGGCAGGGAACTCTAAAAATTGTACAGGTAGTTAACCCTTACACACCACATACAAATTGTGCAGGTAGTTTAACCCTTACACCACATACAAATTGTACAGGTAGTTTAACCCTTACACCACATACACATTGTACAGGTAGTTTAACCCTTATACCACATACAAATTGTTCAGGTAGTTTAACCCTTTCACTACATACAAATTGTACTGGTAGTTTAAACCTTTCACCACATATAAATTGTACAGGTAGTTTAACCTTTCACCACATACAAATTGTACAGGTAGTTTAACCCTTTCACCACATATAAATTGTACAGGTAGTTTAACCCTTATACCACATACAAAGTGTACAGGTAGTTAAAACCCTTATACCACATACAAAGTGTACAGGTAGTTTAACCCTTTCACCACATACAAATTGTACAGGTAGTTTAACCTATTCACCACATACTAATGGATTTTGACCTATCTGCAACAGAAACACTTTGAAAACAATGTATAGCTAAAGAAGAAATTCCTCATTTTACGACACTGATTTCAACCCAATTCAAAAATTATATTTTTTCTTTCTAGTGATTTTCCATGTTTCTTACATGTATGGGAAATGTTTCTTTTATTATTTGATGTGTTTGAAGCCTTCAGGGATTTTTATTTTTTTATTTTGGATGCTTTTTAATTTGCTTTACACATGTAAGTCAGTCTTGTGGTGAATAAACTAATTTCAGATCTGGCCAAGTTGTACGGCAGATAGTTCTACAATTGCAAATCCAACTTAGAGAGCATGGTTCAACACAGACACCAAAGTTGTTAAATTTTACACATTGAAAAATGCAATAATACGTTATTTTGAATAAATAACGAGTCTTAATTGTTTAAAACATTGTTGTTTTTTTTCTTCTTATTGAAAAATGATGAGGACTACTTTTTTATGCGGTGAATCACAAGTTCTTATGAAGAATATGTTATTCGGTCTTTGTTTTGATGTTGTCAATATTTTTCATTAAAACACACTGTTTAGGTGATAAAAAGAATCCATCACTCGATTTTCTTTGGAGAAGATTTCTTAAATTCGTATCGAAAAAGAGAGTTATTAACCTCGCCAAGAGGCTCGGTTAATAACCGTCTTTTTCTAGACTCATTTAAGAAATCTTGATCTCCAAAGAAAACTCATGATGGATCCTATATGTATTGTATGAAATAAAGAAATGCATTACCAAAAGATTAAACCTTATTCCACCATGTTTTTAATAGTTTCACTAACAGGGGCCTACATCAGAATGTAATATTTGATGTTACTTTTCAGGGGGGAAAACCAGCTTCATTGCGAAGCGTAGTGCCACAACATTTCACATTCCAAACCTGGTTAAGGGAGGTAAATACAGACTATGGATGAGCGCAGTGTCAGAGGGTGGGATCGGTCCTTCTAGTGAGGCGCTGTATGCTACTGTGATTGATAGAAGTAAGAATCCTTTCTATGCCATTACATTTCTATTAATTAATCCTTTCCATCATACAGATGCTTTCTGACACCTCTGCAGCAGACGACTTTTAAATACATTTGGGCAAAAGGAGAAATTATTCATGATGAGCAATTTATACTTTTACCATGTTTTCAATTCTTTTCAAAATTTACATTTTCATTCATAGAAATTTTTCACATTTTTGCATAGCTATTTTCAAAGTCATCTGCCGCAGATTTGTTGTATGTTAGAAAGGGTTAATATTTCTATTTAAAATTTGCGTTGTTTCCTGTGCAGATTAGTGTCCTAATATGAGTAACTCTGTATGTTCCACTTCTATGTTCCAAAAACTTTAAAAATGATTTTAATGGCTGCCCTCTTTGATACTCAGGGTCGCGGGGTTAGCATTACGACTGACTGGCCGCCGTGATATAAATGAAAAGTTCTTTTAACTGAGAGTGTGCAAATGATCACAAGGATAAACAATGCTTGTTAAACGATTCCCTCTACATATAATTACATAGCAGAATTTTAAAAGTGGATCATAAAAATGATATAGCTAATAACATCTAATGAGAAGTTATATTTGTGGTAGGAAAGTTGGGAAAATATGGCGGAGAAAACTCGGGGAAAATTCTCATAATGATTCATTTCTTTTTTTCTCTTGGCGTCGTAAAACACCAAATAAGCAATCAATATGTCCCAAAAACTGCTGGCTGGAATTTAATTAAACTTTTGGGGACTTTTGAGTACAAAGAGGAGATGCTTAAATTGCTTGCTTGTTTAATTATTTGACATGTTTATTGCCTTTAACATGTTAACCATTTCCCACATATATATGCATTTTGACGCATCTGAAGTAGACAACTTTTGAAATAATAGGTATTGTAGTTGGAGGGTTGTTCATACTGGTCATATTTTTATTTTACAGGACTAAATATGGAAGAGATATTGGGTATCATTTTGGAGGGTTGATCATAATGGTCATATTTGTATTTTACAGGACTAAATACCGGAGAGATCATGGATATGGTAGTTGGAGAGTTGTCCATAATAGTCATATTTGTATTTTACAGGACTAAATACCGGAGAGATCTTGGGTATTGTAGTTGGAGGGTTGTTCATAATGGTCATATTTGTATTTTACAAGGACTAAATAGCGGGGGTAGAAATTGGGTATCGTTGTCGAAGTTCGGTTGTTCATAATGGTCATATTTGTATTTTACAGGACTAAATACCGGAGAGATCATGGGTATCGTAGTTGGAGGGTTGTTCATAATGATCATATTTTTCCTCGGTATCATCATCTGTTGCAGGTAAGAAGGTACACCTTATGGTATCCAGAAACCACCACAAAAGCATAGATCTTCCCTGTCACCTCTCCCGTTAGCCCCTTAACCCTTTCCCACCTGCAGACGCATTTTGACACAAGGTTTATGTCACTATGTTTTCAAAGTTGTCTGCTGCAAAATTGTTGTATGTGGAAAAGGGTTAATCTAGATTATCACTTGACTTGCCAGGGCTTATGGTTATTTAACCTTATGGCAGTGCCATGATACTGAAACTCTTGAGTTTTCTGTACACTCACTCACTTGCAATGGTTAAAGTCTTTTTATCCTTTTCCCACATACAACCAATCTGCAGCAGACGATTTTAAATGTAAAAGTTTGGGAAATCTCTATAAATGAAGGTACAAATTACTTAAAAATTGCAATTCCTCCTTTTGTCACAGTGTTTACGAAAGTCGTCTTCAGAAGATTTGTCAGAAAACGTATGTATGTGGGGAAGGGTTTATTCAAATGATATACTCTGCCTTATATGTGTTACTTTAGAAAGAAGAAAATACTTGGAAATAATATAAGAAAAGGAGAAATTGCATCATGTTCTTAACTCAAAAACTGTTTCAAGATAACTAATAGAAAGGAATGCCTATTGAATGTGCTTTGTTTTTTCTATGTTATGCTTTAATCATTCCCTAATATATGGTATAACAAATATTGTTATACTGCTTTCCTTACATTTCAATTGGATTTATTTTTCTTTGAAATGCATGATGGTGCTTCAAAATAATTAGTTGGTAGTTGTTTTATATAAAGATTCATTTCAATTTAGTTTCGAATTTGCTCACGGTCACAGTTATTGCCCTTGGGCTATTTGTAGGTTTTCAAGGTTTCTAACTTGCTTATTCTTTCATTCAGATGAATCTTGAAATATCTATTAAGTTAATAGTTCAAATGGGTTTTATCTATTGATGACACTGTTACTGACCCTTGACCACACACATCAAATCATCAGCAGACCACTTTAAAAATATCTAGTCAAGAATGTGGAGGATGTCTATAGATGACAGTATCATTATTGAATAGAGTTAGAAACATTGTGACAAAAGGAGAAATTGCTGGTAATGACCATTTTCTCCTTTTGCCACAATATTGGTTTGCTGCAAATGCTTCAAAATGCATCTATATGTTGGAAAGGGTAACACGTATCACATTTATTCTGTATACTTCTACATGCCTATCACCTGTGAGCAACACAACACTTCTTTTGTATTGTATAGCTAAATTTTCAATACCTAATAAGGACAGTATTATTTATTTGTTTATTATTATTGCAATTTCTGCAAAGCATGGTATCGATATGCCTGCTGTTCTTGATCCTCATTTTTAGCTCGTCCATTTTTCGAAGAAAAAAGGTCGGGTTATTGTGATACCCTTAATTTTGTCTGTGTCGTCAAAAAACTTAAAAAAAAACCTTACCTCATAACTAAAAAATGTTCAATATTTTCATATTCATATATTCCAAGTTACATAATTCTGGCTTAAATAATTATTCAGTAATGCCCCTTGTTTAACTTAGAAAAAAAACAGATGAGCATTGGGGTTCGCTCCAGATGTTTTCAAAGATGACTGCTACATATTTTATGAATGTGGGAAAGGGTTAACTTGATCCCCTTTCCCACTTACGAAAAATCTGCAGCAGATAACTTGGGATTCATCTATGCAGAATCATACCAAATGAAAGTATCATGTATTTAATATTGTTATAAACATTGTAGCAAAAATGTCTGTGCACTTAGGAAAAGCGTTAATTGTTTCATATATGACTGTTAGATGACTCATATAACATGAACTCACCCTTCACTATGTAGTAAAACACACATTATTAGCTATTCAAGGCAAAATGGCATCTTGCCGCATGTGAAGAATCACACAACCTTGCACTTGTTTTCACTTTCCATGAATTATAAAGGAGGGGAGCTCTGCCAAAACAAAACTGAAGACATTTTTTAACCAGTGTAGAGCCAGATCACCAAGCGCATATGCACAGTCTGATCTGGATCTTCACTGTTCGGTAACAAGTCAAAGACCATTGAAGAAGTCTCTGACGTACATAGCAGACTTATATTGCATAGTGTGGATGTGCAAATTGATTGTTTCCCACACTTGATTAAAATGCTCTTGAGCACGACACGTATATATATTTATGGAATACAGGCATTGGTAAAAACATAGAAATGTTCCTAGATTAGATTTAGGTGCCAAGGAGAACCCTTTGTCACTGACGTGACCCATATTTATTCACCTGTAAATTTGCACATTTTGACCCATTACCTGATAGAAGTGACCTTTTAGCAGGTCTCTGTAAACACATGACACAAAGTTGAGGAACATGAAGAACAAGTTCATTTTGAGCATTTACTACATTAATTTTCTGCACAATATTTCCTACTACATCTTACAAGAACTTCATGTATGTTATATGATAACATCACATTCCAACTTTTAGACGCATTTTGACGCCTCTGCAGCAGACGACTTTTGAAAACATTGTGGCATAATCAGCAATTTTTCCATTTGCCACAATGTTTTCAACTCTATACAATGATTATACTTTCAATTGTAGATGTTTTCAAAGTCGTTTGCTGCAGATTTGTTGTATGTGGCAAAGGGATCTATATTCAGTCATTCTTTTATTAACCCTCAACCATGTTTAACAAATCTGCTGCAGATTACTTTTAATACATCTTGGCAGAAATATGGAAAAATAAAAGTACAATTATTGAGAAACGTTTGAAATTTTGTGGCAAAAGTAGAAATTGTTCAAAATGAGCTTAACTTCTTTTGCAACAATCTTTTTAAAATTCACTTTCTGCAGATGCTATATTTGCATGTGAGTAAAAGTTTCTGTAAGAGGAAGATTTGGGACAGTAACATTAGCCTGCAGATGCATTTTCAACAACTGCATTTTGAAACATTGTGGCAAAAGAAAGAAATTACTCATTTTGTGCAGATTTATTGAGTTGTAGTAGATAAGGTAATGGGTTACACTAGAAAGCCAATGTTACAGATTCCCTAATATGGATTAAAAATATTGCGATAGACTTCATATCGTGATATCTTTAGAAAAAGAAGCCATTTCTCTGATTACTGATGAATTGAAAATACATCTTATGTCTGCAGCAGACCACTTGTGAAAACATTTTGGCAACAGAAGAAATTGTTCAATAATTATACTTCCTTTGAAGAGATTTTACATATTTTATCTAGATGATTTCATAGTTGTCTTCTGCAGACTTGGTGTATGTGGGAGGGGGTTAAAAAGAATAAAGTGCTACTGCATTTTGATCTGATACTTTCATGTTTTCTGTGAAATTATGCATGTTTAAGTATGACAGATGTCATTCATGTTTTATTCATAAATGCAGAAATTCTAGTTTGAGAAAGATATTCTGGGTGAACCAATGATCTAAATTTGTGTGACTGAAAGGAGAGCGAATATTTTGATGATTTAGCTCTAAGAACTAAATGAACTAGTTGAATTGTTTTTAAGATATTCAATAACATGTTCTTATCCATATAATCCATATTGGGGAATGACTTAGTTTTTGCACTTTATATTTAGCTATGCTCAGGGGTATAAGCGGTTGGTCTTATGTCCCTGGTAAATGCGTTATTGTGTTGTTTTGTGTTTTGCAGGCGGATAGTTAGAACAGTCAAGCAGAAATACTTTGAGCCTATACCTATAATTATGCCAAGCACTCTGCCACCACTTCCACCTATTGTAAGTTTGTATGAAGCAAAGCAAGCAAAAACATTTCTTCAGCAATCACTTATTTTTTTTTATTGCCTGCCTTAGCAAAGGAGTCACAGATGGATGACTTCTTCATTGCCTGTCAGTGGGTCACACTTTCACTTACTGCCTCATCGGCAGGAAACTTGTGTTGAACGCTGTTTTGTCTTGAGGGCATATTTGCGATATAATTTGCAACAATAGTGTTGCAAAGCAACAAACAAATGGAAGTTTTTCGATATTGAAGTGAAGACTGGAGCTATACTGTGCAAGTCTGGCTGTAGTCTTCACTAATGGGTTATCAATCATTATTCAAGACGAATCTGTTTTTGTCTGGCATTGCTTTATTATTTGTACCAACAATATATATATTTTTCTTTTTTAATTGGTTATTATTGTATTTTTTTTTAATTGTCAACTGTTGCAATGGATTATGTTTTATTTTGAAATGATCTTGTTTTCATTTATAAACTTGTAAACAAATCCAACATGCAGATGAAAAATGAAGTTAAATTGCAATAAGTACCAAAATGCATACTTTGCATATATTTTGGCAATAATCAATCTCATGAGACATCCCGGATGATTATTTGACAAAATACTACTAAGAAGGAATATCTTGATCAGATTGCATGAATACGTCGTGGTCCAGTGGTCAACGTTGGGGATTTGAAACTGGGCGGTCTGGGTCCGATCCCCAGTTGTGGCATGACTGTCATGGTTGAGTGCCCTTGGGCAGGCGACATTTCCAAGCATAGTACTGGTTTGTTTACCCAGGGATCATGAATATGTGAACTGTTGCCGTAATATAACTGAAATAATGTTAAAAACAGCTTAAAACCTGATAAGATTTAATTAAGGCACAGGTTGAATCAAGTCTTTCTTATTTCAAAAGTCACAAAGGTCCTTTTCGTGTGATATGAGCTAGGTTATACAATCTTGAAACCAATGAAAGGGATCTTTCTTTAACTCTTTCCCACATTGCAACAAACCTGCAGTAGACAACTTAGAGAACATCCCCGAAAAATTACGAAAAATCTATTTAAACTATTAAACAGGGTTGAAAACATTTTGGCAAATGAAGACATTGCTCATTATGAGCAATTACTTTCTTTTGCCACAATGTTTTCAAAGGTTTTCTTCTGCAGAGGCGTCGCAAAGTGCTTATATGTGGGACGTTTTGGATCTACATTTTAAGGAATATTCATTTGTCCTATTCTATTCACCTATTTTCTAGCAAAAGTGCATGTATCACACATTTAGGTTTATGTGCAACTCTGTATCTTTTATTAAGCTAATTGGCTGCATTTCATTTGATCCACAAAATAAGTTTGCTTTTTTTCACTTTAAATGTCATTTTCTTTTTTAAAATGAATAGTCCAGCTTTGTATTTGGAAGAGTCTATAGCTAAATTTAGGGAATATCAAGATGAAAATGTTGAGTTGGGCAGCCAACAGTAAACATCCTCCTAGTCTTGAGGGCTAGGTTGCACAGGCTTCACAAATCAAACAGTTAAATGATCTGTATCTCTTGACTTGCAATATGGGTAAAGTAATGACCTTTAGTTTTACTTATACAATCAAGGTTAAATATTCTTTTACAATTTCGTATCTCTTGAACCTGGTGATTTAAGTCTTAACATTTCAAGTGTCATTTTACTGACCAAGTCTTATTACGACTAACTTATAATTTACTCAAATTATGTCCTATCCTTTTGCCTTCAAAATGTGATTTAAAATTGCTACAATGTTTTCTAGGCCTTCTGCAGATCAAAATGCATCTGCAAGTGGGAAAGCTATAGCATAATTGTTGCCCATTAAATTGGTCTCACTCCTTCAGCATATCTCCAGTTTCTGTGTGAGCCGAGCCCCGGTAGCTCTGAGTCTGTAGCGATGCAGGCTGTCAATCCTGGGGTTGTGAGTTCATATCCCAGCTCGGCAAACATTCTTTCCGCCGTTTGACAAAAGTCACCGTGACAAGCGTAATTTGTCTTTCACTAATGGCCTACAGTCTATGTGGAAAAGTAACCAGTTGATTGGAAAGTATATTGTGTGGAGTACTGGTGTCAGAAAACCAGGAAACATAAGAGTAGGTGAACTGGCCGCTGTTATATGACTGAAAATTTGTTGAAAACGGCGTCAAATCCCAATCAATTAATCAAATCCTGTTTCTGTATAGATAAAATATTTCAGGCTGACAATAAAAGAAATTTATATACACCTAAGTCCTTTGTTCAGATGGGACAAATTTGGATGGCAAAATTTATGTTGATATGGCCTCCAATGAATTTTCACCTTGAGAAATGTTGAACTATCCAACCTTCACCCTACTAATTTTTATGCAGACAGTATATCAGCAAAGTTTGGTCTCTAGCCAGATCGCTGCAGACATTCCAGGGTTATGATCTCTTGATTACTATAGTGAAAGTTTACTTTATCAGCTTTGTTCATATGCTATTTTAAGCAACACTTATCCATTGTTAACCAACTTAAATGGGTCACAATTTTTTGACAATATCTTTGCCAAGTTTGATTTCCATACCGATGATAGATACGCTTTAGAGTTATAGCCCTTTTATTAGGGACTTTTTACCAAATCAGCTTGACCCTCCCTGTCTTGGGAGCAATCCTAATCCAATCTTTAACAAACTTGGACACAATTATTTGGGACAATATCTTGGCTAATTTTAATTTCAAGCCAGACTTCCCCAAATATGTGTTATGGACCCTTGATTAGTGAAATTATGCTAAATTTGCTTTTCATATCACTTATAGCAATCCTAATCCAATCTTTAACAAGCTTGGACACAATTATTTGTGACATTATCTTGGCTATGTTTAGTTTCATACCAGAATTCCCCAAATACACCTAAGTTATGGACCCTTGGTTATTAAAATTATGCTAAAAATGCTTTTCCGTTAACTTATAGCAATCCTAATCCAATCTTTAACAAACTTGTACAAAATCATTTAGGACATTATCTTGGCTTAAGATTTAATTTCAAGCCAGAATTCCTCAAATAAACCAGAGTTATGGCTCTTGATTAGTGAACTTACGCTAAATCCGCTTTTCAGCTTACTTATAGCAATCCTAATCCAATCTTTAACGATTTGGACAAAATTATTTGAGACAATGTCTTGTGGCTAAGTTTGATTTCAAGCCAGTAATCCCAAAATACGATTTATGGACCATTCATTAGAGAAGTTATGCTAAATTAGCTTTTCAGCTAACTTTTATGATCTTCAACAAACTTGGTAGCATTATTCGTGGGCAAAATATCTCGGCCAAAATTGACCCCTTCCCACTTACAAAAAATTTGCAGCTGACGTCTTTGAAAACATCTTGGCAAAACTTATTAAAAAACTTCTATAGATAAGGGAACGATAATTAGTATAAAGAGTTGAAAACATTGTGGCAAAGGGAAAAATTACTCATTATTAATTCTCATTAATTTTGCCATAATTTTGTAAAACGTTTTCCGCTTCAGAGGATAGCGCCTACATGTGGGAAAAGAGTTTATTTCTGTTCAGATTGCCTTGGCTCTTCTATAGTTATTGCCCCTTTACAGACATCAAAGTTAGGCATTCTTGTTTTCGCAATAAAATTATTTCAAATGCTCCGGTGTTGCATTCTTTTGGAGATATTTTACTGTGTTTTGTCCTTAATAATGTGCACTAATTGAAGTTAATTCATGAGTTAAATTTTGTTGATTCAAACACATATTATAGTTGGCTTTGCCTGTTCATTTTTGTTGATCATTGTTTCATTCAAAAGTAATCATTATTATTGTATTTTTCATTTAAGTATTGTTTTAAATTGTTGTTGTTCATCACACTGATCTCTTGTAAATACTGTGTCAGAAATATTAAATAAATGTTTCCTTGATGACAAGTTACATATTATGTTCGAAGCAGTCAACTTTTGAAAAAAAAATGTTGGAAAATGAAATTGGTCAAATGTAGCAATTTCCCTCATACAGACACTTTCTGATGTTTCTGAAGCAGACGGCTTAATGAGCCATTTCTCCATTTGCCTCAAAGATTTCAAATATATTCAATTATCATACTTTCATTTATGGAGATTTTCTATATTATGGACTTGATGATATCAAAGTCTTCTGTTGCAGATATGTTGCATGTGGGAAAGGATTAAATTATAGAAATTTTCCACATTTTTGCCAATATGTTTTTAACCCTTTCCCTCATACGACAATTCTGCAGTAGACGACTTTGAACGTATTTTGTCAAAACATAGAAAATCTCTATAATTGAATGGATAACCTATGACAAAAAGTGGAAAACATTGTGGCAAAAGTAGAAATTGCACATCTTGTGCAATTTCTTCTTTTGTCACTATGTTTTCAAAAAGCCGTCTGCTGCAGAGGCGTCAGAAAGCGTCTATATGAGGGAAAGGGTTAATGTTGCCTGCATCAGATTGTTTGCATGTGGGCAAATAGAAGCAAACTAATTCCTGGTATTACAGCCGATGCCTCAGCGCCAACTATCATCCGACTCCTACTCATCAGATGGGATCTATGAGAAAATAGATGGCCCGCCAAGTCCCTGTTCCTCCGCTGAATCTACCACTGGAGTTGAGGCACCCCTCATATCTAGTAAATGGAATATTCTAACACTTAAAGTAAGTCAACATTTTTGCTATTAAACCCTTTTCCCACATACAACAAATCTGCAGCGGACGACTTTGAAAACATCAAAACAAAAACATTGAAAATCTCTTTAAATGAAAGTATAACTTTTGAAAAGAGTTGAAAACATTGTGGCAAAAGGTGGGATTACAGACCTTTGTATCATTTTTAGATCACCTGAGCCAAAGGCTCAAGGTGATCTATTCTGATCACTTTTTGTCCCTCGTCCGTCGTTAACGTCGTTAACTTTTAGCTTTCACATTATCTCCTCCTAAACCACAATACCAATTTCATTCAAACTTCACAGGAATGTTCCTTTGGTCGACCTCTTTAAAATTGTTCAAAGATTTAAATTCCATTGAGAACTTGGGTTGCTGCGGCATCAGAAAAGGGGCAAAATGTGCAAACCTTAAAAATCTTCTCCTCTGAATCTGCATGTCAGATTCCAATATAGTTTGGTAGAAATGTTCCTTGGGTGACCCTCTACAAAGATTGTACAAGGCATACTGATTGGTTGAAAAACATGGCAGTCAGGAGGCATCAGAAAAGGGTCAAAATGACAAAATTTGGAAATTCCATTTCTTTTTAAAGTCCTTGTCTGATACTAGGAAAATTTAATAGGAATCTTACTTCAGTGATCCTCTACTTAATTTGTTCAAGCAGTATTGATTGGTTTCAAAATCATAGCAACCTCGCGTCATCACAAAAGGGGTAAATTGAACTTTTAGCTACAAATGACAACTCCTACCATTCCACTCGACCAATTTTAACGTAACTTCACAGGAATGTTCCTTTGATGGTCCTCTTTCAAAATTGTTCAAAGACTTGCATTCTTTGAAGAACTTTTGATGCTGTGGCATCAGAAATTGAGAAAAATACCCAAACTTTAAAAGCCTCCGTCACCAAAATCCATTTGTTAGATTCCAAGATAATTTGGCAGAAATGTTCTTTGAGTGACTCTCTACAAAAACTGTTCAAGCCATATTGAATTCGTTGACAAACAGGGCAGCAAAGAGGCATCAGGAAAGGTGCAAAATGACAAAAACTTATGATTCCATTCTTATTAAGTTCTTGTTAGATTTCAAGATACAAATGGTTTTTACTGATAAACTATTTCTTTAACTGAGTGTCCACTCCTTGCAGTTTCATTTGAACTCCTGATCAAATTTTCACAGATATTTGCAGTGAAATATTTGCTTCTAGTTTACTACATCATTCAGGTGATAGATTTAGGGCCATCTTGGCCCTCTTGTTATGATATAAGATCCTTATCAGTCTGTACCAACTTCCAGTCTAATAAGGATCTTCCCATTTTGCAGTCTAGTAGTTCAGCTGTTGGTGCCCATTTTATCAAACAATCTTATCTTATCTACCAACTAATTGTCCAGACTGAAACTAACGATTGACCTTATATGACCATTGATAAAACAATTCCCTTTGACAATATTTTTGTTAAACATTTTGCTTATATATACAGGTATAAAATCTGATCATTATTGCCATGAACTGTAGAACCTGTGTTTGTGTTGTTTTGCTCTTATAAATAAAAGCAGTGTTACACCAGAACTAATTATCACTTTTGTTTATAATCAACAGGACAAATTTTACAAGAAATCAAAACATAAATTGCATAATGACAGTGGTAGAAGCAGTCTGAGTCATTCCGCAGATACATTGTTGATGCGGCTGCACCCTTCACACATCAAAAACAGCAAGCAGACATGGGACGACAAGTCGGGCAGTGATTCAGGTATTATTGCTGATGGGCGGGGCAAGGTCTATGAGTACACATGTACTGAGTCAGGGATGGGGGATAATTTGTATCATGATCGTGGTGTTCCCAGTGACAATATACACTGTAATGTAGAGAACATTGTGAACCCTTATGGTTGTGTTAATATAGTTGATAAGATAGACACTCAATCGGAACAATTGAAACGAAAAGAAAATCAAAACTGTGTGATCAAACGTGACTATTGTGATTCTCAGAGGGGAAGCACGCGCTCTTTGCCAGTACAATCAATCAAAAACTCTAGTTTTCTGAATCGCCCGTTACAGAGTCGGGCGAGAAGCTCGGGTCTGAGACTGGAACTAAATGATAAACACCTCATGATGGAGAGGTGTGAATCAGGGGACATTGATTCGAACGATGGAACAATTGATAGTCTCGATGATTGCCAGCATGAAATGAATATGCCGGCTGATCAGTCGTATAATCTTAATACTTCAGACATGTCTAATCAACAATTGGATTCGTTGACGTCGTATCTTCAGTTTATAAACAGAGACAATTTAATGTTGGGCAAAATGACGGATGATGTTCAGTTCTTGTCGGATAATTGCCAGTGTAATTGCAAGTCGATTCCCGTAACAAATGGCTATGTTACAGAAGAAATGATGCAGAGTTATGACAAAAACAACTGTAAGTGTAATGGTGTCTTGGATCAAAAGCTGCGGACCTTGAATGAACTTCGGAGAAAATTTCCGCACGAGTTTGGCTCAAATGGGTCAGATTGTCAAGGCATGGAGCATAATCTTCCCTCCCATTTCTTTAATTCTTTAAGCAGAAACCAACCAGATCCTTCCAGAACTACTGAACTGTAAGACCATGAGCTGAATGGTTGACCTCAAACATCAGAAGGATTAAATTGAAAAATTGCACTAATAATATATTTATATGTCTGTTTGTTTACCCAAGAATCATGAATAAGCAAACTAGCATTAAATAACTGAAATAATTTTGTAAATGGCATAATGAGCAATTTCTCCTTAGCCACAATATTTTTTCGACTCTCTTTAACCCTTTCCCTCATATAGACGCTTTCTGACACCTCTGCAGCAGACGGCTTTTTGAAAACATAGTGACAAAAGAAGAAATTGCACAAAATGTGCAATTTCTCCTTTTGCCACAATGTTTTCCACTTTTTGTCATAGGTTATCCATTCAACTATGGAGATTTCTATGTTTTGACAAAATACGTTCAAAGTCGTCTGCTGCAGAATTGTTGTATGAGGGAAAGGGTTAATAATTATTCTTTTATTTAGAGAGATTTTCGTCTAGGTGTTTCCAACGTCATCTGGTGCGATTTGTTGTATGATGGGAAAGTTTGAATATTAATAAGCTCTACTTGGTAGTAGTACAATAAGCACTTTACCCTTTCCCAATTATCAATATGATGCAGATTTACTGTATGTGGGAAAGGGTTAAGTAATTATTTTTAACCGTTTGCCAGTTACAAAAAGATCTGCAGCAGAAAACATCTAGGCAAAAGTCGGTAAATAAAAGTATATTTATTGAATATAGTTGAAAAGATCGTAGCAAATGTAAAATTGCTCATTATGACCCATTTCTTCTTTTGCCTCAGTGTTATGCTGCAGATTAGTCAAAATACTGTAATACCGAGCAAGAGTTGTCCTCCTATTTAATTTGAAAAAACAGTATGCATGAAATAGGCATTTTGAAAGATTATTTTGTTGTCTTTATCAATTATTTGTTGTTAATTATGTTCCTATAGATTTGTGACATTTCAGCAGATATATATTATATATATACACCTCTTCTATGGATAATTTGTATTAGGTGTTTTTTTTGTATTTGGAACTATTCTATAGATACCCTGTGAATGATGTTTAAAAGATTCGATGGTTATGCAAACACATTTAACCCTTTCCCAAAATGCAGACACATTTTGACAAAAGGAGAAATTCCTCAAAATAAGCAACTTTTTCTTTCACCGCAATATTTTCAACTTTATTCAATAAGTATTCTTCCTCAGTGATGTCCCGGGCCGTAGAAAAGGAAATGAACCTTGTCAATATATAGTCAAATGCTATTTTTAGTTTTAAACGAGACTGGCACCTGTCACGTGTGATTTCACCTTTTAAAAAGTTGACTGCTGCAGATGCGACAAAACGTGTGCAAGTCGGAAATGGCTAAAATTGAATATTAAATGGCATTTATGATTTAAACATTCCCGCATGCATTTGGGATTCAAACTCACAACCCCTGGATTGACAGCCTGCGTCGATAAAAAATGGCCTGACAAAATGAGCAATAGTGTTTTATGAGGGATTTCTCTTTTGCCATAATGTTTACAACTAAATTCAAAAATACCTTTTTAATTTATCTATATTTCCATACTTTTACCAAGATGTTTTCAAATTTGTCTACTGCATATTTGATGTACATGTTTGTGGTAAAGGATGAAATTTGTATGATATTTACCTTGTTAATTTGTTCTTTTTCTTTTTTTGTACAGATTTTAGATTTACTTTCTGTTACTTTTCATTTATTTTCTAATATTTTGAACTTGATATTATCTTTGTTCTGTATATTTTTCCTTTTATCAATTTTATATACAACAAACTATATGTTAGTTGCTTTCTTTCCTCTATAATGCATTCCATTGAAAATTGTCATTTTTATTGTCAAACCTTCCTCAAATGTAATGTTTTATTTCAAACATTCCAAGAAACTATTGCTTTTTCATTTGGAGAGAATTTAATTATACCAAAACAGCAGACAACTTAGCAAAAATCTCTATAAAATACTCTCTTTGAGTAAAGATGAAAACAGTTTGGCAAAAGTTGTCTGCTGCAGAGGCGTAAAAACATATCTGTATCAGGGAGTGGGTATATACAGAGTAGAACACGCCACTTATGAAGGGAAATTTATCTATTTGGTTCGTCTCTCCTGTCCTATAATGTTTTCAAATGTGTCTGCTCTAGATTATGACAACTGTCAAGAGTTGTCTTAACCCTTTCCCTCATATAGACGCTTTCTGACGCCTCTGCAGCAGACGGCCTTTTGAAAACATAGTAACAGAATTGTCGTATGAGGGAAAGTGTTAATATCAGGTTCAGGATTTAACATTTTTCCGACAAACAGACATTTTCTGACGCCCTGCATACAGCAGTCATCTTTCGAAAACATTGTAGTGATAGGAGAAAATTGCTCATCATGATCCTATTCTACATGTTGCTGCATTTTGAAGCTTCTGAAGCTGACAACTTTTGAAAATATTGTGACAAGGGTAGGTCTTTTGCTCATAATGAACAGTTTCTCCTGTTACCATGATATTTTCAACTCTCTACAAAATATGACCAGTGCTCTGCTTAAATTGCAACTCCCACTTATATCAAACATGCAGCAGTTGATTGTGAAGATATGTACATGAATGAGCAATTTCTTCTTTTGCTACAATGTTTTCAAATGTCGTCATCTGCAGTGGCGTTAGAAAGAGTCTGTATGTTGGAAAGTGTTAATGTAATTATTACACCTGCAAACAGATATCTGCCTGCGCATCCATGCTATTGACACTGACTTCTGGAAGATTTTAGAAACCTTCTCTGACCTATAGGCAAAGAGTGCAGTTTTCTGGAAGATTCTAGAAACCCTTTCTGACCTAAAGGCAAAGAGTGCAGTTTTCTGGAAGATTCTAGAAACCCTTTCTGACCTACAGGCAAAGAGTGCAGTTTTCTGGAAGATTCTAGAAACCCTTTCTGACCTCAAGGCAATTTGACTACACAGATGTGCAGTCTGATCTGGATCAATACTGGTCACTAGTCGGTTTTCGTAGAGCCCTGGTCAATTATACTTATAACAGATTTTCCATACTTTTGCAAGGATGTTTTCAAAAAGCATCTGCAGAATTGTTGTTTGTAGGAAAGGGGTTAATTTGGCCTCGTCATTTCTAAATACCACGATAGAGGCTTTTATTAAATGATTGGTTTCAATTTAAACCCCTCCCTCATACGACAGTTCTGCAGCAGACGACTTTGAACATATTTTGTCGAAAAATGGAAAATCTCCATAATTGAATGGATAACCTATGACAAAAAGTGGAAAACATTGTGGCAAAAGGAGAGAATTGCACGTTTTGTGCAATTTCTGCTTTTGTCACTATGTTTTCAAAAAGCCGTCTGCTGCAGAGGCGTCTAAAAGCGTCTATATGAGGGAAAGGGTTATATGCTGACCATAACTCCAGTGAACAGGGATACGTGGTTCTGAGGGGAGGAGTCTTTTACACGTCTATTTAAATTTAAACCGCGGGGATATGTGTTCATAATTTTTTCTACTGTTCCAAGTTTTCGGATTGTTTTTCTCGTTAATAAGTTCCAATGGGCATTTGTTATGTTGATTCTATATTGGATAATTAAAACACAAATCAGTCCTTTCAAATTTATTTCTTTAACCCTGTTTTATTTATGATAACTGCCCAGCAGACACCTTTTAAAAATACATTAATTTTTTCAAAAATGTATTATTTATGTGTAACAATTTAAATCTGTGCTTAACATTTTTGAAATTATAATTTTCATCCTATTAAGATTATCTCTCAGAGCTCTAGATTAAAGGTGTGTTTTTGTGTCACCTGCGTAGCATGGTAGGCACTTAGGGATTACTTTTTTTTTTGTCCTGCATCTGTCCGTCCGTCCGTCTGTCTGTCCATCACACTTTTTTGTCACATTTTCAAATAACTTTTTTTCTACTCAAAGGATTACATTGAAACTTCTGACAAATGTTTATATCAATGTGTGTGATTGGTTCACAAAAGGGGGATAATCCAAATATTTTTTATATCAGAGTTATTGCCCCTTTTCTGTCAAAAATGAAAATGTTCTGACAAGGCCCCGGCAGGTGACACACGTGCTCCGGGGAGCACTCCATTCTAGTTCACATTCCAAAGCCCTTACTTGACACTCAAACCCTATAGTGTTGATACTCAAAAGAGTGTGTCTCACCGCGTCGACGATTCTTTTGACTACCCACAACATAGGGTTTGGTTGAGTCATAAGAGAAATATTGTGGGGGGAAAGACCAGTTTACAGCTCCTTATGTAGACCTCTGAATTCTCTTATTATTGATTATCAGTTACTTGATGTGATCACTGATCATGGCTTTTATCTAAGTATAAAAAGTCAACGCATACTCTCAGTCATTCCAAACTAATGATATTCAAACATTCCATTGAATCTATAAAATCATGTTCAGACCTTGTCCCCATATGACACATTATCAGTCAGTTATATAACTGTAATCATGTTGAACACTGGATTAAACCTAAATAAAACCAGGGACGTAGATAAGAGGGATAGGCAACTCCACCTGTACACCTGTTATCTGGTTAAAATATCACCCATAGACATAAAATTGTCCAAATTTTCACACTTTGTAGCAAATAAAACTTTGAAGTCACATTTGGCACATAAACAAAAAATACATATTCTGAAAGCTTAACATTTCAACTTAAGTTAAAGATACAATGAATAACTGGAATTTCTTTGTATATTGAACAATGACTTATTTAAAAGACACCGATATTGGGATTTCTGAATTATATCATTTTTTTCCAAAAATTAATAGACTGACATTTTTCATACGGATAACATATTATCAAAACCTGTAATATATTAAAATATTTTTATCTTCTGCAATAGAAGAATGTTTAAACTTCTTGAAAATATTTTTTTTATTTTCATATCTTGAATAGTTTTTGAGTTTTACTTGGTACAAATGTTGGCACGGGTGATATTTTAGTATATAATTTAGTAACTTATCCCTCTTATCTACGTCCCTGATAAAACAAACAATTTAATCTGCAGTAAATGACTGACAATATCTAATAAAAAATATTGACAATCTCAATAAAAGAATTATGAAGTACTTAATCAAATAAAGTTGGAAACATTATGGCAAAAGAAGAAATTGCTCATAAGTGATTTCTTCTTTTGCCACACTGTTTTCTTAAGTCCTCTGCTGTAGATGCACCAGATTGCACCTGCATTTGGGAAAGGGTTAAGCTTTACTGTTCCAAAACAGGTCTAGATAACCCTTTCCAACATACAACAGATTTGCAGCAGGCGACTTTGATAGCATCTTGGCAAATATATGCGAAATATAATGATTAAATGAAGTTTAAAATTCATTGTGGCTAAAGGAGAAACTACTCATTATAACATCTTTGCAGTTGACGACTTTTGAAAACATGGTGGCAAATTGCTCTTAAATAGTAATAAATTCATTTATAGAGATTTTCTATACTTTCGTCTAGATGCAGGAGTGTTGTATGTGGGAAAGGGTTTAAAAATTACCTTATATTTCATTTCTTCAAATAACGCATTTAAAGTTATAGATACATTGTGTTTATCCTACTTTTGTTATTATTGTTCTTTGTTTAAATGAATGAGCAAGGTAGTTAAAGGGCCTCTGAGCCCCATTTTTATCTATATAAACTTTCATGGTCTTATAGGGATCTGCAGCAGATGACTTAAAATGGCAAATCTCTGTAAAAGAAAGTAATATTTATGAATGAAGTTAAAAAAATTGTGGCAATATGAGCAATTTCTCATTTTGTAACAATGTTTTAAAAAGATGTCTGCTGTAGAGGCTCTTAAAAATGTCTATATGTGGGAAAGTGTTAAGGTATTTATAAAAAATTGTACTGATGTATTTATTTTCAGAGACATATTAGTACACATCAATCATTTCTACGCAATCAAATGTATTAGAAGTTGTGCATGAATAGTTTTGGGATTTTTTCCCTGACTAATGTAATTATATTTGCTTTGTTTTTAACCCTTTATCACATGTAGACGATTATGAGCAATTTCTCCTTTTAATAAAATGTTTTTCAAATCTATTCAATAAGTTCAGCGTCATATTTAGGGACTATGCATGTTTTTAGGTAAATGTTTTCAATGTCATCTGCTGCAGATTTGATGTACATGTATGTGTGAATGGGTCAACACTTTCCCACATGTAGATCTATCTTGATACATCTGCAGCAGATGCTGTTGAACAAAATTCAAAAATATAGAAAACATTATACTTGTATAAATACAAGTATATTATGCATTATTAATTATGCATTAGAATTGAAATTATTGTGCCAAAAGGAGGATTTGCTCATCTGTAGCAGACAACTTTGAAAACATACATGTACTTTTTTTGAAATCTATATGTATGAAAGTATAATTATTGAATAGAATTGAAAACTGAACATTTGTCACAATGTTTCATAAATACTTCCACTGTAGATGTTTCACAATCGCTTGCAACTGGTAAAGGCTACATTTTACTTATTTAAGTCTTTTCAGAGACATCTTTAGGACTTGAAGCACAACTTGATTCTCTAAAACTTGGTTACATAATGTATACTTCTGATTTAAAGTTAGATTTTGGTGAGTTTTTCAGTTATATTACAGTTGCATTCTGAGAACTTCATGCAGTGACATTAAGAGATATGAGAAATCATGTGACCCTATTGTGTTGTGATTATATATGTGCATGCTATGTGATTTCTGGACAAATTTTGGTTGTATTGTTGATAAATAGTTATAGTATTTTTACCTTCAATCCCTGAAATGCTATTGGTTGTTCAAACAGAAAGTGCACGACTTTGAAAACGTTCAATTAAAAGTCTCTGTAACTGAAAGAACAATTGTGGAATAAAGTTGAAAACATTGTGGCAAAATGAGGAATTGCTCATTATGCACAATATCTCATTTTGCCACAGTGTTTTCAACTTCTTTCAATAATTGTTCTTTCATAATAATTTTACTAAATATTTTAAAAGTCACCTGCTGCAGAATTGTTGTATGTGGGACACTGGGGTAAATAGAATATGCTGCCATCAAATCTTATAATACTAATTATTCCCTTTACGCAGGAAGAGCCAATATATGCATTTTTCATATCCGGAATTAAATTTCAGTATAAATTTAAATCTGTACTTAACCCTTTCCCTCATATAGATGCTTTTTGACACCTCTGCAGCAGACGGCTTTTTGAAAACATAGTGACTAAAGAAGAAATTGCTCAAAACAAGCAATTTCTCCTTTTGCCACAATGTTTTCCTCTATTAGTCATAGGTTATCCATTCAATTATAGAGATTTTCTTTTTTTTGACAAATTATGTTCAAAGTTGTCTGCTGCAGAATTGTCGTATGAGGGAAAGGGTTAACCCTATTCCACATACATCACATCTGCAGCAGAAGGTAACAATATGGAAACTCTGTATAAATGAAACTATTATTATTGAATAGTTGAAAACATTGTGTCAAATGGAGAAATTGCTCATGAACAATTTCTCCTTTTGCTACAATGTTTTCATAAGTTGTCTGCTGCAAAGACATGAGAAAGCATTTGTATGTGGGAAAAGTTTAACAGAAAAGCAGTGTGTATAAAAAGCACTTTTTAGAAATAAGAAATTGCCTCCTTAAAAAGGTTTAAACCTTTCCCTCATACGACAATTCTGCAGCAGACGACTTTGGACGCATTTTGTCAAAACATAGAAAATCTCCATAATTGAATGGATAACCTATGACTAAAAGTGGAAAACATTGTGGCAAAAAAAGAAATTGCACGTTTTGTGCAATTTCTCTTTTTGTCACTATGTTTTCAAAAAGCTGTCCGAAAGCGTTTATATGAGGGAAAGGGTTAAAGATATTTAGGCCTGTGCATGGGAAAAGGTACAGATTGATGTCTTTCGTGAAAAGTTTAGATCAAGATCAACTTGTGCATTACTTAAGTCAGATCTACACTCTTCACATACAGTTTGTACAAAACTTCTATCAAATTTTGACGATGTGATTTGAACATACACTGTTCAGTAATGCCAACTTGTACCTTTTCACCAAGTAGGTCCCATTCACGGTAATTCGGATGAATAAAGTAATCCGAAACTGTAAGATGCAGATTTGAGCCTGTGTCATTGCATTTTGCGATTGTGTATCAGGGAATTTGTATACTTGGCTTGTGTTAACTTGTATAATTGGTTTGTGTTAACAACTGTCATATTGTTGTATCGCTCAATTAAGTGCTCAAATATTTTCAATTTCAATTATCTCTTCTTTAAGTGAAGTGCTTATGTATGTTATTATGCCGCCCATCAAAGAAGAAGTGGTATATTGCTTTGCATATGTCCGTCTGCTGTCTGTAGATCAGAACTTGTCCAATTGATAACTGTATAATGCTTGTAACTACAGTACTAAAACTTAACCCTTCCCCTCATATAGACGCTTTCCGACGCCTCTGCAGCAGACAGCTTTTTGAAAACATAGTGACAAAAGAAGAAATTGCACAAAACGTGCAATTTCTCCTTTTGCCACAATGTTTTTCCACTTTTTGTCATAGGTAATCCATTCAATTATGGAGATTTTCTATGTTTTGACAAAATACGTTCAAAGTCGTCTGCTGCAGAATTGTCGTATGAGGGAAAGGGTTAACAGGGAGGTTGGGCATGACCACTAGATGGTCCTTAATGATTTTGATGTCATCCATTCAAAGGTGAAGAGGTCACAGTGACCTGGAACACAAACAAAGCTGGTTAGATCCCATTTTGGGTTATGTATATTTTGTTTATTCTTCCACATGTTCCTGACAATGTGATGCCCAGGTTTACTGTTTGATAAACATCTCTTGTATTTGTAATTAAGCTCTGGTCAGGGGCAAGTCTTTAGTCTTAGAGTTGTCCCATTTTGAACAAATATGTGGATACAATTCTTAAACATTTGATATTAATATTTTGCAATTTTGACTCAAAGTTGAAACTTATGCGGAAAAAGGAGCAGTTGCCCATTTTGTGCAATTTCTCCTTTTTTCATCCAATTGAAAAGCTTGACAAGTTCATTTTAAAAAAAACGCGCAATGAAATGACATTGCCAGATTTGAATTGTTTGTAACAAAAGGTTACATTTACCCGGACTTGTCGAGTTGAAACAGTTACCTCAAATCTATGGCTTCATGTAAAACAGTTGTAACTACATTTTGTAACAGAATGTAGTTACAAATGTTCTGTATGAAGCCCCTTAAAAAGTAGACTCCACAAATTTCGAAAATGTACGGTCTAATTCTTTTGCATTCATGAAAGGAAATATTTTTCGGGCATTCAGTATCTTTATTACTTGCAATGATATTTTGTTATAAATTGTTTAAAATTCATGCTATATATATGACTGTGTAATAAATTGATAACTAATGATGAAATAATTGATAATTGTGTAGAGCTATATTTGTGGGCAAGTATTGAACGATTTTGTTTAACAATAAACAGGAATCTATGGTAATGTCCGTTTTATTTTTTTCTAAACCATTTCCTCGTTCTAACAACTTATATAGCCTCAGCAAAAGAATTTTGGGTACAGACTGTCATAGAGCTATATATATACATAAAGATGTGTGGGTAGGAAAGGTTTTAACAGAGACGGTTGGTTTATATTTATAATCATTACACATTGGTTCATAAACATTGCAAGTGCGGATAATGAATGAATGCTTTAGTGAGGCGATTCCCAATAAAATCCTGTCTTGCCTAAAATTTATTAGCATTTATTCTTACAGAGCACTACCAAGGCTCATCAAACTGTTTCAAGCTTTCCGGTTTTGCTTTGCCTGCACTGTGACACATAGAGATCACATCTTCATACGTTTGTTTGTCTGTTATACTTCAACTTATTGGCGGGCAACACATGTGTTCCTTCGATTTTTCTTGTTCTGGTCATGTATCTGCCTTGGAAAAATTTACTGAAACAGGCGGTCTATACATAAACGTATAGAAGCAGGCAGTCATTGCATAAACATACAAGTTGACTTTTATGAACAGTGTAGAACCAGATCAGCCTGTGCATCGGCAGTCTGATCAAGATTACACTTTTCTCTTATCATTTGCATATACTTGTTAGAACCTTCTGTAAATTATGATCAGACTAAGCAAATGGACAAGCTTATCTCAACTTACAGTATTCACACACCTTTTTTGTTGGAAGATTGAATGGACAGACAGACCATGGACAGACAGACCAATCTAAAACAAAATCCCTTGACTTTTGGTTGGAAATAATTATAGCAAATGACGATATTGCTCATGATAATGAAAAAAAAGATTTATTTTTATATAAAATACAGATAATTCAACTATGGTTCAAACTAAATAGATAAAAAAAATAGATCAGAAATAAGTTTATTCATTCAATTGAAAATAGTTAGCATTCATTTGATTCTGTATATCTTATAAACTCACTGATTGAACACTTTTTCCACTTGTAGAATCATTTGCAGCAGTCAACTTTTGAAAAAAAATGTGGTAAGAGCTCTTGATAAGCAATTTCTCCTTTCAGTGAATAATTGTTTCATTTATAGAGACGTTCCAACGTTTTGAAAGTTTTCTGCTGCAGATTTGTTGCATGTTTTAAAAGGTTAATGTGACAGAATGATATTGCATTCTATAAGTGATCTCTCAAGGGTACATAGTACTAGCGTAGTGTATCCTTTCCCACCTGCAGACACATTTTGAAGCTATAGCAGCAGAGGACTTTTGAAAACATTGTGGCCAAAGGTGAAATTGCTCATGATGTTTTCAACTTTATTTAATAATAAAGCTATCTTCTATGGACGTTTTTCAGAATTTTGTCAAAATGTTTTCAAAGTTGCCTGCTGCAGAGGGTTGATACAATATATTTTTAGTGTCTGTTTTGAAAACATGTGAGGAACCACAGAAAACTTGAATTATAGTTAGTCTTGATAGAGTTTCGAGTAATCTCTCCTTTTCCCACAATGTTTTCACAAGTCGTCACAAACTATCCAGTAAAAATGTAAACATCATCTTTTTCTCTTGAAAGGTCGTCGATTCGAGTCCCATTTTGTTGAATTGGTTGTAGACGGTTCTGAACTCTTGTGCTCCTTATGCAAGAAGTTCCACAATAGTTTAGCATGTTGGGAGTGTCCCAGTATATCACTTATCTGTTCTTCACTGAGGGTTGTTAACTCCGCTATATCCCGCACCTTGTTCATTATCTTACGATAGTTCTTGGAGTTGATGCCGGGCATTTTTAAAAGCATGTCCTGAAACAAGACACAGAAGAAAACATTGTTTGTTATTATACCCCCAGACACAGTATCTTAGCAACCCTTGGTCAGAATTCAATATAACTTCACAAAAATGATTGATACCAGGCCTAGTTGTGCATATTGTCGGCGTGTTGCACTGGAATTATTTTTAAATGAGTTATGGCCCCTTGAATTTCTCATACATATGTATATTGTCAGGCACCAGCTGGGGTACTCATCACCTTCAGTGATATTTCTAGTTCAATTAAAAATAGTTACTCTATATAGATTGCTTTCGAGGGCTTTGCAGCTTAAAACTTTTGAAATCATTATCGAAACAGGAGAAACAACAAAATGAATAACTTCTTGTTCCAAAACATTTAAATCACTATGAAACAAATATATATTTTTTTTTTCCCCCAAGATGTTTTTTTAACAGATCATCAGGAGAAGAGCTACTTCTTAAATATATGGAATATCATAAGAACAGGGGCAGCATATGCAGAAGGAAAAGAAGCAAACATTATTTCACAGAATGTGTTTGTTTGAAAGGTGTTTTACAATGTTTACAACAGTACTTGACCAGTACTACTGCTCGTATATATCGTGACAACGATGCATCAGCCATCCCCTACAACCCTGACTGCCAAGAAGGTAAGCCATAACTACCATTTGTAAAGTATTTGAAGGTAGACATTTCCTATATTATTTCTTTCAATTAATTAATTTCATGTTCTACAAATATAATTATCTTTTAACCCCCACTTGCGCTCATACAACAAACCTGTAGCAGACGATTGAAAACATCTGGTCCAAAATGTGGTAAATCTCTAAGGACTGCACTTAAATTTGTTTGTTGTTTTTGTATCTTGATAAAGACCCAAGTGGTTGAAAACTGGATAGTTATAGAGCATTATTTTTATAAAGTGATTTACTGATAGTGTAAACACTGAACAAAGTTGAAAACGCTAGCAGAAGTAGAAATTTATCATCATATGACGAGCAGTTTCCCCTTTTGTCACAATATTTTTAAAAGTCGTCTGCTGCAGAGGCATCAAAGAGCATCTACATGTAGGAAAGGGTTAACATTGACGTCGATGGAACCATCTCTGAACATTTATATATCAACTTTGGAAAAAGGTGTCAACTGATTCCATTAACAAATTGTCAGTTAATGTTCATCAATGTATTCTCCAAGCAGTTTTTCTTTCTAAGAATATTTATTTTATAGTACTGCATTTAACATTCACATTTTCAGGTATTTTTAACAAACAAGAGAGCCATGATGGTCCTGGATCGCTCACCTGATTTATGCCAACCATAATATTCAATCATAACTCATTTTGCAGTCAGTCAAGCTAATACTAGTGTTAGCAAGATTTTCCTTCAATTTGGCATATTAATCTTGACATTATCTTGAGATATCATCATTGACAAAAGTTCAACAGGCTCAAGTAAAAAATAAAGCTTCCAGAGTGTAAATAATGAGATTTCCATTCAATTTGGCCTTGTCACTCAAAAGCTAGGTCATTACTAGTGATCTAGTTTTTGGCTAGACATGATTTATATTCAAACAGTCTAGATATAATCAGAATACCCATTCTGAGATAACTTCAAATGCTCGTTGCTACACGGCTTTCAGTGTTTCAAGATTTTCCTTCAATATTGCCCAGTGACCTACATTTTGACCTGACAGGACACGTATTCACACTTGGCCTAAATATTATCAAGACAAACATACTGACAAAGCTGCTAAAGCAAAAAGATGTGGTCTCAAGATTGGTAACAAGATATTTCTCCATTTTGGCCTAGTGACCTAGTTTTGGACCTGCATGACCTATATTCGAACTTAGCGTAGATATCATCAGGACAATTATTCTAACAAGAGTTTCAACATGCTCAAATCAAAATTGCGGCCTCCAGTGTTAACAAGATTTTTCTTCAATATGACAAAGTGACCTTGTTTTTGACCCAGTTTCGAGATTTGATGGATACGTTTTTTTCTGATATACTTTCATGAAGATTGGATGCAAAATGTTGACAAACAAAGGACAAAAGGTGATCACAATAGCTCGAGAAATGAGCTAGAAATGTGAACTACATTTAAGTCAATCGGAAAAGGCAATTTGGCAACTCTTTTTTGGCCACTAAATATGTTAATCTGAAATACCTATGCTATAAAGCCCCAGATATCTTAAGGGAGTTAAAGAGTTGATAACATTGTAAGACCAAGATTTTTGTTCAATTTGACCTAGTGACCTAATTTTTGACCCCACATGACCCAGTTTCGAACATGTCCAAGATTTGATAGAGATTTATCTTCTCATAATCTTCCATGAAATCGGATGCAAAATGTAGCCTGTAGAGTGTTAACAAGGCAATTGTTTACAGAGCACGACGGAAGATGAACAAAATGTGATAAAAATAGCTCACCTTGAGTACTTCTATGCCAACTACATTAAAGTCAATTGGAAAAAGCAATTTAGGGACTCTATTTTGGCCACTAAATATGTTTATGTTTAGCCCAGATATCTTAAGGGAGGTAGACAGTTGAAAACATTGTCAGAAAAAGAAAAGATTTAGCTCAAACCAACCTGTGGGTTATGACTATATTTATCTGACCACTCGATACTCTCATCTGTTGCTGTTACTGTCATGGCAACAGAGGCATCTGGCTCCTCCCTACCAGTCTGTAACAGTAAATACAACAAAAGAGTTAATATTTTCACACAGACAACAAATTTTCAGCAGACGATTTTGAAAATATCCATATTGAAAACATTTTTAAATGAAGAAGAAATATATAATCAAGTTCTAAAACACTGGCAAAACGAGAAATTGCTCATCAAAATGCATCTGCAAGTAGGAAAGGTTAGGATGAAAAGTCTCACAAAATGTTGGTTATAGTTTCCGACCAATCAACTTGGCTTGAAGGAATCTGATAGAGGGTCATCCAAGGAACATTTCTACAAAATTATTTGAAAATCGGCCTAACTGTTTCGGAGGAGAAGATTTTTTAAGTTTTCACTATAGCCATATAAGGCAAAATAGCCCCGCCTCCCCTGGCGGCCATGTTTTTCGACCAATCAACATGGCTTGAAGGAATCTGATAGAGGGTCATCCAATGAGCATTTCTACAAAATTATTTGAAAATCTGCCAACCAGTTTGGGAGAAGAAGATTTTTTAAGTTTTCACTATAGCCATATAAGGCAAAATAGCCCCAGTCTTGCATGAGCAGATCTGGTTCGTTTGCAAAAGGAACTGAGCTCTCATGGATATCTAACTACTATATAAGTTTGATGGAGATACAATCAAAACTGAAGACTTTATCGCGTTCACAAGCTGTATTATAGCAATTTTGACAACTTCAAGGACCATAATCCAGTCTTGCAAGGGTACATCCTGCTGGTTTTACGAAAGGAACCAAGCTCTCATCAATATTTAACTACTATCTAAGTTTGGTGAAGATCAGATAGTAAATGGAGCCTCTATTGTGTTCACAAGCTCTACTAAAGCAATTTTGACAATTTTCAAGGGCCATAATCCAGTCTTGCATGGGCGGATCTGCTGGTTTGCGAAAGGAACCCAGCTCTCATGGATATCTAACTACTGTATAAGTTTGATTGAGATACAATCAAAACTGAAGACTGTAACGCGTTCACAAGCAATTGTTTACGAACGCACAGATGGACGCACGGACGACGGACACCATGCCACGGCATAAGCTCTTCTGGCCTTTGGCCAGTAGAGCTAACAATGAAAACTATTCACTTTAAATACAAAACTAAGAAAAAACTAAACTCATTTGCTAATACAGTGGAACCTGTGAATAAAGACCATCCATTGGAAGGTAACACTCTGGTCTTTGTTCACAGGTGGTCTTTAGTTGCAGGGTCATTTATGCAGAAAATGCGTTATTGGGCAAATAAAAGTGTGGTTGCTATAGACAGGGAATTTCTACTCAAAAGTGGTCTTTAGCATAGGTTTGACTGTACCTGTAGAGACGAAAATCTTTTTATGTTACAGTTATTCTACAAGGTTGCATATCATCATAAAAAGGACATGGTTAATCGATTGATTTGGATTTATCACCATTTTTAACAATTTTTCTATCATATCACTGCAGCCAGTTCACCTACCAATGTATTTCCTGACTTTCTCACATGAGTACTTCACACATCAGTCTTTACAAACAACTGGCTGTTTTTCCACATAAACTGTTAGCTCAGTGGTGGAAGACGATTGCCGTTTATAGCATTGACTTATGTCAAACGTCAGAAAGAATGTTGGACATGTGGGGTTCGAACTCACATCCCCTGGATTAACCATAAAGGCCATGATTAACCCTTTCCCACATGCAGACGCTTTCTGACACCTCTACAGCAGACAATCTTCAAAATCTTAACAATGAGCAATTTCACCTCTTAAAACAATGTTTTCAACTTTATTCAAGAATAGTTCTTTCATTTATAAAGTGTGCAACAGGTTCTATTTCTAGAGTAGCCTGCTTTGAAAACGTAAGTATGAGTCAATAATTTTAACGGCTAGAAAACTAAAATTACTAAAAATATATACTTCCTTTTTTACAAAATGTCAATAGGTGACCTGCTGCAGAATCATCAGCAATAATCGGTATCAGGGAAAGGGATGCAGCAAAACCTATACTCAATCTGAGTCGGACCTGTACTGTTAACCACATATTTTTGATGAACCATTGAAGAATATTCTGTTTTAGGAAGTCAAAACATCAATCAACCTACAACATTATAGGCTTATCTGAGTCTAAATGGGTTGCAAACATTGTTTGTAAGCCTATTTTTCTGCATCAATGCTCTATGAATGTTTTCTTCAGAAACTGTTTTATACCTTCAATTCTTCAAACAGTTCTGCTGTAGCATAGGGACTTGGGCACCATAAAACACGGAGTTTAGGAAAATGGAGAGTGAGAAGTGTGAGTCTAGAGGTTGTTTCTTGTATAGACACATCACTAGACATCTGGTATTTGCCCTGCAAGAAACAAAACATTGACACATCACTAGACATCTGGTATCTACACTACAAAACAAAACATTGACACATCACTGGACATCCGATATTAAACCTACAGTAAGAAAAAAAAAATTGTGACTTGCATTGACACATCACTAGACATTCCAATTAAATTCCTTCTTGGTTTCCATGTAAATTTAAAAATTTCAACCCTTAATTGTCAAACTTTCTTCAATTTTTACAGGTAAGACATCCTATATCATTGATAAAAGCAACCTCTCAGCAATAAAATAACCCAAAGAAAATTGGGGAGTCATGTATTATGCAAGAAAGAAATCAATACGCGAAGCTGATTCCCATCAAGTTGCACACAATCGGGCAGGGTTTTCCGCATACTTTATTCACACTATTAGAAAAGGTCATAATATCAAAGAAGATCAAATAAACCAGTTCCAGTGCATCATGTACATATTAACAATGGACTTTTAACTCATTGTCACATATTCAATGCATTCTTGTGAAAGTATACAGTCATTTCTAAGCAAACACATGTTTTTTAAGGGACTATTTGGCTGTAGATGAGCCTGGCCGTGGATGTATTTGGTGTAATTTGACCTCCAATACAAAACAGAAAACATCTTTGTAGGAAGTGTGAGTCTAGTGACTGGTTCTTGTATTGACACATCTGACTCCAAAACTATGAACCTTTAACCCCTTTCCCACATACAGTAATTCTGCAGCAGACGACTTTGAAATCATATACGCTAAAATGTCGAAAAACTCGAACAAGAGGCCCAAGAGGGCCAGTATCGCTCCACGGCCATAAGGCAAAAATAAAATCTCCAAACAGCCCTGCCCCGTGGTGGCTATTTTTTTTACCAACCACCATGGCTTAAAGGAATCTTGTAGAGTGTCACCAAAGGAATGTTTCTGCAAAATTATTTGAAAATATGCCTGACACTTTCGGAGGAGAAGATTTTTTAAGTTTTCACTATGGTCATATAAGTCAAAATAGCCCCGCCCTCTGGCGGCCATGTTTTTCGACCAATCAACATGGCTTGAAGGAATCTGATAGAGGGTCACCCAATGAACATTTCTACAAAATTATTTGAAAATCGGCTGAACACTTTCGGAGAAGAAGATGTTTTAAGTTTTCACTATAGCTATATAACGCAAAAAAGCCCCGCCCCCTGGCGGCCATGTTTTTCGCCCAATCAACATTTCTTGAAGGAATCTAATTAAGGTTCACACAAGGAACATTTCTACAAAATTATTTGAAAATCGGCCTGACACTTTTGGAGGAGAAGATTTTTTAAGTTTGCTCTTTAGCCATATAGGCAAAATAGCCCCGCCCTGTGACGGCCATGTTTTTTTACCAATCAACATGGCTTGAAGGAATCTGATAGAGGGTCACCCACGGAACATTTCTACATAATTATTTGAAAATCTGCTGAACACTTTTTGAGAAGAAGATTATTTAAGTTTTCACTATAGCTATATAAGGCAAAAAAGCCCCGCCCCCTGGCGGCCATGTTTTTCGCCCAATCAAAATTTCTTGAAGGAATCTAATAAAGGGTCACCCAAGGAACATTTCTACAAAATTATTTGAAAATCGGCCTGACACTTTCGGAGAAGAAGATTTTTTAAGTTCTCACTATTTTTTTCTTTCGGTTGCTATGGAAACCAGAATTTTGAATGGATCAAAAAAATTTGAAGGAATTTAGTAGAGGACATTGAGAGGATGCTTCCCATGAAGTTTCAACCAAATTGGCCAAGTGGTTAGGGAGAAGAAGTCGTTTAAAGGAAAAAGTTAACGCACGCACGCACGCACGACGGACAATTCGCCATGACATAAGCTAAAAATGAAAGTACAATTATCAAATAAAGTTGAAAACATGGTGGCAAATTGAGAAATTGCTCATTGACAATTTGTCACAATGTTTTCAAAAGTCGTCTGCTGCATATGTGTCAGAAAGCGTCTGTAGGTGGGAAAGGTTGACTCTGTGCTCAGATTTTGGTCTGAAGTATCTCATTGGTCAGAAACGAATTCTTTCTCAGAATTGACCAATCATCAGTAAATAAAATTATGCTCTTCGTGAAAGAAACATCATAAAATATTCATGTTATGAATTTTTCAGAGACATCTGATTTTAAAATGTATTGAAAACACTGGGGAAAGAAGCATTTACTCTAGTGTCCACTAATGTGTTTAAAAACCGTCTACTGTATAAGACATCAGAGGTCGTCTGTTTCTTTTAACCCTTTCCCACTTGAAGAAGCATTTTGACACAACTGCAGCAGATGACCTTTGAAAATATTGTTACAAAAGGAGGAATTGCTTTCAACAAGTAATATTTCCCTTTGCCACAATGTTTTTTACTACCGGTATTCTATAATGATACTTTCATTTACAAAGATTTCTTGTTGCCTTGATGCTTGCAAAGTTGTCTTCTGCAGATGTACTGTATGTGGGAAAGGGTTAATAGAGGTGTACTCTTAACCCTTTCCAACATACAACAATTCTACAGCAGGTGACTTTTTAAATAGTATAAAAGTCTAATTATTAAATAGAGCAATTTCTGCTTTTGCAACAATGTTTTCAAACCTTGTCTGCTGCAGAGGCGTCAGAAAGCCTCTATGTGTGGGAAAGTGTTAAAGACCTAGGAAAGTTAACCCATTATAGAATTATTCTTTTATTGTCAGGTGAGAAGAAAGTAATATTTGGACAAAAACTTAAGACTATAGCGTAGCGCTTGGTTAGATTTTTTGCATACCTGCGCAATGACAGAATATTCTAAATTTCAAAAACTTGAGAATAAGCTAGCATGTGAAAAATACCCCTCAGCTGCAATGACGTGATAGCCTACCTGCAATGAGAATGACTTGTTCGGATCAAACTCAATGAGAAGAACTGGTCGTTTGTAAAACCTGCACATCGACACACATTGGTTAAAGAGACGTCCATTGTTTAATGAGCCAATCAAATCAGAGACGCTTTTCCTCTCTACACAAATTTCAGGAGTCAATATGTAGTCTCCAACCTGCAATACAAACAGAAATATGTGTTACATCGCATCTCTTTTCGGAAAATACCTTTTGTCACCTCTTTTCTAAAGCACAAATATTCTTTTCTCATATCCCTTTCCCTCATACGACAATTCTGCAGCAGACGACTTTGAACATAAAATGTCAAAACATAGAAAATCTCTATAATTGAATGGATAACCTATGACTAAAAGTGGAAAACTTTGTGGCAAAAGGAGAAATTGCACATTTTGTGCAATTTCTTCTTTTGTCACTATGTTTTAAAAAAGCCGTCTGCTGCAGAGGCGTCCGAAAGGGATATACAAGAAATATGCGGAGAAAAATTTAAAAGTGTATACGAAAGTATAATTTTTGTATATAAGGCCTTCCAAAATGAAAAAAACAAAAATAATTATTGAATAGGGTTGAAAGCATTGTGGCAAAAGGAGAAAATGCTCATTATCAGCAATTTCTTCATTTACCACAAGGTTTTCAAGTCATCAGCTGCAGAGTTGTCAGAAAGTGTCTGTATGAGGGAAAGGGATAAATCAATAAGTTTTTATTTCTGTATACAAATTATATACTTCATTTTTTTCCTCAAAAATTACAAATACAGAACCATCATTTAACAATTTCCAACATCCAACAAAACTGCTGCAAGCAAAATTGAAGACAGCTATGCAAACATATGAAAAAACGTATTATGATTGAAAAGAGTTAAAAATATTGCAAGAATGTTAAAAAAAATATCAACTTTTGGCACAATGTTTTCAAAAATGTGCTGCAACAATCCAGATCTTAATGATGGCATCCAACAAACAGATTCTACCAGAACCTATTTAGGACAATCATAGCTTTAACCCTTTCCCGCATACAGCAAATCTGCAGCAGACAACTTTGAAAACATATAAGCAATATAATGGAAACTCTCTATAAATGAAAGAACACTTATTAAATTAAATTGAAACAAGACATGGAAATTCCATGAAACCAGGTTTTCTATAATGGAAGGTGTCTGATTAAGAATTAACAGATCTGTCAAATCTTTCTGTTAATAGTTAATCAAAGCTAGTAATTCAAGTAACAGGGAATATTTCTATTGATGAATAGTCATAATTACTTTGTCAATTAAATATATCACAATTTTATCTAACAAATATCAGTCCAATACAGTCAATCGTGTGTTGATGGCCTCATTTATTAAGAACATATAATAGATAACAGATATTAAGCAACCTTTTGTAGCAGCCACATTTTAGGATCCCTAATGCCAGGTGATCAGTGATCTGCCTTAACCCTTTACTTGATAGTAACACGTTTATGCCTTTGCAAACAGACTAGATCCAGGGCCCGAGGTTATGAAACTTACTCATATCTATGCTATATTCTTTTAAATTGCCAAGTTATTTAATATGGAGCATATTTGCGCAAAGTTATTTGAAAATATCTATATGCATGGTAAAGTTATGGTCTGAACAAAAAAAGTTCAAGTAAAGTATATTTTCTGTCACTGTGACTTTGACCTGGAAGCTAAACACATAAATTGTGCATATGACACAGCGTCTTGATATGGTGTATATCTGTTCCAAGCTATTTGAAAATATCTATGGATGAAAAAGTTATTGTCCGGACAAGAAAAGTTCAACTGATGTCTATTTGTTGTCACTGTGACCTTGACCTTGAAGCTACAGACAACAGTTTTGCATTTGGCACATCGTCTTGATATGGTGCATGTTTGTGCCAAGTTATTTGAAAATATCTCTATGCATGACAAAGTTATGGTCCGGACAAGAAAAGTTCAATTAAAGTCTATTTCTTATCACTGTGACCTTGACCTTGAGATTTTTTTTTGCATTTGGCACATCGTCTTGATATGGTGCATGTTTGTGCCAAGTTATTTGAAAATATCTCTATGCATGACAAAGTTATGGTCCGGACAAGAAAAATTCAATTAAAGTCTATTTCTTATCACTGTGACCTTGACCTTGAATCTACAGAATTTTTTTTGCATTTGGCACATCATCTTGATATGGTGCATGTTTGTGCCAATTTATTTGAAAATATCTCTATGCATGACAAAGTTATGGTCCGGACAAGAAAAATTCAATTAAAGTCTATTTCTTATCACTGTGACCTTGACCTTGAATCTACAGATTTTTTTTTGCATTTGGCACATCGTCTTGATATGGTGCATGTTTGTGCCAATTTATTTGAAAATATCTCTATGCATGGCAAAGCTTTGGTCTGGACAAGGAAAGTTGACGCCTGCCCGCCCGCCGACTTCGCCAAACTAATAACTAGATTTTTCCTTCGGAAAACCTGGTTAAAAATGGTTGCAAAAGCAGTCATTGCTCACTATGAGCAATTACTCCCTTTGCAACAAAGTCGTCAAAATTTGTTTAATGCACAGGCATCAGAATATTCCTTAATGTGAGAAAGTGTTAACTTTTGACCCAAAATTGGATATACATGTAGCTCAGCTATGTTCAATACATTCAAAACTCAGGGTTGCGGGGTTAGCATTACGACTGACTGGCTGGTGTAATGATAAATGGACCAGTAGTACTGGTAAATTACCCAGGAAACACTGTGATAAAACTGAAACATTGTTGAAACACAACACCAAATAATCAATACTTCAAAACCTTTTATGTGACACAAAATAGGGGCTACACCAACCCTTTCCCACTTGCAGACACATTTTAAAACATGTCCAACAGACAACTTTAGAACACTTTGTGGCCAAAGAAGGCATTGATTAACCCTTTCCCACGTACAGACGAATACTGAAGCCTCTACAGCAGACAATCTTCAAAATCTTCATAATGAGCAATTTCCCCTATTGCCACAATGGTTTAAACTCAATTCAATGATTGCAACAAATAAGAAGTTGCAAAGATATTTTTAAAATTGTCCGCTGCAAATTTGTCGTAAGTGAAAAACAGATAATGAGATTGGTCTCTCACCTCTAATGTGACTGGTTCAATATCAATCCCTCGTCTGTGAATCAGAGATGGTAGCTCACTCCTAAATTCTCTCATGTCCACTATGACTTTTTTCTGAGATATTCCACTAGATTGACCTCCCTTGCGCGTATTCGGAACAGCACCAGCTGGAGTTACATCCCTTGTTAAATTAGGATCCTCTTCCATTTTACCCTCCCTTTCCTCAGGAATGACCATGGTCTGACAAATATATTAGATTCTCATACAACACACAATGTTCACTGATCATCCCTGTTTGACAGAAGTTGATAGATTCTACAAAGAGATGGCATTTGAAAACATAGTGGGAAAAGAAGACATTGAGTTAATAAACAAACAGGTAATAAGGTTATAGAAATTCATTGAGGAATTTTACCTTTTGCCACAATGTTTTCCACTCTATTTTTAATTACTATTGTTTCATTTGAAGCAATCTTCCACATTTTTGCCTAGATGTATTAAAATTCGACTGCTGTAGAATTGTTGTATGTGGTAAAGGGTTATGAAAAAACAGGGCTGTCAAAATGTTTTGTTATAACAGATCAAATGAGAAAAGTAACCAATCAGGCTTGGGGTCAGATCAAGGGCAAATCCCTGGAAGGGACCCCAGGGGAGCAAAACTAACAGATCAAAAAGTTTTTTTAACAGATGATTTTGATCGGCAATCACTTAATTTTGAAAACCCTGAATGCAGTATTAGGATATATTCAATGAGCTCATCTTTTGACCTGGCAAGGTTTCATATCAATACACCTAATAGTAAGATGTGTAAGACTGCACTTATTTCATTCCCATAAAAAAAACGTCTTTGAAATATCTAAACAAAAATATGCAAACTTTCTACAAATAAATTTATAGTTATTGAATAAATTTGAAAAATTGGTGGTCAAAGTAGAACTGGCTAAAAAATATTGTTGCAAACGTGTCAAAAAACATTTGCATATGGGAAAGAATTAAAGTTGACAGTTCATGTAAACAGCCTACTAAACCAGAGCTGTCCATAAGACAACTATTTCCCCACTTATTAGTTTAAGGCTTACAAAGTTTATCAAAGTAGTTACTGAGATATGGACTTGAATGTAGTTGCATGCAACAATTTAACCACACTTTCTAACTCAAATAATAAAGGGCATAGTTGCCTGCTATGATGTAGTTGGGAACTTGAGAAAATGTTAAATAGTACATTATTCTCTCTCTTTCTCTATTTAGTATAGTTAATCATGTCAGGTTGAAATTGTTAATATATGACTTTTGTAATAACACTCATGTACCTTGTTGGTTTGAGTAAAATGTTCATGTTATGTTGTGTTATACTTACAGCCTTTTCGTTAATCAAATATTCAAAAGCTTCCTTTTCTTTTCTAAGAGTAGTTAGGTATTTCTGCTCTTCAACTGACCCAGTATACATCAGAAAATAAACTCTCAGTGGCTGGCCGGGGTTTGTCGCCTTGTACATCTGCAGTTACGATGAAAATAAATGTTTTAGTATCCCTCTATACTTATCTACAGACAATATTTGTTTGTATGGTGTTTAACCCTTTCCCTCATACAACAATTCTGCAGCAGACGACTTTGAACGTATTTTGTCAAAACATAGAAAATCTCCATAATTGAATGGATAACATATGACAAAAAGTGGAAAACATTGTTACAACAAGAGTACCGCAAATGGTACATAATACGCCCGTCAGGAACTTCTTTGTAAGTTTTGATATATTGTTTGTTTGTAAAAAGTTAATAAAGTTGTTCAGGAATGAGTTGTTAAAGAATAATGGGATAATAACTATGAAAAATGCATAACTCATGCAGAAATTGACAAAATCCGAGGAAATGTGAACTTGATCTGTGACACATGATTACAAAGCCATATACAAAATTTCAGGTCAATAGCTCAAAGTATGTAGGAAAAAAGTGCGGAAAACCAATATTCTAAGTCCAAAAAGGGGCATAACTCATTCAAACATTGACGAAATTCAAGGAAATGTGAACTTGATCTGTGACACTTGATTACAAAGCCATATACAAAATTTCAGCTCAATACATTAAAGCATGTAGAAAAAAAGTGCGGAAAACAAATATTCTAAGTCCAAATAGGGGCACAACTCATTCAAAAATTGACGAAGTTCGAGGAAATGTGAACTTGATCTGTAAAACTTGATTACAAAGCCATATACATAATTTCAGCTCAATACATCAAAGCATGTAGAAAAAAAGTGCGGAAAACAAATATTTTAAGTCCAAAAAGGGGCATAACTCATTCAAAAATTGACGAAATCCAAGGAAATATGAACTTGATCTGTGACACATCACTACAAAGCCTTATCACTACAAAGCCTTATTAAAAATTTCAGCTCAATAGCTCAAAGTATGTAAGAAAAAAGTGCGGAAAACCCGAACGGACGGACGGAGGGACATGACCATACCATAATACGTACCGTTTTTAAGAAACGGTCGTATAAAAAGGAGAAATTGCACGTTCTGTGCAATTTCTTCTTTTGTCACTATGTTTTCAAATAGCCGTCTGCTGCAGAGGCGTCAGAAAGCGTCTATATGAGGAAAAGGGTTAACACACATTTCAACAATTTTTCAGTCATATCATGGCGTTTCCTGGGTAGGTTACCAGTTACCAGATAAGAGGATAATCAAAATCCCAATGGCAAAATGACAGGGCAGTCACAATCACAATTGTATAAATATCATGATAGTTAGATTACCAGTCTACAGAATTACAAGTAATAATACCCCTTTCCCTCATATAGACGCTTTCTGATGCCTCTGCAGCAGACAACTCTTTGAAAACATAGTGACAAAAGAAGAAATTGCTCAAAACGAGCAATTTCTCCTTTTGCCACAATGTTTTCCACTTTTTGTCATAGGTTATCCATTCAATTATAGAGATTTTCTATTTTTTGACAAAATATGTTCAAAGTCGTCTGCTGCAGAATTGTCGTATGAGGGAAAGGGTTAAAGTCATCAGCTGTGTCAGAAGTGTTTTGAAGTATTTGGGGTAACACACCTTTCACAATGGGTTTGTTGGACTTTTTGACTGATGGGTGAATTGTTTATTTATTGTATGTTTTCTGTCAGCTGTAAAATTGGCTAAATGAGTCACCATCGATAAATAAAGTATTGTTATTATTATTATTATAATTATTATTATCATTATTGCATGTGTAGGTTAAAGGTTAAAACATAGTTAACATATTCCCATGTTGGGCAGCTATGCCACACAATGAGAAAAACATGGGGCCAGTCTGGATAATGGAACCCAAGACCTCTCGCTTTCAGGTGGAGTACTCTACTGATTGAGCTTACAGAGCCACTTACATGCAATTTCTCAAATTGTGTACAGATTTGAACAGGAACAGTTGGTTTTCCTGGAGCACGCCTCACATATCCTATTGATTTCTATATGGTGGGGCATTTACCCTTTCGCACATGTAGACTCATTTTAACGCTTCTGTGGCAGACGACTTTCGAATACATTGTGGCAAATTCAACTTTCCATTTTAGAGATTTACCATAATTTTACCAAATGTGGGGCAGTAAAATGAGATAATGATAATTACCTCTAGTTGTCTAACAAACTGCATATCCGGATCATACAGTACCACATATCTCGGCTGGACCTCCTCCAATGTTCTGATGAGACTGAAGGGATCTGAACATCCATGCAGGGGATGGATAACCGTGAGGGGATCCGGTATGACACCGTAATACGCATCCTGGGAGGTGAACTGGAAATCTGTTCCCTGAATAAAAAAAATCTTTTGATAGTTAGTCTTCTGCAGATTCTGAAGTATATGGGAAACCCCAAATCAATAAATCACAGAAAATGTAGTTATGGTAACAAAGTAACTCAAACCTCAAGCTTTCGGCCTGACAACCTTCTTCAATGAACTGTTCTAGCATGTATATTCCTGTTTCAATACTAAAAGTATAACTCACAGGAAACGGCGTCATGATATCAGATTCTAAAGAAGACCGAAAGCTTGAAATTTGAGTTACTTTATGTAAGGGATGGAAACGAGTATTAATTTTAGAACTCAGTTACTCTCATACTCTTCCGATCAATTACTCGGGTACTCGCAAAAAATCAAATTTGATCATTTGTTCATCAAAAAACTTTTTCTCAGAATATTCTGGCCCTTGTTCACTAACTTTGAATTGTCTTTTATAAGAGCCAATGCTTGTTTTCGACATCCGATTGAGTACTCGGTTACTCAGTTATCCAGTCCCATCCCTACTTAACCCTTTCCCACAGACAGCAAATCTGCAGCAGACGACTTTATAAACATACTAACAATAACCTGAACAATCTCCATAAAACATAGTTTAATTGTTAATTAAAGTTGAAAACATTGTGGCCAAAGGAGAAATTGCTCATCATGAGCAATTTCACCTTTAACCACAATGTTTTCAAAAGTCGTCTGCTGCTATTGCGTCAAAATGCGTTGGAATATTAGATATATCTTTAGATTACCTCTGTTCTATTTTCATTTTTATTCACCATCTGAGTTAGAGTTACAGTATCCTGTTTCTCTTTGCCCTTTTTGGTTTTGGTCTTCCTAGCTTGTGGTCTTTTCTACAACAGAATTCATATAATCTAGAGATCTTAAATGGTATTGATCGAAAACTTAACAACATACCCTAAATCTGCAGCAGATGAATTTGAAAACATCTGGGCAAATATATGGAAAATGTCTGTAAATGAAAGTATCATTGTTGAATTAAGTTGAAAACATTGTAGCAAAAGGTGAAATTGCTCATTATGAGCAATTTTCCCTTTGCCACAATTTGTTCAAAAGTCTTTTGCTGCAGATGCATCAGAATGCCTTTGCAAGTGGGAAAGGGAAAGACAGATAACATTGATATACTTCAACTTTTGTTCTAAAAAAGGACCCAATCGTAGGATGACCTATAACAGTACTGTCTCAATGTTAAATGTTTACCACATACATGTATGTCATTTTAAGTATGGTCTTCTTTCCTGTTTTAACCTTTCCCCCATTACAGCAAATCTGCAGCAGGCGACTTTGAAGTACCGGTAGGCAAAGTATGGAAAATCTCTATAAATGAAAATATAATTATTGAATAGAGTTGAAATCATTGTGTCAGAAGGAACAAGAGGACCATGGTCCTAATTTCCTCATCTGATTTAATAGAAGCGTTTTTCTAAAAGAAGATTTTTTAAGTTTTCACAATAAATACATGTAAGGAAAACAAGCAGCCATCTTTTTCAACGGATCGGAATAATTTGTACAGTCTGGGTAGAGGGTCACCCAAGCAATATACGTGCCAAATTATTTTACAAACAGGCCATTATGTTTGGACACGAAGATTGAGGTGAGCTAAAAATGATTCATTATGAACAATTTCTACTTTTGCCACAATGTTTAAAGCTTTCTTTTGAAGATGCATCAAAATAATCTTTTAAAACAGCAAGGCAAAAATATGTTCCTTAAGTGTTTGCAATCATCTTTTAAGCACATCTATGATCAATTACATACTTGTACAGTCAGTTTTTGATCATAAAACTAAAATGCAATCAGTGAAGATCTTGATCAGATTGCATGGAGGTGCTGGTTGATCTGGATCTTTACTTGTCACAAATTCCCGAAGGTCAATTCTTTGTATGCTATTGCAATTTGTAGCAAATGATATGTACAAGTTGCTTTTACAAGAAATAGAGTAAAATCACTTTACTTTAAAATGATTTAACCAAGTCTGCCTTTGGGATTTAACACAAATGGCACAAGTACTAGTTAAGTCTCTAGAGATTAGATATCGAGTGGTTAATATAAGCTGAAAGCTTGTTTCACCATTGATTTAAATAAAATAAAATTTAATTAAACACAAGATTGTATATAATGAAGGTACCTTAACTTCCTCTACATATTCTCCTTTCGTAGCCAGGGATTTGTTATACAACCTAGCTAGCAGACTTTGACTCCCATCACAAAGTACCTGTCAATGATTAATTAAGTTATTCATGGGGAAAGTTATTCATACATATTAGAAAGTCTAACTTGACTGTCACACTGCAAATGTACTGAATTGTTGTTCTAACTGGTGTTACAACCAAGTAGATCTCTAACCCTTTCCCACACAAAACAAATATGCAGTAGACGACTTTCAAAACATGTGGTCAATAAATTAGTGAAGCTCTTTTAAATGAAATCAAAATTATTAAATGGAGTAGAAATCATTATGAGCAATTACCCCTTTTGCTGCAATGTTTTCAAAAGTCATCTGCTGCAGAGGCGCCAAAAGTGTATGTATGTGTTAATGCCAGACACTGCTGAAACATTGGACTAGGATACAGATAACAATTTTTCCTCTATCACAAAGATTCATCAAGTTTCTTTATACCGCAAAATCTTCATTTTCCAAGAATTTAACCAATTACCATTAAACTTGTTGGTTTCTTGCAAGGAACATGGACAACAAATAGCTAGCAGATGTCTTTGAAACATGTATGCAAATTTATGAAAAATCTCTATAAGGGAAAGTTTAATTTTTGAAAAGAGATGAATACACCGTGGCAAATGTCGTCTGCTGCAGAGGCGTTAGAAAGCATTAGTTAAATACCTCTTTAATATGAGCACATGTTCTGTCATCCTCCGCCGCAATAAGGACCCTTCCTGGTCCAAGCTTGTCATCAGCAGTATCGTTGTGTTCCGCTATCTCGTCTAAAACTTCCTGTAAGGCTTCCCATTTTGGACAGGCTTCCAACTCTAATCCTGCTGCAATAAAATCATTAAGCTCTTTCCCACTTGCAGATGTTCTTTGCCGCTCCACAGCAGATGACTTTTAAAAACATTTTGGCAAAAGGATTAATTGCTCTTATGAGCATCATCTCTTTTTGCCAGAATGTTTTCAACTCTTTTATTTAAAGATACTTTCACTATGATTCTCGAATTGTTTTCAAAGATGCTGCAGATTTGTTGTATGTGGGAAGGGATTTTAAGAATTTCTTTATATCTTAGTGATGATCCCGTTCTGGCAGACAGTGTGAAGCTATCAGTAGAAGTGATAGAGGACAAAACTGTTCGAGTTGGCACCTAAACCTACAGATAATCACGTGTTTCAATGGGTTGCTGTTAACCCCTTTCAAACATGCAGACACCTTTTTGATGGATTTGCAGCAGACAACTTTTGAAAACCTTTTTCTTTCATTTTATAATAAGAGCCATTTTCCCCCCCAAAATGTCTTTAATTCTTTCCCTCATATAGACGCTTTCTGACGCCTCTGCAGCAGACCGCTTTTTGAAAACATAATGACAAAAGAAGAAATTGCTCAAAACAAGCAATTTCTCCTTTTGCCACAATGTTTTCCACTTTTAGTCATTGGTTATCAATTATAGAGGTTTTCTATTTTTTGACAAAATATGTGCAAAGACGTCTGCTGCAAAATTGTCGTATGAGGGAAAGGGTTAAAGTCATCAGCTGTGTCAATGTTTGTCGTGTACACCCGGTGTACTATAGTTAATGAGTATGTCTGGCCTGAACCAACAATGGCGACTGATATTGTTTAATAACTTTTTAAACTTGTCCTCTTTAAAAATTTGATTTCTTGAATAAGATAAACATGCAGACAGCTTATACTTACATTTATCTGTATCTTTTACACTCTTAGAGTAATTCTTCAATTTCTTTTTCTTACTATCATCGCCATAGATTCTATTTCTTGCATGCTACAAAAGGAATGGAAGATAATGTCCCACCTTTTCATCTTCTACAATTGTTTTCAATTCTTTTCAATAACTATATTTTCATTTAACCCTTTCCCTCAAACAAAAATCTGTGGCAAAAGACCTTTAAATATCTTTGCTAAGATATGAAAATTCTCTGTAAAAGAAAGTATAATAATTGAAAATAATTTCTCCTTTTGTCAAAATGTTTTGAAAAATCACTTGCTGCAGAGGCATCAAAATGTATCTGTATGAGTGAAAGGGTTAAAGAGAGTTTCTGTATTTTGCATGAATTTTTTTACAATCTTTTGCCATACATTTATTATTTGTGGGAAAGGGTAAATGTGTCCCTTCATATATTATTTTAGTTATTTGCTTTTAAACACATTTGATTAAATGCACACAAAATATGAAGAAATGAAAACTTATTTGAATGCATCAAGAGAAGAGGTAGCTGGTCATTATCCCCCCTGGATATTATCACCTTCCTTAAAAACTGCATATGCAGACATAAACCACTTCATATTTTTCACATGGCGGACATTATCCACTTCATCATTTAAGCAGACATTAGTCCCTTCATTAGAAAAGAAGCATCGTCAAAGACCATAAAATAATTGGCAGTATCATTAAAGCGTGTTTAACAGTTTATAATGACCAGATAATAATCAAATTAGATAATTTATAAATTGAAATTAAATGAAACAAGTATTAGATTTTCATTACATATATTTAATCCGCAATTTGTGTGTTTAACAGTTTGCCTATACTTACCTATAATAGGCAGATGGTCATCAAAACTTGCAATTTCTCCTTTTGTCACAATATTTTCAACTGTTTTCAGTACTCATGATAGAGATTTTTCATACAAATGCCTTGATATAGTCAATAAAGTCATGTTGTATGTGGGAAAAGGGTAATCTGATGCAGATTAAATAAATGTTTGTTATATATATTGAAGGGGCTAATGTCTGTTGACGGGGATAATGTCAGTCTACGAAGGGGATAAAGTCCGCCTAAGAAGGGGATAATCTCTGCATGTGAAGGGGCTAATGTCCGCCTATACAGGTTTTTACGAATGGGGATAATGTCAGCCTATGCAGGTTTTCATGAATAAGGATAATGTCCACAGGAGCTAATGTCCGACATTCAAGGGAAGAGGAGAAATGGCTCTTTTAAGCATTTTTTTTTATTTTCCATAATGGTTTCAAGTTATTTGCTGCAGCGATTCAAAACATGTCTACATCCAGCAAAGTGTTGACTGGAATTGCATAAACCCACATGCAGAAGTATTTTTACATACCTGCATCAAACTACAATGTCATAATTTGTTCACTCTATTCAATAATTTTAATTTCAGTTATAATATAGAGATTTTCGATAATTTTGCCTAGATGTTTGTCGTCTGCTGCTGATTTGTTATATATCTGGGAATGTGTTATCTAAGAGATCAGGAATGTTTGTGGTTCAGTCACAGGAGGATTTCATTTCCCCTTTTGTCATAATGTTTTTAAAAGTTGTCTGATGTAGATGTGTCTATATGTGGGAAAGGGTTAATCAAACAAGAATTTGATTGGAAGAACTATTAACCCTTTCCCACATACAACAAAACTGCAGCAGACGACTTTCAAAAAACCTCTAAAACCATGCAAAATCTCTATAAATGAAGGTATAAATACTGAATAAAGTTAAAGACATTGAGGCAAAAGGAGAAATGGCTAATCATGAGCAATATCTCCTTTTGCAATAATGATTTCAAAGGTCCCTTCTGCATATGAGCCAGAATGCATCTACAAGTGGGAAAGGATTAATTGTAACTTAATAACTTATTCTGGATACAATTATTTTCCATTATTAACAATGTACTTACCAAATATAAATTATCAGCTGATTCCAGAAACAGCCAGCCTGTATTCTTTCCAAATTCTCTTTCACTTGTTCTGAAAATAACCACATGACCGTAAGTACTGCTGGTAAGTTAAACCAGCGCCCTATACCCGTATACCCTGAGCAGCCCAAGGAGGAAAGCCACCACTCTTAATTTAAAAGTATTTTGTATGTCCCAATCGTAGATCGAACCCTGGTCTCCAACTCTCAACATAATCACTTCACCACTGAGACAATCTCTTTTTATTACAAGAGCGTCTCCGGAGCAAACGCCTACCCTCTTCTGTTTTTTTCTATGTTGAAAAAGAGGCATTACTGAATAATTATTAAAACCAGAGTTATGTGACTTGGTATAGACAAGAGTCATTATGAGCCATTTCTCCTTTTACCACTATGTATTCAAATGTCATCTGCTACAAAGGTGTTATTCAATAATTGTTTTTTCATTTATTGAGAATTTCTATATGTTTTACTAAATGATTTTAATCTGCTGCAGGTTTGTTGTATGTGTGTAAGGGTTCACGGAAATCTAATACCTGCTAACCTTACAGAATTCACCATGTTGTAAAATGTCACGCAGTCATACTGTGTCAAGTGTCTGAAACAGAGAAAATGTTCAAAAATAATTAAAATGAAATCAACCTTACAAATAATTTTAACAACAATGATACTTAGCACTAAGTAATGCTAAACAACTTATGAGTGTATTGCATAACGTTAGTTACATTGGCGGCCACAACGGTAAAATTCATGTAGAAATATGGGAAAGGTACATACCTTTTTTCGAAATATCTCATTCGTGTTTATCTATTATCAATTTTAATAAACTTGTTAACTAAGTTATGAGCAATTTCTTATTTTGTCACAATGTTTTCAACTCTATTCAATGATAATACGATCATTTATACAGATGTTTTATAGTTTTGTCTAGATCTTTTCAAAGTCATCTGCTGCAGATTTGTTGTATGTGTGTAAGGTTTAACCCTTTCCCACATACAACAAATCTGCAGCAGACGACTTTGAAATAATCTAGACAAAAATATGGGATTTTCTTTTAAATGAAAGTATAACCATTGAATAGAGTTGAAAACATGGTGATAAAAGGAGAAATTGCTCGTTTTGAGCAATTTCTTCTTTTGTCACCATGTTTTCAAAAAGCCGTCGGCTGCAGAGGCGTCAGAAAACATATATATGAGGGGAAAGGGTTAAATGTATAAACTAACCTGAGTATGAGCCTAAGTGTTTTAATATCCGACACAAGTTGTTTAGTCTTTGGTCCCAGTTGGTGCCATATAGGATCTAGCTGCAGTCGTATAATCAGATCAAAGGCTTTACCTATAGCATTCTCCACTGTAATCTCTTCTGAATCAACCTAAATAGCGAGGATATACTGTCACAGGTAATTTGTATTTAATACATTGTGGAGAAATGATAAATTTCTGAAAACAAGCACTTTCATCGTTTTTTCACAATGCTTTGTTTTCAAATAAATTATGGAAAATGTTAATAATGCGCTTAAATGTTCTTAATAATGCCTTAATCCCTGCCCATATACAACGAATTTGCAGCAGACAACTTTGAAATCATCTATAGAAACATATGAACAAATCCTATATATAAAAGTTAAGTTTTGGAATAGAGTTGCAAACATTGTGGCAAAGGGAGAAATAGCTCATTATAAGCAATTTCTCTGTTTACCACTATGTTGTCAAAAGTAATCGACTGCAGGAGTGTCAGAAAATGTCTGTATGTGGGAAAGGGATAAAGAGTAGCAACATGGAGCTATATAAACCAACAAACCCTAAAGCAGAGCTCTCGATACGAGGAATATTTCACATTGCCAAATCCTGATGTGACACTCGAACCCTATGTTGGTGGTACTCAAAAGAATCATCTGTGGGGTTAACTGAGATATTAGCAGGAAAAGACCAGTTGACTCCCCCTTATCTAGTACTCTGCCAAGATGACAAAATATAGTGGATAGAATACATATTCTGAGAAGAGACAACAACAATATTTCCAAAACAGCCGTAAAAAAGAGGTACCTGATGGAACTAGAACTGTGAGTGAACTCACAAAAGGATACGCCCATTCCGCATTAAAATGACATGAGAAATATATTAGTTTAAACTTATTTGTTTTACGTCGATTGCGAAACAAGCGTTCAGCTAATATTAATCACGCTCGATGTCTGCTTCCTGGAGACTTTTAAAACCAGTACTCACGCCGTTTGTGTGGAAAAATCCCAAAGTCAGAGAGAAATATATTGAAACAACAGGATGAAAAAAAGAAAAGACACCTTAACCATTTCCCTCATATAGATGCTTTCTGAAGCCTCTTGGTGCAGCAGACAACTTTTGAAAAATAATAAATTGCTCAAAACAAGCAATTTCTCCTTTAACCACAATGTTTTCAACTTCTTTCAGTGATATTACTTACATTTATAGAAAGAATCCATACATTCGCCTTGATGTTATTTAAGTCGTCTGCTGCAGATTTGTTGTAAGTTAGAAAAGGTTTAAGGGTGGAGCTCATGGAAAACTCACGCATTAGTTTTGAGACTGCAGCAAAATAAAATTTGATTAATTGATTGGATATTAATGCCGTTTTCAACAATGTTTCATTCATACCAGCAGCCTACTCATGTGTTTCCTAGCTTTCTCATCCCAGTACTCAACATAAAAGTCTTTCCAAGAAACTGGCTACTTTTCCACATAAACTATTAGCCCAATGGTGGAAGATTAATGTGGCTTGTCATAGTGACTTTTGTTAAACGTCTGAAAGAATGTTGGCCGAGCTGGGGTTCAAACTGGGTTTCAAACTTGCAACCCCTGGATTGAAAGCCTGTGTTGCTACTGACAGAGCTACTGGGGCTCAGCAAAACTAGAAATACTGTGAGCAAAGCTCACTGAAGAATACCCCCCGCTCCCCTCCCAAAGCATCGGATACAATGGTAAAGTTTAAGTTGCGCTTACAAGGTATCACAGGAGTTCCTCGTAACCTCTTAGTTGAATTATCTTCCCTTGGAAGAATCTGAGGAGAAAAATCTTCCTTCATGCATATCTACATATGATGTGTAGCCTTCATATACAGTTTAAATCAAATCAACTGAGCCCTTTAGGAGGAGTAGCGCTTACGAGGTATGTGCACAGGAGTCCCTCGCAGGTAACCTCTAAGTTGAATTATCTCCCCTTGGAAGAATCCGAGGCGTATGATCTTCCTTCATGCATATCTACATATGATGTGTAACCTTCATGTAAAGTTTGAACCAAATCCATTGAGCCGTTTAGGAGGAGTAGTGCTTACAAGAAATGTGGAGGTATGTGCACAGGAGTCCCTCGCAGATAACCTCTAAGTTGAATTATCTCCCCTTGGAAGAGTCCGAGGCGTATGATCTTCCTTCATGCATATCTACATATGATGTGTAACCTTCATGTAAAGTTTGAACCAAATCCATTGAGCCGTTTAGGAGGAGTAGTGCTTACAAGAAATGTGGAGGTATGTGCACAGGAGTCCCTCGCAGATAACCTCTAAGTTAAATTATCTCCCCTTGGAAGAGTCCGAGGCGTGTGATCTTCCTTCATGCATATCTACATATGATGTGTAACCTTCATGTAAAGTTTGAACCAAATCCATTGAGCCGTTTAGGAGGAGTAGTGCTTACAAGAAATGTGGAGGTATGTGCACAGGAGTCCCTCGCAGATAACCTCTAAGTTAAATTATCTCCCCTTGGAAGAGTCCGAGGCGTATGATCTTCCTTCATGCATATCTACATATGATGTGTAACCGTCATGTAAAGTTTGAACCAAATCCATTGAGCCGTTTAGGAGGAGTAGTGCTTACAAGAAATGTGGAGGTATGTGCACAGGAGTCCCTCGCAGATAACCTCTAACTTAAATTATCTCCCCTTGGAAGAGTCCGAGGCGTGTGATCTTCCTTCATGCATATCTACATATGATGTGTAACCTTCATGTAAAGTTTGAACAAAATCCATTGAGCCGTTTAGGAGGAGTAGTGCTTACAAGAAATGTGGAGGTATGTGCACAGGAGTCCCTCGCAGATAACCTCTAAGTTAAATTATCTCCCCTTGGAAGAGTCCGAGGCGTGTGATCTTCCTTCATGCATATCTACATATGATGTGTAACCTTCATGTAAAGTTTGAACCAAATCCATTGAGCCGTTTAGGAGGAGTAGTGCTTACAAGAAATGTGGACATACGGACAGACAGACAGACAGACGGACGGACAGACAGGGTGATTCCTATATACCCCCCCAAACTTTGTTTGCCGGGGGGTATAAAAAAGAAGGCTGGAGAAAGTTTCTGTGTGACCTCACAAATCAACAAGGCATCCTCCGTACCCAGGCTATTACATAATACGCTAAGAGCATAACTTGCAATTACAAAGAACATGGACAGACAAACAGACTGAGAGAGATGGTCAGAGTGATTCATTTGCTGGAGTATAAATTAAATGAGGAAGATATTGAAATACCTGGAGGTAGACGGTAGAAAAAGATAGAAACCTTAACACTTTCCCACATAAAACAAATCTGCAGCAGACAACTTTGAAATCACCTAGGCAAAATTGTGAAAAAATATAAATAAATGAACATATAATTAGTGTATAGAATTGAAAACATTGTGGCTAACAGAGAAATTGCTCATTATGAGCAATTTCTCGATTACCATAATATTTTCCTAAGTCATCTGCTGCAAAGGTGGTAGAAAGCGTCTGTACGTGGGAAAGGGGTAAACGATGGAGCTCATGGAAATGTTGAGGAATAGTTTCGAGACTGCAGCAAAAAAAAAAAAAGGATTGTCAAAGTTTCTGTGTGGCCTCACATATCAACAATGCTGCTCAGAGCATAATTGAGTCAGTGCATTGGAAAAGGTATAAGTTTGTACGTTTGGATCAGTCTCTTCATCTGCTCCTTCTTATTAGAATCAACACAAGATGAATAGAAGTTTCTAACAAGCTTACAGTATATAAATAATATGTGAACCAAACAACTGTGTGGATACACTGACTGATCTGGGTCTGCACTGTTCACAAAAACAAACTTGTACCTTTTGCCATGGATGAGCTTAATAAGTAAGAATATACTATAAGATGACTTACAGCTGTGGAACATCTCTTCAGTTCTTTAATACAGGCATTGATAAGATCCAGTAAAGCAGCTTGGCACGCCACCATAGAATCGGTCAACTGTACATGTATCTCAACCACATCTATCTACAACATGGGGGAACTTGTTGTTTACCCTTTCCCACTTGCAGACGCATTTTGACGCATCTTCAACATACAACTTTTGAAAACATTGTGGCAAAAGGAAAACTGCTTATATAGAGCAATTTCTCTTTTTGCCACAATGTTTTCAACTCAATTTTGATACTCTAGCAAAGATTTGTTGTTTGTGGGAAAGGGTCAACCATTATCTTATATGAAAGTAGTGCTGTCTGCATCGAAAACATGCAAAGAAAAAAAAAGCTATAGCATCTTTCAAAATGGAAGATTATTTCTAATACAGTGTGTAGAGAATTATGGGAAAAAGAGAAATTCCTTTTTAAGAGCAGTTCCTCCTATTTTTATGATGTTTTCAAAGATTGTCTGCTTCATAAGGCATCTTACATTATCTGTATCAGGGAAAGGGTCATCCTTTTATCTGACATCCTATTGTTATATTCTTCCAAAATAAAACAATATAGTTTAACCCTTTACCAAATCTGCAGCAGACGACTTAAAAATATTTGGACAAAAGGAGAAATTGCTAATGGTGAGCAATTTCTCCATTTGCCAAAATGTTTTAAATATTAATTAATAATTGCGCTATTTGTCTTCCACCAATGGACTATGTGGAAAAGCAGAAAATTGCTTGGAAAGACTCTTGTGTGGAGTACTGGTGTGTAAAAGCCAGGCAACACATGAGTAGGTGAATTGGCCGCCGTGATATGACTAAAGTTTTTTGAAAATGGCGTTAAACATCAATAAATCAATAAAGTCATACAAAACGGAATACCTTGTGTTTCTCAAACGCTGAATGAGCGCTTGCGTGAAATCTCGGCCATAAAAAAAGCTTTCGTACAAACAGGTTCTTCATTACCCTCTCCACATGGCAATAACCTGAGGTGAATCCAACTGCATTCTGGGAAAAGGCCTTAATGAAGCCTGTCTGATAATAAAAATGAAACTATTTTATGAGCCATACCACTAAAGGTAAGACCAGAGGAACAGATAAGGGGAAGTTTAACCCTTTCCCACATACAACAAATCTGCAGCAGACAACTTTGAAAACATCTTGGCAAAAGTGTGAACATTCTAAATAAATGAGGGATTGATCATTAAAAAGAGTTGAAAGCATTGTGACACAAGAGCACCAAATGTCACAAAATACGCCCATCCTATTTTTTTGAGACCAAGTATATAGATAATTGGTTGTACGTTAGGAAAATTTAGAGAGTGTACACTGTTGATATAGTTTTGGCCATTTCGAGGGATATAAGTGTGGAGTGAATAAGATAACGTGGTTAGTTATTAAACCTGACCAAGATATTCTGCCAACATATTGTCTAAATTGGTGATGATCAAATACAAATGACTTAAGCAATTTTGGTTCATTAAAGCACTTGTCCGAGATATTATGCTCATACACATTCTGACTTAATTTGGTGATGATTGGATAAAAGCTTCAAAAGTTATTGATGGGACAAGACCAATTAGAGGTAATTTCTATAATTAAAGGGCAATAACTCTCCAGTGAATGAAGCGATATGGCTGGTAATCAAACTTGTCTGAGATATTTTGCCAATACATATTTACTGGTGACAGGACAAAGGCTGTTAAAGTTATTGATTGGACAAGACCGATTTTAGGTAATTTCTGTCATTAAAGGGTGATAACTCTTAGAGTGACTTGAGCAATATGACTGGTTGTAGAACTTGTTTGAGATACTATGCCCATACACTAACTAAATTTGGTGATGATTGGATAAAGGCTTCAAAAGTTATTGATTGGACAATACCTATTTGAGGTAATTTCTATTATCAAAGGGCAATAACTCTCGATTGACCACAGCGATATGGCTTGTTATAAAACTTGTCTGAGATATTATGCCAATACATATTTTGACCAAATTTGGTGGTGATTGGATAAGGCTTCTAAAGTTATTTGGCAGACAAGATCGATTTTAGGTAATTTCTATAATTAAAGGGCAATAACTCTAGAGTGACTATAGCGATATGGCTAGTTATCAAACTTGTCGAGGAATTATGCCAATTCACATTTTGACCAAATTTGGTGATGATTGGACAAAGGCTTCTCAAGTTATTGGGCTATCAAGACCAATTTAAGGTAACTTCTATAATTAAAGGGCGATTACTTTCGATTGACTATAGAGATATGGCTAGTTATCAAACTTGTCCAAGATATTATGCCAATACACATTCTGACCAAATTTGGTGATGATTGGACAAAGGCTTCTTAAGTTATTGGGCTGACAAGACAAATTTTAGGTAACTTCTATAATTAAAGGGCGATAACTCATGATTGACTAAAGTGATACAGCTAGTTATCCAACTTGTCTATGATATTATGCAAATACACATTCTGATAAAATATGATGATGATTGGAACAAGGTTTCTTAAGTTATTTAGCTGACAAGACCTATTTAAGGTAATTTCTATAAATAAAGGGCGATAACTTTTGATTGACTAAAGCGATATGGATAGTTATCCAACTTGTCCAAGATATTATTGGCATACACATTCTGATCAAATTTGGTGATGATTGGACAAAGGCTTCTATAGTTATTTAGCTGACAAGACCAATATTAGGTAATTTATATAATTAAAGGGCGATAACTCTTGATTGACTACAGCAATATGGCTAGTTATTGAACTTGTCCAAGATATTATGCCAATACACATTCTGACCAAATTTGGTGATGATGGGACAAAGACTTCTCAAGTTATTAAGCTGACAACATACTGGACGCTGACCGCCCGCCCACCCGTACGCTGCAGGTAAAACTATAATACAATCCATTTTTTCAAAACAGGCGTATAAAAAGGAGAAATTGCTCATGATACGCAATTTCTTCTTTTGTCAAGATGTTTTCAAAAGTCGTCTGCTGCAGAGGCGTTAGAAAGCACTTGTATTTGGGAAAAGGTTAATGGTATTTTCTCACATATATTTCTCTTACAACACAACCAGACCCTATGTTGTGGGTACTCAAAATAATCGCCTTTTAATGTCAAAAAAGGGTCTTGGAATTTCAATCACACATTTTATCTGTTAAAATTGTGTTATTCCATTCAATGAACAATTGGCCTCTGAAAGGCTTGGGTCAAAAGTTTTGGATCTATTGGAGTATTACTGTTATTGTTCATATTTTATATAAACCTTTCCCACATACACCAAATCTTTAAGCAGACAACTTCTGAAAACATGGATGCAAAACTATGGAATATTTCTATAATTAATGTGAAAGTACAACTATTGGATAAAGTTGAAAGGATTGTGGCAAGCTGAGAAATTACTCATTATGAACAACAGTTACTTCTCCTTTTGCAACAATGTTTTCAAAAGCAAGTGGGAAAGGGATAACATAAAGAAAATATACCAGCCCAGTTTATACCTTATTTTTTTGTCTGTACAAACGCAGAATGAAAGCCTCTTGCCCGGACTCCACGATTCTGCAACAAAGAAGATAATCATATACATATACCACAGGGCTTCGGAAATTTTGAAATTGCAATCGGTCCGGGTGAAATTTTTGTTCCCACACCCACCACCCCTTTCATTTTTGAAAAATATGAAATTGGAACACTTTTAAACAAATAAACACAAACTTTGCATAGACGGTTGCATAACAGTGTCATCACTCGATATTGTCAATGTAAAAGTACTTTACAAATCATAACTTTTCAAAATTTGCAGACACATATTACCACTCATGTTTACATTGCTTGTTCGTACTTTAAAATGTTCGACCCATCCTCCAATATAGAACTTACTCAGTGTTCCCACTCACGTAAAATCTTACATAAATTACGTAAACAAATTCTCTTTTACGCATGTATTTTAGGCCATATGCGAGATCGTATGTAAGAAGATTCTGCAGCCGTAAAGCATACTTTATATTCATTCAGGTGCCGAATATGATATCCAACTGAATCAAATATTTAACGAAATAATTATATATATTATTCATACAAAAAGTATAGGGAGATGGTGATATTTTGTTAAATTCTTTTCTACCTATTTCGGCACGTAAATTTAACTGCGTGTTGAAAGAAAACAATATGACGGACGATTCAAATCTTTCGCTGATGTGTTGCATGTTTGGAGACTAAATTAAAGCAAGTTACTAGAAAATGATTGATCACGCACAGAACATACAATTCTCTTATTTGCTGTTCTGTTTGTACAAGGGGAAGAAGCCCCACAACTAAGCTTTCTTTTTCACACTTTACCCATTTCCTCAAGTACTGATCTATTTTTCATGATTGAAAAACGTATCCCATTTGTTTTCATTTACCCTCACCGTGCAGAATTAACTAAACATTTCTGCTTTATAAATACAGGATGAAACTCTTGGGTAATAAAACATCTAATTCTTATTATCGACTTAAAACATTTCCATTTATAAGCACCTTTAATGTTGCATAATGGTTTGAAACAGCGTAGATCGTTATACATGTACCATCAAAAAGGTTTGATATTTGCTTTCACTTGCTTTATCATGATTCATTAACCCTTCCCTGAATCTTATAAAAAACTTTGATGCCTCTTTAGAAGACGACACTTTGCATTCCTTGTTGAGCAATTTCTCATTTTTCATCAATGTTTTCACTCCTACATTAAAACAAGAGCTGTCGGAGGACAGCGCGCTCGACTATATGCCTCTTATTCACATAAAGCACTATTTCATTATATTGCACTTAAGTACTTTTAAATTATATATACTCTATATGTAAAAGCAACTGAATAGATACATACATTTAAAAGTCAATCAAGGGCAATAACTCCATATTAAAGTTAAAAATCATGAATGAAAGGTATTAGATGTAATTATATTCCAAATATGAAAGCCCTAGAACAAGTACTTATTGAGAAAAATTAAAAATTAAAATAAAATTCCAACTTTCCCTAAAACTTTAACCACCCAAAATCATGTTTTTTAGCCCAAAAAGAAGGTCATACTCAGCATCTTCAGCATTCAATGTGAAGAAAGGTATTATATGTAATTAAATTCCAAATATGAAAGCCCTAGCACAAGTACTTATTGAGAAAAATTAAAAATTAAAATAAAATTCCAACTTGCCCTAAAACTTTAACCACCCAAAATCATGTTTTTTAGCCCAAAAAGAAGGTCATACTCAGCATCTTCAGCATTCAATGTGAAGAAAGGTATTATATGTAATTATATTCCAAATATGAAAGCCCTAGAACAAGTACTTATTGAGAAAAATTAAAAATTAAAATAAAATTCCAACTTTCCCTAAAACTTTAACCACCCAAAATCATGTTTTTTAGCCCAAAAAGAAGGTCATACTCAGCATCTTCAGCATTCAATGTGAAGAAAGGTATTATATGTAATTAAATTCCAAATATGAAAGCCCTAGCACAAGTACTTATTGAGAAAAACTAAAAATTAAAATAAAATTCCAACTTGCCCTAAAACTTTAACCATCGAAAATCATGTTTTTTACACAAAAAAGAAGGTCAAACTCAACATCTTCAGCTTTCAACGTGAAGAAAGGTATTATATGTAATTCAATTCCAAATATGAAAGCCCTAGCACAAGTACTTATTGAGAAAAATTAAAAATTAAAATAAAATTCCAACTTGCCCTAAAACTTTAACCACCCAAAATCATGTTTTTTAGCCCAAAAAGAAGGTCAAACTCAACATCTTCAGCTTTCAACGTGAAGAAAGGTATTATATGTAATTCAATTCCAAATATGAAAGCCCTAGCACAAGTACTTATTGAGAAAAATTAAAAATTAAAATAAAATTCCAACTTGCCCTAAAACATTAACCACCCAAAATCATGTTTTTTAGCCCAAAAAGAAGGTCATACTCAGCATCTTCAGCATTCAATGTGAAGAAAGGTATTATATGTAATTAAATTCCAAATATGAAAGCCATAGCACAAGTACTTATTGAGAAAAATTAAAAATTAAAATAAAATTCCAACTTGCCCTAAAACTTTAACCACCCAAAATCATGTTTTTTACCCCAAAAAGAAGGTCAAACTCAACATCTTCAGCTTTCAACATGAAGAAAGGTATTATATGTAATTAAATTCCAAATATGAAAGCCCTAGCACAAGTACTTATTGAGAAAAATTAAAAATTAAAATAAAATTTCAACTTGCCCTAAAACTTTAACCACCCAAAATCATGTTTTTTACCCCAAAAAGAAAGTCATACTCAGCATCTTCAGCATTCAATGTGAAGAAAGGTATTATATGTAATTAAATTCCAAATATGAAAGCCCTAGCACAAGTACTTATTGAGAAAAATTAAAAATTAAAATAAAATTCCAATTTGCCCTAAAACTTTAACCACCCAAAATCATGTTTTTTAGCCCAAAAAGAAGGTCATACTCAGCATCTTCAGCATTCAATGTGAAGAAAGGTATTATATGTAATTAAATTCCAAATATGAAAGCCATAGCACAAGTACTTATTGAGAAAAATTAAAAATTAAAATAAAATTCCAACTTGCCCTAAAACTTTAACCATCCAAAATCATGTTTTTTACCCAAAAAAGAAGGTCAAACACAACATCTTCAGCTTTCAACGTGAAGAAAGGTATTATATGTAATTAAATTCCAAATATGAAAGCCCTAGCACAAGTACTTATTGAGAAAAATTAAAAATTAAAATAAAATTCCAACTTGCCCTAAAACTTTAACCATCCAAAATCATGTTTTTTACCCCAAAAAGAAGGTCAAACTCAACATCTTCAGCTTTCAACGTGAAGAAAGGTATTATATGTAATTAAATTCCAAATATGAAAGCCCTAGCACAAGTACTTATTGAGAAAAATTAAAAATTAAAATAAAATTCCAACTTGCCCTAAAACTTTAACCACCCAAAATCATGTTTTTTACCCCAAAAAGAAGGTCATACTCAGCATCTTCAGCATTCAATGTGAAGAAAGGTATTATATGTAATTAAATTCCAAATATGAAAGCCCTAGCACAAGTACTTATTGAGAAAAATTAAAAATTAAAATAAAATTCCAACTTGCCCTAAAACTTTAACCACCCAAAATCATGTTTTTTAGCCCAACAAGAAGGTCATACTCAGCATCTTCAGCATTCAATGTGAAGAAAGGTATTATATGTAATTAAATTCCAAATATGAAAGCCATAGCACAAGTACTTAATGAGAAAAATTAAAAATTAAAATAAAATTCCAACTTGCCCTAAAACTTAAACCATCCAAAATCATGTTTTTTACCCCAAAAAGAAGGTCAAACTCAACATCTTCAGCTTTCAACGTGAAGAAAGGTATTATATGTAATTAAATTCCAAATATGAAAGCCCTAGCACAAGTACTTATTGAGAAAAATTAAAAATTAAAATAAAATTTCAACTTGCCCTAAAACTTTAACCACCCAAAATCATGTTTTTTACCCCAAAAAGAATGTCAAACTCAGCATCTTTAGCATACAATGTGAAAAAAGGTATTATATGTAATTAAATTCCAAATATGAAATCCCTAGCACAAGTAATTATTGAGAAAAATTAAAAATTAAAATAAAATTCCAACTTGCCCTAAAACTTTAACCATCCAAAATCAGATTTTTAACCCCCAAAAGAAGGTCAAACTCAACATCTTCAGCATTCAATGTGAAGAAAGGTATTATATGTAATTATATTCAATATATGAAAGCCCTAGCACAAGTACTTATTGAGAAAAAATAAAAATTAAAATAAAATTCCAACTTGCCCTAAAACTTTAACTACCCAAATTCATGTTTTTTACCCCAAAAAGAAGGTCAAATTAAGCATCTTCAGCATTCAATGTGAAGAAAGGTATTATATGTAATTATATTCCAAATATGAAAGCCCTAGCACAAGTACTTATTGAGAAAAATTAGAATTTAAAATAAAATTCCAACTTGCCCTAAAACTTTAACCACACAAAATCATGTTTTTTACCCCAAAAAGAAGGTCAAACTCAGCATCTTCAGCATTCAATGTGAAGAAAGGTATAAGATGTAACTATATTCCAAATATGAAAGCCCTAGCACAAATAATTATGAATGAAAATGCCAACTTGCCCTAAAACTTTAACCGGACGCCGACGCCCGGGCGAGTAGTAAAGCTCTCATATTCTTCGAATAGTCGAGCTAATGATACTTCCAATATTCAAATACAGAATTTTGCCGCATCTACAGCAGAAAACACTTTGTAAGGGTTAACCTTTTTTTCTTTCGATAATTTTTCACAGCAGATGCCATTTAAAATATTATGTCAAGTAGGTGAGTTAAATAGTAACAGTTGATTCATGCAACCGGTTACATTTGATCCTTGAATATAAAACTGTGCAGAAGCTCTGACCTTAAATACGGGATAAGGTGAAAGCAGGGCTTTTGTCAGACAAAACTTTTCTCATTTAGTAATTAAACCATTTGTTTGTACAGTGTATAATGCCACTCTCAAAACTATTTCAGTTATATCCTAGCCGGTCCTGGGTAAACAACTACCATTACTAGTAATGCATTAATTCTGAGCTCCAAGGAGGGTAGCCATTTCTACCAGTTTTTAAAGTCTTTGGTATGACCCAATAATGGGGATCAAACTCTGGTCTCCTGCTCCGTGTAAATGTACAAAGGCTGTTACAAGATGTGTGTGTAAAATAATGGATTTGAAGCACTGCACACAGTGTTTGGTTGGATCAAACACTTCCTTGATTTGTTTACAATACAATACATATGAGCGGCATCTGGTGATTTGGGGTCATATTGCATCTAGGTACAGTAGACTCAGATGAGCATCACACAAGTCTTCACAGTCCACCTATTTGCTATATACTGTCCAATCTGTGTTTAAAGACCGCCCATGGGAAGAGAACAATATGGTCTTTGTTCACAGGCTGTCTTTAATTACAGGGTCATTTATGCAGAAAATGAGTAATTGGGAATTTAAAAGTGTAGTTGCTATATACAGGAAATCGCTAAACAAAGGTGGTCTTTAGCAAAGGTTTGACTGTATTTTTGGACAAAAACTAGAAGTATAACCCCACTAGTTGTATGCGAATGCAACCTAAATTATACCAAATTACCCAACAGGACTCATGCATACATGTTAAAGTGTTTAGTCCATCATGTGACCCAGGTTATGTTTTGGCACAATAATGATGTTCACAATGTTAACCTTTTACCACATACAGAAGTTCTCCGATTCCTCTGAAGGAGAAAACTTTTGAAAACAAAAAGAGAAATTGATAAGAAAGAGCCATTTCTCCTTTGGCCACAATGGTTTCAACTCTATTCAATATTCAATTCATTGAGATTTTCCATATATCTTTGCCTAAATGCTTTCAAAGTCGTCTGCAGCATATCTCATATGTGAGTAAGGGTTAAGCTTTCCTGTCTGGCTGCTAAGGACACAAAAGGTCATTTTAGCAACTGGTAGTTAACAACTTACTTGTGTGCCCTGTTAACAATTATTCCTGTGACTTTCTCTATTGGTACCCTATCTGTGAGTAGGTCAACAACCAGTATTCTAGACGTGATGAATAGTACACCTCCTTGTAGATAAAGAGCTTGTCTGAAACAATGGGCAAATCAACGTTCAACAGAATACAACTTCCAATTTATCCAGATCTTACAATTTTTTTCTCCTCAGATTGATGTGTTTAAAGCAGATAACCATAACAAAATTGTATCAGGTATAAAGGGTTAACCCTTTCCCTCATACAACAATTCTGCAGCAGACGACTTTGAACATATTTTGTCAAAAATAGAAAATCTCTATAATTGAATGGATAACCTATGACTAAAAGAGGAAAACATTGTGGCAAAAGGAGAAATTGCTTGTATTGAGCAATTTCTTCTTTTGTCACTATGTTTTCAAATAGCTGTCTGCTCCAGAGGCGTCAGAAAGCATTTATATGAGGGAAAGGGTTAATATGATTTAATCATTAAAACATTTTAAACCTTTCCCACAAGTACATGAATTTTGACGCATCTGCAGTAGACTACTTTTGAAAACATTTTGGCTGTTTATGAGAAATTTCCCCTTTTTCCACAATGTTTTTCAGCTCTAATAATTGATCATACTTTTTCAATTATAAAAAAAGTTCAAACTTTCATTTATAAGAGATAAGTACTCCCCTGATGTTTTTAAAGTTATCTGCAACAGATATGTTGTATGTGGGAAAGGGTTAAATTGTTACAAAATTGTAAGAATATGAGTAAAATAAGTCTATACAAATACAAGATTTTAACCCTTTCCCACATACAGGAAATATGCAGCATGATGACTTTGAAGGCATTCAGTTAAAATGTATGGAGACTATATAGTATGAATGAAAGAACAATTGTTGAATTAAGTTGAAAACATTGTGGCAAAAGGAGAAATTGGTCATAATAAGCAATTTCTCCTTTTGTCACAAGGTTTTCAAAAGTCGTCTGATGCAGAGGCATCAGAAAGCATCTGTACGTGGGTTTTCAAAAGTTGTCTACTGCCGAGGCATCTGAAAGTGTCTGTATGTGGGAAAGGGTTGAGACAGAAAATATTTTAAGAAGAAGACAATAACGATTAGCAATTAATCATTTCCTGCAGGATTTTCGGAAGTTGTCTGCTGCAGAGACATCAAATATCATCTGTATAATGGGAAAGATCTGTAATTCAATTTAAGCACGAAATTAGGATGTTCTATAGCAACAAAGGCAAGTGGGACTGACAAAAAATGACTCACCTGTCACTAGAATTGTATTCATTATTGACAGCTTTGGGTAACGGTGACACAGTATCCTTTTCTAGATTCTCCAGATAGAACTCCTGTAAGAAAAACATGGCAGCAAATATTTTACTTGCATGTTCTGAAGCATATCCAGATATTTATTAAAATGTTTTACAAATATAGACGCTACAATTTTTCAAAACATTGTGACAAATGTAGAAATTGCTCAAAACAAGCAATTTCTCCTTTTGTCACAACATTTTCATGTTTTTGACTTGATGTTTTCAAGGTTGTCTGCTTAATATTTGTTGCATGAGGGAAATGGTTAGCCATCCACTGCCCTGGTGACTCAATACACAATCCAATGGCATTGACAATTAGAATTGATGAAATTTTTAGTTTGATAAAACACATAAACCTAAAAACTTCAAAATTTCAAGTAAATAATTTTAAATAAGTGCATGCTGAAAAGTATTTTATGATGGTTTTCATTTTGAATGAGTTTATTTAACATGTCAATGTGTATATTTTTATATAAAAATTATATCTATCTAATTTTAATTACATTTTAAAGGCATGATCCCCCATATTTCGCATTAAAAAAATCACATTTTTCTCTTGAAAAATCACATTTTTTTCTTGAAAAATCACTATATATATTAGAGCCACATGAAAAGTTTGACTTTCAAAGTAAAAATATTCAGCATGATTGAGCAAAAAAAGACGCCTTATACCTTAAATGTCACATTATTGTATTTGCTAAAAAGTCGTCAAGTCAAGAGCAGAAACAGGATTTGATACTTTCATGACATTTTGAAGTAACTCTTTTCTTTCAACTTACTTCTTCAAGAGATGATGTGTTCAAAACCAAAACCAGATTGGCTGAATCTGAATACACTTTCAGAAAGTTGAGAAATATTCTTTCGAGTCCAAGACCTCTGCAATGAAACCAAAACAATCATTAACCCGTTCCCACATACAATAAATCTGCAGTAGACGACTTAGAAATCATGTAAATGAAAGTTTTACAATTGAAAAGAGTTGAAAACATTGTGGAAAAAGCAATTTCTCCTTTTGCCACAATGTTTTCAAAAGTTGTCTATTAGAAAGTCGTCAGAACACGTCTCTATGTGGGAAAGGGTTAAATGGACCAGCCAAAACATTCCAAAACAACCAACCTTTGAAGAATTTGAAATGAATGGTAAATTAAATCATATTGTATACTTTTACAGTGTGCTTTAGCTTAATCTTTCCCACATACAGACCTTTCCAGACACCTCTGCAGCAGATGATGTTTGAAATCATTGTAGCAGAAAGAGAAGATGCTCATTATTAGTAGTTTGCCGCAGATTTGTTGCATGTGGGAAAGGGTTAGTCTAAAGAGCACCATAATCTGAATCTTCACTGGCCGTTAAATCCTGAATGTGTGATTTTGTATGATCAAATCATAATGTTCAGAAAATTAAATTCAAATTTCCGAGATACAGATGCTATAATACCCTAGTGATAAAATAAATGAAATTTCAGTGGAATACCACATAGATTCCACTGGAACTCCATTGATTTTTTACACTAAGGATAGATAGACTGTGTGCATGCATCCACACACAAGAGTTTTCAATGGCCAGACACAGCTAAAGTTTATTTAAACCGTTTCCAACGTACAGAATGCTTTCTGATGCCTCTGCAGAAGATGACTTTTGAGAAAATTTTGGCAAATTGAGAATGAGCAATTTCTCCATTTTTGACAATCAGGTTTTCAGCTCTTTACAATAATAACTTCCATTTTTACAGAGAATTTCTATATTGTTTCAAAGTCATCTGCTGCGAATTTGTTGTACATATTTTTGGGAAAGCTCCAAAACTGATTCTTACTTTGCTGAAACCAGAAGTCCGTCATCATGAAATGCATCCAGAAATTGTTCTTTTTCAAAGTCTAGTAAGCTCATTTTGCCTGCCTACCAAACCAGTCTCCTATATGGCATCCTGCAATAAATACTAAATATGTATAACCTTTTCCAACATACATCAAAGCGGCAGCAGAATACTAAATTTGGTTGTTTCACCCTCAATTTCCCAAATAGAAGTCGGCACTAAATAATACAAAGACTATAATATACACAAGAACATTATTGAAAACTCAGTAAATAACAACAACAAGTGTTACAAACCTATCCAGGCAATAAGAACCAATTCTAAGAACTGTGGTAGAATGGAATAAGCTTAGTGACAGAGTGGAAAACAAAGGAACTATAGACAGCTTCAAAAACTTGTGCATTAACTCCATCTGATTCAATGCATACTCCCTGTTGAATAAAAGCCGTATTGGTAACTTCAATGTAGCAACTCAGATTCAGATTTAGACAGAGAAAAGGGAAATATCTTGTTTAAAACATCAAATATTATTGACAATATTTTTTCTTTCTAAAATGTTGAAAGAGTCTGTCCATAGGAAAATGTCCAAGTTGGCTATTCTGAGGAGTGCAGATCCAGATAAGCCTGATTATCGGGAAAGTGTGATCAAGTACTTCACTGTTCTGAAATTATTTACATAAGCTTGTTAGAATGCTTATACGGATAAACAAATCGACGGCAAAGCCGGCGATGTTTCCCGTCAATAGGTAATGTGTATGAACTTTGCAAAATTTTGCTATACCGTCTTTCCAAAAATTGTGTCCAGAATGGATTTTTCGATGCAGTCACGATTCTGCTACAGTGCTACGTTTTGATTGGATGAAAAGAAAATATCGAAACAAAAAAATCTTCTAGAGAAATTAATTAAATATGATAATATGTACTTGATAATCCTTAACGAGCACAAGTAATTTTATGTGTGATAATTTCCGTTTAATAACACTCGTCGTCTATTTCTAAAACGAGTTCAAATAACAACTCGTAAGGTTTTTTTTTACTTTCCGGAAGTTATGAATCCAAATTCCTGTAATATGACGTCATTCTATTAGTGGTGCAGAGGTAGAGCGTCGGCCTCTTGTATCAAAGGTCCCTGGTTCGAGTCCCGTGATGAGCGGGTCCTGACTTTGGGATTTTTTCACACAAACGGCGTGAGTACTGGTTAAGTGATTAATATAAGCTGAAAGCTTGTTTTTGTTTCACAATCATGTAAAATAAATAAGTTTAAACTAAATGAACCAAAAGGAAAACAACAGAAATTATAGGAAACGTTAGTTTGACTTGTCACAAATGTAGTTCCGTGAATTATGGAATCGTTTTATTTGAAGTACTTCATGAAGGGCAAGTTGATTACTTGTTGTAAAAGTATACCTGTCATCATAATTTCATGGATGTAATATCTTGACTATATTTTAAAGTTAAATATAAGCTTAACCTGATGATGATTTTTATTTTCTTTGCTTAGGTCGGTTGGACTCGTAATTGACGTAAATCACTGATCGTGCTGCAAGCAAGGGGCTAACTGCAGTTCGTGGGGAATTATTCACTAATAACAACATATAAATTATAATAAATGTTTACCCGAAATAGGTAGCACCTATACTCATATTATAATATTCGACCTACTTCGGTTGCCAAATAAATAAGTAAAATAACAGATGATAAAACGATCAAGCATAAATCTAAATTATTTGGAATAAATTCCAAAAATACGTGGTAGATGTACTCAGATCTAAACTTCATTGTTCAGAAATGCCCAACTTGTACCTTTTCCCATCCAAAGGTAACTGATCCAAAAAGGTCAAGTTTTAATCTATGATATTGAAAGGTAACACAAACTCAAAGCAGGCTCTTTTGGTACTGTGCCTTTCTGACCCTAATTATTTCAATGTACGGGTTCGAAATCAAATAAATCTGCTGCTCATCCAGGACGTTATTGCTTTGGGCAAAAATATAACTAACACAAAAAATTTCCATAATTTGGATATGTCAATTAAAAAGTAAATTATCGTTAAAACACAAATTGTATTTAAGTTTAAACAGACATTACGAGAGTTGTTATACAGTGACAACCAACGTTTCCTTAAGCAAAAGTATTCATTTTACGAACCTCTTGCTGACGAGAATCTTTTTCTATCAACAACAACAACTAAGAGTTAGCTACTTTGGAAACATAATGCATAATAAATAATTTATGGTATGGCAACGAAATGTATATAGGTGGCGAGTTCAAACAATTCAAAATATTCTGTTTTTCAAAAATTTACTAAATATCCGATTTTACACTGATATATTTCGAAATTTGATAAAATATAGCTTTTGTCCGAAAATATGGGATATATTTGCTTATAACTTATGTTCAAAATCTAACTTTCACAACTTCCGGAAAAATAAATTGTTGAGGCCGCGAATACAATATTTTGTAAGAATATTTTTAATTTATTGATAATTTTGTATATTTAAAATATTTTTAATTAATAGAAAGCAACGGTTTACATGCATGAAGCCTTACAAGTCAACTGACTACAAATTACGAATTGGGTCGAGAAGAAATGTAAAAGTAATTGGATTTCGCGTCCATAAAACATAAAAAAATCGCACACTCTGGTGACATAGTAACAGGAATTCATACTTAATTGTGGGAACGCATTGTCCTTACTGAAAACAGCAAATGAAATCCACCGAAAACGAAATTATACTTTTAGAACTTTCTACAATGATGATGAGTGAGTCACTTAGATCTATGAGAAAATGGGAAATATTAAATTATTTTGTATGATTTTATTTCAGTAAAATACATAAGAAATCAATATGGGTAGAAGGAAGTCAAAAAGAAAGGCACCAGCAAAGAGGAAGAACATAGAAAAACTTGATGTTTTCTTCAATTGTCCATTTTGTAACCACGAAAAATCATGTGAAGTTAAACTGTAAGTACCAGTAGTAGTAGTAACCTGAAATAAAATGGTTGAAGATTTTAAATTTTTCGTTGTTGTGTATTGATAATTGAATTTTCATAGATTAAAGTGGTAAAGAGGTAAACTGCATAAATTGTAGGCTCAATTTAATAAAATAATAATTACGAATATGGGTAATTTTAGAGTTGCAATATAACTGTCAAGGATGTAAATTGTAAAAGGCGGAATGATGTTGATCAAGTTGGTCTGATAAATGCTATGGAAAAGAGTGTTAAAAGTTTGGTTGACCAATAAATGACAGATCTATGATAAAACGAGCAACCGAAAGTCTGATTTATTTGGACTAGTTTGCATCTGAACTAGTCTACAATATGTCACTGACTTACTGTAATGACTAATGCAGAAGAAACTGCATTTAATCTTAAAATGTGTATCTTTGAATGAAAAAGATTTACATGGATTTGCCGACAGAAATTTATCAACACACAAAGTTGGCTGAATTTTTTTTTTTTTTAGATTTCGCTCATTTATTGAATTATTGTACATATCTTTTACAGAGACAGACAACGGAACACAGGAACAATATCTTGTGGTGTATGTATGGAGGACTATCAAACAACAATAAATTGTATCCTTTAAATTAAAATTTACAACCACTATAAACGGCAAATCCAGGTTGACTCGGGTCAGGTCATCTCAGCCTGTACTGTAATCTGTATATGTATGTTATATCAGAATAACTTGACTTTATTGCATTATATTCTTTAATTCCATTAAAGTGTGCGTGTTGTTGTCCCTCTATTTACTACATTAAGAATTCCAATTTAGTTCAGTACTATGTCTTGATATAGTAAAAAGAGTGAAAATCTTTATATAAGATCGAATTTCTTTGATCATTTTAAAGTTGAAATAAGAATTAAGTTGACACCGATAATACCGGGTATAACATCAAATGTTCAACTGGCCGGGTTAACCCAAGGCAGAGTTGACTAAGGGGGCGCCGGCGAGTGGGTTACAGGCCATGCTGACCCATTACCAACAGAACAAGTTTCAAAATGAAAAACAATTATGGTCGGATTACATGCTTATGAATGATATTTGTCAGGGGTCTAGAAAAGAGGGTGTAAAGTCCTCTTTCACCCAAAACATCTTTCTCAATTTTCTCCCCAACCCAAATGCTATGATGTGGGTACTCAAATGAAGTCCTATGTCTACAGGTAGAGAATTTGAGACTTGACAGCATGAGCAAAACTATTGGGAGTCATTGTACTGTTATAAAAAAAACAAAAAAACTATCAATTGAAATTGGTTGCTGCAATCACTTATTTACTTTACTGAAATTATTAAACATTTGCTTAAGATAAAAAAAAAAAAAATTGTGGGAAAGGGTTAACAGTTTAATGGTGCATGATCTTGGTCTATAGTTCAAAAGCAAAGTCGGAAAAAGTAGACTTTTTCCTTTACATGTTGCAGATCTATCTGTAGAAGTTTGTCAATATTCACATTATAGAAAATAAACCTTCTGGTCAATCCATTGAATTTCTTTGACTTGCATATAGATTTATCAGAAGCGATTGATGTTTACAGCGAATGGATTGATGCTTGTGAAGAGGCCAATGTATGACAGACAAACAGACCAACGATATTGTTAATAGAGCTTGAACAGTATTTAAAGCATTTCTTGAAGTTCTTCATTGTGTTGTAAAATTGAATATATCTGATTATGCCGAATTATTATAAGTAACCATTCTGCTGATTATAATGAAACTGAGTTTGTTTGAAGGTTTTGTCTGATTATGATTATCAATCATATCTGGTCAAATTAACTATTATTTTCTACTAGAGTTGTCTAGTTTATTAACATTTGAAGCATAAAAAAAGATTTCTGAATAATTGGAATTACAATTTTGATACAGACTTGAAAACATTGTTGGAAAAAGAGAATTGATTCCTTTAAGCAATGTCTGATTTTGCTACATTGATTTTCTAATATGGCGTCTGCTTCTAATGCATCAAATGTCAGCTGTATTGATCAGAGAAGGGTTAACAAATGAATTTAGAAATTACACATGAAGATATGGATAATGGACATTAATCAGTGAGTGAATGTTTAGATTAACTTCTAAAGGTCATGAAACAAATAAGCAATTAAATGGCTTAGTAGTTTATTTCACAAAAATTTGATTTCTTAATATTATGCATTTCATTTTTAACAATCACTTTAGTTCTATTCAGTATCATGCACAATGATAAACATTATTTCGTTGTTGTTTTTTTGTTCTTTGAAAATAACTACAGTCAAATTTGTGTTAGTGGTCACCTGTTTTGAAGCTAACTTTCCTTCAAGACATAAATTCAAGTTGTCACAAGTTTAATCAACTAGTTGAAGGTAACTGTTTATCCATAAACTATTTCATAAATATATGACTTGTTTTATACAGCGACATGTTTTTATAGCCAAATTTTGACTAATCTATGGTGGCTTTCTAAGATTAGTTTGGCTGTATTAATTAATATTCAACTTGTTTTACATTACAAAAACGACCAATATAATTGCACCTCTAGACTGTAGAGTTTGTGGCAAACATTATTCAGTTACCTAGTAGCATTATTTTTTATGAGTTTAAATTTCCTCAGACTGCATGCAGCATAGAAAAATCGCTCATTTCACAATGTTTTTGAAATTTTCTTTCAGCATATGTGTTCAAAAATGATATAACTATAAGTCAAATAGTAAAGACAGCCTTGTCAGTCAATGTATAAACATTAATAAAGTTTGTTAATTTTATTTAAGAAATTTGATTTTGTGTGATGTTGAGTGAAATAACTGCTTTGGTATTTTCTAGTTTAATCATGAGTACCAGGTTGTTATTAGCTTGAATTTTAGAAAAAACGAGAGCTATTGTCATGACCCTGGCGTCAGCATGGTCGTCCGGTTAAGATTTATTGTTGGCGGCGTCGGCGTGGTCGTCCGGTTAAGGTTTTTTGTTCAGCTCAGCTTTTTTTCTATTTTCTCCCTATCAGTCGAGCTTTACATTTATCAAGGTTACGGTCGCAGGAATTGCCATGGTTGCTTCCCTTTGGTTTGATTGTTTCTTTACTAATCTAAATTGTAGCCGATATTGAACCCAATATTAATTTTTCCAAACATTAAATTCATCAGGACTTATTTCAGCTTTCCTCACACTAATTTCAAATTTTGCCTTCTGGAGTATGTTCTATGAAGGTTTGTTAATAATGTTAGGCTACATATAAATCGTATTGCATTGCATTGTGCATAAATAACTTACAGACTTATGCTAGGGACAAGTCACAACAAATAATAAAATAAATCGACTTCCACAAAGTTGTGTTTTACTGAATATACTGATAAAAATCATAAAATAATTATTGAAATAATAACTACAAAACGAGAGACTAGAGGCAGTAAAATCAGAATCAGGTGCAGCTTCAAGTATACAGTTGCATTTTAAGTTAATCCTTTCCCATATTTTAATACAACTGCTGCAGAGAATTTTTGAAAACATTGTAGCAAAAGATGTAAATGCACCTATTGTCACAACGTTTTCAACTGAATAACTGGAGCACTCAGCGAAAACCAACCTTAGTGAAGTTATTTGTGACCAGTGTAGAATCAGATCAGCTAGTGCATCTGCACTGTTTGTGAATAAGTCATGGAAGGTTTCAAAAACCGTCTGTTAAGCAGCATCCATTTGAATCTTTAGCATGACTGACTTTTATTTTATGTGCAGGCAGGTAGTTTTCCATACATGTTAATAGTTACATAAAGGTTGGTTTTCTGAGTACCAGTTAATTGTATTTTGGTTCAGAAATATTTTCTTACTCTAGAATTTTTTCAAAGCCATTTGCTACAGTATTTTTGGGTATGTGGGAAAGGGTTAAGCTATGTTCATGTATATATCTTCTTTATTATGGCTTTCGAGATGTGGGAAGGTTCTAGCCAGTTGTCTGAACAAAATATCGTGTGAGAGAAAGTCAGGAACAGCACGATATGAGCCGTTCCACTAGAAAACCAACATTATGGACTCTGCGTAATGTATCGACCCAGGTCAGCCTGCACACTATAAAGGTAAAGAGTATTGATTCCTGAAACCGAAAATCCACAGGAGGCGAAAAGTGTCTGTGTGGCATGCTTAGACTGATCCAGGTCGATACTTTACGCAGTCCACAATGTTGGTTTTCTCATGGAACGTCTCAAATGTGAACTGACAGTTATCAAAATACCTTTGAAAATGTTGTTCTACTTCAATCAATAGATCTTTGTTTTAACTGCTTATTTGAATTAAGATGAATGATTTCATGCAGCAGCCAGAACAAAGTGTTTCGTGGAGAAATTACGAAAATCAGTTGGTCAAGTTATGATATTTTGCTGCTAGACATAACTCAACGGCGTGGAGAAATTACGAAAATCAGTTGGTCAAGTTATGATATTTTGCTGCTAGACATAGTGGTATGTGTATTTTTGTAAAAAAAAAATGTATGTTTGTTTATTTCAATCTTAGTTCTGGCCCTCAAATCTTTGTGAAAGGTTGAAATGTTTAAATTTTACAGTTTATGTTTACATCATATTCATCCAAAGGTGGAACTTAAAGTCAATTTAATCATATTCATCCAAAGGTGGAACTTAAAGTCAATTTAGTGTACATTTTAAGTCATTAAAACTTTATTTGCTAACCAACCTCTCTTTTTGTTTATTGGCCACTTGAGTATGTGAATTGCATGGAAAGTTTTGTGTCTATTGTTCATTACCTAATTTTATAATCTTTGGTTCCAATTATAACGTTTTACCAGGACATGCAATTTTTAGGTCCACTGGCCAGTCGAGCTTATGTCATGGCGAATTGTCCGCTGTGCGTCCGTTAACATTTTGCTTCAAACCACTTCTCCTCCCTAACCACATGGCCAATTTGGATGAAACTTCATAGGAAGCATCCTCTCAATGTCCTCTCCTGAATTCCTTTTTTTGGATCCATGCAAAATTCTGCTTTCCATGGCAACCGAAAGAAAAAAATAGTTTAAACTTAAAAAATCTTTTTCTCCGAAAGTGTATGGCCGATTTCCAAATAATTTTGTAACAATGTTCCTTGGGTGACCCTCTATCGGATTCCATCAAGCCATGTTGATTGGTTGAAAAACATGGCCACCAGAGGGCGAGGCTATTTTGCCTTATATGGCTAAAGTGAAAACTTAAAAAATCTTCTCCGACGTAAGTCTTTTGCCAATTTTCAAATAATTTTGTAGAAATGTTCCTTGGGAGACCGTCTATCAGATTTCTTCAAGCCATGTTGATTGGTCGAAAACTATGGCCGACAGGGGGTGAAGCTATTTTGCCTCATACGGCTAAAGTGAAAACTGAATTTCAAATCATTTTGTAGAAATGTTCCTAGGATTACCCTCTATCAGATTCCTTCAAGCCATCTTGATTGATCAAAAACATGGCCATCAGGGCGTGGGGCTGTTGGAGACTTAACTTTTGTCTTATGGCCGCGGAGCGATACTGGCCCTCTTGGGCCTCTTGTTATATTTGTATGTAACGAAAACTATGCGATCTCAACAATTAGAAAATGAAAAGCTGATTTTGGAAAAGGTTGACACAAGGAGCAATTGCTAAAATATCTCTATTGTGATCTCCAAAAGTACCATTCACTCCTGTTTCCATGATGTTTAAACCTTTTTCTACTTTCTAAACATTTTAAAGCATCTTAGGCAAATGACTTATGAAAGCATTACAATGGGAAATTTCTCCTTTTTCCACAATGTTTTTTACTTGTGTTAGCAGTCACCTCTATTAACCCTTTCCCACATATATACGTTTTCTGACGCCTCTGCAGCAGACAATTTTGAAAACATTGTGACAAAAGAAGAAACTGCGCAGAACGAGTAATTAATCTTTTTGCCACAATGTTTTCAACTTTTTCAGTAAATATACTCTCATTTATAGGGATTTTTTTCCACATGTTTCCCAAGTCGTCTGCTACAGATTTGTTGTTTTTGGGAAAGGGTTAAGCAAGCAACGTTTATTAAGCAGTCACTTGAAGATTAACCAAAACAACATATTCTTCTTTATTTGACTTAGATTAAGCAGCCACCTATGTTTAGCAGCAAAATTAGTACTCTCACCTAGGTGACTGCCTAGCAAGTTTGACTGTAATCATACTTTGTTAACCTTTTCCTAAATACAATAAATCTGCAGCAGCCGACTTTGAAAACATCTCAACAATACTATGGAAAATCTCCCTAAATGAAGACATGTTTATTGAATAGAGTTGAAAACATTATGTCACAATTTTTTCAAGTCATCTGCTGCAGAAGCGTCCAAAAGCATCTATATGTGGGAAAGGGTTAATTAAGGTATACAGAACGATCCTCAAATTTATTCTTCGAATTACCTCACGAAATTTCGCATCACTATAATTAGACCTGTAGAAAACGGGTTGGTGTTTTATACAGCATATACCTAATAAGATTCTGTCCTTTCTTTTTTCGTATCTAGAACACTTGGAACTTATTCCACTGACGTCACTTTTGAGACGTCTGTCAAATTTCTCTCGTTAAAATAACAAAAGCTGATAGTTTGGTCAATTTTACGTTGATAGCTGAGAACTTATATTACGATTTTCATCTTTAGAATACCTTCATGTACATATAATTTTTTTCTTTGTGTATTACTTTTAAAAAAAGAAACGTGTCTATAACCCAGGCCAATAAATATGAAGGCTAAAGACTTTCAAAACATTTAGGAAACAAGAGGGCCATAATGGCCCTGTTTTTCCCCTTCACTTAAGCTATATAAGGCAAAACAGCCCTGCCCCCCTGGCGGCCATGTTTTTTACCAATGACCATGGCTGGAAGGAATCTCAAAGAGGGTCATCCAAGGAACATTTCTACAAGCTTTCACTAAAGCCATATAAGCCAAAACAGGTCCACCCCTAGCGGCCATGTTTTTTGACGAATCAACATGACTTGAAGGAAAGTAAAAGAGGGTCATCCAAGAAACATTTCTACCAAAATTATTTAGAGACTTTCGGAGGAGTAGATTTTGATTAAAGTTTTGACTATATGCATATAAGGCAAAACAGTCCTGCCTCCTGGTGGCCATGTCTTTTGACCAATCAAAATGACTTGAAGGCATCTGATAGAGGGTCAGCCAAGGTACATGTCTACCAAACTATTTGAAAATCGGCCAGACACTTTTGGAGGAGAAGATTTTTAAAGTTTCCACTATAACCATATAATGCAAAACAGCCCGCCCTCTGGCGGCCATGTTCTTTTTTTACCAATCAACATGACTAGAAGGAAACTGATAGAGGGTCACCCAAGGAACATTTCTAAACAATTATTTGAAAATCGGCCTTACACTTTCGGAGGAGAAGTTTCAACTATAGCCATATAAGGCAAAAAAGCCCCGTCCCCTGGCGGTCATATTTTTTGACCAATCAACATGGTTTTAAGGAATCAGATAGAGGGTCATCCAAGGAACATTTCTACACAAATATTTGAACATCGGCCAACCAGTTTGGGAGAAGAGGAATTTAAAGGTGTTTTTTTTTCCGTTTCTTGCCATGAAAACCAGAATTCTGCATATATCCCAAGAATTTGAAAGAATTCTGATGAGGTCATTAATAGGATGCTTTCTGTGAAGATACATCCCAATTGACCCACTGGTGACAGACGAGAATATGTTAACGGACGACGCACGACGGACGACGAACAAAAGGCAATCACAATAACTCACCTTGAGCACGCAGGTGAGCTAACAATGTGGAACATTTAAATACTCAAAGTATAATGTATATTTTTTTAATATTCTGAAACCATTCGAGAAATGTAGAAATTGTTCATAATGAGCAATTTCACCTTTTGCCACAATATTTTCAAAAGTTATCTGCTGCATGTTGGAAATGGAGAGACATTCATGATTACATTTGAGAGAAGGGTGTTCGGGATGTCCTCTCTCGATATATAATTATTAACACCTGGGAAAGTGCATGTGTACCGAATATTATTTGTTTTTTCGAGTGTTGTGCTATTTGGTTATATGCACATATATCCTTATTTAAAAAATGTATAAAGTAAACTAGCAACTACCAACTCCTTCAAAATGTTGGGATTTATAATTAAATTCAAAACCTTTGCATTTTTAATCTATGCCTTGTGAAACCCTATTAGAAAATGATTAGTTTGTACGATTTTTACGTCGCTTTTAACAATATTTTAGTTATATCACGCTTTAAAAACTATAGAATATACAGGATTTTATTTTTGTTTTGATATTAGAATTGGACTCTCAATATATTTCTTATTGATAGGCAGAGAGACCTTCATTTCATTTTGATATGACAGGTTAATTTGTTAATTGCATACACAAATAACGACTAAATTCCATTGTAAACCAGTAGGTGTGCTAAACAGGAACAACCAAAATAGCAGATGCACATAATTAACTGAAGTAGTTAAATTTGAGTATACCTGTATATCCCAATTATGTGTGTACAGTAGTTTGCGTTCAATACATTTATCATTCAATATATGGACATAGCAATGTGCTAATGTAAAGTGTTCTTGTTAGACTTTTGGGATCGGTAAATCCATGTCCAAATGTAATCTGCAGTAAGCCCCTTGCTTTCAGCAATTTCAGTGCTTTGATTATATATGTAAATTGCGCTATATATATACGTCTCATCAGCATTTACACAAAATAACAAACACCTCTTTTGCATATTGCGACCCGTATATAAGTGAATCGTGAGTGAATCATTATGCATCAGTTTCCTACGTGACGTATTTCCCAATTCCTGAAATGCATTAGGTATGTACGACAAACCTTCCAAGAAAGCACTATCTACACCCGGAGATAGAATTAAAATACCTAAAGTATTAAACTTGCTTTCCTCATACAGCGCATTTACATCTCTCAACTCTCTATAACCACCTTACATACCCAATAGTGCATACTCGTATATCAAAGGTTTCGTTTTCGACCAGCGCACTACCTGAACCGTTCAATTTTCTGACGTTTTCTTTCAAAAACAGTATTTCTTGCATAGCTGCGTCGGTAACTAGATCTGGTGCATCCAAACTCGCACGAGTAATACTACAGTAATACATGTCTCTAGTTTCATTCGTACTACATTACCGAAAACGTATTGAATGGATATCAGTCGTCCTACTAAGGAAGCGAGTACTTTGACTTGAACCGTTTTGTATCTTTGAATACCTAATTGATACAATAATGACGTTATTGCCGTCTCTATCATATCGATTCTTTCCTCAGTTATGAAGACTTTACTCTGACTGAAATCAAGCACGTAACCTAAACATGAAACAACTTTAACAGGCAATCACTGGCATTTTTCTTCCGTTATTAAGAAACCGAATTCACAAAAAGTGTCTTTACGAACTTGCTTGACCGTTGTCCAAAAACATCACGACACGCAACGTCTACGCGAACAATGTTCAAGAATATAAGCCATGTACTTGCAATACCGAATGGGAGCGAATTAAATACAAAATAAGTGATTTGACCATGGTAATCCCAATAAAACCCTAAATATGTTTTTTGAACCTCTGAAATATCAATGTAATGATAAGCTCCTTTTAAATCATAAGTAAATGTGAATACGCCCGCTTTTAAAATCGACTTTGCCACACGAATGTCTTCAAATTTAATTGTAAATACATGTATGTACTGATTGATATGTCTACAGTCTAAAACCAGCCTTTGTTTTCCTACTTTGTTATATATGCTACTGTTAAAGGATTCACAAGTACGGGCAATTTATCTGCTTTAGCAATGACTCCGTTTCCCAACAAACTTCTAATTTCATCTGTTACAAACAATGGGATGGTACTCTATACCCGTGAACCACAAGATCAACAACATACGTACTATCTGTTACTGAACGCCATTTGTCAGTTTCCCAACAAGGGAAATGCAATGACTATAATATTGCTTTTAGCAGTTGGCTCATGCCCGGAAAAAGCATTATAACCATACATACAACACTCTTTGATATGTGCATTATTTGTATTGATACTTATACTTATCTTATTATTCGATGCATGCCCGGGATATTCTCTTCACCAATATCCAGCTTTCCCACACTGAAAATACATTCCTGGCTTTTTTACCGGAACTGTACCTGTTTGATCTTCGACGGCATTGCAATTAGCTGTACCCCTTCTATACGGCCCCATCTTCCTACTTTTCCTTGACCTTTCTGTTTTCAACTTCCCAGTGGCTCGTGCCTATGCTTTGTATATTTTCTTATCATCTTCGGAGTCCTCAGCCAGGGGGTTCGATTCGTACTCATTAACCACTCGACAGCACAGTTCGCTGCTGTCAGCCATTCGAATAAGCTTCTGGCGATACGACAACACATCTAACCGTTCCAGTTATGTTAGAGTTTGCCTCTATAACATTATGCTGTTCAAGATAACCGTTTGCCTCTTTCAATTCCACTAAAACTCTACTGTTTGCCTTGAAGTGCTCCTCGGTCTGACTAAGTAAATCGATGTTAACCGCCTAGTGGGTTGAGGACAGTCGCAAAATTTGCCGAAGTGAAAATTTAATTTAAATCTACGCCATCCTAACTCTAATTCGACATTTTCTTAAAAGTTTTTCAACTATTTGTGAACTATAATATCTAATTAACATTAGTGGGTGATATTTCGAAAAAATACATTTAAAAAGTGACATTAAAAAGACATTTAATCTCAGGACTCTCATGTGTTATAGGTAGCCATATTGAATTTCGGGAAAATTCTTGAAGTAAAATCAACTGATAACCACTACACAACACAACAGAAGGGAAGTACAAATTTAAACTACTTTATATAACAATTATCTCAAACTATGCAGTGATTAATATTTAAATATCCTAAATAACTCGGAACTCTAGACAATCGTTAACTCTTAAAAAAATTCCCGAGTAATAAAGTGAACATGGTATTTCGACATGAGTGTAAATAGATGCTTAAAAGGAATAAACCACGACCAGCTTGATCATAATAAGCTAAAAGATGGAACAATCAACATTTTCGGTGACAGTAAGGTTAACTATTTGAGAGAACATCAGAATTCTTTTGGCGCAGATAATATCAAATGGTTTGCGAAAAAGGGAGCTAAAATTACAGACGGAATTACATTTATAGAGCGCAACATTAAATCTATTGACGGTAAAAATAACATTGTACTCTTTTGGTACGGAACATGCGATTTTGCAAATTTGAACAGAGTCAATCGACATTTAACGGCCAACTTCAATTCGGCAGATGAAGCATCAAGCTACTTCCAACATCAATTAAACAAACTCTGTCGTCTGTTTTGTAGCAAAGAGTGCAAAGTAATCATTCTAGAGATTCCTCCAATAAGCATTAACCAATGGAATCTTGAACGTTCGACAAACAAACAAGAGGAAATATCCGACATAGAACTGCATGAGCAGATAGGCAAAGTCAATAACCAAATAATATTCTTCAATAAAGAAATATTAGATACTCGCTCTCCAAGATTGGGTCTAGACCTGGAATTCTCAAGGAAAAAGAAAAATAAACCAACTAGGAAATCAATAAACTACAAACTTTTGACCGACGGCATCCACCCAGGAAATGAACTTAGTAAACTCTGGATGTTCAGAATACTAACTACAAGTACAGATTATATAGAATAATTTCAACTATTAAGGAATAAGAATAAAATTTAAAGTTGAACTGGAAGGTAGGGAAGCCCAACCTCCAGCACTTTATCTGTAAATATTTATCGGAAGGTAGGGACACCCAACCTCCACAAACACCAATTCTGTAGTGTCAAACTCACAGCTTTTATGTAGAACAAGTGAATAGAACCATAACAGGCCCGGATCAGAAATCAACGATATTAAATTGTAGTACTGATAGTGATTTGAGTGGACGGTAGGGAAGCCCAACCTCCACAAAGGTTATTGTCAGTCATATATTTTGATAAACGTCAAGGTTAAAATCCAACTCACATATAGTTCAAGATGGAACAGAACACAGAACCAAGAAGAAACATAAATTTCATGCCGTTAACTAGCACACCAGTATCTCAAAAAACAGAAAACAGCAAAAAAAAGGAGCAGACCTGGATCAGACAGTGATGTATGTCCATCTTGCGAAACACAATTAAGACCGGAATCTCCCCAATTAACATGTTCACACTGTGGATTAAATTTTTGTACAAAATGTACAAAAATTACTGAAGAACAACTGAAATTAATCAACATGCCAAGTCTGAATCTTTCGTGGTCATGTCCAACATGCAAATATACTCTTCCAACTCTACTTAGGCTGGACGACTCGATTTCAGAAATCAGAAAAAGTAATGACGAAAGACTATCAAAACTGGAAACCGAGGTAGAAGGCATAGATCATAAAATAGAGGCAAAAACAATTGAAAAAATGAAGCAAACTAAAGAAGAATTAATAGAAGAATTATCCCGTGATCTAACAAAAAAGATTGACATAAGAATCAAAGAACAGGATGATAGGAAAACAAGAAATCATAATTTAATGATATACAATCTAAGTGAATCAATTAGTGAAAATCCAGAAATCAGAAAAGATACAGATATCAAACTAATGACAGAAATAAGCTCATCTCTAGGATTGGATATCTCAATAAAGACAGGATTCAGGATAGGTACAAGAGGTCGCGATAAAACCAGACCCTACAAAATAATTTTAGACAATAAGAAAGATCGACGAAATCTCTTAGTAGAAGCCAAAAACATCAGAGCTAAAGCCCCACCAAACTTGAAACAAGTAATAATAGCGGCTGATTACACCCCACAACAAAGGGAAGAACGAAAAGAATTAATGCAAGAACTTAACACAGCAAGACTTACCAACAAAGACGCTAAAATACGTGACGGAAAAATAATTTATGGAGATAAATCTAGGGAAGAAACAAAATATCATGAGAAAGCAGCAAATGTGAAAAGAATCACTGAACAAACATCAAGGAAAACATTAGCAGACCAAATTCCAATTAAAAAAACTATCGATACAAACTTACTAAGTGAGACCGTAGCAAATTACATGGACATAACATTGTTAAACACAGATTCTACAGTCATCGGAGGTATAACGTCTGAAAATTTCACAGAAGAACCTACATCACCAGATGTAAAAAGAGCATAGGATGGCAGTTTTATTTTTAAAAATGTAAATAAAAAGGATAATGTATATAACAATATTGAAATCAGTCATATGAACAACCTCAAAATTATCTACACGAATGCAGACACACTCACAAACAAGTTAGACGAACTCAAAATGATAGTCGAAGAAAAAGACCCTGACGTTGTGGCAATAACAGAAACACATCCAAAATCAAAATTATTTGAACTTGACATTTCAACCTTCATTATCAAAGGGTATCAAAATTACATGAATCAGGAAGACTCCGGTAGAGGAGTAATCATATATATCAGAGACAATATCAATAGTTCAAATGTGGAATTTAAAAGTGACAAAATCGAATCAATCTGGACAAAAATAAAATTAAATACGAAAGACAACATGCTTATAGGTTGTATCTATAGAAGTCCAAATTCTCCAAACAATTCAATGTTGGAACTTGGTAAACTACTAAAAGAGGCTTGTTCATACGGCTGCTCTCACTTATGTATAATGGGAGATTTTAACTTTAAAGAAATCAACTGGGATAAAGGAGATACAAATACAAATGAAACCCACCCAGCTAACATATTTTTAGAACAAATAAGAGACAACTTCTTGACACAACACGTCAAGAAAGCTACTCGATACAGGAACAATAATACACCTTCAATACTAGACCTTGTACTAACAAACGAAGAAAACATGATAGATGAAATTATCCATTTACCAGGTCTAGGTAAAAGCGACCATGAGATACTAGAGATAAAATTCTCATGCTACACAACAAGGGTGAATAAAATAACAAACAAAAGAAATTATTTTAAAGGAAACTATATCAAAATTGGTGAAGAGATTTCATCAACTGACTGGGACTCAGTGCTCGACGGAAATATTAATATATCATGGGACTCCTTAGCCGATAAACTTAACAAATTCATGGATGATCATATACCAGTGTGCAAGGAGAACCCACGATATGGAAATAAACTTCCGTTCATAGACAGAGACACCAAAGAAATACTGAACCAAAAACATAGGAAATGGAAAAAATATATTCACTGCAAAACAAACGATAACTTCGAGAAATTCAAATCAGCAAGAAACAAAGCAACAGACGCAATAAAACAAGCAAAATACAACTACGAAAAAGACCTATCTTCAAAAATAAATCTAAACAGTAAACTATTCTGGAACTATGTTAGAAAAAATGGTAAAACAATGTCAACCATTGGGAACCTACATGACAACGAAGGCAACATTATAGAAAATGACCAAGAACGTGCAAACATTTTCAACGACTACTTTGCAAGTGTCTTTAATGCAAATAGGAGTTCCATACTACCTACATTTCAAGAAAGAGAATATGTTAGCGTCCTAAACAATATTGACTTCACTGAAGAAACTGTTATGAATACAATTAAAGAACTGAACTCCAACAAATCCCCGGGACCAGATGGATTACATCCAAAACTCATAGTAGAATGTAAAGAACAACTATTAAAACCATTGACACGGATCCTTAACAAATCAATGATCAACGGGGAATTACCAAAACAATGGAAAAAAGCAAATGTCACTCCAATATACAAATCAGGAAATAAACACAAACCAGAAAATTACAGACCAATAAGCATAAGCTCCATTTGCTCAAACATAATGCAGAAAATCGTTAAAAAATCCATTACTGAGCACATGATTAAAAACAATTTATTTTCTAAACACCAATTTGGATTCATGAAAGGGAAATCATGCCCACTACAATTACTAGAAGCATTAGAAGAATGGACAACAGCCCTTGACAATGGTGACGAACTAGACATTTTATTCTACGACTTCAGGAAGGCTTTCGATACGCTACCACATAATAAACTGCTTCAAAAGATAGAAGCCTATGGCATCAAGGGAAAAGTCTTAGCTTGGATTAAAGACTTCCTATCAAATAGGACACAAGAAGTTGTCATCAACACTACACATTCAAATGAAGTACCAGTTATAAGTGGAGTACCCCAAGGGAGTGTCCTGGGACCAACTCTTTTCCTAATATACATCAATGATCTCCCTGAGGTCGCAGAAACTACAGTCAAACTATTCGCAGATGACACCAAAACATATAACATTGTCAACTGTCAAGAGGACCATGATCTTCTCCAAAGAACTACAGACCAATTTAGTGACTGGTCACATACATGGGACCTCGAATTCAACTCAAAAAAATGCAAAAGACTACATCTGGGAAATAATCCACAAACAGGAGACTACTTCATGAAAGGCAGGGACTTAAGCCGAGAAGCTATCACAAATGTAGAAGAAGAAAAAGACCTGGGAGTCATCGTAGACAAGAATCTAAAATTTCATTCACATATTACATCGAAAATAAAAATTGCAAACAGAAACCTAGGAATCATCTTCAGAACCTTCACTTACATGGATAAAACTATATTTCTACATTTATACAAATCGTTGGTCAGACCCCATCTGGAGTATGCGAGTACAGTATGGTCACCACATCTGAAAAAACACCAAATTGCCATCGAAAATGTCAAAAGAAGAGCAACAAAGCTCTTATCGAAAATTCAACTACTTTCATATACTGACAGACTAAAATATCTAGGAATTCCTTCACTAGAATACAGGAGAACAAGAGCGGATATGTTGCAAGTCTTCAAAATACTCAATAAATATGATTCAACTTCGAAAGAGGATTTCTTAACACTTTCAAAATACTCAAGAACAAGAGGAAACAGTCTTAAACTATTCAAAAAACAACCGAATTCGGACCTGAGAAAAAATGCATTCAGCATAAGGATAGTGGACCCTTGGAACTCACTCCCCAACGAAGTCGTAACAGCACCCAGTATAAATGCCTTTAAAAATAAACTAAACAAACATTGGATCAAGCACCCATCCAAGTTCAACCCACGCTGCCACTTGTCAACAAATACAAGTAGTAATGTAACGCACACAAGAGATGGACCATTAGAAGCCATAGGCTTTCGTTAGGTCTCGGAACCGTAAGTAACCGTAAGTAATAGAAGTGCTTTGATTATAGATGTATACTACCTGGTGCTGTTGTGGGCCTGAAGTTACCGCGATATAAACACTTGCTGATGAAGCCGCATTCTAAACATGTCTAACCCGAATAATCATTCTTCTTCGCAGAGTTGTCGTTCCTGTATAATGAAGGCACTCACATGTATACATGAACGTATAAGAGAAGGTTAGACGGAGGGTAAATATGTAGGTAGCTCCATAGGCTATTTGCTTGAACTTGTGAACTTAAATCAATTATTTCATATATTCTCAATCAACGACATAAACGCGGAAAGAAAATTGTGTTAGTTTGCAATGACAAAGAGTACTGTACAACGTTGTTTGACTGCAAGGACATGTATTGAAAATGAAAGTACAAAGTGCTTCATATGTTAAAAATAGATAAAGATTTTTTATTTCGAAAATTGCTTATATATATATATACTTTATAGAACCTACACTGATGGAGGATTATTCTCTTCTCTGTCCAATATGCATTGAAACGTTTAGGTCACCGAGGTTATTTAAAGAATGTGGACACAGTTTTTGTGAACAGTGTTTGTTTACGTATGTGACAACGTTGAAGGATAAAGGGGAACTGGGGTCAACATTCCCTTGTCCCGTGTGTAGACATGAAGTACCTGCCCCATCGAATAAGGACGTATCATCTATGGCATGGGTTCAGATATTTCCCGCAAATGAAGATGTTATCGAAAAACTCTCGAAAATACATATGAAAAAAGATGATGAATTGGGAAAAAAGTCGACAATATTTTGTGACCCGTGTACCGCCGAAAATGAACAAAATAGAGCGATTAAATTCTGCACTAATTGCCAGGAACATCTGTGTAAAGATTGTATCGCTGTACATAGAAAGTATAAGGTATTTAATGGCCATAAGTTGTCGGAAATAACAAAGGTAAAATTATTCAACAAAAGCACTGATCTTGGTGTGACAACATGTGAAAAGCACATTGACAGAGATGTTGAGGTTTACTGTCTGAGACATGATATTTATTGTTGTTTTAAGTGTTTAACAAAGAGTCACGAGGGATGTACAGGGCTGAAAGAAATATGCGAGATGGAGACAACAGCGCAAACAATGATGAACGCCTTTAAAAAGAAACTTGAAATCGCAGAAAAACACTTAGAAAACCTGGTGTTATCGAGTAAGACAATCATCTCTGATCTTCCAAAAAACGGACAAAAGATGATTGATAAGTTAAAGGAATTACAAGACAAGATATTTTCAGCTATAGATGATATGATAAAAAACGTAGTGGCGGAGACGAAACAACAATTACTTGTTCTTGAAGCAGAAGTAGCAGTGAACATTGATAAAATGGAGGAAATAAAAGTACGATGCCAGAATGTTAAGGAAAAGATAGACGTTGTAAGTGAATATGGTCTTCCTGTTCATAAGGTTTTCACACAGAAATCAATTTCTAAAGAATATCTTAAGATTGAGGAAGATATATATACAGAAGAAAAAACAATGGAATTATTTGATTTTGGTTTTGAAGGACAACATCGCCTTCAGCAATTATACAGTGAACTGACGAAATGTAAAGAGGAACAAGTAATCGTTGTCCGACAACCATGTTACTTCCTTAGATATGAAGATGTAGTGCACAAGACTAGGAATATAATCATAAGAACAGAAGAGCATTCCATAAGGCTGCTGTCAAACTGTTCTCCTACATATACAGGATTAACCGTGATAAACGATACACACCTCTTCCTGTGTGATAACGGTGGTTGCAGTACAGTTTGCGGTCATGTCTGTTTGTACCATATCGAGAATAACATGGCAATGAAACTGAAGATGAACAATCCTTTCAGTGCAGCTGTACTACAGTACAACCTATCTAATGTTGCTGTCAGCGTGCCAGGTGATAAAAAGATACATATTGTCTCAATCAAAGATGATAAACTGACAATAGAAAAGACATTTGAATGTGACAAACCGCCATACAGCCTAATCAGTCTAGATAACGGACATGTTGGAGTAACCTGGAACTCTCCACCATCATTCAATATCGTAGATATGAGCGGTAATGAGATAAAAACAGTGAAAACGTTCACACAGGATTCAACAGGTAGAAAGTTCAAAAATTTCCGGTATGTTGCTGTTGATGAGTTAAGATCCCACATTGTCCAGCCTTGTAATGAAGGCCATGTAGTATATTGTTTTGATTTTTCGGGAAATCCCGTATTCAAATATGAAGATCAGGAGCTTCGATCCCCATGTGGAGTGGATATAGACAACAATGGACTAATATATGTTTGTTCAAATGGTAATAACACACTTCATGTACTGACACCATCAGGTCGTAAATTAAAGGTGGTTAAAGTAGTAGTTAAAGGCTCTAAAGTTATCATTTTCGATAAGAGACGAGAGAGAATTTGGTTAACGGGTGCTACAAAAAACAATGATGAAGCCTGTAAAGTTCATCTCCTGTCATTAAGACCTGACAATTACCAAACATTATCTGTGTTTAGCTCCTTGAATATAGCCAATACTTAGAATAAGATTCCGAAAGTACACAGAATAAATGTTTTAGATGTTTAGAAGAAAATCTGAAAATTAGAGTGGCACACCATTTGGATTCATGCAAAATTCTGGTTTCCATGTCAACCAAAGGAAAAAACTTGTGAAAACTTAAAAAATCTTCTCCTCTGAAAGGGTCTGGCCGATTCTCAAATAATCTTGTAGAAATGTTCCTTGGATGACCTTCTATCAGATTCCTTCAAGCCATGTTGATTGGTCAAGAAACATGGCCTTTATAATAAGGGGGCGGGGCTATTTTGCCTTATATGGCTATTGTGGAAACTTAAAAAATCTTCTTCTCAAAAAGTGTCAGGCCAATTTTCAAATAAATTTGTAGAAATGTTCCTTGGGTGACCCTCTATCAGATCCCTTCAAGCCATGTTGATTGGTTGAAAAACATGACCGCCAGGGAGTGGGGCTAGTTTACCTTATATGGCTATAGTGAAAACTTTAAATATCCTTTCCTCCGAAAGTGTCAGGCCGATTTTCAAATAATTTTGCAGAAACATTCCTTGGGTGACACTCTACAAGATTCCTTTAAGCCGTAGTGGTTGGTAAAAAACATGGCCACCAGCGGGCAGGGCTGTTTGGAGATTTGATTTTTGCCTTATGGCCGTGGAGCGATACTGGCCCTCTTGGGCCTCTTGTTATGAACATTGCACAAGACTATCGGACATAGCTGATGATTATATAGTTGTAGTTTACATGGATGAAAATGCAATTGTAATGACCTTATATGATTATCAAAACAATAGCAACCTTTCTTTGTGAACTGCAATTTTACTTGTTAATAACAAACGTGAATCGTCCCTTTTTAGATCACCTGCGCTGAAAGCATGTATGTGATCTCTTCTGATCACACTTCTTAACCAATGGACTAATTTCAAAATAATATTACAGGAATGTTTCATAGATTTTGTCCGAAAATCAAATTAAATCAGGCTCCTGGTGTTTTCTAGTTTAACCATGTGTCTTTTTTTTTTACTATAAGTTACCAAGGTTAAGGTCATAGGAATTGCCATGATTGCTTTAATTTTGTGAAATTAAGTCTTTCATAGTTATAAATAAATAATCCTTATGAGCCATTTTAGCTTTCCTCACAATAATTTCAAACTTTGACTACTGCTGGTATGTTCTATGAAGGTTTGTTAATAACTGTTAGGCTACATGTAAATTGTATTGCTTTGCATTGTGCTTAAATAACTTGGAGGCTCATGCTAGTGACAAGTCACAAACAATAGATCCACTTCCTGCAAAGTTGTGTTTTACTTAATATTCTGATAACATTATTATTGAAATAATAATTATTCAAAGCAGAAACAAGAGGCATTATCATTAAGTTTACACTTGCATTTTAAGTTAACCATTTCACACATTTAAATGCATCTGCTGCAGAAACGTTTTAAAAACATTGTAGCAAAAGAAGAATATGCTCCTTTTGTCACAATGTTTTCATCTCTATTGAATAAATGTGTGGCACTCCGCGAAAACCAATTAGAATGAAGATATTTATGACCAGTGTAGATCCAGATCAGCCAGTGCATCTGAACAGTCTGATCTGCATGCACTATTTGTTGATAAGCCATAGAAGGTTTCAAAAACCTTCTGTAATTGAGCACTATCCATTTGTATCCTTAGTATGTATGACTATGTGCAGGGCTTCAGGCAGGTATTTTCCACACATGTTAACCCTTTCCCACATATAACAATTTTGCAGCAAAAGACTTTGAAAACATATTGACAAGTTGACAACAATTTGAAAAATCTCAATAAATGAGGGTCCAGCTATTAAAAAGAGTTAAAAACATTGTGGCAAAAGGAAAAATCGCTCATTTTGTCACAGTGTTCTTAAAAGTCGCCTGTAGCGGAGGCATCAGAAAGCGTCTGTATGTGGGAAAGTGTTAATTATTACCTAAAGGTTGATTTTCTTGGAGTACCACTTAACTGTACTTTGGTTAAGAGATTTTTCCTTTTTTTAGATTTGTTCAAAGCCATTTGCCACAGATACTTTTGGTATGTGGGAAAGTGTTATAAGCTTTGTTTTTCTTTATTATGGTTTTCGAGATGTGGGAAGGTTACAGCCAGTTGTCTGAGAATAAATTAATGTTGTACAGAGTACTGGTGAGAGAAATGCAGGAACAGCATGATAGAGCCGTTCCACTAGAAAACCAACATTATGGACACTGCGTAATGTATCGACCCAGATCAGCTTGCACACTATAGAGGTATAGAGTAATGATTCCTGAAACAGAAAAACCACAGGAGGCGAAAAGTGTCCGTCCGGGTTATCCAGCGTAGCATGCTTAGGCTGATCTGGGTCGATACTTTACGCAGAGTCCACAATGTTGGTTTTCTCATGGAACAGCTCATATGTGAAATAACAGCCGTGATATGCGAGTAATCAAACTACCTTTGACAACGGTGTTCTACTCTAATCAGTAGATCTTTGTTTTAGCTACTTATTTGAATCAAGATTATTCTAAGCAGCAGCCCCAACAAAGTGTTTGGTTGAGATATTACAAACATCAGTTGGTCAAGTTATGATATTTTGCTGCTAGACTCAACAGCACACATGTGGTACATGTTGTTTATTTTTGTAAAAAAAAAGTGTGTTTGTTTATTTCAATTCTAACTCTGCCCTTATAATCTTTGTGAAAAGTTGAAATGTTTAAATTTTACAGATAAAGGTGCTGAACTCCAGAATATAGATATTATAGTCAAAGTTTAAAACTGTTCAAAAGTTGTCTTCAAATATTAGAATCATAATTCTGGGTTAACCTTTCCCTCATACGACAATTCTGCAGCAGACGACTTTGAATGTATTTTGTCAAAACATAGAAAATCTCCATAATTGAATGGATAACCTATGACAAAAAGTGGGAAACATTGTGGCAAAAGGAGAAATTGCATGTTTTGTGCAATTTATTCTTTTGTCACTATGTTTTCAAAAAGCAGTCTGCTGCAGAGGCGTCGGAAAGCGTCTATATGAGGGAAAGGGTTCAAATCAGAGTAATAATTTCACTTTCCAGGACCATAAACATCTAAATATTGATTGTTTATGCTTCATTTTTACTGGGTAGACATGCCCAGGAAGTCAAATTTTGTACATTTTCATGACTTTCAATTGACATATTTTCAACATTTACTGACAAAATAGTTTTGAACTTCTTATTACTTACTTTGTTTTCACTATTAGCAATATTTGCAGAAGTTTCAACCTTTCAAAATGTTGATCAGCACCTTGTTTACATCATATTCATACAGAGGAGGAAGTATTAGTGTACATTTTAAGTCATTAAAACTTTATTTGCTAACAAACGTCTCTCTTTGTTTATTGGTCATTTGAGCATGTGCTTAGCATGGAAACTGTTGTGTCTAGAAACTGTTGTGTCGATTGTTTCTTTATTCATTACATACTTTTAGAATATTCGGTTCCAATTATAACGTTTCACCAGAATATGCAGTTTTTAGCTCACCTGAGCTTTGCTCAAGGTGAGTTATTGTGATCGCCTTTTGTCCGGCGTGCGTCGTCCATCAACTTCTTCTCCTCAGTAACTAGTGGGTCAATTGGGATGAAATTTCACAGAAAACATCCTCTCAATGACCTCACCAGATTTCCTTCAAATTTTTGGGATCCATGTAGAATTCTGGTTTCCATGGCAACGAAATGCAAAAAAACCTCCCAAACTGGTTGGCAGATTTTCAAATAATTATGTAGAAATGTTCCTTGGATGACCCTCTATGAGATTCCTTCAAGCCATGTTGATTGGTCGAACAACATGGCCGCCAGGGGGGGGGGGGGGGCTATTTTGCCTTATATGGCTATAGATCTTCTTCTCCGAAAGTGTCAGGCCTATTTTCAAATAATTTTGTAGAAATGTTCCTTGGATGACCCTCTATCTGATTCCTTCAATCCATGTTGATTGTAAAAAACATAGCCGCCAGGGGGCCGGGGCTTTTTTGCGTTATATGGCTATAGTGAAAACTTAAAAAATCTTCTCCTCCGAAAGTGTCGGGCCGATTTCCAAATAGTTTTGTAGAAATGTTCCTTGGATGACCCACTTTCAGATTCCTTTAAGCCATGTTGAATGGTCAAAAAACATGGTGACCCTCTATCAGATTCCTTCAAGCTAAGTTGATTGGTCGGAAACTATGGCTGCCAGGGGGCGGGGCTTATATGGCTAAAATGAAAAAAAATAAATCAGGTGAGCGATGGCCCTCTTGTTATATTTTGTCTGCAACGAAAACATCTGCAGCTGAAACTGCGATTTCAACATTTAGAATGTAATGTCTTTATTCTTTTATTCTACATGCACAGATTCTCCAGAGGAAGTATAACACTTTCTAGGATGTCATTATCGACCATTTCTTGAACAACAGACATTTCTGCTTCAGTTTCTACAAGTTCCTTTTTAGCTCACCTGAGCACGAAGTGCTCAAGGTGAGTTATTGTGATGGCCTTTTGTCCGGCATGCGTCGTGCAATGTGCGTCGTCAGTCATCCGTCAACTTTTTCTCCTCAGTAACCAGTGGGTCAATTGGGATGAAACTTCACAGAAAACATCCTCACATTGACCTCACCAGAATTCCTTCAATTTTTTGGGATCCATGCAGAATTCTGGTTTCCTTGGCAACGAAATGAAAAAAAACTTTTAAAATCTTCTTCTCCAAAACTGGTTGGCATTTTTTCAAATAATTTTGTAGAAAGGTTCCTTGGATGACCCTCTATCAGATTCCTTCAAGCATATTGATTGGTCGAAAAACATGGGCACTAGTGGGCGGGGCTATTTTGCCATATATGGCTATTGTGAAAACTTAAAAAATCTTCTCCTGAAAGTGTCAGGCTGATTTTCAATTTTTGTTTATAGAAATGTTCCTTAAGTGACCCTCTATCAGATTCCTCCAAGCCATGTTGATTGGTCGAAAAACATGGCCACCACAGGGCGGGGCTACTTTGCCTTATATGGCTATAGTGAAAACTTAAAAATTCATCTCCTGAAAGTGTCAGGCCGATTTTCAAATAATTTTGTAGAAATGTTACTAAGGTGACCCTCTATCAGACTTCTTAAAGCCATGTTGAAAAACATGGGCGCTACAGGGCGGAGCTATTTTGCCTTATATGGTATTATTGAAAACTTAAAAAATCTTCTCCTGAAAGTGTTTGGCTGATTTTCAAATATTTTTGTAGAAATATTGCTAGGGTGACCCTCTATCAGATTCCATCAAGCCATGTTGATTGGTCAAAAACTATGGCCGCCAGGGGGGCGGGGCTTATATGGCTAAAGCGAAGAAAAAAAATCAGGTGAGCGATCCAGGGCCATCATGGCCCTCTTGTTTAGCTCACCTGTGCACGAAGTGCTCAAGGTGAGCTATGGTAATCACATTTTGTCCGGCGTCCATCTGTCGTTCGTCATGCGTTGTCAACAATTGCAGTGTTAACACTCTACAGGCTAAATTTTGCATCTTATATTCATGAAAGTTTATTAGAACATTCATCTCCATCACATCTTGGACAAGTTCGAAACTGGACCATATGAGGTCAAACACTAGGTCTCAATGCCAAATTGAAGGGAAATCGTAACACTCTGGAGGCTACATTTTTAACTTGAGCATGTTGAAACTTTGTCAGAATATTGGTCTTGATGATATTTAGATCAAGTTCGAATATGGGCCATGCTGGGTCAAAAAGTAAAAACTAGGTCACTAGGTCAAATTAAAGGAAAATATTGTTATCACTCTAGAAGCTTGCTTCAGCAATTTGAGATTTTTTCAGAATGTTTGTCTTATTGATATCAAGGTCAAGTTTGAATATGGGTCAGAAACTAGGTCAGTAGGCCAAATTGAACTTGAGCATGTTGAAACTATCAGAATGTTTTTCTTAATGATATGTAGGCAAAGTTCTAATTTTGGTCATGTCTGTTCAAAAACTAGGTCACTAGGCCAAATTGAAGGAAACGCTTGTTTACACTGTATAATCCACATGTTTTGCTTCAGCAGCTTACCATTTTGTGAGAATGTTTATTTTAATGATATCTAAGCCAAGTTTGAATATGGGTCATGCCGGGTCAAACACTAGTTCACTAGGCTCAATTGTAGTAACCTTTTTTTATACGCCCGTTTTGAAAAAAACGGATCGTATTATAGTTTTACCTTCGGCGTACGCGCGGGCGTCGTCCAGTATGTTGTCAGCTCAATAACTAATGAAGCCTTTGTCCAATTATCACCAAATTTGGTCAGAATGCGTATTGGGATAATATCTCGGACAAGTTCGATAACTAGCCATATCGCTTTAGTTAATCAAGAGTTATTGCCCTTTTATTAAAGAAATTACCTAAAATTGGTCTAGTCAGCTCAATAACTTTAGAAGCCCTTGGCCGATCATCACCAAATTTGGTCAGAATGTGTATTTGGATAATATCTCGAACAAGTTCGATAACTAGCCATATCGCTTTAGTCAATCGAGAGTTATCGCCCTTTAATTATAGAAATTACCCCAAATTGGTCTTGTCAGCTCAATAACTTTAGAAGCCTTTGTCCAATCATCACCAAATTTAGTCAGAATGTGTATTGCCATAATATCTCGGACAAGTTCGATAACTTACCTCGTCACTACACACTTATGTCCCTCGAAATGGCCAAAACTGTACTAACAGTGTCTGCTCTCTAAATTTGCCTGATGTACAACCAATTATCCCTATACTTAATAGGTCTCAAAAAAACAGGACGTTCGTATTTTGTGAATTTGGCGCTCTTGTTAACACTCTGGAGGCCTCATTTGTTTGCTTCAGCAGCTTAGATTCGAATATGGGTCATATTAGGTGAGAAACTAGGTCAGTAGGCCATATTGAAGGGAAATATTGTTAACACTGAAGGCTGCATTTTTCACACTTGCATGTTGAAACTTTACTAGAATGTTTGTATGTAGGTCAAGTTCGAATATTGGTCATGTCTTTCCAAAAACTAGGTCACGAGGCCATTTGGGTCATATTGGGTTAAAACTAGATCACTAGGCCAAATTGAAGGAAAATATTGTTAATACTCTGGAGGCCGTATTTTTACCATGAGCAAGTTGAAACTTTGTCGGAATTTTTGTCTTGGTGATATCTAATTCATGTTCGAATATGGGCAATATCAGCTTAAAAAAATTGATCAGAAGGCCAAATGAAGGACAATCTTGGTAACACTCTGGAGGTTGCATTTTGAATATTTGTCAGAATAATTGTCTTGATGTGTTTTGCATTAGATATCACAATGCATAAGTCATGTGAGCGATGTAGGCCCTCGTGTTTCCTTTTAGAATGCTTAAATTGGATGCTTCATCTGACTTTTGTCTTTCTAGGAGAGCTTGTTCACTTTTAACTTTCAGTTCTATAATGGATTGCTCCATTTCCAGCCTTTCCTTTTGTTCAATTATATTGATCGGGCCCTTGTCGCTTATACTTTTGCTTTCTTTTTGGAAGAAAATTTCGCTTACTCTACTCGAACATCTGGATCTGGACTTGCTTGATGTGAAATAGCACTTGTTTTAATTGTGACTTTGAAGAAGGGTATTTGTTTTCGTCTGCCTCAACATCTTTCAAGTCAAACTGTAAAGTGGGTGACACATGTAGTTCCAGATCAGTGGTTGTTTAGACTTTCTACTTACAAAAATAACAAAAGTAGAAGCGCCAAGGGCCCGTTTCAATATAATTGAACAAGATCAAAAGCTAAAGATGGAGCAATCCATTAAAGAACTGAAAGTTAAAAGTTAACTAGAAAATTAGCCATTTGTTGGAAATAGTTGACAAACTTTTTGTAAAAAGCTAATTCTCTTCTATCCAAAGGATTTCTATAATCTTCTCCTACAGTAACATTCACTCCTCGTTCCATGATGTTTAACCCTTTTCCAGTTGAAGAGTTGAAGACACATTTTGAAGCATCTTGTGCAGATCAAATGAAATTGAATTATGAAAACATTGCGACAAATGGAGAAATTGCACACAATGATCAATTTCTGCTTTTTAGCTCACCAGAGCACGAAGTGATCAATGGTGAGTTTTTGTGATCGCCTTTTGTCCGTCGTTCGTTGTCAACATGTGATTGTTAACACTCTAGAGGCAACATTTTGCAATCGATCTTCATGAAAGTTTATTAGAATATATATCTCCATCAAATCTAGGCCAAGTTCGAAACTGGGTCATGTGGGATCACAAACTAGGTCACTAGATCAAATTTAAGGAAAATCTTGTTAACACTCTGGAAGCCACATTTTAAACTTGAGCATGTTAACACTTTGTCAGAATGTTTGTCTTAATGATATCTAGGCCAAATTCAAATATGGGTCATGTCCGGTCACTAGGCCAAATTTAAGGAAAATCTGGTTAAAACTCTGGAAGCCACATTTTTGGCTTGAGTATGTTGAAACTTTGTCAGAATGTTTGTCTTAGTGATGTCTAGGCCAAGTTTGAATATAGGTCATGTCAGATCAAAAACTAGGTCACTAGGCCAAATTTAAGGAACATCTTGTTAACACTCTGGAAGCCACATTTTAAACTTGAGCATGTTAACACTTTGTCAGAATGTTTGTCTTAATGATATCTAGGCCAAATTAAAATATGGGTCATGTCCGGTCACTAGGCCAAATTTAAGGAAAATCTGGTTAAAACTCTGGAAGCCACATTTTTGGCTCGAGTATGTTGAAACTTTGTCAGAATATTTGTCTTGATATTATCTAGGCCACGTTCAAATATGGGTCATATCTGGTCAAAAACAAGGTCACTTGGCCAAATTGAAGAAGAATCTTGTTAACACTCTGGAAGCCGCATTTTTGGCTTGAGCATATTGACACTTTGTCAGAATATTTGTCTTAACGATATAACGATAGGCTAAGTTTAAATATGGTCGAGTCAAAAACTAGGTCACTAGGTCAAATTGTAGAACAATCTAGTTAACACTATAGAGATCGCATTTTTGACTTGAGCAGCTTGACATTTTGTCAGAAAGTTTGTCTTGATGATATTGCCATTGACGCTGAAAGAGTTAAGTCTTTAAAAATAGCCCATTCTCAGGTGAGCGATTCCAGGGCCTTATGGCCCTCTTGTTTCATGTAATGTTTTCAACTCTATTAAATAATCATACTTTCATTTATAAAAAATTCAATTGTTTGGCATAGATGTTTTTAAAATCGTCTACTGCAGATGTGTTTGTTGTATGTAGTACAGTGTTATATAGTGACCTACTTAACATGCAACACATTATGAAGACACTCTATGTTCAGAGGACTAGATAAGAGGGAGTGAAAATGTCTTTTTCCCACAATATTTCTCTTATTACTTAACCAAATCCTATCGTGTTGGTACTCAAGGGAATCGTATTACTGAGACGATTCTTTTGAGTACCCACAACATAGGGTTTGAATGTCAAATAAGGATTTTCGCACATGAAAAATGCTCCTTATCTAGATGTCTGTATGTTAATGAAAGAATAATTTTTGGACAAAATTTAAAACATTGTGGCAAAAGGGGAAATTGCTTATTTATAGTCTCCTTATGCCATATTGTTTTCAATAGCGAATTCTGAAAGGGCATCAGAAATAGTCTGTATGTGGGAAAGGGTTTACTTCAGGGACAGAGTCTTCAGATAGTGTCTACATGTGGGAAATGCCTTATAGTAGTCCTACATAAAAAGACATCGCATTTGCTCATATTTAGATCACCTGAGCCAAAGGCTCAAGGTGATCTATTCTGATCACTCTCTGTCCGTTGTCCTTCCGTCGTTAACTTTTTGCTTTAAACAGTATCTCCTCCTTAATCACAAGACCAATTTCATTCATAGCATTCAGGTGGCATCAGAAAAGGGGGTTAAATTAGCTTAAAGCTTCAAATTCTTATTAAAGTTTTCATCTGATTTCAAGATAGTTTAGCAGAAATGTTCCTTTATTGACACTGTACATAATTTGTTCAAGCCATATTGATTTGTTGAAAAAGATCGCTGCCAGGCGGCATCAGGACAGGAGTAAAATGAACGTTTAGCTTTAAACAACATCTCCTCTAAAACCTCTTAAACCAATAAAATAATATCAACCAAAATCCAAAGAAATGTTCCTTTGGTGGTCCTTTACTTATTTGCAGTTAATTGCCACTCTTGCTACTACACTATAAATCAGGTGATCGATTTAGGGCCATCTTGGCCCTCTTGTTCATTTAGTTATTATTCTGCAAACGCGGTTGCACAATGAATGACAGATGATAAAATCAAAGCACTCAAAGTGCTGCCAGCAAGGGGCTAACTGCAGATCACAGAGTACATTAGGACAAGGATTTACCGATCCTTTTTTTTTTTCATCACATACACTTGACAAGAAGACCTTGTTATGTCTGTTAATTGAATAATATTTGAGTTGAATGCACACTATTGTATAGAACGGGGGTCTATGGCAAACAGCTTTATTTGACTGGCGGTATTTCACACTGGTTGTTGCATAATTAACACACTCATTGATGCATTAATCCCAATGCATGCTATATCAAAATAAAAAAAACGCTGCATAACAGTGATAACTATATTGAAATTCCAATTAAAATATCAAAGCAAAAGATAAACAATCTGTATCTGTTTTTTTTTTTTTAAATTATATACTACTTTTAAAATTAACATGATTCATTTTATAAACACAAGAATATTTACACTGTGCTATAATAGAACAACAATGAATGGTCTGTGTCTGGAGATTATTTTACAGTAAACTACGTTTACACAAAATAAACCAAATTGTAAGGGGTCAGTATAGCATGGCTTTATACAGTCACAGTCACAGCTGCCTCAATTCATCCATAACATAGGTGAACAAATACATGCACTTTTTGTTTAATTCTTTCAAATTCTTACAAAGTGAGAATATTCAATGAGTAGGTTGTAGAAGTTGTTGATCTGAGGGTACTTATAGATCGTTGGTGGTACTTTGTACTCTGTGGTGTTTTTCACGATACCTAATTTCTATTGATAGTTATACAGTTCTAATGATTTCGCACCACGATGCGAATTAATATTGAAATTATAAACATAAGGGTCGTGGTGTGTATGTGTACAACATTAAATGAAGGAACAGCTGAATAGCTTAGTAGAATATGTAATGCTACAACAATTAACATGACATAGAAATGCATGGGTTATATAGAAATATGTTACACTAAGAGATGCCGCTTTGAGTGGATACACTTTCATTCATGAGTCCATTTGTTAAGACAATATACACAACACTCTCCCCTTAAAATGTAAATTCATCATTTTAAATTCAATTTGAAATCACAATTATAATACACCTGATGAACGTTTGCGGAACTGCTTAAATTTGTTCCGATTGTGATTAGCCATTAAGTCCCAATGTCCACGATGACCTCAATTAACATAATAATTAGCATTTATAGCGATACAAAATCCCAACCTCGTCGCCAGTTTGCGGTGTATGCGTACAGCATTAAATGATGAAGCAATCATATAGCCTAGCAGAATATTTAAAACTACAAAGATTAACATGGAATACATGGGTTATATAGAAATATGTTACACTAAGAGGCGTGGCCTTGAGTGGATATACTTTCATTCATGAGTTAGTTGCGATTAAGACAATATACACAGCACTCTGCCCTTTCAAGTGTAAAGTCATCAATTCAAATTCAGTTTATGAATGACACCTGAAGAAAGAAAGCACATATTGCATGTTGCGCTTGATCAAGTCATGTTGACAGCGTAGAAGAAATGCATTTTATTTGTTAATCATGTAATTCGTATACTTTAACATAACAATTCTGTCGAGTTCTTTCTTTAGGGTCAGTGATGTCAAATCAAATCTTCTCCTCCGAAAGTGTGAGGCCGATTTTCAAATAATTTTGTAGAAATGTTCCTTGGTGGACCCTCTATCAGATTACTTCAAGCCAAGTTGATTGGTCGAAAAACATGGCCGCCAGAGGGCGGGGCTATTTTGCCTTATATGGTTATAGTGAAAATTTAAAAAATCTTCTCCTCTTCTCTTCTTCAGTGTCTGGCCGATTTTTAAATAATGTTGTAGAAATGTTCCTTGAGTGACCCTCTATCAGATTATTTCAAGCCAAGTTGATTGGTCGAAAAACATGTCTACCAGGGGGCGGGGCTATTTTGCCTTATATGGCTATAGTGAAAACTTAAAAAATCTTTTCCGAAAGTGTTCGGCCAATTTTCAAATAATTTTGTAAAAATGATCATTGGAAGACCCTCTATCAGATTCCATCAAGCCGTGTTGATTGGTCGAAAACTGGCCGCCAGGGGGCGGGGCTATTTTGCTTTATATTGCTATAGGGAAAACTTAAAAAATCTTCTCCGAAAGTGTCGGGCTGATTTTCAAATAATTTTGTAGAAATGTTCCTAGGGTGACCCTCTATCAGATTCCTTCAAGCAATGTTGATTGGTAAAAAAAACTTGGCCATCAGGGGGCGTGGCTGTTTGCAGATTTAATTTTTGCCTAATGGCCTTGGAGTGATATTGGCCCTCTTGGGCCTCTTGTTAAAAAATATTCCACAGATCAACCTCTTTCATTGACATTATATACGATCTGCAACTACCAAGATATTTTCATGAACCCGAGATGGTGTTCAGAAACGCAGAGCTGATATAGAAAGACAGATATGAAGTAATTCAATGCCGACATTGTAAAATACTAGTCTAGTTTCCAGTCTCAAAATGATTTCGCCTACTATAGCAATTGGCTCGAACGAGCCCCTTGCTAAAAACTGAATTTTAACTTGCCACTATCGTTCACGATTATCACAAAATACATTCTTACATGGCAAATAATCGCTGAATAGAAGAGGTCAATCTCGATTATCCTCAATAGAATGTTAAAGACACGAAACGTTTAAGCGAGACAAAAGAAGCATCCAGTAATCGTTTGCAATTCTAACACTACTTGTTCTATTCTTCACAGAAAAAATTATGACATGGCATCCATTTTTCACTTAATTACGTCAATTGGAAAGGTTCATTATGCCCACATACTTATTTGTTGTTCACTGGTTATGGCTAAGTGTCTTAAGCGTGATAGATGTTTGTAGTTTGGGTTCGACAGGCATGTTCAATAAGGAGGTCATCTCAAAAGCAGATCCCTGACATAAAAGTATAATCAAGATCGAATAACAAAGACAAACACGTACACATTTACGTGTGAAATATAGTTTGTTTTATTTTATTCTTTTCCCACAGACAAACGCTTTGTGACGCCTCTGCAGGAGACGATTTTGACAACATCGGGGGTGTAATTGATACCCTGCCGAGGTGACAAATACCGCAAACTCCAATACACAGGCACTTCACATTTCTGGGGCACCGACATTTACATAAATGTTCAAAAAGGACCAAAATATATTCATACAATAACAAATTCAATTAGTACAAATGAAAGAGAAAAAAGAATTCTGCATTTCGAATCGTTTGAAATGAAGCGGTCGGATGTTTTTAAATACCTTTAATAAAGCAGATTAATCTTTAGCTCCTTCTTATTTCAATTTAACTTTGGGTGCCCAACAAAACCTTAAAAACGACTGAAATTTAAAAGTCATAGAATCATATCAAAAATATCATAATCGTTTGAAATGGAAAGATCCATTGATTAACTAATTCGTGCGAGCAATTTAACTTTTTTTCCCCTCTATAACTCCATTGGAGCTTTCGAGACACCGGATTTCCCCATTGTTTTATTGTTTTAAAGCTGACAGACCTGTAACTATTTTCAGTGATATATATGTGCAACCAAGGGAAATGGATTAAGTACATCTAATTGGGGACTGACTTTTGTTGATTTACATTGTAATGAAGAGGGTAGCCTTTGATCTGTAACTACTAGTATATACTCAGAAGAAACACCTCAGTAACTATGTTCGATACGAGCTAGCGAAGTTTAGGTATAAATGAGATTTGATCCTATGCGAACAATTTTGATCGTCTTGAAGTAAATGTTGACACACAACATAACATTGACATTGTTATTGACATACAACATGTAATTAACATATAATATGTAATTGACATATACAACATGTAATTGACATTCGACATGTACTTAACATACAACATGTAATTGACATTCAACATGTACTTAACATACAACATGTATTTACCATACAGCCTGTAATTAACATACAATATGTAATTGGCATACAACATGTTATTAACATACAACATTTAATTGAAATACAACACGTAATTAACATACAACATGCAATTGACATGCAACAAGTTATTGAAATATAACATGTAATTTACATACATCATGTTCCTGACATTCACCACGTAATTGACATACAACCTGTAATTAAAATACAGCATTTAATTGAAATACAACACGTAATTAACATACAACACGTAATTGACATACAACCTGTAATTAAAATACAGCATTCAATTGAAATACAACACGTAATTAACATACAACATGTAATTGACATAAACAACATGTAATTGACATACACCATGATATTAACATACACCATGTTATTAACATACAACATGTAATTGGCATACAACATGTAATTGACATACAATAAGATATTAACATTCACCATGTTATTGACATACAACGTGTAATTAACATACACCATATAATTGATATACATTATTTGATTGGCATACAACATCTACTTGACATATACAACATGTAATTGACATACATCATGTAATTAAAATACAACATGTAATTGATATACAACATATAATTGACATATACAACATGTAATTGACATACATGTAATTGCCATCAAACATGTAAATGACATTGTAATTGCCATCAACATGTAATTGACAGTGTCATTGGCATACGTATCATCTGCACATCGGTCATGTTACGAACATCCTCTAAACAGGTTATGTCACTTTTTAGAAAAAACAACTGTGCAGGTACACAGGTAAATTTGGTAAGTTTAACATCGGTTGTTGTAATGAATAGGCCGAGTCCCAGAAGCTCAGTCGGTAACGGCGCGGGCTGTTAATCCAGGGGTTGTGAGTTCGAATCCCGGCTCGGCCAACTTTCTTTCCGACGTTTGACAAAAGTCATTGCGATATGCGTCATTCGTCTTCCATCAATGGGCTAAGTCTGTGTGGAAAAGCAGCCAGTTGCTTGGGAAAATTGTTGTGTGGAGTACTAGTGTGAGAAAACCAGGAAACACACGGGTAGATGAACTGGCCGCCGTGATATGACTGAGAAATTGTTAAAAACGGCGTTAAACCCCAATCAATCAATCAATCAATGTAATGAATAGTGTAATGGTCATATTTGAATAAACTGGACATATCACATCGATAGCAATTATGGGTCGTCGTCCAGGATCATCGCTAGATTGTAAAAATATTGGTTAAAGAGTGTTTTAAGATGGCGTACGTGTAGATGACGTCGCACGTTGTTGTTGGCGTTCATAAACTGACAATGTCTCGTCTACAAGTACGATTCCGCCAAACAGACAGTGTGATTAGGTAAACCTCGTGACGTATGGAGACGGAAATGTGAACGGCTTGGCTCTACTTACATCGTCCGACGTGATCGCAACGGTGGTGGATTTTTTTTTGTTATGGATCGGTATTTCACATAGCGGGAAAACAGAAATTAAAACCATACGTGATAACCTAAATAGGTTCGTTATTGTTATATACTGATTATTGTTTCCGCCATCATTCATAATGATGTTCTCCAGCAAGATATCGCGCTCTCACAATGCCCGTTACACAGCGATCGTTCTGGAGGTAAACGACATTGACTACCCTGATTGGCCAGCGAAATCACATGAATTTGCCCCGATTGCGTATGTATGGATTATCCAGGACGGTAAGGATAAAACGGACCAGTAGTACTGATACCTAACACAGGAAACACTGTGATAAAACTGATAAAATGTTGAAAACGGCGTAAAACACCAAGACGATAAAACCAATTAATAATATGAGACGCCAGTTTTTAGCTGTAATTTAAAAACGGGATGGACACATGAAATATTGACATAGACAGATTATTATTTGTAACCCCTTTATTTAACACGAAGTTAAAATATCGTTATTAGTCAAAACTGTTTCATATAAACACTGGATACTAAATGAACTATACGGTAGGTAATTTGGTTTTACTTGTATGCGTTTCTTTTTCAAATTTGAGTCGCAATATATAAGCAGTGACTGACTAAACTTTTCTTCTGTATATTGTATTGAACGTTCATGCATGTTTTAGGGTAATAAGATGATATTGAACGTTCATGCATGTTTTAGGGTAATAAGATGACTAATTTGCTAAGAAGCTCCATATTATATATAAGCAAACGTTTGTCCCCGTGATGCGTTTAAGAAAATAAAACCAGTTTCATGCTTTACCCTATCTTTGATACCACTATGCATTTCAGCTTGGAAAATTGGAAAAACAGACCATTTAAGGTCATGAATTGAGATGTATGTGTTCCATAACTCTGTCTTGTATTAAGCAAGACCCTTTTTCACTTAAAAAAGTATGGTTATAATCTCTCTGCAACAAGAACTAAGCTTTCCTGCAATGGTCTAAGCGACTTTAGGAAATGAAATATATCAGAAGCACGAGTTATTTCCCCTATAGGTTACAATACACAAATTAAATTCCTTCTTTGTTTCCATGTAAATCACCCAGTTTCAGTCCTGAATTGTCACACTTTCTAAGCGTTTCTCATGGAGAGCACCATATATCATTGAAAAGAGTTACCGCTAAGCTTTAAAACAATCTAAAGAAAATGGGGTGGGGGTGAGGTCATGTATTATGCAAGAAATAACTCATCAGCCGAAATGGTTACCCTCATTTTGGACCAAATCGGGCCCGGACAAAACCGGTGTTTAGCATTCTCTACTTTCACTTTCAAACAAGGTCAAAATACTACATCCTATATACATATTTGCAATGCATTTAAACTCAATGTCATATATTCAATTCATTCTGGTGATGGTATGCACTCATTTCTACGCAACCAAAGTTTTATAAGGGACTATTTGGGTAGATCAGCATGTCAGCGGATGAATTTGGCGTAATTTGACCAATATCAGACAGAGTTATTTTTACTAGTCCATTACATCATATAAGCACTTTACATAAAATACAATAAGCCCTTTACATAAAATACAAAGACCCAAAACAAGCGTCTTTGCTAACCTATTATGCAATGGTATAAAGGAGACAACTTTTGAAAAATGTAATGCAATGATCTAAAGGAGACAATTTTTTGACAAATGTCATTTGTTTTATGGTCTAAGGGAAACAACTTCAGAAAATGAAATATATATAAGAAACACGAGTTATTTCCCCTAGACCATAAAATATAAGAGCCTTACATAAAATACATAGAGCAAAAACAAGCAGTGGTTTAAAGCAGACAACTATTGAAAATTGTAATTAATTTAATAGTTTAATGGAAACAACTTTAGAAAATGAAATTCATGAGAAGCAGAAGTTATTTCACATAGAACATTACATTTATGAAGTCGGGTCATATAAGAACTTAAAATACAAAGGCCTTAAACAAGCGACTTAGCTGACCTATCCTGCAATGGTCTAAGGGAGACAACTTTTGAAAAAATGTGATTAATTTTATGGTCTAGGGGAAACAACTCTAGAAAATATATTAGAATCACGAGTTATTTCCCCTAGACCATAAAATCATTAAAATACAAATAGACCGTCTTAGTCTGTGTAATGGTCTAAGGGAGACAACTCTAGAAAATGAAATATATTTAAAGCTCGAGTTATTTCCCTTAGACCATAACATTATTAAACTACAAGACCGACCGTCTTAGGAAGGCTATTCTGCAATGGTCTTAGGGAGACATTTTTTGAAAAATGATATAAATGTTATGGTTTTAGTGAAACAACATAGAAGATTAAATATATATGAAGCACGAGTGATTTCCCCTAGACCATAAAATCATCCAAATTCAAAACCGACCGTCCAAGTCTGCATTGGTCTAAGGGAGACAACTTTTGAAGAATGATATCAATTTTATGGTCTAAGGGAAACAACTATGGAAAATGAAATATATATGAAGCACGAGTTATTTCCGCTAGACCATAAAATCATTAAAATACAAACACGACCGTCTTACTCTGCAATGGTCAAAGGGAGACAACTTATGAAAAAATTCAATTTTATGGTCTAAGGGTAACAACTTTAGAAAATGAAATATATCCAAAGCACTAGCTATTTCCCCTAGAACATATCGAGTAAGCGAACTGCGCATGCGCTTAATCACTAATCTACTCTACTCGAGCGAGCCCCACTATTTGACGGGTAACACGAGATCCAAGATGGTGACGGCTGATGCACAGAAGGTCGCCATTTGTAAACAACACAAGACTGGGGTTAGGCGTTCGTGAATGGTTACTCGTGTCGTGTACTGCGCATGTCCAGATTTTCTACTCAAGTAACTAGATTGCATTAGCCGAAAACGCTCTTAAACGCCGTCTTAGCTCAGATGCCATGCAATAGTCTAAGGGAGACAACTTTTGAAAAATGATTTCAATTTTATGGTCTAAGGGAAACAGCTGTAGAAAATGAAATATATCTGACGCACGAGTTATTCGCCCTAGACCATTCAATTTCTGAAATCGGATAATTTAAACAGCGTCTTAGCTCAGCTGCCCTGCAATAGTCTACGGGAGACAACTTTTGACAAATGTTATTTGTTTATGGTCTAAGGGAAATAATTTTAGAAAACGAAATATATATACCCTAGACGATAAGAGCCTTACATAAAATACAAAGAGCAAAAACAACTTTTGAGAATTGTAATTAATTTAATGGTCTAATTGAAACAACTTTAGAAAATGAAATTTATCAGAAGCATGAGTTATTTCCCCTAGACTATTACATTTCTGAATTAGGATCATACAAACTGCAGATTACATTTGGACATGGAATTACCGATCCCAAAAGTCTAACTTGAATACTTTACAATAGCTCTTTTGTTATGACCATGTATATTGAATGATAACGGAGTTGAACGCAAAATACTGTGCACACAGTATGGTGGTCTATCGAAATTCTAAATGTTGACATACAAATGCGCATCTGATATCTGGATAATTTCTGCTAAGCACACCTCCTGGTTTACAATGGACTTTAGCCGGTTTTTTTTATGAAATTAAAACACATACATGTCATATCAAAATTACAATTGCCTTACAATGATAAATATATTGAGAGTCCAATCCTGCTATCAAAGCAGAAATAAAATCCTGTGTTAACTACATTTTCTTCAGCGTGATATAACTGAAATATTGTTAAAAGCAACGTAAAACATCATACAAACGAATTAATCAATTTTAATTAACGCATAGGTGAAAGTTTTTAATGCATTGCTTTTGAAATCATTTAAAATCCCAGCATTTTGAAGGAGTTTTTTTTGCAGCGGTATCAAATGACAATTGCACCACTGATATAAGCAATTTATGAGATAAAAATGAAAAAGATAATTACTTTGGTTCAAATAATTTGATTCTCTTTCGAGTAAATCTTATGACTGGAACCTAACTATCTTAATTATAATTATTCCGTCTTCTGGGGTTGTTATGGTTAATTTCGGTTGAGAATCTGATGTATTTAAGCAGGAATCTAGAATGAAATACTCTAGTACTTAGATTTCTGATTAACCTTAAATTACCGCTGAAAATTATTCGAAAGAATTTTCGTTCCGAGGCCTAGTAGGCTAACTTACACATTTACCGTATATATGTTGTATTTTTTTTAACTATTTATTTTGTCATCTTTTCAATAATTAGATTTTTTTGAGTATATAGGTTATAATTATGACTCGATTATCTGATTATTTTTTTAAGTCGGATTCGAAAAGCTGCCTGACTACTCCACTTGATTTACAATATTTAGGAATCACCCATGAACATTACGCGCGATCAAGTATCTTGAAAGCGTAAAAATACATTTTAATTTTCAATTGTGTAATTCATATGATTTAAAAGCAAGCTACTTTGGAAATCTTTCTATTGCTTAAGTGATACTCAAATCAGATCAATTTTCCGGGCGATATCCTACCAAGTTACCGCATTTTGATTTTTAGACGAAAGGACCGACATGTTCATTTTGTTAAAACATATTACACAGATCATCCAGTTTAATTGACATTATATATACGATCTGCAACTACCAAGACATCTCTCTGAACCCGAGATGGTGTTCAGAAACGGAGAGCTGATATAGAAAGACAGATGTAAAGTAATTCAATACCGATATTGTAAAACACTAGTCTACATTCCAGTCTTAAAATGACGAGTGTCTTCGGATTTCGCCTACTATAGCAATTGACTCTAACGAGCCCTTGCTAACGAGCAAGCGAAAGTCTAAATTATTTGGACTAGCCTTATGGGTGTCTCTCCCCTTTTTAATTAAAAATAAACTCCCTGAAAAGATTGTGAAAATGAGCAATTTCATCTTTTCTTTCCACAATGTTGTTCTACACGGCATAAACTAATTCTCCCAGTGATCTGCAATTGTTGTGTTCAACGAACCAATCAGGTTACAGTTACTTCAACCCCGGTAGGAACGTTCCAAATCGTGAGCTACCAAACTGAACCACTGAACGCAAGACTGGTAGGTAAACTGTTGTGGTATAATATCCGACGAAGGTACGTGATATACAGGGGACGATATTCACTTCCTTTATAACATCAACAACAACTCGATCAAACTGAAAACGAAAGTTGAAAATACTAAACATGATTTTGATTTCGGTGTTTGTTGCGATTTTGTCATTTATATTCTACGCAATATTTGAACCAGAGAAAGAGACTTATGATGGGTTTTCGGGTTTATTCTTCATCAAGTTTGTGGTTAAGTTAGTTTACCGTGCGATTCGTTACCGAAAACAAGGAACCCTGAGTTTGTCTAAGAACCTAATATACGTGGCCGGGGGCGGATCCAGCTCGATGTGCATTGAGCCTAAAAACCACATTCTCAAGATCACAGGCGTAAGGTTTGTGAATTTCTATAGTATTACACAGTTTGCTGTTGAGACCCGACCGAATTCATAACATAGGAAGACGATTTTGGACGAATATGGTGTCGGTGACAGGTGTCCAGGGCGCATCATGAATATTTTGCCACATTGTTTTTAGCACTACTGAATAATTATGCAGTAATTTATAAAGATTTCCTATATTCTTGCCAAAGCGCTCTGCTGCAGTTATGTTGAATGGGTTTTTCTGTGTTGCACTCAGATTTAACCCTTTCCCTCATACCACAATTCTGCAGCCAGTGAGCAGTCGACTTTGAATATATTTTGTCAAAGAATGAAAAATCTCTAAAATTGAATGGATAACCTATGACTAAAAGTGGAAAACATTGTGTCAAAAGGAGAAATTGCTCGTTTTGAGCAATTTCTTCTTTTGTCACTATGTTTTCAAAAAGCTGTCTGCTGCAGAGGCGTCAGAAAGCGTCTATATGAGGTAAAGGGTTAATGTAGAATTTGAGTCACAGGACTCAATGAATTTGTGATTATGTCTACAAATACCAAGAAGTGGGCAAGGGTTAACCCTTTCCCCCATACAACAAATATGCAGCAGATGAATTTAAAAACATACACACAAAAATAATCTACCGCAATAAATTAAAGTATGATTATTTAATAAAGGTGAAATCATTGAGGCAAAAGGAGAAATTGCTTATTTTGAGCAATTTCTACTTCTGTCACAATGGTTTCAAAAGTCGTCTGCTGCAGAGGCATCAGACAATTGTCTATATGTGGGAAAGAGTTAAATGATTGGGGTTGAATGCCATTTTCTACAATTTTTCAGTCAAATCTAAGCCATCGGTAAATTACTAGTCTCAATTTTGCCATGTTACATATTGCATACAGTCAAAATATGATATCCCATTCCTACGCCAAAAAACCATACAACAGTTTGTTTAAGCAACTGGCTGCTTTTCTACATAGATTCAAGCATACTGGTGGAAGAGGAATGAAACTTGTTGCATTAACTTTGGTCAAATGTTGGAAACAATGTTGCCTGAACTGGTTCAAACTCACAACCTCTGGATTGACAGCCTACCTACCTGCCAATGGAGCTACTAGGGTTTGGCTGTAAACTAGGAATAGTCAGATGATCTTTTTTTATCTATAATTATAAATTGATTAATTTTGTTTGATCTAGATATTGTTGATCTATTAAACCTCCCATTCAACTCATGTTTTATATCAGGATTGATAAGAAACTGTAGTTTTTAACCCTTTCCCACATACAATCAATCTGCACCAGACAAATTTGAAAAAAAAAGAATATGCAGAAGTATGAAAGTGTAATTATTAAATTGAGTTGAAAACATCATATCCAAAAGGAAAAAACGCTCTTTATGAGCAATTTCTCTTCCTGTCACAATGTTTTCAAAAGTGGGTGAGTGCAGATTGGTCATGGCTTCGAAAGAATGTTGTGTAAGTACTGGTGTGGGAAAGCCAGGAAAACATGGGTAGGTGCACTGACCGCCGTGATATGACCAAAGCTGTTGAAAGCGGCGTTAAACTCCAAACAAACAAACAAACAAAAGCAGATTGGTCAAAATGTGTCTACATGTGGGACAGGGTTAAGACCGGTCGTGAAATTTTACATTTCATATGATAAGAAGAGAATTTTGTCCCAGAGTGCCCAATTATCATCTAGATTTCCAATTTCTCCTTTTTCCACAATGATTAATATAATAAATATTGAAAACAAGCATATAAACTGTTGGGTCTATCCAGGCATATCTAACACTGTGTTTGCCTATATCATAATTTCCTTAGTTTTTTATTCTGAAGGATTTACATGAGTTGTACTTAATCCTTTCCCTCATTCTGCAGCAGACGACTTTGAACGTATTTTTTGTCAAAACATAGAAAATCTCTATAACTGAATGGATAACTTGTGGAAAACATTGTGGCAAAAGGAGAAATTGCACGTCAGAAAGCGTCTATATGAGGGAAAGGGTAAAGGTTGACAGTCATCTAATATGAAAATTTTAGAATTTCTCAAATTTAAATTATGTCTGAAAAGAAGATCACTGGTACAAAAACTCTAGATCAATTAACCCTTTCTCACATACAAGAAATCTGCAGCAGACGACTTTGAACCCATCATCTCTGATGAAAGTGGGGGACATCTATATAAATCTATACATAAATGAAAGTATGAATATTGAAAGATTTGAAAACATTGCTGCTAATGGAGAAATCTTTCATTATGTTCAATTTCTCCTTTTAATAAATGTTTTCAAAAATATGCTGCTGCAAGTGTCTATGATGATGTGGAAAAGGGAAAGTTAAATATTATTAAGATGGATTGAAAAACATATTTAATTATTCATCTTGAATATTGCCTGGGGGATGCATCTTCTAAGTTCTTTAATCCTTTACCTCATATAGACGCTTTCTGACGCCTCTGCAGCAGACGGCTTTTTGAACACATAGTGACAAATGTAGAAATTGCACAAAACGTTCTTTTTGTCATAGGTTATCCATTCAATTATGGAGATTTTCTATGTTTTGACAAAATATGTTCAAAGTCGTCTGCTGCAGAATTGTCGTATGAGGGAAAGGGTTAACCCAATCCCATTAACAGATACATTTTCGGTAGACACCTATTGAAAACATTGTGGGAAAATGAGAGTGTTCCTGATGAGCAGTTTCGCCTCTTGCCACAATATTTCCCACTCTTTTCATTATAGTAACACTTTCTCTCTAAGATTTTCAATATTTTTGCCAAGATGTTTTCATAGTCATCTGCCGCAGATTTGTTGTAACTGGGAAAGGGTTTATCAGAGCTCTAGATAAGAGGAGTAGTTCACATCGCGAAATCCTTATTTGACCATCAAACCCTATGTTGTGGGTACCAACAGCATAGGGCCATGTTGAGTCATACAAGGGATATTGATTGGAAAAGACAAGTTTACTCTTCCTTATCTAGTCCTGGGGTTTATCATTATTATATTTGAAGAAAAAAGTTTAACATCTCATGCAAAACTTTGAGAACAATTTCAACACTGAGCTAAACATAAACAATTTTGCTTTTAACCCTTTCCCTCATATAGATGCCTTCTGACGCCTCTGCAGCAGACGGCTTTTTGACAACATAGTTACAAAAGAAGAAATTGCACAAAACGTGCAATTTCTTCTTTTGCCACAATGTTTTCCACTTTTTAGCTCGCCTATTCGAAGAAATAGGGGAGCTTATGTTATCACCCCGGCGTCTGCGTTGGCGTTGGCGTTGGTGTTGGCGTTGGCGTCCGCGTTGCCAGCTTGGTCAAACCTTTGCGTGCAAGGCCTTTTCTCAGACACTGTGTATGCTGTTGCTTTGAAACTTCACACACTTATTCAGGATCATTAGGGGACCTTGTATGTCAAGTCCCATAACTCTGGAATGGATTTTGACTGAATTGTGCCCCTTTTTGGACTTAGAAATTGGGTCAAACCTTTGCGTGCAAGGCCTTTTCTCAGACACTGTGTATGCTGTTGCTTTCAAACTTCACACACTTATTCAGGGTCATTAGGGGACCTTGTATGTCAAGTCCCATAACTCTGGAATGGATTTTGACTGAATTGTGCCCCTTTTTCGACTTAGAATGTTGGTCAAACCTTTGCATGCAAGGCCTTTTCTCAGACACTGTGTATGCTGTTGCTTTGAAACTTCACACACTTATTCAGGATCATTAGGGGACCATGTATGTCAAGTCCCATAACTCTGGAATGGATTTTGACTGAATTGTGCCCCTTTTTGGACTTAGAAATTGGGTCAAACCTTTGCGTGCAAGGCCTTTTCTCAGACACTGTGTATGCTGTTGCTTTCAAACTTCACACACTTATTCAGGGTCATTAGGGGACCTTGTATGTCAAGTCCCATAACTCTGGAATGGATTTTGACTGAATTGTGCCCCTTTTTCGACTTAGAATTTTGGTCAAACCTTTGCGTGCAAGGCCTTTTCTCAGACACTGTGTATGCTGTTGCTTTGAAACTTCACACACTTATTCAGGTACATTAGGGGACCTTGTATGTCAAGTCCCATAACTCTGGAATGGATTTTGACTGAATTTTGCCCCTTTTTGGACTTAGAAATTGGGTCAAACCTTTGCGTGCAAGGCCTTTTCTCAGACACTGTGTATGCTGTTGCTTTCAAACTTCACACACTTATTCAGGGTCATTAGGGGACCTTGTATGTCAAGTCCCATAACTCTGGAATGGATTTTGACTGAATTTTGCCCCTTTTTCGACTTAGAATGTTGGTCAAACCTTTGCGTGCAAGGCCTTTTCTCAGACACTGTGTATGCTGTTGCTTTGAAACTTCACACACTTATTCAGGATCATTAGGGGACCATGTATGTCAAGTCCCATAACTCTGGAATGGATTTTGACTGAATTGTGCCCCTTTTTGGACTTAGAAATTGGGTCAAACCTTTGCGTGCAAGGCCTTTTCTCAGACACTGTGTATGCTGTTGCTTTCAAACTTCACACACTTATTCAGGGTCATTAGGGGACCTTGTATGTCAAGTCCCATAACTCTGGAATGGATTTTGACTGAATTGTGCCCCTTTTTCGACTTAGAATTTTGGTCAAACCTTTGCGTGCAAGGCCTTTTCTCAGACACTGTGTATGCTGTTGCTTTGAAACTTCACACACTTATTCAGGTACATTAGGGGACCTTGTATGTCAAGTCCCATAACTCTGGAATGGATTTTGACTGAATTTTGCCCCTTTTTGGACTTAGAAATTGGGTCAAACCTTTGCGTGCAAGGCCTTTTCTCAGACACTGTGTATGCTGTTGCTTTCAAACTTCACACACTTATTCAGGGTCATTAGGGGACCTTGTATGTCAAGTCCCATAACTCTGGAATGGATTTTGACTGAATTGTGCCCCTTTTTCGACTTAGAATTTTGGTCAAACCTTTGCGTGCAAGGCCTTTTCTCAGACACTGTGTATGCTGTTGCTTTGAAACTTCACACACTTATTCAGGATCATTAGGGGACCTTGTATGGCGTTGGTATCAGCGTTGCCAGGTTAAGATTTGCATGCAAGTATTGAAAATTTGTGATATCTTGCAATAAATAATAGTGTGTGGTTTTATCTGATACTGATACTGTAAGTCTTCGGTATTATGTTCACTATTGGCATACATCGTATATAAACCAATTTACAGATTTAAAAGGCCTGTATGGACTTGGTTAACATTTGCATGGAAGTATTGAAAAGGTGTATTATCTTGCAATAGGTGATACTGTGTGACTTTACCTAATGCTATAACTGTTCTGAAGTAGGCCCTGATAGACGATGGCCCTGATAGGCGAGCTATATTGTCCTCCGACAACTCTTGTTGTCATAGGTTATCCATTCAATTATAGAGATTTTCTAACAAAATATGTTTAAAGTCGTTTGCTGCAGAATTGCCGTATGAGGGAAGGGGTTAAGCTCACCTGAGAACGAAGTGCAGAGTGAGTTTATAATTGTATTCACTCACTGCCTGGTGGTTCACATTCACTGTAATAAATAAACTTAACCTATACCACTGAACAGAACCAAATTTAAAAATAATTTCACAGGAATGTTCCTTAAGTGGTCCTTTTACATGAAGTTTTGTTCAAAGAAATTAATTCCATACAGAACTCTGGTTGCGGTTGCCATGGCAACAGAACAGAAAAACTTTGAAAATCTTCTTGTCTGAAATTAAAAGACCTGACGCTAACATAATTATGGTGTGTAGAATAAGAATGGTCTTCCACTGAGATTGTTCTAATTATGCAAAATATATTGTCTAACACAGAGCTCTACATAAGCAGCATTTTGCATGTTCTAAAATCTTTATTTTACCCTCACACACTATGTTGTGGGTACTCGAAAGAATCGTCAGGCGTCGGAAAGCGTCTATATGAGGGAAAGGGTTAAGAATTATGACTCACTAGAATGTGTCGGGATAAATGGATAAGTAGAACTGATATTACTAAACCAGGAAACAGTCTGTAATAAAGCTGAACAATTGTTGAAAGAGGAATAAAGCAACATACAAAGTTGAAACAAACAAAATCTGCACAATATATAATATATACATACATGGACCTTATGTATAATTATGCTGCGATTTTATATCCAGCTTGTATTCATGTATTAATTCTTTATTGCATGCCAAATGGCTATATTGCTGAGAGCGAGGGTAAACAACGTCAATGAACAACAACAACATGTATTCTTTTTGTTGGAGCTGATTCAAAACCGTTAGTTACTTTTGCTTACCTTTAGCGGCTGACCCAAATTTAAAAACAACAAAGCATTTACATTTCAATCAACTATTACTGATGCAAGACCTGGCTATACGGTTTACTTAATCTTATTCTGGGACAGTGAATATTTAAATTTTGAAATAACATACTAACATTATCCATTTCAAACATTCAACAAATATGCAGCCAACAACTTAATCCTTTCCCTCATATAGATGCTTTCTGACGCCTCGGCAGCAGACAGCTTTTTGAAAAAAACATAGTGACAAAAGAAGAAATCGCTCAAAACGCGCAATTTCTCCTTATGCCACAATGTTTTCCATTTTTAGTCATAGGTTATCCATTAATAATACATGTAGTGATTTTCTGTTTGTTGACAAGATATGTTCAAAGTCATCTGCTGCAGAATTGTCGTATGTGGTAAAGGGTTAAAAAACATTTAGTCAAAAATATATTGAAACTCGAGATCTATAGATATAAGAAAAATTACTAAAGCTAATAACATTTTGGCCAAAGGGGACAATATTGCTCATTATGTGGAATTTCTTCTTTTGCCACAATGTTTTCATAAGTTTACTGCTGCGGGGGCGTAACAGTTCCCATATTTTGTTTTGATGATTTCAAAGTTGTCAGCAGCTGCAGTTTTGTTGTAAATTCAGAGGATTAAACAAATTATACATTTTAATTTCATATTCAAATTAATTTTATCAAACAAGGGGCTTGCTTTCAAAAACGTCTGCTTCATATTTGCTGTAAGTGGGTAAAGGGTTAATATACTTGTATCGACATTGAAAACATTTAGGCAATACATGTACATGTACTATAAAAAATATCTGTTAATGCAAGTATAATCATTGGAAAGAGTTTAAAACATTGTGGCAAATGCAGAAATTCCTCTTTATCCCTTTCCCTCATACGACAATTCTACAGCAGACAACTTTGAACATATTTTGTCAAAAAAAATGGAAAATCTCTATAATTGAATGGATAACCTATGACTAAAAGTGGAAAACATTGTGGCAAAAGGAGAAATTGCTCGTTTTGAGCAATTTCTTCATTTGTCACTATGTTTTCGAAAAGTCGTCTGCTGCAGAGGCATCAAAAAGCATCTATATGAGGGAAAGGGTTAATGCAAGTATAATCATTGAAAATAGTTGAATACATTATGGCAAATGGAGAAATTGCTCTTTATGCGGGAATGCATGGGTTAAAAAGAATTGAACTGTGAAAAGACCAGTGTTGCGAAATTAGCATCAATTAGCCAAGCGAGGAACAATAATGTTATTTGAGATCTTGCATACATCACCAGAATTTAGTCGTCACAAATTTCTTTTCTGCTCATTTAACAATATCACTTGAGCAAATAATTTGAACCCCAAATTTGATAGGAAGGTTATAGCATAGATAGGTTTTAGGAAGTGTGCACAGTAATATCTTTTTGGTTAATTATGGATCAAGGTCAAATTCAACTGCTCTAAAATGATATCTCTTCTGCTGTGGTCACTGTTTAACCCTTTCCCTCATACAACATTTCTGCAGCAGACGACTTTCAACATATTTTTTCAAAAAATTGAAAATCTCTTATAATTGAATGGACTAAGTTATTTCTTTTTTTGTCACTATGTTTTCAAAAAGTCGTCTGCTGCAGGGGCGTCAGAAAGTGTCTATATGAGGGAAAGGGTTAACCCTTAAAAGTTCCCGGATATAGACGCTTTCTGACACCTCTGCTGCTCTGCAACAGCCAGCTTTTTGAAAACATGGCAACAATAGAAGAAAATGCTCAAAACGAGCAATTTCTCCTTTTGTCACCATGTTTTCAACTCTATTCAATTGTTGGACTTTCATTTAAAGGGAGTTCCCAAATATTTTCAGGTATGTTTTCAAAGTCGTCTGCTGCAGATTCGTGGTATGAGGGAAAGGGTTAAAACATGATTTTGAAACTGTGCCGCGTTTCATGTTTGAAAAAAATAGCATATTAGTTACATGTAAGATGTTAACGTTGCATCAAATTTTGGCCGAATTCTTATGCAAATTTCGGTAAATGGATTGACAAATTGTCTGGATCATTTGGTGACATTTTATCTAGGATGAATGCAATATGTGAAGTCTGATAGTATTTTACCCGTTCCCTCTAGCAGATGCATTTCAACACGTCTGCAGCAGACGACTTTTGAAAACATTATGTGAACACAATATGAGCAATTTCTCCTTTTACCATAATGTTTTTCAACTCTATGGCATCATAATATTTTCACTTATATGGACATTTTATACAACATTTGCCTCAATGTTTTCAAAGTTGTCTGCTTAGATTTCTTGTATGTGGGAAAGGGTTAAGGTGATTTCATCTTGATAAAATGTCAAGGGATTAACCCTTTCCCTCATACAACAATTCTGCAGCAGACGACTTTGAACATATTTTGTCAAAATATAGAAAATCTCTATAATTGAATGGAAAACATTGTGACAAAAGGAGAAATTGCACGTTTTGTGCAATTTCTTCTTTTGTCACTATGTTTTCAAAAAGACGCTGCAGAGGCGTCAGAAAGCGGCTATATGAGGGAAAGGGTTAATCCTTTCTCACTTGTAGACGTATTTTGATGCCTCTGCAGCAGACGTTTTTTGATTGAAAACTTTATGGAAAAAGAAGAAGTTGCTAATGATGAGTGATTTCTCATTTTGCCTCAGTGTTATCAACTCTATTTAATAATTTCACTTTCATTTTTAGCTCTACTTGCCAAAGGCCAGAAGAGCTTATGCCGTGGTGTGGTGTCTGTTGTCCGTGCGTCTGTAAACAATTGCTTGTGAACGCGATACTGTCTTTACTTTTGATTGAATCTCAATCAAACTTATACAGTAGTTAGATATCCATGAGAGCTTGGCTCCTTTCGCAAACCAGCCTAATCCGCCTATGCAAGACTAGATTATGGCCCTGAAATTGTCAAAATTGCTATAATAGAGCTTGTGAACACAATAGTGGCTCCATTTACTATCTGATCTTCACCAAACTTACACAGTAGTTAGGTATCCATGAGAGCTTGGTTCCTTTTGCAAACCATGCAAGACTTGATTATGGCCCTCGAAATTGTCAGAATTGCTATAATAGAGCTTGTGAACACGATTAGGTCTTCAGTTTTGATTGTATCTCCATCAAACTTATACAGTAGTTAGATATCCATGAGAGCTCGGTTCCTTTCGAAAACCAGCCCGATGAGCCCTTGCATGACTGGATTATGGCCCTTGAAATTGTTAAAATTGCTATAATTGAGCTTGTGAACACAATAGAGCCTCCATTTACTATTCAATCTGAAGTCACCAAACTTAGATAGTAGTTAAATATTTAGCTTGTGAGCACAATAGAGCCTCCATTTACTATTCAATCTTCACCAAACTTAGATAGTAGTTAAATATTGAGATCCACCCATGCAAGACTGGATTATGGCCCTTGAAATTGTCAAAATTGCTATAATAGAGCTTGTGAACACAATAGAGGCTCCATTTATCATCTGATCTTCACCAAACTTAGATATTAGTTAAATATTGATGAGAGCTTGGTTCCTTTCGAAAACCAGCCAGATGTGCCCTTGCATGACTGGATTATGTCCCTTGAAATTCTCAAAATTGCTATAATACAGCTTGTGAACACAATAGAGCCTCTATTTACTATCCGATCTTCACCAAACTTAGAAAGTAGTTAAATATTGATGAGAGCTTGGTTCCTTTCGCAAACCAGCCCTATTCACCCATGCAAGACTGGATTATGGCCCTTGAAATTTTCAAAATTGCTATAATGCAGCTTGTGAACACAAAAGAGCCTCCATTTACTATCCGATCTTCACCATACATACATGCTTTGGATTGAAAATGACCAAATAACCATACCAGTAGAGCATAGGCCCTCATGGGCCTCTTGTTTAAGATTTTTCTCATTTTTCCAAGATTTTTTCAAAGTTGTCTCATAATTATTCATGGGTTTCTTGTTTATTATCATTGTTATAGTCATTGTATATATTATTATCTGAAAAATTAATTAATACTTTATTTTTGCTTTTTGTAAAGGATTAATTACGTTTTGTTATTTGTACATAATTGTTTGTTATATTAACTATAGGCAAATTTGCCTGAATGTAATAAAATAAATATATTGTATTGTATGGTATTTTCAGGATAAATTCTATGAATTTAAAGAAGTACAGAACATTATGTGGCTACAAACGCTATGATGCAGGTGTCCCAGTATGTTATGCGGAGTCACTGTTTGTCAAAGGGCTATTCCACATTATTACTTCTTCAAAGTTTTGTCTATCTCCAATGGGTAATGATTCTAATATCAATATTTCTGTCAAACCTTAGAATTGAACCTTTCCCACTGCTTTTTGAAAACATAATGACAAAAGGAGAAATTGCTCAAAACAAGCAATTTCTCCTTTTGCCACAATGTTTTCCACTTTTTAGTCATAGGTTATCCATTCAAATATAGAGGTTGTTTAATTTTTGACAAAATATGTTCAAAGTGACATCTGCTGCAGAATTGTCGTATGAGGGAATGGGATGATTTGTGTAATGTTTATCAAATCATCACCAATCTCAATGTTTATGTGGGAACCATATCTCAACCAAGTTTTTATTTCCACTCATATTTCAAAATGCATGCGGAATTCTTTTTCTACTTCTAGTAATTATTATCCAATTTTCACCAAATGTTGTCTAATTGTTAATATCAACACTATTTCAGCCAAATTTAATTTCCAGCCAGGTTGCCAAAGACACTCTTGACTTGTGCTCATGGCTCCTTAATGAGTGAAATATTTCTTAACCCATTCTCACATACAACAAATCTCCAGCAGACAACTTTGAGATCATCTAAACAAAACAATGGAATGTAATATTACTGAAAGAAGTTGAAAACATTGTGGCAAAAGGAAAAATTGATGCTACAGATGCATCAAAATGTGTCTATAAGTTGGACAAAATTAATTTTCTATCAAGCTCTGATCAGGCAAACTATGCATCTATCCAATAAGTGTTCTTGATTTCTATAGAATGATTATCAAACCCTCAGATTTGAGGATATGTGCATCCATTTTAATCTTTATTTCCTTGTATTTTCCAGGACTGATCCACCTAAGACAAACTATCAAACAAATTGAACCGTTGGAGGAATACCTGAATAATGTGTTTGTTCTTCATCTGAAAGTACAGGAATATAGGTAACCCACATACAGACGCTTTCTGGCGCCTCTGCAGCAGATGACTTTTGAAAACATTGTGGCAAAAGGAGAAATTGCTCATAATGAGCAATTTCTCCTTTTACCACCATCTTTTCAACTCTATTCAATAATTAAACATTCATATATTGGTATAAACCATATTACTGTCTAGAGGTTTTCAAAGTCGTTTGCTGCAGATTTGATGTACGTGGGAAAGGGGTAATTTTATTATCATTCAAGTATTGAATTTACTCATTTTCAAATGTTTGGCATTGAGGGTTTGGCAAGGAAAGTAGGTTCATCCGTTCATCTTGATTAATCCTTTCCCACATACAACAAATCTGCAGCAGACGACTTTGGAAACATGTGAACAAAAATATAGAAAATCCCTATAAATGAGGGTATATTTACTGAGAAATTATTTGTTTTGAGTAATTTCTTCTTTTGTCACAATGTTTTCAAAAGTTGTCCGCTGCAGATGCATCAGAAAGAGTCTGTATGAGGGAAAGGGTCAAGTACAGAAAGGTAAAAAAATTATGGAAATGAGTTAATTCAACAAAACATTTATTTCTTGTTGTTAATAAAGAGCAATAACTCATTTTGCCACAATATTTTCCATAACTAGTATACAATAATCATACTAAATGAATAATTAATAGGCATTTTCCTTACTTTGCCTAAATATATTAAATTAACTGGTGTAGATATGATGTATGAGGGAACAGTTAACTGCCCAGCAAACAAATGTCAATTAGTATATTTACCCATAACATGTAACACTTAAATTGTTAATTAATATGGTAGACAAGAGTATCTTGGAAAGGCATAGCTAATCTGTCGCAAGGTCTCATCAAAGACTTTATAATGAGCAATTTCTCTTTTTGACACAATGTATCAACTCTTTTCACTGACTGAACCTGGTTTATAGAGATTTTTACATTTATGCTTAGATGTTTGCAAATTCATCTGCTGCATATTTGTTGTATTTCGGAAAGGGTTTGAAATGGCAGCCCCCATAGTGTTAAATATATAGCATTACAAGAGAAAGTTGATGCAACGCATCAATGTCGCCGGAAATGCATACTGCAGTTATGCATAACACTAACATTGTAGTACTTGAATAAACAGTTATCAACTGAGGGGCATATGGAACATCAGGGGCAGGGTCAAGTGAAAATGTATCATAACTTGCATTGTTTTGTCAACGAAGTGAATGATAATTGAAGCCTTTCATTGTTTATGATCAATCTCCATTCCAAAGTAGGTTGACCATACACACAGCCAACTAATTATTGATCATACACAGTAATGGAAATGAGTAATCTTGACAATCATTATTCTTAGTATGTATACAGTGCTTTCATTAGTCGCCGGGCAGAAGCCCGCGACTTCTATTTTTAATAGCTTTTCGGAAATCACATGGGAGGGCGGCTTATTATTAGAAAGAAACAAATCTAGATGATTTGAACATATTACAATTGTGGTTGTTTACGAACACTAATAAATGACACATCTAAAATGAAATAAATATTCCGATTTTTTAATGTTTGCATTTTTTTTTATTTCACTCGCATTTAAGTTTTTTGTCTTATTTACGAAGACAAAAGTGGTCCCTTCAAGACGTGAACCAACACCCCCTAATGCAGACTTTTATGTGTCATCATTGAGGTCAATTTCGGATTCTCCTTTTAATAGCAATTTTAACTTACTAAATGTTGTTTTCATGTTCAAAGAGATGTCTTGATTTGTGTAGAATTCATTTAATAATGTTAATCCATGAATATCTAAAGTAGGAACTGTTTCTAAGCTAAATATAGACCCTATTCTGTTGTGTAGTTTCGTGACCTTTAACATCGATTTTCGCGCATGCGCATTTCGATATGAAAAAGCGAGTGATATTATTTTATTTAAGACAAGTACAAGACGAATGTTTGACGCAAAGCGTCAAAGAGAAGCCGCAATATTTCGATGTACATGTAGAAATAAGAAAAAAAGAACATTTTTAAATCCACAAACAATAGAACAATTTAAACTGTAGACGGTAATGCTGATATATTTCTCCTTTTGAAGACTTTTGTTTTCTTCAAATTACCTCCCTTTAAAGCAATACCAGGATATTTACCTTGTGATTCGAATAAGATTGACAAACATTGAAATTATATGATTGAATACTATTATTTAAATAAGTAACAACAGCAAAATTAAATTTAAGCCAGATAAATGTGTACACATTTCGTTAATTTTTTATAGATACCCTAATGTATAGGTATGTATATAAAATTTATAAGCAAATGTTTTCATAACTACGTTCCTAATGTTTGAATAGACTAAGGAAAGTCAAGAATACATATATAAATCAATGCAGTCTTTTCCGGCGACATTGATGCCTTGCATCAACTTTCTCTTGTTAAGGAATAATTATAAGATTTGTGAATTACACATACACTTTTCAAGATGTTTGTCAGAATATTTGAATTCTATCATTTATCAATAAAACCACAAAACAGACAATTTAAGATTTGCATGCAATAGCACGTCATTTTATGTTTCCCCTATTAAAGTCAACAGTGGACACCTTTGCAGCAATTTACTTTTAAAACAATGAGATAAGGGTTATATCGCTGAAGACATGAGTTTTCTCTTTTTCTCAAAATGATATTAGCTTGGCATCCTAATTATATCATACCTTAACAAATGATGAAATGTAATCCAGTATTTACAAATAAGACCACCTTCGAAATATAATATCAGCTAAACAGTTAAATCTCATTGAAATTGTTTTATAATTTAAACTTAATTTCGAACATAAACTGAGCCCTACAACATGTTAATTTCCTTCCTTTTTTATAATGAAAATAACAAACTACTCATGTTTTAAAATTATATTATGATGAGCGCCCTTGTGTCAATGATGCATAACAATATGCAGATCGGAAGCAATATGGCTTTAGGGAATTTAATGACACATTTAAAATTGTCAAGGACGAAATAATTTTGTACGAAAGACCCGATTCGTGACCTACATTCTTCTTCGCAGAGGTGTCGTTCTTGAAACTCTCTTTATAGGCAGAGAGTGTTTGTTCATAGTAATTTTTCTATTAAAACCAGTTTTATCTCGGTTTGTTCTTTTCCTCATCTGTTTCGAACCAAATAAACATTTTAAATCACCTATAATTTACTCTTTGTAAGTGAGTGTAAAGAGCGGCTCTCTGCAAAGGAGATTGATCTACGCAGTTGGTATTCGCGAGTCACGCGATCAACAGTTTTAGCTTAGAAACAGTTCATATTTTAGATATACATGGATAAACATTATAAAATGAATTTCTCACAAATCAAGACATCTCTTTGAACATGAAAATAACATTCAGTAAGTTAAGATTGCTATTTTAAAGGAGAATTCAACGGGATTTTTACTTGATATTGACACATAATTTCAGTCTGCTTGCTGCAAGTCTCATGGGGACGGTTTTGTCTTCGTAAATAAAACCCAAAAAAAGAGATGCGAGTCAAAATAAAGAAACTACTAATGCTTAAAACATCGGAATATTTATTTCATTTTAGATGCGTCATAACTTAGTGTTTTTAAACAAACGTAATTGTAATATTTTCAAGACATTTAAATTTGGTTTTTTCTAATAATAACTCCTCCTCCCATGTGATTTCCGAAAAGCTATTAAAAATAGAAGTCGCGGGCTTCTGCCCGGCGACTAATGACAGTTTTACCTCAATTTCAAGACATTTTGATTTCAATAATTTAACATTCAGACAATTGCAAAGGGGAGTAGAAGTGGATATCAAACTCCAGTTAATTGTGAGTGACAGTCGTCCAGTATGGGAAGGAACAGTGACCCTTTTCTCAAGGGGTGAGGGGTCAAGGAAAAGGCCAATGAGGAATCAAAGTTTCAGTCGGGACAGAGGTAAGGTTGTCCATGCACAGTCACAAATATAGTGGCTATTATTGAACCCGTTCCCACATACAAATGCTTTCTGATGCCTCTGATGCAGATGACTATTGAAAACATTGTGGCAAAAGGAGAAATAACTCGAATTGAGCAATTTCCCCTTTTGCCATAGTGTTTTCATCTATATTAACTTTTTCCCTCATAGAGAGGATTTCTGGAGCATCTGCAGCAGACGACTTTTGAAAACATTGTGGCAAATGGAGAAATTGCTCAAACGAGTTATTTCTGCTTGCCACAATGTTTTTAACTCTTTTCAATAATTAAACATTAATTTATAGAGATTTGATCTATTTTTGCCTATGTGATTTCAAAGTAATTTGCTGCATATTTGTTATGTGGAAAAGGGTTAAAAAATTAGCCTTTCATTTATAGAGTTTTTTAGATCACCTAGAGCCGAAGGCTCAAGGTGAGCTATTCTGATCACTTTTTGTCCGTCGTCCGTCCGTCCGGCGTTAACTTTTAGCTTTAAACATCATCTCCTCCCAAACTCCAAGGACAATTTCCGTGAAACATCACAGGACTGTTCCTCTGGTTGGCCTCTTTCAAAGTTGTTCAAAGATTTAAATTCCATTGAGAACTTTGGTTGCTGCGGCATCAAAAAGGGGGCAAAATGTCCGAACTTTAAAAATCTTCTCCTCCGAATCTGCCTGTCAGATTCAAATATAATTTGGTAGAAATGTTCCTTGGGTGACCCTCTATAAAAATTGTTCAAGCCATACTGATTGGTCAAAAAACATGGCAGTCAGGCGGCATCAGAAAAGGGGCAAAATTTGAAAATTTGAAAATTCCATTTTTGTGGCGATTGGTTGACAATCGCCACAGTGCTACCAAAACAACAACAACGAAAAAAAAATTATATAGTCGTATTTGAACAATCGGTTGGATATTTCTGCAAAGGCAATTTACTCACTTCCGTTAAACCGCCATATATATATATAGTTCCATCAGTGATGCAGGCACACGATTAATAATGATAATGTTAGTGCTACTTTGATACCGGATTGGTACTAATATTTGAGATTTATCGAGAAAATATCTAAATAGAGTTAAACTATTTACATATTATCTTTCTTCATGTTTGGGCAGATAATAAATATCATCGGGCGTCTTGGGTACGCTATGCAGAGTATCATGATACTCCTGTGCCTCGTTTTATTTTTACTGTAGTCAACCGTAACCTTTTGACCTTTAACCTGATTCGGCAGGAGTTGGTTGTACTCTGATTATCTTCGTCATGATTTGGCAGATAATAAATATCATTGCGCGTTCTGCCTTGCAAATAACGACAACTCTGGTGATACTCAAATCTGGAAATTCCAAAAGGTTCTATAAATAGCTCGCGAGACCAAAAACCAGAAAAGCTTGTAAATCTCAATATTATAAACGCTTTATTTTGTACTTGTTTAAATATATGAAAGCGTGTAGATAATAAGACTGGTTTACAAAGGTTTAAAGGACACACGATGGCAGTGTGTACACACGTTATGTATACACGTCTGCACGTTCTAGAGTCAATTAGCAATCAATGCTGACAGTGTAGCCTAATTGAGTTTGAAGATCTAGCATTATAATATATGCCTATATTTTCATAAATTAAACAGTTTGGCAAATAGTGAAATTGTGCTTTTGGAGCATGTTTTGTGTTTGGTTTTGCACTCACATTATTCGAAGCAGTTTAACAACCTCAGAGACATATAAATACACTGTGACAACCCTCAATCATGCAATGTGAAGGGACTAAATTGAACAGACCTGTTTAATATCGGACATAATTGAAACAAACACCAAACTAATGGATACTGTTTTCTCTCCTTTCTTTAGTCATTTCTAAAGTGTAAAATATATTTTATCTTAATATGGCCTAACGACCTGGTGATAAACATGTGATTACCCAAACAATTTAGATTACAAATAGTCATTCTAATGAGCTAAAACGGTAGTCTATCGAATACCAACTAGATTTTTCATAACTTTGGAATGGCCTAATTTTGAACACATCATGACCAATTTCAGAACGTAACTAAATAATCACCAAGACAACATTCTGGCAAACTAACATTATTCTACTGTCAAAAGATGCAGGGTTGATACATTCTCAAATATACCCGCACCAGAGTCATCGCAAGCCCTACACCGATATACTGCTTGTTACTTTGCAGGATTTTCCATACGATCGCCACTACAGTGCCATTGGCGCTTTGATTATGAAAGTGCTTGTCTGATTTTAAGAAAATATAATACGAATCTTACTTTAATGATCCTCTATTTAATTTGTTTAAGCCGTTTTGATTGGTAACACAATCATAGCAACCAGGCGTCATCACAAAAGGGGTAAATTGAACTTTTAGCTACAAATGACAACCAACTCCTACCATTCCAATAGACCAATTTCCACAAAACATCACAGGAATGTTCCTTCGGTGGTCCTCTTTCAAATTTGTTCAAAGAATAAAATTCCATTGAGAACTTTGGTTGCTGCGGCATCAGAAAGGGGGACAAAATGTCCAAACTTTAAAAATCTTCTCCTCCGAATCTGCCTGTCAGATTCAAATATAATTTGGTAGAAATGTTTCTTGGGTGACCCTCTATGAAAATTGTTCAAGCCATACTGATTAATCGAAAAACATGGCAGTCAGGCGGCATCAGAAAAGGGGCAAAATGACAAAATTTGAAAATTCCATTTTTATGAAAGTGTTTGTCTGATTTTAAGAAAATATAAAACGAATTTTACTTTAATGATCCTCTATTTAATTTGTTAAAGCCGTTTTGATTGGTTACACAATCATAGCAACCAGGCGTCATCACAAAAGGGGTAAATTGAACTTTTAGCTACAAATGACAACCAACACCTGCCATTCCAATAGACCAATTACTACAAAACATCACAGGAATGATCCTTTTGTGGTCCTCTTTCAAAATTGTTCAAAGATTAAAATTCAAATGAGAACTTTGGTTGCTGCGGCATCAGAAAGGTGACAAAATGTCCAAACTTTAAAAATCTTCTCCTCCGAATCTGCCTGTCAGATTCAAATATAATTTGGTAGAAATGTTCCTTGGGTGACCCTCTATAAAAATTGTTCAAGCCATACTGATTGGTCGAAAAACATGGCAATCAGGCGGCATCAGAAAAGGGGCAAAATGACAAAATTTGAAAATTCCATTTTTATGAAAGTGTTTGTCTTATTTTAAGAAAATATAATACGAATCTTACTGTAATGATCCTCTATTTAATTTGTTTAAGCCGTTTTGATTGGTTACGCAATCATATCAACCAGGTGTCATCACAAAAAGGGTAAATTGAACTTTTAGCTACAAGTGACATCCAACTCCTACCATTCCAATAGACCAATTTTCACAAAACATCACAAGAATGTTCCTTTGGTGGTCCTCTTTCAAAATTGTTCAAAGATTTAAATTCCATTGAGAACTTTGGATGCTGCGGCATCAGAGAGTGAGAAAAAATACCCAAATTTTAAAATCCTTTTCCTCCATAATCTACTTGTGCGATTGCAAGATAATTCGGTAGAAATGTTTCTTTAGTGACCCTCTAAATAAACTGTTGAAGCCATATTGATTTGGTTGAAAAACAGCGCAGCAAGGCGGCATCAGGAAAGGTGCAAAATGACAAAAACTTTATAATTCCATTCTTATTAAAGTTCTTGTTAGATTTCAAGATATAAATGGCCTTTACTGATAAGCTGTTTCTTGAGAAGTGTCCACTCCTTTCAGTTTCATTTGCACTCCCTGATAAAATTTTCCAGATATTTGCAGTTAAATATTTGCTACTAATTTACTATCAATTAGGTGATCGATTTAGGGCCATCTTGGCCCTCTTGTTTGCTAATTTTGTCTAAATTTGTTTAAAGGCGTCTGCTGCAGATTTGTTGTATGTTGGAAAGGGTTTAACCATGTTGCATAAAAACCTACCTTGGAGACTTTGTAACCAGTGAAGATCCAGATGCTCTCTGACACAGTCATCACGATGTTCATGGTACATGTAGAGCCTTCAAGCAAGGCACATTTCATGCCCTAGAACTGGTTTGTCTACACAAGGATGATGTATAAGTGAACTATCCTGATGGTTATGGTGTAGAGCCCTCAGGCAAGGCACATTTCCTAGCCTGGTACAGATTTGTTTACACACAAATCATGTATAAGTGAACTATCATGGTCCTGGTGTAGAGCCCTCGTTTGTTTACACAAGGATGATATATAAGTGAATTATCCTAATGGTCCTGGTGTAGATCCCTTAGGCAAGGCACATTTCCTAGCCTAGTACAGATTTGTTTACACAAGGATGATGTATAAGTGAACTCTCCGGATGGTCCTGGTGGAGAGCCTTTAGGCAAGGCATATTTCCTAGCCTAGTACTGGTTTGTTTACACAAGGATCATGTTTAAGTGAACTATCCTGATGGTCATCGTGATGAGCCCTTAGGCAAGGCACATTTCCTAGCCTAGTATTGGTTTGTCTTTCCAAAATATATAACAAATCTGCAGCGACAACTTTTTAAACATGTAGACAAACGAGTGAAATATCTTTACATATAAGAAATGTTGATTATTAAAAAGAGTTGAAAACATTGTGGCAAAAGTGGAAACTGATTGTTTTTAGCAATTTCACCTTTTGTTACAATGTTTTCCAAAGTCTCTATGAATGAAAGTTTAATTTAAAAAAGAACACTTTCACATATTTTTATAAATTTTCATCAGATCTCTTTTGGAAACATTCTGACAAAAGGAAAAATTTCTATTTTGCTTCAATGTTTTCAACTCGATTAAATAATTACAATTTCATTAATTGGGATTTCCAAAGTTTTGCAGAGATCTCTTCAACTTTGTTCAAAACAATGTTGGAGAAAGAAAAGTTTCGCCTATTTCCAAAATGTTTTTAATTCTATGTTAACATTTTCCCACATATAAATGCTTTTTGACACATCTGTTGCAGACAGCAACTCAATTCGATAAATATACTTTGATATATAGAGATGTTCTATATTTTTACCTTGATGTTGTCAAAAGTCCTCTGCTGCAGATTTGACATGTGTGGGAATGGGTTAACCCTTTCCCTCATAGCAGACGGCTTTTTGAAAACATAGTGACAAAAGAAGAAAATGCTCAAAACGAGCAATTTCTTCTTTTTCCTCAATGTTTACCACTTTCAGTCATATGTTATCCATTCAATTATAGAGATTTTCTATTTTTTGGACAAAATATGTTCAAAGTCGACTGCTGCAGATTTGTCCTATGAGTGAAAGTGTTAAAAACCCTACTGATAAACACGTCTGAATGGAAGAATACAAGGATACTAATCTCTTACACTTTTCTCTCAGATGATGATGACACGTCTGAATGGAGGGATACAAGGATACTATTTTTGTTTACACTTTTCTCTCAGATGATGATGACACGTCTGAATGGAAGGATACAAGGATACTATTTTTGTTTACACTTTTCTCTCAGATGATGATGACTCGTCTGAATGGAAGGATACAAGGATACTATTTTTGTTTACACTTTTCTCTCAGATGATGATGACACGTCTGAATGGAAGGATACAAGGATACTATTTTTGTTTACACTTTTCTCTCAGATGATGATGACACGTTTGAATGGAAGGATACAAGGATACTATTTTTGTTTACACTTTTCTCTCAGATGAAGATGACACGTTTGATGAAGTGATTGATGTTGATGTTCCTGGGGATTGTGGATTGCAGTACGCCAAACTGTCCAGCGACTGGAACCCATTCCATCTGTTTAAATGGAGTGCCAAGCTGTTTGGGTTTAGACTGCCAATTGCCCATGGGATGTGGACTCTGTCTAAGGCTTTATCTTTCTTTCAAAGTAAAGGTAAATGATGATCAAAATAAAAAATACACACTATGATTCAATATTTCGACCATATAAATATTGTTAAATAAATAATATATAGAGATCTGAATGACGTAATCTGCCAGTTTTGCAGTGACGTCACTATATATATATATACGTGACGTCACCGACAATGTGTACATTGATTGAAATAAACTTGTGTCATGTCAATGATTCAAGCTCTTATTTGCGGATTTAAAAGTGCAATTGTGGATTATTTAACGGTTCATCATGGAAATAAAGTGTTAAGTAGTGAAAACGGAGCTTAAAAGTGTTTAAAAGAGATTTAAAAAAAGTAATTCCGAAAATCCGGCTAGTGAGATATATCGCACACTAGGCGATATTGCTCAGTAGACAAAACACATGTTATAGGTTTTCTCAAGTTGGGAAATCTCTATATTTTATCATTGAGTATATAATATATAACGATTTTGACTTACAAAATGCTATTTGGTACATTGTAGGGCATGACCTGTACAACGGACAAACGGAGGTCTCCTGCACCTTCAAACGACCATTGTTTATGCCCGGCAGAGCTACGTTAAAGATACAAGACTTCCAAGAACTTTACGGGGAGGAGGGAGCGGAGCTTATAGTGGAAGAACGAGACACGGGTGTGCCTCATTTGAAAGCTACCGTCAAAGTCATGTAGTTTACCATTTACCAAATGCAGACCACAGGTGCCAGTCTCGTTTTAAATCTAACAGCATTTGACTATATATTGTCAATAAAGTCAAATGCTATTTTTTAGTTTTTAAACGAGACTGGCACCTGTGATGCAGACAACATTTTGTTGCATCTGCAGCAGGCGACATTTGAAAACATTGTGGCAAAACAAGAAATTGTTAAAGATTTAAGACTTTGAAGAACTTTATGAGGAAGAGGGAGAATGAATTATAGTGGAAGAACGAGACACGAGCTTGCCTCATTTGAAAGCAACCGTCAAAGTCATGTGGTTAATCCTTTCCCTCATACAACAATTCTGCAGCAGACGACTTTGAAAGTATTTTGTCAAAACGTAGAAAATCTCCACAATTGAATGGATAACCTATGACAAAAAGTGGAAAACATTGTGGCAAAAGGAGAAATTGCACGATTTGTGAAATTTCTTCTTTTGTCACTATTTTTTCAAAAAGCCGTCTGCTGTCAGAAAGCGTCTATATGAGGGAAACATTGTGGCAAAGGAAGAAATTCATTCCCATGAGCAATTTTTCCTTTTTCCACAATGTATTCAACTCTGTTCAATAACTATGTTTTTCTTTTATAGAGATTTTCTAAAGTTAACCGAGATGCTTTAAATGTCGTCTGCAGCAGATTTGTCTGTGAGTTGAAAATGGTTAACCATATACCACATGCAGTCGCATTTTAAACAATCCACAACAGATTACTTTTGAAAATATTGTTGGGAAATATGAGAAATTTAATACTTTTGCCACTATATTTACAACTGTTCTTAATAACCATTTAATTTTTAATTATAAAGATTTTTCATCATCTTTGCCCAATTGTTTTCAAAGTCTGTTTATCTAGGAAAGAGTTTCAATTTTTCAAATGATTGTTTACTTATTCAACAAACACTGTGTTGTGAAAATATATGAGAGAAGTATAATTTGGATCATTAAAATGTCTTTCCATGACTAATAGAGTAAGGTTTTGGGATTGATTATCACTCTCTCTCCAACATACAACAAATATTTTTTGTCTGCAGCAGACGATTTTGAAATTTAAAATTAGATATAAATATTAAGAGTCTCTATAAATTTTAGGAGAAATTGCTCATTATAATGAGCAAATTTATTACTTTTTTTGTTATAAAGTTTTTCAAAAGCTGTTGGCTGTAAAAGGTGTCGGAAAGCATCAGTATGTTGAAAAGGGTTGAAAAATGCATTAACCCTTTCCCTCATAGAACAATTCTGCAGCAGACAACTTTGAACAGGTTTTGTCAAAAAATGGAAAATCTCTATAATTGAATAATTGAACCTATGACTAAGAGTGGAAAACATTGTGTCCCACATATGACAAATCTGCAGCAGGCGACTTTATTTATACAAACTAGACAAACATGTTTGGAAAATTTCTAAAACTGAAAAGTATTGTTATAGTTTTGACTAGATGTTTTCAAAGTCATATGCTGCAGATTTGTTGTATGTGGAAAAGGGTTATTTCATTGATTCATTCTATTTGTGGTATTTCAGACCCTTGTAGGTCAAAGGTCAGATTTACTCTATATCATAATGTGAAATCTACCTTTAACCCTTCCCCTCATATAGACGCTTTCTGATGCCTCTGCAGCAGACAGCTTTTTGAAAGCTTTTTGAAAACATAGTGACAAAAGAAGAAATTGCACAAAACGTGTAATTTCTCCTTTTGCCACAATCAATTCCACTTTTTGTCATAGGTTATCCATTCAATTATGGAAATTTTGTTTTGACAAAATGCGTTCAAAGTCATCTGCTGCAGAATTGTCGTATGAGGGAAAGGGTTAACTCTTTCCCAAATACAATAAAACTGCAGCAGACAACTTTCAAGACATTGTGGCAAATTGTGAAATTGCTTTTGCTGCAGAGGCATCTGAAAGCGTCTATATGCGGGACAGGGTTAAATATCACCCAGGCTCATATTATCTAAAGTATTGATAAATAATATACTCAAGAGATTCGTAGAATTTCGCCTATGTAACAGTTTTCCCTTTCCCACATTAAAAAAATCTGCAGCAGATGACTTTTATAATCATCTTGGCCAAAATAGGGAATAAATAAGTTTAAATATTGAAAAAAGCTTCATGAGCAATTTCTCCGTTTGTCACGATGTGACATAAAGACGCATACAGACAGCAGATGTCTTTTGAAAATACTGTGGCTTAATGACAAATTGCCCAATTTACTTGCCCTTTTCCACAATATTTTTTCTCTTAATAGTAAAATTTTGAATATATATTTGCCACAATATTTTCCACATTTTTGTCAACATATCAAGGTTGTCTGTTGCAGATTTGTTGTATGTGGGAAAGGGTGAAAAGCGAACCGTTTGCCTAATGCAGTTTTATTTTATTGTAAAAGATTATACTGTAGTCAAATATTCATATATTTATAAAAAAATATATTACTGGTTGTATATTTAATACAAATATATTTTTAATTTTGAGAATTATTTTTAACCTTTTTCCACATACAGACACTTTCTGACACCTTTGTAGCAGACGATTTTGGAAAACGTTGTGGCAAAAAGAAAATTTGCTTTTAATGAGCAATTCCTCGTAGTGCCACAATTTTTTTCAACTGTTCTTGCATTTATTGAGTTTCCATAATTTGTACTTAATATTTTTAAAGACGTCTGATGCAGATATTTTGTATGTGTGAAACGGTTAAATGTACTTTTATAGTAACATATAATAGATGTAACTATTTGTTCCAAAAGATTTGTCAACTTGGATAACCCTTTCCCACATATAGACGCTTTCTGATCCCCTGCATCAGACAACTTTTACAGACATTGCTGCAAAAGGAGAAATTACCCATAATAAGCAATTTCTCCGTTTTGCCACAATTTTTCAGCTCTATCCAAAAGTTAAACATTACAATATGGATATTTTCCATATTTTTGTCTGGATGTTATCAAAGTCGTCTGTTGAAGAATTGATGTATGTGGGAAAGGTATAGGCACTTACTTAATGTATATACAAAGTATTCACTTGGCTGCTTTATTTACTTCAACCTTCCAAAGATTGTAATGAAAGTTTGCAAGACTTATGACTATGAAATCAATGTTTGCCAAGCGTGATATTTCACAATAATGCCTTGGCAATGCGGATTTGTGTGTATCTTACCCGCAACTTTGATTAAATCAGCTTGCATGTGTGTGTGTATTTGGTCGCACTTTTAACTTTGCTTGTCAAAGGTGAGAAACGCATTTGCGGTGTTGTTGTTTCTGTTTGTAACTAATAAAACACAATGTCAGTAGAGCCAATTGACATTTTGTTTCCAAATCTTGCCTTTTTATCACAAGCCCAGGGCAGATGGTATATTGGTTTGGTGTTGTCCGTCCACCTGCCAGAAGCCATATATATAAGGCATGGTTTGATGGATTTGATTAAAAATACATGTAAATGTTAAATACCATATTGAAATGTCAGAAGGCAAGTTTCATTAAGATTACCTTTAACCCTTTACACAAACTACAAATCTGCAACTGTCTGCTGAAAGGGTCTATATGAGGGAAAGGGTTAAAATCTCTGTGTACATACTGACTGTATCTCATAACTTTATATGTAAAGGGAAATCATCATCTTTTCCTAATTTCATTAAATTCAACAACAGTTATTTTCCTTAAGTCAATGGGTTATTTTATCCATTTCCTACATATAGACGCTTTCTGAAGCCTCTGCAGCAGACGACTTTTGAAAAACATTGTGGCAAAGAGAGAAATTTCTCCATTTGCCTCAATGTTTTCAACTCTATTGAATAATTTTACTTCCCATTAAAGAGATTTTCCATATTTATGTGTGTATATTTTTAAAGTCGTCTGCTGCAGATTTGCTGCGTGTGGGAAATAGTTAATTACCAATGAAAACACTCAAGGCCACATTTTTAACCAAAATTCATCAGAATATGCATTTTAATCAGATCTCTGTCAAGCTGTAAACTTGGGTCTAAAACTAGGTCACTTGGTCTACTTGAACACTGTAGACCCTACATAGTCCACACATTTAAACGTGTCTTTAGCAGGGGATCTCAATTGAATGAGTTAACTTGTAGTGAACTTGTAGTTAATTATACACTAAACATTTTGTTTGTGAGATAAAACGTTTATACTAACAACTCTTTATCTTGTTTTAAGAAAGCTGTGAATGCTTATGGTACCTATATCCTTTACTCTCTTACTCTGATTGCCTTTTAAGATGGTTAACCCTTTTCCACATAGAGACCCTTTATGAAGCATCTGCAGCAGACGACTTTAGGAACCAGTAAGACAAAAGGAGAAATTGCTCATATTGAGCAATTTCTCCATTTGCCTCAATAATTTCAACTCAATACAATAATCATACCATATAGAGATTTTTCTAAATTCTGGACTTGATTATTACAAAGTCAGCTGCTGTAGAATTATTGTATGTGGAAAGTGTTAAATTGTGCATACCAATACACAATGTAGTATAATTATTGTATGTGGAAAGGGTTAAATTGTGCATACCAATACACAATGTAGTATAATTATTGTATGTGGAAAGTGTTAAATTGTGCATACCAATACACAATGTAGTATAATTATTGTATGTGGAAAGTGTTAAATTGTGCATACCAATACACAATGTAGTATAATTATTGTATGTGGAAAGTGTTCAATTGTGCATACCAATACACAATGTAGTATAATTATTGTATGTGGAAAGTGTTAAATTGTGCATACCAATACACAATGTAGTATAATTATTGTATGTGGAAAGTGTTAAATTGTGCATACCAATACACAATGTAGTATAATTATTGTATGTGGAAAGTGTTAAATTGTGCATACCAATACACAATGTAGTATAATTATTGTATGTGGAAAGGGTTAAATTGTGCATACCAATACACAATGTAGTATAATTGTGCATACCAATACACAATGTAGTATAATTGTGCATACCAATACACAATGTAGTATAATTTTGGGGGTTTAATTACCATACCAATAATACTCAGGAATAGGCTGGAATCACTGAGTCAGTTGGTCCATCTGAATGACATTTTACAAAAGTTGTAGAGGGAACTATTTCTCCATTTGTTTTAGGAAATTTTTCCTATTGCAATAATGTTTTCAACAATATTCAATAATTAAACTGTCATTGATAGAGGTTTTCCATATGTTTGCCTTGATGGTTTCAAAGTCATCTGCTGCATATGTGTGTACGGGTTTATAGATCCTATTCATTTAGGCGTTCTAGAGTAATATGCTGGGGGTGATACTCCATCTGAACCCTTTCCCACATACAACAAATTGCAGCAGACGACTTTGAAAACATACTGACAAAAACCTGAAAAATCTCCATAAAAGATAGCTTAATTAGTCGCCGGGCAGAAGCCCGCGACTTCTATTTTTAATAGGTTTTCGGAAATCACATGGGAGGGGGGATTATTATTAGAAAGAAACACATTTAGATGTCTTGAACATATTACAATTGTGTTTGTTTAAAAACACTAAGTAATGACACATCTAAAATGAAATAAATATTCCGATGTTTTAGGTATTTTCAGTTTCTTTATTTTGACTCGCATTTATGTTTTTTTGTTTTGTTTACGAAGACAAAACAGTCCCTATTAGCTAGACTGGTAGACTTTATTTTACACTATATACTTCATGTAATCAAAAGGCGATAACTACAAACCTTTACGTCGCAGTCTAATTTGTTTACTTACGAGCACCTGCGTGACTCGCGAATACCAACTGCGTAGATCAATCTCCTTTGCAGAGAGCCGCTCTTTACACTCACTTACAAATAGTAAATTATAGGTGATTTAAAATGTTTATTTGGTTCGAAACAAATGAAGAAAAGAACAAACTGAGATGAAACTGGTTTTAATGGAAAAATGACTTTGAACGAACACTCTCTGCCTATAAAGAGAGTTTCAAGAACGACACCTCTGCGAATAAGAAAGAATCAGGTCTTTCGTACAAAATTATTTCGTCCTTGACAATTTTAAATGTGTCATTTAATTCCCTAAAGGCATATTGCTTCCGATCTGCATATTGTTATGCATATTGTTATGCATCATTGACACAAGGGCGCTCATCATAATATAATTTTAAAACATGAGTAGTTTGTTATTCTCATTATAAAAAAGGAAGGAAAGAATTAAAATAAATTAACATGTTGTAGGGCTCAGTTTATGTTCGAAACAATTTCAATGAGATTTAACTGTTTAGTTGATATTATATTTCGAAGGTGGTCTAATTTATAAATATTGGACTACATTTCAACATTTGTTATAGTATGATATAATTAGGATGCCAAGCTAATGTCATTTTGAGAAAAGGAGAAAAATCATGTCTTCAGCGATTTAACCCTTATCTCATTGTTTTAAAAGTAGATTGCTGCAAAGTTGTCCACTGTTGACTTTAATAGAGGAAAGGTAAAAGGACGTGCTATTGCATGCAAATCCTAAATTGTCTGTTTTGTGGTTTTATTGAAAAATAATAAAATTCAAATATTCTGACAAATATCTTGAAAAGTGTATGTGGAATTCACAAATCTTATAATTATTCCTTAATGAAAGCACTGTATACATACTGAGACTGATGATTGGCAAGATTACTCATTTGCATTACTGTTTATGATCAATAATTAGTTGGTTGTGTGTATGGTCAACCTACTTTGGAATGGAGATTGATCATAAACAATGAAAGGCTTCAATTATCATTCACTTCGTTGACAAAACAATGCAAGTTATGATACATTTTCACTTGACCCCACCCCTGATGTTCCAATATGCCCCTCAGTTGATAACTGTTTATTCAACTACTATAATGTTCGTGTTATGCATAACTGCGCTATGGATATCCGGCGACATTGATGCGTTGCATCAACTTTCTCTTGTTTTTTAATGAAATTGAACACATTGTGGTCAAAGGAGAAATTGCTCATCATGAGCAATTTCACCTTTGGCCACAATGTTTTCAAAAGTCGTCTGCTGCTATTGCGTCAAAACGCGTCTTATAGGTGGGAAAGGGTTAAGTGAAAGTTCTTTTTTTTTTATTGGACAAAAACCCAACACCTTACTGTCAAATGTACTTGTTATTTTCTACATGTTTTGTCACCAAAAACATTTTCAAATGCGAGTGGGATTGTGTGGCTTTGGGACCTTTGCTTTAGGAATTTATATACATCATAAGGTAGAAAAGAATCGTTGTAACATAGTTCGTTTAATTTTTTTGTTCTTATATTTGTTTATAGAAAAACGTTTAATAATAATACATGTCTGTTTTGTGAATGCTTTCTTTTGCAGAAATAAAAAACTGTTGCTAAGCATTTATATGGTGTTTATTTTTTATTTTCAAGATTTTTGTTTATAATTCTTGTCCTTTGATGGTACAGCAGTATATATTTATTTCAACGTATAAATGGTCTTTACGGCGGGCTTATTGGCCATGATGTGTCATGAGAAAAGTAGATGGCAACAAAGACATATAACCAAAATTATATATATTTTAGCTTGTCTGTTTTTCGAAGAAAAACAGTCAAACTATTGTGATACCCTTGGCGTCGTCGTCATAGTCGTCAATAAACTTTAACCTCACCTCATAACTCACTAACACTTACACATATTCAAATGAAACTTGGTACACATGGTCCTAGAAACAATACGCATGTCTATAACAAGTCACTTAAATCTGGCTTTAATAACAATTCAGTTATGCTCATTTTTTTACATAGAAATTCATGGAAAATCAGACGTGCGTTGGCGCTCTTGTTAATATTTGTTATGGCTTTCCCTTTCAAAGCAAACGGCTTAAGAATTATCTTATCTGTTAACCAGTTAAACCTAAACACCTTATATTTTGCGGATCTTTTAAGGAAATCTTAACGTCATCCTTGAACTTTTAATTACGACCTAGAAAAGGAGACATCAAGTTCTTTTTGGAGATAATTGAGCCGTTCCACGAGAAAACCAATACTATGGATTCTGCGTAATGTATCGAACAAGATCAGCCTGTGCAGTACGGGCCGACACAATTCCGTCTCAGGTGGATAGAGGTTTAGAGTAATGATTCCTGATACAGAAAATACACAGGAGGCGAAAAGTGTCTGTCCGGGTAAGCCAGCACGGCATGCTTAGGCTGATCCGGGTCGATACTTTACGCCGACTCCATAATGTTGGTTTTCTCGTGGAACGGCTCATATCTGCATAATCAATCTTTAAACAGATTTACCCTTTCCCACATACAACAAATCTGCAGCTAACGACTTTGAAAAGATCTCGGCAAAAAAGATGGAAAATCTCTAAAAATTAAAGTTTAATTCCTGAAAAAAAAAGTTGAAAACCTTGTGGCAAAATGAAAAATTGCTAGTCTTGAGCAATTTGACCTTTTGTCACAATGTTTTCGAAAGTCGTCTGCAGGAGAGTCGTATTAATGTGGAAACGGGATTAAAACCTTATAAGGTTTGCCGTTATCTGATTGGTCTGTAGACGGAGATACAATTTGAGATGGCGCTAATTCGTAAAGAATTTGCGGATGGCTAGTTTTAGCTCACCTCAACGCTTAAGTGCTCAAAAGGTTAGCCATTGTGATCGGCATCGGTCCTAAGTCAAAAGGTTTGTGGAAACTGAGAGGCCACAACTTTCAACTTATATTAAAACTTTTTCCTTTGGTTTTAGATGATAACTTGGCCTAGTTCGAATAAAGGTCTTGTTGGGTACGAAACTAGGTTATATAGCTCAAATTTAAGAACATTCTTGTAGTAGACACTTGTCTACATTTTTAAAGCGAGCGTGTTGGAACCTTGCCAGATTGTTAGTCTTGATGATAGCTAGGCTAAGTTTACACACGGGTCATGTCGGGTCTAAAGCTAGTTCATCAGGCCAAGTTTAGTTAAATCTTGTTTCCACACTAAAGGCCGCATTTCATACTTTAGCATGTAGAAATTATGTCAGAATGTTCATGTTGATGATATCTAGGCAAGGTCCAAATATGGGTCATGTCGGGTCAAAAAATAGGTCACTAGGCAAAATCTATGAACACTTGTGAACAAAGAGGCCGAATTTTCACTTGTTTATCAAATTATTCTTCAGTATTTAATATGTTCAGCTTATGCCCTGGTACTCACGTGAACATCATTGAATGGCCACCATGGCCCTCTTGTTGTGTGAAGGATATAAAATACATGGTAAGTATAACTTAACAACAGTGTGACGGTACGATGCACGGCATGATTAGAATAATGTTTTATGTTGACGCAATATTATATGAGCGGTGCTCCATGAAAGCGAACCGTTACGCTATTATTACACGTGCTAATTGATTGGTCGTGATTAACGCCGCTTTCAAAACGTTTTCAGTTATATCACAGCATTTCCTGTGTACGTTACCAATACTACTGGTCCACATATCCTGACACTAGTCAGCCAGTCGTAATGATAACACCGCAACCCTGAGCGCCAAGTATGACAGCCATTACTATTTATACATGTGGAAAAGTCCATATATGAGCCGTCCCGCGAAAAAAAAACCATTACTGCCTCTGCGTAATGTATCGACCAAAATCAGACTGCGCAGTCTCCTCATATTGATCAGGACCGACACATTCCGTCTCAGGGGGAAAGAGGTATAGAGTAACGATTCCTGAAACAGAAAATCCACAGGAGGCGAAAAAGTGTCTATCCGGGTAAGCCTGCGCGACATGCTTATGATGATCCAGGTCGATCCTTTACGCAGAGTCCATGATGTTGGTTTTCTCGTGAGGCTGCGGCGATAGACATCTGCGTAATGTATCGACCAGATCAGCCTGCGCTGTCCGCGCAGACTGATCCGGCCGACACATTCCGTCTTAGTGGGATATATGTATAGAGTAGTTATTCCTGAAACAGAAAATCCACAGGAGGCGAAAAGTGTCTATCCGGATTAGCCTGCGCGGCATGCTTAGGCTGATCCGGGTCGATACTTTACGCAGAGTCCATGATGTTGGTTTTCTCGCGGGACGGCTCAATTATATACTGCTTTACAGAAGATTCCTGACTAATTGGCGAACAATAAAGAGCCAGATCAGACTGAGCGGTTGCCTACGCTGATCTGGATCTGCATTGGTCGCAATTTTTCGCAGAGCGCCGTTCATATTTTGAGTGAGTTTCCGGCAACCTTCTCCTGCTGAAAATACCACAAATCACCAGCAGAACCCTTGAAAACATCTAGACAAAAAATATGAAACTTTCTATAAATGAAAGTATAATTATGTTAATTGAGTTGGAAACATTTTGGTATTTTTGTTGTTGAAAAGTCCTCCGCTGCCTATACTTAAAAATGCATTTAAAATGATCATGATATATAGTGTTAGAAATCGCTGAAATGCTATTATATCAGGGTTAACACCAAAATAAAACATTTTTTGTATTCAAGGGTTTGATTTGCAAAACTGGTATTCCTTATCAAAATTGAAAAATTATTTTGAGAAAGGTCAATAAACGCACACCTTGATGACCTCATATTCTGACAGCAGGGGTGTGTGTTCAGATTGATTTGACGCTCAGAGTGCACGGCGAGTTCTACCCAAAAGCTGTTATATGATTGGTTGTTTCGGCTAGCACATAACAGAGTGCTCGTTCTGTTAGAGCAGAATAAGCCCCAGGACTGTGTCAAACGGTGGCAGCTTAGTGCTTCCCTCAATAGGGGCGGAGCTTGTGATAATGTAATCCTGTTAACCCTTTACATCATATAGACGCTTTCTGACGCCTTTGCAGCAGACGGCCTTTTGAAAACATAGTGACAAAAGAAGAAATTGCACACAACGTGCAATTTCTCCTTTTGCCACAATGTTTTCCACTTTTTGTCATAGGTTTTCCATTCAATTATTGAGATTTTCTATTTTTTGACAAAATACGTTCAAAGTCGTCTGCTGCAGAATTGCCGTATGAGGGAATGGGTTAAGATACAAAACCCTGATTGTACCTCCAGTTGATAACTGGAGATAGCTTTTGTATTAATGATATCTAGGCCAATTGCGAATGTAGGTGATATCGGGTCAATAACTAAATCACGAGGTGAAATTTGAGGGGAAAACGTGTAATGTTTTTGTTTAATGATGACAGTTTGTCAGAATGTTTATCTCAGTGATACTTAGGCTAAGTTTTGTTTTTAAGTATGTCATGTAGGGTTAAAAATCATATCATTTGGCCAAATTTTAGAATAATCATATTTGTCTCTGAAATAATCTTCTGTGCCGAAAAGTTGAACACTTGTATGATGCATTTTTATCCGAAATATTGTCTAGATTATATCTAGGCTAATTTTGAAAGTGGGTCATGTCGAGCACAAAGTTAGATCGAAATTAGGCAAAATTGAAAAACAACTATGCGGACACTCTGAAGGCTGATTATTTCATTCTTTTTCAAATTATGAAAATTTATCAGAATATTTGTCTTCATGATAGTTAGACCAAATTGACTTTGGTTTATATCAGGGCAAAAACTGGGTAACTTTGTCAAATTCGATAAAACGCTTTAGAGGTAGCAGTTGTTGCTTGAGCTTGGGTTTCCTAATTACATATTAAGTTTTTTTGTAAACACCGTATCAGACAGAGTTATGGTAATCAGGTTAGCGTTACTGGGTCACCAAGATCCTTTTTGTTATGTGTTCATGCTGGTTCTGGTCTCCACTTAGTTAACTCTTTCCCCACATACAACGCATCTGCTGCAGATTCCTTTTCCCAGAATGTTTTCAACCATTATTTCAAAACGTTATTTTTTCAAATGCACATCCTGAACATCCTTGTTCAGATGTTTTCGGAATATTTTAGTTTTTTTTGTGTTCATCACTTTTGCTTGTCTGTGATTGACTGAAATATTTTGTTCATAACCTCATGAATAAAATAAATTAACATTGGCGACGTGCTGTATTATGGAAAATAAAGTTGTAAAATACTATTATGTTTTATTACTCACTGAAATAGCCATACTAATGCTAAAATATAAGGAATGGAGCGTTTTTTTTCGTTTTCATGGGGGTATGAACAAACAAACCTGATCACACATTCTAGAGTGATCAGGTTTTTTTGTTCATACCCCCATGAAAACGAAAAAAAAGCTCTCCATTCCTTAAAGGCCCTAGATATTTGATATTAAGCAAAAGGTTAACCGTTATCCTGTTGTAAGCGACTTAAATCGTTTACCACATACAACAAATCGGCAGCAGACGACTTTGAAAATATAACTGTAAAAAAAGGAACAATCTCCGAAAATAAGAGTTGATGTATTGAGTGGAATTGAAAATATTGTGGCAAAAGGAGTAATTGCTCAGTACGAGCAATTTCTTCTTGAGTCACAATGTTTTCAGAAGTCGTCTGCTGCAGAGGCGTCAGAAAGGGTCTGTATGTGGGAAAAGGTTAAACAACATTTGTTTATTTTGTTGGGTACATATTTTAACAACATTATCGAACAACATAGACCAGGTCCAGCCGCACTTTTGTCAACGTTTAGTAAAAATTAAATTATTTAACTCATTTCAAATCTCGGATGAGAGTAACGGTTGCAGTTTTAGCAGGTAAAGGGTTACACGTTTAAACACCAACAAATGTGGTCGGTTGACTTCCAACAGTTGATTCACGAAAGCCAACATTTTTATGATTTAAATCTTCAGGACGATTCATCCGACCATAAACCGTGCCTGGTCGTCAGCATGTGTTTGGTTACAGCCATTTTGCAGAAATATCCTTGGTGGTGTAGTGGTAGAGCGTCCGCCTCGTTTGAGGTAGGTCGCGGTTACGATAAATATCCTTGGTGGTGTAGTGGTAGAGCGTCCGCCTCGTTTGAGGTAGGTCGCGGTTACGATCCAGGGCCGGGTTATACCACAGACTTAAACAATGGAAGTAATGGATTGCCCTCAGAATTGCGGGGTTAGCATTACGACTGTCTGACTGGTGTCAGGATAAAAGCACCAGTAGTACTGGTAACTTACCCAGGAAACGCCGTTATATAGCTGAAAACATGTTGAAAGCGGCGTTAAACACTATGCAAGCACAACATATCCAGATTCCTCGAATGACTGAATGACATTCAGAAAATTAGTCTGGTACCCGGCGTTCTTATTAGTTAAGTACGTCGGCATGACCCAACAATGGTGACTAGAGTTGTCACCTTCCCTTATTCACATTATCGAATATTATATTAAATGAGTAAATAAATGGTTAGTTACGTTTGACAAATTGAAAAGAACAAAAGGTGAAACAAAACTGTGTATATGTTTTTTCTATTTTTCCGAGTACTCGGTTACTTGAATTACTAACCGAATAATCGTATACTATACGGTTAACCGATTAACCGGTTAACCGTTGACATCCATAGTAAATATATAATAGATTTTCAAGGACTAAAACACTTTGATGTATGGAATCAAAACAATAATAATGAAGCAAACTATTTACGGAGTTTGAAAGGTTAAACGGTTGGTGCACACAAGTGTTGTCGCTGCAGCCTTTTGGTTGTTACACCACGTTCAAAGGGTGCCGTAATTATTTGTGTATGCTTGACCGTATGATGTAGGGATGGCAACGGTTACCGATATTATTAACCGGTTACTCGTATAATTGTGTAACCGGTTATTCGGTTTACCGTATAGATTCATAGAAAATAAATATTGTTATTGTTGTTGTTGATTTAACTCGTATTTCCTGGTCATGTATAGATCGGACTAAAACGTTGTTATCGGAACGTTTCAATTCGTGTCAACCAACTGTTTTAATTGTGTGTTTTTAATTTATAGTAAAAAAAGATTCTTTATTTTTAACGAAGAGACCGTTATACGATTTATAAAATGTTGAATGAAAGACGTGCATAGCTGCATATCTTTCAATACCAACTCAGGGGGAAATGTGTTTGAAACTTAAAACTACTCTTTAAATCATTATCATATACATATAGCATTGTATAAGACATCAACGTTTAGCTTAGCAAATAGATGCATTGTCTTATCAGTGTCTCTTCTTTCCAACGACAAATAAAAGAGTCACAGTTTTGAAAATGACTTGGACCGGTGCTCCGGTAAAACAAGCTTAACGTAATTATGTCATGTTCGGAAGAAGTTTTGTCTGTTCTTCACATGGAAGTTTCTTAAAACATTTTATGACTTATTGGCGAACAATTCATTGCCATATCAGACTGCGTGGCTGCACTTTTTCATCTGGCTCTACATTGGTCGCAACATTTAACCGTTTGATTTCACATAGCGTCAATCAATTAATAAAACCCTTACCTTCGACGAGGGCTATCAAACAATGGAATTGGAATTCGAACTCCGGTTCGGTTATTCCTTTTTCTTGATGATTCATAAATGCCATTGTGACTGACGTAACCTGTCTTCGCAAAGGGATTATTATTCTATGCGTAAAGGTAGCCTGTTGTCCCGGGGAAATATTGCGAGGAAAACTGGTGCGCGAAAGTCAGGATAAAGACGTTAGATGAACTGGCCGTCGTCCTATTGGTGACCTGGCCGACATATAGCTGAACGTTTTACTCCAATCTATTATTCCACTTTTAAACCTCTTTAAGTGATTAACACGATTCTGTTTTACCCGACTCAACTTCATTAGTTTCATTGAAAAATATTATATATGTAAACATATTCGGTTGTCTAACAAACAGACAATTAGTGTTTTCTTTAATATATCTATAGGTGCTACCTATTTACGAAAAAACGCAAGATAATTATAAACAAAAATTAAAGAACATACTTTGGCCATACAAAAATGATTTATAAGTAATTGACTAGACAATAATAATGTTAATGTCATGTTTCTTGCATTATCAAAACATATTTGGAATTCGTATTGCTGTCGTCTATTATTACGAACAGAAAATAATAAAGTAAAAACTTTCAGAAAATCAAGGAATACATTTATAATGAACGAGGTTAAAACATGAGGGCCAAGATGATCCTTAATCGATCACCTGCATTATGGTAAAGAAGCAAATAGATCAGCCCTTTTCTGATGCCATCTGGCGACTACCTTTTTCAACCAGTCAATATGACTGGAACAAATTATGTAAGGGGTCACATTTCTGCTAAACCCTTTCCCTATTAGAGACAGTTTCTGAGGCCTATGCAACATACGATTTAGGAAAAGATTGTCACCAAAAGAACAATTGCTCCTTATCAGAAAGTTATCCTTTTGCCACAATGTTTGATAAATAATTATACTTTGAATGAGTGTGGCAATAGCTCATGTATAGGAATTTGGGGTCTTTCATGTTGATACCACTTTTTTTGCGGGAAACGACGTCGCTCCATTGACGTTACGCCAAGATGAAGTGTAGCGGAAATGACGTCACGTCCTTCTTTGGCTACGATACAGTCAAAATTTAGGTTCGGGCGTAGAAGGCTAATGCTGTCGGTTTTTTTATGAACGGGAAAACATATTTCTTACAGATTTCCATTTAGTTTTAACTTTTCGTACAAATGTTTATTCCCACATAACACAGCATTTTAATGATCTTAAATATCTATTTTAAAAAAAAATGATTAAAAAGACGACAATAATTTTCAATCCGTGTTTTTCTGCTCATTTTATACATACCCAAAATACCGATTTAAAAAAAAAATGATTAAAAAGACGACAATAATTTTCAATCTGTGTTTTACGTCTGCCTTTTATACATATCCAAAATGGCGGCCCCCATGGATTTTTCCAGTTTCATTTCAGAAAGCTTCATGGGTTATTAAAAAAAAAAAAAAAAAAAAAAAAATCTCACACCTGTAAACTATAAGCGAAAAAACCCATTCATGTTTTTTTTTCGTATTACAGTATTTATCAATTAATGGTAGAAAAACAACAATATAAGGTTACAATTATGGTGCCGAGTAACACAGAAACCTACGCAGGAGGTATTTGCGACAGGAAAATAAGTAAAAAGTTAACAAACAGAAAATTATTTTTTTCTTTATTGCACTAATTATCAATTAATGGTAGAAAGAAATAATATAATGAGACTACAAATGAGCCAGCCACGTTACGTGAAAACCTACGCATTGTGCGTTTGTGACAAGCAAATAAGTTCATAGTTAAAACACCTGACAATTAGTGTTTTCTTTATTGTACTAATTACCAATAAGTGAAAGAAAAATAACACCACAATGTGACCACAAATGAGTCAGGTTTCACAAATGAAGACCCAGATCAACATATGCTTCGTTCGGCACAGCCAGGTCAGGATCGTTCACGTTTACACTTTCGTCGTACACACATTCCAAAAGCTTTTTGAGATTGGGTACGATCACCGACAATCTCTCCAAGCAAATGCTTAAAAGTGACTCTGATTCGGTTATTTCTTTTTCTTGATGATTCATAAATGCCATTGTCACTGACGTGACCTGTCTTCGCCAAGGGATTATTAGTCTATGCGTAAAGGTAGCCAGTTGTCAATACAATCGAGTGCGGCCGCTTACACAGTTATAGCAGTATTCCCGATCGAGGTGTGAATACTAAACCTCTTGTCAGATACGTGTGACAAATTGAAAAGAACAAAAGGTGAAATACAACTGTGTATATATTTTATCTATTTTTCGGTTACTTGAATTACTAACCGATTAATCGAATAACATATGGTTCACCGAGTAACCGATTAATCGCTGACATCCCTAGTGTACTGTTATGGTAGGGCTAGGTAACTTGCTACACCATGGCCAAAGGGCGCCACCATAATTGGTGTATGCCTGTCCCTATACTGTAATGGTAAGGGTAGGTAACTTGCTACACCATGTCCAAAGGGTGCCGTTATTAGTGGTGTATGCCTGACCCTATAATGTAATGGTAGGGTTAGGTAATTGCTACACCATGCCCACAGGGTGCCGTTATTATTGGTCTATGCCTGACCCTTTAATATAATGGTAGGGGTATGCTAATTGCTACACCATGTCCGAAGGGTGCCGTAATTATTGGTGTATGCCTGACCCTATAATGTAATGGTAGGGGTAGGTAGCTTGCTACACCATGTCCAAAGGGTGCCGTAATTATTGGTGTATGCCTGACCCTATAATGTAATGGTATGGGGGTAGGTGACTTGCTACACCATGTCCAAAAGGCGCCGTTATTATTGGTGTATGTCTGACCCTATATTGTAGTGGTAGGGGTAAATAATCAATACCATTTTCAAAGTGCGTGGAGGCGGTTGTCTGAATACGTATTGTTCGCAAATCTTTGAAGTTTTGTTTTTTGTTGTGTTGTATGATTCAAGTTTTAACCCTTTGACTACTTATTTTGTGAAACCTCTGTCACAAGCATAGCGCCATCAGATAATACGCGCAGTCCGGCCAGGTTCTGTAATGTTGGCCGCTCAAATTATCAGTTTTACCCTGATATTCCTATAATTCACAAATGCAAATTTGGACAAGACAATTTCTTCAAAATTGAGCATTGAACGTTTTAATTTCATAAAGGTCAGAGAAGGTAAAATCTAGTCACAGACCTCTGACTTTCCGTGCCTTTGATGTTCTTCATTTCCTTTCTTTAATTATCTAATTTTGAAACGCGTCGGGCGACGTGGGGTCTTATTGACTCTTTTCTTCGGTTTGCTTGGCATTTAAAGATACACTGGCGTAAACACCGATGCGAATTTCTTTTGACAAAAGTTGCATCTAGGACTATATTATATGTCAATTGACAGAAAAGCCTCTGACCAGACTGTGCGGATGCCAAAAGACCCAAAATCGCTCAACGGACTCCTTTAGTTTAAACTTATTTATTTTAAATCGATTGCGAAACAAGCTTTAAGCTTATATTAATCACGCTCGATGTTTGCTTCCTGGATACTTAACCAGTACTCGCGCCGATTGTGTGGAAAAATCCCAAAGTCAGGACCCGCTCATCACGGGACTCGAACCAGGGACCTTTGATGTGAGAGGCCGACGCTCTACCTCTGCACCACTGTCTTCCAACGAACTCCTTTCTATAAGGGTTTGTTTGATGTTTTAAACCCACAAACAATGAACCTCTCTAGGGGATCGAATTCAGTTTTATATAATTATAAGCTTAACTCGAATTTAAGTTTGGTGTTAAAGGTTGTTTTTTTTCGAACTAAGAAATTACAAAACTACGAACTAAATTGGGGTTTTACGTCGTTTTACAACGTTTACTTATGGACAGTTCAGTGATTCATGATCGCTGGGTAAACAAACCAGTACGATGCTAGGTTATATGCCTTGCCCATTGGCACTCCTCCATGACCGCCGCGACTGGGGATCGAACCCGGGACGGCCAATACCAAATTCCCTTAAACAACGTATTTAAATCAACGAGGAACCAGGCGCAGGAATTAAGCGGGGTAAGCGTTAATGTGTTTTATTAATTAGTTGACATTCGAGCCACGCCCAACAAGACAATTTTGAGGTTTTAAAAAAAACAACGCAATTTTGATCAAATTACAGGCTTGCTTATAATTAAATGGGCGGTGATTTGAGAACAAAAACCAGTAATGTTTTGACGACCAGTTTTCTACTCACCAACCTTATTTAGCCCTTAGTAATGTTTTAATACTAAAAGGCATATTTCATCATTTTTGTTTCCCTAGTAAAACGGCCAAAATATTTCGGTTTTTTACAAGAATTGTTAGTTAGCATGGCCACTATTTATGTCAATATAGTCATTTACTTAAATACAGTCCACCATGTATGTTAAACAAAATATTAGGGATACCAAAATTATAAAATACGCTCTTAAGTATTTAAGTATTTCTTAAAGCGCTAAGTACGGTTGATGGAATTGGACCCCGGTTTAAAATTCTCGACGCTAACTACTCGGGAACGGCGGATTCCAACTACATCATTAGAAAGCATGTGTAATGGATGTTTTTCATTTTCTTTGTCTCGAAATTAATGTTCAATTATGAAAGCTGCATCTGTCCCTGTCTGTATGTCTGTCTGTCTGTATGTCTGTCAGGATGCATGTATGTCTGTCTGTCTGTCCGTCTGTCTGTGTGTCTGTTTGTCTATATAACATTCGAAAGTCGGTTTTCATGTTGCGCGACTTAATTTAGTTTTGGAGGATAATGACACTGATTGTTGGGGTTAGATAGATACATAGTTATCTTTGCACTTAAATTGACAAGCACACACGTATATTTAATATATCTATAGGTGCTACCTATTTACGAAAAAACCGCAAGATAATTATAAACAAAAATTAAAGAGCATACTTTGGCCATAAAAAAGGATTTATAAGTAATTGATTAGACAATAATAATGTTAATGTCATGTTTCTTGCATTATCAAAACATAGTTGGAATTCGTATTGCTGTCGTCTATTATTACGAATAGAAACTAATAAAGTAAAGACTTTCAGAAAATCAAGGAATACATTTATAATGAACGAGGTTAAAACATGAGGGCCAAGATGATCCTTAATCGATCACCTGCATTATGGTAAAGAAGCAAATAGATCAGCCATTTTCTGATGCCACCTGGCGACTGCTTTTTTCAACCAGTCAATATGACTGTAACAAATTATGTAAGGCGTCACATTTCTGCTAAACCCTTTCCCTATTAGAGACGGTTTCTGAGGCCTTTTACAACAGACGATTTAGGAAAAGATTGTCGCCAAAAGAACAATTGCTCCTTATAAGAAAGTTATCCTTTTGCCACAATGTTTGATAAATAATTATACTTTGAATGAGTGAGTCAATAGCTCATGTATAGGAATTTGGGGTCTTTCATGTTGATACCACTTTTTTTGCGGGAAATGACGTCGCTCCACTGACGTTACGCCAAGATGTCGTTTTTTTGACGAACGGGAAAACATATTTCTTACAGAGTTTCATTTATTTTTAACGTTTCGTACATGTTAATTCCCTCATAACACAGCACTTTAATGATCTTAAAAATAGGTTTATTTAAAAAAAATGATTAAAAAGACGACAATAATTTTCAATGCTTTCGTCTCATTTTATACATACCCAAAATATCGACTAAAATAAAAATGATTAAAAAGACGACAATAAATTCAATCCGTGTTTTTCGTCTCATTTTATACATACCCAAAATGGCGGTCCCCATGGATTTGGCCAGTTTCATTTCAGAAAGCTTCATGGGTTATTGAACAAAAAAAAAAATCAAGAATCCAGAGTACTTGCTTATGGAAAAACGTACAAAGAAAAAAGAAGAAAGAAAATACAAATAAAGTCATTTTACAACATAATGAAAATGAGCTATGATTCACCAATTCCATTAGTATAGTGAGAAGAAATGTTGTTCTTTTTAGAAATGCAAAGTAATTTGCGAGTTGGAAAAGTTCTTTTCTAAGTGGTGTTTTCAATGATTGTACTCATTTGATCATGCTTTGGTCTGACTTGATAATACATCTCTATATGTGTTTTTAAATGAATGCGTAATGAGGACATATTAAACGAAAGTGATAACTGTTTGGACATAATATGATAGAGAAAAAAAATCCAGATTTGTGTTGTTGTCCCATATACCAAATTGCACTCTGACTATCAAACTTCATTTTAATTCTTAACTCTTTCAGCGCCGAATTGTTTAAAGTAGACTCTTCCTTGTTAACAATCGGGCGTCTCCATTGCTCGCGTAAAAACAGTTTTGGACTATTTTTATGAATAAAACGCAAACGATGCTGATTTCAAGTGAGACAGCTCGTTACGAGCTGACTCACCTGAATCTGCACTGTTTGAAATACGTCAATATTGCCTTTGGCGCTGAAAGAGTTAACTTGATAACGTAATCAGTAGACAGAAAGCGTGCTGGGACATTAATTCGCATTTTCGTGTTGACATTTATTTAACACAGCAGGTTTTTGCGTATACCAGATGGGTTTCAGCTAAAACTGTCTGCTTTGTTCTTGCCTCTTATTTAAGTTATTCCGTTATAATAGGGATTGAAAAAACGTCAACCCTTTCACACCAACAGCAATCGACAATCTGTACAAATAAAATAACAATTATTAAACGGAGTTCTTAACGTTGTGGCAAAGGAAGAAATGGCTCATGGGTTATTTACCCTTCTGCCATAATGTCTTCAAAAGTCGTCGACTGCAGATGCGCCAAATTGCGTCAATATGTGGAAAATGATAACAATAACTATCTATTGATTGATTGAATGATTTGGGCTTAAGGCCGTTTTCAACCATTTTTCAGTCATATCACGGCGGCCAGTTCATCTATTCATGCGTTTCCAAGCTTTCTCAGGAATCCGTTGTGGTCGAGTGGTTAGCGTCGGGGATTTCGAAACCGGGTGTCCCGGGTTCGATCCCCAGTCGCGGCACTACGGTCATGGTGGAGTGCCCTTGGGCAAGGCACATTTTCTATCCTAGTACTGGTTTGTTTACCCAGAATGAATAATTAAATTTAATTGCGCGCTAAATGACCTTAGCTGTCGATGCGCCATAAAACAATATACATTCATTCATTCCAAGCTTTCTCACAGCAGTACTCCACACAATATACTTTCCAAGCAACTGGCTGCTTTTCCACATAGACTGTAAGCCCCATTGGTGAAAGACGAATGACGCTTGTCACAGTGACTTTTGTCAAACGTCGGAAAGAATGTTGGCCGAGCTGGGAACAGTAACTATCTATAGTAGCTGCCAACTCAGGCATTAGGCAGCATCAAGGCTATTTGAATTTTAGCCTAATGTCATTGTAATGATATAACAATGGAATCCTACTTGCAGACGCATTTTGACGCATCTGCCGCAGACTATTTACAAGAGAAAGTTGATGCAAGGCATCAATGTCGCCGGAAAAGACTGCATTGATTTATTTATGTATTCTGGACTTTCATTAGTTTAAACATACACATACTGTTTTCATTAAGGACTAATTCCAGGATTTTTGAAATTCCACATACAAATTTCAGGATTTCGTTTGGTTAGGACTTTGGATTTTTTGTATTTGTCAATAAAACCACATCAAATACAGTTTGGGATTTAAATATACATGCAATAAAAAGCTATTTAACCCTTTCCATGTCTGAAGCAACAATGAAAACCTTTAAACGTTTAAAACATTGAGAAAACGGTTAAATTGCTGAAGACATGAACTTCCTTCTTTTTTATAATAATTATAATAAGTATTTCACAGATGTTAAAATTTATCCTCGTATGTTTAAAAAGTAGACCACACTTGAAAAACCATATCAGCTAAATTGTTTATTTAAATCATTGATGCATACACTATATGTATGGCGCAAGAGAAATGCCAGTTTCGAGTCCCATTACTATTTTTAAAAAAGGTGGCAAATTTGAAATAAATTGGGTGCGAAAGACCAGATTTTCTTTGTTTCTAAAATTATTGTTTATCAGAGTTTGTTCTTTTCTTAATTTGTTTCAAGCCAAATAAACATTTAATATCACATATATTTAATAATTTAAGTGTGTAATATAAGCTATCTAACTGTAATATTAGGTGTTTGAGCATTCTTTCGAAATGTTGACCTCGTGTCAAGATCGAGTCATTGTGACATGGAAGAAAGTGAATAAAAAATCAGGCGAAGGTTTAGTGCATGTTTTATTCCACTGCATTCGAGAAAAAAAAGCATTTCTATATTATCTTTCTTTCTCCTACATTCGGCACATGCACTCGTTTCTTGACGTATAAGAAATACATTTTTCGAGCGACATTTTTTGTTTGTATAACTCGTCAATGTCATCTGGGACGACTAATCCCAGATGTCATGGAAGCGTTTTTCTAAGTTTACATTTTACTTCCGGTTACTTCCCTTTATATTTTGGCAATATGAAACTAGGTCACGAACTGAGGAGAAAGCGTTTTGACGTTCACGACCGATAAACCGGCATATATTTGAGACATATTTTCGCAAAATATTTCTTATTTTTATTTATGTTATCAGTTATGTTGATATTTATCTAAAATAAAATAATATTTTGAGGTTATCCTTTTGTCACAATGTTTTCATCTCTATCCAATAAGGGGTTAAGCACATTTTCAACAGTATTTCAGTCCTATTAAGGCGTTAAGCTTAACGTGATATCATTGCATCCCGCAATGTCCGCCATGCACAACATGAGGAAGGGGACAATGTCCGCCAAATGAAAAATACGAAGTGGCTAATGTCCGAATATGTAGTTTTGAACGAAGGCGATAATTTCCGGAGGGGATACTAACCGGTTTGAACTACCGACGTGATATAACTGACATATTATTGTAAGACGTAAATTGCAAAGACGAGAAACAAAAAGTCTGCAGCCTGCTTGAAAGCATTCAGATGGATGAGGGTTCATCTTTACATTATGTAACACAAACATTTCAAATCTCAAATCTTTTCAATTTATTCATTTTTTCACCGGTAAGATCATAGACCCATGTGAGCAGGTATACCATACGACAGTGAAACATACAGTGTATTTCTCTTTCAATATATGAGCCGTCCGAAAACCAACATTGTAGACTCTGCGTAAAGTATCGACCCGGATCAAGCCTAAGCATGCCGCGCAGGCCTACCCGGATAGACACGTTTCGCCTCCTGTGGATTTTCTGTTTCAGGAATCATTACTCTATACCTCTTTCCCCCTGAGGCGGAATGTGTCGGCCCGGATCAGTCTGCGCGGACTGCGCAAGCTGATCTGGGTCGATTCATTACGCATAGGCCATAATGTTGGTTTTCTCACGGGACGGCTCATTTGTTACCGGACGGAGCTATTTTATGATCGCTGTCTTATTAATTCTCGATTGGCATCAGATTAATTGATGCTGCGGTCGAGTAAGGCACGGTAAACCGCTGTATAAGCAATCCATTCCGTATTAGACTTCATATCGTTCTCGCCATAGATTAAGTCATCCGCCGAATGATATAAATTGCCTGTTAGCGCACCTAATCCTGTTTTAATCAACATTGCTAAAATGTCGTCCGATTTTTCTTGACCAACAAGGTATAGACTGAAATGAACTGCAGTGGAATCGCGATAACTCCAATTCGATTGACTGATTGATTATTTGGCGTTTAACGCCGCTTTCAAAACTTTTTCAGTTATATCACGGTGTTTCCTGTTTTAGTTTCCAGTTTTACTGGATCATTTATCCTGATACCAGCCAGTCAGTCGTAATGCTAACCCCACAATCTTGAGCACCAAGGATGGGCAGCAATTACTACCATATTTCAAATTCGAAAAGAAACCAATAAATTACTTTGGTATGGCCCGGCTGGGGATTTCTTTTATGAAAAGCAAGTCATTGGTCAAACCATATAAGGAAAACAGCACAGCAGCGTTTATGAAAGATCGTTTAAGGTCGCAAAACCGCTGCAACGCTGTTTTCAAAATAACCGATCCGGTTCATAAATTGGTTCGAGGTAAACGATGTTATCGTGATTCCACTGGACGCTATTGGAACTCATATATTAGGGGACATATGCGACTGTTGAAAACCCAGAAACCTTTGTATCAATGTTAGTGCCGAGTCCCAGAAACGACGCGGGCGTTCATTCCAGGGATTGTGTGTTCGAATACCAGCTCTTCCAACATTCTTGCAGACGTTTCATAAAACGCAATGCAACAGCCGTCATTCGTGTCTTCCATTAATGGGCTAACAGTCTACGTGGCAGCCAGTTGTTTGAAGGACTTATTGTGTGGAGTACTCGTGTCAGAAAGTCAGAGAACGCATGGGTATGTAAACTATAGTCAACGTAATGTGACTTAGAAAGCGTTGAATACGGCGTAAATCAATTAATCAATCAATCAATCAATCAATCAATCAATCAAGGTCTGTAATGGGTAATGGATACTTTTGTTCTTGTTTTTACTGTCCTTACGCCCAATTTGACAGTACATGTAAAGTGTTTCCGAGGTACATTACAGGTACCGTTGTTAAATATATCGTGGCACGAGCGTATCGTTCATAATTTGCTATCCCGGAACCCGGAGCGCCAAGAAAGTATTCCACTTCCATTTTAGAGACCGGGGAGTGAACCATTGTGCGTATTCAGATTGTCCTCACACATCGAGAACTCCGACAAGTGCTACGGAATTCAACCAATCAAATTACAGCTTGTGCCTAGCACTCTCCGAGTATGCGGGGTGTTAGGGCAATCTGAACAGATCCCTGAGTGCCAAGGAGGAAAACCATTATTATCATTTCCAAAATATTTTATATGACCCATCCCGGGATCGAACCCGCGACCTCCCGCACTCGAGGCGGACGCTCTGCCACTACACCACCGAGGCGGTCTCTTACAGTGCTGACAGTCAAACATGCAGGCCCATTGTGTCACATATGCAGCATATGATTTTTGAAAATATTGAGGTAAAAGGAGAAATTGCTCTTAGTGAATTTTCAATTCTATTCACTACTTATCTATAATTTCCATGAGATGCTCTGTTGAACCGTAATTTTCACACATACGAATATGTCACACATTTGTGAACATTCAGTTGTGTACCTCTAATTTGAACATATTGATAACTCGAACATATCGATATCTGGAACATATCGATATCTGGAACATACCGATAGCTCGAACAAATCTATATTTTATTAATAAAATGAATGCATCGTTAATTCGAATATATTGAGAGATATCAATATGTTCAAGTTAAATACATTCGTTTTATCAATGAATTCGATATATCGATGTGTTCGAGTTATTGGTATGTTCGAGATATCGGTATGTTCGAGTTATCAATATATTTGAGTTAACTATGCATTCATTTTATTAATAAGATATAGATTTGTTCGAGCTATCGGTATGTTCGGGATATCGATATGTTCCAGATATCGCTATGTTCGAGTTATCAATATGTTCAAATTAAATACATTTGTTTTATCATTCGAGATATCGATATGTTCGAGCTATCGGTATGTTCGAGATATCGATATGTTCGAGATATCGATATGTTCGAGTTATCGGTATATTCAAGTTATCGATATGTTTGAGGTATCTAAGTGTCTTAATTGGCGAATGTCTAATCGAATGTCTAATGTCTAGCTGACCAATTAGACATTCGTTTTTTTACATGTACAATGACCTCCGACGAATTTGGTACCTACATCTCTTCATTTGCGAAAGTCTAATTGAATGTCTAATGTGTAACTGACCAATTAGACATTTTTTAATGTACATTAACCTCCTGACGAATTTGGAACCTAAGTTTGGTAATTTGCGAATGTCTAATCGAATATGTCTAACTGACCAATTAGACATTCGTTTTCTGCATGTACAATGACCTCCGACGAATTCGGTACATAAATCTCTTTTACATTCGATTATACATTCGAAAAAAAATACGATATTTAGGTTCCAAATTCGTCTGAGGTCATTGTACATGCAAAAAACGAATGTCTAATTGGTCAGTTAGACATTAGACATTCGATTAGACATTCGCAAATTAAGAGATTTAGGTACCAAATACGTCGGAGGTCATTGTAGATGCAAAAAACGAATGTCTAATTGGTCAGTTAGACATTAGACATTCGATTAGACATTCGCAAATTAAGAGATTTAGGTACCAAATACGTCGGAGGTCATTGTAGATGCAAAAACGAATGTCTAATTGGTCAGTTAGACATTAGACATTCGATTAGACATTCGGAAATACGATATTTAGGTTCCAAATTCGTCGGAGGTATTTGTACATTCAAAAAACGAACCGTAAATTTCACACATACGAATATGTCACACTTGTGACATATTCGTACGAATTCATCACACGTGTGTGACAAATTCGTACGAATATGTCACAATTAGGTGTTGTGACATACTCGTACCCCCTTTTTTCACCACCTGTTAGTACCAACGAAATTTTCACATTTTGTTCATCACTCGTTTATTAATTTTAGCTACCAGTCGCCGTATTTTTGAGTGAATATCAGTTCGCAAGTTAAGTGTGTGAAGTTGGCAGAGCATTAGACGTTAGACATTAGACATTCAAAAAAATATATTCTAATGTCTAATCAGACATTAGACATTCTGTTAGACATTCGCAAATGTTGATACTCGAATGTCTAATTAGACATTCGATTAGAAATTCATAAAAAAATCACAAATTTTAAATATCGAATGTCTAATTAGACATTAGACATTTGCAAATTACAAGATCTATAACTCAAATTCGTTGTAAGTCATTGTACAGTCAAAAAACGAATGTCTAATTGGTCAGTTAGACATTAGACATTCGATTAGACATTTGCAAATTACGGGATTTAGGTACCAAATTCGTCGGAGGTTATTGTACATGCAAAAAACGAATGTCTAATTGGTCAGTTAGACATTAGACATTCGATTAGACATTCGCAAATTACCATACTTATGTTCCGAATTCGTCGGAGATCAATGTACATTCAAAAAACGAATGTCTAATTGGTCAGTTAGACATTAGACATTCGCAAATTAAGAGGTTTATGTACTAAATTCGTCGGAGGTCATTGTACATGCAAAATACGAATGTCTAATTGGTCAGTTAGACATTAGACATTCGATTAGACATTGCGAATTACGATATTTAGGTTCCAAATTCGTCGGAGTTCATTGTACATTCAAAAAACGAATGTCTAATTGGTCAGTTAGACATTAGACATTAGTTTGTTGAATGTACAATGACCTCCGACGAATTTGGTACCTAAATTTCTTAATTTGCGAATGTCTAATCGAATGTCTAATGTCTAACTGACCAAATAGACATTCGTTTTTTGAATGTATAATGACCTCCGACGAATTTGAAACCTAAGTATGGTAATTTACGAATGTCTAATCGAATGTCTAATGTCTAACTGACCAATTAGACATTCGTTTTTTGAATGTACAAATACCTCCGACGAATTTGGAACCTAAATATCGTATTTCCGAATGTCTAATCGAATGTCTAATGTCTAACTGACCAATTAGACATTCGTTTTTTGCATCTACAATGACCTCCGACGTATTTGGTACCTAAATCTCTTAATTTGCGAATGTCTAATCGAATGTCTAATGTCTAACTGACCAATTAGACATTCGTTTTTTGCATCTACAATGACCTCCGACGTATTTGGTACCTAAATCTCTTAATTTGCGAATGTCTAATCGAATGTCTAATGTCTAACTGACCAATTAGACATTCGTTTTTTGCATGTACAATGACCTCAGACGAATTTGGAACCTAAATATCGTATTTTTTTTCGAATGTATAATCGAATGTATAATCGAATGTCTAATGTCTAACTGACCAATTAGACATTCGTGTTTTGCATATACATTGACCTCCGACGAATTTAGTACCTAAATCTCTTAATTTGCGAATGTCTAATGTCTAATTAGACATTCGATATTTAAAATTTGCAAATTTTTCTGAATGTCTTATCGAATGTCTAATGTCTAATTAGACATTCGATAATCAAAATTTGCGAATGTCTAATCGAGTGTCTAATGTCTAATTAGACATTCGATATTTTTTTTTTTATGTCTAATGTCTAACGTCTAATGCTCTGTCAACTTCACACACTTTCGCAAGTTCCTAAATTAAAAGGTACACCTCTATCTAATTTAGAGGTGCAACTCTATATTTAGAAGTGCAGTTCTAAAAACAGAGGTGCACCTCAATTTTTAAACTACAAAATAGAGGTTACCTCTATATTTAGAGGTGCGTCTATATCTTTTAGGTGTACATTGAACATGTTTTTGATTACCTCAAATAAAGAGATGCACCTGAATATTAGGACCGGCACCTCTAAATATAGAGGTGCACCTTTACTTTGGGGGATAGGGTTAGGGGTACACTTATCTATATAAATGCTCTCTAACAATATCATATAATAGATGACATGCATCTGTTTTGTAAATTAATTAACAAGACTAATTAATAGGTACATTTTTAAAAGCGAATAATACGCAGCGGTATGTATTATACACATTATAGTATAATATTATATATTATTTAACACAGACTAATGCAAATTTATTCAAATTGTTCATTGTTGGCTTATGCTATGATTATAAACGCAATTTTGTCACGTGGGTATCCTCATATAAACGTAGTATAAGACGATCGAGCGCGTATTCGTTGTTTGATGTTTTACCGACTCTTCTTTTGATCGACGCGGCGTCTTTTATCTTTTATATCAAAGACATTTTGAAATTAATTGTTTCTGCTTATGAAATTTGGCGGTACTTTTGCAAAAACACTGGAAGGAGAAGCAAGAAAAAAACACCAAGCATTAGGGTCCGATATTTGTCATTTGAGAGAGTCGCTCCGAGGAGTTACACGTTTCAACTGTTGTACAGGGTAAGTATTCTCTTACTGTGTTATTGCTTAAGTTGCATATACATGTAACAATCATAGACCGAATGTGGCTTTTGCGATACAGTTTGTGTTGGTTTTATTTTTCGCCATTTTAACAGTATATCAGTTAGTTAAGGGCGTTATCGGAGGTTATACAGATTGTTTCCCTGGGTTTCGATCAAGAACTGTGATCGGTGGGACTCGAACCCGCGATTCCGAGATTGATAAATCCGGCGCTTTACCAATTACAGTTATGTTTCTTGAAAGGCAATTCATGTATGAGGATTTGTAGTGGCCTAGTTTGTAATGTAATTATACCCCTAAATAGAAATATCTGGGGACTATATAGGAGTCGCGAATGTCCCGTCCCGTCATGTCCCGTCACGTCAGACATGTTTAATTGCATGGAAAACAAGTATTGCACCTACACTCATTAAACTTCATAGGAATGTTGAATGTTCACCTACTATTTGTGTTACATTCCACTTAGTCTTACCAGAGTTATGGCCATTGACTTAGTAAAATGGTCTTACAAATGTCATGAAAGTTCTGTGTCGCATGTAACACAAACATGATTGCACCTACATTCAGGAAACTTCATAGGAATGTTGGTCAGTATGGGTTGTTCTGCACCCACTATTGTTGTCACATTCTACTATGTCTTACCAGAGTTATGTTCTGATTAAAACTGGTCTAACAAATGTCTCAAAATCTTTGTGTCGCAAGTAACACAAAACGTATTGCACATACACTAGTTAAACTTCATAGGAATGTTGGTCAGCATGGACTTTTGTGTCCCCTTCCACTTAATTAATCGTACAAGGGATATGGCCATGTTTGGTTAAATAGTTAAATAGTACCATTCCTGTGTCCAGGCGGCGTCTATTGATATTCATCACTCCTGTGTTAGCTATAGTTTAATTCGGTCCTGCGATTCTAAAGCTAAAACTGAAATCGATGCCTAAAACTCCGAATTAATTCAAACAGTTATCTTTGTAAAGCGTGTCTTTAACTTATTTAGCAAAAATGTCATCGTAAATATTGTGCAATTGCAGAACTTTATATTTCAAAAGATATATAAATGAACTTGATTGAGCGTCGGACCCATGCGCTCATTATGTATTATGTTTGAACTATTAATAATTAAAAGCTAAATAACTACGTATACAGTATACCATTTAATATGATACAACATGACTTTCGACCGGTCTGGGGTCTCCAGTTCGAATCTCTGCCCGACCACATAACTTTTGTAGAGATTGGTTATTAATTGTTAGTCCCCGATATATAATGGTTCTCTATCCAGATTGTTCAAATTATCCCCTTCGGAAAAATGGCCCCACCCAAGGGGTCACATCGTCACAGACTTATATATGGTAGACACGACTAAAAAACCCACACGGCCTTAGATCTAGGTCTTTAATATCTAGTTGTGCCCTAAAAAGGTTGTTTACATTACGCCCACGTGTTCAATAGCGGCCCCGGGAGCTCACAACTGAACATGTATATACAGAAAACTTTGAACATTGTCTTGTCCGAAACCACAGGGCCTATAGGGTCTTTGATATTGGTATGTCCATAGCATCATCTAGTAATTCTCTACCAATAGATTGTTCAAAGTATTCCCCTTGTATCAAAATTGGCATCGCCCCGGGGGTCACATGGTTACATAAACTTTTATATGGAAAACAAAAATATTCTGTCTCAAACCACAATGACCAGAGTGTAGATTGTTTGTATGTACCCCTGTCTCATGGTCCTTTATCAAGACTTCAAATTATGCCCAGGAGTCAATAGCGGTCCCGCCCTTGGGCATAATAGCTATACATATACGTATGTAGGAAAACACACAGGGAACAGAAGCAAACTGCTTTTATATTTTCCTAGTCTATATATACTATATAAAGCAAACGAAGAATATTCTTTATATAGTATATATAGGCAAGGAAAATATAAAAATAGTTTGCTTCTATTTCCTGTGGGAAAACAGAAATCGTTCACTGAACTGTTTGATATGCCTCATGTTGACGAAGTTCTGCTTTTCAAGCAGACGACACAATCAGTTCTGAAAGACATTGACGGTGACCTACTGACCTACTTTCTTGTTTTTAAGCTACAACCCTATATTTGTATCAAGTGAATAGTTTTGCTAAGTAGTTTCAAGCAATTGACATTATTCACATTGACCTTGACCTATTGACCTATTTTTGTTTTTATGCTACATACCTACAGTAATGAACTTTTGAACATTTTGATAGCTTTTCAAGTGCATTTGAATAATTGCATTCGATGACATTGACTCGATCTGTTGTTCTACGATATTGATTTATTTTGCTCCCCGAATTATTTCGGGAGTGTATATAGTCGTCCGCATGAGAGAGTACTTGTGGGGTGCGCTGTTTTCCTAAAGCCCACCGCCACCCTTATTAAGACACTTATATAAGTAGTTCTTTTGTTTCTTTTATAATGGGTATTTTATTTGTATATTAATGTTATTCATTCCGTAAAAGGGATGTAATTAAATTACGGAATAAATAGCATACTTGTGGGGTGCACCCCACAAGAAAACATCAAAGAAAATAACCCCACTAGTACACTTCCATGAGTTCGTCCGTCCGAATGTCCGTCCGTCCGTCCGTCCGTCCCGCTTTTCATGCCAGGCTATTTCTCAGTAACCGCTCTCATGATTTCACTGAAACTTCATGGGAAGCTTCACTATCAAGTGGAGATGCGTATATCGTCGACATATTCTGGTTCGATAATTGTTCACATAGTTACGGCCCTTTTATATTCTACATTGTAATACTCTAGTACCATTCGTGTCCGAACTATTTCTCAGCAACCGCTTTTATGATTCCAATGAAACGTCATGAGAAGCTTCACTTTCAAACGGAGTTGCGCATATCGTCTGCATGTTCCAGTGTGATGTTTTCATATATAGTTATGGCCCTTTTAACTTCTGAATTGTGATACTATAGTACCATTCGTGTCCGAGCTATTTCTCAGTAATCGCTTGCATGATTTCAAAGAAACTTAATGGAAAGCTTATATTTACTATCAACTTCAAGGGGAAATGGGCTTATATCATACCTTTTTTACTTAAAATATCCTTTCCAATTTTCATTTCCCTTTCCACACTTATACGCCGGCGGGGAGCATGCATTGTTTCCAACGATACCCTTGTTAATCCTTGGCGTTGTCCGTACGTCCGTCCGTAACACTATCTAAGAAACTAATTGATGGATTGTTAGGCAACTGAAAACAAATAAGTATTTTCATAGTTTCGTCCAAGTCGGATTAGTATCTCTGAAGTGATTTCCCCTTAATTGAATGAAATTAAACAAATGTGTCCGCTTGGAGTCATTAGGCCTACTAAGTATCGACTAGATGGGATTTCGTGTTCATTAAATATATATTACTATATAGAAATGCAGCATGTGCATTATTTATTCAGATCGGACCAGTAACTCCGGAGTAATGACCCCTTGATCGATTGAAATTTAACAATTTTGTCAATTTGAAGCCATTATTTAGTAACATCAATTATTTGGAATGTTATGTACCTTAACACAAATATGTATTAATGTAGCACTGATAGATATATCTTTTCATTTCCTTCATATATGGAGAGCACAGACCCGACCTTTTGACCTACTACCTTAAACAGTGGTGCAGTGATGCTCCGTTTCACGAGCGATATTGTGCCATTTGACTTTCGTAAAATTTCGTAAAATTCTTTACAACATAAAACTGTATCGCCAAATCGGTCTGATTTACGTATTTATGTTTGAAACTGAAACAAGTAACAGTTGCTAATAATTTACCCTTTTTTCTATTTCAGATCTCCCATCTGGCAGAATGTCGAAAGGCGAGTCCCTCAGTTGTATTTCAAAAGCAAAGTACGATGTCATTGTTGCCAAGATAAAGGGTAAATTCAAAGTTCCAGTAAATCGGAGAACGGACGATCAAATCAACGCGCTGAATTTATTTCGGAAAAGAAAAGACTTTTCTCTCGGTAGGGCAGGACGCTTATTATGTACTGGTAAAATAGTAATTGCTGAGGAAGAATTACCACGTCATGTAAAGAAAACATTCATAGAGAGTAATGGCTGCGGCTCGCGTGTTTTGTGGAGCAAACTAAAGCAACGCTATACAGGGTTCAGCGAAAAACGTATTACAGAAATACTCCACCGAAGCTCGTACTATCACAGGCAGTATCCGAGATTCACAAATAAACTGGTTCCAAAGACTGTTACATCTTTCACTCCTAATCAGCGATGGCAAATTGACATTGTGAGCATGAAAGGGTTCGAAGTAAAATATCAAAGGTCAGCATACAAGTATATACTACAAGTAATTGATATTCACTCAAGATACATTATGCCACAACCATTGACGTCGAAGTCCTCGGCTGAAGTAGCAACCGCGCTAGAGAAAGTTATGCTAGATAACGGATTTCCACGAACCATACAGTGTGACAACGGTCTGGAATTTCAGGGCAAGGCGATGAAGTCGTTACTTGAAAAACAAGACATAAAAATCATTCACGGTCGCCCTTATCACCCGCAATCACAGGGAAAATGTGAACGATCCAACCAGTCATTAAGAAGAAAAATCCTCTTTGCTTGCAGAAGAAAAAAAGGTTTTAACTGGGCCAGTGACTTAAAGCAAATCGCAAATTCCATAAATACGAGTGCTAAAAGAGTTATTGGGAATATGACGCCATTTCAGGTTTAATACGGTAGGAACCACAGCGGCGAACCAAAGTTATTGAGCAGGAAAGAGATGAAACGAAAATTGGCTAAAGCAAACAAATCCTTTCGTCGGCGACAGTTGAAAGGCGCCGAAAGGCCAAGCAAATACAACATTGGAGAGAGTGTATTACTAAGATACCCTTTTACTAAATCAAGGGTTCCGACAAAGCGACACATAGTCAATGGAATGATAATAGACGCCAAGTCTGGAGGCAGATATTTGGTGCAATTTAACAATCCAAAATACAGAAACAAGGTGACCGTTCGAGAGTGGGTCAGGGTAGACAATATTACTAGCTTAACGCTGGAAACTGAAAGACAGAAGCAGCGAAACGTTAACGAACATTTACAAAGAAGTCGCAAAGATAGGACAACAAAGAAACTTCACCGCGCACGGTACTATCTGGTATTAAATCACGCTGATAATATTCGGATGCTTGATTCAGAGTTTCCAAATTGTGTGAATGTATTAATGAACCCCGAGCCAAACGGTAACTGCCAGTTCTCTGCCATTAAACACCAGCTTCAGCTACATGGAATTTACAGGGATGAGCCGTATCTACGGAAAAAATCGGTAGATCATCTTAACAGGAATAGATTGTTCTATGAAAAATTCGTTTACGGATCCAGTATTTGCGACTACTTAAAACAAATGTCACAAGATGGAGCATATGGCGATAATCTGACGTTAATTGCCATTATGCGCGAGTACAATATGCAGTGCCTGGTAGTGTCTGCAGCTGGAGCTGAGCATTCCACCATAGTGTCAAATGATGGAAATTATGACATGAACCTACCTTTGATAACTCTCGGATATTTTCCTGAAAATCAAGGTATGCATTACGTAAGCATATCTGTGGATATAAAAAAAGTACTTGAACTGCTCGAAGAAACCGTATTTCCGAGTCCAGGACCAGAGTCACCAATAACAGTAGACTCCGACCAAACACTTAACACAGACACAGAATTGTCATTGAACCAAGACTCGGAACCGGCACAGAGTCCCAGATCAGATCCGTCATCGAACTCGGAACCGGCACAGAGTCCCAGATCAGATCCGTTATCGAACTCGGAACCGGCACAGAGTCCCAGATCAGATCCGTCATCGAACTCGGAACCGGCACAGAGTCCCAGATCAGATCCGTCATCGAACTTGGAACCGGCACAGAGTCCCAGATCAGATCCGTCATCGAACTTGGAACCGGCACAGAGTCCCAGATCAGATCCGTCATCGAACTCGGAACCGGCACAGAGTCCCAGATCAGATCCGTCATCGAACTCGGAACCGGCACAGAGTCGCAGATCAGAACCGTCATCGAACTCGGAACCGGCACAGAGTCCCAGATCAGAATCTTTATCGAAGCCAGAATCGGAACTGGCACAGAGTCCCAGATCAGAACCAGCAGTAACGGTGCACACTCTTGAATCATTCCGAGCTCAGCGTGCGGAACTGATCAAGATGAGACGGCAAACTAGGAAAACAAGGGAGACGCATTTTCCATTTAAGCTATTACCACTTCTTGTCCAAGAAATGATTGTATCTAAAACCATATTACAAAATCCAGCAACGAGATTCGTTTTAGAGAAGGTGGATCGACATTTTGTAGACCTTATTAAAAGTATGAATATTCCAAGACCAAGAATTTACGTATCTCCTGCTTTATTGGACAATGTTCCTAATCCAGTAAGTGTGCGCTATTTTCTAAGAAAGCTAGGCAGAAACAGTGGTATTATCCAAAAAATCAAGCGTACTATCAAAGAACCAAATTGGGCAAACGCCTGGTTAAGGCTTCGTGTTTCTGGGATCTGCTGGTATGACATTGTTGACATTCAATATTCAAGAAGGTAAACGTACCCGGAACATGAATTAATAGTGTAGCTGCTGCTACATCAGTACGTTGTAATGTAGCTGCATTTAATTTAAGTCGTATTTAGTTTAAGTTTAAGCATTTCAGTACGGGCTTCACAAACAGCCATGCAAAGATAATTCCAAGTAATAGAGATGTCTCTCGATAAATGACAGATATCTATTACTTTTAACTACAATGGATGGCTTCCTTCTGAATAAATGGTATTAATATGGTTTGCTAAGATTGTCATTGTTTTCAATTTTTAATACGTCTATTTAGTTGTGTGTTTTTAAATGAAAATGCTTGTACATGTATATCAATAAATGTAGTTTGTTTCTTTGTTTGGGCTTTTGGGTTTATCAAGTTTTCAACAATATTCATATGTATAGCCTTATAAACGAAGTTTTTGGGGGTATATATACGACAGACCGAAACGTTTGAAGACACTCGGGCCGCAAATGTTGGCTGAACGATTCGACTTTAACGTATGACAAAGTAAAATTATTTGACCTTCATAACAATGTGACCTTGACCTTAGATTTAGTGTTCTTAAAACAACACATATACTTTACTTGTAAATCTAGTCATCATGCGAATTATGAAAACTCCGTGACAAAACAACTCTACGTTTTAAGTGTCACCTTTGCAATAAACACAAATGAATGGAGAATTATACGAAAGACCGGTGGGGACATTTCGAGTTCAATATTTCACGATTTAAACTTCACGAATTCACGATTTCAACTTCAAGAAATCACGGTTTCACGAAGTTAACTCAACGAATTCATGATTTCAACATCAATATTTCATGATTTCGTGAAGTTGAAATCGTGAAATCTTGAAATATTATTGAACTTGAAATGTCAGCACCGGTCTTCGTAGTATTGCCATGCAATACAAAGTCCCCTACCGGCTAAAATAATCATCTGAAAGTTTACTATCTGAGTTCAGAGCCAAATCCAACGTTGATATAACGTCGGACCTCTATTTCTAGCACACCGGATAGGCATTTCCGGTGAATTCAGCCGTGCTGGAAAACTCTATCTCGCACCCCCCAGATTATTTTATTATACAAGCCTCGTTACCTAGCAACGCAGGTGCCCTCGGGTCGGATTTTTCTATCCAGACCGGAAACACATGACAGATATTATTAGTCCGTACAACGTCGAGGCTCCGTCGTTAACCCGAAGTTAATTTATGGTAGGCGACGATGTGATCAAAATCCAACGTCGTCTCAACGTCGGGTGTTCGCTAGGAACCTGCAGCCAAGTGTATAAACCTTAGCTAAGTTGTCCATAGGTTATCTTTTGGCCAAATTGCACATTTAAATAATTTGATTGGTTTAAAGTAATTATTGGGTAATCATTTTGGTTAACTTTGACCAAACCAAAGAATTAACCAGTTTTATACAATTGGCTGATGTCCTTAAATGTTGACCTTGAACTAATGCGACTTGAACATTGGTTCTGCATTTCGTCTTGATTCGTTGAGCGTTTGACCAAAGTTTGAGGAAAATCCTTCGAAGGGTTTAGGACTTGTTGGGGGCAGACACACAATCCTGTTACCTTAAACGGTGACCATGACCTTCAGTCGGCGAAACTGAAAAATGAGATCTGCGTGTTGCCCGGATGGGGTGAAAATTTACCCAGTAGGGAACTAAAATCCGGTTATCATTTTAGAAGTTATGAGTCAACACAAACTGCACCATCACTTCACGTTACATAAAAGAAATGTCCAAAAGTGCATTGTGACCCTGCCGTTGAGCCATGGTCCTGGGTCTTGCACGCCACACATTGTCTTGCTGTGGTTACCTCTTGTGGTGATTTTTTTTTTAAATCGGTCCATGCATCATGCAGTAATTGACCGGACTTGAACTGCGACGGACAGACGGACGGAATCGAGCAATCCTATAGTCACAAAAGGGGGTAGAGGTACACAACTGAATTTTCACAAATGTGTGACATATTCGTACGAATTCCTCACACGTGTGTGACAAATTCGTACGAATATGTGATGAATTCGTACGAATATGTCACACGTGTGACATATTCGTACGAATTCCTCACACGTGTGTGACGAATATGTCACAAGTAGGTGTTGTGAAATTCTTGTACCCCATATTTTCACCACCTGTAAGTACCAACGAAATTTTCACATTTCGTTTATCGCTCGTTTATTAATTTTAGCTACCAGCCGCCGTACTTTTGAGTGAATATCAGTAAGTGTGTGAAGTTGGCAGAGCATTAGACGTTAGACATTCAAAAACAAATATTCGAATGTCTAATTAGACATTAGACGTTCGATTATACATTCGCAAATTTTGATTATCGAATGTCTAATTAGACATTAGACATTCGATTAGACATTCAGAAAGATTCGCAAATTTTAAACATCGAATGTCTAATTAGACATTAGACATTCGATTAGACATTCGCAAATTACAGGATCTATAACCCAAATTCGTCGTAGGTTATTGTACATTCAAAAAAACGAATGTCTAATTGGTCAGTTAGGCATTAGACATTCGAGTAGACATTCGAAAATTAAGAGATTTATGTACCGAATTCGTCGGAGGTCATTGTACATGCAGAAAACGAATGTCTAATTGGTCAGTTAGACATATTCGATTAGACATTCGCAAATTACCAAACTTAGGTTCCAAATTCGTCAGGAGGTTAATGTACATTAAAAAACGAATGTCTAATTGGTCAGTTACACATTAGACATTCAATTAGACATTCGCAAATGAAGAGATGTAGGTACCAAATTCGTCGGAGGTCATTGTACATGCAAAAAAACGAATGTCTAATTGGTCAGCTAGACATTAGACATTCGATTAGACATTCGCCAATTAAGACACTTAGATACCTCAAACATATCGATAACTTGAATATACCGATAACTCGAACATATCGATATCTCGAACATACCGATAACTCGAACACATTGATATCTAGAATACATTGATAAAACAAATACATTTAACTTGAACATATTGATAACTCGAACATATTGATATCTCGAATATACAGATAGCTCGAACATATCGATATCTCGAATACATTGATCTAACACATACATCTAATTCGAACATATTGATAACTCGAACATATCGATATCTAGAAAATATCGATATCTCGAACATACCGATAACTCGAATAAATCGATATCTCTAACATATTAATAACATGAATGCATATTTAACTCGAACATATTGATAACTCGAACATATCGATATCTCGAACATATCGATTTCTAGAACATACCGATAGCTCGAACATATCGATATCTCGAATGATAAAACAAATGTATTTAATTTGAACATATTGATAACTCGAACATAGCGATATCTGGAACATATCGATATCCCGAACATACCGATAGCTCGAACAAATCTATATCTTATTAATAAAATGAATGCATAGTTAACTCAAATATATTGATAACTCGAACATACCGATATCTCGAACATACCAATAACTCGAACACATCGATATATCGAATTCATTGATAAAACGAATGTATTTAACTTGAACATATTGATATCTCTCAATATATTCGAATTAACGATGCATTCATTTTATTAATAAAATATAGATTTGTTCGAGCTATCGGTATGTTCCAGATATCGATATGTTCCATATATCGATATGTTCGAGTTATCAATATGTTCAAATTAAAAGCATTCGTTTGATCAATGTATTCGATATATCGATTTGTTCGAGTTATCAATATATTCGAGTTACAGATGCATTCATGTAATTAATATGTTAGATATATCGATTTGTTCGAGCTATCGATATGTTCGAGCTATCGATATGTTCGAGATATCTATATGTTCTAGATATCGATATATTCGAGTTATCAATATGTTCGAATTAGATATATGTGTTAGATCAATATGTTCGAGATATGTATATGAAGTATCAGTGTCGAAAGGTTATCAAAATATTGAGTGCTAAAGAATTTGACATTTTTACCCCCTGTGACCTTGACCTTTGGTCCAATGACCCAAAATTGTACCTGGGTCATTTACTCAATATGTTCTAGCATCCTGTAAAATATGAGGGCTATATCAATATGACCCCTGATCTATCTAAGTGGCATAGACTGTTTTTTGGAATGTGTGACGTATTCGTATGAACAATATTTTTAAAAATGTTTTTTGTTTTTTTGGACATGTGACGTATACGTTTTTGCTTTGAGGGGGGGGGGGGGGGGGGGGGGGGGGGGGGGTAGAGGTACACAACTGAATTTTCACAAATGTGTGACATATTCGTACGAATTTGTCACACACGTGTGATGAATTCGTACGAATATGTCACACGTGTGACATATTCGTATGTGTGAAAATTACGGTTCAACAGAGCATCTCATGGAAATTATAGATAAGTAGTGAATAGAATTGAAAATTCACTAAGAGCAATTTCTCCTTTTACCTCAATATTTTCAAAAATCATATGCTGCATATGTGACACAATGGGTCTGCATGTTTGACTGTCAGCACTGTAAGAGACCGCCTCGGTGGTGTAGTGGCAGAGCGTCCGCCTCGAGTGCGGGAATTTGCGGGTTCGATCCCGGGATGGGTCATATAAAATATTTTGGAAATGATAATAATGGTTTTCCTCCTTGGCACTCAGGGATCTGTTCAGATTGCCCTAACACCCCGCATACTCGGAGAGTGCTAGGCACAAGCTGTAATTTGATTGGTTGAATTCCGTAGCACTTGCCGGAGTTCTCGATGTGTGAGGACAATCTGAATACGCACAATGGTTCACTCCCCGGTCTCTAAAATGGAAGTGGAATACTTTCTTGGCGCTCCGGGTTCCGGGATAGCAAATTATGAACGATACGCTCGTGCCACGATATATTTAACAACGGTACCTGTAATGTACCTCGGAAACACTTTACATGTACTGTCAAATTGGGCGTAAGGACAGTAAAAACAAGAACATGTTTTTTTGGACATGTGACGTATACGTTTTTGCTTTGAGGGGGGGTAGAGGTACACAACTGAATTTTCACAAATGTGTGACATATTCGTACGAATTTGTCACACACGTGTGATGAATTCGTACGAATATGTCACACGTGTGACATATTCGTATGTGTGAAAATTACGGTTCAACATTGCTCCATATCTTTGCCGAGATGTTGGATGAAGATTTGTTATGAGAATGTAAGGATGTAACGTACAATTAGTGGGAGATTTTCGCGAGGCCATTTGAGAGTCAACACAGTGTGTGTTAACATCTAAAAGAACACATCCGCAAGGGAAATAAATATCTAATAGTTACGAGAAACATGAAAGGTTAAGCAATTTGTTCTCGCTCAAACAGTACGTATGGAATGACTGATATTAAGTTACTTTGTTTAGTGTGTACCAATGCAGATTCATTCTCCCGATGACCGCAATTGTGGAGTCGCCTCGGGTGCGTGAGGTTGCGGTTTCTATCCCAGACCGGGTCATAACACCAACTTTAATCAAAGCACTGAAAGTGCTGTAGGTCTGGGACTACAGGAAGGTTGGAGAAGATGGGTAAATGTGAATGGAAATAAAAATTGCAGCTTATATTTATGTATTTATTGTTAAGAAGTTTTGAAACTGGCAATTGAAAAACAGGAGGACCTTGTTGGCCCTATATAGCTCAACTGATTGCAAAAGCTCACAAGTATACACTTTAAAGACATGAAGAATCAAAGGATAATTTGACAGAAGGTTTAGGAAGAAATATTTTGAAGTGTCTGCCTTATTTTATTGAGAAATATGTCAATGTTAAATCAACTTCCATAAAATAGTTTATGTGTGTTTTACAAATTGCATCCACTCGAGCAAACTTGGCGGAGGTTCAGAGGGGTTCAGCCAACGAAAATTTCAGAAAAACTATTTTGAAATCCGGTCGGGCAAGTAGCTTTTGACAAGAATAATTTGACAGTTTGTTCCTTTTTGTCGTTATGGCAACACGTTGTGCGCTTAATGGAATTACATGAACAACTATAAGAGTGGGCCATCCATGCAAAGTTTAATCAACTTGCAGCCATTGGTTTTTGTGGAGAGCTACGGACAGTGAGTGCGTCCAATTTATCATCTAGAGCTAATGAGATTTAAAAACATCGTAGGTAACAGGACCACACAAAACTAGTATATTGAATACATAATTTCTTGTTTAAGGATGACCAAAGATGTGGTCGAAACTGATAAGTGTAATTTAGCGTAGTATTGGGTAAACAAGAAAATGTGTATGCAATTGGATCCAGCAACTAACATAATGAACACATTAAAAGACATACACTATCACTTACAACTAGTTGAACGAATGCAAAATAAGAAGTTTCACAAAGAGCAATATGCTGTACTCCATAAGCATGTGTTACTCCTACACATTGAAAGCATTAATTCATCATGTATCAGTAATGGATTGAATGGGTCCACGTTTACGGACATATAGGAAAAACGTAGAGTAAGAGTTCAGAAAGGTAAGAGCATTCTGAACCCTTAGTAGAACATTTTTAATAGCGTGCTGGTAAGGGATTGGGAAAATGTGTATTTATGGAGCACATGGTTAGGTAGCATTTGTGTGTAAAAATGCACCATAGTCATCTAGTCTCCATAAACCATTATATGCTTTGACAAATGACCTAATAGTGTGACAAAGCTTCATGATGATTAAATAGAGAATTAAAATGCTGCACCAATGCAATAAACTGAACTGGTAATGGTGTTGAAAAAAAGAAAGTTTGAAAGAAAATAATTCTGTAAACCATGGACTAGACTAGGAGAAAGTGTTTGATCATGGCTATACTGGACATAAACAATTATTGATCACAATTAACAGCACATAGTGAACGAATTAATACAAGAGAAGCACATGTGAGCACACAAGCATAAACTTGCAAAGAAACGTAAAAACTCATTTAAATTAGACAAAATGAACCATGCTTGAACCCCTGCCAATAGCAACGGCTAGAACATACTCGACTGAAGGTCAAACAAAGGAACATTTGTGCCAAATTATATTGAAAGCAGTTACTGTTTTCAGGGCAAGGAGATTTTTCTATAGCACTATAGCACTGGAAGAAAACAGCCACAACTCCACAGTATTGTTTTCGGTGGATTTGCACCAGCTTAAGTAAACTTGTTGGATAAACAAAGAAGGAACATTTCGGCGAAATTTACAATGCACCAGTTGTTTCCGAAAAGACGCTTTGCATTTCTTTTTTTGCGATATTTCCCATAGCAACAAAGTTATGCATTCAATACAAACCAACTCTTGGCATTCATTTGAAAGGGGACTATCCAAGGAATAATAGCGATATATGGAAACAGCCCTGACAGCCATGTTTTAATGAATCCAAACAGATTAAGCAAACTGTGAAAATGTTTCAAGAATGGGCCAGTAGTTTCTGACAAGAACAGTTTCAAAGGTTTTCCCTGTTTGTTGCCATGGCAGATCTGTATTGAATGGACACATTTTGGAAAACCTATATGGGGGGGGGGGGGGGGGGGGGGGGGGGGGGGGGGGGGGGTACCATGCAAGGAACATCATTGTTGTTTGAAGCCAAAAGTTAACATTGGACAATGACAAATTGCGTTCCCAATATATCACATTGAGCCGGAATGTCCAGGTGATATGCATACATAACACATATACAACCAATGCACCATGGGTACCGTATATACTAGATTCATGGACATATCATTCAACTGTGACCAATTAAGAAAAAGAAAAACATTGTTTTAAATTCCTATGTGTTTTTTCATTATCTAAACATAAAGCAATGCCCCTGCGTAATTATTAATGAGATCAACACTCAACAAAAATCAACATATCACAGAACAAATGATCTCTGCACATATCCTTCAAACTAGATCATCTAAAATTGGTTTGCCATCTGGTTTACAATGATTTCATTGGTTCGACTGAATAACGAAAAGCCTTCCGCTTGCATTAATGAGACAACAGTTCAAACGAGTGAAACACACTCTGAACTATGATTGACCTCAATGTTAGTTGACGTCGACCGTGCTGTTATCCCACTAGTTTACAGCAGCCGACTAAGAATACATAAAGAGAAATACCCAAATCACTGTAAATAAAATTCTAATTATTGAAAGGAGTTGAAACCATTGTGGCAAAAGTAGAAATTGCCTACGATAAGCAATTTCTCCATTTTTCATGATGTTTTCGAATGTCGTCTGCTTCACATGCGTCTGTAAGCATACAATGGTTACATCCTTTCCATGAAAGCGGAATCCTTTCTGTGATACTATAACAGTCGAATATTGAAAATATTGTGAAAAATGGAGTTATTGCTGACAATGATAAATTCTTCCTTTTCACACAATGCTTTCAAACACATTTCAAATTAATTCTTTTCATATTTAAACGCTTTACTACGGACATTCTTTTACTCTTCCCCCTTCCGGACACATTTTGAATAACATGCAAGAGATGAATGATAACGAGCAATTTTGCCTTACATCTAGGGGAAAATATATAGTTGAAACCTTTGTGGAAAAAGAGGAAATGTGTCACAATAAGCAATTCTCCTCTTGTCACGATGTTTTTTATTGCCGTCTGCTGCACATGCGTCAAAATGCGACTGCTGTAAGCGGGAAAGGGTTGAACCGTTTTCGTTATAGCTACTTAGCAAATGCTGACAATGAGCAATTCCTCCTTTTCAAACAATGCTTTGAAACATGAATTAAGTTTTTGTTCTATAATCTAGATAACAAAAACATTTGCCTACATTTATTAGTTTAACCTTTGCCCCTTTTAGACACATTTTGACTAACCTTAACAGATGACTGATAAACATCAAGTGTGTCTTTTTCCACAATGTTTTTATCACTATTCGAAATTATACTTTCATTAATTCAGTTCCATACTTTAGCCTTAGTTCAATGTTGTTTGCTGTAGATTTAGTATATGTGGTCAAGGATTAGGAAGACTATAAACATATCATACTATGTAAAACTTGTTATAACATAATTCGTCCAAAGAAAAAGCGTCCTACTGTGTATACGTGCCATGAAAGAATGGTACTAAAGGTCTCACAGCTACGGGAGAAATTGTTGGTAAAACAGGGCGCGTTTTGTGCTGAATATTCTCATATGTCCCTGGAAAATATATTTTTCCATCATTCCGTTTGTCTGTCTGTCAGTATGTCGACCCAACTAGGACATATACATTCAATCTACAAATAGAAATTAGCTAATTTCAATATACACATGAGTTATAACCGCAAGGTCAATCTCTTTTTATAAATGAGACGCTCCTAGCCATTTTGGGACTAAAATTATAATTTGTATTTGCATTTGCGAAAGTTAAAGACTCCAACGTCCGTCAACATATAATCTAGTCCTAGATGTATCTGTTGACAAATAAACTAAATGTAGTCTAAAAAGGTTTTTGTCAATTAACCTTGTACGGTTCCGTTTCGGAAATTCAATTAAACTGCAAATCGCTAGATGCAACTTATATGTGAAAACAAATGCATTACAAATGCCATAACATGTTAACCCTTTACCAAACACAGACGTGTTTTGACGCATCGAACCAGTCTTCTGTAATCATTACTGTATGTGTTGTCTCTGTTTGCAAAGCTTTGAGACATTATCCGGCGTCCGGTCGACTGTCTGCCTGAATAAGCATTCGTTCGTCCGTAACGGTTTGCATTTATTGGTTAAAACGTTGTTTCTGTTTGGCAGATTTATTCCAAAGTAGTCACACTTATACCGTGTGATCAGGAGAACCGCAAAATACTAGGTACATAACTCTGGTCTGCTTAAAATGCTCTTGTTCGTTAATGAGTGCCTTCCAAAGCTGTGTACTCTGTCCGGAGCGACTGCCCGTCTGTCCTTCTTTGTGTTCATCCATCCGTCCGTCTGTCCGTTACGGTTTTCATTAATGGGTCAAAACTTTGTTTCTGTTTTTCGGATTCATTTCAAAGTGGTCACAACTTATACATTGGAATAAGGAGACCGATACAATATTTCGAACATAAATCTGATCTGTCTTTTTATGTGATAACTCACTTTTTCATACCCTATCTTCGGCCATTGTCTCAATAAATGTTCAATGTATCAATTTCAGACTTGGTGTATAGGAAACTTATGAGCTACAGATGTGCAGTGCACAAGAAACATAACTCTAGTAGCATGCTTTCTATTGTCTGGATCTTTAGTGTTCTCTGAACTGGAAATATTATACTTAAGGGTCGCTGCTCGTTTTTTTATATTTATTTTGTTTATACAAGAAAACGATAAAACTTTATGGTTTGTTAATAGGTCGATGATTCATTGTTTCAACAATGTTTGTCAATATTAACTATGCCATATATTTTCACCTTACATATGCCCCAATACCATTAATGCTTTCAGCGCTTTGATTTGTTTATGTAACAAAACAGACACTTTCATTTACAACTATTTACAGCACAGTGTGAATGGATGAATATTAAAAGGTGCATTACTACGAGAAAGTGATAATTACCATGGAGAGATCATATAGCGTTTTGCAATGACAGTCTGTTTTGGGTGCATGCAATGTATATTTCTGGATAAAAGTGTTCAATATTAGACATGCGAAAGATGCACTAAATAGCTTTATGCACTATATGCACTATATTGCTGACATTAGACCAGATCTACCATTACTATTCGTTGTGCAAGTGACCTTGTTTTGGACGCATTTGACACACATTTAACCCTCTGCTCCATAATCATTTTCTTGGACTCATCCAAATTGAAAGCAGTAATTTACCACTAATCAGTAATAAGTGAATTGTGATTCCATTTACTGATATAGTGGATATCATTGCAGAAACGAGCAGTCTGAACTCTTCATACAATGTTAAACAGCTTGTCCACTGTTTTAAAATGCCTGCTTCATTGGGTGCAGGGTAATGCGGTGTTATGACCCTGAGGGTTAGACAAATCCACTCGTGATTTCTTTGTTTACCATTTCTTTTTCGTCGCAATTTTCCGGGAATATTCGCAAACTTATTTGTTTGTTTGTAAAATACATTATGGAATATGAAATTGCAGAATATAAAAAAAAATGTAAAATACGAAACCATAATGGTAAAATCAGGCATGATGAATTGTTTTACAATGGCAAATTACTCCATTTAAACTGAATTGGACAATCTCCGTAAATACTCGAACATAGTCTGATCTGTTCCGTTCCTCTCCGGTAAGATGATAATAATCTTCTATATTTGACCTCTCGGGGCAATAATTTCTAAGCATTTGTTAAACTTATATTGAAGAACTCACGCCTTAAGTTTTTCACTGATGTTCCAACAACATTATAATGATATTTGTTCGGTGATCCAAATCTTTTACATGCAGTTTTGTTAAATCCATGATAAACTATTTTTCTCGCGCAGTCTCACCCTCAAATGCGTTGCAGGGTGTTAACAGCAATTGGCAAGCTGCCAAATCCGAAAAAAATGGTATTACTTCTATGACCAGGCACTAAAGCCGAAGGCCAATAAAAAACAAATCTATGATATAATCAAATCTTCCTTCATCTGAAATATCATCCCGTTTACTTGCCAATATTAGTGAACATTATTTATGCTGTATTAAGTGGAAATAGGTAGTTAAACCTTTTCCCACATGTAACCAATCTGAAGCAGACGACTGTAAAGACATGTCGGCAAAACAGTTGAAAACCTTCCTGACCGAAAGTTTGATAAATGAATAGAGTTCAAATCTGTGTGGCAAAAGGAGAAATACCTCCTTATAGGCGATAACTTCTTTTGTCACATTAATTTTGAAAGTCGTCTGCTGTTAGTGGGAAAGGGTTAACATAGACAAAGAGGGAAGGCTCGGGAGCTACTTATTTGTTTGCGCTATCTCTAACCTGTACTGTAATTCCATATGACAAAGATCTTCAATATTCATTTATATCTCATCAGTTTGTAAAGCATATTAGCCTGTTGAACCATTTCCCCAAAACGGAGAAAACGAATAAGAGGAATTTGAAAACATATCGGCAAAAACTCGCAAATTCTGTATGATTGAAAGTAATATGATTATTACTAAAGGAAAAATTGCTCATATGTTGCTGTAGATTCGTCAAAATGAGTCTGCAGGTGGGAAATGATTAAGTTGTAAAATATGCTTTGTCAACCATTATCAACTCAACTCAACTCAATTTTATTAGGCATTCGGCAAATAAACATGACATTGGCCATACATAATTAACAGATACATGAACATATGACAATGATAAATATGTACATGCTGTACGTACATATGTCAACATATATACATTTACTGCTGAAAAAGTAATGATTTTTTAATATAATTAGACGATATTTTCTAAACATAAATCTCTCTTTTCCAAAGCGTCTTTCTTCCTTTTGATGCCAGTATATTGATAAATTTGGTAACCGTTGGCCAAGTTATAGAAAGGAATTTGTTTCTTCGAATCGTCCATTTTCAATTGCAAGTTTATGAGCTGCAAGTGTGAATTGGCTAAATTTAATCCTAAGCTTTTAATTTGTTATATTCATCAAATCATTTACAAATTCAAATCAATTCTTAAACTTACAGTAATACTCCAATCTCGAGCAATTATTTATAGAACTAAGCCATTCTTGAATAAAAGTGTCCCTAATGCGTCTTTGAATGGTTTTAAAACATAAACTGGATGTATTATCAGAATTCATTAAATATGAAAACCCGTAATCATCAAGCTTTTGTTTCACTTTATTGAACCACAGAGAGTTAGAGCGATTAGATATCATAATTGTCTCATTGTATACTGTGCACATTAAACCATCTTTATTATTTTTAATCTTTAAGCAATATCTGAGTGATCTTTCGATAGCTATTATCGTCAAAGGTTATCGACCGAGTTCACCATACACAGCGAAGTTCTGGGTTTGTGTACGGATTCTAAGAATGTATTTTGAAAAAATTTAATGTGCAGTTTTTCAACAGCCTTTAGACAATATATACCCCAAAACCTCCGCCCCATAGAGTAGAATCGGAGAAACCATTACATCAAATAATTTTTTTTTTTTTGATATCCACTTTAACTTTTTTAAATAAAAACAAAAGATTACTCATAGCTCTTAGTGCCTGATCAAGCAAAGCAATAACAGCATTATGCATTAATCCTGTTTTAGAGAATTTAACCCCCAAGTATCAAAACTGATCCACTACTTTTTCAAAAATACAAATTTTACTTTTGCCAACATTAATTTTCAATCCCCATTTTGTAGCGTAATCCGCATTACTATTCAGCTGGATTTGTAAACTATGTTTATCCGTAGTGAAAAGGACCATATCATCCGCAAACATAAGGATAAGTATAGAAAGGTATTCTATGTCATTTTCTGTTACATTATCAATATTAAACGACTGGTTAAGACTGGTTTCCTGTTAAAGTTATCATCATAAGCTATACCAGAGACATACCAGAAACGGTATACGAAATCCTTTTTTCGGTTTTATGTTTACAAACAAAAAAACGAAAAAAGGAAAATTGTTTCGTTTTTTGTCTAAGAATAAAATACGAAAAACGAAATGACGTTATATACACGACCTGATCACCGAGTTTGAATCTACAACTTTTTTTTATCAAGGGAGTCTACTCTATAAACCATTTTAGACAATCTATCATTTATGCTGTTATTTTTTCTCTCAAGAGAATTTAATAGTTTTAACTTTGAATCTATTTGGTCTAGTCTACTTTCTTTTCTATTCAATAATACATTGGTTTGTAATACTGATTATTCTAATGTTTTTGCTGCTGCTGTGGTGTATATAACTGAGTGTATGTTGGTTGGTTACACGCAGCTTGCTGATAAGCAACCGGCTGGGTAGGCGAACAGTATGCAGCTTGGACTTGTGTCCCGGGTACAGCTGTCGGTGTTTGGAACATCGCCATCGGTAATTGATGTTGCTGACTATTTGATAGAAAAGTACCGTTCTGGTTTACCGTTAATTGTTCATTCATGTTAGGTGAGTTCGTGCTTACACTAGGCTTGTCATGTTGCATACGTTGTTCTGGTAAATTACTCACCTCGTCCGGAGATGACAATGGCCGCTTCGTTGAAGAGTTCTTATTCTTGTTTTTATTCCCCATAGAAACACGTAAGTGACCAACAAATGAGTTCTATATCCAAACAAAACGTCTTAGTACAATTTATTGAATATGAACATTCTCGCATGTATCATGACATACGTTAATGTTCCCAGCGTGCTTTCAGTTTAATTAGGTTGTCAAGTTTCTGTATTTAACACACACATGAAGGGATAAAGTGAAAGTTCTTGTGTGATTTACTTTATTTATTCTTGACAACACACATCACCTAGTGTTCGACTTTAAACACATTTCGAGTATTGAACCGTTACTATACTGTAAGCGATACCAAAACAACATTAACTAACCTAATACTAAGGTAAAAGTATACTTCACAGGACTTGATTCGAAGTTGCAAAGGGGTTGTGAATTCGAACCCCATCCTTTCCGACGTTTGACGAAAGTCACCGTTTTCCACCAATTGGCTATACAGTCTATGTGGAAAATGCAGGCAGTTTCTTGGAAATAATGTTGTGTTGAGAACTGCTGTGAGAAAGCCAGGAAACACATGTCTAGGTGAACTGGGCTGCGTCATAGGACTGACAATGTGTTGAACACGGTGTTGAACCATATTCAATCAATCGTTGATTCGCAGTTTATCTAAAACGTAACACACTGCATATAGAATGTAATGTCAGAATGTTAAAACAAAATAAACACTCGACCTCTCGAAAAACGTCTAATTGGTCTTTATTCTCAAATGCATATTATTATAAAAACTGAAAACCACATTGAAGTTGTGCAATATGCTATAGGCTTTCCTTTGCCCTTGTCGTTAACTCTTACCGCGCAGATTTTCCAAAAGTAGACTTTTCCGTATTCATTATCGGACTACTCCATATTTCTTGTAACACGAGTTTTTGGAATATGTTAATAAGTCAAAGGCAAACGATGCAGATTTCAGGTTAGAAAGCTTGCCACGAGCTTTCTTACATGAATATCAGGGTCGTAGCTCCCTTTAGGCATTGTAGGCACGTGCCTACACATTTTTTTTCTAAAAATGCCCCAAAATGCAGCTGCGGCGATACACATCTGCGTCATGTATCGACCAGATCAGCCTGCGCTGTCTGCGCAGACTGATCCGGCCGACACATTCCGTCTAAGGGGGGGGGGGGGGGGGGTAGATAGAGAAGTGATCCCCGAAACCGAAAATCCGCAGGAGGCGAAAAGTGCATGTCCGGGTACGCCTGTGTGGCATGCTTAGGCTGATCCGGCTCGATACTTTACGCAGAGTCCACAGTGCTGATTTTCTCACGAGACGGCCTACACATTGATTATTGCCAAGCTACGCCCCTGAATATGTGCCGCTAAAAGAGTTAACTTCTCGTTTAACGTTGTTCTTGATAGAATATTCCCAACATTCTCTGCTTTAACATTTCCTGTCGAGTCCCGGTAGCTCAGTCGGTAACGACGCGGGCTGTCAATCCAGGGGTTGTGAGTTCGAATCCCGGCTCGGCCAACTTTCTTTCCGACGTTTGACAAAAGTCATTGCGATATGCGTCATTCGTCTTCCACCAATGGGCTAAGCCTACGTGGAAAAGCAGCCCGTTGCTTGGGAAGATTGTTGTGTGGAGTACTGGTGTGCGAAAACCAGGAAACATATGAGTAGGTCAACTGGCCGTGATATGACTGAGAAACTGTTAAAAACGGCGTTAAACCCCAATCAATCAATCAATCAATCAATTTAACATTTCCTATATACAACACATCTGCAGCGGGCGACTCTGAACAAATCTAGGCAAAAATATGGTAAAAAATCTATAAAAGTAAGAATACGTATTGAATACAGTTGAACACATTTTGCAGCAATGTTTTGAAAAGTCGTCAGCTGCAAAAAGGCGTCATATGTCGTCTGTATCAGGGAAAGGGTTAAGAATTATGGATGCAAAAATGTATAAAAAATCTATAAAAGTAAGAACACGTATTGCATAGAGTTGAACACATTTTTGCCGCAATGTTTTGAAAAGTCGTCAGCTGCAAAAAGGCATCATATGTCGTCTGTATCAGGGAAAGGGTTAAGAATAATGGAGGCAAAAATGTAATAGCTTAAAAATGGTTTGATGAGGTGCTTTTTCTAAATCCCACAATGTATTTGAACGCCATCTGATGAAATGGAGTCTTTAGATTGTAATCTTCTTATACACCGAAACGTTCATGAAAGCAAACATCCATGACTATTTGAGCCGTCCCTCGAGAAAACCAATTTCTTAAAATACTCCCAGTTTGTACAAAGAACACAACGCGTGCTTCGAACATAAACATTTGCATTACAAACGGTGATCATAATACCAGATTGCCTTTTTTTTCCCAATTTGTTTAGAATACATAGAATACATACTTACGATACATTCCCTCAATAAACTTCACATTATACAAATACACTAATTTTTATTTATATAATTTTTTAATTTCTTTATTTCACCCAGTTTGTACAAAGAACAAAAAAACATGAGAATAATATGCATTCGCATTACAAACGGTGATATTAATACCAGATTGTTTTGAATTTTTTTTTTTCAATTTCTTTTTCAATTTGTTTAGCATACATAGAATACATACTTACAATACATAAGGAGACCAGACTACATTTAGCGCTTTTTTGGGTTCCCGGTTTAAGGTACTATTGAAATAATAAAGCGTATGCGGCAGGTAACCAATTCAAAAGAATGGTTCTCTATGTTATTGTTTAAACTAGATACAGTATGAATTTCGCTTAACTAGAAATGTACATACATTTAAATAAAAGTGTACAGGCCTTTGTCTTTGTTTTTAATTTGTAAAACTCTCACATGTATTTTGAGTGTAAAAGGGATGTTTTAAAGATCATTTACCTTAAATTAATATACTTAGTAAGGAAAATGAGAAATCCCGATATGTGGTCACACTGGCAGGTCTATATATCTCCTTGTGCTAAATTTCAAAGCATTCCTACGGAAAGCTTCCAATAATAATACCAGATTGTTTTGAATTTTTTTTTTCAATTTTTTTAGAATACATAATTACAAAACATTCCCTCAATATACTTTGCATTATACAAATACACTCATTTTGAAACTTTGTTTATTTTTTCAATGTCTGTATTTCTCGCAGTTTGTACAAAGAACAAACAAACACGAGGAACATAACAATTAGCATTACAAACGGTGATATTAATACTAGATTGTTTTGATTTTTTTTTCAAATTTGTTTAGAATACATAGAATACATATTTACAATACATTCCCTCAATAAACTTTACAATATACTTATTATTATTATTATTAAGCTTTATTGCATAAAACATACATACATGTTTAAAGCAAATACAGTTTAACACAAAGACATGAATTTCGTAAAGGAAAACATACAATTTTCGGAAGAGCAAAGTAGTGGTGATTGTAGGTGGATAAATTTTAAGTTCTGATTAACATTGCCTCATAAATAAATCTACTTAATCCGCTTATAGTTGTTTTACATGTTTCAGACATGAGATTTATAAATTTTTGTGTCGTTGGCCATGTGAAATAATACCTTTTCAAATTTTTCACTCTTAAGTCTGTGTATTTTGGACATATAAGAAGGAAATGATATTCTGATTCTATTTGATTAAAATGACAATTTTTACAGATTCGAGTGCTACGAGGGTTATTCGTAAATCTTCCTTGTTCTATAGCTAAAGTATGCGATGACGTTCTAAATCTTGCTAATGCTGTTCTATATTTTGGTACTTTAATCACTTGTAAGTATTTTTCCAGAGCTACCGAATGCTTGAATAGGCAATATGACTCTAACCTTGTTGAGTTATTTATAGTTCTATACCATTTCGCATAATATGTTTTTATAATATAATACTTGATTGGCTGCAATTCAATTTTTATATTTGATTGATTTTCCCATAATAATATTAACCCTGATTCATCTAAAATTTGCTTAATGCTATAAGCCCAGTTATTATTGTTATATGTATGTAACAAATGTATACAAATACACTCATTTTGAAACTTTTTGTTTTTACAATTTCTTTATTTCTCGCAGTTTGTACAAAGAACAAACAACACGAGGAACATAAAAATTAGCATTACAAACAGGGATAATAATACCAGATTTTTCATTTTTGTTTCCATTTTTTTTAGAATACATAGAATACATACTTACTCAATATACTTTGTATTATACAAATACACTCATTTTGAAACTTTGTTTATCTTTTCAATTTCTTTATTTCCCGCAGTTTGTATTAAGAACAAAAAAACACGAGGAACATAAAAATTAGCATTACAAACGGTGATATTAATACCAGATTGCTTTGCCCCCCCCATTTCCCCCCCCCCCCCCCCCCCCCCCCCCAATTTGTTTAGAATACATAGAATACATACTTACAATACATTCCCTTAATAAACTTTACAATATACAAATACAATCATTTTGAAACTTTGTTTGTTTTTTCAATTTCTTTATTTCTCGCAGTTTGTACAAAGACCAAAAGACACGAGGAACATAACAATCAGCATTACAAACGGTGACAAGACGAATTTTGATGCTTAGCATCAAAGACGCCGCGCATGATTGTAAGGCATGACTTAAAGGGAAGCAGATGCAGTTCAATACATTTAAATAACCTATGCAAACGGACAGGATGTAAAGAAGGCCAAACGACCTTTATCTTAAACAAGAAGGCCAGGATGTATCACCTGGATACCATAGTGTATACTAAAACGTTATGAAGAGCAAAAAGGGTCCATTTTGACGTAGGGAGTGTACACTTTATATGCTATGATATTCAGCATGTAAAGTTTAGTCGTGAAATGACGAGTTAAGTCTTCAAACCATTTGTTTTACCGTTTGCTTAACATTGACTGCAACAATAAAGTGTCATACAAGCTGAAGTTTCTTAATTTTAAATCTGCTCTAACTAGATCAATTAGATAAACAAACAAGAAGGCATGAGGCCCTGGAATCGCTCACCTGAGAATGGGCTTTTTAAGACATAACTCTTTCAGCGCCAATGGCAATATCATCAAGACAAACTTTCTGACAAAATTTCAAGCTGCTCAAGTCAAAAATGCAATCTCTATAGTGTTAACTAGATTGTTCTACAATTTGGCCTAGTGACTTAGTTGTTGACCTGACCTGACCCATATTCGAACTTACCCTATATATAATCAAGACAATATTCTGACAAAGTTTCAACATGCTCAAGCCAAACATGTGGCTTCCAGAGTGTTAACAAGATTTCCCTTAAATTTGGCTAGTGACTAGTTTTTGCCATGACATGACTCATATTCGAACTTGTCTAGATATCACTAACATTCTGACAAAGTTTCAACATGCTCAAGCCAAAAATGCGGCTTCCAGAGTGTTAACAAGATTGTCCATCAATTTGGTCTAGTGACCTAGTTTTTGAAAATATTAACAGATATTAACTTAAGTGTTAATGCCTCTAGTTATAAGTTAACTGTGACACATGCTTTGGAAGGAGAGAGGGAAGTCTATTTTCCTTCCAGTTGAGCAGAAGTATGATAACAAAAACCGAGAGTATATAAACAAAAAATACAAATAATTTATGAAATTAAAAGAAAATGTTTTCATGTATAGTCAACATATAGCAAGAATACAATGGTCTGAATGAACAACTGTATGGGGAGGAACGTTTTAAGTTTAGTAATACAACAGAAATAAATAAAAAAAATCTGAGCTTTGATGAATCGAGTCGTCAGAGCAGTAAACCAAACATTTAAAAAGCGTAGCCTAGTGAACTCCGTAAATCAACTCATAAAAAAAGCTTATCCTAGTTAGTTGGGAACAGTTATTAAAAACAATTTAAATGTGTCTAAAGTTTTGTAACAACTGTAACAGATGTACATATTTTGTATCTTGTTGTTTCTTAAATCAGTTAATACAATTTATTCAATCACAAAGGCTGTTTTTTCAAACATATTACAGAGTTGTTCTTTACAATAATATTTGTTGGTTTCTCCCTTTTCGATTACGTCACCCCATGGTACAAAATTAAAACCTATCCCATACTGACGCCGCGCTTCCACGCGGCGTCAATAATAATACCAGATTGTTTTGATTTTTTTTTATAAACTATTGGTTAAAATTAATAAGGATGCCACAATCACGATTTGTATTGTATTGCATATTAGGGTATCCTTATTCTTAGATGGCGTTTATATGATATACATGGAGAAATGTAATTCCTCGTGCTAATACTAATACTTAAATGAAAAAAGAGAACAATAAATAACATATGAGCCGTTCCATGAGAAAACCAACATTGTGGACTCTGCGAAAAGTATCGATCAGCCTAACCCGGACAAACATAATGTTGGTTTTCTCCTGGAACGGCCCATTTTCATATTGCCCAAAAAGAACAGATACTGACCACCACACATTTGTTATGTGAGTAAAGAATTTCTTCTTTCTCTCAATGTATGAACTAAACACATTCTCAATATTCGTAACTCAAAGGCATTATCAGTATACCTTAAACGATTGTATTGATAATAAATTGTCTAAAAATAAGTTTTTTTTTCTGTTTTATTATATACATTTTCCGGGGCAAATACATGCAGATTGTCATGCGCAGTTCAGACACGACAGATTAAAATTCCGTTTTGGACATGTGTATAATTCGGAATTGTGACGTCAGCCAGTGCGCGGACTACTTTCAGCGGGTTTCCCGTTTGGAATCTGCGCTACGTAGTAAAATATGCAGAAAACCATTTTCAAAAAAAAATCGATGCTATTGTATGTATTAAAAACCTAGCGTCGAATGTTAACAAAAACCTGCAAATAAAGATTGTGTGAATTCGGTCTCGTAAAATATCGATTTTTCTACGGTACTTATCGTAGAATACGAACCAATTTATCGCTCCTGCAACATAATATTCCGTATATATTTTAATTGCATATTCTAATATTAAGGAAAACGTAAATATGTACATATATTATGGCCATTTGTTATGTCATAAAAAGAAAAAATAGATGTTGAGCTGCTCAACAACTCTTTCCTACATACATCAATTCTGAAGCAGAAGACTTTGAAGACATGTTGCCAATTAATTCTATTTTTTTTTTCATTTATGGAAAAACTCCATAAACGAAAGTGTTATAACTGCAAATAGTTCAAAAACAGTGTGGCAAAAAAAGAAATTGCTCTCCATAAACAAGTTTTATTGTTATTTTGTCGCATTGTTTTCAAAAGCGATGAGCGTCTACAAGCGGGAAAGTGTGCGATAAACTTACATGTATACTATTTCAAACTTTATAGTTTGTTTAACTAACATGTTTTATAGTATGTTTAACTTACTAACATGTTTGATAGTGTGTTAACTAACATGTTTGATAGTGTGTTAGCTAACATGTTTAATTGTATGTTTATTTAACATGTTTACTAGTATGTTTAACTAACTTGTTTGAACATGTTTGAACATCTAACGATTCTAAAAGTAGCTAATATGGTAGATGGTTAAATCCTATGTTCTGAGAGTACATGCACATTAATTACGCACGATGCGTATTAAGAAAGCGTATACTACGACAATACACATTACACAAGACATCGATTATTCTGATGAAACTATATCACTCGGTAAAGTGGATACTAAGTGTCATTCTTATACCAATTGGTTCTTTCCCCAAATAAAGGCGCTTTCTGACGTTTCTCTGCTGCGGACGACTTTTGAAAGCATAGTGGCAAAAGAAGAAATTGCTCATCATGAGCAATTTCTCCTTTTGCCACAATGTTTTCAACTATATTCACTAATTAATCGTTTAGTTTTAGAGACACACGTATTCACTTTGCCTGTCCAGTTGTTTCAAAGTCGTCTGCTGCTGATTTGTTGTATGTTGGAAAGGGTTAAGTTTAACAAGTTTACTCAAGATTGAAGTCCTTTTTTAGAGTTAAGCTTTATTCACTCGTCATATTGATGGTTCATTTCTAAACAGGTCCCATTACCACCACTCTTACTTAGTGATAAGAAATGCTTAAATACTAAAAAGCATATTTCATCATTTTGATTCTCCTAATAGAACTGTCTAAGCCTTTTATTTCTAAACAAGTATTGTTAGTCAGCAAGATAATTGTTTGGAATGTGTTCCAACCCTATTCAAGATTTGAGGTATTATTTAGCGCTTGGTAGGGTTGGTGGTATTGGAGTCAAATGTCCCTGTTAACGGTGACGTTTAGCTCATTAAAACTAGGCATAAACTTCAGTAACAGCCGCGCTAGTATAGATCTAATCTTGCACGTCAGCTAATTCTAATTAAAGCGCCAATGGCACTGTAGTGGCGATCGTATGGAAAATCCTGCAAAGTAACAAGCAGTATATCGGTGTAGGGCTTGCGATGACTCTGGTGCGGGTAAATTTGAGAATGTATGAACCCTGCATCTTTTGACAGTAGAATAATGTTAGTTTGCCAGAATGTTGTCTGTTACGTTCTGAAATTGGTCGTGATGTGTTCAAAATTAGGCCATTCCACATTTATGAAAAAAATCTAGTTGGTACTCGATAGACTACCGTTTTAGCTCATTAGAATGGCTATTTGTAATCTAAATTGTTCGGGTAATCACATGTTCATCACCAGGTCGCTGGGCCATATTAAGATAAAATATTTTGTACACTTTAGAAATGACTAATTATCAAGGAAGGAGAGAAAACAGTATCCATTAGTTTGGTGTTTGTTTCAATGATGTCCGATATTAAACAGGTCTGTTCAATTTAGTCCCTTCACATTGCATGATTGAGGGTATATTTATATGTATATGAGGTTGTTAAACTGCTTCGAAAAATGTGAGTGCAAAAACAAACACAAACATGCTCAAAAAGCACAATTTCACTATTTGTCAAACTGTTCAATTCATAAAAATATAGGCATATATTATAATGCTCGATCTCCAAACTAAATTAGGCTATGCTTTTCGATATATATAGCGGTGCATTTGAATTTATTTTTTCACTTCACGTTTTAAAACATTATTTTAACACATTTTTTGGCCTAGAGTCAAGTTTAGCGCCGGTTTCTCAACTTTTACTTTTACTTTTACTGTGTATATAATGATATACTATACTGCTTATTTAAATATTATGCATGAAAAATCTGCGATAGATGAATTTATTTTGTGTCAATTAGTTTTAATTATACAGTCTCTTGTAATTCTAACATTGAATGGCTATGTACATTGTATGTGTTATTGAGATGTTTTATATGTGTGTTTGTACATAGATGAGACTTAAATAAAGATAATATATATTCAGCAGTGATTGCTAATTGACTCTCAAACGTGCAGACGTGTATACATAACGTGTGTACACACTGACATCGTGTGTCCTTTAAACCTTTGTAAACCAGTCATATCATCTAGACGCTTTCATATATTTAAACAACTACAAAATAAAGCGTTTATAATATTGAGATAACCAGTGTAGCGCGCTATTTATAGAACCTTTTGGAATTTCCAGATTTGAGTATCATCTGAGTTATTTGCCTTATTTGCAAGGCAGATAGAACGCGCAATGATATTTATTATCTGCCCAATCATGACGAAGATTATATTTACATATTTTAACTCTATGTAGATAATGTCTCGATAAAACTCAAATATTAGTAACAATCCGGTACCAAAGTAGCACTGATATAATTATTATTTATCACGTCTCTGCATCAATGATGGAACTATAACGGATGTGAGTAAATTAGTTTGCAGTAAGGGAAACAAATATCAACCGATTGTTCAAAACCGACTATGTAAATATTTTTCGTTGTTGTTGTTTCTGTTAGCATTGTGGCGATTGTCAAACCAATCGCCACAAAAATAGTCGCCTACGACTGCGATTGCCCCGATTGTATATACTAATTAAATGTATAAGGTCAATTTGAGATGACCTTTAATACCATGTCGTCAGATCAAATATACGCACAGCGAAGTGTTTTGGTCGGATTTCAATGAGGTTGTGACGAAAACCAAAGTTCGGAGGTTGTGAAACCTTACACAATTGCAATGCAATGTTTTCCTGCAAAAATAGTGTATGATTATGATGAAGATCGTTTTATTTGAAATGCATCTTGCTATCTGAAAGCCGAGACGCCAGGGATCCCGAAACCCATATTTGAAGTACATGTATATTGGATAAAATAAATAAGGTATATATAAAAATTTGAACCACAATAAACAACATCTCCTGAACGAATTGGGTCCATTTAAACTATACTTTACATGGATGTTTTGAAAAATGTATGAATACTGCGGTATCAGTAAAGGGGGAGTGTGCGGGTTGGTTTATTAAAATTCGTTGTATGTCTTCGCCAGTGAATATGTTGTATAAAAAATATAACATTGATGCTGAGGGTACATTCAGAAAAAGTCCTGACCCAACAAACGAAACTTTTGTATTACAATAATTCAGCCGTTCCACGAAAAAAACAAAAACATTGTGGACTCTGCGTAATGTATCGATCCAGATCAGCCTGCGCAGTCCGCGCCGGCCAATCCGGGCCGACACATTCCGGCTCAGGGGGATAGAGGTACATGTATAGAGTTATGATTCCTGTAACAGAAAATCTACAGAAGGCGAAATGTATATGTCCGGGTTAGCCTGCGCGCACTGCGCAGGCTGCTCTGGGTTAATACATTAATGTTAATTGTTCGTGGAACGGCTCAACTGTATTGACAGGTATATATGTACGAGTACTAACGATACTATGATAGACCAATATCTTCATTTTAGCAGAGGCATACTAGATAAGGAGGGGTAATAAACTGTTTAATCCGCAATATTTCTCTTAATGCTCATTTAAAGTTTTAAACCTATGATGTGGGTTCTTTAAAAAATTGTCTCATTCTTTCGAGTACCAACAGCCTAGGTTATTTCTATTTAAATAAGGATCTTAGAACGTGACAAACGGCCCTTATCTAAGGCTCTGTTTAAGACTATTCTGCGCCAATGTTTTCAAAAGTCGTCTGCTACAGAAATAATCTATAAAGTTGACCATATTGTTGCAATCTAAATGATCTAGGTTAAGTTTGAATAAGGGTCATGCCGGGTTAAAAACCGCATTTTTAGCTTGAGCATGTTGAAATTTTATCAGAATGTTTTTCTTGATAATATCTAGGTCAAGTTCTAACAACGGTCATGTTGGGTCGTCAAAAAAGTAGGTCACTAGGCCAAATTGAAGGAAAATCTTGTTAACACTCTAGAGCCAACATCCCCCGCATTTTAGTACTTTCAGTACTTTGATTTCTAATTACCACGTGTATATCATTGTTATAGGCTTTACACACCGCTGATAAGAAACTATTTAGTTAACAAAATATCGAGGGCTTGGCGTGAAACGCTTGTAACTAAAATTGGTATTTTTTTACCAAGGTTAATCACCTCGCCATAAATCTTTATAAGATAAGCGTTAAATTATTTTTCTTGGTAAACAATGGAAATTTAGGTGCCATTGCTCGTTCTGAGCAATGGCACCTAAATTTACATTGTTTACAAAAGGGTCAAAATTGCCCTTAAACCAGGGTTTTCAAAATTGGTTTTAAGTTACAACCGTTTCACGCCCATATACTCTTTTTTTTGGAAATTAAAATTTAAACCAGACTAGCCCATTAGTACTTGGAGCATCTAAATTCCAGTCCAATGCGGAAGGAAAAAGTTCCATTCATAGAATCGTTTTGGTACGTATTTGTTACTGTAAATTACCGATGTCATATTGCCTAGCCACGCTCCGTGATAACCGAACGTTCCGATGGTAAGTATTGCGTGATCACAAAGTCCTATTAAAGCAAGGTCATATCCGGGATTTGTAAATGGAGAGAAATACACGTCACTTTCTTTAAAATGTTTCCGACACCATTTGATATCATCGCTTACAAAAATAAACGACAAACTGAAATGCTTATTCTTAAGATGGATCATTGCTCTGCGGATGAATGGTTCATACCACTCGAGATTGCGGTAAGCATAACCAGGTTCCTTCGTTAGTTTATCTGTCCTTCGAACGTGTACGGCCACCGTGGACCGATTCGTAAAATGAGCTCTCAAGTACTTATCAGCATCCCGTGTGAAGTGTTTCTTAAAATTCACGGACATTCGGACAAACTGTTCTTGATCTAATAAATAACCAATCCCTCTACATCTGTCGCTGATTGTCCAATTATTACCCCCATCGATCAGTTTTTGCTTGCTAGATTCAGAATCCAATTTGCTCAGATTCTGGAAACTGCTCGGTTCAACGTTAGCGTTCATGGCTTAGATCAAAGATAGGGTCAAAGTTTTGTACAAAGTATTCATTGTTTGGATCTATAACGGGCGTATAGCAGAACCTAGCAGAAAAGGATAGCAAACAATATATTTGAAACAAGTAATTGCCTGTCCTGCCTCTTTTGATTTCTTGCATAATGTAACGACTACGTTTTAAATCTTTCGTGCACTTATAAGTGTGTCTGGTTTCATGTTGATAATCACTGGTATTCAAAAGTGGCCGATGCCTGTTGTTCTTTAGCGGAAAGGTATTTCGTTCAAGTACAGCGAACTAAGATAAAGGCAAATCACATGGAACATTATCATGGTAACTGTTAAACATTTGCATTTCATGATGACGGTTCCTTCAGTTTATAACGTTGTGAATAAGTTTGGGTTTCGCCGGAATTGAAGCTGTCAAAGTGCAATTGGAAATGCAGAGCACCTTTATATGTTTATCAGTTAACAAACGCTCAGGTCAGAAAGTAAATCATACAGTGTTTCTGCCCTCATCGGAACAATTTGCTGAAACGAACGAAAGAATTATTGATTACTGTAAAACGAAATTTTTCTTGTTATGTTTCATGCAGCCATATAAATCAAGTGGTTTTGCATAAATACAGTTTGCAATAAATGTTTTGGCATGATTACAACCAAACAATTAGTATAGAATACCATTTTATGGCTGAGTGAAGTGAGTAAAGTGGCTCAGGTACTCGAAAACCTAGCCAAAGAACACGACCACTATCGTACTTACAATCTCTTCCAAGGATCTGATGTTCGTTTTTCGCACACTTTGCTAGTTTTTTACCAAAGCAATTTAAGAACAGTTTAATATAAATTTCCTCGTTTCTCTTACTTTCGTAGCACACACCTAGACAATATATTTATCAAAAAATTATAATTCCAAACCAACGTACGTTGTTCACTTATGAAACAAATGCCATGTTATTAATTAGGTTTCCAACCCTTGTCCATTCTTAATAACTTCGTAACATAAATTCGATCTTACAACACCCCATTACATAATCATTGTTGAGCCCTAATGACGCATAAATAACAACTTATGGCGTAATGAATTAGGTAAGTAGGCAAGGAATACAACGGGTTCAAGTACGTTCACAACCTGTATAGAAACTGCTACCTAAAGATTAGTTTCTGCAGACACTTGAATGAAGCATGACCACTGCCCTGTGTTCCATAGTCACCAAACCCAAAACCTTAGTCGGTAAACCAAACCTGTTTGACGGGAGTACATGCATAATACAGGTAGGTTTCGTTCCGCTCCATAGACAAAACGTGTTTACGTTGTGTTTACTATGGAACACAGGGCTGGTATATAGATTACACAATCAATGCGACAGTTGTTGTATCCACACACTTATAACGGCACGTGGTAAAACAATACCACATATTCACTGTCAGTATTTACCGTTTATGCGCAACTCTTCCTGAACGACTGGGCCGATACTGATGAAACTTTATACAGTTGCAGTACACAACCTGAAGATGTGCATGAAGTAAGATTATCCCGGTCGGAAATATTTCAAGGGAGATAATTGCCATTACTTAGTCCAATATTGCAATATGTGGCGACAGGTCTCGTAAGTGCAACTCCTCCTGAACGGCTGGACCGATACTGATGAAACTTTACACAGTTGCAGTCCACACCTTGAGGATGTGCATGAATAAGGATTATCCCGGTCGGAAATATTTCAAGGGAGATAATTGCCATTACTTACTCCAATACTGAAATATGTGGCGAAGGGTCTCGTAACGTTATTATGTCTTACTCACATGTACATACGTCCATGTCTAACTCACACGCTACCATGTCTAACGTATTATGTCTAACTGACTTGTTAGTGTCTAAACTAGGGATGGCAACGAATATTCGAATATTTGAATATTCGATCATACGGTCGAATTCGAATACTATATCATGGTTCGAATATTCGATCGAGTTTTTAAAAAGAAATCGAATTTTTATTTTTGCTCATGTTTTTTTTTATAAACTGTCAGTAAAGGATTATCGAAGGTCTATTTTACACGTATTTTATAAAGTGTCAATATAGTGTACACTAGTTGCTGCAAGATGCAGCAATTGGCGCGGGAAATGAGCATTTTATGGCTTAAAAAATACTGTTTGATTCGAAAAACACGAAACCCGCTTTTAAATATATGATAACAATAGTTTTTTAGTTAAATACGTAAAACGAAAACAAAAATACCTTTTCCGAACGTGTTGACCTCGATCTCCCAAAATTATTGAAAACATTTGTCTGCGCATGCGCGTCATTTTTCCCTTAATATATTTTTAAAATCGCAAAATTTAGCACAATAACTCCGCATTTATGAAAATATTCCCATTTTCCTAATGTAACGGGAACGGGGTAGGGTTATGTATAAAATTCATAGCGACGTTGGTAGAGTGGTTGACCTTTGTGTAAAGTTAAGCAACGTTCATCGCGGTTAGTGCCTGGATGGGTGACCCGCGATGGCTTAACGCCGGTACACGTTACAAATGGTGATGGTGGCAGCGGTGGGTGTTATTAAATAACTATGGTTTAAATTTACATTTCCAAAATGCCATCAAATAAAAAAATGAGATTGACTATCCATCTGTTGCCATAGTTGCCAGGAAATGTATGTGTGTCCCAGGTACATCCGCACCCTCAGAGAGAATCTTCTCAGCAGCTTGACTTCTCATCAACAAACTCTGAAATCGATTATCAAGTAACATTCAGGATAGCATCATTTTTCTGAACAAGAAAGCTGTGCATTAAAAATGTAGTGTAAACAACTAAACATGTTTGAATTGTTTGTTTAAAATTTATATGTAGATTACAGTTATTAAATATTATTCGCCTTGTTTTGTTTGTTTACACCAGTCACGTTGGACGTCTCTGTCGGATTTGTCACATTTGATTGATTGGGGTTTAACGCCGTTTTTAACAATTTCTCAGTTATATCACGGCGGCCAGTTCACCTACTCATGCATTTCCTGGTTTTCTCACACCAGTACTCCACCCAACAATCTTCCCAAGCAACTGGCTGCTTTTCCACATAGACTTAGCCCATTGGTGGAAGAGGAATGACGCATGTCGCATTGACTTTTGTCAATCCTCGGAAAAGAAAGTTGGCCGAGCCGGGATTCGAACTCACAACCTGTCACATTTGAAAACATTTGACTCATCGGAACATTCCATGTCCTTTTCAACAATATTTAACCCTCTCCCTCATATGACAATTCTGCAGCAGACGACTTTGAACGTATTTTGTCAAAAAATAGAAAATCTCTATAATTGAATGGATAACCTATGACAAAAAGTGGAAAACATTGTGGCAAGAGGAGAAATTGCACGTTTTGTGCAATTTCTTCTTTTGTCACTTTGTTTTCAAAAACCCGTCTGCTGCAGAGGCGTCAGAAAGCGTCTATATGAGGGAAAGGGTTAAGTTCAGTTCCACATTTCGTCTATAATAACGACCCTCCCTTCCTTCGGCGGTCCCTATAAGATGTCAAGGTTTGAAAACATTTTAGAAGAGGGAACATTTCACGTCTTTTACAGCAGCATTGCAACAATAATTTAGTTATATGCAGCAGGAGAACATTTTCAGGTGTAAACAGGGTAATCAGAACTAAATGTTTCGAACAATACATTAAGAATCGGATCAACACATTTAAATCTGCGTACTTTACTAGCGTATTCACCGGTGTAACGGAAATGTCAAATGTGAGTACTGGGTTAACACATAAAGAATGAATTTAGAATGAATTTAGGTGACAAATAATTGCTTGAAAAGGAGCTGGAAACCTGGTATTTCTGACAGCATCCACAGATTGCCTATTGTTTTGAGAGAATTAGCAGCTCTTCAATTTTACACTAACCCCCTGCGTTTTTGTTGGGTGATTTCTGGAATAAATGGTCAAATTGATATTTCTGTCCTACTTTTTTTCACCCTGTTTCAGACCACTTGTGTGGCCAATTCTTTACATAATATTGACTGAGAGTGTGACTTCCAGTCATTTTCCTACAATTCTGGCACTCCTTGATACAGGAAAACTCTTTTTATCGAACCAGTATGGATATATTGAGAAATAATGAGAGAATAAAAGTTGGGGTGTCATCAGCTTTCATCTGTGTTATGCCACCTTAACTCTCTACTGGGGAAACAAGAAGAAGTGGGTCGAATATTCTAATATCTTTCGAACGAATATTCAAATACTAATTTTGGTATTCGTTGCCATCCCTAGTCTAAACGCAATACTACTATATATGTATAACTGCTCAGAGTTTCGCGCTATTTTTCAACGACAACAAGAGAATTTGACCTAACAACATGCCAGTTAGACAAGATAATACATTTTATGGACAATACGTCTGATGATCATAACGTCATGTCAACTAGACATAATGCTATGTCAGCTCAACATAATAACTCGTTTATTGGACATAAAACATGTCGATTAGACACATACGATATAGTATACGATAGTCATAATAACATATAAGACAGACATAATAACATACCAGATATAATGCCATTTACGCATTATAACATAATAACAAGTCAGATAGACATAATAACAAGTCAGATAGACATACTTACATGTACGTAGGACATAATGACATGTCAGTCAGACATGGTTACATATCAGTCAGACATGGTTACATATCAGTCAGACATGGTTACATATCAGTTACACATAATGCAATATATGTTAGACATAACAACATATACGTTGGACATGATAATATGTCAGTCACACATAATAACAAGACATATCACAACATATTACAGCTCTGGCGTTCTATAAACGTAGGTGTTACGCCGTTTTCTAGAAAAATACCAGTTGTCTCATGACGACAATAGAAATGTTTATGATCCCTAGCCAACACGCCGGTATTATAATAGAAAATGCGTCTTCGTCTTGGCCGCCGTGATTATAGTCTGGAGTTCCTTCCCCTTATTACTATGTAAATAAAATGAAATTATTACTACGACGGGAACCAGACTACCGTGATTAGTGAACGAACCCCTGACGCTCACTCGCAGACAGATCCCGCACGTTAACCGCTTTGCAATGACGGTTCATAAATAAAAGAGATGTTGATTTATTTGTATTGGACAAGTGTACCACACACTATTTGTATAAGGCAGCGACTGATTATTAACCATTTGACTCAATAGTGTGCAGGCTCTATAATGGTGGCTTCTTGACTCACCATCGTCATTTTGATATTCCTAGAATTGACCATAGACTCTTCCAAATTAAAATCTGGACAAGCCAAGACACATAATGGAGTACGGAAACATTACTTTTCGACCCGCGAGATGATGGCTGTTTTCCTAGGGTCGCATGTTCGGAACTCGGCTTTGGCAATACTATGTCTCGTAGAAAACATCAATTCCTTTGCCGAACATTTTGGCTTCGAAGCACAAATGCCTAACAAGAATGCGTGAATTACTTGTATGACAATGCCCGTAAACACATTGGATGTAACTTACTGCTGTAACGACCGTTTTAAACACTTAACCTTTACAAAAAAAAAATATATACTTTGTATAATTGTCCTTGCCAATGGCTGCAAGGTTCGTGGAAAATATAAATTTACGATCCACTATTTTTTTTCCAAATTTGGTTTCGACTAGTAAAGCCTTTTCTAACAGTTTATTTCATTAAGAACTCGTGTTTAATCTTACGCGGGTATTTACGCCTGGATATTTGTTTACTTTATTACGATTTAGATGCTCATTTTGACCTCACAGTATGTTCAGTAAAGCGAGCAGACATCTTCTATTTTTGCAAAAAACATCACATCGGATAATGACAAAATAATCAGAAAATCTACATGTACCTATAAAACAATCCTTTGCTAAATCATCCTAGAAGTTATCAAATCCCACTTGATATTGTACGTCATATATAATTGAGATATTCTTATTATATAAATCGTCAAAGAATATCAAAAATCAAAGCGCCTATGGCACTGTAGTGGCGATCGTATAGAAAATTCCGCAATCTCGGTGTAAAAGCTGCATCATTTGACCGTAGAATAATGTTAGTTTTTAGCTCGTCTGATTTTTTTAGAAAAAAAACCCGAGCTATTGTCGTCACTTGATCGTCTGCGTCGTCGTCTGCGTCGGCGTTGGTTAAGTTTTGCGATTAGGTCACTTACATGGAAACTATCAAACATAATACTTTGAAACTTGGAAAACTTGTTCATCTAATACCCTTCTTCACATTGTATGCTAAAGGGGTAAAAAACATGATTTTGGTGGTTTTGGGTTGACTTTGAGATTTGGTCATAGCTCCCTCATTTTTTTTTTAGATTGATTTCAAATTGTGCACACATATTTCATAAATAATGTACTTCAACATATCAAACGGGTTTTTGGGTCAAACATTTGGATTTTTGCTTTTTCATTTCTTGTATTTTTTAAATTTGCGTGTGTCCACGTTTAAGTTTCTTTCTTTTTTCTTTTTCTCAATAAGTACTGGTATTAGGGTATTCATATATGGAATATAGTTACATCTTATACCATTCTGCACATTGTATGCTGAAGATGCCGAGTGTGACCTTTCTTTTTGGTAAAACACTTGATTTTTGGTGGATTTTGAGAATTGGACATAGCTTCTTTCTCAATAAGTGTGGTACTAGGGCTTTCTTATTTAGAATATAGCTACATCTAATAACCTTCTGCACATTGTATGCTGAAGATGCTGAGTGTGACCTTTTTGGGGGGTAAAACATTTGATTTTTGGTGGATTTTGAAAATTGGACATAGCTCCTTCATATTTTGTTGGAATAATTTCAAATATCATAAATAAAGAACTTCAACATATCAAACAGGTGTCAGGGAAAAACTTTTGTATTTTGTTATTTTTTTTGAATTTCTAGTATTTTTGAACTTTGCGTTTAGCTCAATTTTTTTTTTTTAATTTTGCGTTTAGCTCAAACATTTTTTCTTTTAATTTCTTGTATTTTTGAACTTTGTTTTTAGCTCAAAGTTGAAGTTTTGTTATTTTACTCTTTGTCTTTTACTCTTGCATTGATAGTCAAAACAGGGGACAGCGAGACATTTAATTAAAATAGCTGTTGTGTGCAGTCATCATGATATGTAAATACATTTTATTCTTTCCGAATTCGAATATTTTTTATATAAAATAAATAAACCGTAAAAGGATAATATCAGACGAGCGTTAGGCACCCCCATGCGGTGCTCTTGTTTCATGTTCTTTCCATCACCAACTCGGTCATCTGTAAGTTATCAACTCCATAAATGAAACAAAACGCATCAAACCTGTTTTCGGCCGAAAGAAATGATCGATATTTTTCTTCCCTGATTCTTGCAATATTTATTCGTTTCGTATTCGTTCTGCTATAATCAAAGTATTCTAAAGTAAGGAATAAAAAGTCAATGGGCTGTAAAAAACTGACTATGTAAATATTTTCGTTGTTTGTTTCTGTTAGCATTGTGGCGATTATCAAACTAATCGCCACAAAAACTATAGCGTATGGCAAAATGTGTAGCAAGTCTTCAAATACCGATGTCATTGAATTACACCTCACATTTTTACGTCAGAAACTACGTATGTATTCACACACGGACAGGGCTATAAATAGACCGGATTAATTTTTGTGTTTCCCTGCGTGACATCTACAAATGATGTACCAAACATTGATAGCTGCTCTCTTAACTCATCAAAGGTTGGATTAGAGCGCTCTGTTATGTTACTGTATGGAAATAGTTCCGTCCTTAGCAACACGTGAAAAATATCTGAAAAATATCACATTGCGTGCACTATGAACAGATATTGCATCCTTATTTAACATGGAAAATAGAAGAAATAATATCAAAGTACCGGATTATACGTACAATTAGTGAAAATATGGACTTTATTCAAAGGTTCTATCAAAGCAACCAATCGTTATCGTGTTTTCCCATTAGTGTGGTGAACAAACCAATGAAATGAATGAAATTAATATCAAGATTTTTCTTATTTGCATGAATACATCATTTACCGAGAAACTTGAACATTTTCGGATAATTTTGTCGTATATTTTCACACTTCTCCAACAAAACAATGTACGTTCAGGGCAAATTAGATAGATAAAAAAACCACAGAATACAGTCGATCGTTTATCAGGGTACATGTATTTACATTAAATTACACTTAGTAAGCATGTGTTGAAACTAAATAGTAATATTATGTTTTATATCCGTGTTCAATATCATTTCAGAGACTGAATCATGAAACGCACTCCTACGGTTTATCTCATCGTTCGTAAAAGTATGTCAAAAGTTGCTATGATATTTTGTCACACCTGTAAAGGTTGTCAGGCGGAAAAAACACATTTTCTAGTTTAGTACAGGTGTGTTTACCCAGGCATTATGAATAAGTGAACTGTTGCCGTGATAAAACTGAAGTAAGGTTGACAATAGCGTAAAACCCCAATAAAATCAACAATATAATCATTTAATGTTAATTTATCAATGTGAACCTGTAGGTCCATCCTCGGTATCAAGGGTATTCATAGAATATATGCTACCCTTGGCAAATTGGCTGTAAAAATGGCGTACCTATAAATCATTTATGAGGTGAAATGCAGCCGCTTGATTAGCCGCATGCCACAAACCTCATGCGATATAAAAATTACAGTGTTGTTACGGAGGAAATCGTGGTGCATGCTTTACGAAGTTTCGCTAGCCAATTTGCCCAGGGTATCATCTATTTTATGAATAGCCTGGGTATCAAGGTTGCTGTAGGTCACATATAGCGAAACTATATATACATCTAACGTATATATAATTGTTTAACCCTTTCACACGTACAGCAGAAGACTTCGGAAACATTCAGGCAAAAAACCCGGAAAAGCTCTATAAATGTAGGCATAATTACTCAAAAATAAAAGTTGAAAACATTGTGGCAAAAGAAGAAATTGTTCGTTTCAAGCAATTTCTACTTTTGTCACAATGTTTTCAAAAGTCGTCTGGTGAAGAGGCGTCAGAAAGCGTCTATATGTGGGAAAGCGTTAATCTAGTTAAACATGATAATTTGGACATAAGTTGGTTACCCCCACTAAACAATTCAGCTATAATGGGTGTGTTCCCTAGAATCAGATTCAACTATTAACTTTAATTCTAAAGTGTGCAGTTTAATATACATACAAAAGAAGACAATGGCATTTTGGATGAAACGGGAACTGTGCCTTTGTTGAAAGGAACATTTGAATAACATGAATTACTATCTTCTAAACCGTGACGAATTAGCAGCGAAGAACGTAGACCAAGATTAGACTGCATAAATGTGCAGGATAATCTTGGTCTACATTGGTCGATATTGCAAATAACTATCTTTCGTATCAGTACCCGCAATACGTGGTTTATAGTCGCGCGTAAGCGGGATAAAGGCTAAAAAGATGTAGAACTCAGCCGAGGATCTTAATAACTCAAACTGGCAAGAAATGCTTAAGCTACTTGATGTTTTTGAATCTGAAAACGTATCGAGTTATTTCAAATGAGCCATTCCACGAGAAAACCAACAGTATGGACTCTGCGTAATGTATCGACACAGATCAGCATGCGCAGTCTAATCCGGGCCGACACATTCCGTCTCAGGAGGATTGAGGTATAGGGTAATAATTCAAGAAACAGAACATCCACAGGAGGCGAAAAGTGTCTGTCCGGGTTAGCCTGCGTTGCATGATTAGGCTGGTCCGGATCGATGCTTTACGCAGAATCCACAATGGTGGTTTTCTCGTGAGACGGCTCATTAATACGAAAAAAACCCATGAATGGTTTTTTTCGCTTAAAGTTAACAGGTGTGAGATTTTTTTTTTTTTTTTTTTTTTTTTTCAATAACCCATGAAGCTTTCTGAAATGAAACTGGAAATATCCATGGGGGCCGCCATTTTGGATATGTATAAAAAGCAGACGTAAAACACAGATTCAAAATTATTGTCGGCTTTTTATTTATTTTATTTTTTAAATCGGTATTTTGGGTATGTATAAAATGAGCAGAAAAACACAGATTGAAAATTATTGTCGTCTTTTTAATCATTTTTTTTTAAATGATCATTTAAGTGCTGTGTGGGAATTAACATTTGTACGAAAAGTTAAAAATAAATGGAAATCTGTAAGAAATATGTTTCCCCGTTCGTCAACTGTATCGTAGCCAAAGAAGGACGTGACGTCATTTCCGTTACACTTCATCTTGGCGTAACGTCGATGGAGCGACGTCGTTTCCCGCAAAAAAGTGGTATCAACATGAAAGACCCCAAATTCCTATACATGAGCTTTTGACTCACTCATTAAAAGTATAATTATTTATCAAACATTGTGGCAAAAGGATAACTTTCTCATAAGAAGCAATTGTTCTTGTGGCGACAATCTTATCCTAAATCGTCTGTTGCATAGGCCTCAGAAACCGTCTCTAATAGGGAAAGGGTTTAGCAGAAATGTGACACCTTACATAATTTGTTCCAGTCATATTCACTGGTTGAAAAAGGCAGTCGCCAGGTGGCATCAGAAAAGGGATGATCTATTTGCTTCTTTGCCATAATGCAGGTGAGCGATTAAGGATCATCTTGGCCCTCATGTTTTAACCTCGTTCATTATAAATGTATTCCTTGATTTTCTGAAAGTCTTTACTTTATTATTTTCTGTTAAAATAATAGACAACAGCAATACGAATTCCAAATATGTTTTGATAATGCAAGAAACATGACATTAACATTATTATTGTCTAGTCAATTACTTATAAATCCTTTTTTATGGCCAAAGTATGCTCTTTAATTTGTGTTTATAATTATCTTGCGGTTTTTTTCGTAAATAGGTAGCACCTATAGATATATTAAATGAGTTGTGCAACACTGAACAGAATTTGAATATGCTTCACCGATTATCTCCATGATATTCAGTTCTTTAATTTTTTACCCATTGAAAACATCGTATGACAAAAAAAATGTCTTATTCTGTCATGATTATCAGATATTTTGCATAAAACAATATTTGTTATCAAAATCCCTTTTCAAATATTTTGGGAAACCGCATTTAAAAATGTCAATTTCTGTAATCTATTTCTGTAATGGTTTTCAGTTTTAACCCCTTCCCAATACAACCAATCTGCATCAGACAACGTCAACAACATCAAGGCAAAACTATGTGGAAAATATCTATAAATGAAAGATACATAATTGAATACAATGTAGCAAGAGGCGAAATTACTCACCATGGGCAATTTTTCTTTTTTGTCATGATGTTTTCAGAAGTCGTCTGCTGCAGATGCCTCGAAATGCGTCCACAAGTGGGGGAAACGGTAAGGACATCAATGAGCAAGAGAGGATGGATGGACTGATATGCATGATTTGATTCACGACATCTTATATCTAGAATAAAATCGTCTTCTCGGTATATCCATTAACTGCATACATGAGCAATAGTGATGATGGTTCTGATAACGTCGACATTAATCTTTGGCGTTTTACGCCAATTTTAACAATTTGTCAGTTATTTATCTTGACAACAGCCAGATCGTAATGCTATCCCCGAAACCCTGAGCGCCAAGTGGGTGGGGTGGGATGGGGGGTGGGGGGTTGGGGAAGGGGCATTCGTTACAACAATTTTTAAAGTCTATGGTATGACCGGATCGGAGGTCGCGGACGCTCTACAAAACGATGCGTCCACATAAAACAGCGTCGAACAGGGTGTTCCCCCACAAAAGAATACAACATCAACAACAACACAAAAACAACAAAAAAACAAGTAAGGTGCAAAAGTCAAATAAGTAAAATAAATTCCACTTATTCTAGGTAACCAAATAAAATAACAAGATGTACACAATTATTTGGATATTCCAATGCCAATATAGACAAGTTAATGCGGAATTATCCTTTTTAAATTGTAACCCTTTGTTCCTTCTCAGAGGTGTAAACAACCACTAGCCCGCTAGCATTGGCCAAGGACACTCCTCCATGACCGTCGTGCCGCAACTCGGGATCGAACCCGGGACGCCTGTTTTTAAATCCCCGACGCTTACCTCTCTACCAGGGCGGATTCCTGATGTTAACATCATAGACAGCTATTGCAACGATTATACAAATCATATTTGACATTGATATATGCGTCACATCAGCGGAAAATTTAAAGCGGAATAAATAGGTCAAATACATTAAACGAAATAACACCATACTCCCTTTCCTTTGTGTATGAATAAGTTACGAAAAATATCACTCTTAAAAGGTAAATGTTATTGAAGACACCAGCCAAATTTCCCTCGATACGTCATGTTTAGCAAGCAAGCATAAGTTCCTTCTTCGGCGGTATAGGTGGTGGAGATGACGAAAAACGAGAGGAGGTGGGACACAAAAGAGCTATAGACAAAAAAAAAAAAAAAACGGAATAGGTCAAACACATTAAACGAAATAACACCATACTCCCTTTCCTTTGTGTATGAATAAGTTACGAAAAATATCACACTTAAAAGGTAAATGTTATTGAAGACACCAGCCAAATTTCCCTCGATACGTCATGTTTAGCAAGCAAGCATAAGTTCCTTCTTCGGCGGTATAGGTGGTGGAGATGACGAAAAACGAGAGGAGGTGGGACACAAAAGAGCTATAGACAAAAAAAACAAAACAATCATTAACAGTTGAATTTAAGGGCAAGTGAAAGTTTGGTAAAGTCGAGTTCATTGTTCATGTCACAAGTCCTACAGGGCGAGTAGCATTTGAAAAATATTTACACCCTTCCTCTCTAGTAAAAGAAATTCATCTATTTCTTTTTTCAAAGTAGATTTGTTTGTGATATTTTAATGGCATTTTTAACCCTTGCAGATGCATTTGCAGCAAACAACGTTTGAAAACATTGTGACAAAATGAGACATTGCTCATAGATAGCAGTATCTCCTTTTGCTACAATGTTTTCTGTTCTATTCTGAAATATTTAGAAAAATAAACCTTAGATATCAACCCTGACCTGACTTTTTGAATTATTCTGGCAAAAGAAAAAATGCCCAGTATATTTATTTTCTATGGAGAATTTGCAATGTCATCAGAAAGTAGTGGTCGAAATAAGCAGTAGTCCGACAACAATAAACTAGTAGATTTTTTGGGGGGCTAGTAAAAATTCGAAGAAACTAGCCTGACTTGTTAGTGGAAAGAATGACAGTCTACTTTCACTTTCCCATTATTTTTAGCTCGACTATTCGAATAATAATTATGAGAGCTATTCTATTACGGCGTCGGCGTCCTTATCACACCTTGGTTAAGGTTGAAACACCGTATAGCGATATAATTTTGGCAACCTCAGACGAAGACTGTCCTTCGCTATTTTACGACCAGCGACGATACAGATCAACTGGCACCGTCCCGTAGTCTGATCAATTCTCATCATTCATCTGGATCTTCGGGTGTCGCAAAGCTCCGAATGACGGTTTACGTTTGATGTAGAACAAATGAGCCGTTCCGCGAGAAAACCAACATAGTTGAATCCGCGTAAATTATCGACCCGGATTAGCCTAAGAGTGCTGCGCAGGTTAATCCGGGAAGACAGTTTTCGCCTCCTGTGGATTTTCTGTTTCAGGAAACATTACTCTATACCTCTATCCACCTAAGACGGAATGCGTCGGCCAGGATTAGCCTGTGCGGATTGCACAGGCTGCTCTCAGTCGATACATTACGCTGAGTCCATAATATTGGTTTTCTCGTGGAACGGCTCATATATATATTTGCCATTACAACATATATAATAGGTGAACAAGAAACGCGACTATGCCAGGAACTCAGGTATAAGTCAGTTTACCACTAGTACTGTCTCAAGATATGTCTCATTATTACATTGAATATTAGTTACGAACTTTCATAATCTCAAGTTATATAGTATTTTGTATTTTTAGGGGCTCGCGTCGCGAAATTGCTAATATTGGTAACACTGACATTAACCCCTTCCTACATAAAAACATTCTGCAGATCAATTTAAAAAGATCTAGTCAAATAGGCAAAATCTCTATAAATTAAAGTTGGGTTATTGAATAGAGATTGTTTTTATTTCTTTGGTTTACCAAAGAAGTATAGTTACGGGAAACTCAGGGCTAACCTCGTTAATTCCAGTTCTCATGTTGCCTACGCCTGAATGTAGTTCTACCAATATGCACTGCATTTTCAAATAATTCAGCATTATTGATAAAGAAACACAATAGTTATCTTATAAGTTGTATAGTGTCGTCTAGTTTTTGGAAAGGAATTTCGTATTGATATGTAATAGAGTGTTTTAAATAATCGAACGCGGTAGAATTGATCCTTACACTTATTTCGACCGAAGTACACACAACCGATTTGCCGATACACCGGTACCAAATGATTAGCCTACGCGCAATGTAGTACCTGATTTTAAACGCTTACGCTTGAAGTACAATCAAAGGAACCCAGTAATTGCTGAAAATTGAAAAAAATATAATTAGGATTTAATTAATCTTCAAAAGCGCATTGACATATGTATAATTGATGGTCTTTTATAGCGCAAGAATATACTAACATATGCTACCGGAAACTCCCATATGTAGTAGGTAACTTCAAATATGGGGTACGTGTTAATACCGGAATATACTGAATATACAGAACTAGACTTTAATATACTGAAATACACTTGTGTTATTACACAAATAAGCATTTTTGAATCGACTCATGGCCTTTTATATGTATCAATACCGCTTAGAGTTGTTGGTCAGTCCGATTAAAAAATGAATTAACACTACACAACAATAAAACAAGTAAAGTGTGAAATACACAATCCTGTCAAAAGGATAAAACGGGTGTAAAGTTGTCAGCTGGCAAGATGGAATCCAACCCGGGAAAATTTCAACAAATATGAAGTAATGAAAGAAAATACTTTTCTGTGCTGTATGTCGATTCAAAACTGCTTATGTGCGTACTACACGAGTGTAATTCAGAGTATTTCGGTATATATTCAGTATATTTCGGTATATTTCAATGTATTCCGGTATTTCCCACGTATCCCGAGCGTGCAAACCTGTTATGTTTTCGTTTTTCCTTTTATATGCAATTTCGGTGTTTTGAAATAAGTTGCATAGCCTCTCTGTAAGTATTATTTCTGTGTTTTGCTTTTTTAAAAAAATGTGATTGTTCAATTGAACTGTCAATCTGCCATGTTGTTTATTTGAAACAAAGTTATCTTCGTACCCTAGTTATTTTGTACTCATTTTGACAGCTATTTCTACTTTCGTTAAAGTGTTACAAACTCCTTTCAATAACTTTCATTTATAGAAATATGCCTTAATAACACCTCAATAAAGTCGTCTTTCTTTTGTATCTGGGAAAGGATATTTAATTGATGTGTGATGCAATTTTTGTTTTAAAATGTGTGTTGACTCGTGTTATTGTTACTGATTTTCCAAATAGTTAAATTTTTCATTCAGTTAACAGGTCTTTAAGTATATTACTATAACATAAAAAAACTCTCTGACACCAGGCGCGTAGCTGGACCGAATAGGATTTGCAAGCCGCTATACAGAAATCATGTATGTACTTTAATGAATTAATTATTGATATGAAGAAAAGTAGAATCAAGAAAATAATGTACAAGCTCAAGGGCTTTTTGGCGTAACAGCAGCTACGTGCCTGGACACACGTATTGTAGTTAAAAAACCCAGCTGCTTTCCCCTTTATCATTGAGGCCTAAGTTACGCTAATCAGAGTTGGGAAATGCTATATAGTCATTAATATTTTATGAGTCGCCTGTTGAATTTCACACAATTGGGTAAAAAGGCGAAAAAGTATCTTGAAGATTTAATTTATTAACCTTTTGTTTTATTTTCCAGTGCTGTAACACATCATTTATAAATTTCCAATGTGACAGAAGTTCCCAGAAGGATGGATCGGATGGAGCTATCATAGCCAAAGTCAGAAAATTGTGGTCCATTGGATCTGAAGGCTGTAAACAATCAAACTGTTCCAATTGTTTCCCTACACAGCTGGTGTTTGGGGATTTAAAAACTGTGACGACATGAACAAACTCCAACACATGGCTATACAAACATTTCTGGGCATCGAAAGCAAACTTCTTTTATTGCCCTGGACGGTGAAACAGGACTTAATAGCCCACTCTACAGAAGACACTGATATAATTTGTCTTTGGCATAGACTATCTTGCTTACCTGTTTCACGCGTTGCACATTGCGTTTTGTCTGGGATAAAGGCAAAACAACGCTTTCAGGGGACACGTGGCAGACGTTAAGCAAATACTGGAGGACAACTACCTCATAAATCTTTTTGATGTTTATACCATAAAAGATGTGTCGCGTGAATACATAATTAAGTGTTTGAACCTTAGTATGAGACACAAGCTGGAAACAACCTGGAGAGATGGGTTACATCAATCGCGAAAGCTGCAGACGTATAAACTGTTCAAAGACTGCTTTAAAACTGAGCAATATGTAGATAGACAATTGTCAATAAAACAAAGATCCGCATTGGTGTGATTCAGATGCTGTGTTTTCCCACTATCCATAGAATTGGAGTGATACAGGAGACCCGAGTACCACTAGATAGAAGAACCTGTAACCAAGGACACGTAAGACAAGACACACTTCCTTGTGTCGTGCCTAGGCTACAAGGAACTACAACATAAACATTTTGGTGACATCTTAGGGCAGGACAGTGATAACAACACTCTAAAAACAATGATGAGAAATATTGACTCTAAATCAATCGCTAACTTCCTCATTGAATCATACAAGAGCCAAATCAGATACTAAAGCATCGCCAGTGATATTTATTAAAAACATTGAACCATCTAAATTTAATAACTGTGATAAATTGTAGACATTATGTTGTGATGAAAGAGACTATATTAATTTTTCTGAATGCCTAAAGGAGAATTCATTCTCAAATTCAATACTTGCACAAACAAAACGAATACGATTTACTACTTAATACAATCACTGTATTAATTTACTAAAAGTAACGATAACGTGACCTTCATAAACACTTGCAAACATATATTTCAAAACAAGCAAGTTATCCTTTCATCACAATGTTTTCCACTTTAAGTAATAGTTTATCCATTCTGATGCAATGATAGAGATATTTTTTAAATAATGTTCAAAGTCAATCTGCCGCAAAATTGTTGCAGTGGTAAAGGGTTAAGTTAAATGGTTTCGGTATATAACTGAAATACTGTTGAAATGGTGTAAATCCAAATTATAACCGAAACATGGTACGTTTGTTTTAAGTTTGCTGTATGGACTTTGACATGTTGCTTATAATAATTTTTATTGAACAACGTGTCCTTAGATAACAAAAATTGTTTACCATAATACAGTTTTTGAATTTGTTCAAGCTGTTGTGATTGGTTACAAAATTATAGCAACCATGCGTCATTACAAAAGGGGTAAATTGAACCTTTACCTACAAATGACAACACCTACCATTCCACTCTACCAATTTCAAGGTAACTTTATAGGAATTTTTCTTTGATGGGTGTTTTTCAATCTCTTCAAAAACTTACAATCTGTGTAGGCATTATGTGTAGAACTTTGATTGCTGCATCATCAGAAATTGAGAAAAGTACCCAAACTTTCAAAACCTTTTCCTCAATAAAGTTCATTGGTCAGATTCCAAGATATTTTGGCAGTAATGTTCTTAAAGTGATCCTCTTACAAAATCTGTTGAAGGCTTCAAGCCTTATTGATTTTGTTGACAAACAGGGCAGCAATGTGGCATTAGGAAAGGTACAAAACGACAAAACTTGTTACATTTCAAGAAACAAATGACCTTTACTGATAAGCTATTTCTTTAACAGAGTGTCCATTCCTTGCAATATCATATACATGAGCTCCTGTTCAAATTTTCACAGATATTTGCAGTTAAATATTTGTTGCTAATTTACTATCACTAAGAGTGCATGATTTAGGGCCATCTTGGCCCTCTTGTTAACTGTTCTACAATTCAACTTTCAAAATGTTACAACAAAGCTTGCAATGCTATAAAAATGAAAATTTAGAGTCACTTTGAAAACAAATGTTCATTTTGAGTAACACTAAAACTTGCTCCTATGTTGTAAACCTGCATGTTTTACTAATCTTGGTCTTAAATTTTGATGTAAATGGATATGTGTATAAACACTGTTTGCTGTATTTCTATAAGCACACAATGAAACAGTTTAAGTAGCATAGTTGAGTGTCATTCTGTAACAGAAACAAAGGTCTTTGAGACTAGAATACATTCAGACAAACCTCCACCTTTGTGCAATTTGATCTGATTGATCAGATAATATGCATGCTCAGATTGATGTTTATCGTAAAGAGTTGTTGATGTTTTCAAGTGGTCAATAGATATATAATGATACAATTATTTTTGCTTTGGCAGATCTGTTATTCATTTCTCTGATGCGTTTATCTGCTCACCTGTCACATAGTGACAAGGTGAGATATTGTAATCACACTTTGTCTGTCATACGTCCACAATTTCTTAATAACACGATAAACTCTTATTTTAATCAGATTTATATCAAACTTATCCAGAGCTCGGTTCCTTTCGTAAACCAGTCAGGTCCATCAATGCACAACTGGATTATGGCCCTTTAAAATTGGCAAGATTGTTATAATTGACCTTGTGAACGCGATAAAAGCTTCATTCATTATCTTATGTTTATCAAACTTATTCAATAGCTAGATATCTGTGACAGCTCGGCTCCTTTCGGAGATCAGCCAGATATGTTTATGCATGACACGACTATGGCCCTTTAAAATCAGGAAAATAGTTATAATTGACCTTGTGAGCACAATAAATCATTATTTATCACCTGGTGCTTACCAAACTTATTCAGTAGCTAGATATCTGTGAGAGCTTGGTTCCTTTCGAAAACCATTTATGCATGTCAGGATTATGACCCTTTAAATTGGCTGAATTGCTATAATTGACCTTGTGAACATGATAGTCATCATTTACGTTCCAATGATTACTAGGAATTTGCTGTGCTCGAGTGGTCAGCGTCGAGGATTTCGAAACAGGGTGTCCCTGGTTCGATCCCCAGTTGCGGCAATTCGGTCATAGTGGAGTGCCCTTGGGCAAGGCACATTTTCTAACCTAGTACTGATTTGTTTATCCAGGGATCATGAATAATAAAATTTAATTGTGCGCTAAATGACCTTAGCTGTCTATGCGCCATAAAACAATATACATTCATTCCAATGATTACCAAACTTATACAGTATCTATGTATGCATGAGAGCTTGTTTCCTTTTGACCAAAGGCCCTCATGGGCCTCTTGTTCTTATATGTAAATTGTAAACTGTTAAAATTTGGCACAAATGTTTCTTAAAAAACATGGTTGTTTTAAACACATTAACAATCTAATTAATCAGGTGAGCAATATAGGGCCATCATGAACCTCTTGTTATGAAAAGTAAACACATTTTAATAGCGCATCAAGGAAACAGCCATGCAGCAGTTCTAATTATTCGCATGTGTGAATAACTAGAACTGTTGCATTGCTCTTTGAAAAGGCAGTCTGGATTTCTGTCCACAGCAGGTCATAGTGTACTGCACATTTCTTAGCAATACTAATTTAATTGTAGTATGTATAAGCACAGTTATACTTAGATATAACCCATATACTGTTGAAATGGCATGAAACCCAATTTATTGTTCAAGGTTGATGCATGCATTTTAAAATGTGTTGACACAAGTAGTATGAACTGAAATTGGTACAGTATGCATACCCATTTTAGAGGAGTATTGCTTTCTGATCTGGGTCTACTTAATTTGTCAGTGTTTTAGACTGTCACCTTATTATAATGAGTAATGGTGATACATGTATCCAGCCTGTTTCCCAAAAGTAATATTTAAAAATAATAATAAAAATATAAAAGATTGGTGAATTCATTCTCTGTGTTTATGTGTTAAGAATTGATCGACTCACTATATGGTTTATTACCACCAATATTAGTCTGAGCATGAGATGTTTTGATTTGAAAAAGATCAGATGCCACATCACAGATACTTTCTTATTGTCATCTGCTGAAGTAATCTTGTCTGTTTGATTGACAGTTTATTGGGTAATGTTTTCACTTGACAAAACTGATAGAATCTTAAATATTATTTGTATGTAAGAAAGAGGGAAACTAATAGTTTCTTTACTTTATAAAGCACAGCTTTTGCGTGCTGAGCTTACATTCCTTATTATGTAAAGGGTAAAAGCTCTGAAAACTTGAAGTTCTATTAAACCAGGTGAGCGATATAGGGCCATCATGGCCCTCTTGTTTTTATATACACTGATGAATTTGGCATTGGCATGAGTTTTTACTTAGTGCTGTTTAAACTTCCACCTAATTGTATATGGTTTCCAACCATTTCCATCACAATGCATACATATATGTTAATGTAATATATCATGGAAACTCAATAAGTGTACAGGTAGGTGTACCCAAAGAAATGCAGTGCCTTCAGCGCTTTGATTTAAAGAGTGTGGCAAAATGAGATCCTGTTCATAATGTGATATTTCTCCTTTAGCCAAAATGTTTTCAAAAATCATCCTCTGATGGTTTAAAAAACCATCATTGCGTCTGAGAGTTAACATGAGAGAGAGAGAGAGAGAGAGAGAGAGAGAGAGAGAGAGAGAGAGAGAGAGAGAGAGAGAGAGAGAGAGAGAGAGAGAGAGAGAGAGAGAGAGAGAGAGAGAGAGAGAGAGAAGAGAAAGAGAGAGAGAGAGAGAGAGAGAGAGAGAGATTTTTCAGCACTTTCTGATATTTCCACAATGTTATATTACAATTGTCTCTCCCGGTGTTATGAATAAAATTCATTTTTGAAATAAAGTTTATTGTTAAAATGTGATAAATTGCTGTCGTTCTCCGTTATGGTTTTATATTTCTTCGTTCAAGGCATATAGCGAACATATCCTGCGAAAATACATATTCTTATCGAATGATATTCTCCTTTTTAGACAACCATTATTATATTGTTTTGTCCTAACACAGATTACATTTCAGATTAAATAAGGAACATTATTAACATCGGTAAAATGCCAGGGGGCAATCTCCACTTCCAGCAATACTGTGGATTGGGCTTAGTTCCGCTTTTAGCCATTCCGATAAAGAGGGAAAGGTCCGCTTTTGAAGAGGCTGATGCCCGCGTGGGGAGGGGGTAAATGTTCACGTTATGCATACAAGGAGTAATGTCCTGAGAGGCTAATATCCGCCACTGGCCCCGTCGTTCCCTCGCTGTGTAATGAGTTACAGATTGCCGTTAGTGTTGCGCAATTTTGACTTAACGTCGCATTACACCAATTTATTTGCTTCTTTGTTTCCAAGTAAATTATTTTAAACGAAATCGGGTTGGGACGAAACTGGGTTTTCACATACTCTACTTTCACTTTCAAACAAGGTAAAACTACTAAAAATTATAAAATCAAACAATTCCAGTGCATCTTTTACACATTTACAATGCATTTAAACTCAGTGTCATATATTCAATGCATTTTAGGTGAAATTATACACTCATTCAACGCAAACAAAGGTTTTTAAGGGACTAATAAAAGGTAATCAATTTTCAAGAAGCAAAATAAAATGAAATTGGAACAGTTATTAAAATATTTTTGCCCATCGTCTGCTGTATATTTGTTGTGTGTGAAAAAGGGTTTATGGTAAAGTCTGGTTTGTTTCTAGCACAGCCGGGTTTGCAAAGGGTTGCGCAATACTCCTGCTTCGTAACAAAGACATCATCCAAACGACAATCGGATTGTAACATTAGTTGGTATTATGGAAAAGACAGTGGGTGTCAATAAACAATTTTCACAATCCGCTTAATCCGATTGAACAAAGACGTCGAGGACAAACGTGCACTTAATTGACATACCAAAAGAGAATCTAGGTGCCATCTTTGACCCATAAGGTTTAATTAAGTTAAATAGAGGATATTTCATGATCACTTTTATTAAACGAGTTCACGGTGAGGGAGCAAACAAAATCACGTGACCACAAATGCGAACGACCACGGAGGAATTGAGACAACAACACGTATGTTTTTGATGTTTTCTTTACTAACTTGAATCGAATTAAAACAAGACCTAGCCCACGGTACGCCGCATGATTTCCGATTTCATGTGGTATACTGTCTGTCATTCTTGGTGTCGTAGTTTTTGAGAACATTCAAAAACAAATTTGGGATCGGCGATACAGACGACCACACATTTTGTATATCTTGCAAAAACAATGATAAAACGGCTAGTTTCACCTGGTTCTTACGAAAAACACATATTAATTAAGGGGGTCGCAGTATTGTGGCCACGACAACATGGAGCAGCACATCCCGGTATATATGAACTACTCATGCTGAGAAAAGCGGGTCACACTTGAATACACAAAGGTTTGTTTCAAATTACACTGATTATTTGCTCTGAAAAAGCACTATTGGGCAAAAAAAAAGTATTTGTCATATACTCTTATACATATAATCTTACATGCGTAAAGAAACCTAAAATTATTATGTTCCAATTCCTGTACACATTCTGTACCAATTCTGGGCAGAATGCATACAGAATTTCCGTTTTCTGTACAGAATAAACACAGACACAGAATCTGATATAAATTCTGTACAGACTTCTTGTTTTATTTCTGTACAGAATCTTACTGAACCAGGTTTTTGTCTGTACAGATTATTGTATCAGACAGATTGTTCGCACTTAGAAAAAAAGCTAACCAGAAAGAATGGACTTAGAAAAAAAAAAGAAAAAGAAAAAATGGACTTAGACAAAAAATGAACCGGAATAATTGGAATTAGAAAATTTCTTAAATCAATTCACAGACAGAAATACATTTTGTTATAGGAATCATCTTTGTATTGATATGTTTTTTTTTTAAATATTGAGGGACGTAGATAAGAGGGATAAACAACTCAACCAGTACACCTGTTATCTGTTTGAAATATCACATGGAGAAAACAAATGTCAAAATGTTCACATTTTGTAGCAAATAAAACTTTGAAGTCGCTTTTGGCACATAAACAAAACATACATATTCTGAAAACTTAACATTTCAACTAAATTTAGAAATACATTGAACAACTGGAATTTCTATGTATTTGGAATAATCTCTTTTATTAATTTTGTTCCAAATATTGATAGACTGACATCATTCATAAGGATAAACTATTATCAAAAAATGTAGTGTATAAAAAGAGTGTTATCTATTGCAACAGAACAATGTTTAAACTTCCAGAAAATATCTTTGTTAGTTTCATATCTTCAATAGTTTTTCGCGTTTTACTTGCTACAAATGTTGAGACGGATGATATTTTAGTGGGTTACGCTTACGAACGTGTGTTTATAACGGTCACTTTGACATCCAATCAGATGCGAATATGCAATTTGTTTAGAATTTGAATGATCCGTGATTCGAATTTGGCCGTGCGGTGATAGCATCATAACTACCAGGTATGTTTTTTCCGATCAATATAAATTAAACCTTATAATCGGAGCTTTATTTTAATATATATACATTTTTGAAATCGGCCTGTAATTGAGGTACGCATAGCAATTATAGTGCAAAACACGTTCGCTCGCTTGGCGAATTTCGCCATTTTTTTTTTGTCAACACAAAAGTCTGATTAACGAAAAAAAATACCTCAAAATAATACGTGTTAAAACAATAATATATTACTATTGCAATAAATATTATCTTTCATATGAAAGTAATACTTAATCTTAAAAAAGATATATTTCAGGATTTTCCTTCATCGGTTTTTCTGGGGGAAATCCGTAAGTGTAATATTTAAATCTTGATTGTAGTTTTTGGTTTATAATTCTAATAGATATGATTATTTCTTGAAAAATACCAATTAAATATAATCTTACGTTATTCTGTTCTTTATATTCGATATTTTCACCTTTTTCACAGGATTTTTTTAAACCGGAAATCGAGAGGTTGCAATGACAACTAGCATAGTACTCGGATAAATCCATTTTCGGATAGTGCAGGCAAAAATATTGAAAATCTATAAAAATGAAATTGTATTATTGAGCCATTTCTCCTTTTGTCACAATGTTTTCAAAAGTCGTCTGCAAATGGGAAAGGGGTAAAATTAGTATTGTGATTAGAAGCAAAACTTAATATTTTTTATTTTGTTTAATTCCAGATGCTGTGCCGTACATTATTGTCGGCATGCACTTGTATAATGGATCAAGTAAGAAATCCTGGGCCGGCAAGGAAAGAGGAACAAGATATTGAGAGACAAAACTTGCTATCATTTATATTTAAAACCATTCATGAAATTAAATAATTATCTTTATAAATTGAACATTAAATTGAACATTTATCATCTTGTTTAAAAGAAAATATGTCATTTGATATATTGAAAATGTTTGCGTTTAAACTTTAATTAATTTTATGTTACTAACACCTACTTTTTTGCGATTTTTTCATTGAGAAATTTATCCTTTTGTCACAAATGTACATTCATTTATAGAAATTTTCCTCTTTTTTGTCTAGATGTTTTCATCCTTGTTGTTTGCAGAGTTGTCATACAGTTATTGAAAATATTTTTTTCCCTGTGTGTTAATTCTTTTTGAACGTGAAAAAACCCTCATATTTTTGTATTTCCCATATTAACCCTTTTCCACATACAGGAAAACTGCAGCAGGCAGCATTGAAAACATCCAGGCAATAATTTACATGGAATATCATTATAAATGAAAATATAACTGGATATCTTTGAAAAACGTTGTTGCAAAAGGAGAAATTGCTTGTTTCAAACAATCCCTCCTTTTTCAACAATGTTATCACAGGTTTTTGTGCTGCAAATGTGTCTTCAACTGGGAAAGGGAACATTACTACACATTTTTAGTAATTCTTTTCTTACAGAATTAATTCTGTACAGATTTATTTCTGCCTAGATTTCTTTCTGCCCAGATTTTTTTCTGCCTAAATTTCGCGAAATTCTGTACAGATTTTGCTCTTTGTCTCCATACGAAAAATCTATTTATAGAATTCTGGTTCAACAATGTATCAATGAACCAGATTTTTTTCTGTATAGAGTCTGCCCAGATTTTCAGTATTTTATTATATAGAATATATTGGCGTTGCAAATTTTAGACCCGCAAGCTTTATTCCAGAATGCAATTTAATCACATGTTTTGAGACCTCATTAATTTATCTAAACATGCTGCCATATCAATTACCATATAAATTAACACAATTTTACTTTACCTTCAGTAATCAAGATATCAAATAAAACAATTTGAACAACAAGTAAACACGTGATGAGGTCTCAACACATGTGATTCAATTTCATCTAGTTTTATAACTGAAAAATGATATGAATTTGTTTACGGTAAACCACATCAGGAGGATGTTTGGTGGACGGTTCATAAACTTTATGTGTGGTCTTAAAAATCAACAAGAGGACAAAGATGTCCATTCCGAGACATTGGCCAAACGTTATGATACCGTTCATCGCGTATTATTTTGTTATACCTAAGCCCGGCCTATCCCTCTCTGGGCTCCCCCCCCCCCCCCCCCGGTGATGTTAAGGTATTGCGACAATGTATGCCTTACACTGAATTCACTGAGAGCAAACCAGGGTTTTATGGTGACATAATGGTTCATATGGTTGCTAATATGCAACAGCAATCTGCTTTTCTGCAAGCAAATTAAACAAGGCCTAACTCGATCATCGGGAGATGTGGACCTACTGGGATTTGAGGAATCAACATCTTTGCAAGAACGTCTTTTTGACTTAGTTGTTGGCTAAATTGAATAAAATTCTCGAGTGTGGTCGTTCGCATAATTTGATATTTTACGATTTCTTTCAAAAACATCATTTCGCCTTGAAATGGTATTGTAAATGGTATATATCTGATGTTTACATATGTTTTTTGTAAAGAACCAGTTGAAACTAGCCGATTTATCATTGTTTTTGCAAGATATACAAAATGTGTGGTCGTCTGCATCGACGATTCCAATTTTTTTTTTAATGTTCTAAAAAAATACAACATCAAGAATGACAGACAGTATACCATGAACGCGGATATCAAGTGGCGTACCGTGGGCTAGGTCTTGTTTTAATTTGATTCAATTTAATAAAGAAAATATAAAAAACATACCTGTTTTGTGTCAAGATTGCCGTGGTCGTACACATTTGTGATGACGTCGTATTTCTTGCTCCCTCACAGTTTACTAAGATGATATGCCGCGAGCCTTGGCGAGCATCATATTCAGCTTAGTTAACGAGTTTATTAAAAGTGATAATAAATAAACACGAATAAGATATTCTTTTTTCCACATAAAGTGATTTATGCGGCGTATTTCGAAAGAATGTATTAACGTTTACCATATTTCTACATGAAATTTACCGGTTTGGGCGCCAAAGTGACTAACGTTAATACGTCAAACCGCTGACGTGACGTCATTTTCATAGTTTGGTTTCCGCGTTGTAACAAAGACTTGAGCGTAAGACTGGAGACTAAACTAGTAGTGTCATATGATTTTTTTGTGTAGTGTCATATGATATTTATGTAATGGAATTTTGTCACTTTCAAAGAGGATTTATGTGATAAACTAGTTTATTTCACATCGATTGTGAAGCTGGTCGTTGAAGTATAGAATAAAAATAAAACATTCTTACTAAGTATTTATGATATCAGGAGCGTAGCTTTGCAATAATCAATGTGTAGGCCGTATCGTGAGAAAATTAACATTGTGGACTCTGCGTAAAGTATCGACCCGGATCAGCCTAAGCATGCCACACAGGCCTACCCGGATAGACACTTTTCGCCTCCTGTGGATTTTCTGTTTCAGGAATCACTACTCTATGAAACTATCCCCCTAAGACGGAATGTGTCGGCCAGATCAGTATGCGCGGACAGCGCAGGCTGATCTGGTCGATACATTACGCAGATGCCTATCGCCGCAGATGTATTTTGGGGCATTTTAAGAAAAAAATGTGTAGGCACGTGCCTACAGTGCCTAAAGAGAGCTACACCCCTGGATGTTGGTTTGATTGAACGACCGCCCCTACGATGTAATGGTCGAGCGTCCGCCACGGGTGCGATACATCGCGGGATTGATCCCCGACCGGGTTATACAAAAGACTTTAAAAATAGTAGTAATGGCTGCCTTCCTATGTGCTCAGGGTTGCGGGGTCAGCATTTCGACTGACTGGCTGGTGTCAGGATAATTGACCAGTTATACTGGTAACTCACCCAGGAAATGCCTTCATATATTTGAAACATTGTTTAAAAGCGGCGTTAAACACTTAACAATCGATCAATCAATCAACTTATTTAATTGAATATATGTAGTATAAATATGTTTTGTAAGACGAAATAGATATATATCGTATAACTCAATAAAATACGTTCTGCCCTTACAAATAAATGTTTACCACTTAATACCGCGGATTCGAGATCATGGCTCCAATGCACAGCGTTGTAACGAGGATCAAGTGTATAAAACAATGAAGAAACAAATAACAACTTAGTATCAAATAGCATAACTTAAATACATAATAAGAGGATGGTTGGGTTTGTGGGCAGATGAAAGTATATAAGCTAATGGTATATGATTTATATTTCTTAATGGTGCGCATTTGTGACTGCTATTCTTCTTGTAAAAGGAATATATAACTGACCGCTTCCCCTTTCCCACTTGTAGACGCTTTCTGACGCATCTGCAGTAGATAACTATTGAAAAGATTTGGTAGAAGAAGAAATTGCTCAAAACGAGCAGTTTCTCCTTTTACCACAATGTTTTCAACTTGATTCAATAATTAAACTTTCATTTATAAAGAGTTTCTATTTTTTGCCAAAACATTTTCAAAGTCGTCTGCTGCAGATTTATATTCAAATAGCGGGTTATTGGTCTAATAGTAATACCAATATAGCCGAAAGACCGGGTTTCATGCACTTTTAATTACATTGACCTTTTTCAACTTGTATTTTCAATTAGATCAATAATATATCTATAGGTGCTACCTATTTACGAAAAAAACGCAAGATAATTATAAACAAAAATTAAAGAGCATACTTTGGCCATAAAAAAGGGTTTATAAGTAATTGACTAGACAATAATAATGTTAATGTCATGTTTCTTGCATTATCAAAACATATTTGGAATTCGTATTGCTGTTGTCTATTATTTGAACAGAAAATAATAAAGTAAAGACTTTCAGAAAATCAAGGAATACATTTATAATGAACGAGGTTAAAACATGAGGGCCAAGATGATCCTTAATCGATCACCTGCATTATGGTAAAGAAGCAAATAGATCAGCCCTTTTCTGATGCCACCTGGCGACTGCATTGTTCAACCAGTCAATATGACTGGAACAAATTATGTAAGGGGTCACATTTCTGCTTAACCCTTTCCCTATTAGAGACGGTTTTTGAGGCCTATGCAACAGACGATTTAGGAAAAGCTTGTCGCCACAAGAACAATTGCTCCTTATGAGAAAGTTATCCTTTTGCCACAATGTTTGATAAATAATTATACGTTGAATGAGTGAGTCAATAGCTCATGTATAGGAATTTGGGGTCTTTCATGTTGATACCACTTTTTTGCGGGAAACGACGTCGCTCCATTGACGTTACGCCAAGATGAAGTGTAACGGAAATGACGCCATGTCCTTCTTTGGCTACGATACAGTCAAAATTTAGTTTCGGGCGTAGAAGGCTAATGCTGTCGTTTTTTTGACGAACGGGAAAACATATTTCTTATTCCATTTATTTTTTAACTTTTCGTACAAATGTTAATTCCCACATAACACAACACTTTAATGATCTTAAATATCGATTTTAAAAAAAATGATTAAAAAGACGACAATAATCTTTCAATCCGTGTTTTTCTGCTAATTTTATACACACCCAAAATACCGATTTAAAAAAAAAATGATTAAAAAGCCGACAAATACGCGCTGTTTCAACGTTGACAACACATGGTGGCAGATACCATACAGTTTGCTTACGTGTACCTTTATTATAGAGAAATTTCTTAAAATTCCCCCGATGTTTTTCAAATTTGTCTTCCAGTTTTAACACTAATTTACTTTATAATCTCCGATGTTTTGCAAGGTAGGTCCCACTCATTTCACGAACCTTCAAAGAAAACCCTTTTTGGTCTGGCACGAGTTAGGCTATGAGTTTGGTGTTTAAGACATTATTTCAGTTATATCACGCAGATAGTTCACTTATTCATGAACCCTGGGTAAACAAACCGGTACTAGGCTAGAATATGTGCTTTGCCCAAGGGCACTCCCCATAACCGTAGCGCCGGAACTAGGGATCGAATCCGTACCGGCCGGTTCCAAATACCAGACGCTAACCTCTCGGCCATGGCGGATTCCTCAACGTGTATTTACCACTTAATTCATATACAGATATTGGAAGTCCGACACATATATATAATATATAATATCAGACAGAGCTCAAGATAAGGGGCACTTTTTTCATGTTCAAAACTCCTTATTTGACACACAGTGGGACGATTCTGTTGAATACCAACAACATTGAGTTTAGTTAAGTAATAAGACATATATTGTGGGGTGAAATACCAGTTTACTCCCCTGATGTAGAGTCCTCTATAATATATGTAACACACACTATCTAAGTCACTTGACCATAAACTGATTGTTTGGTGTTTAAAGCCGCTTTCAATATTTGTTTAGTTATGTCCCGCGTTACCTGGGTAAGTTGCCAGTACTACTGGTCAATTTATCCTGACACCAGACAGCCAGTCGTAATGCCAAACCTGCAACCCTGAGCGCCAAGGGGGTGGTGTTTACATGGGGGCAGCCATTCATACCATTTTTAGAGTATTTAGTTTCACTCTAACAAAGTGTATAATAAACTAAATCATTATACGAAAACGTATTTGGACAACGCATCATTTTTTTTGCGAACAAAACACGACTTAATAATATTTATCATTCATCCTAACCGAACAGAAGATAAATATTATTCGAACAATAGAAGGAAGATTAATGGGTTTTTTTATCTCTTTTTGTTCATACAATCTTTAAAGAGTAATTAAATAATCAAAGTACAAAGTACTGAAGGTAGAATTGCGATCGTTTAAGAAGAGATACAGAAGTGCATATATGAATATTTATTTCACCGGTTACCTTCAGGCAAAGTTTCAAGTGTGTAACCCTTTCCAGTGCTGATATTTTGCCTCAACCTGAAACTTTAATCAAAATGTTGACGAACAGACAGACGGAGAGACAGACATCGCCAATCTATAGACCAGAATTGCTAGAGCAATCCGGCCAAAAATAAAAAAAAATCATCAATTTTAGCAGTAAAATCCTGCCAAGAAGTAATGAATTGAGAAAAAAATGTGCCGAGAGGTCCATAATTTCAAACTTGCTAAGATTTGGTCTGTGCAATGAATGTAAAAATTGAAAAATGTATTGTTGACATGTATTTTCTACACCATCATTGTAATGTTGTTTATCATAAATAAAATTATTCCTTTTTTTAAATAAACTTTTAACCAAAATGTGTGTCTCAGTGTTGTCTTCTTCAGCAGTTTGACAGAAACAAAGCCTAAATCTGAAATTGTGTCAATGTGTTATTTGTCAACTCTGTCCCATAAGTTTTGCTTGTGATTTGAACTCTCATAAAAAAAGCACGGAAAGGGACAACTTTCCCAACTTTGATTAAATATGTTTTCAATTAAATTGTAAAAAATCTTTTTCTGTTTTTTGAAAGTTTTGTCATTATTATTTAAGACGGACATTATATACTAGAATAGCCAACTGACTATCATTTGAAAAAGTGTTTCTTATTTAAACCTTTCCCACTTGCATACGTAATTGCAGCCGACGACTTTTGAAAACATTGATGCAGAAGAAGAAATTGCTCATAACAAGCTTTCTCCTTTTGCAACAATGTTTTCAACTATATTCAATGATTACACTTCCAATAAATGTGATTTTCTGTATCTTTGCTCAGATTTTTTTTAATTCGTCTGCTGCAGAGTTTTTATATTGTGGGGTGGGTTGTGATTTGTTAAAGGGCAGGCAGGATTGGGAATTGAGTGTTGCACTTATCCTAATGAAACACTCGCCTGCCTGTGCATGTTTTAGCTTAACTTAACTTGTTAATGTTCTTTCCATCATCAACTTAGTCATCTGTTAGTAATCAACTCTATGAACGAAATAATCGCGTCAAAATCTTGAATCGCGTCAAAATCATAACGAACAAACTGTCAAAATCTAATTTTGAACTGTGTAATACAAATTTAGAATAAAAGGATGAAGTCAGTTATGTTGTAACAACCAATATCCGCGGGTCATTTACCTGATTTTGGCCGAAAGAAATGATCGATTTCTTGCAAGATTTATTCGTTATTCGTTCTGCCTATTATAATCAAAGTATTCTAAACGCTTTATAAACAAGTGATTTAAAGCGCTCAAATCATTTGATGAAATTTGTTTCTTTAGACGCGGACCTTGTCGAAAGCACCTATCCGAAATGAAAATCGTTGTCGAAGGAATAGATGGACTGAGAGAAAGAGAAAGAAAAGGCTTAGCAATGCATACTATCTTTATGAATAAGGACATGAACGAATATGTATGGACTAGCGCCTAGAATTTCGTACTAGCCGATCCTTCATTCCACTCGCTTATGCTAGCGGGCGAGTGGATGTTTACATCTCTGCCGAGAGGAAAAAGAGGGTTACAATTTACAAAGGGTAATTGCGCGGTGCAGTGCTATATTGGCGTAGTGATATCTAAATAATTGTGTACACTTTAAATATGATATTTACACTTACAAGACTTGTTATTTTCTATTAGCTTGAATAATCGGATTTTTTTTCGTTACTCTATGTTTGCTTTTGTGAGCATTCGTAAATTAGTCAAACCAAAAATTGCACTTAATTGTTGGTGGTGAAGGGCATATACATCACGTGACTTCAAACTCACTATGACTATGGCAGCCTCTGCGCATGCGCAAGTCTACCAAAAATCTCCTGGTATTACACTTGCCGTTAACCATTCATTTGCCATGAAAAAGACGATATTTGAAGCATCTGAAAGGAGAAAACCTTTTGAAAATAAGGTAGAAATAGGAGAAATTCATCTTTTGTTCTTCTTTTTCCTCTCACAATGTCGTTTCTATTCAGATGTTTTGTTTGCAAGGCAGTCGATAGATTTGTATAAAAAGATAAATATTGTTTATTTATGTGACATAAGTGTCCTGAGTTCTGACTCTAAGGTTAGATTTCTTTTAGCAGTGCCCATACGTCCTTGTTATTGTATATAACATTTAACGGACCATGTCCCGAAATAAAACCGATAGGCGAAGACCCAGTATCAACACAGTCTGATCAGGATCTTCCTCTTTTTGCAATACTGTCATTCAATCGCCCTACAATCCTCTTAAGAATATTACCAAAGACTTTAAAAATGGTAGTTGTTGCTGCCCTCCTTGGCGCTGAGGGTTGCGGGGTAAGCATTAGGAATGACTAGTTTGTATTAGGATAAATGGACCAGTAGTACTGGTAACATACCCAATACACGCCGTGATATAACTGCACTCAGTTCGAAAGCGGCGTAAAACCCCGAACACATAATCAAGCTTAACAACGATTAAAACCGAAACACAACCCGTCCATGAGAAAAGGTTCAAATTGGCCTATGTGAAAAAGGTAGATACAGATATACATTGTTGACATGTTACTTACACCAGCTTGTTAGACAGTTTTCTCAATTAGTGTAGAACCAGATATACATTGTTTACATGTGACTTACACCAGCTTGTTATACGGATTTCTTAGCTAGTGTAGAACCAGATATACATTGTTTACATGTTGTTCACATGTTACTTACATCAGCTTGTAAGACAGATTTCTCATATAGTGTAAAGCCAAATATACATAGTTCACAAGCTACTTACACCAGCTTGTTAGACAGTTTCCTCAACTAGTGCATATCCAGATATACATTGTTCACATTTGAATAACACCAGTTTGTTAGACAGATTTCTCATCTTGTGTATGTCAGATATACATTGTTCACATGTGAATTACACCAGCTTATTAGACGGATATCTCATCTAGTGTATATCCAGTTATACATTGTTCACACGTTATTTGCACCCGCTTGTTAGACACATTTCTCATATAGTGTAGATCCAGATATACACTGTTCAAATGTTACTTACACCAGCTTGTGAGACAGATTTCTCATCTAGTACAGATCCAGATATACATTTTTGACATGTTACTTACACCAGTTTGTTAGCCAGATTTCTCATCTTGTGTATAACCAGATATACATTGTTTACATGTTACTTACATCAGCTTGTAAGACAATGTTCTTATCTTGTGTAGATCTAGATGTATATTGTTCACATAATGCTTACACCAGCTTGTTAAACAATTAGCTCGTCTAGTGAAGAACCAGATCTACAATGTTCACATGTTTTTTTTTTTTTTTTTTTTTTTCCCCAAACTTTATTTGCCACGTCCATAGGTATGGAGAGGTCGTGGCCATCCTCTATCATACCTTACATCAAGATTTTTCAAATTTATCATAAGAATATAAGAATAAATACATACATACATGTTTTTTCAAAAATAGTTTGCGTATTTTTCATCTAAACCCCAATCATGCTGAATTGTGGTGTATAACAGTTTTTCTCTGATTTGCAGATCATATTATTTTTTTTATTGTTCATTTTATTCTTTGGTGATTTTCTAAAGCGTAATTTGTCAAAAAAAAAAAAAAAGAAAAAAAAAAAAAAAAAAAACCCATATAACTCATTGTACATATGTACAATCTATTATTGGTCTATACTGTGTTCAGATGTACATGTATTCTAAGAGATATTTGCAGCATGATAAGGGTTAAACACAGTTCATACTAATTATTTTTCCAAACGCAATTTTCTTCCTTTTTCCATATGTCTTGTATATTGAAAGACTGATCTTTTTTAAGTTAACTGCTGCAGATTTGTTTATTTAAAGTAAGGAAGAGATATATACTGTAATTAAATTCAAAAGTTGTATGTATACATTTTAGACAATTGTATTTCCTTTTTAGTTCATAGTTTATATATATAAAGGACATATTAAAATAAAGTCGGGAAAAAACAATGGTGTTGGGTTGATGGCTGGGTTAAAAAGAAAAAAAAAAATACAAAAAATATAGGTATGAGAAAAAACAAACTTGCATATTTTTTTAAAACATCTTTTATTAGAGATTAGGGATGATCTTGAATCAGATGTCTTACAACAGCCCACTTTTCTATGTCTTTTGTTGTTGCTTTGGTCGATTTGTATATACTCCAATCTAGATGTAAGCTGTTCATTAAACCATACCAAGATGGAAAAATTATTTTTATTTTACATGAGTATAAATAGCGTTTGACATTTAATACTAGAGTTTCCAGTTTAAAATCTTTCTTATCGCAACCTAGAAGAATATCTATATTTGATATCTCTAAATTTGGATATATTTCATTGATATTTAATTGAATGTTTTGGATTAATGGTTTAACTTTTTCGCAGTCAATAAATAAATGATTTAATGTTTCCTCTTGCGTTAAACAGAAATTGCATAAGTTTGTATCTACTAATTTCATTTTATATAATAATGAATTAGTTGGTAATATCCTATGTATTATTTGGGTTTGTAACCATTCTATAGAACAGAACAGAACAGAACAGAAGTTTATTCATAAGACTTGAACACATATGGTTCATCGTCAAAACATTTACAATATACATGTGCATACGAAAAAAAAAAATAGACATACAGTTTATCAAATTACTATTTTGAAAGAATAATGCACTTCCCAAGAAGGCGGAAATAATGTTTGAAATGAGCGGAATATATAAGTATGCAGATATTCGGATAGAGCGCTTGGTGCTATGTTTTCATGCTATGTTAAGCAATAAGCTGATCAGAAAAAGGAGCCATAACTCTCATCGTCTAATCATTTACTACATTAAGTACACTTATTCTTTTGTGGTTAGCTTTGGTATAGTATATTCCAATTGCATTTAAAACATTTAGATTTGTTGAGTTTAACATAGAAATGAATTTGTACATATTAGGATTTCTGAAATATATTTTCTTTATATAGGTATCATTTGTACATTTGAAAACATTGCAATATTTTGTTTTCCAGTTAATGTTTTCATTTGTAAATAATACCATCCATTTTTTCTGACTTGTTGGCACCTCATTATTATATGTTAATGTATTATAGACAAATTTGTTCGAGTCAATCTTTATTAAAATATCGTAGAAATAGAAGTTGATACATGGGTTATGGGCTGTATGTAACGGAAAATCAGTTTTTGCAATATTGTTCTTTGATATAAAGGAGTTTATAGAATTTCTTAGACTATGTAATACTAGCCAATTGACTCTTTTTCCCATAATGTTTTCAATATTCTCCAAGGTTAGAAAATTTCCATTTACATCCATTATATCCTTTACAAGCCTTACGCCTCGGTTATAGAAATCTTCGATAAAAATATGTTTTGAATTAATAAGAAAACGTTCATTATAGATTCAATTCAATATATTTTATTGGCATATAACAAATACATGTTGTCGCCAAAATTTACAATACCTTTGGCGGTTTATATTACAATACATATTTATTACAATTTTACATAAGAGAAAAGCATGATAAAATTAAGTTTCACCATCTCTTTTAATATTTGCCAAGTAAATATATTTGGACAATTTGCATAACATAGATCTTTGCTCTGATTTCATTAACTTTTGAAATTTATATATATTTGGCCAGCTGTAATAATACCTAGGAAGACACTCTATTCTTAGATCCCTGTACATAGGGCATACCAACAAGAAATGATATTCATCTTCTATCATATTTAAATTGCACATGTTACATTTTCTATTTTCTCTTTCAATATTTCTAAATCGTCCTTCCTCAATTAAAAGTTTGTGAGAAGAACATCTAAATCTTGTCAGAGATACTCGGTGTTTGATATTACTGACACAATCTAAATATTTTTCTCTTGCAAAATTATTCTTGATTAATCTGTATGTTTCTAATTTACTTGACTCATTTACATCGGAATACCAACTTTGTATATATAAATCTTTAATTCTTTGTATAATATAATTAATTTCTGTGCCAGATATACTACTTACATTAAACATATATGACAAACCACTTTTATCCAAAAGATCATTCACATTTTTTCTGAACTCATTTATATAATTACCATCTTCGTCTTTCATGTTATATATTCTATGTATTAATGTTTCCGGAGAGTTACATATTTTGCTCCAATATTTTATTATATTAATATTACGTAAAATAACAAGTGGATAGCGTCCCAATTCACCATACAGTGTTACATTTGACGTTTGTTGTCTTACGGATAATATTTGTTTCAAAAATTTTAAATGTACCTTTTCGACCTCATTTCCTTTATGAAATCCCCAAACTTCTGTTGCATACATAAGTATGGGTAATATCATTGAATCAAACATATTTACTTTTTCGGCTACGTTTAATGATATTTGTTCAAACAGAGAATTAAGTGAAAATAAAGCCTTCCTGGCTTGTTCAGACAAACGCTTCTGTGTATTATAATATTTTCCATTATAAGACAAGGCAACACCTAAATAATTAAACTGTTTTACTAATTGTAATTGTTGACCTTTGTAAGACAAATCAATCTCTTTACAAGGTGGCCCTTTTTGGCAAACCATTACTACTGTTTTCTCTGTGTTTACCTTCATTCCCGATTCATCGCAATATCTTTCTAAATTATCTAGCAAAGTCTGAAGACCTTCCTTAGTGTAAGAGAATAAAACAGCGTCATCAGCAAAAAGCAATAAAAACAGCTTAATATCATCTATATTCAAGTAGTCATTAATCTCTGTATACAAATATTGATACATGTCATTTATAAAGATAACAAACAAAAGGGGTGAGAGTGGTTCCCCTTGTTTTACACCCATGTAGCTTTCAAAATATTCACTTGTGAGCCCATTAGCTCTAACAGAAGCCTCGACTTTCTCGTAAATGGTTTTTAACATTCTAACAATTTTCGTTGAAGCTCCACTTTTAATTAATTCGTACCAAATACCATTTCGATAGACCATGTCAAAAGCTTTCCGGAAATCTATAAAAGCACAATATAATTTCCGCTTTTCACTGTTTATAACTCTATTTATTATAGAGTTTAATATGAAAACACAATCAACAGTACTTCTGTTTTTGCAAAAACCAAATTGATAATCTGTTAATTTGTTATTACTTTCTGCCCTAATACGCAGTCTAGTATCAAGTACATTAGAGAATATTTTTGAAAAAATACTTGTAAGAGTGATACCTCTGTAATTATTTATGTCATCAATATTGCCTTTTTTGGGCACTGGTACAATTACCCCTTTAGTCCATTCTTCAAGGTAAACATTGTTTGTATACATATGATTAAATAATTTACATAAAACTGGTGATAGTATATCTTTACAATCTATAAACATGTCTGGAATCAATAAATCGACCCCACCACTTTTGCCACGTTTTAGTGAACTAATTGCTTTCAAAATTTCTTCAACAGTGAACTCCCTATCTAATTGATTAACTGAATTAATAATATACTCCTTATTACGTAATTCACTCTCTATATTTACGCTTGAAAAGATATCATCATTTGAAAAAATATCCCTAAAATATTCAAAATATTCATCATTTGTTATGTTAGATTTAACATGTTTCTTCTTTTTTATGCCCCCGGAATCATAGATTCGGTGGGCATATAGTTTTTGGCCTGTCTGCACGTCTGTCTGTCTGTCTGTCTGCACAAAAAAAACTTTAACCTTGACCACTACTTTTGAACCATAACAGGTACGGCTACCATATTTCACATGTGTATTCCTTGTGACATGACCTTTCTGTCAGTACCAACATTTTTGACCTTGCGACATTGACCTTTGACCTAAATGTTGCCATTCTCGAAAAAAAACTTTAACCTTGGCCATTTCTTTTGAACCATAACAGGTACGACTACCATATTTCACATGTGTATTCCTTGTGACATGACCTTTCTGTCAGTACCAACATTTTTGACCTTGCGACATTGACCTTTGACCTAAATGTTGCCATTCTCGAAAAAAACCTTTAACCTTGGCCATTTCTTTTGAACCATAACAGGTACGGCTACCATATTTCACATGTGTATTCCTTGTGACATGACCTTTCTGTCAGTACCAACATTTTTGACCTGGCGATCTTGACCTTTGACCTAGATGTTGCCATTCGGGGGCATCAGTGTTTCACAAACACATCTTGTTCTTTTATTAATTTCAGCCCAAAATGATTTAGAATTCTGCTTAGCTAAATAAGTAAATTTACTTCTTTCCGACAAACGATATTGTGCACGTGCTCTTCTTTTAATAAGACTATAATTGCGTCTACTGGCTAACAGTACATCACCATTGTATAAACTATTATTTTTACGATAAACTTTGTTCGCTGCATTACATTGTTTGCGAGCGGTATAGCATTCTTGATTGAACCACGGGCTTTTAAATTTTACCTTGCCTGCATTGTGATTATTAGTAGTATATGTCTTACCAAAGAGAGAAAATGCTGAATTGTATAAACAATCTGTAATTTGACAGATACCTGAGTCTAAATCAACATTACTCGACACGATTTTATTCACAGTGTCATTCAGTACAAAGAGCTGTGAATTAATTAAATCTTTAAAATCACAAGTCTTATTCTGGTCCCAAGTGATTTTATCGTATGAAAACATATTACCTTCGGTACTCGCAAAACATGCGTTTGTATTAAAATCAACTTGAATTGGAGCATGTGATGACAATGATTGAAAATCATGTACAATAAAGTTACTAACTAAGGGCAATAATCCTGTATTACACAACACATAATCTATCAAACTGTTACCAACATGGGACATAAACGTGAATGATCCAATTCCCGCGTCATCTCCTAACCGACCATTTACTATTTTTAGGTCACAACTAGAACAAATATCTAACAATTTAATACCTGATGAGTTTACAATTTTATCCATTGAAAATCTAATTGGAACATTTGACATATCATAATCTTCATCAGACACATACACATATTTGTGTAAATCTTCTTCTTCATCCAAAAAATCATTTCTAAGGCCACATCTAGCATTTAAATCCCCAATAATTGATAAGTCCCCTAAATTTAAGTACTTACGAATGTTCATTTCTAGGTCTTCAAAATAACCTATTTCGTGAATTGTAAAATAATTGGATGTATGAGGAGGGACATACACAGAACACATATATATATCATTCTTTACATTGAAAAACGTTTTACATAATTTTATCCACAAGATACCGTTCGCATCTATATCTTCAATAATAATTCCATTTTTCAGATGACTTTTATAGAAGAGTGTCCTCGCCTCGATTTAGTAGATAATTTTAATTTCCGTGCTATAGATTTAGACTCATAACCTGGAATTTCAAAAACATCTAATAAAGGCATGTGTAAAACTTTAAACCAATCATTACAACGTACCTTTTCCATAAACATTACATATGCCTTCAATACATCTATCCAGAATTCATTTCTTATATTCTTTGATACGTATTCACAGTATATTTTTCCCATATTAAAAACTTTGTTAACATCAAAAATATTGTAAACTAACTTGTAGCAATTACTTTCTTCACGAATTAATAATTTTTTTTAACCTTTTTATTTTCATGCTAGAAATATAACTTTTGATGTCAATCATCTTTACCCTCCGTCTGCATATTGTTTTATAAAAACAGAACGTTTAATTTTGGCTTTACCCTCCCATACATAATCCAATAGTATGTCGTTTAACTGTTTGATAAAATCATCTTTTGGTGATGGTAAACTGATAAATAAATGTGTTAAAATTGGAATTAAAATCGTCTTAACTACCGTTATTCTCCCAATTGGAGTTAGTTTTCTCCTTACTTACATCAGCTTGTTAGACTGATATCTCATCTAGTGTAGAACCAGATCGAAATCTGAACTGAGCAAAAGTTTAGTAAAGAAAATGATTGATTAATTGATTGGAATTAAAAGCCGTTTTAACACAAATTCAGTTATACAAGGGCGACCCGTTCTCACCTAACCATGTGTAACCCGACTTTCGCTCACCAGTACCCCTTATAACACTATACCGCCTCGGTGATGTTGTGGTAGAGCGTCCGCCTCGGGTGCGAGAGGTCATGGGTTCGATCCCAGACAGGGTAATACCAAAGACATTAAAAATAACAGTTATGGCTGCCTTCCTTGGCGTTCATTACGACTGAGTGACTGGTGTTTGGATAAATGGACCAATAGTACTGGTAAAGTACCAAAACGCCGCGATATGACTGAACAAATTATTGAAAGCGGCGTAAAACAGAAAAAAATAAGAACAAAAACATCATAACCTGACAACTGAAAAACCTTTCCAAATATACTAATTATGATGTGTTTACCGTAGGTTTCTTGATAGTCGAACACAGGTCCGAGAAGCGGTTTAACTTGTAGGCCCTAAATGAAAACCACAACATTCGCTTCATTGAACAATTGAATTTATTTTGAAATGCCAAATGTTAAGAAAGTTTATGACCAAATCATGTATCATATAATTATGTCTATTGTATAGACTATTTATACTTTTTAGACCATTGTTGAATGACGCTAGCCACACATTGTCTAGCATTGATATTTTAACGATGAGCTGTAGACATATAATGTTTAAATTGAAAATAAAATGTTCTATTCTATTTAAAAAGGAAGCATTTCTTATTACATAATTCATGAGTCCAGATAGGCTTATTGGAAGCCGCCAGGAATGCTTTTAATGTTCGGTCAAGGAGAATATTTAGACCTGCAAGCGTGACCACATATATTGAGTTCTCTTTGTCATTTCTAAGTACAATAATTTAAGGTAATGACTTTTAAAACATCCCTTTTACACTCTATATACATGTGTTAGTTTTACAAATTAAAAACAAAAGACAAAGGCCAGTATATTAATTGAATGTATGTACATTTTTATTTAAGCGAAATTCATACTGTATCTACTCTAGACAGTAAAAAAGAGAACCCTTCTATTGAATTTGTAAATGTAGTCTGGTTCCTTAAAATTACATGCTATGATATATTACGCAGTAATTAGACGAAGAAGCCTCGTCCCGTATTCACTAAACTTTTTAAATATTTGTCTAAATCTAAATCTTAATATTTAGTCCACGTTTTAGATTTAATCCGTATTCACCAACGCGTTTTAAACCGATCTCAATTTGGTCTAGTGTGTAAATGTCGTAAGCGGCCACGCAGCGACACTGGTTCCCAAATCAAGTTAAGAGCTAAAATAAAAGACAGTACCATTCATCTATAGTCTATTTATAGATTTTCATTTTTATCGCAATTTCACATACATTTTTCATTTGCTTTGCTTTTAATAATCTGACTTTTATGTTTTATGTTTTGGATTCAAAGTTAACTTTTGAGTACAATTGTCATCCCAAAAGGCAGACATGAAAAGATTTAAACCACAGAAATATCTGTTTCATCAATTTCGTTCTTTTTCGCTGTTGCAGTTCCAGATTTCATGAATATCGCGGTAAACACGATATCGGTGTATTTTGCCTAGCCAACAACATGTTTTATCACGGATGCGATGGAACATCCAGAATACTTAAATGAAATGAAATCTTCTGGTTCTTACAAACAAAGTGTGATCGGATTAACTGAACTGTATTTAACTTATCACTGTAAATGTAGACAGCATTTCAACTCTTATATCAACTGGTAAATTTACAGTTTGAGAAATAAATTCAAGTACATTTTCAAGCACTGGTTTAACGTTTTCAAAAAAATTGAAACTAGTTCCTATGTTAAGCCTTTCCCTTATACGTAGCACATTAAGTATAAATTGGAACATCTTGCTAAATGAAGGTATAATTATAAAGTAGAAAACATTGTAGCAAAAGGATAAATTCCTCGTGATCAATTTCTCTTTTTGTCACAATGTTTTCAAAAGTCGCTGCAGCTATTGTCAGTCTTTCGGATTACGTGTACATATAAATACGTTTACTTGATTTTCTGAATGCTAATCACGACACGAGTTCACATCAGTTTCGTCAACTCGAGATTGTGCGTTTGTAATCCGACAGCTTTGATTTTCAATTGCTCAATTTGCCACAATAATTTCAACTCTTTTCAATTATCTTACTATCATTTATAGAGATTTTCTATGTTTTGTACTTGATGATTTTAAAGTCTGTCCAGGCACACTATATTACATATAGTGTCCCTGGTCTGTCAGAGTAAACATCATTGAAATCATTGTGGCAAAAGGAGAAATTGCTCATAATGAGCAATATCTGCATTTGCCACAATAATTCAACACTTTTCAATTATCATACGATCATTTATAGAGATTCTTTTTTTACTTGATAATTTCAAAGTCGTCTACTGCAGATTTGTTTTATGTGGGAAACCCTTATCCATTATCATGACTTACCGATACAAACGAAACACAGATTTTCTGTGTGTCAGCATTATTTGATAAAACATTATCATAACAGGGCGTGTGTTCAATACAAATAGTTGATTGTTTTTGGTACTAATTTAAATTTATCATAACCTCTTGTCCATTTATCTTTAGTATTATATGTCACTTTTTATGATCAGCTTAACTCTAAATTATCTCATTCACTTAAAACATAGACCCTGCCAGGTTAAATATCCTACATAAAACTTATATCTTCAATAATCGATATCAGCATTACTGACTACAGATTAAATTGTTCTAATGTTTGTGGATTTAAATGATCTTTTTTCTTATTTCTTCATGTGAAACGAAATATTGCGGCTTCTCTTTTTGCACTTGCACAAATATTGCACTTTGGAACTTGGTTGCGATCGTCGAAATATAAAACAATAGAGATACACCACGTGCCGTCAAAGCTATCTTACTTTTTCCCACGCATATATCCATTGTGATGCATCTGCAACAGACGACTTTTAAAAACATAATGGCGAATGGAGAAATTGCTCATGATGCAATACTGTTGAAAATGGCGTAAAATCCCAATAAAGCAACATTGTTCTACGTTTAACGAAGACCTACGTAGGTGATAGAATAAATGGTAATTACACAAATATAAGATTTCATACAAATACTTCCATAATGACTTTCGAGTTGACGACAAGCAGGAAATGCTGAGGCTCATCTGAAACTCTGTTGGTGACAAATCCTCGAATATCGGGTCTCATGTGACCATCAGTATCTAAACACTTTCCCACATACAACAAATCTGCAGCAGACGTCTTTGATGACTAAAAAAACCCAACAACATGGAAACTCTATATAAATGTATGATTAATTATTGAATAAAGTTGAAAAACATGGAAGCTTTTTAAAAATGAAAGAAAAAATATTGAATAAAGCAGGGACTCTATATTACATATAGTGTCCCTGAATAAAGTTAAAAAACATGGAAGCTTTATATAAATGAAAGAAAATTTATTGAATAGAGTTGAAAAACATGGAAACTCAATAATATAAATGTAAGAACAATTATTGAATAAAGTTATAAAAAACATGGAAGCTTTATATAAATGAAAGAAAGAGTATTGAATAAAGTTGAAAACAATGTGGCAAAAAGAGAAATTGATCATTTTACCGCATTGCGTTCTGAAATTATAAATATACACGACCTACTTGGATTTGAAACAAGGTGTTTTCACTCGACCAAATATAACTATCGATCTTCGACGTTGTTGGAATTAATGGATAACACAATAAGATAACTTGATGGTGACATATATTTAGACTTACATGATGAGCAGAGAAAGTTTAAATTGTTGTTACATGAAGTTACATGGAGTATCCACGAGTAACAGTAACATGGAGTCGGCCAAAGGTAACTGTTTGCATTGGGGTTTTACGCTGTTTCGAACAGTAACTTACAAAGGTTTTTCTTCGAACTAAGAAATAACAAAACTACGAACTAAAATGCAACTTTCTTATAGTTTTATTGGGGTTTCACACCGTTTTATGGCGTTTTCAACATTAATTCAGTTATATCACGGCGACTGTTCACTTACTCATGATCTCTGGGTAAACAAACCAGTGCTAGGCTAGGAAATGTACCTTGCCCGAGAGTACTCCATCATGACCGCCGCGCCGCGACTGAGGATCGATTCCAGGATGCCCGCGGTTCCAAATCCCCGACACTAACCACTCGGCCCAGGCGGATTCCTTCAAACGTAACTGTAGATAATTTTGTTTGTTTGTTTGTTTGGAGTTTAACGCCGCTTTCAACAGCTTTGGTCATATCACGGCGGTCAGTGCACCTACCCATGTTTTCCTGGCTTTCGCACACCAGTACTTACACAACATTCCTTCGAAGCCACTGACTACTTTCTCACATAGATCAGAGGTGAGAGGCAATGGAAAACATCGCCCGAAAGAATGTCGCCGCAACCGGGTATCGAACCCGTGACCTCCAGATCACGAGTCAGATACGCTACCAATTGAGCTACCCGGGCGGGTAACTGTAGATAAAACCAATGGTTATGTACTTCATAAGGGCAATCAAGATATAACATGCAATGTGAATGTTGACCATTTACCAGATTTAAGAAATATGCAGCAGACGACTGTTTCAACATATACTTAAACATGTAGAATAGTCCTATAAATGAAGGTATAATTAGTGAAAATATGTGAAATTATTGCGGCAAAAAGTGAAATTGCTCATTTTGAGCAATTTCTTAATTTGTCCCAATGTTTTCAAAAGCCTTCTGCTGCAGATGCGTCAACATGTGTCTATATGAAGGGAAGGGTTAACTTTAGACAGCTATTCATTGAAATGGTGGATAAATGTGCAAATATGTGCAAATTCAACTCCCAGGGGAAATTCCACATGGCTTATTGGTAAAAAATGTTTAGATAAACATGTGCAATTTGATGAACATGCATATTATTGACAAATGATAGAATTTTTATCCTCGGGATTTATGTTATCTTCACTAGACAATCTATTAAACCCTTTTAACTGGCAGACGCTTTATGAGGCATCTAAAACGCAGACGACATTTGAAAAGATTGTGACAAAATAATGTGCAGTTACCCCCTTTTGTCACTACGTTTTGAACTGTATTCAATATTCTTTCTTTCATTTATAGATATTTTTCTTATGTTTTACTGAATGGTTTTGAAAAGTTAATTATGAAATCTTAAACCATGTGGAAAAAGATCGGTTAATTTTCTGAATTTTGTTATTCTCATCAGTTCAATATAAACCAAACCCATGAGAAAACAACGATATTGTTAACTCTTTCCCTCATACGACAATGCTGCAGCAGACGACTTTAAACATATTTTGTCAAAAAATGGACAATTTCTGTAATTGAATGGATAACCTATGACAAAAAGGGAAAAACATTGTGGCAAAAGGAGAAATTGCGCATTTTGTGCAGTTTTTTCTTTTGTCACTATGTTTTTAAAAAGCCGTCTGCTGCAGAGGCGTCAGAAAGCGTCTATATGAGGGAAAGGGTAACATTGACATTTTTACTTCTTTGCTATTTGCTGAATCTGAAAGCTTACCAGATTTACGGATATGTGGTAATGAAATAGTTCTTGTTTAGAAAACTAGCAATATTTGCTGATCGTAATATCAATTATGAACGTCAACGACTTCGCTTTACATATCAATGTACAGTTTCTCAACGTTTTATAAAGAGCAAATATGACAAATACTCTATGATATGATTTTAGGGCATGATATATGCTTAGTGACAGCAAGTGTGTATGTGTTAGCAACTTAAAAGTTCGGGTTACGATATATTCTAGTCGAAATTATACTGCCGGTTAAAAACCCTTTAACAAGATAGAATTTGTGGACGTAAGCAGTGTTTATACACTATGATACATGTAATTATGATAACAAGTACTCATGTTATTCATTCTTCGTTTCGTTCTGAATATCGTACGTCTTTTTATGGGTCTCTGGTATAACTATCTCCTGGCGTTACGCTCAATAGTACGGTCCTTGTCGGGATGGACCCCTTTCAGAACATCAGGTGCGAGGTAATGCTTCCTATCAACTCACGTAGCATTTATACACTGATCTCGACATCATAAGGACAGGTTCTTAAAAATAAACCTGTCTGGGATATCTGAAAGACAAATAAAATGCTGATGCTTTAACGATAGAAAAAAATATAGAAAGAATATCGTTCATCGGAATGGTATTTAATTGATAAAATTTACCACTTTTACCGAAATACCAAATGAGCACAGCGTTTTTCATCAATAGACAATATTTTATTGACGTAAACTACATAGTTTCTTGTCGAACAATAAATCATTATACTATATACAATACAAAAGAACATACAACCAATTGCATAGAACATGAAATATACACATGAAATATACACAAAATCGAATGGTTATATTCCAAAAATGTGAAAAAAACAACAACAAAATTACTGATAAATAAAAATTTAAAAAAAAAAACCAACAACAAAAAATGCATTCCCAATATTACAAATAATTTATGGAAGACTAGCATTTTAACTATTTTACTGGACTTCCTTGGTTAATAGTATAATAAATAATCTTTTGCTACAGCATATTGTTTATTAAAATAAACTGCTTTAATATCTGAGTATAATGGGCAAACCAGATGAAAATGAAATTCGTCCTCTATTTCATTTTTATTACAAAACACACATAAACGCTGATGTCTTTCTAGCCTCCCATTTCCATATCTACCCGTTTCAATTCTTAGAGAATGTGAAGACAGTCTAAATCTGGAAATGTAGGTTTTCCATTTACAAGTTAAAATATTTAAATAATCTTCCATGGTCAGACCATTACTTATATATTTGTAAGTGCACAAAATCCGACTACTATTAATGTAACTATCTAAACTTTGTTGAAAATCATCAATTAACCTTTGTTAAAAAATAGTGTGAAAATTCTTATGATTAACAGTACTTTGATTGAGCCATAACCAAAGCCATATTGAAATAAAAGAGTTTTTACATTTCTGCACCAATTATTTGATCCCTTATCAATGTTTTTTGTTAACCAATGATATAAAGTCGCAATAATTATGTTATCAGATGATAACAGTTTACCCCAATATTTTATCATTCTCGCATATCTATGAATATATAACGGATATCTGCCTAGTTCACAATATATTGCAAAGTTACAAGTAGATCGTTTAACACTCAAAACCCTTTTACAAAACTTTAGATGAATTCTTTCTATTTCCTTCGATTTTGAGAATCCCCATATTTCGCTCGCAAAACCTAAGATTGAACATACAAATGCATCAAATAATTGGAATAAAGTCGAAGTATCGAAGTCAAAACGACGAACTTTACTGTGTAAGACATTCAGAGCTTTTAAACCTTTCTCTGCTAAGGCTTTCTGATTCAAACTAAATGAGCCAGTATAGTTAAATATTGTACCAAGATAGTTAAAATCATTTACAATTTCTATGTTTTCGTTATTATATGTCCAATGCTCATTCACTCTTAATCCACCTCTTTTCCTGAAAACAACGATTTTTGTTTTGTCAGTATTGACCTCTAATCCCCATCTATTACAATATATGTATAAATTATTTAAACTATTTTGCAAATCAATTGGATCATCACTTAAAATAGCCATTTCATCTGCAAACAGCAAAAGTAAAATCTTAATGTCTCCAATATTCAATCCAGACGAGTTATTTCCCTGCAAATAAAGTTCAAGGTCATCTATAAATAGGGCAAAAAGCAATGGTGAGATTACCTCCCCTTGTTTAAGTCCAACGTGTGAAAATAAACAATCAGAGGTCTTATTATTGACTTTAACAAATGATTTAACCTTTGAATACATATCTCGAAATATTCGTAACATTCTACCCTTAAATCCTAAATAGAACAACTTAAACCATAACCCATTCCTATAAACACTATCAAATGCCTTTTTTAAATCTATAAAGACAGCATAAAGACGTCTGTTTTCAGAGAGCATCATTTGTATAATTGTCATCAACACAAAACATGCGTCTGTCGTGGAACGTTTTGGTCTAAGTCCGACATATGCAACAATTTGTCTTCTACCGATCAGTCAAATAGCGATAATCGGCTATATAGAAATAAGAAGGGAAGTGTAACAAATGTGGGCATAACTTTCTTAATGTTTATTATATTTTAAGTTCGCAATCACATTTGGGAAGAACAAAATATCTCGATTTCAAATATGTAATTTGTTTTAATAAGAAATAGAATTTAGGTTGGGGAATTTATATAAACATTAGGTGACGCTATATTCCTATTGAATTACATATGATTTTTGATAATTACACAGAAATTGCCATTAAATTTCGTTGGTTAATTACTTATAACTTGTTTTCCTTTAAACGTTTTATAAGTTCGCATTCACATTCGTAAAGTATATTCATTTATTTAAAGAAGGATATCATTTTTTATGAAATTAAGAAAAATTTAGGCGGGGGAATTAATCCTTTTGTCAAACAACATGTAAGTATTTTTTGTGTTCGGTGGAGTCCGTCAAACAGTAGCGGAAATTTACGAAGTTAATCGGATTTCACCGCTACTGGTTTTATGACTTTGATGTTTTATTGCAGAGCAATAAAATCTTACTCCTTTAGGGCAGGTTTTAAATATCTGGATAATTAAGAATTGAATTAAGAGTTAAATTTAAATAAAATATGTTTTATCCTCGCGCAATAACAATAGGAATATTATTAAATAATAGCCCGCCGTTGACATAAATATTACCTGTAATTATGTAATTGTCATATTTAAATGGGTTAAATGAATAGGAATAATAATTCATTTTGAGTATCAGCGAAAAAAAAGTATACATGATACGTTGTCAATCTCACTAGGATTGATTATCCGATGTTGGTTATGGGAATAATACTGACCAAAAACTGTTAAATACATACGTTTGATGCGTAAAAAAAAAAAAAAAAAAAAAAAATCATTATATCTACACAAATGTTATTAACTTTACTAAAATCATCTTAGATTAATACACTTTATTGTTCACAAAGTGTTAATGTATGTTGACAATATTTCTGTGCAAACGGAAATGCGGTATACACTATTCCTGATTTTATAAAAACTGTTTTCATAATATACAAATAAAAACATTTTAATTGCTACCTTTTTGCAATAAAAATATGCCAGCTTCTTGTAATTTTTATATAAAATGTGAAAAGAAATAAGGAAACACAATTTGTGTTATTAAGATAATTAACCCTTTTGTTATTAACACACTATTATTTCTACCCAAGTTAATTAAAACTACAAAATGTATTTTCTTTTTTTTAATACTGTTTATGACAACTCTCATTTGATACCGTTTTTGTAATTTTGATGCTGTTTTTCAAAACATCATCTCAATTTTAATGTATTATTATAAGTGTCAAATGTGTGTATTCAGGTTAATTTGTAATGCTCTAATAGACACTGCCTCGGGCGTTTTATAAGTTAATTGGGTCATAAAAACCAGGATTGACACTTTCTGCCATTTGTTATTATCAGCGTGACTTAATATAGATGTACTTGTGTTAAATTAAAAGTTACAACATAACTTATGAAGTACGGGTTCTGATCTTCGTATACAAAATAGCTAAAATCTGCATATTAAGCTGAGAAGTTAAAAATCTTACATTATCATTTTTGATTTTATATTTTTTATATATATAGCGACTTTCAGTTTTATATTGGTGGTTGCAGTCAGCCCTAAGTGAAACTCTTTTTTTTTTTATTGACCAAAGTAAAACTGCTCGGATTATACTTTTTAATTAAACACTTTATTATAAATTCATGCTTCGGCTTTTTTTAAATTAAATTAATGGTTATTTTGTTATTAAAAATCAATTTTAAACTTGATTTTATATTAAAACGTAAAACACAAATTTTGCTATGCTCTTTTAAATATAGCATATCCCTATAATAAAACCGTTAACCTACCAAGATTAAAACTGCTAAATCCGTGTGAATTACCCGGATGATTTATGATTTATGACCCCTACGAATTGCGTCGGTGATCTTCGTAAACTGCCGAAAGATAAGAAACTCCGGCGATCGATTAGGTGAAATATCGATAAAGTTATTGAGTGAAACCGGAGAAGACAGATTGTTGGATATGATTGAGCGTCCGATAAAATATCGTTGTTTTCACAAAATAAACTCAGTCGTCTATTCAAAACACCTGTGAATATCTTAGATAAACAACGAGGGTAATCCCTCGATAGTTGTTCACGTCGCTCGGGTCATTCTTTTTATGTAACGGTATAATAATGCCCTCCGTCCACTGCTCAGGGAAAAACCCGGATCTAAATATAGCATTAAATATATATGTTAAGTGGTGTGAGATTATATCACTGCTTTCAATAAAAAAATCATTCATTAAGCAATCATTTCCCAAGGCTTTATCTCTGTTAAGTTTGTTGATAATATATTCTACCTCATGTACAGATATGTCTTGATCTAATTCTTCATAATTACAAAGTGGAGAGTTAAAGTCGTTTACGTTACCAAACAATTCACATTCTCTATCATCTACAGGCTTAATATCATCAACAAGCTTAGAAAAATATTCATTAAATTCGTCAACAGTTATATCATTCGACAAATCTGTTTTCTTTTTACAAAATAAATTCCAGAAATCCTTTGGGCGAGAGTGTTTTAGTTTTTCTATAGATTTGTACTGGTTTTTTTAAAGTAAGGAGCTTTCTGTTTACGGATTGTTTTCTTGTATTCCCGCTTAAGTTTACACATTCTCTCTCTGTTCAATATTTGATACTGTCTACATGATTTGCTAAACCAAATATGAAATACTTGTTTGAGGATAACGTAATGATCCCTCAAAACAAAAATGAACATGACTCACTGAAAGCACACCAAACATACATGAGCCGTCTTGCGAGAAAACCAACATTGTGGACTCTGCGTAAAGTATCGACCCGGATCAGCGCAATCATGCCGCTCAGGATTACTCGGATAGACGCTTTTTGCCTCTTGTGGATTTTCTTTTTCAGGAATCATAACACTATACATTCTCTTACATAAACTCCAACTTTATCACTTTTCTGAAATATCAATACATTTTTTCCAATCATACCTTTCTACCAGAACACTTTTAGTAAACATTTATAATAAATCATCACCCTTACTACCAATAACATCAGGAGTTCCCCAGGGGTCAATTATTGGTCTGTATTGTTTTTGCTCTACATAAACGACATTTCGTTAAAAGGCCGTGATGTTAACATATACTTATACGCAGACGATTCAACTTTGTACGCTTCCGGATTCCAGTTATGTGATGTACAAGACAAGCTACAAGAAAACATAAGCTATATCATGGAATGGTGCAAAGTAAACAACATGTCCTTAATCCATCAAAGTCAACTTGTAGGACTATTGCATCATCATATAAACTGACCTCATTGAGCCCCTTCAGTTAAAAGTCAACAGTCAACCACTGAGTAATGTTTCTATTAAAAAAATATTGGGTGTTTATGTAGATAATAAGTTAAATTGGCATGCACAAATTGATTCTGTATGCAGAAAATTAAACACTAAAATAGCGCTATTGACAAATATTATATACTACCTTAATGAGAACATGAAATTACTATATTATAACTTCTTTACCGTATAAGTGGTAAAGTTCGCGTCGTGGAAATGTTTGCGTACTTCGCGTATTCACTAAATTCGCAAAAATATCAGCCAGCGAAAGTTACCACGTTCTCAATTGTATATTTTACCTATGCACCGTTTATTTTACCGACACACCGTTTAGCCGATATTTTGATTCACATCGTATTGCCTTAGGTGGCAGGGGACCCCTAAACTTGCAACTTTTCAGTTTGTCCGGACCAATAAATGTTATTTGAGAAATTCTCCAAAACAGCATTCATCACAATGTCAAAACTATATCTCAATATATGGCATATAACAGTTTTTCAAAATCATGTAACATTTGAGCAACTCGATAGAACTGAACACAATTTCAAACCCTGTGTATTCTATCCCACCTACCCAAAATGAGGGCTAAAATGACACTATTTCAGCAGATTTTCTAATCATGTCCTTACTTCCTGGAAACATGCAAAAGAAAATTGAAGCACACTTACTTAATAATCAAGCAATGCATAACCAGGAAATGTATGCAAAATACCATGTCATCAGTATTCTTCTAGTAGAAAAACTTATTTGAAATACCTGAATTCTCGTCACACAACAGTCTCAAATGATACTGAGATTGACCTCCCCTTGGTAAGCTATTCAACATGATATGAGCTAGCATATACAAATGTTCGTATTTTCTCCACATTTTGTATGCATCAATTGATAGAAGTCAATAAAGAAATCAATGCCATATAGTGTTATATAGTTAAGAAATCAGTTCATTTTCAAGCACACCTAATATATAAAACATCGACAGGGGCCAAATCCGAATGTGTCCCCTGCCACCTTAGAGTTGTGACTGATACCAAATGAAAGAGTAAGAGACTGATCGAAAGATAACAAACATATTTAATTCAAATTGTGTGTTGTTAAAACTACGTGAAAATATTTGCTATATATTTATAGAAATACATTTTACATATTTACAAATTTCCTTATCAACGGTCCGGTACGGTATAAAACTTGTAATTCATATGGCGGTCCGGTATACAACTCGGAAGACATACTTTGTTTACTAGCAAATGCTGGTCAGTGCATGAGGGTGGAACGTAAACGACTTTGATGTTGCTCGCCTTCAGTTTCGCTTGTAAGGTCTGACTGCGGTGTGCCTTAAACACGTCGAAAATGACCAGAGCCGTCTGGTCACACCTGTGTAAGAAAAGAAAACCGATTGATAGTTTTAACAGCTAATTGTCAAACAGCAAACGTACAGGTCTCATCAGACAAAGGATCTCATTGTATCAAGGTCGACACTTTGCTCCTTAATACCGTATTTCCCCTCACCAATAAAGCAGACGTGATTATTTAATTTTAAATAACAAAAAAATCTTGTTAATAGTATACTCCCAGTGTTTGATTATGGATGTGTAGTCTGGGGACATGGAGCCAATACATACAGAAATAAGATATCTTCAATTCAGAGAAGGGCCGCAAGAATAATACTTGCAAAATCTCGCGGTTCTACCAAAACGGATCTTTTCCATGACTTGCATTGGCTGTCTCTTGACGATAGGTGTCGCTATCACACCGCCTTGCTGATTTACAAGACCGTTCCCAATTTGGCACCAATATACATTTTAATATTTCCGGAAAATAAATATCACACTCTATACGCTCACAATCCAATAACAATTTATCATTGACCTAGAACAAATTACATGTTAAATTCATTTAGATATTTTGGTTTTAAAGTCTGGAATAGCATTCTATCACATATAAAGCACTCAACGTCTATTGTATCATTCAAACGAAATTATAAGAAATACCTTCTGGAAAAGGTTCCATACTAACACTATCTTGATTACTTTCCGTTGTTATGGTAAGAATTGTGTTTAAAGTAGTTTGAGTGTCTGTCTTGATTGAAAATTAATTATATTTGTATTTCATCCCATAATTTTTCATTGAAATTTGCATGTTGTTAATATTGGATTGTCAGCGTATAGAGTGTGATACTTTCTCCTTTCGTTTTTGTCTTTTTTTCTCTAATTTTTGTCTTTTTTCTTTTTGTATTTCTATTCCGTTCGTGTTCATGTTTTCATGTGATGTAATGTATTTTTTGTACTTTGTATGTGATTGTATGACGATGTACTATGTATAAGTCAAAAGAAAATAAACACTGTTCTGTTCTTTTAATTGTGTGTGTGTTATATTATTGAAGGCCATATGAAAATAAGATATGTATAGCCATTGTTAAATTGTCTGCATGTGCCTTAGATGTTACCTTAAAAAAAACAAAGATATTATTATTATTATTATTATTATTATACCTCTTTCTCCCTGAGACGGAATATGTCGGCCCGGATTAGCCTGCACGGATTGCGCTGGCTGATCTGGGTCGATACATTACGCAGAGGCCTTAATGTTGATTTTCTCGAGGGGTGGCTTACATTGTCAATAAGTAGACAAAATCATCGAATGCAGAGTGTTTTCACGTGTTTTAAATTCGCACCATTAGCTCTTTACAAAATAAGGTATAATAGCATTTTACCCCTAGCCTATAATTAAATGTTCAATTATATATATTTTCCACATTATTTCGATGATGCTTTCAACGTCGTCTGCTGTATATTTGCTGTATATGGCATAAGATTAAACAACACAATGGCAATTTTACAGAATGGTCAATTTGACAAAGCACTTCAGATAATTATTTGTCTTTTTTCTTCTGAGAGTTTTCCTTTCTTGTCAACAGAGCTAATGGAGCAGCTTTAAATTAACTGTTATTTTGCGGTCATTGTTATGACCAATTTATTAAAAGTTGGCATATCATTGTAAGTTCAAAAAATATTTATCTTCTGAAAAATATTTAGATAATATTTCGAATAACAAATGGCGTAAATTATATGCTTGTTTTAGATTATGCTCTCATCAGTTAGAAATTGTATCTGGTCGTTTTAATGACATTCCAAGAGAACAGAGGCATTGCAAAGTTTGCTCTTCCAACCTAATCGAAACTGAATATAATTTTCTTTTATGCTGTGCAAAATATTCAGTTATCGGACAAATCCATCTTGGTCATATGCAATGGCACAATATTTATGAATTTAACAAATTACTGTCAATTTAAAAAGAAAATATTAATAAATCTATGTAGATATATGTCGGAAGGTTTTTCAATTCGCGATGACGTAATAAAGCTTGTTGCTGTTCCTTAACCTATTCTTCTTTGTGTACCTTTTTCATTTGATTTACCAAATATTATCTATGTATGGAAGCCCTGGAGGGACTTCTTACTTCAATACATCTGACTTCCATACTTCTAACTTTATTACTTTTAACTTCCAAACTTCTAACTTCATTACTTCTAACTTTATCACTTCATTGCCGGAACCGATTTTGTGAAGCTTGTGCCGCAACTTTGTAGGGCCAGGAAACCTGGTGCAGCCGCCTTCTCAACTTAACGTTTTTATCTTAATAGTTTTAGAATTGGCTGTGGACTCTTACAACTGTAACGACGGACAAGTCCTTTTAAAATCAAAGCGCTGAAGGCACGGATTTGTTTGGGTACATAAAACTGTTCAAACATTTGCCTTTGCATAGATGTGTGATTTATAAACTATGCATTGTTTATAAATATTACAACTTCGGGTAAAAGAATAAATGACGCATCCGTTAAAATTAAATGCCATTTTAGTTGTCTATAAAAATAAATCATGAGACATACATGTGAATATTATATTTAATTTCCAAGTTTCAAAAGACATGTAAAACAAATGGATAACCATTATGGCCATTATGGCCCCGACTCACTCATTTAAGTATTTACCAATTTTTGTTACAAAAAAGAGATTTTCAAAGTTTTCACTATAGCCATATAAGGCCAAATAGCCCTGCCCCCTGGCGGCCATGTTTTTCGACCAATCAACATGGCTTGGAAGAATCTGATGGATGGTCTCCCAATGAACATTTCTACAAAAAGAATTGAAAATTGGCCAAACACTTTCGGAGGAGAAGATTTTTCAAGTTTTTACTATAGCCATATTAGGCAAAAAAGCCCCGCCCGCTGTCGGCCATGTTTTTCGACAATCAACTTGGATGGAAGGAATCTGATAGAGAGTCACCCTAGTAGCATTTCTACAAAATTATTTGAAAATCGGCCTGACACTTTTGGAGGAGAAGATTTTTGAGTTTACACTATAGCCATATAAGGCAAAAAAGCCCCGCTCCCTGGCGGCCAAGGAACACTTCTTTAAAATAATTTGAAAATCTGCCAACCAGTTTGGTAGAAGAAGAGTTTTAAAGTTATTTTATTTTTGTTGCCATGGAAACCATAATTCTGCATGAATCACAAACATTTGAAGGAATTCTGGTGAGGTCATTGAGAGGATGCTTTCTGTGAAGTTTCATCCCAATTGACTCACTGGTTACTGAAGAGAAGATGTTGACGGACGACAGACGCCGGACGAAAGGAGATCACAATAACTAACTTTCAGCACTTCGTGCTCAGGTGAGCTAAAAAAAGAAACATCTATCCAAATGAAAAAGTAATTGAAATCATGTAGAAAATATTGTGGAAAAAGGCAGTACTAATATTTATATGAGCACTTTAAAAGAAACATGCCTCAGACTTCAGAAGCTTTTGAATTCATTTGCATTATAAAAGGATTAAATGCTCCAGAGAAAACCAATACCTTTGCCGTCCGCATTTTACTCTACAGTATACACCTAAGCTGGCCGCTGTTTCCCTTAAAGGGTGTTTAAGCTTGCCAAATCAATTAAGGATGCGTGACCATACACTGTTAATTACCATTGTGTACGAGTGTCATTCCAAACAAATTATACTCAACTCAACTCAACTCAAATAATTTTATTAGGCAAGTCGGCACTAAATGTGCCATTGGCCATACAAAATACATACAAAATGGTTGAACATGCACAACATATGACTACAAAATATCATCACATGCATAACAAAACTATTCATATATACATTATAACATCATTAGTCGCCGGGCAGAAGCCCGCGACTTCTATTTTTAATAGGTTTTCGGAAATCACATGGGAGGGGGGATTATTATTATAAAGAAACACATTTAGATATCTTGAACATATTACAATTGTGTTTGTTTAAAAACACTAAGTAATGACACATCTAAAATGAAATAAATATTCCGATGTTTTTAGGTATTTTCAGTTTCTTTATTTTGACTCGCATTTATGTTTTTTTGTTTTATTTACGAAGACAAAACAGTCCCTATTAGCTAGACTGAAATACTTTAATTTACACTATATACTACATGTAACCAAAGGCGATAACTACAAACCTTTACGTCGCACAGTCTAATTTGGTTTACATACCAACTGCGTAGATCAATCTCCTTTGCAGAGAGCCGCTCTTTACACTCACTTAGAAATAGAAAATAATAGGTGATTTAAAATGTTTATTTGGTTCGAAACAAATGAAGAAAAGAACAAACCGAGATAAAACTGGTTTTAATAGAAAAATTACTTTGAACGAACATTCTATGCCTATAAAGAGAGTTTCAAGAACGACACCTCTGCGAATAAGAAAGAGTCGGTCTTTCGCACAAAATCATTTCGTCCTTGACAATTTTAAATGTGTCATTTAATTCCCTAAAGGCATATTGCTTCCGATCTGCATATTGTTATGCATCATTGACACAAGGACGCTCATCATAATATAATTTTAAAACATGAGTAGTTTGTTATTTTCATTATAAAAAAGGAAGGAAAGAATTAAAATAAATTAAGTTTAAATCATACAACAATTTCATTGAGATTTAACTGTTTAGCTAATATGATATTTCGAAGGTGGTCTAATTCATAAATATTGGACTACATTTTAACATTTGTTAAAGTATGATATAATTAAGATGCCAAGCTAATATCATTTTGAGAAAAAGAGAAAACTCATGTCTACAGCGATTTAACCCTTATCTCATTATTTTAAAAGTAGATCGCTGCAAAGGTGTCCTCTGTTGACTTTAATAGAGGAAAGGTAAAATGACGTGCTATTGCATGCAAATCCTAAATTGTCTGTTAAGTGTTTTTATTGAAAAATAATAAAATTCAAATATTCTGACAAACATCTTGAAAAGTGTATGTGGAATTAACAAATCTTATAATTATACCTTAATGAAAGCACTGTATACATACTAAGACTAATGATTGGCAAGATTACTCATTTCTATTACTGTTTATGATCAATAATTAGTTGGTTGTGTGTATGGTCAGCCTACTTCGGAATACAGATTGATCATAAACAATGAAAGGCTTCAATTATTATTCACTTCGTTGATCAAACAATGCAAGTTATGAAACATTTTCACTTAACCCCACCCCTGATGTTCCAATATGCCCCTCAGTTGATAACTGTTTATTCAACTACTATAATGTTAGTGTTATGCATAACTGCAGTATGAATTTCCGGCGACATTGATGCGTTGCATCAACTTTCTCTTGTTAGTAATAGTAAAAGGTTTTTCTGTGGTTATGATTCAAACAGCAGGTATCGATATAAGATCCCTCCTCCTATTTGAAGCTTCATTAATAAATCTAGCAAGACTACTTTGACATTTCTATTTTTAGTTGACATTAATTGCGAAAATTTAATCAATGTTGGAAAAGACGGTTTAAAATACTTTATTCTTAAATCTCTTAATGAGGGACATGTCATTTCTCGCAATAGTTGTATATCTACCAATTTCAATAGCTAGCTTATGATCCGATATACGTATTTTTGTCAAACAAATTCTTAATCTATAATTTTTGATATTTTCTAGGTAGGATTAGAATTCAAAAGTCGTTTTAGAAATCTTTATAGTAATTTAGTTTAGATGAACTATTGATGTCTGAAAACCACTTTTGAATAAATTGATCTCTCATACGGTTCTTAATTATTGGAAAATAATTGCAGTCTCGATCAAAATGTGTCCAAACAAAAGATAATCCCAAATCTGATAATTGCTGTTTAATTCTATAAACCCAGCTTGTTTTTAAATTTAAAAGATGAACACAACTGTAGTTATACACATCGTTTAAACTTATTATTGATGAACGCTTCACTTTAAGCCAGTATTTAAGTGATTTTTCCAAGCATATGATAGAAAGGGGGAATCGACCGAGTTCACCTAAAACAGCATTATTGGAACTTTGTTTACGGACTCCTAAAATTATTTTGCAAAATCTGATATGAAGACTATCTACGTCTTTGTACTTGTATATCCCCCATACCTCGGCCCCATACAGAATAATAGGTGTAACCAATTTATCAAATAATGATAACTTTGTTTTAATGTCCATTGGTAAACGTTTGAATATTGATAATAAACTATATATGGCCTTCATTGCTTGGTCCTGTAGACTCTTAACAGCTAATGCAAAGTTGCCGGTTCTATAAAACCTAACCCCTAAATAACAAAAAGTATCTACTAAATCTAGCCGTTCGCCATTTATGGACCATTCCAAATCATTATGGCTAAGACGCTTCTCATGGATTTTATCCAATTGTAACTGCAGGCTTATACCATCTGTTGAAAACACCGCAATATCATCAGCGAACAAGAGCAGGTATAATGTTAGTACATTTAAGTCATTTACAGCTAGATTATCAATTTCATTACTGTCGCTTATATCGTTTATAAATAATAAAATAAATAAATAATAAAAACAATATTGATGACATAGGCTCACCTTGTTTCAAACCTAGCATAATATCGAAAAACTCCGAATAATGCCTATCCGAATGAGTTTTTATGCAAGCTGAGACATTTCTATAAATACTTTTTAAAACAGTTACAAACTTTGAACTTACACCAAGTTGTATTAATTTAAGCCAAAGCGCGTCCCTGTTTATGGTATCGAAACATTTTTCATAGTCAATGATGGCACAAAATAACTTTTCTTTCTTAGCAATCATCTTTTGAATTATATTATGTAAAATAAAAATGCAATCGATGGTACCTCTTCCATCTCTAAACCCGAACTGGGAGTTATCATATATGTTTTCCCGCTCACACCATGTATTTAGGCGATTACACAAGCAGAGTGAGAACATTTTAGCCATAGTACTTATCAAGGTAATCCCTCTATAATTACTCGGGTTGTCTTTGTCACCCTTTTTATGGATTCGGACAATTACACCCTTTGTCCATTGGTCAGGGTAAACACCAGTGTCCAAAATTATATTAAAAATTCGAACAAGATAAGGACTTATAATAATATTAGCATCTATAAAAAAAATCTGCCGGAATACTATCTAAACCCGGGCTTTTGTTACGTTTTAAGGACGATATAATTCTCGTCACTTCGTCAATTGTAAATGGCTTATCCAAGTCCTCAATGAATATAACATTTTCTAGATTGGGATCTGTCTCACCGAATTGTAAGTCGCCCCTACCACTGTTTGCTAAATCTGAAAAGTGATTAAGAAAATCCTGCTTTGTGATTGAATTATCATCTTTTATCAACTTGTCTCGGTTAATAAGTTTCCAAAAATTTCTAGGGTTTGTACGACTCATTTCAGAAATTTTAGCCTTCTGTTCATTATTATAAATTAGTTTACATTTTCTTCGAATATTACAATATTTTTTTCTAGCAAATAGAAAATGATTAAGATTTTCATTAGATTTATTAAGTTTATATTTCTTTCTGCATTTAAAGAATTCTGATTTAGCTTGTACACAATCACCGTTAAACCACTGGGGTTTATGCTGCCTGTTTGAGCCATTATCATTAACAGTGATCGTTTTACCAAAACATTTACTGCATGTAGTATGAACTGATGTCGAAAAGCTTTCAATACATTGATCAATCACAATATCGCTGTTCTCTAATTGCATAACAATGTTTTCAATGGAATCTATGTTAGAATTCAGCTCTTGTATAAATAGCTCTTTATTACAGTCATTCCAAATGATTTTATCAAAAGTACTTCTTTCTTTTTGTTTCATGTTAAATTCAGCAAATATTTTTAGTTTAAAAGACAGAGAACAATGATCCGAAAATTCATTTAAATCTAATATTTCAAAGTATTTAATGTTTTCAAAGTTAGTCCATTTAGTTATGACATAATCGACGATACTTTTACCAACTACCTTTCTTCTAAGAGAAAAGCATGTAAAATCACTATTCTCTAATCTGCCGTTAACTATAAGCAAGTCGTGCTGTTACAAAGTGTTAATAACTTCTTTCCAAAGTTATTGACATGCAAATCGGACGACTTTCTTAACTTGAAAGAATCCGGTGTTTGTAGTAATGGTAACTCGACAAATCGCTGCATGTCAAGATTCTCCACAAAATCTGAATCTACACCGACACGGCTGTTAAAATCCCCCGTAAGAAACACTTCACCATACTTACTGAAATGTAATATATCGTCGCTTATGTCATCAAATAAATCATATTCATACAGATCAGAATTAACATTTTTGTACACTGTTGAGTTTTCTGGTGGAATGTATAACAAACAGATAAACACATCGTTTTTGTCTTCAGAATTGTTTCCCTTTAATTTAATCCATAGTTTTCCCCTTCTGTCAGTTTTAATTAATTCAATTTTGTTTTCTAACCAGTGTTTGTAGTAGACTATTAGCCCAACCGCTGTCACGCTTCGCCTTTTTATTCCATTTCGGACGATTATAAATGTAACCCCTTTTCCCAATAAACCTATCATATACATTTATGTATTTGTAACTTGCCGGGATGTGTCGATACCGTCATGGTACAATGTGATATATGCACACATTGGTTTCACAAATATTGTGTTAATGCACCTGTGGATATTTCGACAACAGATGCGGACTTTTATTGTAACTTTTGTTAATTATTTGGCTATTATAATGATAAGATATGTGATTAAATTGGCAACATTTAAGTTTTTTACTTATAACAGCCTTCAAATACAAATTTGGTTTATACGACGGTAAAGAAAGGTTATGGGAATTAAGAAATTGTTTAAATAAGCAAATTCTCCTTTTCCCACAATGTTTTCAATATATGTTGCTTTTTACTGTTTACACAGCAAGAAAAAAACATTTAACTTATTTGTTATAGATTAGTATTATTGTTGTATATATATATATATAATTACTGTTTATTTGTTATTTAAATTGTTCTGCCCCTTCCAAGTACTCTACAGAATAGAATGTTGCATGGATCATTTGCCTCGTAGTATGGCACATGGAAAACTGTTGAAAGTTACAAAGTAGAAAATAGAGGCCAAACGATAACTAGAACCCATGACCCTTCAATCGATTGTAAAGGAGAGGATATAATTGAAGCAAAACCTATGGCTAGTTACTAGCAACCTATTCTATTCTTGCAATGTTTTCAAATTTCGTCCGCTGCAGATGCGTCAAAAGACATTTACTTGTCGGAAAATCAATCCATCAATTCTCGTTATTGATATCTATAGATATGATATAAAGAGGAAAGTCGTTAAAACACTTTACAAAGAGATTCCATTTCAGCATGATCGCGATTTTTGGTTTAATCTATATCACTGATAAAAGCAATCAAACACATTATATATTTACAAAGAAAACCCCGGATATGATCATATGTAACAAATTATACACATTTGCCCATCTTTAATTAAACATTTATTACAACAAATCATAGCGTTCGCAGATTTGCTCTATATTCTATAGCGTCCGCATTTTCCCCCTATATTGCATTTGTCCGCATTTTCCCTCTATAATGTATTTGTCCGCAGATCGCGTCCGCATTTTAGACCCTCCTCCCATACCGTTGTTTTTGTGGCGATTGGTTGACAATCGCCACAGTGCTACCAAAACAACAACAACGAAAAAAAAATTATATAGTCGTATTTGAACAATCGGTTGGATATTTCTGCAAAGGCAATTTACTCACTTCCGTTAAACCGCCATATATATATATAGTTCCATCAGTGATGCAGGCACACGATTAATAATGATAATGTTAGTGCTACTTTGATACCGGATTGGTACTAATATTTGAGATTTATCGAGAAAATATCTAAATAGAGTTAAACTATTTACATATTATCTTTCTTCATGTTTGGGCAGATAATAAATATCATCGGGCGTCTTGGGTACGCTATGCAGAGTATCATGATACTCCTGTGCCTCGTTTTATTTTTACTGTAGTCAACCGTAACCTTTTGACCTTTAACCTGATTCGGCAGGAGTTGGTTGTACTCTGATTATCTTCGTCATGATTTGGCAGATAATAAATATCATTGCGCGTTCTGCCTTGCAAATAACGACAACTCTGGTGATACTCAAATCTGGAAATTCCAAAAGGTTCTATAAATAGCTCGCGAGACCAAAAACCAGAAAAGCTTGTAAATCTCAATATTATAAACGCTTTATTTTGTACTTGTTTAAATATATGAAAGCGTCTAGATAATAAGACTGGTTTACAAAGGTTTAAAGGACACACGATGGCAGTGTGTACACACGTTATGTATACACGTCTGCACGTTCTAGAGTCAATTAGCAATCAATGCTGACAGTGTAGCCTAATTGAGTTTGAAGATCTAGCATTATAATATATGCCTATATTTTCATAAATTAAACAGTTTGGCAAATAGTGAAATTGTGCTTTTGGAGCATGTTTTGTGTTTGTTTTTGCACTCACATTATTCGAAGCAGTTTAACAACCTCAGAGACATATAAATACACTGTGACAACCCTCAATCATGCAATGTGAAGGGACTAAATTGAACAGACCTGTTTAATATCGGACATAATTGAAACAAACACCAAACTAATGGATACTGTTTTCTCTCCTTTCTTTAGTCATTTCTAAAGTGTAAAATATATTTTATCTTAATATGGCCTAACGACCTGGTGATAAACATGTGATTACCCAAACAATTTAGATTACAAATAGTCATTCTAATGAGCTAAAACGGTAGTCTATCGAATACCAACTAGATTTTTCATAACTTTGGAATGGCCTAATTTTGAACACATCATGACCAATTTCAGAACGTAACTAAATAATCACCAAGACAACATTCTGGCAAACTAACATTATTCTACTGTCAAAAGATGCAGGGTTGATACATTCTCAAATATACCCGCACCAGAGTCATCGCAAGCCCTACACCGATATACTGCTTGTTACTTTGCAGGATTTTCCATACGATCGCCACTACAGTGCCATTGGCGCTTTGATTATAAATAGAATTCGACGATCACGATTTCTCTGCAACTGTGTTACTCTCATTTTAAATGCATTTTAAGACGCACATATTTGCTTTTTTAATTCTTTATACTATATTTATATGGCCGACAAGGCACATATAAAATATTTTCAATTCTGTTTTTATCTACATTTTCAATGCGTGATTGAAAATTCAAATACCGTATCTGGAGCTTAAATCGGAAATAGTTCTCCCTGTAGCAGTTCACTCATTGAGATTTATAAATCTCTCCGCGTTCATGTTTTAAAATACAATGTTTCATTTTATTTCCAAATTCTCTTTGAATATAAGAACCACATAAGAAAACAAAGACGATATAAATATATCATTATTTCAAGTATCGTGATACATTTGAAAAGTAAGAGCAAGTATTGAGTACTACTTTCACGCGTATGAAATTTAGTGAATTTTCCATAAGACGTATGGCTTCAGAATTGCAGCTATCTCTAAATTTGTTTGTTCCAAACAAATACAAAATCAACATTAGTAGGGTTAAAGTCAGCTACATGTAGTTGAGCAACACCTCATATGGTTATGAGCGTTATGCATGTTTAAGAGAACATGAGAAAGCCAGGAAACACACGAGCTGGCGAACTGGCTGCCGTGGTATAACGGAAAATGAAATCCGCGTTAAACCCCATTCAATCAATAGTCTTGCTGTGTTAGTAATATGCGAACAGCATATAGCCTGAACAATTACATCTTAATATAAGCTGCTGCACACGTTGACGGATGCGCAGGCTTATCTGTTTTTACACTGTTCAGAAAGTGTTATAATGTAGGTTCAGTTCAGTATCTCCATTTGCTCCAGCTTAACACAATCTTCACACGTTGACAGAAGCTTCTGACAAGCTTACGTAAGAAATGTTTGAACAGTGGAGAACTAGATTAGGCTGTGCGGATGCACATGCTGATCCGGGTCTACACTGTTCACAAAAGCTAATATTAAACCTTTCCTACATACAACAAATATGCAGCAGACCGATTAACAATGAACATCTCTATAAATGATGAAATCATTTATATTTTTTTTTATTTGACAATTTCTGCTTTTGTCAGTGTTTTCAAAAGTCGTCTACTGCAGAGGCGCCAGAAAGCGTTAATTCGATATATGTCAAATTTCAAAAGTCTCAATAGTTTATTGGCGTATATATATTTTTTGCCAGCAACATAATACATATATTCATTTACATGTGGCGGAACGAACGATAAACAGATGTATATTTATACAATCATCAAGGCAAAATATAAGCATAAAGTGAGTGCATCGTTTGACAATCGTGTATAGGTTAGGACCGAGATCAAATTATGTACATAGTTAAGTAATTATTCAATTATTATATCATTTCATCTACAGTTGGCACGGTATGAAATGTACTTGATATTAACGATATCTGTAAGTAAGTCAACTTAGTTAAGTAAGTAAATTGTTTATTAGTGTGACATGTGTTAATCATTTATGGTATACATTAATAATTTAACAATAATTATTTGTTATAGTACACCCGGCCGCATGGTCCAATAAGTCACCAACGAACATACATTACATTTTATGTATCATACACATATACATGAATTATATACAAAATATCGTGATCGAACGTTCAATTATCTGAAAAATGTTTTAAAAATTAATAAACTGCAGTATTTGTAACCTTTCCCTTGTAAATCAATATTTAGCTAACAACTATGAAAACATCTTTTTGACAAATATATAAGTTAGAATGTAGTATAAATCATTGTGAGAAAAGTGGCTATTGGCTGTTTTAGTCAACACCTCCGTTCCTCACAATGCTGTCACGAGTCGTCTGTGTGTATTTCATAAGAAAGTATCTTTATATTGAAAAATATTTATTTAGTTGAACAGTGTACGCCGTCTTAGCATATACGCGTTCACTACACATTTGGCTGTCTTTCTGGGGTTTGTTTGAATAAGTTTAATAAATTGCTCCTGATAAGACATTAACATCACCTGGTTGTTATATGTCAACAGCTTACTTCTGTCCCGCTGTGTCCTGACTATTGGTAGGACATTTCGTGAGTTTATTTGCAAGCTCAGACACACCCCTCAGTTCAATGAAACAATATAACTTTAATATATAAACCTTTCCCGGATAAAGACGTATTTTTACGCCACTGAAGCAGACGCGACTTCTGAGCGCATTTTCTGTTTTGCACCAAAGCTTTCAACTCTTTCCAATTATTATTCTTTCATTTCTTAATAATTGTCATTTTTCTTTGTCTAGGTGTTTTCAAAGTCGTCTGCAGCCGATTTATTGCATGTGGGAAAGAATTAACGCGAACAACTAGTATATCTTAGCATTTTGTGAAAATATTACATTCTTTACTTTGTCAAGCTTAAGTGTTAATTGAAAACAGTGAGCAATTCTATGGATACATGTCACAACGCAAAGTATCTATGAAAAATGACATGCTTCTAGAAGTTGCTGATTTAACCCTTTCCCACATACAGACGCTTTCTGACGCCTCTGCATCAGACGACTTTTGAATTCACTCTAGCAAAATTAGAAATTGCTCATAATGAGCAATTTCTCAATTTGCAACAACTCTTTTCAATAATCATACGATAATTTATAGAGATTTTCTATATTTTGGACTTCATAATTTCGAAGTCGTCTGCTGCAGATTTGTTGTATGTGGGAAACGGTTAAAGAACAAAATAACACTTGAACCATTTCCGTCGAACGATGATGAAAATATCAGACATTAATGTAACATCTGAAACAAGAAATATCTTTAAAAAGATAAACGGTGATCAATATGAGAAAACAGTAATAAATGGAACATGCGCATATTATTTGATCTTTTATCTTACTTATTAAAATGACAGAAAACAATAACGTTAAATATGTAATATAGTTCATATATATACTTTAGTTTTGGTATGAATGAGAGAGCAAAAAAAAGCTTGCCTCTGCCGGGAAGCGAAGTCAACATCCATTACACTAGCGCGATATGACGATGTTCCGTTTAAGGCCGAGAATAAGTCACATGACAAGAGATTACGCGAGGCTCCCGAGAGGTGTACAAGTTTCAATTGACGATAACTAACTGTAAACATATCATGTTCAAAAATAATTAATATTTTGCTCTTAAACTGTTTTCACTGATTTTGTATTCACTGAAATTTATTTCTTAAGGAAAACAATTAAAGGCTAGTATGCAGAAAATTTCATTTTAAAACTTCTCTTATCAGTGCCCCTCATTTGATTGGTCTATAATCTAGATCATTTGTTTAACATCTAGGTCAAAACCCACGTTAATCAGCTATCGCCGAAAAAATAGGCGCTATCGTTTTGACACAAGAAATAAATAATTGTTAGAAAAGGTAAACGTGTTTGGTTTTGAGCAATTGGTTCCTTTCCGACCCGATGACTGTTTTCAGATGTTTGCATTTAAAAGCCGATTAAAGGTGCTGAACTCCAGAACATAGATAGTATAGTCAACGTTTAAGAACTGTTCACTAGTTGTCTTGAAATATTAGAATCATAATTACACTTTCCAGTACCGTAAACATCTAAATATTGATTGTTTATGCTTCATTTTTACTGGGTAGACTTACCTATTAAGCCAATCTTTGTACATTTTCATGACTTTCAATTGAAATAGTTTTGAACTTCTTATTTCTTACTTTGTTTTCACTATTAGCAATATTTGCAGAAGTTTCAACCTTTCAACATTTTTATCTCCATCTGGAGCTCAGCACATTTAAAGCAAAACTTGATATCGACGACTTCAGACTTTTGAAACAACGAACGACTTTTTGAATATATTGTGGTTATAGAATACATATTTTGATATTCCCTTTATGTTTTCACCTCTCCTTCAAAATTAATATTCTATTAGTTTTCTTTTTTATAATATCAGATGTATTCAAAGAAGATCTGATTGGTTGATGATTGAATGATGGTGTTTAACACATTTTCAACAATATTTTCAGTCATATCACGACGGTCAGTTAGCATGCCCATGTCTGTCCTGGCTTGCTTACTCCAGTTCTCCCACATAACTGTCTTTCCAAGCATCTAGCTAATTTTCTACACTATACTGTTGTTTCATTGGTTGAAGACGAAAGACTCCGGGACGAATGTTGGCCGAGCTGGGGTTCGGATTTACAGCCCCTGGATTGACCTCTAAGCGTTGCTACCGATTTAGATATCGGGGCTCTATGATTTCTTATTACCAGGACAGTTTTGAAAACGTACACCACTCCCCGATGTTATCGATGCCAATTAAGCCTACACTCCAACATTATATATGAGTCGCTTCACGGCATTCCTGAACAAGGTACATGTAGGTTCAGATCAGTAAGTACATCTGCACCGTCCTATTATCAGAATATACACAGTTGACACACGCATCTTACAAGTTCATGAAAGCTACATGTGAACAGTGTAGGTTTGGTCAGACTGTGCGGATGCTCAGGCTGATCTGGATATGTTCACTGGAGCCAACATGTACCTTTTCCCTCGGACTGGCTCAATTGTTCTGCCTGCATGACATTTTGAAGCATTACACATAAATTGTTGAATTTAATCGTCAGTATTGTTGGTTTATGACATGAATTTATAAGTATTCCCATGAGCCCTGATAAATGTTAAGAGGTTCGAGAACCGGTGTTTCCATGCTAAATACAAAAAATCCTATTCTTGTATGAAATGATGCTTGATTGGGATTGACGCCGTTTACAGCAGCATCTCACTTATATCACGGCGGAAGTACGCTTATCACCGATTATAGCGTGACAAACCATTTAACCCCCATTTCCCACACGTAGGTGATTTCTGACAACTCTGCAGCAGACATCTTCTGAAAACATAGCAGCAAAAAGAAGAATTGGCTCATACCGAGCAATTTCTCCCTTTGCCACAATCTTTTCAACTCTATTCAATAACTACATTTTCATTTCCTTTCCCACATATAGACCACTTTGATGCCTCTACAGCAGACAACTTTTGAAAACATTGTGACAAAAGGTAAAATTGCTAATGATTAGTCATTTCTCCGTTTGTCACAATGTTTTCAACTCTATTCTGTGATTTTACTTTAATTTACGGAGATTTTCCATCAATTTGCCAAAACGATTTCAAGTTTCATCTGCTGTTGATTTGTTGTATGAAGGATAGGGTTAAGAGACATTTTCAGCAATTTTAATCAGATTAACCAAGTCGACTGCTGTAGATTGTTTGTATGTGGGACAGGTTTACTAGGCCTTGTCTTTGGGTTCTCAAGCATGACATCCGCGCGTCTTAAACACGTCTCAAACGCTAATGGATAGGCCACCATATATAGAAATGCTAGTTTGTGATTTTATTATTGATGAAGTGAAACGAGCGATTAATACACTGAAACGTGGGAAATGCGGAGGCGAAGATTTACGTATACCTGAGATGTTTAAAGAATGTAATGACTTACTATCGCCTATATAATGTCAACTATTTAACTTTATGTCCAATAACAGTTCATATATCCCTCAAGCCTGGTCTATGGGTGTTATTGTCCCAGTACCTAAAAATTCTATCAATTATGTTAGAAAAACGTCCTATTAGAGATTTTGTAGAAATCAATAATGTTATGACTGAGTACCAGTTTGGTTTTCGAAGCGGTAAAGGGGCAAGTGATTGTATATTTTTTATCAAATTCCATTATTCAGACAGTTCTAAATGTTGAAAAGATAAAACTTTATTGTGCTTTTTTCGATTTTTGTTTATATGTTAAAAGTTATTTATACCAATGTCAAGGCCTGTGTAAGATCAGATAAGACATTGAGTGACTGTTTCGAATGCATAAGCGGGGTCAAACAAGGCGAACCGAGTTCACCTTTGTTGTTCATTCTTTTCAGCAATGCTTTTCATGAGAACCTTATTACAAGAAATAACGATTATTTTACTCTGAACAACATTAAGTTATTCCTGTTACGTTTTGCAGACGATGTAATACTCTTTTCATACACTAAAGAAGGCTTACTGTACACTCCTTATTGGATTCATTGCATACTTATTGTAATAAATGGGGCTGACAGTAAATACTGAAAACCGTTGTTATGGTATGTAATAAGGACCGCCCAAGTATTGATCCTGAAATGGTTTATAACGGAATGATATCCGGACAAACTTTGAAAGCTGTTCTTGTGTTGAATTCCTCATTTGGACAAATTTCTTTTAAGGTTGGCGAAAAATCAAAATTGTTCGATTCACTTATTTTACCAATTTTTATGTATGGGGTCTTCATAAAGTTTATGACGTAGAAAAGGTACATGTATGGTTTTTGAAACAAATTCTGTGTGTGCGGAAACAAACTCCATCAGCAACAGTTTACTGGTAAGTTGGAAGATACCCTTTACGTGTATCACGAAGGATACCGATGAGAAAATATTGAAAAAAACAACAAAAAGCCATGTCCTAATACCCTTTTATACAAGATTGTTAACATGAAAGATGTCCATGGCAGTATTGCAAATACTTTGCATAAAGATACAAGACGAATTTTGATGCTAAGCATCAAAGACGCCGCGCATGATTTTGAAGCATGACTTAAGGGAAGCAGATACAGTTCAGTACATCTAAATAACCTGTGCAAACAGACAGGATGTAAATATTTTGAACAAGGAGGCCACATGTACCTTTATTTTAAACAAGAAGAAAAAGATGTGCATATATTGCTCACCTGGCTACCATAGTCTATAATAAAAGGTTATCAAGAGCAGAAAGAGTATTTTGGCGTAGGGATTAGACGTTTTATATGCTACGATCTATGTGATATTCAGCATGTGAAGTTTAGTCGTGCAAGGCCAAGTTTGGGCCTCAAACCATTTGGTTTACCGTTTGCTTAACATTGCCTGCAACCATAATGTGTCATACAAGCTGAAGTTTCTTAATTTTTACAAAAAGACGTTTATAAACCTGCTCTAACTAGATCAATTAGATAAAAAAAAACATAGGTGCTGAAATATTAACAGATATTGCCTCTAGTTATAAGTTAAGTATGACACAAGCTTTGGAAGAAGAGAGGGAAGTCTATTCTCCTTCCAGTTTAGCAGAAGTAGGATAACAACAACGGGAGTATATAAACAAAAAATACAAAGTAATTTTAACAAGTTTAAAGATATTTTTCATCAAAATTGAGCAAAAATGATAGAATTAGTATATTACGAAAACTTAGTAAATATATATATACATGGACAATACAAAACGTGATTTTAAAAAGGAGCTATAGAAATCCGAATAAGGTGCTTTTTTTAAATTCACATAATAACTAATCTAAGTTTTACTAAACTAATTACACTTTCCTCAAATGTTATGACTTTTATTTACTATATGTATAACCTTACAAATGTTAATTGTGTTGCAACAACATGTAACATGTTATATGCAAATACAGAAATTGAATTTGAATTCATGTTATCATCCACAAAAGGGCGAGTGGTATAAGGAACACGACTTTACTTTGTGTTGATCCTGTGGTGTATATGTCCTGTTTCTGAATTCATATGGCGTCTGGAGCCGATAGCATGAATGCGAAAAGAGATACTTGTTAACAGTGGCAATGATTCACCTGAATGATTACGCTATTGTTGCCTTTCACAGAGCACCATCCATGTATGTTAAGGTCAGATGTAAGGAATTCATTTTTCATAGGCGACACTTATAGCGTTTTAGACTATGGCTCTATCTCAACAATCCAAATATCACAGAAGCCTATATTTAATTAAAGTTCATGCTTAAAACTACTAACAAAACAAAGAAACCTATTGTTGCCCTATCCTTTTATGAGCTATGTCGCCAAATCAAAGGTTTACATTATCCCGCAGTGAATTTTACTTTCTATTCACGAAAATACATGCTGAAAATGGCCCTTAAGCTATCAATTTAGCTAATAGCAAACAAAAGTTTGGTTACAAATCGGTTAGAGATATTCATATTTATAAAAATCAATTTCAACTTTCAACAAAATCATTATTGTCCAATGGGAGACAACTTTGGTCTTATGGACTCATCTGAAATTCCTTTAACAAACTTGTCTGCCCGGCCCGCCGAGCCGAATTGCTTCCCGTTGACCTAAAGTATCCCTCATACATCCGTCCGAGACAGGCTGGTCTGAGCCAAATAGTCCCTAAAAAACCCATTGTTTGCTTAGAAATGAGTGTATACCTTCACCAAAATGTAATGAATATGTGACAATGAGTTTAGATTAATTGTAAATATGTATAGGATGGATGCACTGGAACTGTTTGTTTTTATTGTTTTTGGTATTTTGACCTTGTATGATAGTTAAACTAGTGTATGCTGAAAACCCGTTTCAGCTCAACCAGATTGTGGGCAAAATGACGGGAACCATCTTCGTGGAATGATTTCTTTCTTGCATACTACATGACACCTATCTTTTTTTGGATTATTTTATAGCTGAGATGTTACTCTTTATTTTATTTCGTTTCGTTTAAGTGCTCTATTATGGGGACTTCATGTACATTGTTACTCCTGTACAAAAGGCTGTCACCGACATATGTCTGATATGCCAGTGGCATCCTTCTAATAAGTATTCTAGCTGAGCAGTCAGACAGGTAGTTGTGGATAAGGTACAATGTTTTAAGGTACATGCCTTAACATGAACTCATGTAACAATCTATTTCCCTCTTTTTTTCTCCTCCTTTTTTTCTTCATGAAGTTGTAGTAAACTGTGTTTTCTGTATTGTTGTATTATACATGTGATCTTTCTAATTGGAGGAAATAAAGATTAATAATGATAATAATAATTAAGTCTCGATCACTTAACCTCCCGATCTCAGAGGTGGACTTTGTAAAGCAACCTCAACCACGCATGCTATGTTAAGTGATTAATTAACCCTCTCTCATATTCAGACGCATAACGAGTCATCTGCAGGCGACGACTTTTAAAAACATTGTTAGTAGTTTATCCTTTTGCCAAAATGATGTTTACTCTCTTCTATCAATATTACACTTTCATTTCTATAGATTTTCCATACCTTGTCTATGGTTTTTTTTTCAAGTCGTCTGCAACAGACTTGCCGTTTGTGGAAACTATTAAATATATGATCATAGTGTATTTGAATGTTCAAGACCGCGTTTCTACTGATTATGTTTAAGACGTGTCGTCTGCAACTTGGGTATGACTTCACATTACAAATTGACATCTTTTCCTGCAACTAGTGCGCAATTTCCTGCACAATTGCGTGTTTAAAGTGAAATATGGCTTAACATAGCACACATATGTCTAGGTTGGATATGATTGCCGTATTTTAAAAGTATCTTCTGGTTATTTAGGACTTCATAAGCATGAATGGTTATCAATCAAGCAATACGCTGGAATTGTTGCTTGTAAACATTTTAAATCCATTACTGCAAGTCGTGTGATAAATCACCTTTCTAATGCAGTCGATTGAAACATAGCCACATAGACTGCAACTTAGAGCGCAAACAATAATTATATACGACATATAAGCCAATCCATGGGGAAATGTACTCATTGGATTTTATGTGAACGATGTAGATCCTGATCTGCACGGTTCACACTATATAAAGTATTAAATCCCTACTGCTTATAAATATTTTAAATTCCGTTTCCGGTATCGTTATTGCAAGTCACGTGTGATATATCGCTTTTCTAAAACGCAGTTTCAAGACAAGTAGACAACATTGCGTGCACCTCTGCACTTTTTGATTGTTTTTTATTCATATACGACATATGAGCCTTTTCTAGGGAAAAGGGTACACTATGACTCTTCATGAACAGTGCAGATCCTTATTAGCTTGTGCATCCGCACAGTCTGATCAAGATCATCATTGTTCACATATTACTTATACAAGCTTGTTTCTATCCTTATAAGACAGGGTAATCTGAACAAATTCTGTTCAGAAAGGCCAACTGATACCCTTTAGTATGAATATGCTCATAGTTGCATTATGCTTGTTTGTTTGTTTGTTTGTTTTATTTTTGTTTTACGCCGTTTTCAACATTTTTTGAGTGACATCACTTCAACAGTTCACGTATTCGTGATCCCTTGGTTAAACAAACATATAAAATGCCACAAAATCTGCCAAGGGCACTCCACATTGACCGCCGCGACTGGGGATCGAACCAGGGACGACCGATTCCAAATCATGGACTCTAACCACTCGACCACCCACGGAGGATTAATGCTTTAATCTGTGAATAGCGGTGCTCTGGATAAACACAACATTAGGGTATTTAACCCTTTCCCTCATACGACAATTCTGCAGCAGACGACTTTGAACATATTTTTTCAAATAATGGAAAATCTCTATAATTGAATGGATAACCTATGACTGTAGGTGGAAAACATTGTGGCAAAAGGAGAAATTGCACGTTTTGTGCAATTTCTTCTTTTGTTACTATGTTTTCAAAAAGCTGTCTGCTACAGAGGCGTCAGAAAGCGTCTATATGAGGAAAAGGGTTAAGACCAGTATAGATCCAAGTTAACCAAAATATATTTGTAGTTTGCTCTGGAACTATACTGTTTGCCAATGAACGTATAACCAAGAGTGTCCGTTTAGATAAGAATTTTATACTCAAATGTAATTACTAACACTTAAATTGGTATTCCAGAAACATCGCTTAATGAGATGTGACAAATAAAAATACTTTCCCGAATATTTCGATATGATAAAGAATTTTTATTTTGTTTTTAAACACATTTAGAATATTCTGTGTGACAGTAAAAACAGGTTTGCGCAAGGTCAATACACTGAGAAGGGAATATTTTCCAAGGATGTGAAATATTATCTGATTTTATAAACATAAATGAAGAGAGATAATAACTCCGCCGGGAAATCTGTTAAATATTCTCCTTCCCCCACCACAAAACAAAAACAAAAAAATTCCTTGACACTGAAATAAAGATTCTCCCGAATGGTTTGACTGCATTTTTTAAGTTTTACACTTTAAGTTAGGCTGGATGACATTACAGAGATGCAAGATGGCAGAAATCAGCCGCCCTATGAAACGTCGACCTTATTATAACACAATAGGCAAAAGAGTACATCCTATTACCGCCATTTACACCCCCCCCCCCCCCCCCCCCCTCCCCACACCCGAAAAATGAAGTAAAATGAAGACAAAGATGTCCGAATGTATAGGTCGAACGAATTACACCAAAATACATCAGCGGGCATACTTATCTAACTGTCCCTAAAAACAAAACGTTTGCGTAGAAATAAGTGTATACCTTACCAGAATGCATTGAGTATTTGAGTTTAAATTCATTGCAAATATGTATATGATGCACTGGAACTGTTTGATTTGATCCGTTTCGTTATTTTGGGAATTTTTGTTACACACAAACGGCGCGAGTATTGGTTAAGTCTCCAGGAAGCAGATATCGAGCGTGATTAATCTAAGCTGAAGGCTTGTTTCGCAATCGATGTAAAATAAATAAGTTTAAACTTTAAATGTTTTATTATTCATGTATTCTTTATTGGTATAGCACGTACAGGTTTAAATATGCCCGTGGTATAAATGAAAGCTGGATAAGCTTGTTTCTTGATGTTTCCATGTTTCATTATTTTCCCCAACACATCTGATAGTCCTTTCTACCTTTAACCTTTTCCCTCATACGACAATTCTGCAGCAGACGACTTTGAACGTATTTTGTCAAAACATAGAAAATTTCCATAATTGAATGGATAACCTATGACAAAAAGTGGAAAACATTGTGGCAAAAGGAGAAATTGCACGTTTTGTGCAATTTCTTCTTTTGTCACTATGTTTTCAAAAAGCCGTCTCCTGCAGAGGCGTCAGAAAGCGTCTATATGAGGGAAAGGGTTAAACAGGCGTCGACACGGGTGTGAGACTATTTTGTATCGAACTCTTAACCTCCTGATCTCAGAGGTGGACTTTGTAACCACTTTAACCACGCATGCTATATTAAGTGATTAATTATTTACTTATTGCAACGAGTCATCTGCAGGCGACGACTTTTAAAACATTGTTAGTAGTTTATCCTTTTGCCAAAATGATGTTAACTCTTTTCTATCAATATTACACTTTCATTTCTATAGATTTTGCATACTTTGTCTATGTGGTTGTTTTTTTCAAGTCGTCTGCAACAGAGTTGCCGTTTGTGGAAACTATTAAATATATGATCATAGTGTATTTGAATGTTCAAGACTGCGTTTCTACTGATTATGTTTAAGACGTGTTGTCTGCAACTTGGGTATGACTTCACATTACAAATTGCCATCTTTTCCTGCAACTAGTGTGCAATTTCCTGCACAATTGCGTGTTTAAAGGCAACTATGGCTTAACATAGCACACATATGTCTAGGTTGGATATGATTGCCGTGTTTTAAAAGTATCTTCTGGTTATTTAGGACTTCATAAGTATGAATGGTTATCAATCAAGCAATACGCTGGAAGTGTTGCTTGTAAACATTTTAAATCCATTACTGCAAGTCGTGTGATAAATCATCTTTCTAATGCAGTCGATTGAAACATAGCCACATAGACTGCAACTTAGAACGCAAACAATAATTATATACGACATATAAGCCAATCCATGGGAAAATGTACTCATTGGATTTTATGTGAACGATGTAGATCCTGATCTGCACGGTTCACACTATATAAAGTATTAAATCCCTACTGCTTATAAATATTTTAAATTCCGTTTCCGGTATCGTTATTGCAAGTCACGTGTGATATATCGCTTTTCTAAAACGCAGTTTCAAGACAAGTAGACAACATTGCGTGCACCTCTGCACTTCTTGATTGTTTTTTATTCATATACGACATATGAGCCTGTTCTAGGGAAAAGGGTACACTATGACTCTTCATGAACAGTGCAGATCCTTAGTAGCTTGTGCATCCGCACAGTCTGATCAAGATCATCATTGTTCACATATTACTTATACAAGCTTGTTTCTATCCTTATAAGACGGAGCAGATGGACAGGGTAATCTGAACAAATTATGTTCAGAAAGGCCAACTGATACCCTTTAGTATGAATATGCTCATATTTGCATTATGCTTGTTTGTTTGTTTGTTTTTATTTTTGTTTTACGCCGTTTTCAACATTTTTTGAGTGACATCACTGCAACAGTTCACGTATTCATGATCCCTTGGTTAAACAAACATATAAAATGCCACAAAATCTGCCAAGGGCACTCCACATTGACCGCCGCGACTGGGGATCGAACCAGGGACGACCGATTTCAAATCATTGACTCTAACCACCTGACCACCCACGGAGGATTAATGCTTTAATCTGTGAATAGCGGTGCTCTGGATAAACACAACATTAGGGTATTTAACCCTTTTCCTCATACAACAATTCTGCAGCAGACGACTTTGAACATATTTTTTCAAATAATGGAAAATCTCTATAATTGAATGGATAACCTATGACTGTAGGTGGAAAACATTGTGGCAAAAGGAGAAATTGCACGTTTTGTGCAATTTCTTCTTTTGTTACTATGTTTTCAAAAAGCTGTCTGCTACAGAGGCGTCAGAAAGCGTCTATATGAGGGAAAGGGTTAAGACCAGTATAGATCCAAGTTAACCTAAATATATTTGTAGTTTGCTCTGGAACTATACTGTTTGCCAATGAACGTATAACCAAGAGTGTCCGTTTAGATAAAAAAATTATACTCAAATGTAATTACTAACACTTAAATTGGTATTCCAGAAACATCGCTTAATGAGATGTGACAAATAAAAATACTTTCCCGAATATTTCGATATGATAAAGAATTTTTGTTTTGTTTTTAAACACATTTATAATATTCTGTGTGACAGTAAAAACAGGTTTGCGCAAGGTCAATACACTGAGAAGAGAATATTTTCCAAGGATGTGAGATATTATCTGATTTTATAAACATAAACGAAGAGAGATAATAACTCCGCCGGGAAATCTGTTAAAATATTCTCCTTCCCCCACCACAAAACAAAAACAAAAAATCCTTGACACTGAAATAAAGATTCTCCCGAATGGTTTGACTGCATTTTTTAAGTTTTACACTTTAAGTTAGGCTGGATGACATTACAGAGATGCAAGATGGCAGAAATCAGCCGCCCTATGAAACGTCGACCTTATTATAACACAATAGTCAAAGGAGCAAGAGTACATCGTATTACCGCCATTTACCCCCCCCCCCCCCCCCCCCCGAAAATCGAAAAATGAAGAAAAACGAATTACACCAAAATACATCCGCGGGCATTCTTATCTAACTGTCTCTAAAAACAAAACGTTTGCGTAGAAATAAGTGTATACCTTACCAGAATGCATTGAGTATTTGAGTTTAAATTCATTGCAAATATGTATATGATGCACTGGAACTGTTTGATTTGATCCGTTTCGTTATTTTGAACTTGTCTGCTAGTGAAAACATAGTATGTGGAAAACCAGTTTTGGCCCAGCCCGATTGTGTTCAAAATGACTGGAACCATCTTCGCGGAGTGATTTCTTTTAAATTATACATGATCCCGCATTTTTTTGTATTATTTTGTAGCTAACAGATTACTCTTTACAAAGGTAAGGGTTTGTCCTTCCTGTAAAAAATGAAAAAAGTGTGACAATTGGGGGTTGAAACTTGTTGATTTACATGGAAACTAAGAAAAACATTATTTTGCATTCTTTGACCTTTACGCAGACGTAGCTATATCTATTTCCAGTTGCTTATATCAGGATAAGTGCTTTTATCATATATATTCAACATTTTCAAAATAAAACACATCTGCTGCAAACACTATGAAAACGTTCCATAATTGATATAATTAATAATTATAATTAAATAGAGATGAAAACATTGTTGATTATTTTCTATTTTGGTCACAATGTTTTCAAAATTCGTCTGCTGACGATGCGTCTAAATACGTCTACAGGTGGGGGAAAGGATTTACTTAAGATTATCACAAAGATTAGGCCATAACCCTTTCCCTCATATAGACGCTTTCTGACGCCTCTGCAGCAGACGGCTTTTTGAAAACATAGTGACAAAAGAAGAAATTGCACAAAACGTGCAATTTCTCCTTTTGCCACAATGTTTTCCACTTTTTGTCATAGATTATCCATTAAATTATGGAGATTTTCTATGTTTTGACAAAATACGTTCAAAGTCGTCTGCTGCAGAATTGTCGTATGAGGGAGAGGGATAACTCAGTTCAGGCAGTTTAGAAATTCGTTACGTCATATGATCAACCGCCGACCTTCGGTACCAGCAAAGGTAGTCTACAATTCAGACTACGCATCTGTGCAGTTTGGTTGGGATCTTCCATGCTGGCAATCAAGTATTTCAAACACCATGGAAGGCCTTGGTTAAAGGATATAACCAAACGATAAATGCTCCTGGAAAAACCAAACTTAACTAATTATTACGCGTGTGGAATGAGGCATGCCTGCGCATCAATGCTAATTTAAGGGATTCAAATGGACACTGCTTCTTTACATACGTTTATTGAACCCTTTCTTGGTCTAATTGGGGAACAGTACAAAGCCAGATCAGACAGCGTGTAAGCGCTGTCTGATCTCGATATACACTGGTCGCAAATGCTATGTTAAAGGATCCCAATTGATACTGCTTTACATAAGTTAATTGAACCCTACTTCGACTAATTTGCGAACAGTACAGAGCCATATCAGACTGCGCATATGCACTGCCTGGTCTCGATCTACACTGATCGCAAATGCTAATATAAAGGATTCAAATGGATACTGTTTTACAGATTTCTTTGAATCCTTCTTTGATTCATTGGAGAACAGACACTATCGTAATCTTCACCGTCTCGAATTGGCCTAATACACTTAAAAAACCTATGAGCACGTGCTCGGTCTTTATGTCCAATGTACAATGTAATCGCACGATACAACAAACGCCCTAGTCTGGAGTTCCTTCCCCTTATTACTATGTAAAGGACTTTCAAAGGAAGTCGGGAACCAGACTACAAACGCCCGTGTTATACAATCGGAGCATTCGACAATTATCGCCTCTCTATATCGTTTATTTATATGGGTCATCTTACCTGTTTTATACCGTAAGATTTGGTAAAGGACAATTTGACAACTGACGCAGAAGTTCAATTTGAGATGACCTGTATCAGAATTATATACGAGCGAGCGAAGTTAAGATTAGGTTTTAATGAGGTTGCAATTGGATCGTAATCGCGATTTCCGAAGGGTGAGTTTCATGTGATGTGGTTCAAAGCGCTTTGAATAGATATGTCTGAGTTAGTCGTTGATTGATTGGGGTTAGGCGCCCCTTCACTAGCATGTCGAATTTATTTATGAGTCTGTAGCGCAGTTACTTAATGAGCCAGACGTTCTATTTCAAAGACAGAGAATTTCTTTCATTCTTAATTGTTTTGCCCACGACGGAAGAAGACTGGACTTCTAGTTTTGCAATGTGTCCCTCAACGCTAATGTGGTTTTTTTTTGTTTTTTTTTAAAGGAAACGTTAAAGCTAAAGGGTTATGACCAGAGGGAAGTGTGTTGTTAATGGCGATGTCACACTGTTGCGTATCGTACTAGCGTATGCCAGTGTATGCAAAATATCACGCACGGTCGCATACGCTGGCATACGCTGGAACACGGCGAGGCAGAACTTTTTTGTTCAGAATGCCTAAAAAATGTGTGCCGAAATCGGACGTATAGTTAATACGCAAAGCAGATGCAAGGCATACGCTAAAAACGCTCGGGTTACGCTAGAAGTACGTTACTCATAGGTAGAGTACGCTGGTCATATGCTGACATACGCTGGCATGAAGGTGTACCGTACAGCTAGCGTATTGATGGCGCATGAGTAACGTAGTTCTAACGTATGTCTGACGTATCTACAACATATATATAGACATCTTGGCGTATGCCTGACGATTGAGTAACGTATACATAACGTACAACCGTATGGCAAGCGTATCCGCTGCGTATTGTCAGTGTTTTGATAAAGTGTATATAGAGGATCCCATGTCTAGATCTTCTACAGTTCTTCGTGGACTTATATGGGCGATTTGTCACTTCATAGCGGTACGCTAGACATGCGCAATGCATACGCTACTTATTCGCAAGCCATACGTAGACTACGCTGGTAATACGCTGGACATACGCTGGCGATACGCTACTCATACACTACTCATAGGTTCAATACGGTAAGTATACAAACAATTCTGTATACTCAATGCTGCTACGGCAGAAGAGAAGTTATTATGACAATAGGAAAGTTAAAATAACAATAAGATAAACATTATGACAGGACGATAATTGTTATAACGGTAGCGAAATTACTTCAACAGAAGGGAAGTTGTTATGGCAGGAGGAAAGCTTTAATGACAGTAGGAAAGTTATTATGGCAGGAGGAAAGCTATTATGACAGGAGGGAAGTTATTATGTCAGGAGGAAGATGTTATGACAGGAGGAAGTGCGCTTTAAAAGGTAAGAAGTTGTTATGACAGGAGGAAAGTTGTTATGTCAGGGGGAAGTTGTTATGACAGGAGGAAATGTGCTTTCACAGGAAGGAAGTTGTTATGACAGGAGGTAAAAATGGTATAACAGGAGGAGAGTTGTGAAGACAGGAGGAGAGTTGTTATGACAGAAGGAAAGTTGTTATGTCAGAAGGGAAGTTGTAATGATATGTGAGTAGATGTAATTATATTTGGGAAATTGAAATGATATGCAAGAAGTTGTAATGATATGTTAAAAGAAGTTGTAATGAAATGTGAGAAGTTTTTATGATATGTGGGAAGTTGTAATGATATATCAGAAGTTGTAATGATATATGTGAGAAGTTGTAGTGCTATATGTGAGAAGTTGTAATGATATGTGTGAAGAAGTTGTAATTATATGAGAGAAGTTGTAATGATATGTGGAAAGTTGTAATGATATGTGAGAAGTTTTAATGGTATGTGGGTAGTTGTGATGGTATGTGGGAAGTTGTAATGTTATGTGAGAAGTTGTAATTATATGTGAGAAGTTGTAATTCTATCTGTAAAGTTGTGATGATATATCGGAAGTTATAATGTTATCTGTGCAGTTATGATGATATGTGATAAGTTGTAATGATATATGTGAAGTTGTGATGATATGTAAGAAGTTGTAATGCTGTATCTGTGAAGTTGTTATGATATGTGAGAAGTTGTAATGATATGTGGGAAGTTGTAATAATATGTGGGAAGAAGTTGTTATGATATGTGGGAAGAAGTTGTAATGATATGTTGGAAGAAATTGTAATGATATGTTGGAAGAAGTTGTAATGGTATGTGGTAAGTTGTAATGGTATGTGGAAAGAAGTTGTAATGATATGTGGGAAGAAGTTGTTATGATATGTGGAAAGAAGTTGTAATGACATATTGGAAGAAGTTTTAACGATATTTGGGAAGTTGTGATGATATGTTGGAAAATATGAGGATATGTGAGAATTTGTAATGATATATGTGAAGTTGTGATGATATGTAAGCAGTTGTTATGCTATCTGTGAAGTTGTGATGATATGTGAGAAGTTGTAATGATATGTGGGAAGTTTTAATAATATGTGGGAAGAAGTTGTAATGATATGTTGGAAGAAATTGTAATGATATGTTGGAAGAAGTTGTAATGATATGTTGGAAGAAATTGTATGTTGGAAGAAATTGTAATGATATGTTGGAAGAAATTGTAATGATATGTTGGAAGAAGTTGTAATGATATGTTGGAAGAAATTGTAATGATATGTTGGAAGAAGTTGTAATGATATGTTGGAAGAAGTTGTAATGAAATGTTGGAAGAAGTTGTAATGATATGTTGGAAGAAGTTGTAATGATATGTTGGAAGAAGTTGTTATGATATGTTGGAAGAAGTTGTAATGATATGTTGGAAGAAGTTGTAATGATATGTTGGAAGAAGTTGTAGTGATATGTTGGAAGAAGTTGTAATGAAATGTGGAAAGTTGTAATGATATGTTGGAAGAAGTTGTAATGAAATGTGGAAAGTTGTAATGGTATGTGGGAAGAAGTTGTAATGATATATGGGAAGTTGTGATGATAAGTTGGAAGATGTGATGATATATGTGAAGACGTGAAAGCATGTAACCAGTGTTTCAGATGTGTCGGTCTAATAATCCAAATGTCCCGAGTTCGATTGAGAGAGTGCCGAGGAGAAATTTATGAGCTCCTTTTATACTCGACGCGAGCACTGGATGATTTTGCAGGAAGCAAAAACAGCGCGAGTAATTAATATTAGTTTAAGAAAAAAGCTTTGCAATCAATGTAAAATAAATAAGGTTAAAGTTAACTAAGTATGCAGTCTAAATCTTCATTTAATTTAACCAGTCGACGGATAGTATTAATTATAGAGATATCCAATTAATATGTATGGTATTCAGTGGAAAATTTTGAGATCTGTTTTCATAGTATTTATGTGTTAACTTTCTAGTGAGTATCGTTATATACGCTCGTAATCTTTGGCATAGGAAACCGCCTCGTTTGTGTAGTGGTAGAACGTTCGCTTCGGATGCGGGAGGTCACGGTTTCGATCCCCTGCCGGGCCATAATAAGACTTTAGGAATGGTAGTAATGATCACCCTCTATTACGCTCAGGTTTACGGAGGTAGCAATACGACTGATTGACTGTGGAGTCATTATAAACTTTTTTATTTATTACAGTGTATATACAATTGTTATTGTGTATGTATGTATATACAGAAGACAAAATATGTAAATATTGTGATGTACTTTGTTGAGATGACTTTGAGTCGAAAATAGTTTCAAACTCGCGCCTGTGTGAATAAGAGAGCTTTTCTCAGCGCTACCGATTATGTGCACGAGTCTGTGCATGATTCTGTGTAAATAGGAATAATTTGCTTCGATTTGACTCTACCGTACTGCATTATATAGATTAAACTATTGGAATGATGTCTGTATTTCTTAATGTTATCAATAACATCAAAGATTGAAGATTTATATCTCATTTGGGACATGTTAAATAGTGTTTGAACTATAAGAACACTTGAACTATATTAGGCGATTTGGAGCATTTTATCTCCTCCTGTTTGATACTGTTTATAAGGAAATCTGTTTTCTATTTATTCGATTTAAAGATATCTCTCTAACCTAGAAAGATATCTCTCTAAGATAGAGACATATCTCTAACTTTGAAAGATATCTCTCTTAGTAATATAAATATCTCTTAATTTATGCTAGATTACCACTATCACGATTCGTGGCACGATTGATATTATAAGGTTTTGAGATCAATTGTGGCAATCGTGGTGATCGGGATCAACCTTGGACAAGACAAACACTACGCTCTGTTAAGATGTGCTGCGATCTCCCACGATCTGTCGGGTACCATTGCTCACGACCTGACACGAATGACTCACGAGCAGATACGAGTTGACACGAGTAGATGCGAGTAAATGCTAGTAGATACGAGAAGTCACGCTTTGTCACGGACGTTCAAGATCTGTTACGAGATCTCGCGCACATATATATACCGAACAAGATTGCATGCGCCTCATTTAGCGATCTACACTTGAAGAGAGCACATCTTTATTGTCAACTTCTTTATGCTTGTATTTTGTGTAGCCGTCGAGAGATGCCACCCAAAGGTACCAGACGCAAGATGGGAACTGGCCAGACTGTCCTACCCCCTGAGCCTGAACCAGTCCAGCCAGAGCCGGCACCAGATTAGGCAGAGGAAAGCACCCCACCCAGGAAGCCAAGAGAAAGAAAACAGTAACTGCCTTTACTGAAGGGCAAAGGAGGAAATCATTGAGTTCCTTATGATAAATAAGGTCCTCTACAGCAAACGCCTTGCGGGTTTCAAGGATGTCACCCAGAAGTAGAAGATCTGCGCTGCACAGGCTGCCAAGATAAACACTACTGTGGTGCAACTTAAAATATGGTACACAAGTAATGTGTTTGCCATCCAGGGCCCCAATGGCGTGGGGATGTTCTATCTCTGCTCAAACTGGTTAGCTACGGCTGTCCAGGCTTCAGGGGTCACAGGTAGGCTAAACACATCATCTTTGTAAGCTTGCACAATTGATTGTCACACTTCTGGAACCATCTCTGAGATGTTGGACACTCCACACCTGAAAGCATACGCATGGGACCGATACTTGTCTCCAGTAGCAAGGTGCATCAGTGTTACTGCCAGTTTCAGTCCAGGTGAGAAGGGTTGACTGAAACTGGTGAGTTCCCTCTCGATTGCTGAGTTCACCCTCTACAATACTTCATCGGAGAGCTGTGGTGTTAACCTTGTGTAGCTTTGGAAAACTATTGGATCTTCCAGCCTCAATTGGATGTCTATGAGACTGGAGAACTGACCAAGCTGTTGTCTCCTCTCCTATGTGAGCCATGGTCGCACCCAGAACTGCCTGACTGTAGCTCTCCTGGCCCTTTGTGGTTGGGGTTGTGGCTGGTCCTGGCTGCTGCTCGTCTTCTTCATCTCTGGCGATAATGTAAGCATACAGTAATACTGCAAATGTCACGTTGTCACCATCCTCAACTTCTGCCATCAATGGTTGTGGGTTGTAGTGTTCACTCTGTTGAAGTTCAAGAAACAATGAAGTCCATGGTCAGTCGGGCTGTATATATATCCGTCGGGGTCCAATCGTAGCTTAAATCGTGATCACTCTCGATTCTCATCGTAATAGACATCGCGACCACAATCGTATCCTATCGCAACAGAGTTAATCAGTTCGTGATGAACGTATCAGAACGTATCTGCACGTACCAGATCGTGATGATCGTGTCACATCGTTACCCAATCGGGACAATCCTATCGGAAAGTATATGATCGTGACAGATCGTGTCACCTGAAATTGACCAATCGAGACTATATCGCATCAAAGCGCACTAAATTGTACCAGAACGTATCGACTCGCATCACTTCGTATCCAAACCTGACATTTCAGATAAGTTCCACGATTAATGGCCATTCGTAACAGAACCTAGCGTTAGATAGATATATCTCTAATTTTGCTCATGTTTGAGAGATACCTTGATAGCATAAAGCGAACATGGAAGAGCTAGGTACTTTGGTGCTGAAAGAGTTTTAGATTTTGTCAAAAAAAAGTCCTTCAGATATATTTAACTTATAAGCGGAAAGTTAACCCTTTTCCACATACAACACATCTGCATCACACGACTTCATAACAACGAGGAAAAACACACGGAAAAGCTCTATATATGGTGGTTTAATAAATGAGTAAAGTTGAAAACATTGCTGTAAAAGCAAAAACAATTATTTTTGAGTAATTTCTCCTTTTGTCACAATGTTTTTAAAAGTCGTCCGCCACAGATGTGTCAGAAAGCGTCTGTATGAGGGAAAGGATTAAGGCTCTGGTGAGATTGAGCGTGTGGTCTGGCTCACACGAGTATTCACTGTTCGCAGTAGTCTACGTGGAAAAGAAGCAAGTTGCTTGGAGAGGGCTGTTTGTGGAGAACTGGTGTTAATTGCCAGGAAACACATGGGTAGGTGAAATGGCCGCCGTGATTTGACTGAAAATTGTTGAAAACGGCGTTCTACCTCAATTAATCAATCAATTAATCAATCACTGTTCGCAATAGTCTCTTTGGAAAAGCAGCATGTTGCTCGGAAAAACTGTGTTAAAAGCACGGATACACAAGGGTAGGTGAATTGACCGCCGTGATTTGATTGAAAATTGTTGAAAACGGAGTTTGACCCAAATCAATCAATCAAACAATCAATCAATCATTGTTCGCAGTAGTCTCTTAAGTGAATTGGCCGCCGTGACTTGACTGAACATTTTTGAAAACGGCGATCAGACTCAATCAATCAATCAATCAATCGATCAATTATTCCAGCAATCGATCAATCAATCCCTGTTCGCAGTACCTAGTCTACACGGAAAAGTAGCAAGTTGCTTGGAAAGACAGTTGTGTGGAGTACTTGTGTTAAAAGCAAAGATACACATGGGCAGGTGAATTGCCCGCCGTGATTTGACTGAAAATTGGTGAAAGCGGCGTAAAACACAAATCAATCAATCAATCACTATTCTAAGATGCAGCAAGACCTCGGCGCGGCTGACTTCTATCAGTTTAATCAACCCCTCCCCCAATCCCATCAACACTGTCACAATTTCACTTGTGTATTCAAACAACAACAGCAAACAAATATGTCAAGGCGACGAAATTACGTGTTTATTTGAGCCTTCACTTTAACGCGATGTGTCAAGGACTTAGGCTTGATTGATGGCGATTTTACACATAGGCCCTATCCCCATTTTTTTCGACAGATTTTAGGCTTGACTGATGTGGATTTTTCACAGAAACCACAAAGTTTGCCTTGTGAATCAGGACAAGAAATGTCACTATCCGAAATAGGAAGTTTGTCTCAATAATTGATCCTTCCATGAGTTCGTTTAATCGGTTTCGGTTGCTGTATTTCAAATATTCGGTTCAATTATGCTAAAACCGTTTATATATCGCAAGTAATGTAGTCTCGAATATTGCATATTGTTTTGTTAAGCGAGCAGTCACAATATAAAATCGTATTCGAGAACAGAAACCTGGTGTTATGTTATGATGGTTATTACAGACATTTCAGACGCCATTGCTAATGGCCTTGTGTTTTTACTAAAAGAAAATACAATTCGTTACAGAACTGTCTTCCGGAAATATCCAAACATTTGTTTCGGGGATTTAGTAAAAAAAAAAAGAAGATCAAGGTGACAGTACGACAGTACATTTGTATTGTGTTTCAACAATTTTTCAGTTATATTACGGAGTTCCCTGGGTAAGTTACCAGTATTACTGGTACAATTAGCTTGACACTACCGAGTCAGCCGCGAAATTAACAACCCTGAACGTTGCCTTGAGGGAAATTTATTAGTACCATTTTTAAAACTTTGTATGACCCGTCCGGGTACGAACCATCACTTTTCCAGTCCTATATTGTATTGTAGGAAAACATTGTGTCAAAAGGAGAAATTGCACGTTTTGTGCAATTTCTTCTTTTGTCACTATGTTTTCAACTTTTTGTGTAAGTCTTGTAGTTAGGAACTTTGATGGATCTCAAATCGTTTTCAGTTGTATCACGTTGTTCCCTGGGTGATTTAAAAGTAGTACGGGTTTATTTAGCTCGACACTAGAGGGTCAGTCACAGTGCTAACCCAACAACCCTGAGCGCCAATGAGGGAAATCCATTACAACCATTTTAAAGTCTTTGGTATGACCCGTCCGGGTACGAACCATCACTACATCAGCCCCATATGAGCCTTCTCGCGAGAAGACCAACATTGTGGACTCTGCGTTAAGTATCGACCCTGATCATATGCCTTGCAGGCTAACCCGGACAGACACTTTTCGCCTACTGTTGATTTTCTGTTTCAGGAATCATTACTCTATACCTCTATCCTTCTGAGAATATGTGGGCCCGGATTAGCCTACTTGGACTGCACAGGCTGATCTTGGTCGATATATTACGCCTAGATCACAATGTTGGTTTTCTCACGGAACGGCTCATACAGTATTGTTGTAAGTGTTGTAGTTAGGAACCTACATGGATCTCAAATCGTTTTCAGGTATATAACGGCATTCCCTGGATAAGTTACCAGTAGTACTGATTAATTTACTAATTAACTTACCTCGATACCAGCCAGTCAATCGTAATGCCCCTTTGCAAAATAAATGTAGCCATTTCGACAAATGGATGTGCCATCCATTTATAACGAATTTTTGAAACAAAAGTAAAACAAATAAAACAAAAGCGAAAGTAGCCAACATTGATTGTCGTTCAATGACCTAAGACCAATCCATTGCACTTTCTTTAATTTAATGTTTTCAGACATGACATTGTCTCATTACTTTATTTAAATAACACAACATCAACGGTACATTGTTGTCGATAATGAGGTAAGATAATGTTTTAAGCTGTCAACTCGGACCGATGTGTCTATGGACGTCGTTATTTAATTACCTTTTAGCTTCCAAATTGTCAATCGTTAATCATTCCCCGGTTAATTACTTAACCTGCTTTCTCATATTTTCTCAGATTTATCTAGTGGACAATTTAACCTTTTGCCACAGTGTTTTCAACTATATATATATTAATTATTATTCTTTAATTGAATACATTATCCATCATTTTCCCTGAATATTTTCGCATTAATCTATGTCAGACTGTGGTTTGTGTGAGAGGGTTAAAGTAATATATATATATATTTTCTGAGCATTTCACAATTAAGGACAACAAACTCAATTCCTTATCCGAAATACTAAATTAAAGGGCCACCGATATTCACGGAATTGACTTAACACACGCATGTTAAGCTATCAATATGTCTAAATGGGTCTACTGATTTCTTGATTTAAGCTGTTTTGGCCTTAACGATAACTTATAATTTACTTCTTTTCTTCAAAAAACACAAAAGACCCGTCCTGTTACCACTCCGTGTTCGTCTCCAAGTAGATAAATAGTATCTACAGATAGTACACCCTTATAAGAATACTTACTAAATTTGTTATTCATGTTTTTTCTAACATTTTCTCTTTAAACTTTGAATATCTACTTTATGTTTTGTAATTTGTGATGGAGGAGGGCTCCTCGACCCCCTCACACCTATGGCGGGGAAAAAATAAAGGCTACAAACTGTAGACAAATTAAAACAAAAAAACTTGTAATTTACACTTGAGTCACTTCGTGATATTTTTGGTCTTATTGGCTGTTCCCTTTGGCATCATTTAATGTTACATTGGCGTAGCACTAGTAGGGAAACACTTCTAGATTACTTTGTAAAGTCTTGCATCTTGGATATAGTCAAACTAGTTTTAAACAGTCACCCAGGGGAGAGTCCAACTTTGGCTACTGAACACATGTGGCTACTTAGTACAATTCAAATAAAGAAAACAATTATGTTTTGATTAATCTTCAAGAAGCTGCTTTATTCAAGTTCGCTGCTTAATGGAGGTGACCGCTGACACAGGTTTGTCTGTATATCATATGGAGGACATACAGAGACGACCCTGACGAGACTGTTCGTATACACAGGTTTGTCTGTATATCATATGAGGACATACAGAGACGACATTGACGAGACTGTTCGTATACACAGGTGTATCCGAGTCTCTATCTTTCGTTGATGTAACAAGAAGCCAAATGCCAAAAGGAGGCCAAAATTATTTCACAAATATTTCACTTAAAAAAAGAAAAATAATGTAATGCTTTGTGTAACATATTCAAGTGGATGGTTTTTGGAAGGTCGATCAATTTCATTGATCAGTTTTTCTATGTAGTAACGTAGCTACGGGACTTTGCTTTTTAGAACACATGAATCTTCCGTGGCCTAGTGGTTAGCGTCAGGGATTTGGAACCGGGAGAGTTCCGGTGTCGATACCCAGTACCGGCACAGCGGTTCGATACCCGGTTGCGGCGACATTCTTTCGGGCGATGTTTTCCATTGCCTCTCACCTCTGATCTATGTGAGAAAGTAGTCAGTGGCTTCGAAAGAATGTTGTGTAAGTACTGGTGTGGGAAAGCCAGGAAAACATGGGTAGGTGCACTGACCGCCGTGATATGACCAAAGCTGTTGAAAGCGGCGTTAAACTCCAAACAAACAAACAAACAAAAAACCGGCACAGCGGTCATGGTGGACATGGTTGAGGGCACATGGGGCAAGGCACATTTCTTAGCCTAGTTCTGGTGAATAAGTGAACTCTCTATCCGATATAACTGAAATAATGCTGACAACAGAGTAAAACACAAATGAGCCACTCCACGAGAAAACCAACATTATGGCCTCTGCGTAATGTATCGACCCAGATCAGCCTGTGCAGTCTGCGCAGGTTAATACGGGCCGACACATTCCGTTTAAGGATGACATAGATATAGTTTGTTTACATTGTTTGTTAGAACAGTTCCTCTTAATAAACCACCCTTGTAAAGAACGGTTTGGGAGCGAATTGTACAAATTGATACCCAAATGTGTTTTGTTTTATTTCCTTTATCAAATGATGACTTTTGATAGAAAATATAAATTTCTGCAAACAATTCTTCATTTATGCAAAAAAATGATTGGAACATTTAGTGAATTTCCTATGTAAATCATAACGATTCAATCCAATGAAAAAAGTGAGCCGGTTGCTATGGCAACCAAAGCCCTTAACAATAGTTGTTTACAATTTCTGGCTTCTTTCATCAAGGTGAGAAAATGTATGAAGTTTGAAGAAAATCCGTGACCATGCCTGCCACACTCCCTATATGGGAGAGCACTTGCTTACAGAGAATGGCTATTAAATTGTATGCCAATGATTCTTGGTCATAACTGTCACCTAACGGCTTCTATGAAACTTGTCTCTCATGAAATATGCATTGTTAGCAACTTAGACATTAAATTGTATAAAGTGGAAGACAGTGGTACAGAGGTAGAGCGTTGGCCTCTTGTACCAAAGGTGCCGGGTTCGAATCCCGTGATGAGCGGGTTCGGCGTTTTCGGATTTTTCTACACAAACGGCGCGAGTACTGGTTAAGTATACAGGAAGCAGCGTGATTAATATAAGCTTAAAGCTTGTTTCGCAATCGATGTAAAATAAATAAGTTTAAACTAAGTATATCTCAGGTGAGTCATATAGGGTCATATCGCAATTTTTGTTTAATCTTTAAATGGAATATGCAAACGTTCACTATTCCTCTATTTAAGTTCTGTAACACAGGTGAGTGAAATAGGACCATGATGGTCCTGGTTTTTATTAATAATTTCAAAGAAAACACAAGCAACCGCCTGTCTCACCTTAATTTACAAATACCAACACAACCGTCCCATAAGTACTTTCAGTGCTTTGACCCACTAGTACTTTTAGTCCTTTGATCATGTCATCTGTTTGGCGTGAACAAATTACTCCGCTTTGAACTATTTGTTTCGGTTGAGATTTGTTTCGTCGGACCTGCATGTGTTATTAGGTTCGTGGTAACATTTATTAATTTTGTAGTTTGCATATATATAAAATAATGTTTTAAGAATTTTCTTATCGTGTATAAAGGGTTAAAAGGATAAGTACCAGACCCTGCCCATATTGAGAGGTAGGTGGAAATAAGGTCCTTTAATTAGGGTTTACAATCTAATAATTCTGCCTACGCATGTACATTTGGTTGAATTATCTTTATTTAAATGTTAGATTAACCAAAAAACATGCGTTATCGCAGGTGTTTTAGACATCGGCATCGTGTAAGCGTCGAAATCGCTCAGCTGGAAAGATCACGATGTTTATACCCATTTCCCTCCTACATACGCGTTCTGACTCTTATGTAGCAGACGACTCTTGAACATTTTGTGGCAAAAGGAAAAAATGCTAATGATTAGCTATTTCACATTTTGTCATAATGTCTTCAACTTTATTATATAACTGTTCTTACATTTATAGATATATTCAATATTTTTGACTACAAGTTATCTGCTACAAAATTGTTGTATGTATGAAAATGTTAACGAATGAAATGAATTTTTGGCTTTCGATTTATAATGGCATGCTTCGAAAACATATCAGCAAAATATAAAAAATCCCTTTAAATGAAACAAGAAAAATCTTTAAAAAAGATAAACGGCGATCAATATGAGAAAACACTAAGAAATGGAACATGCGCACATTATTTGACTAGAATATCAGAAAGTTTTTGTTAATAATCAAAACAATCAGTAATTTTCCATGAATTATACAATTTGCGCAATAATGTTGTATATCTAAAAATTTCGACAGCTCCTTGAATTGGTAATGCATTATAATCGTGAACCAGTTGGAACAGTGTTCGATTAGAACATTTGTTCTTTAAAAGATATAGAATCGGTAATCGAGTGTAGCTTGCCGAGAATACGTCACATGATTGGAGATTACGCGAGGCTCCCAAGAGGTGTATAATCTTCAATTGACGATACATAACTGAAAACTTATCATGTTTAAAAAATAATTAATATTTTGCTCTCAAATATTATATTTCATACGTTTTCATTGATTATTTTCACTGAAATGTATTTCTTAAGGAAAACAATTAAAGGTTAGTATGCAGAACATTTCATTTTAAAACTTCACCTTATTAGTGCCTCTCGAAGGATCTCCAACTTAACTATGAACCAATCAAAACGTTTCGTTTCCTTTATTTCTTCGACATTATAGATTAAATACAACATTTGATTGGTCTACAATCTAGATCATTTGTTTAACATCTAGGTCAAAACTGAGGTTAAGACAGCTGTCGCCGAAAAAAGATTAATGCATAGAGTTGAAAACAATGTGGCACATGGAGAAATTGTTCATTATTATCCAATGGGCGAAGTCGCTGAGTTATTTCCCTTGACTATTCGAGTGCTCGCAAGATAGCGCTACAGTCAAGTCGTCTGCTGCAGATGCGTCAAAAAGTGTCTGTATATGGGAAAAGTATAACTGACTATAGTCTGGTTCCCGACTTCCTATGATAGTAAGTCTGGCACAACCGAATGAATGGCGGCCTGCAATGATATACCTCCGATGTACAATTTGAATGTAATTATTTTAATAAGCTGACCATCTGGATAAAATCGTTTTATTCCTTTAGTCATTATTATAATAGACTTATCATAAATATTAACGGGTGATGATTGCTCTTTGTAAGAAGATGTGACGCTGGTTTTTGACAAACTAGAAAACGAGTGGTGTTCGGACAGTTGAATTATTTCGGATACTTTATAAAACAAAGTTTGTTTGCATGTCCTTTGTGGTTTACTTTGACATTTCATCTTTGTGATGAAACTACTAATATGTTGTGGCACCAGACCACAGTTATGTAAAAGAACCTACGAAAAATCCGTAGAAATTGCTTCTTTTGTCACTATGTTTTCAAAAAAGCCGTCTGCTGCAGAGGCACAAGAAAGCGTCTTTATAAGGGAAAGGGTTAAGAAACACAAACAAGAAATATACAGCAGACCAATTTGGAAAAAATTCTAGACAGAATTAATTTTGAAAATATTATTACTGGTATCATTTAAAGAGTTTCAGATTTTTTGAAATTAAGAAGCTGTCTTATTATTATTATAATAGTTGTTTTCAATCAGTTTATTTTATAACAATTTCACTGCTTTTGATGGTGGATCCCATGTGTGTTTTAAAAAATACCCAACATTGCTATGCCTGGTCCAATTGTTTAATGACATAAAGATGATGATGGTGTCACATTATTTTCAATAAACATCATCGTGATATTTAAATTGAATTTAAGCATGACAATAGATTTTTTTTATTTCAGTGCAAGATTGAATTTTTCAATCATGATCAAAGACACTTAGGCTATATTTTCACTAGTAGCCACTTGAAGCTGAACATATAGTCTAGGTTTCTGAGATCACTGGGTGAAATTAAATTCAATCTTACACCAAAACCCAACACATTTTCTGTTACTTTTAAGCTCGAATAAGCTTAAAATACTTCATAAGCAAATATTCTGTTTAACCCTTCCCCTTCTACAATTAGTTTTGTTTAATTATTGAAGAAAGTTAAAACATTGTGGCAAAAGGAGAAATAACTCATAATGAACAATTTCATCTTTTGTCACAATGTTTTCAAAAGTTGTCTTGGAGCGTCTAAATGAGGGAAAGGTTTAAGACAGATGTTTTCTAACTATGTGAAGTGAGACATTCTACTTCATAGCCAAATTATTGAAATCCCATTCAATTCCAAAGTGTTGTGTGCACAGCAGTTATGTGGTGTTTTAACGGTTTCAAAACCAAGGTAACTATTTATTGTTCTCCGCCATCATGTATCATTATTAAGACAATATTCCTTCATATCTGTGTTCATACTAGGAAGCCCAACGTCAGCTTTGTTGTAGTATAAAATGGCATCAGCTTCACCAATTGATCTGCCAGTCATCCCTACCTCTTGGACATATGCTGTGAAAGAATAGAAACAACTTAAATAACGTTCTGCATGGACATAACTAAATGTGAACTTTTGGCTTAAAGATTGATCAGATTATTTCTGTTCACAAAGTGAACAATGTAGATCATGAGCATACTATGTATGTCATACACAGGTGTGTAGGCTCGTCTGGCTCTGAATTACTGCAACTAGTCCATTCATCCAAAAAAGGATCTATATTGTTTACTAAAAAAAAAAAATATATATATTAGCCACCAATACAGATCATGATCAGAATACACATATGTGATCTAGATCTAAACTTGTTTCACATGTCCTATAAAACATGCTATAACTCTAGTTTAGTACACAGTCAGAAATTATTAATATTATCAGGATACATGTGAATGCTCCATCCTCACCTTCTATTTGTGTTCAGTTTAGGCAGATTGAAATTCCATGATCTATTCATTAACTTTTCAAAATATATGATGTTTCTGAGTGCCACACAATTTATTGTACATGTTTTATACATGATATGAGCATGTGCATGACAAAATGTACAAGTTGGCTTTTGAGAACAGTATTAAAGATTTAGATTAGACTGTGCATCTACACAGTCTGATCAAGATGTACACTGTTCACATATTACTTACACTAGCTTGTTAGCATATTAATTCTGGTAGTGTCATACGGTAATAATTGCAGTACTCTGATAGGTCATAGGAGACTTTGTCACCCTGTAAACAAAACGATACATTTTTTTTTTAAAAAAACAGCCAAATTGAACCGACTGTTATATTGCTATTTATAGAATGCTTTCCTTTTAACCCTTTCCTACTTGTAGACACATTCTGATGCATATGCAGCCATCAACCTTTAAAAACAATGTGATAAGTGGTGAAATTACTTATAATTCTCCTTTTGTCACAATGTTGTCAACTCTATTCAATTATTCAATTTTCATTTACAGAGATATTTGCCAAACTGTTTTCAAAGTCGTCCACTGCATATTTGCAGTATGTGGAAATATGTTAAGTTAACCATATGTTAACCCTTTCCCATACAGATTAAACCTTCACTTAATGAATACATGTTTCACCTTCACTTAATGAATACACGTTTGTCTTTGATTATAATTGCAAATCAGATTGCACATCTGTGTTTACTCTGTAGCAGACGACTTTTGAAAAGCAATTTCTCCTTTTGTCACAATGTTTTCAACTTTTTACAGTAATTATACTGTCATTTCTAGAGATCTTCAAGATGTTTTCAGTCGTCTTCTGCATATTTGTTTTATGTTGTAATGTGTGAAGTGAACAATCTAGATCTTGATCAGCATTATCTTTGCAGGCTGATCTGGATCTAATTGACAATAGAAACTCAGAAATCATTTGACTTGAGGAATCAAATAAACAGTTTTAAAACATTTAAATCTTTTATAGTAAATTGTTCAAAATAGAGCCTATATTGCCTAAATCGGGGACTACTAAAACTTATAATAAAGGAAACATTTGAACATTTTTAAAAATGATATGCATCCCATAAAGATAAAAACATTTATTTCTAATAAGATCCTTTGTATCCGAATTTCAAATACATTTTCATCTATCCGAAAACTATACTACTCGATAATAAATAATTTTCTTCCAAACAGAACAAAGCATCATAAAATGAAAACATGGAATCAATTTTATGACCTTGTTTTAATAAGATAAATGAATTATAATCCCGATGATCAACAAAATAGTATATTTAGATATTACCTGATATTCCATCGCGTCCGCCATTATTTGGTTTGTGCCTGACCCTTTACAAAGTAATAAGGGGAAGCAACTCCAGACTAAACTGAATAAAGTTAAAATCGTTGTCTCGTTAAGTTTCAAGTTGAGTCTGTTCACTTATAACATGCAACAACAACAAGCCAAATCATCGTCGGACACCCATGGTTAGTGACTCTGCAATGCTCCAACATCACCCGTGGGATTTTTCACTGCTATTTCGCCGTTTTGACAGATAACCAATATTGTTTCTGATTGGATGCAGCACAATGTTGTACTGCGCCAAACAGCAAATCAGACCCCTCCTTATAAATATAGTATAGGTTCATTTTAAAAAACAGTGTGATTATTTGACCTCTGTTGATTTTGAGAGCACATATATTGTAATGTTTTGTTTTTAATGACGTAAAACAGAACTCACATTACCGATCCGTGGGCGAAGCCGATTTTCTATGCGTGTCCACGCATGGGATTCTCGGAAATGTAAGCATCATTTCGACTGGTTTATGTGTATTATTTTCTGTTCTGTCGAAACAGCGATACGGTAAAATAACAGTGCCACGGTAAAATCGTATGTGTGATGTAGGAGCATAGCGGAGTCAACAGCCTAGGGTGTCCGACGACTCATCAATACTTATATTAGATACTGTTATCTTGATACAACGTATTGCAGATAGATAGATTGCATTGAGGAAAAAGGGACACAATATGCCCAACATTCCTAAAACATATAACACAAAAAAAAAATGGTTTGAAAAAAAAATCTCTCACATTTATAAAAGATTTATTTCCTATTATTGTCAAACAGATTATTAGACATGAGTTCAGTAGTGTAACAGTCTTTAACTCTTTCAGCGCCAAAGGCAATATTGAGCTTTTTGCAAACAATACAGATTCAGTTGAGTCAGCTCGTAACGAGCTGTCTCACCTGAAATCTGCATTGTGTGGCTGTGAGTTATAAAGATATTCCAAAAATCCTATAACATGAAAATCGAGTAGTCCGAGTTTGAACATGGAAGAGTCTACTTTAAACAATTCGGCGCTGAAAGGGTTTAAGATAGGAACCATAACATCAATCAGGAACCATTGAAGAATTGGACGATGTTGTTCAATTATAGATACCGTGTTATGAACCCTTTTCAGTACCAAAAGGTTAAGGAGATGCAATTATTTCTCGGTGCAACTTGATTAATTAGGGATTGACGTAAAATAATTTGTATACACTGATGACATTTAAACAAACCGTTAAGTGTTATGACAATTGCTTAAATGGGTATTGGATGTAGATATGTCGTGATTATTTAATGTTCTAACATAAAAAAACCTTTTATATCAGATATATCAGACGTTTTAGACATAAGTGCTCTCTGCACTTAAGGAATTTTTCCTTGCTGGAAGCGACCACATATACTTCAAAAATATACGACTACATGCAATTTAAAGATATTCAAACACAAAAGCAAGGAATTAAACCGTCAAATGTATATACATGTATCTATCCAAGTAATTCCCATAATGTGATTTTCTAAACTGCTTTGGATGATTTCTTGATACGCTTTTTCCCGTGACTCTTTGCGATGTTCAGGCGACGCGGTAACTGTTACAGAGTTTGGAATTGAAACTGTGAGATACCCGCCTTATTTATTCCCCTGATATTGGCTCTACCATCAACTCGTTTGAAGATGTCGACGACCTAACGGTGGTTGTGTGACACACGGAAAGTATTTACTGAACGTTTTGATTCATGAGTTGATTGATGGGGGAAATGAATTACGTTTGATTGAGAGTATTTCGAAACGATTTCATTGTAATTCAGTGTTTAGAATTGATTTTGTAACAATATGCACGTATTATTTGAGCCGTGAAAACCAATATAATGGCCTCTGCGTAATGTATCGACCAAAATCAGCCTGCGCAATGTGCAGGCTAATCCGGGCCGACACATTCCGTGACAGAGGGATAGAGGTAAAGAGTAATGATTCCTGAAACAGAGAATCCACGGGAGGTGAAAATTGTATGTCCGAGTTAGCCTGCGCGGCATGCTTAGGCTGATCCGGGTCGATACTTTACACAGAGTCCACACTGTTGGTTTTCTCGCGGGACGTCTCATTTGTAGCTGTCCCTCTCATGTGGAAATGTCGTTACTATGGCGACAATATTATGGGCGTTACATGTATTTGTGATATATAGAAATACATATCTCGTGAAAAGCAAAGGGTTGTATGTTCACTCTCGGAAATATCAGCCTTTGCTTTCCACTCGATGAAACAAATTTCGATAATACACTGCAACACACAATTACTCTTTAATCTGGAATTTCGGAAAAATAGAAAAGTTGAATAATTCGGCATTTAATCGCTTATTAAAAAGAAGAACAACACGTTTCCTTTTGTTTCAAATAACCATGTTCGAAGAAACTCAAGTCCTCATATGAAATTATGAAAGTGTGTTTTAGCACAACCCTTTCCAAAATACATATGCTTTCTGACGCTTCTGCATCAGACAACTTTTGAAGGCTCATGATGAGCAATTGCTCTGTTTGTGACAATGTGTTCAACTCTTTTTAACAACTGTTTTCACTTTTTTTGACATTTTTGCACACAAATTTGTAAAGTCGTCTGCTGCTGGTTTGATATATTTAGAAAAAGGTTAGGATGGTATTCCCCTTCATCGTCGACAAGTGACAGGGGGTGCGTTGTGTACGAATATCTGGAATCGTAACCATTCATACAATGCCGTTATACACTCATTTTAAAACGACACCAACAAGGTACCATATATTTTAGTGTGAAAAATATATCTAGTAAATTCGGGAACCAGATTCAAAAAATGTCTTTCCCTAAGAACACCCGTAAAGTAGTTACACATATCAGTCAAAATAGTTGAATTTCAAAGTCATCAGCTGTAAAATTGGCCTTTGTTATAAAGGGTTAGGCAGACTGTACTACTGAAAACTGTCATATCATGTAAACGATTTTGCCTTCACAGATTTTGGCGATTACATAAAACAGAACATTACAGAACATAATTGTATTAAGTTCTATTAACGTATACATATAAATGTATCTTGTTACATACAAAACATTTTTACATAATTATTTAACATAATTACATAACCAATATCACTGAAGGACTTCCTAGAGTGTCACACTGTTTATTAGTGCCATGAATAAATGATCAGTAAATACATGAGCAAGTGACATTCTTGATTTGTAGAGAGCAATCTTGCTGTCGGCATTTGCAATGCGATTGAAAATTACCTAAAACGTTCCATGTACACTACTGTCAGCATATTGATAGATAATGATTATGCCGACATCTCAATCAATCACAGGTACATGTCCTGTATCTTCAAACTGTGTCATCATATTTTTATTTGCTTATATAAATCATGTCTACTTTTCATGAGTTCAATTGAAGATCTCTGTAAAAATGTTTACGTTTTCTTAAATAAATGTTTGAACTGAATGCATTTATGCCTTTATGACTTAATTTGCTCGAATTATTACTAACATATTAATCGATCGTTCTTGTAAATCATTTCTTACACTAATCCCGTCTGTTGACAGCGTAACAATACATTTTTTATTTTCAATTATGTAATTCCTAAATTCAACAGCACATTTCTTTGGGGTTCTTTTTATTGCGTAAGTAATGTCCAATAATTCATTTTCCGGTTGATATCCCAACAAGTTACCGCATTTTGTATTTTAGTGATGGACCATTTGGCGGTACGATATAGTAAGGTTATGAATAAGCTGGTAACAGTCCATTCATTTTTAAACACATATTCCACAGATGCATGTTCTTTCATTGACATTATATACACCGTACGACTATCAAGCCACATCTCTGAACCCGAAAAACAAATCAGCAATAGAGAACTGTAGAAAGATATATTTGAAGTTATTCATTGCCGATATTGTAATGAGACTTTAACAATAGGGACAGATTCCAGTCTATATTTCAATGAGTGTCTTCGTAATTCGTTTTTTATAGCAATTGGCTCTGACAAGCCCCTTGCTAAAAACGTAACTGTTGTATGTGTAGATGTGGTGTGTTCCCACGTGTGAACCTTAGGGGTTGGGAAAGTGGGATCAAACCGTAGATGTATATCGGGCATGCTTTTATATAAATATTATGATGTTGAAGATGCCTTCAACTCTTTCACTGCCGAATATCACAAAGTCGACACTTCCATGTTGACAATTGGACTACTCAATTTTTCGTCCTACAGGAAATTTGGTAAAGTTTAATATCTTAGTGACAAACAATGCATATTTCAGGAGAGACAGCTCTTTGTCTCACATAAGTCTGCATTGTTTGCAAAAGCCATTCATTTGATAGCGAAAGAGTAAATCAACACTATACTTACATAAACATAGACAAAGGAATTTCCACGTTCGAACATGGAAACATTTATACGTCAAATATTGGTCAGCAGCTTTTTTCTTCTTCAAATAATAGAGAGAACAAGACACATGATCAATGTAAACGAATGCAGTGAGAGCGAACGAGATATAGCACACGTATTGGGAATCGGCTACTGATGCTCTTTCTTTAACCTATCTTTTTATTTCTACTCATTGTACGTGACGGTGCCTTACTCAGTGGTCAGTGATTTGTTTTATTTGTTATTTGACACATATAGCAAAACTATATGATATTTGATATGTCAATCACACGAACGTTTATCTAAAGTATTGGTACTATCATTATAATAATTATGAACATACACAATATAATTATTTTTATTTCCATTTAAAATTATATATATATATGTATTTTTTTTTTTTTTCACTTAAAATTATGTTTATTTTTCACTTTTCCAATTCGTTCTTTATCACAGTTAACATCTTTAATTAATGCTACCGGAAACTTGTTACAAGGATATTAATTCACAAACAGTTTTTTATGTTCATGATAATAAGTATTGCGAAAACGAACCATAAGGCAATTGCGACTGTTTTAGATTCAGATAAGCCATCGCATATATGTAGTCTGATCTTATTGTGCATCTTTCACAAACAAGTCATGGAAGGTTTCAACAAACGTCTGTAAAGCTGTGTCCAGTTGGAATATTCAGCATGGACTATTTCCACACGTGTAATTCTCGCGCCAAGGTTAGTTTACCTGGAGATTCGCTCAGATATTCCAAGTATTAATAATAGAGGATGCACTGTTCGGGAATAATAAGGTTGTTATCATAACAGTGTAATGTGGATATAAGTCGTTATCGTTCTGTTAAGATGTTTTTTAAAAACAACGCTAACATCGTTTACTCGATGAACTCATTCATGCTAATATTCATCGGTTATGTATCGTCTTTGTTCAACCCCTTTCCCAAGTATCTATAGATGCTTTCTGACCCTTCTGCAGAAGACGAATGGGGACATATTATGTGTCGTCTGCTGCAGATATGTTGTATGTGGGTAAGGGTTAATAGGGTATGCACGTTATCAATTAATGGTTTGGTAAAACTTCATAATCATATGATCAGCAACCGTGTGATTTATTATTTGTTTAAAAGAGCATATATAATAGTACTTGTAACTTCCCCGGAGAAACGGCGTTTTATAACTGAACATTGTTGAAAGCGGCGTTGATAGCGGCGTAAAACACCAAACAATCAATCACTCAATTAAAAGAGCATGTTTTTAAAATTGTGATTATAATATGAATATTAAACTTCAATTATTATTGTGCTGTGATTCCTGGTATATAACCTAAAAGTTAAATATTTCTCTTCAGACCAAGTCATAGTTTCATATCGAACTCATTTTCTTTTTAAACAAACAAATACGGTTATATTGACTGTGTATATTGACTGTGTATATTGACTGTGTATATTGACTGTGTAATTCTTATAAAGTTTAACAAAACGTTGTTCTGAAGACATCAATTATCAAAAGTGTTCAATTAAACATTTGAGAAGAAATAAGAGCTTTTAAGCTAAACCAGTGTTGTGATTTCGTTATCAAGTTCCGTCAACTGCATTACCGCGCAATCACATAAAACGTGATCATTAAAACACAGAAACAACATGACATTAAACGGAAGTGCCAACAGTTCTCGGAACGAAAGTGTCACCTACTTCGGGGTGGACGACGCGCCCATCGACTATTACACCCTGTATTACGATGGAGACATCGAAAACCTTAACACCATCTGGTCACGGGAACCCCATTTTGTGCCCCTTATCACTCTATACACTTGCTGTTTTGTTTGTGGTGTAATCGGAAATGGGATCGTATTGTTTGCCATAATTGGCAGTAAAAAGACACGAAATGTGACGTTTTCCTTCATGTTAAGTCTTGCAGTAGCGGATCTGCTGTTTCTGTTGGTGTGCATACCGATAGATACACTTGGCATGGTCTTGGGTAATTGGCCAGGGGGCGTGGTGTTCTGTAAACTATCCGGGTTTGCCGAGATGCTGTCAGCGGTATCATCAATTCTCAATCTCTCAACGATCAGTGTCGAAAGGTACGTTTCTGCGTTTTTAAATCTGTTTTTATATTATCACTATCATCTTGTACAACGATTTGTGTGTGTTTGGGTGTTGTTTAATTGCGTTTGAGCCGTGTCGAACAATCCGCCATGGCCGAGTGGTTAGCTTCGATCCCCAGTCATTGCGGTCATGGTGGAGTGCCCTTGAACAAGGCACATTTCCTAGCCTATTACTGTTGTTTTTAGCTCGACCACAGGGACTTTGCTCCTCTAAAAATAGATATGACCTATTCTATGCATAGATATTAACAAGGGTGGGCACAGTTTTCTGGGTCGCCTCGCTTCAACTCATTTTATTCAAAGTATTCGAACAAATATATGAGTTTGAAGTAGGGAATCGATCAATAATGCTTTTCTCTATCGAACTATACCAAAATAACGTGTTTTTTCTCCCTACGTATGTAAATTCCTATGAAATATTCGCGATTTCGAATCCACCATTAACACCATCAACAGACAAGAGTATACATAACTCTGTCAAGGTTTTTGTAAGATTCATGGCCCTTTTTCGACTTAGAAATTTGGTTAAGTTTTTCAAATCACCCCACTATTTTTCAAAACCATTAGAGATATTGCTTTGAAACTTACAATACTTTCTCACCATCATTACCTCTATCAACTGACAAGAGTACATAAATCTGTAAAAAAAATCAGAATTAAGGCCCTTTTAAGACTAATAAAATACTTTGAATTTGTGTTAAGTTTATTTATTGACTTAACCCTTTATGATATTGCTGTGAAACTTAGAATACCATCGTGAATCCTATCTGTAGACAAGAGAAGATAACACAAGGTTTTTTTGTTTTGTCTATTGCTACCAAATATTTGTTTTATTGCCGAGCACTTTGAAGTCGAGCCCGCTGTCTTACGGACATCTCTTGTATTTTACCCAGGGAGCACGAATAAGTAAATGTTCACCGCCGTGATATAACTAATATGATATTGAAAACGGTGTTGAACCTACATACAGATGCATATATAACGCGTTGTATTACCAGAGTCCTGCATGTCCGCTCTCCATGCTAGGCGCTCGGGGATGTTGGGTTTGCATTAAGACTGACCCGCTGGAGTCAGGTTAAATGGACCAGCAGTACTTGTCAATTACTGTACGCCGTGATATAACTGAACAATTGTTAAACGCGGCGTAAAACACCATACATACAAACAAACATGCAACATAACTCATTCGCACTCGGATCACGTACCGATAAACCATTTCTCAAATGAATACGCATGTTAATGTATATTTATGCATTGTGTTTAAAGGGGAAATTGCTTATGATAAGCAATTTCTTCTTTTGACACGAACTTTCAACTCATTTCAATAATCATAATTTTATTTCCAAAGATATTTAATAAACATTTGCCTAAATGATTTAAAGCTGTTTTATTCAGATTTAGCGTAATTTGGAAAGGGAACCATTTTCAAACCGCCATTCATTGTTTCTCACTAAGAAAAAGAAACCTTTTTGCCAATAGTAATAACTGCCAACTGCTAAACGTCATTTTGACGAAAAAGTAAAATCCCACACAATTGGTTTATTGCCTTAACAAAATAATGATGAAAAGGGAACTGGTATCGTCTGATGCTGTTCGAACTATTTATTGAACCCAATCTCACTAAAATCAGACCAAAATACTTGTTCGAATATTGGATCTGACTACCCCGCATATAGGGCCGTCTCGCCTTGGCCTTATACACATTAATACTCATGAGCACATGCTCGATTTGTATGTCCAATGTTATCGCACGATACAACAAACGCCCGTGCTATACAATCGGAACACTAGACAATCACCGGTTCTCTATATCATGTATTCATATAGGTTATCTCACCTGTTTATTACCAACATATTTGTTCAGCGACTGTTTGACAGGCTTACGCAACGGTCAAGATGAGACGACCTGTATCGGGTAGTCATCAGATCTAAAGTTAAGATCAGGTTTTAATAAGATTGTATTGTACCAAGACAATATTTGTTAGATTTAAAATAGTAAATATATTAGAACAAATGCTTATATCCAAACATCTCATGAATGCAAAAAAGTTTTGAATCTAGTGCGAACTCTTTCCCACTTTCCCAGATGTATTTACGCATCTGCAGCATACTTCTTTTGAAAGTATTTTGGGGAAAAAAATGTGAAAAGATGAGCAATTTCATCATTTGTTACAATATATTCAACTCAACTCAACTCATTAGGTAAGCATTCATTTATAGAGGATTTATGAAGATCAAGATCAGCCTGAGTATATGCATATTCTAATTAGGATCTTTCATCATTTTCATCTGGGTTCGGATTTCCCACCCATTCTAGAAATTATTCTAATTCTAATTTCACTAGTAACACAACACCAGTTTGATTGACTTTACCAAGTGGTTAACATGAAACTAAGAATGTTCTATTATTGACGTCACTTCCTGTTTATGTCATTGTGTATACATACAACCTGATGAAGGCCTAAAGGTCGGAACGTTGTTAACCCTTTCAGCGCCGAATTGTTTAAAGTAGACTCTTCCATGCTCAAAATCGGGCGTCTCCATTTCTCAGGTAATAAAAGTTTTGGACTATTTTGATGAGTAAAACGCAAACAATGCTGATTTCAGGTGAGACAGCTCGTTACGAGCTGACTCGCCTGAATCAGTATTGTTTGCAAAAACCTCAATATTGCCTTTGGCGCTGAAAGAGTTAATAAATATTTTATGTCAAAGTTTGACTTCTTTACATCTTGTCCATCTTATTCAAATTAGGAATTCGAATGTTTTTGGAATGCTTGGTAAAATACACATCAAAGGTCTTTTAAACATTCTAGAAGTCCCTTAGAATCGACTATGACGTACAATCAATCGAACACGAATGCAAATTCAATGCAATTGCCATTACTTCTAAAATCTCTAAAATGCAAATATTTGAGTGGCTTTTATTTGTTTAAACTGTCATTTTAATCTGTGTCTCTGTTTACAATTTGTTTAATGCTGTTAAAATAACTCTAAGCACTTACACCGCTTAACGCGACGTTCAGCATCATTTGAGCCGTCCCGCGAGAACACCGCGAGAACACCGCGAGAACACCAACATCATGAACTCTGCGTAATGTATCAATTCAGATCAGGCTAATCTGGGCCGAAACATTCCGTCTCAGGTGGATAGTTTTGATTGATTGGGGTTTAACGCCGTTTTTAACAATTTCTCAGTTATATCACGGCGGCCAGTTCACCTACTCATGCATTTCCTGGTTTTCTCACACCAGTACTCCACACAACAATCTTCCCAAGCAACTGGCTGCTTTTCCACATAGACAGAGCCCATTGGTGGAAGACATAGAGTAATGATTCTTGTATTAAAATATCCACAAGATGCGAAAAGTGTGTGTCTGGGTTAGCCTGCGCGGTATGCTTAGGCTGATCCGGGTGATCCGGGTCGATACTTTACGCAGAGTCCACAATGTTGGTTTTCTCGTGGGTATTTTCGAACAAAATAGGTCAAGATCAGCCTGCTCTTTCGTACGGTGTTATCTCATTCCAAATTACTCGCTACTCAAATGACCACATAGCCGAATGACGCTTGCCACAAGGACTTTTATCAATCATCGGAAAGAATGAATGGCGATGCCGAGGTTCTTATTAACCCTTTCCCACATACAACAAATCTGCAGCTGACGACTTTGAAAACATAGTGTCAAAAACCTGACAAATCTCCATAAAAGATAGCTTTATTGTTAAATAAAGTTGAAAACATTGTGGCCAAAGGACAAATTGCTCATCATGAGAAATTTCGCCTTTGGCCAAAAAAAATTCAAAAGTCGTCTGTTGCTGTTTCCTTATTATTTTTAAACAAATCACACGGTTTAACTTATATACCACATCAAATCTAGCAAATTCGAAATACATCACTACATTTTCGAGCAATATAGCTCAAGATCAGCCTGCACTTTCATAAGATGTTATCTCGGTCCAAATTGCTCGCTACTCATATATCCGGGGTTCTTATTAAACAAACCGTTTACAGATAAAGTCTTTTTGGCTACAGCTGGCAGCTCTTTCATTTTCCCCGTCATAGGTGTGAGGGGGTCGGGGAGCCATCCTCCATCACATCTTACACAACTAAACTTACATAAACTAGATATTCAAAATTAAAATGTTAAAAAAACCATAAATAACAAATTTAGTAAATATTTATTCTTATAAGGGTGTACAATCTATCTACATAGATACGAACATGTTGTGGTAACAGGGCGGGTCTTTTGCGTTTTTGAAGAAAAGAAAGAGAGGGACAGATGACATAAAACAAGATTCTAAATTTGTATACCTAAGATGAAATAGTTTAATCTAAAGTATGTTTTTAGATAAACATTGCGATGGTACGGCCGCGCAATCGAAAAGTTTTATCTTTAAGAACGTGTAAATCAATCAATATGACTCTCTAGATGAATTATTTTGTTTATTCTTTTAAACAAATCACATGGTTTAACTTATATACCAGATAAAATCAAGCAACTTCGAAATAGATCAAGATCTGTCGAAGCAATCAATCAGTCAACGAATAAGGTTATAGCACCTTTCCGCGAAATTTTTGTATCACATGCTTATATAATAACCTCGGGATTTAATTTTACTTCGTGCCATATAAGCCTTCCCGCGACAAAACCAAAATTATGGAATCTGCGAGATGTATCGACCCAGATCAGCCTGCGCAGAGTAATGATTGCTAAATTAGAAAATCCGTAAGGCAAACAGTGTCTGTCCGGGTTAGCCAGCTTAGGCTGATCAGGGTCGATACTTCACGCATGTTGGTTTTCTTGTGTGACGGCTCATATGTCGTAGAACTTCGATTGAAGATTAAAACTAGAAATGACGGACAACAGTTTCCGTTGAGATGGCATCACCGATCCTTACCGGAAGTATAGATTCTGATTTATCTCTTGTGACGTACAGACCGGATATGCGAACACAGAAATCAGATTCGTTAGCAGTACAAGCGCTCTTCTCCGTTTCAATGATGTGAGCTGGCTCACGGAAAAAAAGGGCGTTGGTTTTTGTAAAAAGTGTAGATCCAGATCAGCCTGTGCTTCCAAACAGTCGGACCAATACCTACAGCATTACAACGTTATTTTCATAAGCTTACAAATACTTTTTGTAGATTTTCAGCGAAATGCAATCATGTACCTTTTCCTATGGACGTGCTTTTAACGGTAGACGATATTTGACTCTTTCGCAACAAATGGCTGTTTAAAGCCTGAGTAAATCAAAGCGCTGAAGGCACTCAATTTGTTTGGGTAAATAAAACTATTCAAACATTTGCCTTTGCATAGATATGTGATTTATAAACTATGCATTGTTTATAAATATTACAACTTCGGGTAAAAGAATAATTGACACAACCGTGTTAAAATTAAATGCCATTTTTAGTTGTCCATAAAAAATAAATCATGAGACATACATGTGAATATTATATTTAATTACCAAGTTTCAAACAAATGAATAACCATTGTGGCCCCGACTCACTCATCTAAGTATTTACCAATTTTTGTTACCAAAAAAATCACAATTGACCAAGGGTTTTCTAAAATCTTACTCAAAAGCTTCCTGCTTCACAAGCGGGCCAATCAACATGGCTTGAAGGAATCTGATAGAGTGTCTCCCAAGGAACATTTCTACAAAGAAATAGAAAAAATTGGCTAAACACTTTCGAAGGAGAAGATTTTTCAAGTTTTCACCATAGCCATATAAGGCAAAAAAGCCCCGCTCCCTGGCGGCCATGTTTTTCGACCAATCAACATGGCTTGAAGGAAATTGATAGATGGTCTCCCAAGGAACATTTCTACAAATAACATTGAAAATTGGCCAAACTCTTTCGGCGGAGAAGATTTTTCAAGTTCTCACTACAACCCGGCCCGCTGGCGGCCATGTTTTTCGACCTATTGATCTACCAATCTACATGGCTTGAAGTAATCTGATAGAGGGTCTCCCAAGGAACATTTCTACAAAAAGAATTGAAAATTGGCCAAACACTTTCGGAGGAGAAGATTTTTCAAGTTTTCAGTATAGCCATATAAGGCAAAAAAATCCGCCCGCTGGCGGCCATGTTTTTCGACCAATCAACTTGGCTTGAAAGAATCTGATAGAGGGTCACCCTAGGAACATTTCTACAAAATTATTTGAAAATCGGCCTGTCACTTTTGGAGGAGAAGATTTTTTGAGTTTACACTATAGCCATATAAGGCAAAAAAAAAGCCCCGCCCCCTGGCGGCCATGTTTTTCGACCAATCAACTTGGCTTGAAGGAATCTGATAGAGGGTCATCCAAGGAACACTTCTCTGAAATAATTTGAAAATCTGCCAACCAGTTTGGTAGAAGAAGAATTTTAAAGTTCTTTTGGTTTCGTTGCCATGGAAACCAGAATTCTGCATGAATCACAAACATTTGAAGGAATTCTGGTGAGGACAATGAGAGGATACTTTCTGTGAAGTTTCATCCCAATTGACCCACTCGTTACTGAGGAGAAGATGTTGACGGACGACAGACGCCGGACAAAAGGAGATCACAATAACTAACCTTCAGCACTTCGTGCTCAGATGTGCTAAAAAAGAAACATCTATCAAAATGAAAGAGTAATTGAAATCATGTAGAAAACATTGTAGAAAAAAGCAGAACTAATATTTATATGAACACTTTAAAAGAGGCTTTTGAATTAATTTGCATTATAAAAGAATTAAATGCTCCAGAGAAAACCAATACCTATGCCGTCCGCATTTTACTCTACATTATACACCTAAGCTGGCCGCAGTTTCCTTTAAAGGGTTTAAAGCCTGCCAAATCAATTAAGGATGTGTGACCATACACTGTTAATTACCATTATGTACGAGTGTCATTCCAAACAAATTATAAATGTAACCCCTTTTCCCAATAAACCTATCATATACATATATGTATTTGTAACTTGCCGGGATGTGTCGATACCGTCATGGTACAATGTGATAAATGCACAAATTGGTTTCACAAATCTTGTGTTAATGCACCTGTGGATATTTAGACAACAGATGCGGACTTTAATTGTAACTTTTGTTAATTATTTGGCTATTACAATGATATGATATATGGTTAAATTGGCAACATTTAAGTGTTTTACTTATAACAGCCTTCAAATACAAATTTGGTTTATACGACGGTAAAGAAAGGTTATAGGAATTAAGAAATTGTTTAATTAAGCAAATTATCCTTTTCCCACAATGTTTTCAATATATGTTGCTTTTTACTGTTTACACAGCAAGAAAAAAACATTTAACTCATTTGTTATAGATTAGTATTATTGTGGTATATATATATAATTACTAAAAATAAATTAGGATTAAAAGTGTTGTATATATATATATACTTATTGTTTATTTGTTATTTAATTTTTCTGCCGCTTCCAAGTACACTACAGAATAAAATGTTGCATGGATAATTTGCCTCGCATGGAAAACTGTTGAAAATTACAAAGTAGAAAATGAAGAGGCCAAACAATAACTAAAACCCATGACCCTTCAATCAATTGTAAAGGAGAGAATATAATTGAAGCAAAACCTATGGCTAGTTACTAGCAACCTATTCTATTCTTGCAATGTTTCAATTTCGTCCGCTGCAGATGCGTCAAAAGACATTTACTTGTCGGAAAATCAATCCACCAATCCTCGTTATTGATATCTATAGCTATGATATAAAGTGAAAAGTCGTTAAAACACTTTACAACAAGGTTCCATTTCAGAATGCTCTCGATTTTTGGTTTAATCTATATCACTGATAAAAGCAATCAAACACATTATATATTTACAAAGAAGACCCCGGATATGATCATATGTAACAAATTATACACATTTGCCCATCTTTAATTAAATATTTTTACAACAAATCATAGCGCCCGCATATTTGCTCTATATTCTATAGCGTCCGCATTTTCCATCTATATTGCATTAGTCCGCATTTTCCCTCTATATTGTACTTGTCCGCAGATCGCGTCCGCATTTTAGACCCTCCTCGAATACCGTTGTATTTATAAATAAAATTCGACGATCACGATTTCTCTGCAAATGTGTCACTCTCATTTTAAATGCATCTTATGACGCACATATTTGTTTTTTTAATTTATTATACTTCATTTATATGACTGACAAGACACAAAGAAAAAGTATTTTCAATTCTGTTTTTATCTACATTTCAATGCGTGATTGAAAATTCAAATGCCGTATCTTGAGCTTAAATCGGAAATAGTTCTCCTTGTAGCAGTTCACTCATTGAGATTTATAAATCTCTCCGCGTTCATTTTTTAAAATACAATGTTTCATTCTATTTCCAATTTCTTTTGTAACTTCAGAACGAAGTTATAACACTTATTTAAAATAGACATTAAATTCTTACATAGATCGTGGTCTATTTGAAAGATAAGCGCATGTAATTGGAACTACATTCAGGGCGTGTTAATCAAAACTTTTGATTTAAGAAACAGGGCTCGAAATATGCCGTCTATATATTGTTTGGCTACGCGCCAAACAAATAAAAATGAATATTTTGTAAACCCTTTCCCACATATAAAAATATTGCTGTAGACGGTTTTGAAAACATCTTGGCTAAATTGTGAAAAATCTCTACAAATGAATGTTGTATTAATAAAGAGAGTTGAAAACATTGTGGCAAAATAAGCAATTTCTCCTTTTGCCACAATGTTTTCAAGAGTCGTCAGTTAAAAGTGTATCACTAAGAGTCTAAAGGTGGGAAAGGGTTAAAGGACAAAAGTGTCTGGATGTATGATGAATTAAATTCACATTTAATGAAAACATAAGTCTATATTCACGTGCGACAAAAACAAACATGATATGAGCTCGTATTATGAGCTATATTAGCTCGTGTTATGAGCTATATTATTGTTTTCATTTTAGAAGAAGAAAACGACTTTCTAGATTTATAGAACATAAAATTCGCATAATAACAAAACACGAAAATTCGTTTTATAAATGGTCTACAAAATCAAACTTGATATATCCTCAGGTTCATAAACTATATTCAGAGGACTGGAACAAGGGAGTGTAAAAAGATATTTTTAATTATTTTTTTATTCATAATTTTCCGATTACCTTCCATAACTTATTTGACATATACATTTTGTGGATCCGATACCATGGATACACAGGTATATATTTGTTTACATCTGTAAAAATTACGCTAAGACTGATCTAATGGAACACCGCTTACTTCAAATGAGCGATATGGGAAGCACCATGTGGTTAAAAGTACGCGTAATTAGACAGTCGTTAATTAAACCTATTTCTTTATATATTGACCAGGGGCGTAGCTAGGGTAGACAGAGTGTGTACGTTTTTTAGGGGGTCCGGGGGCATGCTCTCCCGTGTGTCCCCCCCCCCCCCCCTCTCTATATCGTCTGTGGTGACTTCTGGGAGCATTTCAGTAGCAATATGACTGATCTATCTTGATGGTGAAATAAACGTATTTTCTAGGAAATTTTGAGATAGTAAAATGTGTTGCATTTATCATTTTTCGTCAAATTTATCAAGTCTGATCGGTTGTTTTATACTTACGCCTACCTCTTGTCAAGTTTTTATTGCAGATTTGAACTTTTTAAATTTGAGTTCTGGGGACAATGTGTACGCAGCTGCGTATTTTGCGTACAATCAGCTACGTGCCTGATGACACAGTCTTAGAGAGCCTCGTTAATCTAAAGCTGTTCCCGGGGCTTTCAATAAATGACACAAGGACGAAGACGAGTATCTTGATATTTTATCGACTGTGCTATCTGATCGTCCAAATTTATTTGACTTGCGCTTTTAATGAAATTTGGACACAATCCCACACATTTTGTTCTATGAAAACATAAAAACAATCGACTCTGTATTCATTAAAATGTTGCCGTTGTCTTTACAGGCCGCTCTCGTGCATTTTCGTTAGCTTCCCTCCAAGAAATATAAGTATATTTGACATACGGGCTATCTTTCGAAGGTTAAATAAACCACCAGGGTATTACACTATAACTGCCTATTCAATTAACAGATAAAATCAGTTAAGCCCATAGACAACAAAATACGCAATTTTATTTGCATATAGCTTCTTTAAGGAGACTAGTGATGCAATAAACTTTAATGTCGATCTATTTTTGAACAGTCCAGATAAGCGTGTTACGGGTAATCGTTGGTTGGAGCTAAAGTAATACAGTTAAAGTATTAAAAATATTAAAAGGCGTTCGTGCACCTGTATTAGCTTCACTCCAACCAATCTAGCAATACAATCATATTCTACATATAAGGCTAACTTTCGTTACAGTGACGTTACTTGCGAATGAATTAATGGTCAAAGGGAACCAATTCGGATCGGTGCGCCGGGAAGACAATGTTGTCGACGGAATTTCAGATGAATCCATAAGACTGAAGTTTTCTCACATTTGACAATAATGATTTTGTTTGAAAGTTGAAAGTGTTTTTCATAAACAAAACATTGTTGGCTTTTAGCTATATTGACAGCTTAAGAGCCATTTGAAGAACAACATGTATTTTCTAAAATTGAAAATTAAATTCGCAGTGGGATAAAGGTGACCGTTGATTTGACGTCATAGCTAAAAAAAAAAAAAGGAAGGTCAACTTGTGAGTTTTTTGGTGCATTTCGGGTACTTTTAAGAATGAACTTTAATTGAATATTTGTATCTGGGTTATTTGGAATGTTGGGAAAGAGCCATAGCCCTAAAAAGCTATAATGGTCGCCTATGGAAAATGAATTGCTACCATCTGACCTAAAAATTCAAACCAGTTCAAACCAGTTAAGGTGATAATCACAATGTGATGTTTAATTGCAGAAGTAATTATTTGATGCCCCTGAAATATAAAACCACTAAAGATATACAGTTGATGACAAAGCACCTGTGTCCTCTACTTTATTACTTAACCTTTCCCCTCATATAGACCCTTACTGACGCATCTGCAGCAGACGGAGATATTAGAGATATTCTTTTTTTTCACAAACTATGTTCAAAGTCGTCTGCTGCAGAATTGTAGTATGAGGAAAAGGGTTAAATGTTATCATTAACCCTTTCCCGCCTGCATTTGCATTTTGATGCATCAGTAGAAGACAGCTTTTGAGAGCATTGTGGGACATGAGAAAATGCCACGAATAAAGTGTATGGCGAGGCGTTTTTTCTAGTTTGAGAGATATATCTGTAATATTGAGGGATATTTCTCTAACAAATAAAGATGTCTCTGTACACAAGATATGCAAGATAGAGATACATATCTAAGCAAGCGATATCCCTGTATAGAGAGATATCCCTGTATAGAGAGATATCTATGTAAAATTGAGAGATATCTATGTAAAATTGAGAGATATCTATGTAAAATTGAGAAATACGCTTTATTCCAGGCAATTTCTTCCTTTCCCACAATGCTTTTAAAAGTAAATGCTCAACTATCGTATCACTCTATGAATGAAAGTATAGTAATGGATACAATTGGCAACATTATGGTATAATGGAAAACTGCTCATCACTAACAACATCTCCTTTCGTCACAATGTTTTTAAAAGTCGTCTGCTGCAGTGGCGTCAGAAAGCGTCTATATGTGGGAAATGGGTTAACACTCAATTAATCTCTGTCAGGCGCTCCTGCGTACTCAAAACATGACGATCTCCCTTGATTGAGCTTCTCTGAACCTTTTCAAACTTACACACGCATATTGACGCATTTTCGGCGAACTTCTTTGAAAAAGATGATGTTGTACTTAATGATAATTTTCTCCTTTTGCCACAATGCCTCCTATTTTATTTAATAACTATAGCTCACTTTATAGAGATTTTTCGTATTTATACCTTCATGTTTCAGAAATTATCCGCTGCAGATTGGTTGTACGTGGGAAAGAGTTAATTGTCCTCTCTTTATTCCATGTTTTAAATATACATAACAGTTGTCTCACAAATGGGGTCCAATTTTTTATTTAAGTTCCGATGAATTCTGATAAAAAAAACAAGGGTTGTTTGTGTTAAATACTTTTTTTAAATTGATATAGCAGTCGTCTCATAAATGCTTCCCACGTGTTTTTTATTTCATGAAACAAATACGATTCGTATTTCTCCGTTAAATGTCAGTTTAGGTTACCGAAGCATATGATTAGAAAAAAACAAGGGTTGTTTGTGTTAAATACTTTTTTTAAACTGATATAGCAGTCGTCTCATAAATGCTTCCCACGTGTTTTTTATTTCATGAAACAAATACGATTCGTATTTCTCCGTTAAATGTCAGTTTAGGTTACCGAAGCATATGATTAGAAAAGAAATATAAACGAGTTGGAGACGGAATGAAAAGCATTGTTTGAAAGTGGACATTTATTAAATGCTATTTTTAAGTACATGTATATCAAATTGTATTTTTACGATGTCTACCAAAAGCCGTATTTTGAGGACAAACAAAAGAAAAGTTTAATTGCTTTGAAATTCAACATTTGCCGGAAAAAGAACTTGCTTATGCGCAATAGATATTGAACAAATATAATACTTTCTTTGGTTCAAAATGCAAGCACGGCAAGGTCAGAACGAGGACATATGGGAGACATCACAGCATTTGGAGGTTTTCAAATCAATAGCATATAGCAACAAGAGAAAGTTGATGCAACGCATCAATGTCGCCGGAAATCCATACTGCAGTTATGCATAACACTTACATTATAGTAGCCGAAAAAAAAAAACAGTTATCAACTAAAGGGCATATTGGAACTTCAGGGGTTGGGTCAAGTGAAAATTTATCATAACTTGCATTTTTGTTGTCAACGAAGTTAATGTCCTTCATTGAAATAATTAAAACCTGTCATTGTTTATGATCAATCTCCATTCTAAGGTAGGTTGACCATATACACAGCCAACTAATTATTGATCATAAACAGGAAATGAGTAATCTTGCCAATCATTAGTATGTATACTCATGTTTTAAAAATTGTATAATGATGAGCGCCCTTGTGTCAATGATGCATAACAATATGCAGATCGCAAGCAAAATGCGTGCAGGGAATCTAATAACACATTTAAAATTGTGAAGGACGAAATAATTGTGTACGAAAGACCCGATTCGTTTCTTCTTCACATAATTGTCGTTGTTTACACTCTCTTTTATAGGCAGAGACTGTGTTTTAAAATGATATACTGATGAGCGCCCTAGTGTTATGGATATATAACAATATGCAGATCGCAAGCAAAATGCCTGTAGGGAATCAAATGACAAATTTAAAATTGTCAAGGACAAAATAATTTTGTACGAAAGACCCGATTCGTTTCTTCTTCGCATACTTGTCGTTTTTTACACTCTCTTTATAGGCAGAGAGTGTTCATTCAAAGTTATTTTTATATTGAAACCAGTTTTATCTCAGTTTGTCACCTATAATTAACTATTTGTAAGTGATTGTAAAGAACGGCTCTCTGCAAAGGAGATTTATCTACGAAGTCGGTATCGGTAGTCACTTGATCAACATATTTAGCTTAGAAACAGTTCCTATTTTAGATAGTCATGGTCTAACATTATTAAATGAATTCTACATGAATCAAGACATCTCTTTGAACATGAAAATAACATTCAGTAAGATAAAATTCCTGCTAAAAGGAGAATTCGACGTGATTTGTATCTCGATATTGACACATAACAGTCTGCAGCAAGTCTAGCAGGGACTCTTTTGTCTTCGTAAATAAGACAAACAAACATAAATGCGAGTCAAAATAAAGAAACCGCAAATACTTAAAACATCGGATTATTTATTTCATTTTAGATGTGTCATAACTAAGTGTTTTTAAACAATCACAATTGTAATATGTTCAAGACATTTAAAAAAAAATCTTTCTAATAATAACTCTCCTCCCATGTCATTACCGAAAAGCTATTAAAAATAGAAGTCGCGGGCTTCTGCCCGGCGACTAATTACGACTAAAGTCTCTACTTGTAACCTTCTTGTACAGTCAGTATTTGAGCGGCGCTCTGTGAAAATCACCCTCAGCGTAGTTATTACGTGTTTGAAAAATAACTTTCTGTGCAGACATACTTTAAAAAGGATCAAAATGAATAATGCTTTACAAACATTTCCTTGAAACCTTCTATGACTGATTGGCGAACTATGGATAACAATATCAGATTGTTCGGGCGCAGACTTATCTGGGTGTGCACTGTTCGCCCATGTCTCACGGTTGGTTTTCGACGAACGTATTTTATCAAGAATTGCTAATGAGGCTGGTAAAATGCTCATAATGACGTCTAGTGATCGCAGGTAAAAGAAGGTTATTTCTATACGACGTCAAAAAACCAAACTATATTTATTATTACCTCTTTCAGTTAAATAGCTACAAAATATAAACTATAAGCGATATTTCTTAAACTTAATGATAAACCCGGTTTAATAAAATACTTTGATAATCCTTTGTCCGTGGTTTCATGGTAACGAAAACAAGTGTACTACTTATAAATCTTCCCACGTGAATTGTTACCTCGTATGTTGAAGACCAATCCATAGATGGCCAGTCTTTTCCTTATACGGCTGAGCTGTTCTTGAAATGCCACTCGCAGTCTCATTCTTTTCCATTTACGGCTGAGCTGTTCTTGAAATGCCACTCGCAGTCTCATTCTTTTCAATTTACGGCTGAGCTGTTCTTGAAATGCCACTCGCAGTCTCATTCTTTTCCATTTACGGCTGAGCTGTTCTTGAAATGCCACTCGCAGTCTCATTCTTTTCCATTTACGGCTGAGCTGTTCTTGAAATGCCACTCGCAGTCTCATTCTTTTCCATTTACGGCTGAGCTGTTCTTGAAATGCCACTCGCAGTCTCATTCTTTTCCATGTACGGCTGACCTGTTCTTGAAATGCCATTCGCAGACCCATAGTCTAACACCTTGGCGAGCAGGGAAGACCAGACTGTGCTGAGATGCAGGTTTATCTAGATATTCGCAAAGCTGCTAAGTTTTGTTTTATAATCACCACCCCGTGACGCTTTTAATACATTTGGTTAAGCTCGCGACGCATCGAATGTGTTATTATAGTTGACACTAGCGTCACACGGTGTCCATGTAACCCTTGCGCTGCCATTGGTTAAGCTAGCGACGCATCGAATGTGTTATTATAGTTGACACTAGCGTCACACGGTGTCCATGTAACCCTTGCGCTGCCATTGGTTAAGCTAGCGACGCATCGAATGTGTTATTATAGTTGACACTAGCGTCACACGGTGTCCATGTAACCCTTGCGCTGCCATTGGTTAAGCTAGCGACGCATCGAATGTGTTATTATAGTTGACACTAGCGTCACACGGTGTCCATGTAACCCTTGCGCTGCCATTGGTTAAGCTAGCGACGCATCGAATGTGTTATTATAGTTGACACTAGCGTCACACGGTGTCCATGTAACCCTTGCGCTGCCATTGGTTAAGCTAGCGACGCATCGAATGTGTTATTATAGTTGACACTAGCGTCACATGGTGTCCATGTAACCCTTGCGCTGCCATTGGTTAAGCTAGCGACGCATCGAATGTGTTATTATAGTTGACACTAGCGTCACACGGTGTCCATGTAACCCTTGCGCTGCCATTGGTTAAGCTAGCGACGCATCGAATGTGTTATTATAGTTGACACTAGCGTCACACGGTGTCCATGTAACCCTTGCGCTGCCATTGGTTAAGCTAGCGACGCATCGAATGTGTTATTATAGTTGACACTAGCGTCACACGGTGTCCATGTAACCCTTGCGCTGCCATTGGTTAAGCTAGCGACGCATCGAATGTGTTATTATAGTTGACACTAGCGTCACACGGTGTCCATGTAACCCTTGCGCTGCCATTGGTTAAGCTAGCGACGTATCGAATGTGTTATTATAGTTGACACTAGCGTCACGCGGTGTCCATGTAACCCTTGCGCTGCCATTGGTTAAGCTAGCGACGCATCGAATGTGTTATTATAGTTGACACTAGCGTCACACGGTGTCCATGTAACCCTTGCGCTGCCATTGGTTAAGCTAGCGACGCATCGAATGTGTTATTATAGTTGACACTAGCGTCACACGGTGTCCATGTAACCCTTGCGCTGCCATTGGTTAAGCTAGCGACGTATCGAATGTGTTATTATAGTTGACACTAGCGTCACACGGTGTCCATGTAACCCTTGCGCTGCCATTGGTTAAGCTAGCGACGCATCGAATGTGTTATTATAGTTGACACTAGCGTCACACGGTGTCCATGTAACCCTTGCGCTGCCATTGGTTAAGCTAGCGACGCATCGAATGTGTTATTATAGTTGACACTAGCGTCACACGGTGTCCATGTAACCCTTGCGCTGCCATTGGTTAAGCTAGCGACGCATCGAATGTGTTATTATAGTTGACACTAGCGTCACACGGTGTCCATGTAACCCTTGCGCTGCCATTGGTTAAGCTAGCGACGTATCGAATGTGTTATTATAGTTGACACTAGCGTCACACGGTGTCCATGTAACCCTTGCGCTGCCATTGGTTAAGCTAGCGACGTATCGAATGTGTTATTATAGTTGACACTAGCGTCACACGGTGTCCATGTAACCCTTGCGCTGCCATTGGTTAAGCTAGCGACGTATCGAATGTGTTATTATAGTTGACACTAGCGTCACACGGTGTCCATGTAACCCTTGCGCTGCCATTGGTTAAGCTAGCGACGCATCGAATGTGTTATTATAGTTGACACTAGCGTCACACGGTGTCCATGTAACCCTTGCGCTGCCATTGGTTAAGCTAGCGACGCATCGAATGTGTTATTATAGTTGACACTAGCGTCACACGGTGTCCATGTAACCCTTGCGCTGCCATTGGTTAAGCTAGCGACGTATCGAATGTGTTATTATAGTTGACACTAGCGTCACACGGTGTCCATGTAACCCTTGCGCTGCCATTGGTTAAGCTAGCGACGCATCGAATGTGTTATTATAGTTGACACTAGCGTCACACGGTGTCCATGTAACCCTTGCGCTGCCATTGGTTAAGCTAGCGACGCATTGAATGTGTTATTATAGTTGACACTAGCGTCACACGGTGTCCATGTAACCCTTGCGCTGCCATTGGTTAAGCTAGCGACGCATCGAATGTGTTATTATAGTTGACACTAGCGTCACACGGTGTCCATGTAACCCTTGCGCTGCCATTGGTTAAGCTAGCGACGCATCGAATGTGTTATTATAGTTGACACTAGCGCCACACGGTGTCCATGTAACCCTTGCGCTGCCATTGGTTAAGCTAGCGACGCATCGAATGTGTTATTATAGTTGACACTAGCGTCACACGGTGTCCATGTAACCCTTGCGCTGCCATTGGTTAAGCTAGCGACGTATCGAATGTGTTATTATAGTTGACACTAGCGTCACACGGTGTCCATGTAACCCTTGCGCTGCCATTGGTTAAGCTAGCGACGCATCGAATGTGTTATTATAGTTGACACTAGCGTCACACGGTGTCCATGTAACCCTTGCGCTGCCATTGGTTAAGCTAGCGACGCATCGAATGTGTTATTATAGTTGACACTAGCGTCACACGGTGTCCATGTAACCCTTGCGCTGCCAAAGGGAAATAAAGGCTTTTGCAAACAATGCAGATTAATGTGAGACAGCTCGTAACGAGCTGTCTCTCTGCATTGTTTGCCACCTAGACCTTTGCGTCAGCCAATTGAATTGTCGCTTATCAAGCCGTTCGATATGAAACAGTTTACAGGGCGGTTGTACATGAAAATAAACGATATAATAATAATAATAATAGTAATAATAATAACTCATTTGACATAGTACATGTTTGCAAGTCAATCTTCCTTGGAATGGCTTTCTGATAATAACTCTCTCATAAAAGATGAAGGGGTGCTAAAATCACAATCATGGTTTACTCTTGTAGCCCTTTTCTGAAGTTTCACTGGTTTGACTTTAAAACTACTTGTGCAATTTCCCTCAGATAACACAACAAAAGTCAAACTGTGATTGCCGAGTTCTCAAATTGTAAGGCAAGGGCCTTTGTTGTATCTTGCGATTTTATTGGACATAAGAACCGAGCACGTGCTTATAAGTATTTAAGGTCAATTCGCGTAGATCAGATCCAATAAAGCGAAGTATTTTGGTATGATTTAAATGAGACTGAGTATTCAGATGTATTGATATCCTTAATCGTTAGACTCGACGTATTGTTGTTGAATAGACACGTGCAGAGTAACAGTCGATGGCGTTTATTTGCCGAGCCAGGGTAGCTCAGTCGGTAGCGTCGCAGGTTTTCAATAAAGGGACCGTAAAACAGGATCTTAAAACTTATATAGATCTCTGCTGACCACTCAGCGGCAGACGAATAGTTGGGAAATGAAAACTCGCTCTAAAGATGTCACACACGTTCCATTTTGACAAATTGGATATAGAGTAAAGATGACTATATTATGTCCTATATAGATCTGAATCCAAAGAGTATTACACGTTTTCTGTTCTTGTTGACGTTCTGTCACATTCTTGTAAAATAAGATAAACAATACATCACATCACTAGCGCATCGAGGTGTCGTTGTTCGCAGGTATGCGCATACACCATGAAACATTCAGGTTTGAAACATTGCTTGCATTCAATCCACCGTTCAGATTTCCAGCACCCGACAATAAGAAATAGCCCAGCAATAGGTACAAGCAAATTCATCTAGTTGATATAGGCGTGTTGAAACTGAAAGCGAATGAAATAAAATTAATTAATAAACTTCTCTGACTGCTCAGTTTAAAGAAGCAGTATTGTTATTGGTTGATTAACGCCGTTTTCAACAAATCTTCAGTCATATCACGGTACCAAGTTCACCTACTCATGTTTATTCCGGCTTGACAACAACAACACTCCACACAACATACTTTCCAAGCAACTGGCTGCACGTTCGCATAGACTGTTATATCATTGGCGGAATACGAATGGCGCTTGTCAAAGCCACTTTAGTCAAACGACGAAAGAATGTTGGCCGAGCTGGAGTTCGAACTCACCATGATGTCACCTTGATTGACAGCCCGCGTCTCTACTGACTGAGATACGGGGTTCGTCAAAGAAACGGTATACGAGAGGGGCTATTCCAAATAAATTCTGAGAGGGAACTACTTTAGGGTACAATAATCACGTACTGATTCCTGGAGTGACACAATACAAACATGAGCAAGTTCTCTGAAGTCACAATTTTCAAAATGTTATCAAAGTTGTACTTTTATCTTGTAAACAGTTCAGTTCAATGACCTCGGTACTTTTAGCTACAGTACATCGTTCAACTGTGATCTAAATATTTGCCCACTTAACGTCATTAACCTCTTTAGATTCTATGAAATTAGGACATTTAAATATCGCCTCCGGTTTAGAAATTGAACGAAGACGGCATAATAATTCAGTCTGAATGCCCCTTTTTCGACTAAGAAATAATCAGTCGAACGTTGGCGTTCGATTGTGGCGCTCTTGTTTAACCTTTCCTGCATACAACCTCATTTTAACCCTTTCCCTCATACGGCAGTTCTGCAGCAGACGACTTTGAACGTATTTTGTCAAAACATAGAAAATCTCCATAATTGAATGGATAACCTATGACAAAAAGTGGAAAACATTGTGGCAAAAGGAGAAATTGCACGTTTTGTGCAATTTCTTCTTTTGTCACTAAGTTTTCAAAAAGCCGTCTGCTGCAGAGGCGTCAGAAAGCGTCTTTATGAGGGAAAGGGTTAATACATATGCAACAGACGACTTCTGAAAACATAATAGAAAAAGGAGAAAATGTTCTCCTTTTGCCTCAACCGCTTTAAATAATTATACTTTAATTGTAGAGATGTTCTCATTTTACCCTAGAATCAGGAATCCGCTGTGGTCGAGTGGTTAGCGTCGGGGATTTCGAAACCGGATGTCCCGGGTTCGATCCCCAGTCGCGGCAATTCGGTCATGGTGGAGTGCCCTTGGGCAAGGCACATTTTCTAGCCTAGTACTGGTTTGTTCACCCAGGGAACATGAATAATAAAATTTAAATGCGCGCTAAATGACATTAGCTGTCGATGCGCCATAAAACAATATACATTCATTCATTCATTTTACCCTAGAATCGATGTTGTTGTAAAGACGTCACCTACATATCTGTCGTATGTGGGAAGTAGTAAAGTGGTGAAACCCTCTTTCATATGAAGTCTCTATGTACTTGATATAATTGTTTCGTTGACACAATTTGTACAAGTACCGTCGCTAATTTATTGTTTTTTTCTCTAGAGATAATAAGGAATTGGCCATTTCCGAAGAAAATAACCCTTGGTGTACTTGTGGCAATCGAAAACAAATATATATTTGGATCAATACGCACCGATATAAATGTACATCGTTCGTCAGTGATTTCTGGAATGTTTTGCGATTAATTAACAATATCGGATTGCGCTGATTCGCAGGGTTATCTTGGTCTTCATTGTTGGCAAATGGCATATGCGTTGGTTTTTCATGGATACCGGCTTATATATCATTTAACGATTTCTATTAAACCCTCATTTTCCTTCTTTTAAACGTCACTAAAAATCATATTCATTTTCAAAAGACGCTTTCATCAGATAAAGCAGTGCACTGTGTAACCTACCTTCAAGACTTGGCAAAGAAACGTTTAAGTTACATAATTGTAAATACTGTTCAGGTACATGTGAGTCGTCCCGCGAGAAAACCAACAGTATGGACTCTGCGTAATTTATCGATCCAGATCAGCCTGCGCAGTCCGCCCAGGCTAATCCGGGCCGACCCATTCGTCTCAAGTGGATAGAGGTATAGATTAATGATTCCTTAAACAGAAAATCCACAGAAGGCGAAAAGTTTCTATCCGTGTTTGCCTGCGCGGCGTGCTTAGGCTGATCCGGGTCGATACTTTATGCAGGGTCCACAAAGTTGGTTTTCTCGCGGGTTGGCTCATGAATTGATCTGTTTTCATTTTGTCCGTCATTTATTTATTAAATGGTCTTTTTAATGTTGATGATTTATTTTAAATCAAAAGAGCGAACCCTGGACAGTGTCTACCATAATAGATATTGCAGTAGAGCACTATACTGACTATTCCAGATACTATTGTCTTTAACAAACGTTTTGAATATGTGTTGCGGATAACACTTTGTTTCACGGATTCTTTTCACACTTCCGGTGATGTAGAAGTTTAAGGTCGTGGTTTCACAGAGTTGGTATATGTATGACTCCACGATAACATGACACAATTTCTACCTTCTTATCTAATTACGCAATAGTTATGTGTATATATGCTAGTTACTTGTGTATGGGCCGTTGACCTGATAATACAATAACATTTGAATTTTGTTCTCATAAAATATCAAATCATTCGTCACAAGTAGATTCTAAACGTATTCAATATGAGCTACTATCACTGCCTCTATATCATCTTCGTGCTTATCAGTGTATATTGCTTATTCCGGCATTGATTGATTCTGGTTTAATGCCGTTTTTTGGTAGACTTGCGCATGCGCAGAGGCTGCCATAGTCATAGTGAGTTTGAAGTCACGTGATGTATATGCCCTTCACCACCAACAATTAAGTGCAATTTTTGGTTTGACTAATTTACGAATGCTCACAAAAGCAAACATAGAGTAACGAAAAAAAATCCGATTATTCAAGCTTATAATAGAAAATAACAAGTCTTGTAAGTGTAAATATCATATTTAAAGTGTACACAATTATTTAGATATCACTACGCCAATATAGCACTGCACCGCGCAATTACCCTTTGTAAATTGTAACTCTTTTTTCCCTCTCGGCAGATATGTAAACATCCACTCGCCCGCTAGCATAAGCGAGTGGAATGAAGGATCGGCTAGTACGAAATTCTAGGCGCTAGTCCGTACATATTCGTTCATTTCCTTATTCATAAAGATAGTATGCATTGCTAAGCCTTTTCTTTCTCTTTCTCTCAGTCCATCTATTCCTTCGACAACGATTAACGATTAGTTTTGCATTTTGGATAGGTGCTTTCGACAAGGTCCGCGTCTAAAGAAACAAATTTCATCAAATGATTTGAGCGCTTTAAATCACTTGTTTATAAAGCGTTTAGAATACTTTGATTATAATAGGCAAAACGAATAACGAATAAATCTTGCAAGAAATCGATCATTTCTTTCGGCCAAAATCAGGTAAATGACCCGCGGATATTGGTTGTTACAACATAACTGATTCATCCTTTTATTCTAAATTTGTATTACACAGTTCAAAATTAGATTTTGACAGTTTGTTCGTTATGATTTTGACGCGATTCAAGATTTTGACGCGATTATTTCGTTCATAGAGTTGACTACTAACAGATGACTAAGTTGATGATGGAAAGAACATTAACAAGTTAAGTTAAGCTAAAACATGCACAGGCAGGCGAGTGTTTCATTAGGATAAGTGCAACACTCAATTCCCAATCCTGCTTGCCCTTTAACAAATCACAACCCACCCCACAACATAAAAACTCTGCAGCAGACGAATTAAAAAAAATCTGAGCAAAGATACAGAAAATCACATTTATTGGAAGTGTAATCATTGAATATAGTTGAAAACATTGTTGCAAAAGGAGAAAGCTTGTTATGAGCAATTTCTTCTTCTGCATCAATGTTTTCAAAAGTCGTCGGCTACAATTACGTATGCAAGTGGGAAAGGTTTAAATAAGAAACACTTTTTCAAATGATAGTCAGTTGGCTATTCTAGTATATAATGTCCGTCTTAAATAATAATGACAAAACTTTCAAAAAACAAGAAAAAGATTTTTTACAATTTAATTGAAAACATATTTAATCAAAGTTGGGAAAGTTGATCCTTTCCGTGCTTTTTTTATGAGAGTTCAAATCACAAGCAAAACTTATGGGACAGAGTTGACAAATAACACATTGACACAATTTCAGATTTAGGCTTTGTTTCTGTCAAACTGCTGAAGAAGACAACACTGAGACACACATTTTGATTAAAAGTTTATTTAAAAAAAGGAATAATTTTATTTATGATAAACAACATTACAATGATGGTGTAGAAAATACATGTCAACAATACATTTTTCAATTTGTACATTCATTGCACAGACCAAATCTTAGCAAGTTTGAAATTATGGACCTCTCAGCACATTTTTTTCTCAATTCATTACTTCTTGGCAGGATTTTACTGCTAAAATTGATGATTTGTTTTTATTTTTGGCCGGATTGCTCTAGCAATTTCGGTCTATAGATTGGCGATGTCTGTCTCTCCGTCTGTCTGTTCGTCAACATTTTGGTTAAAGTTTCAGGTTGAGGCAAAATCTCAGCACTGGAAAGGGTTACACACTTGAAACTTTGCCTGAAGGTAACCAGTAACAAGTTCTATTGATTTATATGGTTACTTTCATATATGCACTTCTGTATCTCTTCTTAAACGATCGCAATTCTACCTTTAGTACTTTCAGTACTTTGATTTAACAATTGTCCTCGTTACTCGTTTGTTTTCTGACTTTGCCACACCAGTACTCCAAACTACATTCTTTCCGAGAAACTGGCTCATTTTCCACATGGACTGTTATCACGAATGCCGCTTGTTGCAGTGACTTTTATCAAACGTCGGAAATAATGTTGGCCGAAGTGGGGTTCAAACTCACAACCCCTGGATTGACAGCCAGCGTCACTACCGGGACTCGGCTATATGTTGCTGACACTTGCTCACCGTCATCCCTTCGAGTCTTTCGCTTCTCCTTCCACCAGCTGATCCCAAGGCAATCATACTTGTTTTACTTCACTTGTGTGTGTTCTACGTTAATGGTTCTAACGGCTCTCCATTATTGGTCTAACTATTATCTTCTTGTCAATCCCTGACGGACGAGTTTCCGTGGGCAATGACCGAGTGTGTTCATAAATTACCGGACGATCACTTATCTATAAACTCTCTATGGAGAAATGCCGTTGTAATCTCGTTTGTCAAAATTTCGTCAAGATAGTAATATTGTCTCAAACGGCTTTAGTGTTAAAGGTTCACGGGATACCAGTTTCAATCCTCAATGGTTACACTTTCAAAGCGTTTTTTTTCTCCAGGTAGAACATCCTATATCAATGAAAGGAGTATCATCTTACCTTTAAAATAATCCAAAGAAAATGGGGGTGATGTATTATGCAAGAAAGAATTCACCTCGTGAAGATGGTTACCGTTATTTTGGACGACAAACTGTTTTTTTCCATAATTTACTCTTCTTTCACATTCAAACAAGGTAAACGTATTAAAAACGAGCATAAAAATCATTTACAGTCGTCCTATACACATTTACAATGAGTTAAAGCTCGATGGCATATATTCAATGCATTCTGATTACGGTATACACTCATTTCTATGCAAACAACGATTTTTTTCTAGGGACTATTTATTAGCATGACGGCGGATGCATTTGGCGTTATTTGACATTTAAGACACCAAGGCTCTAGACGCGGCTCAAATGTTTTTTATTTGATTTAACATGATTTTAACCATAGAAGGACGATATTCCCGTGTCGTAGCAGAGTTGTGCAACTATCAAATAGGTCTATAAAAGCTATTAACCCTTTCCCACCTGCAAGCATTTTGACGCAATAGCAGCAGACGACTTTTGAAAACAATGTGGTCAAAGGTGAAATTGCTCATGATGAGCAATTTCACCTTTGGTCACAATGTTTTCAACTTTATTTAACAAGTAAGCTATAATTTATAGAGATTCTTCAGGATTTTGTCACTATGTTTTCAAAGTCGTCTGCTGCAGAATCGTTGTATGTAGGAAAGAGTTAAACTTATGCTAAATCAGGGTAATTGGTGTCTAAAATTACATAATTATCTTTAAACTGTCGTTGGAGAGTAACTTGGTGTTACGTCTCTTGTCACATTTCCATAAAGATAATAGTCTCTAAAACGGCTTCTAAAGAAAGGATAACGGAACAGTTTTATTTTATTTTAAAATAACGTCACTTGTCAGATAACCACGAAGATAATTATTAAACGGCTTTAGTGAGAAAAGTTCACGGTATAGTTTAAGTCGTTCCTACAACCAGACGCATTCTGGTGCCTCTGCAGCAGACGACATTTGAAAATATTTTGGTTAAATAAGAAATTGCTTGTTTTACCACATTTGTTATCAACTCTATTCAATTATCATACTTTCTATTGATAGAGATAAACCATATTTTGCCTATTTGGAGCTTTAAAGTCGTCTGATGCAGATTTTCTATATGTGGGAAAGGGTTAAATAATAAATAGAGTTGAAAACACTGTTGCAAAATTAGAAATTGCTCGTTGTTATCAATTTCAACTCTTGAACACGTGTTTTGCGTTAAATACGTCTGCAAGTGGGAAACGGTTAAATCGCAAAATGAGAAAATAAGTGCTGTATATAGAAGCAATTTAGGAGGAATGTCTTCAGCGCTGTTAATGCTACATGAGAAGGAATTCGCATGACATAACCATTAAGTCCGTAAATTGATTGATTGGGGTTTAACGCCGTTTTCAACAATTTTATCTGCATATCACGGCGGCCAGTTCACCTACTCATATGTTTCCAGGCTTTCTCAGACCAGTACTCCACACAACTCACTTTCCAAGCAACTGGCTGCTTTTCCACATAGACTGTTAGCCCATTGGTGGAAGACGAATGACGCTTGTCTAAGTGACTTTTATCAAGCGTCAGAAAGAATGTTTAGCCGAGCTGGGGTTCGAACTCAAAATCCCTGGATTGACAGCCCGCGTCGCTACCAACTGAGCTACCGGGGCTCGGCTGAAGCCCACATACAACCAACTCTTCAACAGATACCGTTCAAAATGTAAACGCTCAATTATGGTAACTTTCTACAAACGAAATTTAAATTTAATGAATATAGTTGAAAACATTGTGGAATAATTCAAAATTGCTCTTCATCATGAGAAATTTCTCCTTACGTCATGTTTTCAGAAGGGGGGTCTGCAGCAGATACGTCAAAATGCGTCTGTACGTGGGAAGGGATTAAGTACTGACACATATACGTACCTCGGGACTCGGAGGCGTTGTCTGCAAACAGAGAATTATAAGAGCTACGTCACACGAAAATCGACATTCGAAGGTTTTGGCATTAACCTTTTCCCGCTTATACTAGTAGACGCTTTCTGATACCCCTGCAGCCGACAATCTTTGTTAAAACATTGTGACAAAAGTTGAAATTGGTTATTATGAGCAGTATCTCCGTTTGTAACATTTTTCATTTTTATTCAATATTCAATATTTTATTTATATATAATTTACATATTGTTGACTACATGTTATCAAGGTCGTCTGGTGCAAGATTGCCGTATGTGGGAAAGGGTTAGAGACAATTACGATTGTAAACCTGTACGAGTTTAACCGGTTCTCGGTCACAGTCGTTTAGACACCGTGCTTGTGCTACCAGTATGGAGAAAAGAAAATATCCTGAACAAACTATGCGGGGGTACTGACTGATCCGATTCTTGAGTGTTCGCATTCCCAATGCCGATTTTCGTATGGCAAGGACAATGTGCAAGAGCGATACAAATGGTCAAGTTTGCATCCCTTTCCCACGTACAATAAATGCGGAGCAGACGACTTTGAAAACATTTAGTCAAACACAAGGAAACTCGCATTAAATGAGAGAACGCTTATTGAATGAACTAAGTTGAAAACAGTGTGGCAATATGTGACATTGCTCATTATGTGCATTTTCTACTTTTGTCTTCTTTTGCAAAGAATGTTTTAAAAAAATGCCTGATGGCGGAAATGGTTATACAAAGCTTAAGTGACCCGCATAACCACCACACTGATAAAAGACAATGCCACTTTAGGGTTGGTCTTTTATCCTTCGACTTCTGGAAACCGATCGTTTAAAGCCGTTACAACCAGTAAAGAGTCAGGCCAGCTGGCGCATTCGCGTCGTCCGATACGGCTGAATACGGTGGGCTGCTCAAATCAACAATTCAATATTGATATTACTATAATTTGGCTATGTCCTCTTCTAAATGCAAAGCTGGACAAGTCCATTAAAAGAAAACCGCGTTGTAAAGGGTTAATAAGATTGTTTATAGTGCGTTGTTCTGTCCGATGGCAAGCAATTCCAATTATTGTCACGTAACATTTCATTTAAGTCGATAGTGTTTTTGTTAACTACGTCGGTCTTAAAAGGTAGGTCGTTGAAACAATAAGAGTGAACACATCGATTGCACTAAGTACATGCGATGCGTCGTCTTTTGAAGAGTATTTAAAGATGCATACACACATTGGTCACTTTGTTAACTCTTTCGCTCGCATTGATCTCATTTAATAGAGGCCTTAAATTCTTTGCAGTAGTAAAAGATCTGAAAGCTCTTAGAGGTCTGACGAATGCCTATTACAGGTCGTTTCAGATTGACCTTTACGTCGGCCAATCAAAGTGGCGCCAACAAAATCGTTAGATATCAATAGGGTATAAATAAACGAGACAGAGAAGCGATGACTGTCGAGTGTATATATTATTCCCAGTAGATGTAGATCATCATCAAAAAGAGAATTCTAATTATTACGTGATATGGAACATTACTTGTTTGAGATAAGTTTCTTTTTTAAATAATGTGTTCCTCGACAGCTTACTCGAGTTTTAGCTCTGCGTGGTCACACAATGGGATTAGGGGACGTTTAGTGGTAAATGATTGATATGAACATTAACAGAGAATTTATATAGGAATAACATGAAAATTAATGAAGAAAAAGAAAGGGAACATTGCTTGTTTTGATTAATATTTCTTTTTCAATCATTGTTGTTCTAAATGCGGCGACTGCGGGCGTATCGACAACGCTTTGCATGAGGTAACATGGGATTGACCTAAATCTTTAAAACAAAAATTTAAATTGTCTTCACGAAAATTGTTAGAATAAACTATTTGAGTTGCGTCTATCAATTTCTAGCGCGATAATTACAATTAAGCATTAAAATGCATAGGAACCGGAACAATTAATTTTAAAGAGTTCGGAAAATGTTATTATCAAATGAGACGCGTCCCTTAGTTTCTCATTGCATCTGCGCACAGAGTAGACCTATGTGAGCCGTGTATGCGCACAGTGTAAACTTGTGTGAGCCCGTGCATAGGTACACCGAAGACCCTGTGAGTCCGTGCATATGCACATAAAATACATGTGTGAGTCCCTGCATAGGTACAGAGAATACCTGTGTGAGTCCGTGCATAGGTATAGAGAATACCTGTGTGAGCCCCTTCATAGGCACATAGATGACCTGTGTGAACCCGTGCATAGGCATAGTGTAGACCTGTGTGATTCCCTGCATATGTACAGAGATGACCTGTGTGAGTCCGTGCATAGGCACAGAGAAGACCTGTGTGAGTCCGTGCATAGGCACAGAGAAGACCTATGTGAGCCCGTACATATGCACATAGAAGACCTGTGTGAGTCCGTGCATATGCACAGTGTATACCTGTGACAGGCCCTACATAGGCACAGATACGACCTGTGTGAGTCCGTGCATTGGCATAGTGTAGACCTGTGTGAGCCCCTGCATAGGCACAGAGATGACATGTGTGAGTCCGTGCATAGGCACAGAGAAGACCTGTGTGAGTCCGTGCATAGGCACAGAGAAGACCTGTGTGAGTCCGTGCATAGGCACAGAGAAGACCTATGTGAGCCCGTACATATGCACATATAAGACCTGTGTGAGTCCGTGCATAGGCACAGAGAAGACCTGTGTGAGTCCGTGCATAGGCACAGAGAAGACCTATGTGAGCCCGTACATATGCACATAGAAGACATGTGTGAGTCCGTGCATATGCACAGTGTATACCTGTGAGAAGCCCTGCACAGGCACAGATAAGACCTGTGTGAGTCCGTGCATTGGCATAGTGTAGACCTATGTGAGCTCCTGCATAGGCACAGAGATGACCTGTGTGAGTCCGTGCATAGGCACAGAGAAGACCTGTGTGAGTCCGTGCATAGGCACAGAGAAGACATGTGTGAGTCCGTGCATAGGCACAGAGAAGACATGTTTAGAACCCGTGCATAGGCACAGAGAAGACATGTTTAGAACCCGTGCGTAGGCACAGAGAAGACCTGTGTGAGTCCGTGTATGCGCCCAGTCTCACCATAGTCTTCAATGTCCGCCTTTATATTAAATGCACCTCATGGCAACACACTAGAAGTGTAATCCCACAAGTTGTGTCACAATTTCACTTTAAATGATGTCAAGTCGGACAGTCGCTAAGACTAAACGTCTCCAACATTGGCTCAAATGTATGACAAAGGACCTCAAGCTTCTACAGTATTGTCTTACAGGTTAACTTACACCGAATACATCCGCGGCCAGGCTGATCTTCATAAAATAGTACCTCAACAAATATGTGTTTGCGTAGAAATGAGTGTATACCTTAAACCAAATTACATCACATATGACAATAAGTTTCAATTCATTTTAAATAAGTATAGGATGCACTGGAACTTTGTGATTTGATCATTTGGTGTTATTTTGACCTTGTCTGATATTGAAAAAAGAGTAAGTCTTGGACCAGCCCGGTTGTGTGCAAAATGACGGTAACTATCTTCGCGGAGTGTTTTCTTTCTTGCATGACACGTGACCTCTCATTTTCTTTGGGATTATTTTATAGCTGAGAGGTTACTCTTTTCAATGATATAGGGTGTCCTTCCTGTAACAATTGATGACAGTGGGATAAATGAGGGTTGAAACTTGTTGATGTACATGGAAACAAAGAACGAATTTAATTGGTATCTTTTAACTTATACAACAAATAACATTTAACCATTGCATATTGTGAAAGAACAATCCAACGTGTGTCAGCGGTCACCTCTAAGCAGTCAACGTGCCTTAAGCATCTGATTGAATATTGCCCCCAAAAAGCAACGTCTCATATATCTAAACTGTAAAAAAATGTCACCTCTTTTCAAAAGCCATATTATGAATGTTTCCCGGAGTGGCTGCTTAAAACAATTTGATGGCTACTTTAAGTAAGTGAGGTTAAATAAATATACTTGAAGTTCTGGTAACACATTAAAAAGGGTTACGACCATGGAGAAGTTGATAGCTAGACTTGATTCAATGTTTCATCGGGTCTGTTTTCTTTCACATGTTAATTAAGTATTGCATAACTGTTATCCAGACACTAAGCCCAGCAGGAATCAATGTTGACGATCTAGATAAGATCAAAGTTATTGTGTGACGAATGGACAGGTCGAATGAGTAACCAGTTTAAAACGGTATTGCAGTCAAATCAAACGATCGCTGCCGTATATTTGCCGGTTTCCCGTCAATATAAATGAATCTTGTAATTCGAGTATGCATCTTGTTTCGTATGCATCTTGTTTCAAGTGCTAACACTTTATGCATTCACGTCCGCCTCGGTGACGTAGTTGTAATGCGTCCGCATTGGGTGTGTGAGATCGCGGGTTCGATCCCCGGCCGGGTTATACAAAAGACTTTAAAATGGTAAGACTGGCTGCCCTCTTTGGCGCTCTGAAGTGCAGGGTTAGCATCACGATTGACTGGCTGGTGTCAGGATAAATGGACAAGTAGTACTGGTAACTTAACCAAGAAACGTGATATAACTGATATCTTTTTAAATGGCGTAAAACACCAAACAATCAATCTGTTCATTACAGTCTCAACATGACCCAATCTCTCATTAAGACCTGACCAAAATACTTAGCTGTACGTAAATTGCATCTGACGACACCGTAAAAGAGGTCGTCTCGAAATGATCCTTTACATTTGAAAAATCACTTGACAATTTAGTTTAATTTTACGGGTTATCTCCCTTGTTGATATCTAACGATTTTGAAGGCGGCAATTTGATTAGCTGACGCAAAGGACAATCTTAGACAACATGTTACAGGCAGTCATCAGATCTTTATGAGCGATTGTTACTGAAGCAAAGTTTTGTCTGGTTTTAACGAGGTTGACCTGATCAACCTGTCCGCCTATTCTTAACATATATAGATATTTTCCTGTCTTGAAACATCATTATTTATCAATTATTGAACTGTTCTTAATACATTTTATAGTTTATTCAGTTAAATAAATGTTACGAACCAAAACCGTGAGACTGTCGTATTTGCATTTGTTTTTTGTATCTGAAAATGTACTTGTTTCCATTTATAACTGAGCAGACCCTGTTTCATTTGCATATTAAGTCGCTTAGGGAGAAATCATTTACACTGAACTTTCGGGAAATGACGCCCACGAGTGATAACAAATCGTTTAGGTAATAATATTTACTTTCAAAATTATATTTATCAATATGTTTTTTACATAATAATCAAAGGACAAAAAAGGCGTGTAGAGTTACAATCAATGTATTCATGCGTACGTAGAATAGAACTTCCTGTTTTGCTTAACCTCAAACAAGAGACACGTTAAAACGTTTATTGAAATGACAGAATTGCTTAAAAGGAAAGTTTGATTTCAATAAACGATAAATATCTTAAATTTATCTACATAAAACAAGTAGAGGTCGTCTCAGATTGACATTTGCGTCATCCATTCACAATCGATAAGTATCAACAGGGGAGATAACCCAAATAAATAAACGAGATAGAAAAGTGGTGATTGACGATGAATATTTAAAATCAATTCTCTGTAAGCATTTAAACTTTTTCGGCGCGCATGGTCACTGATTTTACTTAAACTTCTTTAACATCAGTGAACTATTCAGAAAAATATATGTTAGAAATTCAACATATTGCCCTGTTGCTATGGGAACAGCTTGCACAAATTAGTTTTGTTTTTTTAGGAAAAACACAATATTTACATCGTGTTTATAAAAAAAATACAGCCTTCTCAAAATCAAGTTCATGACTGAACAAGTATTTTATAATTATCAATTTAAGTTCTTACCGAATACATGGCAAAAATAATGCTTTTGCGAACATTTGAAAAATGTTACATTTGGTAGCCTTGAACGTTTTTTACATGATTTGCTACATGTCGGCAATAGTTTGATAAACAGTAAACTTATTTTTTTGGAAACATTTGAAAAATGATACATTTTGAAACTATGGTAACACATTTTGAAGCTATTGCAACACATTTAAAAGCAATTATCCATGCGTTCTTTTACATTATTCGTAAGAAGAGCTAATGATATCAATTATCTATTTCTGCCTTTTCACATGATTTCTAATATGGTTATTTCAAATATTCTTTTTAACCCGCACGTCGGCAATAGTTTTATAAACATTAGAATAATTTATGTTTTGGGGGGAATTTGAAAAATGATATATTTCGTAGCCATAGTAACATATTTTAGAGGCACTGTCCCCCTTACCTTTTTTATATTTCATGTTAGAAGAGATATAAATGTTCATGAATCATTATTCATTTTTGTTGACATGGTCGAATGAAAAAAACCATTCAAAAACTGGAAAAAAGTAGTTGTTTACTTAATGAACCAATTTTAAAGAAAGGTGTGGGAGCGAAAAGTCCAAAGCAATGTGTTGTTTATTTTGCCATTTTTTGGTTTCTTTCATCAAGTTAAGTAAATGTATGACGTTTGACCAAAACCCATGACAATGCGTGCCACACTCTTTATATAGGAGTGCAAATGGTTATAGAGAATGGCCTTTTTTTTTTAAAAATGCATAAGGTCAATCCGAGAATAATTTGTTTTTCAGTGTCATTAAATCCCATATGCGCACAGTGAAGTATTTTGGTCTGATTTTAATGAGATTGTCATTAATCCATACAAGCATCCTCGGTACTCCCGGATAATGGTATTTCAACAGAATAATTGAGCCGTTCCGCGATAAAATCAACATTATGGCATCTGCGTTATGTATCGACCCAGATCAGCCTGCGCAGTCCGCGCAGACTGATCCGGGCCGACACATTCCGTCTCAGGGGGATAAAGGTATCCACAGGAGGCGAAAAGTGTCTGTCCGGATTAGCCTGCGTGGCATGCTTTAGCTGATCCGAGTCGGTACTTTAAGCAGAGACCACCATTTTGGTTTTCTCGCGGGACGGCATTAAATCAGGAAAAAGACATGCTATTTAAGAACTTTATTTTTCGTAATACGCACCTGCTATATACGCCAACTCAAAAATATAACTCCGCTTTGAAAAAGTTTTTACGCCAGCGGTTGATTTATTGATTGATTGTTTGATGTTTTATGTGGCTTGCAACAATTCTTCAATTATATTACGGCGTTTTCTTGGTAAGTAACAAGTACTACTGGTACATTTATCCTGATACAAGACAGTCAGTCGTAATGCTAACCCTGCAACCCTGATCGCCAAGGAGGGCAGCCAATACTACAACGTTTAAAGTATTTGGTATGATCCGGCCAGGGATCAAACACGCGACCCCCAACACCCAAGCAGACCACATACCTTCGTTGATATTGGTTTGTCTGTTCTATGGTCGATCAAAGAAGTTGTTTAAAGAAAAATACGCACAGCGCCCAACTATGTTAACCTTTTTAGAACTTTTAGCTACGGAAAGAAAACTTACCTTACCGTGTCCCACAAACTGTAAAGACGCATTATGACGCCTCTGCAGCAGACGACATTTAAAAACAGTGTGACAAAGGGAGAAATTAATGTCCTGGCGACTAGTGAAGCCTTGGATGAGCCATTGTATACGTATAGTCTCATCAGAGCCTTCATGGTTTGCCCATATCGTATATAGATCCACATGTATCTTCTGATAAAAGTGTCGAGGTGTAGACTAATTGTACAACAATATAGAGATACCATTTCGACCAACGCGGGTAAATTGTCACCTGTCTGTAGCTGATTTTGTAAATTGATACGACCGCCTCAGTGGTGTAGTGGTAGAGCGTCCTCCTCGGGTGCTGGAGATCGCGGGTTCAGTCCCCTGCCGAGTAATGTATTTTTTTTTAAACAGATAGAAATTCCTTACATGCCGCTCAGAATTATGGGGTTTGCATTACGAAAAACTCGTGTCAGAATAAGGGACCTATAGTACTGGTAACATTCACAGGAAACGCCGTCGAACCTTGTACCAAAGGTCCAGGGTTCGAATCCCGTGATGAGCGGGTTCTGCCTTTGGGATTTTTCCACACAAAACGGCACGAGTACTGGTTAAGTATCCAGGAAGCAGACATCGAGCGTGATTAATATAAGCTTAAAGCTTGTTTCGCAATCGATGTAAAATAAATAAGTTTAAATTAAAAACGTAACACCATACAAACAAACTAAATCAAATTGGTACAGGGATAGTATTGTAAAGTGATTTGTCGGTTAGGTGCATAAATACGTTGTCACATATCATTGTGTCAAAGAAGGCAACCGTGTTGCTCGAGGGTATTAATTAAGCTACAGACAATTGGAGATAGTAGTTATTTTACACATTGAAATTTTAAATTTCTTATCAAGACGTCGACGCTCTGTCCAGAGGGAGACACTGCTTCCCATATTACAACTTTGATCCAGATGTAGTCGTTCACCGGCGAGACATTTTATTGCCGAAATGGCCGAGACAAATGTCGTCCTTAAGTTTGATGGGAGGGGGGGGGGGGGGGGGGGGGTGGGGGGGGGGGGGGTGAAGAGGGGACATATTGCGCGGAGGCACGGACTGATCCGGGTCTTTCTCTGTTCATAATGTCTCAACGATCGGGGTTTGAACAACGTAGCCCGAATTGTATTTTATATTCGGACAAGGCAGTTTAAACATGAGTCGTTCCATGAGAAAACCAACATCGTTAACTCTGCATAATGTATCGATCCACATCATTGATTGATTGATTGGGGTTTAACGCCGTTTTTAACAATTTCTCAGGTATATCACGGCGGCCAGTTCACCTACTCATGCTTTTCCTGTTTTTCTCACACCAGTACTCCACACAACAATCTTCCCAAGCAACTGGCTGCTCGATTCACATCAGCCTGCGCAATCCGCGCAGGCTAATTCGGGCCGACACATTTCGTCTCAGGGGAAAAAAGGTATAGACTAATAACTCCTGAAACAGAAAATCCACAGGAGGCGAAAAGTGTCTGTCCGGGTTAGCCTGCGCGGCATGCATAGGCTGATCCGGGTTGATACTTTACGCAGAGTCAATGATGCTGCTGGTTTTCTCGTGGGGCGGCTTACATGTAACACAACACAAACAGTCTCCTTTTGCCATAAAAAAAAAAAGAGTTGAAAACATTCTGGTAAAAGTGTGGAATTGCTCATCGTGAGAAATTTCTCCTTTTGTCAGAATGTTTTCAAAAGTCGTTTGTTACAGATGAATCAGAAAGGGTCGTCTGTATGATGGAAAGGGGTTTATAAAGCCATATGTATGCATTTACCATTAGTCCTTCAAATGGAAAGTACTCCAGGGTTTATAAATGCTATGTGGTGCGAAATTCGGTTCAAATTAATACTTGACTTTGTGACAGGGCGCCGCCTTTTTTCTTTTTCATTAGATCAAGTTTCATCTCGTTCATTTTAATTGATATCCCATGGGCAACCCGATGCCTACTCAATTTAAACTATATCAGTTTCTTGGATTCCCTTCTAGTTTTTAATTGTCACATTATATTACAGTACGCACAAACCTCGTTAATTTAGAATCTACTAGTGTATCACTGAGCTTAAGGTTCCTATGGAAACGAGAACACGTGAAAAAGTCTCAACTTGAACGTTTCCATGCTAGTGTATTGTACTTTGGTACAATAGTACTGCTACCTCAGTGCATATACAGATAGTTGAGCTAACACGGAAACGATGCGCATACAGACTTAATTCGACTTAATGCGAGATTCCATTGCTACTGATTGAGAACTTTGATAAAAGAAAGTACTTATGCAATGGCACTGAAACCGCCGTCTATAGAAAGTTAGTTTAAGAGGATACAAAACAGCCAAACATGTGCTAAAGACCACCTTGAAATAGCGATTCCCTGTCTATAGAAACCACACTTTTTGTTTCATAATTACTCATGTTCTTCATAAGTTAACCTGTATTAAAGGACCACCATTGAGACCATCTTGTTGTGTTCCAATGAGTGGTCTGTATACACAGGTACGACTGTAAGAAACGACGCCAATATATACGTAAGGCAAGATTACCGTGCTACTGCCCGAGCATTGTCAATCGCATTAAAACCAGACCTTAACCTCGCTGCAGTATCATTCAATCATATACTCTGATGACTGTCTGGTACAGGTAAACTTAGATTGACCTTTGCGTCAGCCAATACAATTGTCGCCTAAGAAATCGTTAGGTATCATCATCAGGCGGATGTTACCTTTATCAATAAACGAAAAAAAACGGTGATTGCCAAGTGTTCCGATTGTATATAATTATGGAAAATGTAAATATATTTAAACATCTAGTGACAATTTGAGATGATCGTTTAAATGTGTCGTATGTACAAAGTTGGTTCGTTTTCAATAATATTGGAGCTCTTTGATACTACAACACGTGATTTAGCGAGAGATGACTTTGTTTTGCTGACCAACCAACGTCGCTCTCGGATGGCAGATAGACTATAAAGCAGATTTGATTTGCAACCGTGAGTTTCTAATCGGTTACACTTACCGCTTGACTGATAATGCCTTCGGTGCAACTATATGCATCATGACTTACATCCGTTTTACTTAATGAAACTGTTTTCACTCGTTATACCTTCATTTATAGAGGGTTTTTTTGAACAGATGTTTTCAAAGTCGTCTGCTGCAGATGTGTTGTATGTGCGAAAGGGTTAATTTGTCTACGTTTTCCACAGTTTTCACTACTACCTCGCTTTCAATCCGCACCGTCTCGGCACTTTACGGTGATCTGATTGCTACGTCGTGGATACACTCCTTATTTCGTTATTGTAACTGGTATCATCATGCTGGATTGTTTTTAACCCTTTCCCTCATACGACAATTCTGCAGCAGACGACTTTGAACGTATTTTGTCAAAACATAGAAATTCTCCATAATTGAATGGATAACCTATGACAAAAAGTGGAAAACATTGTGGCAAAAGGAGAAATTGCACGTTTTGTGCAATTTCTTCTTTTGTCACTATGTTTTAAAAAGCCGTCTGCTGCAGAGGCGTCAAAAAGCGTTCATATGAGGGAAAGGGTTACAACAAGTTATTTCAAACCATACATGGTTGTATGAATTGCGTGTCTTTTTAAAATTGTAGTGCAAATAGTATTATGACACAAAGGTCATGATCATGTCAATATTGTCTAGTAATACTTCTATTTTCCAAAATGCTCACTATACAATTCGCCTCTTGTAGTGGTAGAGCGTTCGCCTCGAGTGTGGGAGGTCGTGTGTTCGATCCCTGGCCAGGTCATAGCAAATACTTTAATAATGGCATTAATGGCTGCCCCCCCCCCCCCCCCCTTGGTGCTCAGGGTTGCGGGGTTAGCACTACGACTGACTGGCTGGTCTCAGGATATATAGCGCCAGTATTGGTAACTTACTCAGGAAACGCCGTGATATAACTGAAACATGTGTTCAAAGCGGCGTAAAACACCAATAAACTATACAATCGGTACCCTTGTTAATCACCGCTTCTGTATCCCGTTTACATGGATTATATGTTGATACCTAACGATTGTGTAGGCAACGAATCTATAGCCAATCTGAGACGATATCGAGGGCTTGGCGTGAAACGGTTGTAACCCAAATTGGTATTTTTTTTACCAAGGTTAATCACCTCGCCATAAACTCTTTATAAGCGTTAAATCATTTTTGTTTGTAAACAATGGAAATTTAGGTGCCATTGCTCGTTCTGAGCAATGGCTCCTAAATTTGCATTGTTTACAAAGGGGTCAAAATTGCCCCTAAAACCAAGGTTTTCAAAATAGGTTTTTAGTTACAACCGTCTCACGCCAAGCCCTCGATATGTACTAGGCAGTCATCAGATATATACGTACGTTTGCTACTGACGCGAGTTTAGCTTTTGTTCAATCAGATTGCAAAATGTGAATCCTCTAATAACAAGATCTGACTCGTGATCTGGAGGTCACGGGTTCGATACCCGGTTGCGGCGACATTCTTTCGGGCGATGTTTTCCATTGCCTCTCACCTCTGATCTATGTGAGAAAGTAGTCAGTGGCTTCGAAAGAATGTTGTGTAAGTACTGGTGTGGGAAAGCCAGGAAAACATGGGTAGGTGCACTGACCGCCGTGATATGACCAAAGCTGTTGAAAGCGGCGTTAAACTCCAAACAAACAAAACAAATCTAATAACAAGTGAGATATTCAATATTAATGAATTTCTCCTACTGTTGTCTTGCACAATTTTAGATACATTTTAAATTATTCTATTCGTCATTGTTGCGTGTTAAAAGTTAAAAGCAGGTTATTGATGACATCTAATACAAAAGAATAATTTATTTAATTTACATACTAGTTTCATTGGAACAGTGTTTGACAAAACCATCCCAGATGTGCATAATTTATAAAGCAAGATTGACATATTTAGATCAACGCGACAAGGTAGTGGACCTTCGAAACGTTGGGGACCAACAAAGAACCGTATCGACTTGTGTGTTCGCAGACTGATCAGGATCTTTCCAGATCGTCATTTTATTGAAGGTCTTAAAAGCGTTCTGTTTCGTGATATAACCAAAATACCGTTTCAACAATTGTTCAACCATATCACGACGACCAGTTCACCTACTCATGTGTTACCTTGCGGCTTTCTAACACACGCACTTCACAAGTTTAATTTCAATTCAATTCAAAATGTTAGTAAAGAAAGGCCTCTAGCCCATAATACAATATACAAAATATGATAAAATCAAATATTTGAGTTGTGTTTCCTTATATAAGTATAATTTAAGATTATTCTTTGTCTTTGAGTTTCATTATTTATTTAACGAAAAAGGCTATGTTTTTTATTTTGTCATCTTTTAAACTTTGACTAAGATTTACACAATTCTGCAAATCCTGTCTTCCATTATACCATGCATAAATATATAATTGTCTTTCTTGTCTGTATTTAAAGAATACATGAAATTCGTCTTCTACAATTCTAACATCAAAGTTGTCGAAACAATATCGACATATTCGATCTTCTCGACCAGTTTCAAATGTCGACCAGTTTCAATAACAAATTTATGACTAGAACATCGAAATCTCGATAAAGTCTGTCCAAAGAACTGGCTGCTTTTCCATATAGACTGTTAGCCATTCGTTGTCAAACGTCGGAAATAATGAAAGCCGAGCTGCGGTTCGAACTCAAAACCCTGGTTTGAAAGCCCGCGTCGCTCCCGACTGAGCTACCAGGCCGGGTCGGCCCTATTTTGTGATGTAATTTCGATTGAAGCGTGCTAAAAACATAAGACAAAACAAATTGGAAGTTGATGAATAGTGCATCGCAGACAGATCTTTTCACGGCATTGAGAGGATAAAGGCAAATAACCCTTCTAATACTGGATTCTGAATCCCGAACGAGTGTAGAAGTAGAAGTACCACCGGGCCTACGAACCAAGGTTCATGGTTCAATTATATCTGGTGTTTTCTTCTCCTTCATTTAGAATCATTTTTGGTCATTACATACCTGTACCGCTTCCGGTCCCTAACATGCAACACGTCACGCGCAAATGTTATGCAACGATTTCCTGACTAGGACAAATCGGTTCTAAAGTGACGTCATTGAAATAATTATGATTTCACCTCATTCAAAATGCTGTTGTGATACGACATTTAGCTTATGTACAAAAATGTGTTATATCAGTATATTAAATGTAATTTTATATACATGTATTAAACTGTTTTATGTGAACTGTTAACCACACTATCCTCTTAAGATTTAGCGGAGGTAGCGAACTGGGAATTATTAGAGTTCCTTGTTCGAACATGACAATGGGGTTTCCCCATCTTTGATTCATATATGACATTGTAACTGTTTCATTGCATTTTGGTATTTACCATAATTGTTGAGATTAGGTTACATGATTGGATATACTGTCCAGGTACTGATTTTGATTTGGTCCGTCAATTATTTATTAAATGGCCTTTTCAATATCAGTTCGGTATTGTTCATGTTTTGGAAGGTGATTATTATGTAATAATCTTCTTCCTATGGGATTGCACACTGACCCAAATGGAATATGCCCTATAACATTTAATTCTACAGGAACTTTTTTATACATACGCTAATCAATATAGTGCGATGAATTCAAAGTAAAATCTACCTAATAGTCTTTTCATTTACAATCAGTTGAATGAAGAATATAGAGTTTATTCTTTATTTTCAAACTGAAAATATATTTGCGTCTTTTAAAGTGAATTTTATTTTAAGAAATACAAATATTTCTGCAGTAAACATTACTATGTATATTCTTACGCGCCACGCTTTTGTGAACAACACCGATACAACGGATCAGATATACATTACACGAACTAGGTCAATTCGAGGACATACCGTGTCGTAGGGTAGTTTCCCCAAAATATGCTAATCTATCCTTAATTACGACTTTCAGTTATATTCTTTATATTTCCTCTAGTATATTCATTTATAGGTTTTTACATCATTTATATATATATATTATATGTATATATATATTTACTAATTGAAACGTTGTGGAAAAAAAGGAAACAATCCCTCTCAGATATTTTCAAAATCGTCTGCTGCATTTGGAGTCCTGGGATAAATTTCTTGTGTTTTGTCACAATGTTGTCAATAGTTGTGTGCTAGGGAGAAGTGTTGGTTAGCTGGTAATTCACGAATGGTGTGTTCTCCCGAACGACTACTCGACTAAATATGTACAAGAAGAATTTTGATGCAAAGCATCAAAGACGCCGCGCATGATGTTGAAGCATGACTTAAAGAAAGCAGATGCAGTTCAGTACATTTAAATAACCTGTGCAAGCAGACAGGATGTAAATATTTCGAACAAGAAGGCCAAATGTCCCTTTATGTTAAACAAGAAGGCCAAGATGTGCCTATATTGCTCACCTGGTTACCATAGCCTATATAAAAAGGTTACCAAGAGCAGAAAGGGTCAATATTGACGAAGGGATTAAACGTTTTATATGCTACGATCTATGTGATATTCAGCATGTGAAGTTTAGTTGTGAAATGACAAGTTTAGTCCTGAAACCATTTAGTTTCCGTTTTGCTCAAAATTCACTGCAACTATATAGTAGAGGGTATTTAGTCCCAAAAGTGGTAAATAAAGGAATTAAATCCTACAGAAATGATTTTTGGTGTGTGCAATCTATATAATGTGTGGAGGTCACAACCCGGAATCTACTAAAATCTGCTGGTGCGTTTCCTTTATTTTTGGGGTAAAACGATGAAAATTGAAACAAAACTGGGGATTTCTGGAATCCATCCATAGCATACTTTACTTCTGAGTAGTTCAACACTTAGTATTTTAGTACTTGACTGTCATCTTGTATTTATATACTATGTTTTTTGTTTTTTTTTCAACTTTTTACCCCAAAAAAAGGGATTTCGCACCGGCAGATTTTAGTAGATTCTGGAATGTGATCTCGTTTGAAGCTGTATATCACACATGCCAAAAATAATTTCTGTAGGATTTAATTCCTTAAATTTTCAATGTGTGGAGGTCACAACCCGGAATCTACTAAAATCTGCTGGTGCGTTTCCTTATTTTTGGGGTAAAACGATGAAAATTGAAACAAAACTGGGGATTTCTGGAATCCATCCATAGCATACTTTACTTCTGAGTAGTTCAACACTTTGTATTTTAGTACTTGACTGTCATCTTGTATTTATATACTATGTTTTTAGCTCACCTAAGCACGAAGTGCAAGGTAAGCTTTTGTGATCACTCACCGTCCGGCGTCCGTCGTCGTCTGCGTCGTCGTCGTCGGCGTCTGTTAACAATTTCCTACAAATAACTTCTCCTACTAAACCAATGGACAGATTTCAAAATAACTTCACAGGAATGGTCCTTAGGTAGTCCTCTTTCAAAGTTGTTCAAAGAAATTAATTCCAAGTAGAACTTTGGTTGCTGCGGCATCAGAAAAGGGGAAAATTGCCAAATCTTAAAAAATCTTCTTGTCCAAAAGTATTGGCCCGATTTGAAAATTATTTTGCACAAATGTTCCTTGGGGTACCCTCTACCAAGATTGTTCAAATATTTCCGATCCGTTAAAAAACATGGCCGCCAGGGGGCGGAGCTTGTTTTCCTAATATGTGCATTGTTAAAACTTTAAAAATCTTCTTGTCCAAAAGTACTGGCTCTATTTGAAAATTATTTTTCACAAATGTTCCTTGGGACACTCTTAACCAAGATTGTTCAAATATTTCCAATCCGTTGAAAAACATGGCCGCCAGGGGGCGGAGTCTGTTTTCCTTATATGTGCATTGTTTAAACTTTGAAAAAAATCTTCTTGTCCAAAAGTACTGGGCCGATTTGAAAATAATTTTGCACAAATGTTCCTTGGTGCACCCTTTACCAAGATTGTTCAAATATTTTTGATCCGTTGAAAAACATGGCCGCCAGGGGGCGGAGCTTGTTTTCCTTATATGTGCATTGTTAAAACTTTAAAAATCTTCTTGTCCAAAAGTACTGGCCCAATTTGAAAATTATTTTGCACAAATGTTCCTTAGGGCACCCTTTACCAAGATTGTTCAAATATTTCCGATCCGTTGAAAAGCATGGCCGCCATGGGGCGGAGCTAGTTTTCCTTATATGTGCATTGTTAAAACTTTAAAAATCTTCTTGTCCAAAAGAACTGGCCCGATTTAAAAATTATTTTGCACAAATGTTCCTTGGGGCACCCTTTACCAAGATTGTACAAATATTTCCAATCCGTTGAAAAACATGGCGGCCAGGGGGCGGAGCTTGTTTTCCTTATATGTGCATTGTTAAAACTTTAAAAATCTTCTTGTCCAAAAGTACTGGTCCGATTTAAAAATTATTTTGCACAAATGTTCCTTGGGGCACCCTTTACGAAGATTGTTCAAATATTTTTGATCCGTTGAAAAACATGGTCGCCAGGGGGCGGAGCTTGTTTTCCTTATATGTGCATTGTTAAAACTTTAAAAATCTTCTTGTCCAAAAGTATTGGCCTAAAAAGAGTAAAAACTTTGAAAACTATTGAAGTTCTATTAAATCAGATGAGCGATATAGGGCCATCATGGCCCTCTTGGTTTTTTTTTTTTTCAACTTTTTACCCCAAAAAAAGGGATTTCGCACCGGCAGATTTTAGTAGATTCTGGAATGTGATCTCGTTTGAAGCTGTATATCACACATGCCAAAAATCATTTCTGTAGGATTTAATTCCTTAAATTTTCATAAATACCCTCTACTAATAATGTGTCATACAAGCTGAAGGATCTCAAGTGTTTTTTTACCAATAAACTGTTTTAAATCCTCTAACTAGATCCATTAGATAAAAAACAAACATACGTGCTTAAATATTAACATATATTAAGGTTTATTGCCTCTAGTTATAAGTTAAATGTGACACAAGCTTTGGAAGGAGAGGGGGGAGCATATTCTCCTTCCAGTTTAGCAGAAGTATGATAGCAAAAGCGGGAGTATATAAACAAAAAATACGAAGTAATTAAAAAAAAAAGGAAGATAATTATAATCAAGATTGAGCATTATGAAAGTTCACATGTATAGTCAACATATAGCAAGAATTATTAAGTCTGTTTTGTTTGTTTGTAATGTCACTTTAATTGTTTTGAACATGCCAGTTGAAAACTGAAAAATAAACAAAAGACAATGGTCAAGTCAGTTCCCCAAGAGCAAAGAGCGAAAACCAGTTGGTACGAATCATTCATCTCGAACGAAACATGAAAAACCGGGTATGAATCCAATGAATTTTAGAAATCGGATGAAATCGTGAAAACAGCGAAGTATTCATAACGGAAGGAAGCAGAGACAACTTAATTACTCTATGGGAACCGATGACACCTTGTCGTCTATTCAATAAGAATAACCAAAATCGCACAGCAATGACATGCTGCATTTACAAATAGAACGGGTCACGTTACGGCCATGCCTATTGCATAGTTGGGTTAACGTTGTGTTTACAGTTTCTAGAATTATACTGTAATATGCAGTAATTAAAATGAATCATCATTGATTTTTTAAAGATTACCTATTTATTTAAAAATTTCAATATTGTAAATAGGCAAAAACATCGCCAAAAACTTTTTTCTGAGCTTTGATGAATCGGGTCGTAAACCAAACTATATAAAGAACGTAGCCTAGTAATTTAGGGGAAAGTTATTAAATACCCATTAGTTGTGTCTAACATTTTGTAATAACGGTAGAAGACATGCCTATTTACATTATTTTGTATCTTTTTGTGTCTTAAATTATTTTATACAATTTATTGATTTTCATAAAGGTTGTTTTTTTCAAACAAACAACAGAGGTTTTTTTAACAATAATAACATTGGTTTCTCCCTTTTTGATTACGTCACCCCATGGTACAAAATTAAAACCTATCCCATACTGACGCCGCGCTTCCACACGGCGTCAATAAGGGGATTAGGGGGGCATTCTAAATGGTAAATTACAGAATGATTATATAAAAAGGATTGATTGATTAGGCTTTAATGCTGTTTTTAGCAAGTGTTCAGTCATATCACTGCGGCCAGTTCACCTATATGTTGTCTGGCTTTCTCACACAAGTAATCTACACATTATTCTTTCCAAGCAACTGGCTTCTTTTCCAAATAGACTGTTAGCCCATTGGTGAAAGATGAAAGATGAATGACGCTTGTCACATTGACGGAAAGAATGATGGCCGAGCTTCGATTCGAACTTACAACTGCTGGATTGACAGCCCGCGTCGCTACCAACTGATTTACCGGGGGGAAAGTTAAAAGATGTGGAAATCACTTTTCCTGAATTGGTATGGTAAAATCGAACTCATGCATACTAGATAAGCACCCTAACATGTTGCCTCTTTAGATATTGTAGCTCTTGAAAAAAGATGTTGTGGGAAAATAAGCCTTTGGTTTTAATATGCATCGGTTTTTTTTTAACAATTCGATTCAATCAATCAATATCTAATTGTTTTAAATTATAAAATATTTGGAAGTGTTTGAATCCACGCTTGACTCGTAATACACATCAAATACAATTATTTCTATAAAAATCTGATCATCGTGAGATGTCATGATATTATTTATCATGACTTTCTTAATGTTCTTGTTATGTGAGAATTGATTTAAATTGAGGGCACACCTATACTTAATTAAGCTTTCATGCAAGGAGAAAACATTACGTTCTACGTTGTATCCTCATTCAGACACAGTTTATCGAACATTGTTGCAAATGTAAAATTAATTCATGTTTTCATATTTTCATTCATAGCACATACGTTCATTCATAGCATTTGTTCGCTTGTGAAAAGCAAATTTGAAAGACAGTGGCTATCATAGATTTTTTATGACGAGCAAGTTCTCCTATTGTTACAATGTTTTAACTATATATTTATGTTCTCACTTTTGTAACGTTTAATATGAAATGTACTTGCTCTTCAAATTTGGAAGAAATAAAGAATATATATATATACAGACGCATAGAAAGATAGCATTAGCTATTGACGGATATGACTGAATTTTATTCTTTCCTGTACATTTCTGTCTAAATATGAAAAAATGCTTTCTATATTTTTTACAAAGATTTCTTTCTATATTTTTTACCAAAAATATATTTTGTTTCAATGCAATTTCTAAATGAATTATATGTATGCAATACTCCTCACTTCTTGCTAGTGTTTGCTAACTATTGTGAATATAATATAATGTTCAGCTGTCAACAATTTTGAAGTTTTTATTCTTTCTTTATTAATTTATTCTACTGATGAAGGCGTTCTTCCGAAATTATATAGTATAACCGTATAAACTAAACAACAAGTGTTTGTGTTTTTTATTATATTTGTTTGATTTATTCTTTTCATACAATTTTACCTTTTCCGAAACTGCAGCAAAATAAAGAACTTTTAAAGACTCAAATTCTTTCATTCATTTATTTTCCAACATATTTGCTCTCGTTTGTTCCTATCCATATATCCTAGCCATGATCTGTTCATACCTTGCATACAATTCATTATCCCATCTGCACCTAGCATCACACTAAAATCACCTTCCAGAAGTACTTTCAGTACTTTGATTTTAAATCAAATCAAACAAGCGATCCCTGCAGTGCCAATCATGACTGTAATAGCCGAACATAAAAGATTTTATTTGTATAAAAACTATCTAGTTGTCTTTAAAGCCTCATAGTATATATTGTAACTTCGAATCATGACTTAAAATGCAAATATGGGCGACAATTATTTATGGGAATATTTGAACTGAATTTAAAACGTTAAAAACGCATATCAGCATGAGCTATATGAGTTTATTTATTATTAGCAACCCTATTATACTAAAGCCACCCTGACACTGGCACGAAATGTGTCCCTGCAATGTCAGACAATGTGTCGTGCCAATGATTAAAGTCTTCGTGAACGAGCGTGAGGAGTGTGTGAAGGGTGCAAGGGTGCGAGGGTGCGTTTCCATGTCGAAGAGTGAATTTTGAAATTTTCGAAAAATTCGGCACCATCAATTTTTGTACCATGTGCTAGCGTGAACCATGCGTGAACACTGCGCTAACACTGCCGACAGCTAGGTGTGAAACTACACGCTATATATAAAACGTGCGCGAAGTCGTCGGGGCAACGCGATGCGATGCGGAAAGATAGCGGCAACTATGCGTGTCGTGCGTGACATGCGGGACAATGCGGTACGGTAGACGTGAACAATGCGCGAACAATACTTAACCTATGCGTAAACAAGTAGTGCCAATGCGGCCCTTTTTGGCCGCGCATTGCGTAGACAGTGCGTAACGTATGCGTGTACAGTGCGCGAACAGGCCGCAAACACGGCTTCACGCTCCGCTGCGTAGAATTGAAACGATACGCCTTGCCACGAAGCATTGCGTGGCACTTCAGGGACACAATTATTGCAAGTGTCAGGGTGGCTTAAGCCTTATTTTTAATTCCGAAGTTTAGTCTCATTAAACATCAAAGATTATTTAACGACAACCATTGCGATTCGAAAATTATCCACCGCGTATAATTACAGAATTAAAAACAAATTAAGTTTAACAAGCTCTTCGCCTGTTAGACGCAGATGTTATTTTGCAATTTAAACCGATTATATCACGCATCTATTTGTAATTCAAGAGACCCCATTAAGCTCAAATTATTCTCCACGTTACAGGAAACCCAGATCTTCGGGAAATTGCGACCATGGAACTTGCAGGTCGGCCCGAACTTCTGCGCATTCTGATTATGATAATCAATGTTTGCCATCTTATTTGGATATTTTAAAACTTTGAGAACATTATTTGTATTCGTATATTAACTCAAAACAAGATATTGATTGACCAGTTTGAGAATTAATCGAGTCTTGCTTCTGTATAATCAGATACTTGAGCAAAACACCTGAGCACTTGTTATCGTTTTAAAGTATAGAGGTCGAGACACCCTGAACACTTTGGAAACATCTGTACATCTCTGAAAACTAAAATCTGAAATCTGAAATCTTCTGAAAACATCTGGAAACCTCTGGAAATATCTGTAAACCTCACAAAATTTCTGGACACTTCTGGAAATTTCTGAATTACGGCTATGACGAAACGCATTTAGTACAATTACCCAAGTTGAACGCATTTTGTTTATTTGTTTTGTTGGGTTACGCCGTTTTCAAAAAATGTTCAGTTATATCACGGCGACAGTTCACTTATTCAAGATACCTGGGTAAACAAACAAGTACTAGGCTTAGAAATGTACCTTGCACATGAGCACTCCACCATTACCACAGCGCCGCGACTGAGGATCGAACTCTGGACGACCGGTTCCAAATCCCCGACGCTAACCACTCGCCCACGGCGGATTCCTCCAAGTTGAACGTAACGGATCTGCATCATACAACGTTTTAAGAATAATAACCATTTCAATCAAATACATTCTATACTTTTGTAGTCCAGTTTTCTAATATCAGTTCGTCAGAGCGACTATGATAATTGTACTTAAATGTCGTATAGTCTTATTGGGTCAGGCATACACCAATAATGGCGACGCTATTTGGACATGATGCAGCAAGCAAAAGCTATAGAGACAACCATGATGAGGGCCAAATCTGTTTAACCGTTCTACCTCCGAAAATAGTTTGCTTCTTTATTCCTGTATTATTCCAAACGCCAAGATGTATTAGTCGACTGTAGAGTTTCAGGAAATCATCTGTCTATTCATTTATTTACTATATATGCGATAGCGATACATACACGGATGTGACCATTTTAGTCGCTATTGTTTGTTCAAAGTCAGACGTACTAATTTATTATAGTACGCCGGGAAGCAGAGTTACTTGTTCAACGAAATCGCGAACATGGATGATCTTGATCAGTCTGCACTGGTCGAAAATGCACATACGTCGGCTTTCGTGTGATATGGCTCATAGGCTGATCTGGTCGATACATTACACAAAGGCCATAATAATGGTTTTCTCGCGGGACGGCTAAATTATGTCTTTGTCTCCGTTTGTATTTGTGTGTATATGTTTTCTTTGCCTTACACTTATTGGTTCGTTGATGCATTGTATTTTTATATTCAAGATTGTGTTAGCGTTTACATCTGTAAAGCAGCCATCTTGTATTAACCAGCCTCTTAAATATTTAATAACAAAAGCCATACATGTATTTAAACATGCATTGGTGTTTAGTAGCCACATTTTACACTCCCCTTGGTGACTGCTCAAGTTTGACTGTTTTTCGATAAAGTCGTGGGGGTCATATAAACCTTATTTGCTTTATTCTAAGTTCTTACAACAACACAGAAGTAACATTGCAACTTTGTAATATAAAGGGAAACTGCAGCTGTAGCTATCAATGATAGAAACAGTTTTCATAGTAAATTGCCCCAGGCCTTATTTTCCATATATCTTAGAGCATAGCATGCACAAAAAGTATTATGCAATACATCAATAGCGATTCTCACAACAAAGGAGAAAATTGGAATGGCATGCACAAAAAGTATTATGCAATACATCAATAGCGATTCTCACAACAAAGGAGAACATTGGAATGCACCAGGAAAAACATCCAAAGTGATTCCCCATTTTGATTGATAAAGATTGAACCATATTGGGTTTTCTCGACCATTTTCGGTTTCTTCGCCTATTTAACATAGAACTGTACCACTTATCATGTTATTCTGACATTTGACTAAACCCTTTCTCCCATACGTCAAATCTGCACAGTCGTGTTTGAAAACATAAAATACGGAAAACATTCTATAAATGAGTTTAATTTCTTAACCCTTTCCCTCATATAGACGCTTTCTGACGCCTCTGCAGCAGACGGCTTTTTGAAAACATAGTGACAAAAGAAGAAATTGCACAAAACGTGCAATTTCTCCTTTTGCCACAATGTTTTCCACTTTTTGTCATAGGTTATCCATTCAATTATGGAGATTTTCTATTTTTTGACAAAATATGTTCAAAGTCGTCTGCTGCAGAATGTTGTATGAGGGAAAGGGTTAAATAAAATTGATAACGTTGTTTCAAAGGGATAAGATGCTCACGCGCCACTATTTACCAATGTCGTCTTCTGATGCGTAAAAATGCGTCTTCATGTGAGATTTGATTAATGGGAGATAATCGAGAATCGCACCAGAGGAAAAGAAGATCTTAAACCTTTCCGACATACAAACGCTTTCTGACGACTTTTGAAAACAGTGTGGCAAAAGAAGTAATTGCTCATAATGAGCATTTCTTTTTTCTTTTCGCCACAGTCTTTTCAAATCGATCAATGATAACACTTTCATTTACAGACGTAAATCATATTTTAACCATATGTCGTCTGTTGCAGAATTGTTCTATGGTTTTTTTGGCCAGAAATGTTATCAATGACTTTCTATAATTTGGATGATGCCGTGACGAGAGACATTAACCCTTCCCACACACAGATCATTTCTAACGCCTCTGTAGCAGAGGAGAAATTGTTCAAAACGAGCAATTTCTCCTTTTGTCTTACTTTCATTTATAGAGATTTTCCAAATTTTTGGCTACATTATTTCAAAGTCGTCTGCTGCAGATTTGTTGCATGTGGGATAGAGTTAACCATTTCCCTCATATAGATGCTTTCTGATGCCGCTGCAGTATACGACTTTTGAAAAAAAAAAAAAATTTAATTCCATTATTGTTCTTTCATTAAAATATAGTTTCCATATTTTGACTAAATGTTTTCAATGTCGTTTGCCTTAGATGTGTTGTATGCGGTAACTTAATGTCAACGACTTAATGGACATCTTGGATGGGATTGAAATCCAATGAACTCCAGATTTAATGAACATCATTTCTCAATATTCTTTAGTGCATGTGAACTAGTTTGGTTTTCCAGAAAACAGAAGAAGCACAGTCGTGTTCAAATTGGTTAAATGCGTTTTGATTTAACATTCTTCGCATGCAATGTGACTTTCAATTCCTGTTTTGAGAGAAACAAATAAATTGCACTGCCTATACAACTGTCATAAAGCATATTCAAGTGAGACAGGTTTTATGACAAATGTGAGTGTAAGGAGGGGGAGACGGATAGTGGGAGAGAGGCGGGGCGGGGAGAGAGGCGTGGTGGGAGAGATAGGCGGAGGGGGGTGGGTTGGGTGTGTGGGGGGGGGGGGGGGGTTACGGGGGTGCAAACACGAAACACCTCAGAACTCAACATTTTCAAATGAAACCTGGTACAATTTTTTCCTAGGAACAATACGTATGTCTATACCAAGTCATATAACTGGCTGTAATAATTATATAGTAATGCCCCTTTTTTCGACATAGATAAGTGGCGTTTTGCATGTTCTAAAATTGATTGCGCATGTTGATATTGATCTTCAGTTGATGCAAATTCCAGAAGTTGCTTTTCGTAAATCTGAGCTCATTATCTAATACCCATTAATATATACCAACCAGGGGCGTAGTTTGGCAATAATCAATGTGTAGGCCGTCTCGTGAAAAAAATCAACATTGTGGACTCTGCGTAAAGTATCGACCAGGAATCACTACTCTATCTATCCCCCCCCTTAGACGGAATGTGTCGGCCGGATCAGTCTGCGCGGACAGCACAGGCTGATCTGGTCGATACATTACGCAGATGTGTATCGCCGCAGCTGCATTTTGGGGGCATTTTTAGAAGACATGTGTAGGAATATGTTGTTGCAGTAGTAATACTGGATTTTTTTCTACGAGGGGCGTAGACAATTGATATCTCAAGAGACCGAAGGTCGAGAGATATATCAATTTGACCACGCGCCCAGAAGACAATAGAAGCCATGTCTCGCTTTTGCAACGTGATTTTCCTATTAGGATATACCTTGTTTAACTGTTAAGACAGAATAAAGGTGTGGTTTTTTTTAAACAAATTTCGATATTTTCAATATGATAGCGAAATAACTCAATTTACACAAACAATAGAAATTATGAATGGCGTGTGAATCACGCATATTACCGCATTTTGAATGACGTAAAATCATAATTATCTCAATGACGTCATGTCATATTGTAGTGACGAACCATTACCATATTTGGCAGCGTATTTGACACAAACGGAGATTTTATGCGTCGTGCTTGTTTAGCGCTTGACAATCTGCAAGTATTTGCATCGGAAAATGGGCATGTTTATACAACAACTCATATCATTTTACATATCTTATATCGCCTTGGTCAATATTAACCTCTGTCAGTAAATGTCGTATCGTATCCCATGGTTAATGATTTTATAATATATTTCAGGTACTGCGTCATTGTACGACCTCTCCAATCACGTAAGAACTGTACCATCGGCAAGACAAGATGGGCACTGGTGACTGTATGGATTGCGGCGACAGTTCTAGCATCTCCGGCGGCTATAGTTCGGGTAAGTGTCAAGGGGCATCCGTCTTATACCCTAAATGCTTTACCTTATACAGACGATTTCCGACGAAAAACAATATGGAAAAGGGGAACATTGCGGATTCGTTTTTGAACAATGTTAAATTAGCCGCGTTTGACTATTGGGGGTCGTAATACATCTGTGTACAGTGAAGAGTTAGGCAGGCCTGTACATCCGCACAGTCCCAGCAAAGCCCCCACCGTCGAAATATATGTTATATATATCTAAATGTAAAAACTGACACAAAATATTTGCCGACTTCGAAAATATCAAGGCAAAAATATTGAATTTCTCTATAAATAAAAGTAAAACTATTTAATAGGGTAGGAAACATTATGGCAAATGAAGAAATTGCTTAATATGAGCAATTTATCCTTTTGCACCAATGTATTCAAAAGTGGTCTGCTGTAAAGCCGTTAACATGCGTCTATATAAGTGGCGAAAGGTTAAACCGCTAGATTTGGCTCTTAATTATTATTAAAGCTTTTCCCACATATCGACAAATGAAGGTATGATTATTGAAAAGAGTTAACAAACATTGTGACAAAAGGCGAAATAGCTTATTATGAGCAATTTCTCATTTTGCCACAATCTTTTTAACTCTTTTCAATAATTTTCGTTTGTCGAGATTTTCTCCTATTTTTGCGTAACTTTCCTTAATCGTTTGCTGCAGATTTGCTGTATGTGGGAACGAGTTAAGTGAAATATCATCTCTTAAGGTTTGCGATACGCGAATTATTGTCATAGCCTTCGAATAATGCATATAACGCCACCCTTATCTTGCTGAAACTCTATTGGCTTTCTTTTTCTTTTCTTTTTTCTAATGGTGTTACGCCGCTTTCAACAATGTTTCAGTTATATCACGGCGTCTCCCGGTAGGTAAGTTACCAGTACTACTGGTCCTTTTATCATTACACCAGCCATACAGTCGTAATGCTAGCCCCTCAAACCTGAGCGCCAAGTCATTACTGCCGCCTTTTAAAGTATTTGGTATGACTCGACCGAGGATCGAACCCGCGATCTCCCGCACATGAGGCGAAAGTCTACCACTACACTACCGAGGATGTACTAATCTCTATTGGCCAAATACCAATTCCATGCTATAAGTAATTTAAATCGAAGTAAATATACATAGTGTTTGTTTCAATGCCGCAGTTTATTTTATATGGGAAGGGGTTAAATTCGTTTTCTAATCAAACATTAAATCACAAAGGTTTCCGCATGATTATTTGAGCCGTCCCGCTAGAAAACCAACATTATGGCCTCTGCGTAATGTATCGACCCACCTCAGCTTGCGCAGTTTGCTTATGCTGATCCGGATCGATACTTTACGCAAGGTCCACAATGTTGTTTTTTTCAAGGGACGGCTCATTTGTGATTTCCTGTTTTCATATTTATAGACTACAAGAGAAAGTTGATGCAACGCATCAATGTCGCCGGAAATCCATACTGCAGTTATGCATAACACTAACACTATAGTAGTTGAATAAACAGTTATCAACTGAGGGGCATATTGGAACATCAGGGGTGGGGTCAAGTGAAAATGTTTCATAACTTGCATTGTTTTGTCAACGAAGTGAATGATAATTAAAGCCTTTCATTGTTTATGACCAATCTCCATTCCAAAGTAGGTTGACCATACACACAACCAACTAATTATTGATCATAAACAGTAATAGAAATGAGTAATCTTGCCAATTATTAGTCTTATTATGTATACAGTGCTTTCATTAAGGAATAATTATAAGATTTGTGAATTACACATACACTTTTCAAGATGTTTGTCAGAATATTTGAATTTTATTATTTTTCAATAAAACCACAAAACAGACAATTTAGGATTTGCATGCAATAGCACGTCATTTTACCTTTCCTCTATTAAAGTCAACAGTGGACACCTTTGCAGCAATCTACTTTTAAAACAATGAGATAAGGGTTAAATCGCTGAAGACATGAGTTTTCTCTTTTTCTCAAAATGATATTAGCTTGGCATCCTAATTATATCATACTTTAACAAATGTTGAAATGTAGTCCAATATTTATAAATTAGACCACCTTCGAAATATAATATCAACTAAACAGTTAAATCTCATTGAAATTGTTGTATAATTTAAACTTAATTTCGAACATAAACTGAGCCCTACAACATGTTAATTTATTTTAATTCTTTCCTTCCTTTTTTATAATGAAAATAACAAACTACTCATGTTTTAAAATTATATTATGATGAGCGCCCTTGTGTCAATGATGCATAACAATATGCAGATCGGAAGCAATATGCCTTTATTGAATTAAATGACACATTTAAAATTGACAAGGACGAAATAATTTTGTACGAAATACCCGATTCTTTCTTATTCGCAGAGATGTCGTTCTTGAAACTCTCTTTGTAGGCAGAGATGTCGTTCTTGAAACTCTCTTTGTAGGCAGAGAGTGTTCGTTCAAAGTATATTTTCTATTAAAACCAGTTTTATCTCGGTTTGTTCTTTTCTTCATTTGTTTCGAACCAAATAAACATTTTAAATCACCTATGATTTACTATTTGTAAGTGAGTGTAAAGAGCTGCTCTCTGCAGAGGAGATTGATCTACGCAGTTGGTATGTAAACAAATAATTAGACTGTGCGATGTAAAGGTTTGTAGTTATCGCCTTTTGATTACATGTAGTATATAGTGTAAAATAAAGTATTTCAGTCTAGCTAATAGGGACTGTTTTGTCTTCGTAAATAAAACAAAAAAACATAAATGCGAGTCAAAATAAAGAAACTGAAAATACCTAAAACATCGGACTATTTATTTCATTTTAGATGTGTCATTACTTAGTGTTTTTAAACAAACACAATTGTAATATGTTCAAAACATCTAAATGTGTTTCTTTCTAATAATAATCCCCCCTCCCATGTCATTTCCGAAAACCTATTAAAAATAGAAGTCGCGGGCTTCTGCCCGGCGACTAATTATTATGTTTAATTGATATATTATGTATGCCAAAATGGTTATAATCAAAGCTTGTAAACAAGTCAAGACATCGAGTGAACAAACAGCGATGGGTCATAATAGTTAAAAGAGTGGCGAATCAAAGAGTGAAAATATGAAAAGCCCATTTTGCTTTTCAAGAGATGAAAAAGATTTTTCAATTATACATTGAATGAAGTAATTATTCTTTTTCTTATATATGATGTTCTTTCAAAAGATGAAAAAGATATTTCAATTATACATTGAATGCAGTAATTATTCTTGTTCTTATATATGATGTTCTTTAAATAGGTTCTTTGAGAAGTTCAGAGTCTCATTATGGGTGCCGACTTTTATTGAATAGAAAGCACAAGTATTTCGTCCGATAGGTCAAACCGGCAAACTGAACACATTAGTGCTAACCGGTCGAACTTATCGGGAATGTACGGAGGGCTTAGCGTGAAACGGTTGTAACTAAAAACCTATTTTAAATAAAACCTGGTTTAGGGGCAATTTTGACCCCTTTGTAAACAATGCAAATTTATGTGCCATTGCTCAGAACGAGCATTATATTATGACACTTTTATTGAAATTTACCTTTTCAATACGGTACCAAATATGGTAATCGTGCGTCACTGAAAAATGATGTAAACGTCAATTTCAAGTTATTGTTACACTTAACAGTGTTATATACTCTTTATACTATTCACTTATAACATACATTTCTGTCAATATGAAATACACAATGCTGTTGAGATATATTTAATGGACACTTTGTCTTTTGTGAATAAAATCTTGAAATCTTCAATTTATCATGGAATCTGAAGAAGCAGATACAGCATAAATGAATGAATTTAACCCTTTCCCACATACATGTAAAACAAAGCTGCGGCAGACGACTTTGAACATATCAAGGCAAAGATATGGAAGAGTATCATATGAAAGTGTAATTACGAGCAATATGAGCAATTTCTCCTTTTGTCAGAATAATTTCAAATATCGTCTGCTGCAGAGGCGTTAGAAAGTCTATATGTGTTAAAAGTCGTCATTTCAATGTTCTAATATGCGCATAGTCAATTGTAAACGAGACTGTGACTCCTATCATCAACGTCGGCCGCCTCGTTCGTGTAGTGCTAGAGCGTCCGCATCGGGTGCGGGAGGTCGCGGGTTCGATCCGCGGTCGGGACATACCAAAGACTTTCAAGATGAGTAATGGCTGCCCTCCCTGGCATTCAGCGTCGTGGGTTAGCATTACGACTGACTGGCTGATGTCAGGATAATCAGGATAGTAGTACTGGTAACTTACCCAGGAAACGCTCTGAATAAACTGAATAAGTGTTAAAAGCGGCGTGAAAACACCAAACAACATACTTATCATCAACGTTTTATATCATAAATGACGTCGCCGGAGTGTAATAAAGCCATTGAATAAATTGCGTATTCAACTAGTGTAATAACAATGCTACGTAACGTGACGTCATAACGTAACGTTTAGCGTTGTAAATACGCTCGCTTTATAGCGACGTTTATATGGATATAGCGCTGTAAACTATTAAATTAGTATTTATGATATAAAAAGAACATTTCATTCGTGGTCATTCAATACGAAATTTATTAAACTCGTTTTCTAAAAGTGATAAAAACTCGCCAATGCTCGTTCTTATCAATTTCAGAAAACTCGTTTAATAAATCCCGTATTGAATGACCACTCATGTAATATCCTCTATGTATTGCCCCATGCAAATTGAAGAGACACATTATGAAAACATAACAAGGGCACATCAGACAGAACTATTAATTGATTGATTGGGGGTTTAACGCCGTTTTCAAAACTGCACTAATCTTCTACGCTCAAGTATTGAATGGCTCGAATAACGTGGCAATACACATACATGTATACGCTACATGGTATATTCGGTATACCCAGCTGAAATGCACGAGGCTGTCCAACTTCTTACAATATCCACTGATACACGTATACATTGTGTACCTACGGACACGTGCTCGTTTACCCCCACCGAGTCATATAATAAGCGTGTGATACTAATTGTATTTATTTGCTATAAATCAAGTATGTTTTATTGCAATAAAATAAATGAAGTAAAATGAAGTATTACAATGACCGCAATGTGACCCTTAGGCAACTACCATCCTCTAATAGTGGCAAGAAATGCGTCTTTCCCCGACAACATGTCGTGACGATGTACACTTATAAAACTGATTGTGTGACTGTGGTAATTATTTGTGGCGGATCGGCACTTTCTTCACCCCCTGAACCCACTCTGTGCATGTAAGGAATGAAGGATTTAATGAAGGAATGTGCAGGACCTCATTTTTGTTTGGCTTCTTATCTTCCGTTGTTTTCGATTTACCATGACAATTCATCGCAACGCGTGAATTACAAACACGATTCGTAGAACCAGGGTAATTAAGACACTAGTAATGAAGATAACACAACACCAACGCAGTTGTACACCATTAGGTTGAGAAATAAAAGCCAATCCTGTAGATAGATAATTAGACCGCGTCACACGGGAACCGACCTTCTACATTTGTTCGACCAGAGGAGATCTGTGTAAGCTTTCACCTCTTTGCGCAGTCTAATCAGGGCCGTCTTATTACATAACATTACATAACATACACTTTATTCACCCAGTAATGGTCACATTATACATGGAGATATGAAAAAGAAATTGATAGTTTTGTAATTTAACATAAACAAATTAAATATTATAATAATATCACAGTTACTAATCTTGGTGATCGGGGTAATTCTGAACAGCATCATTAGTAAGTAAATTAATGTAGATCCTGATACTATTTAACTCTTTCAGCTCCGAATTGTTTAAAGTAGACTCTTCCAAGTTCCAAATCGGGCGTCTCCATTTCTCATGTAATAAAAGTTTGGATTATTTTGATAACTAAAAGGCAAACAATGCTGATTTCAGGTGAGACAGCTCGTTACAAGCTGACTCGCCTGAATCAGTATTGTTTGCATAAACCTTAATATTGCCTTTGGCGCTGAAAGAGTTAAGACCTATGTTGTTATAGCAGAAATGAATGGCACTGGTTTGAGTACAAAACTCTAACTTTGAAGAAAGTATAGATTTTATTGCATTGCAGATCTATTTAACGTATTAAAACATCCGAAAATATAATAAATCAAAGTACTGAAAGTACTCAAATGCGGGGGATATTGGCTCTATAGTGTTAACAAGATTTTCCTTCAAGTTGACCTAGTGACCTACTTTTTGACCCAACATGACCCACGCTAGAACTTTACCTAGATATCATCAAGAAAAACATTCTAATAAAGTTTCAACATGCTCAAGCTAAAAATGCAGTATCCAGAGTGTTAACAAATTTTTCCTTCAATTTGGCCTAGTGACCTAATTTTTAGCCCCACATGACCCATAATCAAACTTGACCTAGATATCATTTAGATAGAATTCTGACCAAATTTCAAGCTGCTGTAGCCAAAAAAGATGCTTCTACAGATTTAACAAGATGTTCCTTCAATTTGGACTAGTGACCTAGTTTCTGACCCAATGTGGATATCATTAATACAAACATTCTGACAACATTTCAAACTGCTGAAGCAAACATTGCAGTCTCTAGAGTTTTAACAAGCTTTTCCTTCAATTTGACATAGTGACCTATTTTTTTACCCATCATACCCATCTTCGAACTTGACCTACATATCATCAAGACAAACATTCTGATAAAATTTCAACATGCTCAAGTTGAAAATAAGGCCTCTAAAGTGTTAACAAGATTTCCATTCAATTTGGCTTAGTGACCTAGTTTTTGACCCGGCTTGACCCATATTCATTTTTGGATTAGATATCACAAAATTTCAAGCTGCCTTAGCAAAAAATGTGGCTTCTACAGTATTAACAAGATTGTCCTTCAATTTGGCCTAACAATATTCGAACTTGACCTAGATATCACTATTACAAACATTCTGACACAATTTCAAACTGCTGAAGCAAAAATTGCGGCCTCTCGAGTGTTAACAAAGTTTTCCTTCAATTTGACCTAGTGACCTCTTTTTTTACCCTTCATAACCAATGTTCAAACTTGACCTACATATCATTAATACAAACATTCTGATAAAGTTTCAACATGCTCAAATTGAAAATGTGACCTCTAGAGTGTTAACAAGATTTTCCTTCAATTTGACCTAGTGACCTAGTTTTTGACCTCAAATGGCCCAGTTTCGAACTTGTCCAAGATTTGATGGAGATGAATGTTCTGATAAACTTTCATGAAGATCCGATGCATAATGTGGACTGTATAGTGTTAACAAGGAAAAATGTTGACGATGAACGACAGCCGTGTTTCCGTATTTTTCATTGCAGGGATTTTCTCAAAAGGTTTTTGAGCGACCCGCTTTCAAGCTACTCGTTTTCCATATATTTAAAAGAAACATTAAAGATCCTTATGTCTGACTTAAATTTCTAAATTATGTATACATACAACTTCATGGATTAAAACTTTACATTGTGTACGTTTACTTTACATTGTGTACGTTTACTTTACATTGTGTACGTTTATTTTACATTGTGTACGTTTACTTTGTATAATGTGCATACTGTTTAGCTTGTTGTGAAACGTATTTAACTGATCCCTGGACAATCAAAAAAAATTACCATTATGAAAAAACAGAGGGCAGCACAACATTTTTACAAATTTACACTTCCTGAAAGCTGGGCATGACAATATACGGTGGTATTCAGCATTGCTGAATCCCCCGCATAAACACCAATTATACAAGTACGTAATATTTTGCCATTAATATTTAAGTCACGAAATATCGGGTTTCGTGTGTTCTTGGTCAATTTCTATTATTCATGCTCTGAGAAATATCAATTTGACGCCGATCAGTTTGACGCTCGTCGGTACACTCATCTACGAATCACCAGTTTGACGCTCGTTGGCACGCACATCTACGCATCTCCATCTTGGCATCTCCAGTTTGACGCTCGTCGGTACACTCATCTACGAATCACCAGTTTGACGCTCGTTGGCACGCTCATCTACGCATCTCCATCTTGGCATCAACAGTTTGACGCTCGTCGGCACACTCATCTACGAATCACCAGTTAGACTCTCATCGATACACCTATATATTGACGCTCGTCGACACGTTCATCTTAGCATCACCAATCTGACGCTCGTCGGCACGCTATTCTAGGCATCACAAGTTTGACGCTCGTTGGCACACACATATACGCATCTCAAGTTTGACGCTCGTCGGTACACTCAGCTACGAATCACCAGTTTGACGCTCGTCGGCACGCTCATATTCATAGCACCAGTTGACACTCGTCGGCACACTGTTCTATGCATCAAGCGTTTGACGCTCGTCGGCACGATATTCTAGGCATCACAAGTTTGACGCTCGTTGGCACACACATACACGCATCTCAAGTTTGACGCTCGTCGGTACACTCATCTACGAATCACCAGTTTGACGCTCGTCGGCACGGTCATATTCATAGCACCAGTTGACACTCGTCGGCACACTGTTCTATGCATCAAGCGTTTGACGCCCGTCGGCACGCTCTTCAATGCATCATCACTTTGACGCTCATCGACACGCTCTTCTAGGCATTAACAGTGTTTGACGCCCGTCGGCACGCTCTTCATCGCCTCACCAGTTTGACGCTCGTATGGACATGCTCTTCTATGCATCAACAGTTTGACGCTCGTTGGCACACACATATACGCATCTCAAGTTTGACGCTCGTCGGTACACTCATCTACGAATCACCAGTTTGACGCTCGTCGGCACGCTCATATTCATAGCACCAGTTGACACTCGTCGGCATACTGTTCTATGCATCAACCGTTTGACGCTCGTCGGCGCGCTCTTCTAGGCATCTCCAGTTTGACGCTTGTCGGCACGCTCTTCTTGGCATCAAAAGTTTGACCTTCGACGGCACGCTCATCTAGGCATCAAAAGTGTGACGCTTGTCTGCACGCTCTTCTAGTCATCAATGGTTTGATGCTCGTCGACACGCTCATCCTCTTCTCACCAGTTTGACGCTCTTTGGCAAGCCCTTCTACGCATCCATAGTTTGACGATCGTCGGCATGCTCTTCTATGTATCACCAGTTTGAACTTCGTCGGCACGCTCTTATAGGCATCAAAAGTTTGACGCTTGATGAAAATTAAACTGTACTCTATTGACAATTGGGTGGAAATCTGATGAAGAGTTGAACACATAGCTCGATAAAGTGAAATATACGCCTTTCCCACAATGTTTCCCATTTTTTGTTATTTTGTTGCAAAGACTATTCATATCGTTTTGAAAAGGAAAAGAGTTTCCTATAAAAGATGGCCATCTTAAACCAGGAAGCTCCTTCACTTGGGATTGTCATAAATTTGTAGTTGATTTACATGTTGTCAATGCAATGAATAATTCATATTGTGACAGTAACCTTTGTATGGCCCTTTCAGTTAATGTATCTTGAATTGGCATTGATTCATACTCAATCATTTTCATAGAATTATATTGTGTCGCTGAACAATCATATCATTATTCTTGTTTTCGCTTGGAAATATTTGGAGACGTGTTTTTTTGTTATAAGCTTGGTATTCACTCACAACCGCCTTTTTCTTGTTTGTGTTTCTAGATCTAGATGCTACAGATTTAGGAAACAGATCTCATTTTGAGTGATATAAGAGCCGATATATCACTCAAAATGAGATCTATTTCCATTCTAGCACTTTTTTATAACTTAAAGGGATACAACTTCGAGGGGAACTATGTTTTGACTTGACGTTGCTTTCCTTGATAAAATCCCGTGTAGGCTAATATATCTTTAATCCCCATTGTATTTGTTTTGGAAATATTCACGTGGTTTTTTTTTCAACTAACAAAACAATTTGAAATCAGTTTTATTAACTGTCTATGAACAGTTTATTTTCATTAAATCTTTTTCAAATGTTCATATTCTCATCTTGGGCAATGTGTTACTGTCTAACACAACGTTTTTGACCGGTTATCAGTATGCTGTTACATGGCACGCGCGTCTAAAATGTTGGTCATGCACGTGCATGACGTCATTTAAAACAATGACGTGACCGTTATAATTCAACTTTCCAAACGGCATTTACAACAAAAGCTCGTGACTTTATTCATAAAATGTCAAGCCCGGCGAAGTAACGCATGCGCACTAAGATACGTTGCATGAAAAATACGCGGGAGGGAATTTCAATAGCCAAAAATCCGGAAGTTTAGAGTGAGATACTGAGCGATATATCACGCTCAAATCTCTCTTTGCGTATAGAAGAGAAATTATCAATAGTGTTAGAATGTCACGCGTTCGAATCCCGTGATGAGCGTGTTCTGCCTTTTGGGGGTTTTCCACAAAAAACGGGCGTGTACTGGTAAAGTCTCCAGGAATCACACATCGAGGGTGATTAATATAAATAAACTTAAAGCTTGTTTAGTATTCGGTGTTAATCTTTTCGCACGTATGGAGGAAGTATAATCATTGATTAAGTTTAACATCTTGTAGCAAAACGAGAAATTGCTCACTAAAAGCAATTTCTTATATTGCCAAAATGTTTTCAAACGTTGCATGCAGCTGTACACACAAACATAGGACACAATTTATTCATATATATAAATCACGGAGATATAACATATTTATACCACATATTGATGACTGCCATCACCACATACGCCTCCAACTCTGTATATCCGTTTGCAGAAATAAATCGTATCTTGGTGTTTCCGAAATCTCTCAGAGCTTGGCTCTAGTTAAGTCGAGTATTTCAGATTCAAAAGCCTTTACTTGACAATCAAACCCTATGTTGTGGGTACTCAAAAGAATCGTCTCAGTGAGACGATTCATTTGAGTACCCACAACATAGGGTTTGGTTTAGTCATAAGAAGATTATAGGGGGTGGTGGGAAAGACAAGATTACCGATCATTATCTAGTCCTCTTGTCCCCCCGACAGAGCTTATCACAATAGTATTATTGGATTGAAATGTTGTCACTGACAATGAGGGACATTAGTGATAATTATAGTATCTCCCTTGTCAGATAAAGACCAAGGAAGACCAAATAGTTGGTAGGTCCTTTAAGTTGGAATCCTTTGTCTTTATCGCTATTTCTCAATGAGATATTGCAATTACTCTGTACACATTAATCATAAATGTGTTAAAGTGATGATTCAATTTTATTTTTTTTACATAGCAGTGTTTAAAGAAAACAAATGTGGAATAACTAATCAATCTAATAACAGATGGCCAAGAAAATGCAATTATAAGTGCACCATCCAGTGCAAAGAAACCAATGATAAAAACAAAGGAAACCAAATGATAAGACCTAGCTAGATGTAGAGAGTATTAAAGAGAGATAACTGACCGATGTCTCCAATTGATAATCATTTCACATTTCTATGACGTCTGTCTTGTGGCTTATATGACATTCACGAAGGATGCGTCCTTCTCGTATACAAACCGTTTTCCCTATTTGACGTCTGAAAAGGATAATGACATTCACCTATTATATTAAAACCAAGAAGGCCAAACCATAACCTGTAAAGATATTTTGGAAATGGGGCCGATATATTGAATCCAAGAGTGTTTCTGTCAAACCTGTGTTAAAGACTGTCTTTGTATAGCAATTCCCTGTCTATAGCAACCACACTTTTAATTTACAAATTACTCATTTTCTGCATAAATGACCCTGCAATTAAAGACCACCTGTGAACAAAGACCAGATTGTTCTCTTTCAAAAGGTTCTCTTTAAACACAGGTTGGACTGTACTTAATTCATTGCTGAATATAACTTTCAAGTAGACTAATACCAAGACATATAAACGTCAACATGCATCTGATGGAAGCACGTTAAAGACGTGACGTCAAAATACGCGAGACAAGCTAAACAGATCGTCTTGAACGGCGACGGTCGATATTTCGAAACTACATAGGCCTATGTGTCATTTTATCATGTTGAACCATACGTCTTAATTAAACTTTCCCACAAAAAGACGCTTTCTGACGCCTCTGCAACAGACGACTTTTGAAAACATTATGACATTATAAAAAGTAACTTCTCCTTTTGCCTCAATGTTTGCGCGGCCTAACTTTCGCTTGTTTTTTTTCCCGTTTCTATTCAATTATTAGACATTCGATTAACGATTTTCGCCGTATATGTTTTTAAAGTCGTCTGCTGGAGATGTGTCTATTTTGGGAAGGATTATAGCTTATACGGTAGTCTTGTAGAAGGAATTATCAAAACTGCACTTATTCGCAGTTAACATCGACGCCGATCTCAACAAAAATCTGAAATAAAGATAAATATAAATAGCTCGCGTGTCATTTCATTTCCTCCCTTGTTTACTATCTAAAACCTATCTCAGTTGTTTCGCTAACCACTTCGTCGCAATTTGCAGAGTTTCAACACACAAGCTAGAAAATGAAAATGGCAGATACGAAAATTATGCATGAATCGAAAGATTGTGCAAAAGAAATTTGATTGAACACGAATATCACTTTCTTTTAAGCTGCACTGTATACTCTGAACTGCGAAATAAATATTTAAAAAATATACTATTATACTTGGCCAAAGCTACACCTTGTCTACATAACATGTCTACACTACATGACATCCAGCATTGGGTTGCGAGGTTTGCATTACGACTGACTGGCAGGTGCAAGTACAAATGGACCAGTTGTGCTGGTTACTTACCCAGGAAAAGCAGTGATATAACTGATATTTCTTTTAAAAAAAGCGGCGTCAAACACCAAGCAAACAATAATTAATATGTTTAGGTTGGTTCTCCTTGAGTTTGGCTAAAATATCTCAATTTGAATCAATTTGTTCATTACATGTACAAGCTGATAAATGGAAAAACACCAAACAAAAACAACATCATCCAACATTGAAAACGAAGGTTTAATATGCGTAGGACCAGGCTCGCCCATATGGGTCTTTACTGTTTGCTGATGCGATCAATAAGAACCGGTATTACCAGACAAGGCATCTCAAATTAACTCTGATTTGCATGATGTCAGACGAGATTAATAATGTCTGTATCGTTATATATTATGGTAACCTTTCAGATGCTTTCTTTTTGTTATGTTTGAAAATTCGCATTTTTTTTTCTAATCATACGTCTGTTGTGTTAGTGTACGAGTGCTAGTATTTTTTATAAGATTTAAGTGTTTTACATCGATTGTGAAACAAGCTTTCAAGTTATATTAATAACGCTCGGTGTATTTTACGTGTAAAAGTCCCAGAAAAGAAGTCCGTTCATTGGAACCCGGAAGCTATTGTACCAGAGGCTCTATCAGTGCTTTACTCCATTCCCAATTGCAGGCGCATTCAGAAAACATTGTTACAAATAGAGAAAGTAACAGTTTGTCCTTTTGCCACAAGGTTTTCAAGACATTTCAATGATTATAAGTTAGTTATTAAGATTTGTTAAGTACCTCTTTTGTAAGATATATACTACGCCGCTTTCAGCAATTGTTCGGTTGTGTGTCACGGCGTTTCTAGTTCTACTGGTCTATTTATCCTGTCACCAGCTAGAACGTAGTAATGCTAACCCTGTAATCCTGAGCACCAAGGAGGGCAACCATTACTATATATGTATACCATTGTTAAGTCTTTGGTATGACCCGACCGGGGATCGGACCCGCATCCGAGGCGGAAGATCTACCACTACAACACCGAGGCGGTCACCCTAAGCCGAACGGTAGTAATCTATTATTGGTTATATGTAAGCATTATAAAACATAGCTTTCATGTCTGGCATAACGAAATAGACAATATGTTTCAATAGTGCAATCTTATATTTCATCTTTTTAAAAACGATATATGTTTACACTTTCCAGTTTAATATAGTATCAACGCATACGCCAAGTATCTTTTGCGTGGTAACATTTTCTGACATTGCACCATTCAAATACAGTTTAAGAGTTAGAAGTTTTTTTCAAATTATAGGGAGATCCAATTTTCATACAGTTGTTATTCTTTTCAAACAGTTGGAGTGATTTTGTATGTTATTTTCAAGTTGTGCCAAATGATATCCGGTTTCAAATAGGGTTGAGTCAGTTGAATACTAATCCAGATTCATGCTAAGGATTTAAGAATGAAATATAACTTGTTTACAGAATAAACAGAAGCGAAACCAAGAATCGACCCTTGAGGTACACCACATGTCATACATAGGTAGCGATTCTTGAAACAATATGTCCAGCTTGTTAGATTTGTTAGACTTGTGTCCGTTTTTTAAGATAAGATTTAAAACAATTTAAAAGTGAGAGGTGAAAGTGATATTTATAATTTATGACTTATTTAGATCCAGAAATAATATGCATATCAATCTTCCGACATAAACATCCTTTAACCATGCATTTGTTAGTCGAATAAGCGCTGTGTAACGTTGAATGATTTTCCTCTTAATCTTGTTTAGTTTTGTGTATTATACGAGGGTCAGTCGTAAAGTTCTCGGACTCTGCGTATAATTTCGATACCACTTGTTTTAGAACCAAAATAAACCAAACATTGGAAAGATATATATTAACTGAAGTGATGTAGCAAATTTTACAGAAAACAACCAGCATACCATTAAATAACAACACATTGTTACACATAACCATCAACCGCACGGAGCACTTTGTACACATAACGCGACGTTACGTCTAACGTCAGGCCTTTTCAAAGTATGCAACACATGAATTAACACATTTCTGGTGTCTCTCCACCCACTTATCGAACACTGTATTTTTCAGTTCATCTTTTAATATGTTATGAACCGTTATGTTGCTTAAAGCCTATGATGATGCGATTTCGTAACCGTCCTTTGTCTGTTGTAGGCAACTTTGCGTGTTACAGCATGAACATCTGTCACTTAATGTTGGTCGACCGACTGTTTTCAAGTTCTTTGTCGTCTTTGACCAGTTAATACCAATCAAACACTATTATTCGGCTGACCTCTTTATTCGGGTCCCGTTCCATAAATTTAAAAGTATCTGTAGGCGTCATTTCCGCATTTGCGCAATATTTATCACCGAACGTTGCTCCGTGCGAAATGACGTTGGCGTTTTAATGATTGCACCTGTTGAAGGGTAGCAATCATTAACCTGTGATTCCATACTTGTTATGACGGATATGACGTCAAAACATTCAGTAAGTTTTCAACAGATATGAATCTGACAACATGTCTGAAATCATGACGTTAACGTGCACATTTTTGAAGATTTTTTTGAGATAGATTACATCTAGATCTTGTTCCTAAATATGTTTGATTTCAAACTGCTCCGTACCACTTAAACTGCATTATTGAATTAAAATGCAAAATGCATTTATATCAAATAAATACATGTAAGTTTTTCTTTACATGACTATAAAACTTCATATTTTAATATTTCCGAGTATTAATACGATTTGATAAAAACGCGTATTTTATGAGAACAGTCCGGGAACTTTACGACTGACCCTCGTATAAGTGTTTTTGGAGGAACGATGTCAATTGTAAGGCGACATGGCGCTCGAAGACTTTTGATGTTGAAAGTGGTGTGAGAAAGCATAGAACTACATGAACAAGCAAATTCAGAGAATCATGGTCCCCCGCCAGGGTCAAGGTCACAAGGTCAAACAAATTGGTATTGATGGAAAGGGGTTGTCACAAGGAATACACATGTGAAATATGAAAGCAGTACCTATTACGGTTCAGAAGTTATGACCAAGGTTAAAGTGTTTGTGACAGCGTGACTGACGGACGGACTGACGGACGGACTGACTGACGAATGAGAAATAATAGTCCCCAGCTTTCGCTAAAAGCGGAGGACAATAAGTAAACTGGCTGCCGTGATGTGACTAAAACATGGTGAAAACGGCGTTAAGCCCAACTCTATCAATCTTAGTGTTGGCAAACAGTAAAGGATCTGGTGAGACTGTGTGTATGCAAATATTCCCCTGAGCATTCGCTGCTCATATGCATGCATGCAGTCTCCTGTTCGGTTGATGTGGCTCGAAAAGAACGCGTATACGAAATAAATTCCTTCTTTGTTTCTGTGTAAATCAACCAGTTTCAACCCTTAATTGACACAATTTCTAAACTTTTATTAGGTAGAACACCCTATATCATTAAAATTATTTACATCTTAAGCTTTAAATCATGCATTGTGCAAGAAATAATCTACCCCGCATAAATGGTTACCGTCCTTTTGGACGAAATCGGGCTTGGACAGAACTGGTTGTTCACATTCTCTATTTTCAGTTTCAAACAAGGTCAAACTACTAAAAATGAACAAATCAATCATTTCCAGTACATCCTATACACATTTAAATTGAATTTAACTCAAAGTAATGTATTCAATGCATTCTAGTGAAGATATAAACTAATTTCTACGCAAACAAAGGATTTTATAGGGACTAATTAGCTCTAGATCAGCATTGCCGCGGATCTATTTGGCGTATCTTGACCCTAAAAATGTTCTTTAAAGTGTTCTACGTACGACAATCTTTCTAGGATGAATGGCACTGTGATGACATTATTGAGTAGGATTACCATGTGATGGAATTAAGCTCTTGGTAGAGTGATCACTGGATTGAGTTAGTTTGACACTATTCGACATTGTCCCCCGAGTCAACACGCGGTGAACCAACGTTCGTTTAAACAAGAGACGCTAACACTGCCACCTAACCCCAAGAGCTAGGTCATATCAGAATCATACTTTTACGAAAATCAACCGCAAGGCATTTGTGACCAGTGTTTATCTCGATCATCAAGATCTGGTTCTGTACTTTTCGCCAGTTGGTCAGAGAAGGATTAAAGAATACAACATTGTGTAATAGATTCCAATCACCAGAATTCGCAAACAGATACAAGCGGTAACATCTGTTAAGTAGCCAATGTGTATGAAGCAACCATTTGAAGATCAACCCAAAAGCCTTTTCTCATTTATTTGACGTCTTGTATTAAGCATACATCCGTGTTCAGCAACTAACTTTTAGCTCTCCAGGGTGGCTGCATAAGACAAGTTTGACTGAGTATATATATATATGCATCTGTAACAGATGCGACAAGGTTTCTAAGTCTGAAGTGCCGTTCATCAATCAGGTTACTACTCCTGTCCAACATTCATCGGACACAGGGAGAAAATGTATCATTGTTAGCAAGTTCTTCTCTGGTCATAATGTTTTCACAAGTTTTCTGCTGCAGATATGCCCTACTGTGTCCATTTGTCCTTACTTAGTTCGCTCAAAACAAAACAACAACACTACTCTATGCTGTGCGTACAGAGAGACGCATGTATAGACATACAAAGTTTAGGGGAGTTTACGAATTCAAATTCGATACTTATATGTGTTTGTAAATAATATTTCTACAAACTAAAGGTTCAAAACCTTAGTCACAGACAATCTGTTCTCAATGCAATCCTTTATATAACCATCCTTAGCTATGTCGGTTTTCCACCGACCATGCCTTTTCAAACACCTTTCAGATATAACTGAACTATTTGCTGCAGATGTAACCCCGCTTGCTCTCAGGGAATGGGTACCCAGTTTCAAATCCGGTGCAACCAGTTTAAGTTTCTTAACTATAGTTTCTCTAGCTCTGGTATAGCTTAATTGCTTATTTTTCTTAATAAGAGATACTCTATTTTTTTAACAGAACCCCGGCTTAAATAAATAATCATCCGATGATGAAGAGATACCAGCTGCATTCATATATCTATATAACAATGATAAAGGACAAGCTTCTGAAACACCTTTGCAAATGACAACTTCCGATCCGTCTCTGTAAATGTCTGTTTTACTTTTTCTGATCTTTATGACTATGTGATCGTCGTTGAAATGAACATCTTTACATCGTAATTCTGTTACTTCGCTAATACGAAGAAAACCGGTATATGCTAACATGATCATACACAAATCTCTTAAGTCTAAAACGTTAGTGCAATCAGTGTACATAAAACACAAATTCTTCAACATATCAGAAGTTAAAATGTCTTTCTTTTGAACTGGTTTCGAATTAGTACGCTTGGCACATTCTAATAATTGTTTCACAATGCTATTTTCAGTCGGATCAACAAGATCGTTAATGGTATGTGCCCACTTAATACCGTAATATGCGGACGTTATTACACTAACTGATTTCCCCTCGTCCAAAAGAGACGTGAAATACATGGCTACACTAATTGGCAGCGCGGGCTTTGACACTAAGATATGCTGAAAACAGAATTTTTCAAACAAAGCAAAACAGCTCTTGTACTTTTTGACCGTATTGTCCGCCCTTGACTGAAGAAGATATCCCGCCATTCTTTCCGCAACTGATGATTGTGTATCAATCTGCACTCCTGCCTGATCTAATTTACATTTTAGTGTTTGCTTCAAACCAATGCCTGTTACAATATAAATAATGGCTAATTAAATATCTTCAAACCCCAAATTCAAAGCCAACATATCAAATGTCAATGGGGTTTTAGCAAAACAACCGTTATTTCCTAAACCTGCAGATATGATGTTTTTTCGACCTAGATTTACAAAATCTTTCACCAATAGCTTGAATTCTCCGTTCTCATTAACTAGTTGTGGCCAAAATGGCGCACTCTTCCATTTCGGTACTATCAAAGTACTGTTAGCCCTTTCTCTGATAATCTTTCCAATACATTTTGAAATTAATCTTGGGGGAGGAACCAGCCAATTTCTATCGTTACTCCACAATTGCTGAAAACAATCAACAGCCTCTGTTCCTGGTACCCACCATCTTGAATTAAACCTGATACATTTAGTATTCAAATGGGAAGCAAATCTATCAATTGAATGGGAACCCCATTTTCCATCTAAACTGTTATAAACAGTATCGGCGATTGTCCAATCATCGCAATCGTAACACCTACTAAGGTAATCGGCTTTGACGTTTTCGCGCCTTGGAATCCATTCAGGACAAAGCACAATGTTTTCTTTATCACATACAACATTCAAGTTTACAGCAATATTTTGAATTGCAGAAATACGACTGCCATTAAGCAGAACTGAAATAACATTTTTATTGTCGCAATATACCTTGACTAAGGAATTCTGTAAAACGTTCGCATACGAACTAACGATGCGGTATATTGATTCCGCTTCTCTCCAAGTCGAACTTTCGTCGTGCTCAGAAAATGACCATAAACCGACCATTTCAGAGTCGAACTCCAAATCCGCTTCCGGGGACAACATTTCTTCCAAAGAACCCACATCCGGGATTCCTAAATCATACTCGATATCACGAGTTTCGGTCACTTCCGGGACCAGACAATTTGTCTCATAATCCACTTCCGGGGATCTTTGCCTCACATCATTCGATGACTCGTACTCATTTATACTTAAAAATGTTAATTGGAAATTTTCCTTGAGGTTTATGCACCGACTTATAGTCGGTATCCCCCCAGTGGGTAAATATTCTACATAACCACCATAACCTGTCCCACTGGCATCTGAAAATAGGCTATAACTGCATAACCGACCATCTTTGATGGGTTTTCCACGCTCATTTAGACTGACCAAATTTGTGTTCCAGAACGTTAGCTCAGTAATTACTTCAGGTGTAATTCTTACTGGGGCGTTCCAGCTAGCTCTTGATTCAATACATTTGTACATATACCTAGTCATCAATCTGCTCTTTCCACAAAAAACACTTTGCATAGATACAATCTGACCGATTAAGTTCGCCAGATATTTAACATGAATGAGAAACATAGTTTTGAACTTGATCTCCTTCAAAAGGATCTTTACTTTGCCATGAAGCCTTTCTATCCTGTCTTTGGCAATATATAGCCGATTATTGTGCATGTCTAAATCATGACCTAACCATGTGACCCTCAGTATAGGTATCCAATGACACTTCTCATGAGCCAACAAAAAAAACAAATGCGAGTAACGTTTGCTTTGTAAACTCACTGGACCAAATAGCTTTTTCATAGCTAGCATCTCCGCCTATTCCGTCATCTAAAAACATAATGACTTTATGACCTTTGCTCCTTAAGAACTTCACCACAACCCTCATAACTTTTGTAAATATATGACCTGCCGTTTTTATACCGAACGGAAGAGAATTGAAAATGAAATACCTCGTTTTATCGTTGTATTTACAACTAAAGCCAAGAAAAGTTCTATGCGCCTGGTATATATCAATATGATGATACGCTCCTTTCAAATCGAAAGTATACAAAAATGATCTATTATCAAACATGCATTCCGCGACTTTAATATCTTCAAATTTGACTTTGAAAAGATGGAGATACTCATTTATGTGTCTGCAATCAAGAACCAGTCTAGGTTTACCCTTTTTATTATATGCCACGGTCAAAGGGTTTACAACATGAGGAGGAGTTATCACCTCTGTAACTACACTCGTTTTTAACAAATTACTTATTTCGTCATGAACGAAACTCATATTTTCTCTAGCAGATTTATTATTCTTTAAAATTACTCTTTCTGGTACCATTTTTAAAGGTAACTTGTAACCGTTTTCAACAGTATCATGTATAAATACACTATCAGTGGCTTCTTTCCACTTTTCTAATTTAGCCTTTAGCCTGCCAACTGGTGTTATTACTGTTAATTCACCATTTTCCGTCTTTTCCACACAATGTACAACACTTGCTAAAGACCGTCCTACATTATTCTGAATAATTGCCGACGTATTTATACTTATCTTATTTTTCGATGCATTCGCCTGACAATCAGACGAGCCCCTCCAATGGCCTGGTTTACCACAATCAAAACAAAGCCCCGGTCTGCGGGTAGATTGTGCAGGAGACGGCGTCGACGTCGTTGATGCATTGTTAGCCCCTTTTCGATATGGCCAAGCATTCGATGTCCGGCCTTTCTTCGTCTTTTCAGCTTTAATCTTTTTGGAAGCTCTAGCCTCGGCCTTGTACATGCGTTTCTCATCATCGGAGTCACTGGCAAGAGGGTTGGCCTCATACTCAGTTACCACCCGCCATCCTAATTCCGAAGAATCCGCCAATTTTATCAATTTCTGTCTGTGCGCCACTAAAGTCTTGGCTGAAATTTAAAACAAAAATTCTTTCACAAATACTATATTTAAATCGTGTCACTAGTACCGACAACATAATCAATAACGTTGGCAACTTTCATAATGCCTACGCGGTAGGAGCACTGCCACTAAATCAATAAATTTAAAATATATATGTTTATATATATTACTGAAGTAATGAATATCATTTAGTAAAATTTACCTTCTGCTATCTTTTTTCGACATTCAAATTGTTTGTCAACTTGCAGCGAATGATCAGCCTCTTCTAGAGCAACATTGACTTTCGAGTTGAATTTGAACTGCTCTTCATTAGATTTTCGTTTAAACGAATGCCAACTTATTATGTTGCTAATCTGTGATAATTGATGACAATTAGAAGTCCCACTTATCTTTTCAAAGACGCTTTCCATGCTGGCTATAATCTCCGCTTTATGCGTCTGGAGTGATACTCTAAGTCTTTCGTCTATCAGTTGTTGGATGCTACCACTTGAATTCGGATCATCTTCCATGATTTTAAATCTTAGAAATGCGACTGCCTCTGTCGATTGTCTCGCTAGAAGTGAGTTCTCGAAACGCCCAAGCTATAAATAGCTATCGCACATACATCCCGTGCGTATACAAAACCGGTTTTGTAGCTTCCCTCCGTGAGGACAAAGGTACTCAGCTATACGTTGTACCGTCGAGTACCAGCAAATATATTGGGAAGGTTTATAGCCTGTGTTTATATACATCATGTTTTCACAAGAAATTCTTTGCCAGTGAATACACTAGTTGAGGATTTCAGTCTTAAGATGAAGAACGTGTGTTACGCACAATTATTGGTTATCTCTGTTGGTCTAATGGCCGTTATCTGACCTTCACGTTGTAAGTACTTTGTGTTGCCACATGGTATAACAGAGCTTAAGCATATTTCACATCCTTAAATCCATATTTTACAATAAAAAAGAATAGTCTGAGTACCCACAACATATGGTTTAGTTGAGTCATAAGGGAGATATTTGAGCCTCAAACCCTATCGAAGGGTTACTCAAAACAATCGTCTTACTGAGATGTTTGTAGAGTCATTAAAGATATATGGATTGGAAAGGACCAGTTCGCTCCTCTTTATCTAGTCCTCTGGTACACTTTGATTCATAGCACTTTTCCGTACATCTCTAACATGTATGTACATAATTACAGATGCTTAGCCATTCACATTTCTGTGCTTTGATTTCACAAGTAATGTTTTGCTAGTGAATACAACGCATTTGGGATTTTAGTCTTAGAATGATGTTGATCCAATGGCCGGTATCTGACCTCCACGTACTTAATAGCTTGCGTTGACCACATCATAGACTTTAATTCCTAGCAAGTGTTCGTACATCTCGCACATTTATATAAATGATAACCTGTCTTCAAAGATAATTGGCCATTCACATAAAGCGTCGTCGAACAAACTATGTGTTGTCAATGACTGTAATAAACGAGTTCTATCCATCTTAATGGTTCCTCACACTTTATAGGAATCTCCAAATGAGCCGTCGCATGAGAAAACCAACATTATGGACTCTGCGTAATGTATCGACCCAGATCAGCCTGCGCAATCCGCGCAGACTAATCAGGGCAGACACATTCCGTCTCAGGGGGATAGAAGTAAAGAGAAAAGATTCCTGAAACAGAAAATCCACAGGAGTCGAAAAGTGTCTGTCCGGGTTAGCCTGTGCGGCATGCTTAGGCTGATAGACTTATGTCTATACTTTACGCAGAGTCAACAATGTTGGTTTTCTCGCGGCTCAAATGATCAATATGATGGTGTCTACGTTATTTTTCTCCTTCAATGTGTCGCCTAATGACCGCATGCTTTCTTAACGTTTTATTCTTCCTCAAAAACGTGAGCGCATTAACTATAGCTCCTTGACCCGAGCGGTTACTCTTTACAACGTTTGGTAAACAATCAAAGAAATACCCATTTTATCTTAGCCCTCTTGGACACTTTATGGGACATTCATTTAATCCTTACCCACAAACAACACATCTACAGCAGACGACTATACACATATCTTTCACAAAAGACACAGTGAACATCTTGTTACATACAATTTAACAAATACACACACACACACACACACACACACACACACACACATGTACCTTTACATTTTTGGCATTTACATATGTTTGTTTTTTCCTGATTAGTTGTAGATTGTAGAAAACAAAACAACAAGGACAAGTATTAGAAAAAAAAGAAGATAGAAGATAGAAATTGCTTATTCAAATATATATTTCGATAATAAACTGTTAATATATTCCGTGCACACATTGAGCTAAACAGACATCTAAATAAAACATGCTAAATTAGTCTCCCTAGACTCTTCCGGGAAGTTTGATGGGTCTTTATAACCATTCCCAACATACAACATATACACAATTCCGCAGCAAACAGCACTTTGGATTATTTTTATAAATGGTAATTTGATGATTGAATAAAGTTGAAAACATTGTGATAAGGTTGAAATTGCTTGTAAATGTATCACCTCTACGTATGTCACTAATCATCATCTAAAAAAAAAGGTTTTCCTATAATAGAAAAAAGGATAAAGCTTTCTGTTGACCGCCTTTGACCCTAAAGTGTTCATTAACCCTTTCTCACATATATATACGCTGTCTCACGCCTCTGCAGCAGACGTGTTTTTTAAAACATTGTGACTTTTGCATCAATAGTATAACCCTTTTCAGTAAATACACCATCATTTATAGAAATTGTTCGTATTTGTTAGCGAGATATTTTCTAAGTCGTCTGCTTCATATTTGGTGTATGTGAAGGGTTAACTTCTGATAGCACTTCCCCTCTTTTTAAGATTACGAGCAATGCTGTCACTAATTTGAAAGGTCGTTTACCGATACTGGACAAACAGTTTGTTATGAACCATTTTCCTCATACAGACGCTTTCTGACACCTCTGAAGTAGACAACTTTTGAAAACATTGTGACAAAAGGTGAAATTGCTCATAATGAGCAAATGTTTGCAACTTTATTTAATTATTATACTTTTATTTACAGAGATGTTCTAGGTTTTTGCCTTTATGTTTACGAAATCGTCTGCTGCAGATTTGTTTTATGTGGGAAAGGGTTATCGTCTATTATACATGTATGCAGTACTAAGGAAAAAGACAACCTCTGCATATTTTACTCTTTTAACGGCAATGGCGCAACGAGCTGTTTCACCAGGAATCAGCATTGTTTCAATGTTAATTATCAAAATATTCAAAAACTGATGCCCCGCTCCTGAAGTGGACGCTCTTATCACACGCAACAATTCTGGGAGCAAAGGAAAGTCATTACTGTAATTTAAAGTCTTAGGTTGGATCCGGCCGGGGATAGAACCTGCGACCTCTAGCACCGCCGAGGCGGACGTACTACCGCAGTGTCCTCGGTGAAAACGCAGATTAGATAACTATTCATCTTAAACTCTACACCGTGATTAATTCACCAATTTACCAATAAAAAGTTTAAAAAAAATCCTACTTGTAATTGGTCATCGTGGCTTCATCATGTTTGCATTAAGGCTAATTGAATGGTTGGTCCTTGACCGTAGCTTCGCTTGGAAACGTCGCCGTTATCATCTGATAAAACTCTCATTCCCCATCAGATAAACGTTTCAATTTGTAAACGAACAGCATTTGCTCGGAGCATATTTTGTGACATTGCTAGAGAAATGTTAAGCGTTCAGCTTATTTAATCAGCAGACCACAATTATTATAAATCTTACTTACCATGTATATAGTTGATGAAGGGACTTTTTGTGGCGATTGGTTTGACAATCGCCACAATGCTAACAGAAACAACAACAACGAAAAATATTTACATAGACGGTTTTGAATAATCGGTTGATATTTGTTTTCCTTACTGCAAACTAATTTACTCACATCCGTTATAGTTCCATCATTGATGCAGAGACGTGATTAATAATAATTATGTCAGTGCTACTTTGGTATCGGATTGTTACTAATATTTGAGTTTTATCGAGACATTATCTACATAGAGTTAAAATATGTAAATATTATCTTCGTCATGATTGGGCAGATAATAAATATCATTGCGCGTTGTATCTGCCTTGCAAATAATTCTGATGTTACTCAAATCTGGAAATTCCAAAAGGTTCTATAAATAGCTCGCGTCTAGATGATAAGACTGGTTTACAAAGGTTTAAAGGACACACGATGTCAGTGTGTACACACGTTATGTATACACGTCTGCACGTTCTAGAGTCAATTAGCAATCAATGCTGAAAGTGTAGGCTAATTTAGTTTGGAGAGCGAGCATTATAATATATGCCTATATTTTTATAAATTGAACAGTTTGGCAAATAGTGAAATTGTGCTTTTTGAGCAGGTTTTGTGTTTGTTTTTGCACTCACATTATTCGAAGCAGTTTAACAACCTCAGAGACATATAAATACACTGTGTGTATATGTCTCTGACAACCCTCAATCATGCAATGTGAAGGGACTAAATTGATCAGACCTGTTTAATATCGGACATCATTGAAACAAACACCAAACTAATGGATACCGTTTTCTCTCCTTTCTTGATAATTTAGTCATTTCTAAAGCGTAAAAAATATTTTATCTTAATATGGCCTAGCGACCTGGTGATGAACATGTGATTACCCGAACAATTTAGATTACAAATAACCATTCTAATGAGCTAAAACGGTAGTCGATCGAATACCAACAAGATTTTTCATAACTTTGGAATGGCCTAATTTTGAACACATCATGACCAATTTCAGAACGTAACTAAATCAAAGTACTGAAGTACTGGTAACGAATTATTTTGAAAATTAATTAATAATTACATTATGTTTTTTGTTTGTTTTAAACTTGCTTTAAAACTTAGTAGTTTTTAGACAATCTAGTCTATTTCATGATTATAAATAATCTTTGTCCATATATATTTTAAAAGAGACATCTGGAAATGTTCAATATATACTGTAATATACTGGGTGTATACGGATCAGTGTGAAAATGTATGGGTAAAACATTTTTTTATTTAAAAAAAATAAACATGCATAATGTAGTAGCATAACGGACAAAATATGATAGTCGCACTGTTGCATACTATGTCTTTTCCAAAACATTCCTTACTTTATCATTTGAGTAAAAACTTAAAATCACAAAATTTGGAAGCAATATAGTAAAAATTGAGATAATGTAATTTTGCTCATTTTGTTTAAAGCTTGTTACATGGTTTGTTTATTAACCCTTTCCCACTTACAACACATCTGCAGCAGACGACTTTGAACATATCTTTGCAAACAAATATAAAGCTCTCTATAATGGAGGTAAAATACAAAGGGGAAGAAGATATTATGGGAAAATTGGAATTGCTTGCATTGAGCAAGTTCTACTTCAGTCAAAATGTGTTCTAAAGATGTCTACAGCAATGTCATCAGAAAGCCTCTACATGGGGTAAAGCAGGGTTTTACACCAGTACAAAATGTTGGGAGTCCTTGGGATGCAGTCATGTAAAATTAGGGAGTCCCTCCCTAAAAAACAGGGGTCCCAATACATGATACGGAGCCAAATGTTTATTGTTATATTATGTGTAAGCTGTTGTTATACATATTCATGATTATTATGATTTATCATAAATATGTATAAAACAGCTTATGAATTTAAAATGTATTATCAAATTTAATTTATGCTACTTTGGCACAGTAATGATATTGCTAAGCTTTTTTTTCTGTCTCACAACTTGTCTACTTTTTGGTATCGTAAATAAAGGAAAAGAAAAATGCTGATTGTTTAAGTTTTTTTAATTACTGGAATTTTCTAACTTTCTTTCCAATATTCTCAGAAACTGACGTACTTTCATTGCAACATTTCTCCTCAACTTCTAATTCGGGCTTTCTTTTTCCCCATATCGACCGCAAATCCGTTTGTTTTGACATATTAGCGTCAAGCGTATCGAATAGTTTTCGGACGTGTAAAAATAGCGATAGCTTCGAAGATAGTGTTTTCCTCCGACGACGATTGGTCAATTCATGTCACGTGTGTACTCCAGAGCTCGTATAATGAGATTCCTAATTCTATTATTAGAAGCAGGGAAAACCAGCTTTTTAACATTTGATGGATGTATAATATATTCTGGGCTAGAATTTATGTTGAGATTTCAGCCACTAGCATATTATTGCCAGTGAAATTGTTGGACCGAAATACTACGCATTTCTAATCGTCGATCTTTTATGACGTTATTCCATTTCAATTGATAAATGTCTCACGCACATGCCAATTCAAAGACCCCAATATTGGTGACGTTTACTGCATACATTGAGAACAACAAGTTTTAATTTACATATCGCAAATACGATTGGCTGGAATAGTCACGTGTATATGTTTGATTTCCCAAAATATATTTTCTCTACGGAGCTTGTATACGATGACTAGATCTAGTTATATTGTACTTTACCTTTTTAATATGATCTTTTTACAAGCATGCGTCCGATGGGACTCAATTTTAATTTTTTCAGGGGTTCCGGTTTATCATTTTATGCGTATTAGACGCAGAAATGCGCGTCCCGTAAAACCCTGCATGGTTCTTCAGCATGGGTTCGACTTCCGTTAACTACGTCACTCACTAGTGAATGGGCATATATCTAAAAATTCATACGCTTGCCGACAAATGAAATATATATGCATTTACTGTTAATTTGATATTTTCTAGAGAATTGATTATCTATGTTGATTCGATAGTATAAATATGACTTCACTGTATTGAAAAAACACGTAGAAGTAATTTTAATATCGAAAAAATACTAGGACTATTTAGGTGCAGCTAATGTGTATTCTAAGCGGAAGTGTAGTTTAACCGTGACTTCCGCCAAAGCAACACGATCGCGTTAACCGCATTATTTTTTGAGAAAAAATAATTCGTTAAAAATCACCAAGAAAACATTCTGGCAAACTAACATTATTCTACTGTCAATACATTCTCAAATTTACCCGCACCAGAGTCATCGCAAGCCCTACACCGATATACTGCTTGTTACTTTGCAGGATTTTCCATACGATCGCCACTACAGTGCCATTGGCGCTTTGATTCTATTATGATGTTGTATCTGTAGTTACAATGTTTGTGCAATAATGGCATGTCATAGATGTCTACACTTGCGAAAACGGAATTTGAAGGATTATACTTTAAAGACGGTCAAGTTCGGATTGCATACTTGAACACTTTTCCAGATTTGGATTAAAGTGTTCAACAGATGCATCTAGGGTCTTTTCATTAGTAGACGATGAACAAAGATGACCACGACTGAGACAGACTGTATGACATCTCGGGTTAGTTTGGGCGTTCAATTGTCGCAAATGTCGGGTTTGCATGGCGTTGCTCCAATAATCTGTTTTCATGGGAGATATTTTGTATACAAACCCAAATATTACGGCTCAGATGATCTGTTCTACTGGACGATATCTGGTTTACAAATTAAATAATTCCTGCTCAAAGATCTGTTCTCCTATAAGATATTTTGCGTACAAATCAAAATATTCCGCCTCAGATTATCTGTTCTACTGGAAGATATTTGGTGTACAAACCAAACCATTCAGGCTTAAATTATCTGTTCTGCTATAAGATATCTTGTGTACAGACCAAAATATTCCGGCTCTGTTTTCTGTCGTACTGGTAGGCACCGTGTGCATTACCACCATATTTCGGCTCAAACGATCTGTTCTTCTAGAAGACATTTTGTGTACAAACCCAAATAATTCCGGTTCAGATGATCTGTTCTACTTGAAGCAATTATGTGTACAAATAAAAAAGTTCCGGCTGAAATAGTCTGTTTTCAATATAAGATATGTTGTGTATAAACCTTAATATTCCTGCTCGGATGATCTGTTCTACTGGAAGATATTTTGTGTACAAACCAAAACTTTCAGACTTAAAACGTATGTAAAAAGTATGTTCATGTTGTGTACAATCAAAACATTTAGGCTTAACGGATCTGTTCTCATATAACATGAGTTTGTGTACAAGCCCCAATATTCAAGCTCAGATGATCTGTGCTGCTGGAAGATATTTGGTGTACAAACCAAAACAATTTTGTGTACAAAATAAAATATTCTGGCTCAAATGACCCTTTCTACTAGGAGACATTTTGTGTACGCACCGAAAAATTCCGGTTCAGATGATATGTTCTCCTATTAGACATTGTGTGAACAACCAAGCACATTCCAGTTAAATTAGCTACTTTCCTAGAAGACATTTGTGTACAAACCAACACAACCAAAGTAATCTGTTCTACTAAAAGATATTTTGTTTACAAATCAAAAACATTCCGTCTCAAAAGATATGTTGTACTGGAAGACACATTCTGTACAAACAAAACATTTCAGACAAACCGATCATTATGCAAATCAGTTCAACCAATTATAATAACAAGCCCTTTCACGCTATCGTGTTTTTATCGGGTCTTCTTGAAAAGGACGCCTTAACACAATTGAGCCGTTCGTCAGAAAACCAACATTATGGACTCTGCGTCATGTATCGATCCAGATCAGCCTGCGCAGTCCGCGCAGGCTAATCCGGACAGACACATTCCGTCTCAGAGGGATAGAGGTATAGAGTAATGATTCCTGAAACAGAAAATCCACAGGAGGCGAAAAGTGTCTGTCCACAATGTTGGTTTTCTCGTAGTTCGACTCAACTCTTGTTTGAGCCACATCACACAAAAACCGACATCGGAGAGTTCTACGTAAATAAATGAGCGGTGCTCCCGAGTTACCAGTTATTATCACACGTGTGGAAAAAATAAACGCATGCGCATTCATGCTTAGGACACAGACATATAATAATTATTTTCACGATTTTCTTTAAAAGTCTGATTAATTATTAAACAGTGCATGTTCAGATTAGACCGTGTGTGTCAGCCGGTTTTTTCTTGTTCTACACTGGTTGCAAGTGCCGTACTGTCAGTTTTCGAAAAGGGCTTGCTCAAATCGCAGTTGCTATCAACTTACCTACTCGACGCTTAGTTCACCAGGTGTTTCGCCGGGCCCCGGTAGCTCAGTCGGTAGCGACGCGGGCTGTTAATCCAGGGGTTGTGAGTTCGACCAGAGCTCGGCCAACATTATTTCCGACGTATGATAAAAGTTGATGCGACATGTGCTACTCGGCTAACACCAATGGGCTAACAGCCTTTGTGGAAAAGCAGCCAGTTGCTTGGACAGACTGTTGTGAGTTCGAACCCCAGCTCGGCCACCATCATTATATGGTTGACAGTGCAATAATACTTCATTGAGGGGCAGGACGCTTTTGGGTTTCTTCGCTTTGCATTAAAAAAAGAAAGAAAAAAGGGAGGGGGGGGGGGGGGGGGGGTTGCTGGATTTTCTTTGGTAACGTTAATAGACATACTTACTCGTAGAGAATGAGTGACGTCTCTAGGAAGACCCATGACTGTAATTGTATCTTTAATTCTTTATACAGCATGATTGAGTTACAGCCGTCTGCTTTTACCGTTTCCCACATACAACTAATCTGTAGCAGACGACTTTTAAAACATTCGAGAAAAAATATGGAAAACCTCTATAAATGAAACTGTAGTTATTCAATAGTGTCATCAAATGTTGTCTGCTGTAGAGGCGATAGAAAGCGTCTGTATGAAGATAAGGGTAAACACATCTGAGGAAAAACAGTTGGCAAACGGGAAATATGTATCAAAGACACTATTTAATGTGTTTAGTAACGGAGAAACTGCTCGTTGTTTAGTAATAAACCTCCTTTATGATTTTTTTTTTGTAAAAAGGTGTCTTCTGAAATTCGTCAAATGTCATCGGTATGAGGGCAATGATTATACGTAGACAATTAAAAGTATTTGCTCAATAAAATGACATAAATCTTAAAATATATATAAAGTTTTAGTTTAGGAGACATAGAAAATAAGTCATCATTAACAAAACGACCCTTTATCGCAATTTTGTAAAAATATGTCCATCTATTTCTTCAGAGGCGGAGAAAAAGAAAAACTGTCACTATGTATAAGATAAAATATTAGAAAAAAGCTTTTGTATAATTATATATGTTTTCTTCTTTTTTTCCAGAATATTTCAGTGACTACTTTCTACAACAATGAAACACAGGTGCAGACGAGCGTATGTGGAGAGCACGCAGACGAAACTATCTTACTGTTGTTTTCCATCTACCAGTGTATCGTCATGTTCGTGCTACCGACTTTAGTGATGGCCTATTGCTACGCCGTGGTTATATACGCCCTGTGGATAAGTAGAAATACATTGTCATCTTTAACTCAGAAATATGACAGGTGAGTCAATGTTCTATTCATATCCTCTTTAACTCCGAATTATGGCAGGTGACACCACGTTCTTTTCAGATCCTCTTTAACTCATGTGGCAGGTGACACCATGTTCTATTTATATCATCTTTAACTCATATGGCAGGTGACACCATGTCCTATTTATATCATCTTTAACTCATATGGCAGGTGACACCATATTCTATTTATATCATCTTTAACTCAGGAATATGGCAGGTAACGCCATGTTATATTTATATCATCTTTAACTCATATAGCTGGTGACATCCTGTTCTATTTATATCATTTTTACACAGAAGTATGACAGGTGAGCCAATGTTCTATTTATATCATATTTCACTCAGGAATATGACAGGTGACACCATGCTCTATGCATAGCGTCTTTAACTCGTATGGCAGGTGACACCATGTTATATTTATATCACCTTTAACTCATAAATATGGCAGTTCGAACCAAAGCTCGGCCAACATTCTTTCCGACTTTTGGCAACAGTCACTATGGCAATCCTCATTCGACTTCTATCAATTGGCTAACAGTTTATGTGTAAAAGGAGCCAGTTGCATGGAAAGTATGAATTGAAGAGTTGCATATATCTCTTACACTAACCGCAGCATTTCTATCATGTCCAAGAAAGATTAATGACAAGAAAAGACGAGTATATCGAGAAAATTTTAATTACTGAGGAACTTGTATGTTGATCAATAGATTGTGGCTAATGGAGAATAGCTTAAATAAACATGCATATGTAGTAGCATAACGGGTAAAATATGGTAAAATATGCTAGCCGCACTGTTGCATACTATGTTTTTTCATAACATTTCTTACTTTACCCTTTGATTAAAAACTTAAATTCACAAAATTAAAATTAAGAAGCAATATAGTATAAATTGAGATCATCTAATTTTGCTTCATTTTGTTATCTCAAAATGCTTATGTTTGACCACAGGGACTTGCTCCTCTAAAAATAGATATTGCCCTATATATGCATATATATTAACATATATGCATAGATAGGGTCATATCTATTTTTAGAGGAGCAAGTCCCTGTGGTTTTATCGCCTAGTAGTGTGAAATGTTGTGATTTGTTTTGGCAGGGATGTATATATATCTACGCCCCTGATTTGGGGGTGTATTCCATATGCAACGTCATTATATAATGTAATCAATTGTTTGTACACCTTCAAATTTGTCCAAAATGCTTGCTTTACTAAAGGAAATGTTTAATGTATTTTGACCTAATATTCAACAACTCTATTCTTACTTGAACTCACCTAACAACACGCCCGCGAGCAGACATTATTTGTGTATCAATTCCGAAGCATGAGAACTCGTGTTCGAAACCTGTTCGAACTGCACATACCGGTGAAGTGTCAAATTATACCAAGGCATACGGTGTTAGGGTAATTTATTCGACTGCGATTATATTTGTGGATTTCTCTGGAAAATGCGTCACTTTCATTTCGTCTTAGGATTAAAACGACGCACAGAAAATGCTTTAAATTCGTTATTTTGGATTTAAATTCGTGATACGACAAACAGGAAATATTTTCAATGCGTTTTTTCTGCATTTCAATGCGTGATCGCATATTCGCGCACCTTATCTGGAGCTCTGCAGATACATATTGCTCTACAGCGTGGGGTCGAAGGTCAGGTTTACTTGTGTTACATAATAGGCACCTGTTTACTACGTCACAAGTCAATTGGCATAAAACTTCGAATTCATACGTGCCTACAGACAAATGAAATATATGCATTTACTGTTAATTTGATATGTTCTCGAGAATTGATTCTCCATGTTGATTCGATGGCCTATAACGTATAAATATGACTTCACTTTATTGAAATAACACATAAAAGTGATTCAATATCGGAAAAATACTAGGACTATTTTCAGCAAAGGTGTAGTTTAACAAAACGCCAAATTGTAAAGGACAAATCACGTACCAATCTCAAGAACTCATCTATTTTTTGAGAAAAAATAATTCGTTAAAAATGATATATTTGATTTTAACTTTGTCGCATTCAAAGAAAATTGATATCAATGTTTAAATGAAAAAAAAATGCAACATAAAAAAAAATATATAATTTTTCTTTGTTGAAGTTACTCGATTTATTCGTCTTTTTCTTTTTATTAATCTTCCTTGGACTTTTTTTTTCTTTGTTGACGTTTAGTAAATAATAATACATCACTGACTGTGTCCAAAAACGTGACACCGTTTTCATAAAGGGTTGATAATTTCAAGTAATCGGATAGCAAACGTAAGCGCGTACATACTTTAACTCTTTCAGCGCCGAATTGTTTAAATTAGACTCAAAATCGGGCTTCTCCATTTCTCATGTAATACAAATTAGGACTATTTTGATAATCAAAAGGCAAACAATGCTGATTTCAGGTGAGACAGCTCGTTACGAGCTGTCTCACCTGAATCAGTATTGTTTGCAAAAACCTCAATATTGCCTTTGGCGCTGAAAGAGTTAATTACTTTTGGTTCTAATTCGGCTATATATGTCATTGGCAATAAGTTGAAGAATCAAGCGAGAATGTAGACCATAAAGACAAAAGGATCTCTATTTTGATACACGTATTTCTTTACCGTCTCTATTTTGATACATGTATTTCTTTACCGTCTCTATTTTGATACATGTATGTCTTTACCGTCTCTATTTTGTTTGATACACGTATTTCTTTACCGTCTCTATTTTGATACATGTATTTTTTTACCGTCTCTATTTTGATACATGTATTTTTTTACCGTCTCTATTTTGATACATGCATTTCTTTACCGTCTCTATTTTGATGCACCTAATACAGAAGCCATTCAAATCTTTAAGCAACTAATTGTTAGAAATAGACTCCTCCCTGTTCAAAATAGGGCGTCTCCATTTATAATGTAATAAGAGTTATGAAATATTTTGATAACTAGAAGTCAAACGATGCTGATTTCAGGTGAGACAGCTCGTTAAGAGCTGACCCACCTGAATCTGTTTTGTTTTCGAAAACCTCAATATTGCCTTTGTTTACCTATCTAGGCAACATTATGCAAACTCTCTTTACATGAAAACATAATCATGAAATATGGTTGAAAGTATTGTGGCAAAATAAGACATTATATAAATATTGCATGGCTTCCAGTGTGACAGTACATATTGTCAATGAAGAAAATACTGTTACTCGAGGCGAAGCCGAGGTTAACAGTATTTACTCAAATGTTGACAATATGTACTGTCACACTGGAAGCCATGGAATATTTATTTCATTATACCGAACAAAATTACACGTTTATTCAATTTATTCTGTACCTTTGTAGAGGAGGTGAACATTGGTAGATCTACTACAATATAACACACACACATGAATATACCGGTTAAGAGCAATTCTCTGTAATCATCAACCTTTTTATATAGGGACCCTGGCACGCATGGTCTTCGATTTGCCTGAAACTTTCACCATTTATAGAGTTCCATTAACAAATATGGGGAATATTCCTTTCTCCTCAGTGATTCTTGGTTGCCATGACAACAGAGAATCTTTATTTTCATTAAAAGTAGAAGGGTTTTTGTCTTGAAATTCAGCAAAAGTGTAGTGTTCATGAATTTAAGATGGGTTATGGTAATGATATCATATATTAATATCTGGGAGATTGATGGTATCTGATTACAAAAAACAACGAAGAAATTGCTTTTAACATTTTTAATCCATCAGGGTGTGGTCGTTTAAAGTGAGGTTATTTACCACTTTTGAAATCTTGCTTTTTTTCAAATTTTAAGGACCAACGGCAACCTTATGCATCCATGCTGATGCAATACACCATAATAGTTCGCCCCTTACTCTTTATGAATCATGAAAAACATTTTTGGAATAGTCTGAAAGTATTTGGTTTCTATGGCAACAAAAATTACTTATTTTCACATTCTGTAAGATAACTTTATCATGCATTTGTCATACTTAATTAATTAAAACTGTACATTTTGCTTATACTATTAGTATAAAATTTATCAAACATGTAAATCGGAAAAAATCTCATAAAAACCTGAAATATGCACCAGTTACCAAGGAAACCTGTTATTAGAGAAGAGTTTGCATAGTAATGTCTATTTGCTTTTTTATCATAATTAAGCTGGATTGTTAAGCGTTTATTTCAAGATGTTCCAGATTATCAACAAATGACTTAGTATATTTCTTAAAATTGGGATTTTGATATAATTGAGAAGCATTACTGAAAGATCAAACAATGGTAACCATGGGAACAAAACATAAAACAACAGAGAACTGTTAATACATAATACACACATACAGCCATACTTGACTATATATATATGTATGCATTAATGCAATATTGGTATGGCACACTTTTTTCACCTACAGACAGTATGCCCATGTAAGTTCAAGTAATATAATTCAAGGTCAAAGCTTTAAACTTCTTAATAAAATATGTCTATGTCTCTGTAATCATCAACCTTTTTATAGAAGGACCCCGGCACGCATAATCTCCGATTTGCTTGAAACTTTCATCATTTATAGAAATCCATTAAAAAAGAAGGGAAACAAGTTCCATTTTGTCCTGTGAGTCTTGGTTGCCATGGTAACATAGAATATTTATTTCCTCTGTGAATTGAAGGATTTTTCAAATGAAAAGGGATTGAATTCGAGCATTCATAACATGAACACAGTTTTTATTCATGGTAAAATATGTTTTATGTCTTGAAGAATGAAGTTTCATGATAACAATTGTAACATACAGATTTGTCCTAAGTTTCTTTTTATGAGCATCTAGGGGTATCAATTAAAGGGAGGTAACTATTAATATTGATGCCTTGTTTTTGCTATATTTTAATAGCAAGCTTATGCATCCATGCTGAAAGAATATTAAACTATTTTATGACAGTTCACCCTTAAGTTATTAACAATCATGATAAAAATTTCTGGGACATTGTGCTTTAACATGGTTTCTATAGCAACGAAATTGACTCATTTTCAAATTATGTCATTTTCCTTTTTGATGCATTTGTCATACTTTAGTATCTTAAATAGTACCTTATGATAGTTTTGCAGCATAAATATTCATTAAACAGAAAAGAATAAGAATACCCATGAATAATTGATGAATATACCAGTAACCAAGGAAACCTGTTATTAAAGAAGGTTCTTAAAAGCAATGACTTTTCAATATTTATGTATTTTAGCTGTTTTATGAAAGCTTTTCTTGAACTATTGTGTGTATTCATCTATACATGTCCTTTTGATTTCTCAAGATTGTGATTTTTATTTGATAAAACAGTATACTGTTACATGGCACGCGCGTCTAAAAGGTGACGTTTTTTTTAAATGACGTCATGCACACGCACAACCAACATTTTAGTCAATACTACAATTGAAATAAAAGGTATTTGGTATGACCCTGTTATTTCAGTTATATCGATATATTCCCATATTCATGATCCCTTGGTAAACGAACCAATACTAGGCTAGGAAATGTGCCTTGCCCATGGGCGCTTCACCGTATCTGTTTGGCCGCGAACGGGGATTGAGCCCGGGACGCCAGGTTCCAAATCGCTGACGCTAACCACTCGGCCGTACATCATTAACTGATCCTTCTGAACTATGATATACTATACGTTAGGTACGGTAAATTACCAAGATAAACTGATGAAGGCATCGTTAAACACAAGCGAACCACTCACGTGTTATACGATGTGTATATTTCTTTCTTCTAGATTTATTTTCATAATAGGCCTCGATGGTGTAGTGGTATAGCGTCGACTTTGGGTGTGGGAGGTCGCGTGATCGATCCCCGGCCAGGTCATTCCAACTGCTTAGAAATGGTAGTAATGACTTCCCTCCTTGGCGCTCAGGGTTGCAGGGTTAGCATTATGACGTTGGACCATTAGTACTGGTAGTACTTGCCCAGGAAACGCCATGAATAACTGAACAATCCTTGAAATCGACGTAAAACATCAAACAATCAATCTAAATAAGAATGACGAGAGATTGCCCAAAGCACTATCCGTTTACTCAATATGCAACGTAAGTCGTCTGCTTTTGAATAGATTAAGTGAAGGGTTTTGAAAAACACATTATGGAGAATAGAAAGTTTGTTTTGACAGTGTTGTGAAAACAGTATAGAAAAAGGGAACATTAATTCGTCAAACAATATTTACAAAAGTCATCTTCTACGGAGTGTACATCAACTGTTACTAATTTGACAGAGAATGACTTAAACTTCTTATCTATGTACATGTTGTTTTTTGCGGATGATCTTGCTCTTTTTTCTTTTCGCAACTATTCCTATTAGTTAACAAGCTCAATTGGATTCGATAGCCAAGTATTCTTCAAAATGGGGGTTGAAAATAAATGTTAAAAAAACTAAGATCTGTATTTTTGAAAATAGAAAAAGTAACAATAATTTTGAATAGTCTGTTAATGATGAAAATATTGAGGTAGTTGATAACTTCAATATCTTGGTGTTACTTGTCACCATACAGGATCAAATAATCATGCTATCAAAGTTTTATCTGATCAGGGACTTAGCGCCTACAATTGTCTATTATCGCATACATTTGGATATTTAAAAACCAAATTGTTATTGTTTGCCTGTACTGCTCAGAGGTTTGGGGGCATTTTTGACTATAAAGAAATCGATAAACTACATAACAGGTTGTGTAAGTCCATTCTTGGTGTTCGTCAACGAACACCTAATATGACCGTATATGGTGATCTGGGGGCGATACCCATTATCTGTTATATGTAAGGAAAGAGTACTAAAATACTGGTTAAAGATTATGAACAATGACAACTCTATTATGTATTATACATTTATCGATCAATGCAATAGTAACAATGAAAAATTATGGGACATGGTAGTAAAATAATTATTAGATGATCTTGGTTTTGGTAATGTTTGGAATCAGTTTGACAAATATGTAAATTGTCTACCTTTATTTAAACAGCGATTGAGAGAACAATTTGTTCAAAGTTGGACTACTTCCCTGCATACATCTTCGAAGTTGGATTACTATAGGAAATTTAAAACAATATCTTGTTTTGAAAAATATATTGATGTTATTCAAAATGATTCTCTAAGAAAACAATTAAGTTCTTTTATATTATGTTCGCATTTATTGCATATTGAAATGGGGAGATATTCTAGTATTGAGAGATGTAATCGTATTTGTAATGGATGTAATTGTAACAAGTGGAATCGGAATATCATATTTTAATTTGCTGTCCCGTTGATTCTTCGCGGCGAACTCATTATTTTGTATAATTACCATGGCCGAATGTTCAACTTTTTGTCAATATGCTGTCTTCTAATGAGAAGAAAATGATATTTGAAATTGCCAAGTATTTACGAGATGCATTTAATCTTCGTAATAAAAAAATACAGAATGCTATTACAACATGATATTCTGCCAGTTAACATTATACCAGGTAGTAATATATGATCATGCAAAGAATGATCACTCTTATCAAAATGTTTGTACGTAAACATTTTGTTTGTATGTTTTCTTATATTGTCCAAAGGCGTGTACATGAGGTGTGTGAAGTTAGCAAGTAGGTTGAAGCTCGTAGGTCGACATTCACATTTATACTAAGATAGTTGTTGACCTGGCTCGTAGGTCGTAGATCGACACTCAAATTTACACTAAGATAGTGTTGACCTGGCGCGTAGGTCGTAGGTCGACACTCAAATTATATTCAGAGAGTGTTGACCTGGCGCGTAGGTCGTAGATCGACATTCAAATTTATGTTCAGAAAGTGATGACCTGGCGCGTAGGTCGTAGGTCGACACTCAAACTTATGTTCAGAAAGTTATGTATCCACTCTATGAATGAAAGATAAATATTTGAATAAAGTTTAAAACTATGTGGCAAATGGAGAAATTGCTCATCATTAGCAAGTTCTCCTTCTGCCACAATATTTAAAAAAGAGTTCTGCTGCAGAGGCGTCAGAAAGCGTCTGTATGTGGGAAAGGGTTAAGTAATTGGTTTTGGAAGAGGTTCACTAATAAAAGCGATTTCATGCGGTCATTAAAGGCCTTTTAAACTTTAGTGTCTTAAAATAAATCTTGAAATTACTCATGCTGCTTCTTTTGATTGACCTGTTTCTGAGAGACGTCTAAGTCAGTTTAGTATTATTTATTTTGTGTCATGTATCGTGCTTATTTATAACTCTTTGCTGCAGACGACTTTGTAAATATCTTGGCAAAAACAAAACGTGAAAAGAAACTCCATAAATGAGAGTTTAAAGTTATGTATAAGAAATGAAATCAATGTGTCCAAGGGGATTGAAAACCATTTAGATAGCGTTTATTAACTGTTTTTATTTACGTCAAATAGGACGTGTCAATGACCGTTTCCACATCTTTCTTTGACTAGAATCGCATTTGAGCCGTCCTGCGAGAAAACCAACATTATGAACTCTAGGTAAAGTATCGACCCGGATCAGCCTAAGCATGCCACGCAGGCTAACCCGGGTAGACACTTTTACTCTACTGTGAATTTTCTGTTTCAGGAATCATTACTCTATACCTCTATCCCCCTGAGACGGAATGTGTCGGCGAAGTCCGCGCAGGCTGGTCTGGGTCGATACATTGCGCAAATTATATAATTTCTTTCTCTTGGAACGGCTCATTTCAAAATGACATCACGTGACAAATAAGTCGCGCATCGGGCAAAATATGTTATTGCCTATTTCATTTCTTTCGCGTTGTGTAAAAGAGCATTGAAAAGCCAATCAGTGATAAAGTCATATGAAGAAAGCAGAGCAGCAGCAGTTCTGACCAATTAGATATAATGCATATTGTAAAGTAGCACTGGTGTACAGCTTACTGAGATACATTTCTAGTAGTTGGCGAGGAGAATCGGCTATACGTGGAAGACAGTGATACAGTTGTAGAGCGCCGGCCTTTTCGTACCAAAGGTTCCAGGTTCGAATCCCTTAATGAGCGGGTTCTGCCTTTGGGATTATTCCACAAAAACAGCGCGAGTACTGGTTATGTCTCCAGGGATAAGACATCGAGCGTGATTCATGTATTCGCAATCGATGTAAAATAAACTATTCAGCTATGTATTTTCTAAATACAGTGGACACCGATGCGGTTTACGGTTGTAGAAATTTAGCAGGATACGGTTTTTATACGAGATATGAGCCTTTTCATGCGAAAAGGTATAACTTTGTGTTTGAGAACAAACAGTATAGAACCTGAACAGGCGGCTCATGCGCACATTCCTATCTAGATCTACACTTTAAATTAATCAAAAAAGCATTTATTGGCTTTCGTTGACGTGAATCCTTTGATAAAGCTGAACGGATGCACAGGCTGGTCGGATCTCTACTATTCAAAAATGCCAACTAGCACCTTATATTGTGGCAAAAGGAGAAATCTCTCAATACGATCAATTTCTCCTTTTGCCACAATATTTTCAACTTTTTAAGTTACAACATTTTCGTCTATAGAGAATTTTCCCTTTTGTGCCCGGATGTTATCAAAATTGCCTACAGCAGATGTGTTGTATGAGGGAAAGGGGTGTTTTCCAGCGTTATGTAAATCGTATATAAGCCAGTGCATGAGAAAATGTACAAGGTGGTGAACAGTATAGATTCAAGTCTACACTGTTTAAAAAAAATTACTTACCAAACTTTCCAGTAGAGGCTGTCAACATTATTTACATTCTGATAAGACTGCGCCGATCGAAAAGATGATCTGGGCCTACACTGTTCAGAAATGCCAACGTGTACCTTTGTTCGCATGCGATAGCTCAAATTTGGATATGGAAATACTATTCCTTTGATCTTTAGCAGCGTCTTTCAAGCAAATGAACCCATATAAGTGATCTCTGCTTAGTTCTATCATTTTATTTAACGCTTTCCCCCTTACAACAATTCTTCAGCAGAGGACTTTGAAAACATCTAAGTAAAAATATAGAAATGCTCTGTAATTGAAAGTACATGTAAATGTATTGACTAGAGCTGAAAACACTGTGACAAAAGGAAGACATTGCTTATTATGAGCATTTTTCCCGTTGCTACAATGTTTTTTCAAAAGTCGTCGGAAAATGTCTGTATGTGGGAAAGGGTTCAGTGAACAAACCCATATAGATGACCTATGCATACGTCTATAATTTTATATAACAACCCATTACAGGCATAAATCTTCCGGGTGATAAAAGCACGTAACTAATGACATACTCTGAAATTATTCTGTAATGATGTACTTTAATAGCAATCATAGCTTACAGAAGAACTAATCATTACTTATTAGTTATTATGCGTAATCAAATGCCAAGATTTACGCAATAAAGTGCGTCTTAGCTTTAAGAGCTCTTATCCCTTACTGTAGTCGATATAAAAGCCGATTCTACCGATTCTGGGCATTTTTGACTCCACATAACGATGCATTTGCGTAAAATTCGAATTGTTTTGGCTCTCCGTAATGGTGGTCATATAACGGTGCGTTGGCGCTAACTGCTAGTTTTTTAATCAGAAAATACGTTTAGGTCTAGTTGACACAAAGACGGAGAGTAAAGACTCTAGTGAGAATATGCAGATGCACAGGCTCGTCGGAGTATTCACTGTACGCAGATGCATTGAGACCACAAATCGCAAGGTGCGATTCATATATTTTGATCATAGTACTAGCTAACCAACTGTCGCTGGTTTTGAAATGATCTTAAGTCAGTTTTGTGTTGTTGAAACATAGTCATATTTCAAGAGAAATAAAGGGAGGGTTTTAATCGGCAGACCAGTCATACGACATAATTCATTAATCAAAGCACTGAGTGCTGACGGCCTTGGGGCTGCAGGAAGGTTGGAGAAGTAGGGAACATGTGAAAGGAAAAAAAAATTGCATCTTATGTTTATGTATTTTTTCATAACTGGTAAGTAGCTTCTGACAAGAATAGTTTCAAAGGTTTTCCCTGTGTGTTGCCATGGCAGATCTGTTGTGAATGGACATATTTTGGAAAACCTATATGGGGAACATGTAGGGAACATCATTGTTGCTTGAAGCCAAAAATTAACATTGGACAATGACAGATTGGGTTCCCAATATATCACATTAAGCCGTCATGTCATGTCCAGGTGATCTGAAAAGGTGCATACATAAAAAATATACAAGCATTGCACTATAGGTACCGTATAGACTAGATTCATGGAAATATCATGCAACTGTGACCACAAAAGAAAGAGAAAAATGTATGCACTATATGACTGAACGAAGACCAGATCTATCATTACTATGCTTTCTGCAAGTGACCTTGTTTTGACACATATGACAAATATGTAACCCTTTGCTCCATATCCCTTTTCTTGGACTCATCCAAATTAAAAGCAGTAATTCACCACTTATCAGTAATGGGTGAATTGTTTTTACATTTAATGACATAGTTGAAAACATTGCAGGAAGAGTTCAAACTGCTCGTTACTGCTTCGGTATTATGGAGCAAAGGGTTAAACAAAATCCACTCATGACTTCTTTGTTTACCATTTATTTTTCGTCGCAATTTACCGGGGAATATTCGCAAACTTATATTTCTGTTTGTAAAATATATTACTGTATATAAGATTGCAGAATATAAAAAAAAAGTAAAAACATAATGGTAAGATCAGGCATGACTATTTGTTTCACAAGGGCAAATGACTCCATTTAAACTGAATTGGACAATCTCCGTAAATACTCGAACATAGTCGTACTTTTCTGTTCCACTTAATGAAGATGATAATAACCTTCCATATTTGACCTCTCGGCGCATTATTTTCTAAGCATTTGTTAAAATTACATTGGTGTACTCACGCCTTAATTATTTTCATGATATTCCAACAACATTATAATGGTATTTTTGGGCTGATCTTAACCTTTAAAATACAGTTTTGTGGAATCCATGATGAACTATTTTGCCGCGCAGTCTCACCCTTAAACACGTTGCATGTTTACAGCAATTGGCAGGCTGCCAACTCCGGAAAATGACCAGGCCAAACACGATAGTGATTGCTTCACTTCGCCTTGGCACCCTGGATTGCGGGAATAGCATTAATACTGATTCATCGGTGTGGGGATAGATAAGCCGGATAGAACCGCTTAATTACCAAGGAAACGCTGTGATATAAATTAAATACTGTTAAAAACTGAGAGCGTATAAACACAATTCAAACTAAAGATCGAGTGGTTGTAAGACTTTAATGCTAATAAGGAGCAGTAGAATTTGCTCTTCGCTGATCTCCCAATGCCGAGACATTCGGTAGTATGTAATTGTCTTTGCGGATTCGTCAAACGTGTACAAATATACACATATGGTCATTACGACCAGTCAATGTAATATCAGAGTAGCCTGCGCATGCGCGTTATTTGATCTAGTTCTGTTCCGGTCACCAGTAAGTCGTAGATGGTTTCAAGAAACGTCTAACAAACCTTGTCAATTTCAATCCGATTGCATGGATGCGAACACATTATTATATTCATCTACACTTCTGTTGTTAATGTACTAAGGCAGGAACGTAGATAACGTCCGTGACTAAGGTCACATACATTATAGTGCTCACATTTGGACATCCATTTCTCCTCATAAGAAATAGTTTTCATCTTTAATCATAATTTTGAATATGACACTTAAACTATTTCCCTGCCAAAGACAATTAAAAGGCTTTTGGAAACAATGCAGATTTCGGGAGAGACAGCTCGTAACGAGCTATCTCACCAGAAATCTTCATTGTTTGCCACTTAGACATTAAATTTTACCAAATTTCCTGTTGGACGAAAAATGGAGTGAACCAATTTTTTAACATGAAAGAATCGACAAATCCGCAAATCCGCAAATCAGAGAAAAGCTGTTATAAAACACAATTCAGCATAATAGGGGTTAAAATGCAAAAAAAACACATTTGTCTTTATTTATATTTTTATATTTTTATGATAAATGTTGATGTAAGGTAGTGAAATGGTTAAAGTAAGACTTTTAGAACTTATCTTCATTTTCCCATTTATTTTCAGACCGCTTATCAAGCATCCGGTCGTTCGGGACTCCGACGGTACCAGTCTGTACAGGACAAACGGCCACTGCATGGCAAAAGCAGAAACCACGCTGCATAGCACAACTAGAACGAAAAGATGTGCCACCAAAGATATCAGATTTGCTTTAAAGGGACGGAAACAGGTATGGGTTGTTATCATTCACTCAATTTACGTATTCCCCTCAACAAGGATGAATAAATCATTATGTTTGCTTCACTTCAATGTATATGCGGACCACAGCTTGTTCAAAAAGAAAATAGTATGAAGACACAAGCTACTAGTGTGTGTGTAAATGTCATTGTATTGCATAGTGACTAGCTATACTGATTAGAATATATTTACCACATCATACTCATAGCAATAAAATGACGTTTGTTGATTCTTAGACAATTTCTGATTGAAGGATCTTATACGCCTAGTGTAACACCAGACCAGCTATTGCATGCGCACATTCTGATAAATAGCTGCACTGTTCGCCGTCGAGTCAACTGACCATTTAATGATATTTGAATCCTGACAAGCGACACAGTTTCTTTTAAACAAGAGTTGTAAACGATCAACTTACGCATCCATACCATGTGATTTAAATGTACACTTTATGTTTGACGGGGCTTCTTCTTTGATTCTTTGACCTATAAGCGAACAGTTCTGATTCCGATCAGTCTGCGCATATATACGCCGAGTGATCTGAATCGACACTGGTCGCCAATGTCACGTGGTTGTTTTTCTTGCATCGCTACTCATTTGACATTTACATTTAAGTCAGAACGCTGACCAACATGTTGTGTTTGTCCGTAAGATGTTTACGCCGCTTTCAACAATTGTCCGTTATATATCACGGCGTTTCCTTGGTAAGTTACCAGTACTACTGGTATGTTATCCTAACACCAGCGAGTCTGGCATAATGCTAAACCTCACAATCCTTAGCGCCAAGGAGGGAAAGCCATTACTACCGTTGTATCTGAGGCGGAGGCTCTCCCATTAAGCATGCCGATGCGTTATGACCAATCTGTACAAATGTGTGTGTTGGTCGGGATTTGCACCGGTATGCATTGCGTATTTATCTGCGTAGAGACTCTTATAGCGGTATGAGACGCACGCCATTGCGAACAGTGGCGACACAGATTACTCTGCGTCTCTGCTCATTGTGTCAAAGATAGTCCCTGTGTGCCAAACAATAATTCAAACATTTTTTTTTATCAAATTCTTGAGAATATCTACATGTATGAGCAAACAATAATTCAAACATTTTCTTTTTAAATTCTTGAGAATATCTACATTCGTTGTTCACATTTAAAGAGATTTGATTTATTGGAGTTTGATCTGGTTCTGCATTGTTCGTCAATTAGTCATAAACGATTACAAGAGATATCTGTAAGACAATATCAATTTGGAAGCACAGGCAGCAGCTTTTTCACACGTTTGATGATTACGTCAAGGTTGGATTTCACAGAACACCGCTCACTTATCAAATCCCCCCTCTCATTTTCAGCTATGTAGCTAAACTGTATCTCTGGTTCTCTAGATATAGCAAATATTTAATTTCAAAAACAAACGCCATTTTAAATGCCATGCCAGGTAAACAATTAAATCAAGGGTAACAGTCATTACGGTATTTGCGATCGTTGAATTTAAATTAAATGCCCATTCTCCACTCTTATGTGGTATTTTCCATTCGGCATTTACAATTAAAATGCTCTTTTTCATTCAACCTATTCTTGTGTTTTCACTTATGTCATACTAGTCCAACCGCTCCTGTGTCCTGTGTCAACTCCTTCTTAAACATAACGGAACAAAACATAAAATTGAAAGGCTAACCTCAGCCCATCTTAGCAATTATTCATAGCAAAACAACAGGCAAAATCATCATAGTGAGATGTGAACCCTTGCAAACTGAAAAAGAAAACATCTGCAGCAGACGACTTTGGAAATTAGTTGTCAAAACAAAGGACGATTTCCATAAATGAGACTATAGTTAATTAATAGAGCTAGAAACATTGTAGAAAAACGTACATTCATCTCCTTTTGCCACAGTGTTTTCAAAATTGTTCTGGCGTCTGCATGTCGGAAAGGGAAAATAACATTACACTGACCACCACGTGTAGTCATTAACATTTGAGCCGTCCCGCAAGAAAACCAACATTGTGGGCTCTGCGTAAAGAATCGACCCGGATCAGCCTAAGCATGCCGCGCAGGCTTACCCGGATAGACACGTTTCGCTTTCTGTGGAAATTCTGTTTCATGAATATTTACTCTAGACCTCTATCCCCCTGATACGGAATGTGTCGGTCCGGATCAGTATGTGCGGACTGCGCAGACTGATTTAGGTCGTTACATTTTTGTTTACGTATTTATATTTGTATTGCTTTCTGAGTAAAACATGCCATTACTCTTTCCCACATACAACAATCTGCCGCGTCAGTTGGTGTCTCTATGTGTGTTAGTCGTATTATTTCTTGTTATTGTTATAAGCTTTTTTACCCACCACTTTTCTACGCAATGTCACTGTTATAAAACACGCGTTGAACTATTCAACTATTTTCTTGAGATTTGTTGACATGTGGGTATTCAGTAATTACAAGACTATAAGTCTCCGGCCCAAATTACAACAAACAATTATGTAGGATCGAATGGAAGATACATTATTTAGCTATTTCAAGATCTTTCCGTTGAAGAGCTTTGATAATATAGTGAGATAAATTTTGAATTTCTAATTGATAATAAACATATTAACATGTAAGTGAATGTACATCTTTAAGGAACGGATTTATGTGAACTGTTATTATATCATTAATCAGGGTGCAATGAAATAAGAAGTGTTCCTCATCCTTAATATAATTCTGACATTTTGGACAGAACAGCTAATCATAAGGTATATTGTTATACCTTCAGTGTTATACTGAACAGGGTGAAGTCCACTTCTTAGTAAGCATATGTCTCTGACATAGTTTCTGCTAATACAATACATATATAATTTATAAGAAAAATTCAGCGAAATTAAGTTATAAAAACAAGTATAAGTATGGCTGATGCTCTTCAGTGCCCGCCACCATAGTGCCGTGCCGAGTTTTTGCCCCGTCCTCCTTTACTATTTATTCTTTTGTCCATTTTTAGGTCAGTCGTGTATAATTGCATGGCACTTTTCTAGACCAATGAATGAAGAAAATGCTGCGGGAAAAACTAAACGATCTTTTATACAAATCTCTCATAATCATTTAGCATCTCCAACATCCTTTATGTTTTACCCTCCAGTGATTTTACGAGTGGACATTATCGCCCTGGAAAGGAGGCAAATGATGCCAGTCGTTATGAGTTATTTGCTGAACCCTTGTTAACATACAACACAACTGTACTATACGACTTTGAAACATACGGACAAAACATGGACACTCTCAATAACTGAAAACATAATTATGGTATAAACTTGAAAACATTGTGACTAAAGGGAGACATTGTTCATTATGAGCTATTTCTCTTTTTGTCACAATGTATTCTAAAAGTTGTCTGCTGCATATGCGTCAAAATGCCTTGTGTATACAGCGTTAATGTATTCACGCTGTCAAATCAGATAAATATGTGTGTATGAAGTACGGTGTATAAATGGGAAATCAATTGTAAAATTACCAGGAATCTATAATCGAAACTTAGCAATGAGTTAGGTCCTAGAACTATTAAAGAAAAAAGTAGAACTGTGTTTTGGAAAATAGAAATGTATCTTCATGAGCTAACGGAAATGGGCACAATAAGAACAGAAAAGAAAAAGAAAAGATATATACGAAAATGAAACAAAATATGAATAAAACAATGATAGATGAAGAAATAAACAAAAGGGCATTGGTGGCCCTATATCGCACACCGTATTTGTATTTGGCTTTAACAGAGTTTGTACTATATAATATAAGGCAAAAGGGTCCCGCCCAATGGTGGTCAAGTTTGAAACGGGTCAGACTAATTTGAACAATCTTGGTAGAGGGTCACCCAAGAATCATTTATGCCATATCATTGTCTGCCATTTCAACCAGAGTTGTTCATGGAATTATTCTAGTAATGCAGAAAGACTATCACCTAAAGAACATTCAGGTTAATTTGGTCAAGGTTGAGCCAGTGGGTAAGGAGGGCGTTAAAAATGAAATCCATTTTGCGTTTCCACGGTTACCAGAGTGTTCCATGGAATGCAATTCCTTTTGTAGCATACATGTGGATTAAAGGGAGATGGCATTTACAGAAAGTGTTATAACGGAGGGCGGACGACGCACGACAGAAGACTGACAGCAGCCGACAGGCGACATCCCACGGACATACAACGATCCAAAAAGCTCACAATGAGCACTTAATTATGAGATGATCTAAATAGAAAGAAAACAAATGTAAAACAACCCTTGAAGACATTGATAGTTATAAACAATGTATAATTGCAATGAGATTCGAACCAATTCGGAAGAAAATAAATCATGACTCGTAGTTGTAAGTGTTTTAACATAAATCACTCGACCAACCTATTGACTGTCGATTTTCGTGTCGCAAAATAGTTATACCATAGGATTTGATTACTCTTAACACTTATTTTTTTTACATAAATAGCGAAACAAGCTTTAAGCTTATATTAATAACGCTCGATGTCTGCTTCCTGAAGACAAAATCAGTACGCATGCCGTTTAGCAGAAGTCATCACAGTATTTGAGCCCGGGACCATTGGTAGGAGAGACCAACGCTCTACCACATCAGCACTGTCTTCAACAAGTACCTTGTGTATCGTCAATGGCCTTTTTAGATAAGTCATTCTATATTTATATATATGTGAACATTATTTCATATGAAGGGCTATTTCCACCGGACAATATGTTGTATGATAGAGCTTTTTACACCAGACAGTATTTCAAATGACAGGGCTATTTACACCAGAAAATAAGTTATATGACAGAGCTATTTACAACAGACAGTATGAATAAAACTTAAAACTTGAAACTTATGACAGGGCTATTTCCAGACATTATTTTGGATGACAGGGCTATTAGCACCTAACATTATTTTGTATGACAGGGCCATTACACCAGACACTATTTTGTATGACAGGGCTATTTACACAAGACATTATTTTGTATGACAGGGCTATTTACACCAGACATTATTTTGTATGACAGGGCTGTTTATACCATGAAATGGCCCCCGGCTGAACTGTCAAAGCTACACACATATGCACTGTGATGTAACAGGCTATCCAAACAGTATTTCGTTCAATCTTCGAGCGCGTCTTCGGTCGGCCTCCACCACACTATGTTTTACATAACATTATGGACCAATCACCTGTGTTTGTCTTGTTAATTTATGGGAGAAGCTTTTGGAGACTATGAAGAGACGTATTATGTTTTTTTTAGTTAAAAGGTCACTTGCCCACTTGTAAAAGACTTGTTTGTTCCGATGTTGCAGACGTCCAATGATGCTAAGATCTATTAGACCGCTAAAAACGCTATTTACTTGCAAATTGAGGGATAAACCTATACTTTCAGCGGATGAACGGTCTATATAAGATGTGAACATTTCTCGCATTTACCCGTCTTCCGATAGAAACACAATTGTATTTTACGTCAACAATATATGAGCCGTTCCACGAGAAAACCAACATTATGGTATCTGCGTAATGTAACGACCCAGATCATTCTGCGCAGTCCAGGCAGGCTAATCCGTCCCAGGGGGATATAGGTAATGATTCCTGAAACAGAAAATCCACAGGAGGCGAAAACTGTCTGTCCTGGTCGATGCTTTACGGAGAGTCCACAATAATGGTTTTCTCGTTGGACGGCTCAATTGCCTCTTACGTCAACAATATATTCTTTCGTAGAACTTGTACTTTAAAATGTGTTTGCAATACAATGCGTCACTTTGCATTCAATTAAGAAGAGTCTTAAATGTAATATAAGACTATTAGTTAGCGTTCTGTATGGTAAATAAATCTTTTGTGAGCGTGTCAAAATCAATTCTTTAAGGTAAGAGTTTGCCAGATAAACTACAAATGTCAAATCGCTCCGCGAGAGCTTGTAAGAAGCGCTATCCTGATTGGTTGATTCGGCTAGCACTTGCCCGAGTGCTCGGTGCGTTAGGGAAATCTAAATACGCCCAATACATGTATCTTACCGCGGGACATTTAACTGTTTGGTGTTTTACGCCGCTTTAAACAATGTTTCAGTTATATCAGTTATATATAATGCTTACCCTGAGCGCCAAAGAGTGCAGCCATTACTACTATTTTTAAAGTGTTTTATAAGACCCGGCCGGGGATCGAACCCACGACCCTCGCACCTTAAGCGGACGCTATATCACTACACCACCGAGGCGGTTAGCCATGAAACAAAGTATATCGCTATTTCAAAGACATTGTAGAAGAGGACGAGATTCGCTAATCGAAAATGTTACCTTTTCTCACAATAGAAAATCTCTATAAATCCAGGTATGATGACTGCATATGGTTGATAATAGTGTGTCTAAAGACGAAATTGGTCGCAATGCGTAACGTCTCTGTTTTCCAAAATGTTTTCAACTCTATCCATAAATTAAACATTCATCTTGGGATATTTTCTATAATGTTGCTTAACTGATTTCAAAGCCTTCTGTTGCAGATTTGTTGTATATGGTAAAGGATTAAAACTATCGACGGCCGAGTTATGAAACAAAGGAAAGAAAATGACCACAATTATGTTGTTGTTTCCTTTCAAGCAAATAATAATTATTATCACCTTGACAGATTTCTAAAAAAACCATGGCTGAAACCATTGTACTTAACAAATCCCATAAGAAATACGACTGTTGACGAAGACGCCTCTTCTGTAGACATTTTTAGCTCGTCTGTTTTTCGAATAAAAAAGTCGGGGTATTGTTATACCCTTGGCGTCGTCGTCAGCGCCTGCGTTTGTGTCGACTGCGGCGTCACAAAACTTTAAACTTACCTCATAAATAAAAAAAACTGTTCAATATTTTCTAATGAAACTTGGTACACATGTTCCTAGGAACAATACACATGTCTGTACCAAGTCACATAACTCTTGCTTAAATAATTCTTCAGTAATGCCCCTTTTTCACATAGAACAAAAAACAGACGAGCGTTGGCGGTCTTGTTAGGAAAAAATGATTACGCGAAAATTATAAAGTAAGTTATATTTGGGCCAATTCAAATGGAATGAAAATTCGGGGTAACTAACATATGTTAACATCCAGATGAGTATCTTGTCTGTTCACCGTGTTAGTATCGTAGTGGTAGAGCTTCCGCCTTTGGTGCGGGAGGTCGCGTGTTCGATCCCCGATCGGATCACACCAAATTCTTTAACATGGTAGTAATGCTCTGGTGGTCGGTTTTCGTGTAGCATATATCAAGTATTTCGCTGAATTACGGGACCATCAACGGTGGGTTGCAGGCGGCCTGTGGCTTCTGCACCACCGGTTGTCCGCTGTGTAACCTGGAAACCAAAGGTGCAACATTTACATAACCCGCCATGTGTTCAGCGTAGTAATTAGATAGCTAATGGTGTGTAATCTGTTTGTACCAGATTGTTTTGTGTCTTACGCCGCTTTCAACAATATTTCAGTTATATCACGGTGTTTCCTTAGAACTACTGGTCCTTTCATCCTGACAACGGATAATCAGTCGTATTGCCAACCCCGCAACTCTGAGCGCCAAGGAGGGCAGCCATTGCTTCCATTTTAAAGTCAATGGTATGGCCCGACCAGGTTGAATGTTTGCACCAAAAGTGAACACGCTGTACTTTGATTGGTGGATTGACTGCCGTAACATTTCATTGAACCCTAAAATGGTCTAGGACAACGTTCTGGGAACAACGTTCGGCAACAAGGTTTATTCCCATAACAACTCGGAATTACGACCTCTTTAAAAAGTTGTGAAATAGAAATACAAATGACTCTGTCCGCTAAGTTAAACCATCTTTTTCAATCTTTACTAAACATGCGCCATTTAGCTTTTGGGATATGGTTTCTGTAATGCCACACGAAAACCGACCTTAAGGGTATTGCGACCAGCTTGCTCGTCCTCTTCCTCTGAACAGGATATTTTTTATTGACGTTCTAATCGTGCAATCCTCTTCGAAGGTGTTAACAGTAAAAAAATAAAGGTACCTTGATTTATACAGATTTCCCACGTTTTTATGTAGATGCTTTCAAAGTCGTCTGCTGCAGATTTGTTGTATATTGAAAGGGTTAAAGTAAGATCGTGAGACTGTCGGTTGTTGTCTGATGTGGCATAATGACTGTTTCAATTGCAAACTTGGCCCAAATCCCTGTCTACAGTTTATGGCTTTCTTCGCAGGGATCTACAATCCGTCTCGTAGACGATATTACATTCAACAAATTCGTAGACGATAGACTTTAAAAATCGTAGTAATGGCTGCCCTCCTTGTCGTTCTGGTTTGCGGGGGGTTAGCATTATGTCTGACTACGTGCTGGTGTCAAATTTAATGGACCAATAGTACTGGTCGTTTACACAGGACACGCCATTGTTGAAAGCGCCGTAAAACACCAACCAATCAATCAAACAATCGCAGACGATATCACTTTTCACCAAGTCATAACGACGTCATACAGCCTCTAATAAAACCAGGAGAAAACCATTGAAAGCAAAACCTCGTTATTTCGGACTTACTCACCTACAAAGATCGAGCTTATCTTGACGGCATAATAATGGACTTATCGTGTATATAAAGTTTTATGTTACATTGTCTCCATTAGATAAGTATGAACATAGACTCTTTATTAACCTTATACATTTCAATAACTTCTGACAGGGGGCCGGTAACCGGACTAGTATGGGAACATGAGAAAACAGAAAATGTGTTTGAAGTTGAAATTAGGCATTTTAGAATAAAAGCCATTTAATTTAATTAAATCCATAATAAAATCATACGAATATTAAACATGTTGACCTATCTGGGCTAAACAACCGCCGAAAAGTGTATATAAACGTGTGAATTACTATCTGAACACTTTCGCTGCCAAAGGCAATTAAAGGCTTTTGCAAACAATGCAGATTCGAGTGAGAAAGCTCGTAACGATCTGTTTTATCTGAAATCTGCATTGTTTGCCAAGTAGACATTAAACTTTGCCAAATTCCCTCTGGATGAAAAATTAAGTGGTCGAATTTTCGACGTGGAAGAGTTGACTTTGGTGAAAATTCGGCTTTGAAATAGTTAACCCGTTTTTTGTTTTGACGGGATTATTTTGACAGTTTCTGTTTTTAAGCAGACCTGTGATATTTATTACAATAAGATCTTTTAGATTGTTCCTAACCGAATATGCCTTGAATGATATGAACAATTCAAACATCTGTATCATCATAAGCAATTTCTCCTTGGCAACAGTTTTTACAAAACTCGTCTGCTACAGATGCATCAAAATGTCGTGAAAGTCGTGAAAGATGTCTGGTGATGTATGATGGAAAGATTGATTTAGAATTATCTGGTTTGGACAATTTGCATAAACGCAATACGTTTACTGTCAACTCTCCCGAGAAAATCATTCTGTTGGAAGACATATGATACAACACTGGCGGTAGTATTAGAAACCCGTTCAGTCTACACCGAAACTTTGCAATATATTAGATAATATTCATAAACCGCATCAGCAGAAATTGGGTATTGCTTTGATATTGTTGTGATTTTGATATAGAAAATATACACGAGTCATACTTATATGAGTCGTCCCGCGAGAAAACCAACGTTGTGGACTCTGCGTAAAGTATCGATATGGATCAGCCGAAGCATGCTGCGCAGGCTAACCTGGACAGACACGTTTCGACTCCTAAGGACTTTCTGTTTCAGGAATCATTACTCTATACCTCTACCCCCACCCTGAGACGGAATGTGTCGGCCCGGATCAGACTGCGCGGACTGCGCAGGCTGAGCTGGGTCGATACATTACGCAGATATCATAATGTTGGTTTTCTCGTGGAACGGCTCATATTCATTGGTCTTGCGATAACTCAAACTTGTAAACATTCGAATATATCGTCTAAATCGAAACTTTTCTTGGAACGAATCTGGATTTTGAAAACAGGATAGCAGTAGTTCTGGTTGCTCATACGAACAATGAGCGCTGCTGGAGCGCTGCTGGAGCGCTGTTTTTCCGTACAATGTTATCACTGACTTGCTTTTCATAATAGCCTTAATATTAAACGAACTTTTGAAGCTGACAATACATAAATGAATTGAGCAAAACGCGGAAACATCGTTAGCTCGAAATTATGTATAGGTCCTTTTCAACTTCGGTTCTATTTTAGATTCATATTTAGCTATAATTGAAATTGTACATATCTACCTATGCCTTTATCTAATGATGATGTTTTTTGTTCTATTTCTGGTTTTGTGTATTAACTTCCATTTAAGGCTGAGAATATATACCTACGTTTCTACTTAATGGTGTTTATATCAGTTCGGATCAAGGTTGATTATACCAACCTCTATTTAAGGTTGTGATTAGTATACCTACTTTTCTATTCAATATTGCTTATATCGGTTTTCTTTAGGTTGTTCAATGCAAACCTCTTTCTGATGTTGTGAATATTTATCTACGCTCTTATTAAGTATTGTTTCTATAGGTTAAATTTAATCTTGTTTATATTTACCCCTATTCAATGACGTTCACGTTTAATATAGTTCATATCGGTTCTATTCCAGGTTACTATATCAAGCTCTATTTAAGATTGTGAATATAAACTTACGTTTCTATTCAATATTGCTTATATTGGTTCTATTTTAGGTTGTTTATATTTACCTCTATTTAAGGTTGTAACATGCAAACCTCTCTTTAAGGTTGTTCAATGCAAACCTCTATTTAAAGATGTGGATAAATACGTTCCCATTTAATATAGTTTACTTCGGTTCCATATAAGTGTATATATGTTTACCTCTATTTAAAGGATGTGAATAAAAACCTACATATACGTTTCCATTCAATATAGTGTATATCGGTTCTATTAAGGGTTGTTTATATTAACGTATGTGTTAAACAAATCTTCTCTACACTATCTGACATACATGTACATGTAAGTGATTGAATTTACAATAGTTTGTATTGTATTGTATATTCAAGGTTGTTGATATCTATCTATGTTTCCATTCAATATTGTTTATATCCATTTAAGATTATTTATATTTACCTCTAGTTAAGGTTATTTATATATTAACCTCTATTTAAGGTTGTAAAGATGCTAGTGACGGTAGTGGTGATGTTCCTTATATGCTGGGGTCCAAAGCTCATCCTGCAGATATTAAAGCGACTGCAGCTACCACTAGTTTACTATACTGCTGCCTTTCAAGCTCAGGTAAGTTGAAATACGGTGTAACTTCTAACAGAACAGTATTTATCAAACCTTTTACACCTACAGACGCAGTTTATTGGATTTGCAGCAAATGACATTTGAAAACACAATATCAAAAGGAGAAATTGCTCATATTAAGTAATTTCTTCTTATTGCCACAATATTTTCAACTCTAGCCAATGATTAAATTTTCATTTCAATGGATTTTCGATATGTTTGCATAGATGTTTTCAAGCAGTCTGATGCAGTTAACTCTATATAGGGGAAGTTTTAAACAAGCATACTGCGACGATAATTCTCTCTTGTCTCTAATCTCACGACACCGCACGAAAAATGAAACAAGCTATCGAGTTGTCGCGAGAACAGCGTCAAATTCACTTGAATATTTCTTCTCCTCGTGTAAAAGTACGGGAAACGGAAGTTGTAATGGCTATGTGAAGTGCTCTCTGGTTGGTCGATATTTGGTCGTGTCCGGATTTTTAGCCAATCAGCGATCAGGTAATAGGAAACCATTTCTTTTTGTGTCGACATATTTAGTTTTGACGTGTCTGTGTTTTCCGCGGAAATGGTACCCCTTACGGCAACTCAAATATTAAGAAAACGAAGAGACGGATCAAAATCGGGACGATCATTCGATGTAGCAACTGATGGGCTACACAACGCTCACCGAGTGGTTTTCGCCCGTTTCCATAGCAACGGTGGTTTCTATGGCGACCATACTACAAAAGGAACAACTAGAGCCTAGACCCTTCATCCCTACCAAGTTTGGTCGAAATCCGTTGAATAGTTTTGGCGCTACGCTTGCCACAAACAAACAAACGGATAGAAACGAAGACCGACTTTAAGGGTCTCTAGAAGAGAGAACCAATATTAGTTATTGGGTTTGTTACTGACCCACTACGGAAATATAGGGGGTCTGTAGGATTAATAGGTGGCGAGGCGATAGCCGAGTCCCCCTATTAATCCTACAGACCCCCTATATTTCCGTAGTGGGTCAGTAACAAACCCAATAATTGATTTATTTCATCGACCACCTTTCATGAGCAAAGAAAATTGATATTGTTTCATTTACATTAACGTTTACAATATGTCTAGAAGAAATTTACGGGTTTTGGCGCCAAATGACTAGCGCTATGACGTCAAAAACCGCTGACGTGACGTCATTTTCCTAGTATTCGGTCCCAATATGTTTAAAATTCCTAGTATTAAACCCACTTTAATAATGAAATGAAACTTGGTCATGAAAGGTGGTTGATGAAATAAATCAGTTATTTAGTCTGTTACTAACCCTCTACGGAAAAAATATTGTGTTCATTTTCATATATTTTAGTTTTTTTTGTGTTCATCACTTTTGCTTCGCGATTTCATAGAGAGTGATCAGGTTTTTATGTTCATACCCCCATAAACACGAAAAAAAAGGCTCACCATTCCTTAAAAACACAATTTACAATTGTAATATTGTTAGTGATTTACGTCATTTTGGGATAGAAAAAGGTGATTTTAAAGGAAGAATGGATGAATGGCGGCCATTTTGTCGACTACTGACCCACTATAGAAATTTACTGACCAACTATAGAAAAATAGTGGGTCACCACGTGACTTCTCTTGTCCAATGAAAAGGCCAGTTTCTAGTGGGAGGTGAAATAATATTAGTTATTGGGTTTGTTACTGACCCACTACGGAAATATAGGGGGTCTGTAGGATTAATAGGGGGCGAGGCGATAGCCGAGTCCCCCTATTAATCCTACAGACCCCCTATATTTCCGTAGTGGGTCAGTAACAAACCCAATAATTGATTTATTTCATCGACCACCTTTCATGAGCAAAGAAAATTGATATTGTTTCATTTACATTAACGTTTACAATATGTCTAGAAGAAATTTAGATGTTTTGGCGCCAAATGACTAGCGTTATGACGTCAAAAACCGCTGACGTGACGTCATTTTCCTAGTAATCGGTCCCAATATTTTTAAAATTCCTAGTATTAAACCCACTTTAATAATGAAATGAAACTTGGTCATGAAAGGTGGTTGATGAAATAAATCAGTTATTTAGTCTGTTACTAACCCTCTACGGAAAAAATATTGTGTTCATTTTCATATATTTTAGTTTTTTTTGTGTTCATCACTTTTGCTTCGCGATTTCATAGAGAGTGATCAGTTTTTTTGTTCATACCCCCATAAAAACGAAAAAAAGGCTCTCCATTCCTTAAAAACACAATTTACAGTTGTAATATTGTTAGTGATTTACGTCATTTTGGGATAGAAAAAGGTGATTTTAAAGAAAGAATGGATTGTCGACTACTGACCCACTATAGAAATTTACTGACCCACTATAGAAAAATAGTGGGTCACCACGTGACTTCTCTTGTCCAATGAAAAGGCCAGTTTCTAGTGGGAGGTGAAATAATAACATGTTGCCTTCCGAAACCTCATTAAATGGTATGATAGCTGTCTACTTTAAATATAGCGAATGCTAATGTTTACGGCCTTATTAAGAGATATATCGAATTCTCTTGTCTTAAAATAGGTTTATTCTTTGTAATTGTTTTTTATCACTTTGAAGTCACCAATACAAAAATATGGAAAAATGAATGTATGATTATTGAAAGAAATTGGAAACATTGCAAAAGAATGAGGAATGATCAGTAATTCCCCCCATCTTAAACGATGATTATTATTAGAGAAAACGTAACACAAACCCTTTCGCAAGATTCGAACCCAGTACATCGGACATTACCCATGCATGGCCTCACCATCGCTTGTGGTCTTTGACGAAATACTCGTACCACTGTCTTACACAACCTAGCTCGAATTCCACGAGACATACTTAACGCTATGTAATAGTTAAAGATATGATCTGTTCCACGAGAAAACCAACATTTCGGACTCTGCGTAATGTATCGACCCAGATCATTTCGGGCCGACACATTCCGTCTCAGGGGGATAAAGGTATAGAGTAATGATTCTTGGAACAGAAAGTCAACAGGAGGCGAAAAGTGTCTGTCCGGGTAAGACTGAGCGGCATACTTAGGCCGATCCGGGTTTTTAAGAATTACTTTGCGCTAAGTATTGTTGGGGTTAATTTTTGTTTTCCTTTTTCACCCGTATTTCTTCATTTACAAATAAAAAGTTACATAAAGTGACCAAAATTAAAAACTCAAATTGCCCGTGAACATGTCCACACATTTCTTTTTTAAACATCATATACTTCAGTTTCGAATGGTTCCTAAATAAGCAAACAAATAAGTGCACACGTTCTATTTGCAACTGTGTGTCATCTCTACCCGGTAAATTACAAGACTACAGTATGAACATATTAATGCGTTCTTTTATGTAACACAATACGTAAAGATTGGTCTGTCTATCCATTTGCAGACACACAAAATATATATTTCTTCCGAAAATAGTCTGATCAGAAAAGGCATCGTTTGTTTGCATAATGGTGCATATCATACATATCACATACAAATGAGTCGCGTCTGGAGAATTAACCCTTTCCCTCATACAACAATTCTGCAGCAGACGACTTTGAATATATATTTTGTCAAAATATAGAAAATCTATCTAACCTGTGACTAAAAGTGGAAAACATTGTGGCAAAAGGAGAAATTGCTCGTTTTGAGCAATTTCTACTTTTGTCACTATGTTTTCAAAAAGCCGTCTGCTGCAGAGGCGTCAGAAAGCGTCTATCTGAGCGAAAGGGTTAAGGTCTTGCATCTGTGTATCGTTAGTACCTTGTTCATCCTGTGAATAACAACAGGCAAACTTGTGTTAGCGGCCATCTTTGCTAAGCAGCCAACTTGTATTGAGCAACCACTGGAAGATTTACCAAAGCAACATTGTTTCCTATAGTTGACCTTTATATTTAATTAGAAATGCAAAATTTATCTCAATATATTATCAAAGCACTGAAACGGAGAGATCTTAAAATAGCTAATGATTAATCTTTCATTCGATTCATTATTGTAATATACCCATAATTGTATGTTGTAAAATTGGCCGGAGACATACATTACTGTAATTAGTGAATAAACATTTAAACATTTACACCTGTGTTCCGCAGCCAACGTTTTACTGTTTGTACTATTGCAGAGTTTTCATGTTCCGACTATAGTCAAATTAGTCTTAAGCAGCCACCATATTTGACTGCTGAACAAAGATGACTGCTTAATACAAGTCAAATAAAGAAGAAAATGTTGTTTGGGTTAATATGCAAGTGGCTGCTTAATACATGTTGGCTGCTTTATAGTGGTGACTGACTGCTATCACAAGATTGACTGTAAATGCTATAACGACCTAAATGTGTCATCTGACAAACACTAGAAGTAACGCCCAACTTGTTGTACGACGATATGACTGAACCCTTTAGCACTAACAGACGCATTTTGACGCATTTGCGCAACTGACGACGCTTGAAGATATTATGGGTAAAAGAGAAATTGCTCAGCATTAGCAATGTCTTCATTTGCAAAGATATGTTCATCTCCATTTAATAATTATATAGAGTTTTACCATATGTTAGAGTTTTACCATATGCCATAATATTTTAGAAATCGCCTACTACAGAATTCTCGTATGTGGGGAAAGGTTTAATCCTTTTGCTGCCAAAAGCAATTACAGGCTTTTGCAAACAATGCAGATTCAGGTGATACCTGTTATTTGCATTGTTTTCCACTTATACATTAAATTTTACCAAGTTATGTGTTAGACGAAAAGATGAGTGGTCCATTGTTAAACATGGAATAGTCGACATTGTGAAATTCGGCAGTGAAAGGTTTAAGTGATGTCAGACAGGAGTCAATGATATTCACCATCGACAAACGTTAAACCGGACATGGCTTTTATCAGCGTTGCCTCTTCGTGGAAATATCATTTAACTTCAGAAATATTTCATTGCGTTAATTTGGTCTGCATTTCATTTGTCTTTGGCCATTATTGCGCTACGTGAATAATGCCGCCCTACACGTCCTTTGTCCTTGAATATTGTCACGTGGACACTCCTTATAAGGATTATTGGACGCTGGCATGTCTTTTTGTAATAACTCTACTACCGTTTATTTTGCACTCACGTTCGATTTTGATTCTTTGACTTTACATGAGGCTTTCTATCATATGGACTTGTCTGTTAGAGGTGAAGCAAAAAGCTCAATATATATGTTTATTTCTTGCACAAAGAAATACATAGATCTGCGTATGATATATGTTACAGACAGGTCAAAATTTAATTATTGCTGCGTCAATGGTAAAGTATTGAGGTTTCTGCAAACAATACATATTCAGGTGTGACAGCTCATAACGAGCATTCTCACCAGAGATCATCATTGTTCACATTTTAGTTATGAAAATAGTACAAAACTCTTGAAACAAGACAAATGGAGACGCCCGACGCACTTGTAGAAGCATTTTGCCGCATCTGAAGAAGACGACTTATGAAAATATCGTTGCAAAACAATTACTCATCATTACCACTTTCATCATTTCCCAGATTGTTTCGAAAAATGTTAGTCAATAATCCTCCTTTATGTATACAGATTGTTCATATGTGCGAAGGGTTTAATATATAGATTTGCCTGAAAACTGTTTCTTACTAGTGTTTAAACCTCTGTGCGACTTTGTTTTAGCGACAAGCGCACACTGTCAGATTTAACTGCATGAATGAACAGGTTGAGATACCAGTCAATACCGAATGGTTAGATTGCAAATAGCTCATTTGATCATTTCTTTACCTTGAAGATATAATAGTATGGTTTCAACTAATGACATCAGTCATTCTGTCTTTGTTGGTTTCAATAAAAACATTTACATTTGCATACGGACGCCACAAATAATTCTACTTTACTCAAGATATTAATTTTACTTGGGGCTATAGGGGCAGTGAGAAGATATTGCTAGACTCACGTATTGCAATGGCGGTAAATGGATCTGTTTTGTTTGATTACTGTGGGTTTAACAACGCTTGTAGCAGCTAATGTTATATGTCATATCACGTCGGACAGGAAAGATCCTATTGGTCGCACACATTATATTTACATCGAGATAAACATATATAAGGTATGAAACCAATACCAACCACTTGCTGGAGCTCCAGAGTTGCATTGAATCCAATCGTTCAGATTCATTTAGCCGGCTATTACGGTTCAAGCAGGGACCAGACTGTGGCTATATTCTTTCTTATTGGGGCAGAGTTCAATCGAACAGTGTCTTGCTCGAATCTGCTGTTTAAAGTTGTCTCATCCAATTAACAATGTGTTTATGGAATGGAAACACGTTCTTAATATGCCGTTAAACATTACTTTTTTTTTTATGAGGAATCGCGATTTCCAGACAATGAAAAAACTCTTTGCTCTGACTTCAAGTTCCTTGTTCTTTATTTGCATTACATTTTATATGTTGTTGCAACACATACGTAATGAGCATTTGCAAAACAGTACATGTAGCAAAAAAAAATTGTATGTGGAACATAAGTATTTTGAAAAAGTCTAAGAATAGATATAACGAAACTATTACGAGTCAAAACTACGCGACTTAATAACAATTTGAATTATATGACTTTAGCCAAGGTTTAAAGGGGACACTTATACTGTTGATTTGGAGCTAGCATTTATAGCGACGGGGTAAAGCGTTCGCTTTTGGATCGAAAGGTTCAAGGTTCGAGCCATGTTCACGTCGGATCTTTTAGGACTGTTACACGAATATTTCATTTTGTAAACTGCCAATGTGCAAAAGTAAACACTCCTGGTGACTCTACAATGTAAAATTGTTTCCTTCAAGTACAGACCAGACCCTATGATAAAATCGAATACATCAGTGTACTTTAAATGTGAACCGCTCCTATCGGTTTCTCTGTAATGGGGGTATGTAAACGGACTTTGGCCGTTAATTAGGTTGGACACAATGTAGTAGTACTTTCGTTGAAATGTTTAATATTTAGTATTTACTTTTGAATACATTGTTGCACAAGGATAAATTGTTCATGATAAGCAATTTCTCATTTGACCACAATGTATTCAACTCTATCCACTGATTTAACTTTCATTTATACAGGTTGACCATACTTTTAACTAGATAATTTCAAAGACGTCTGCCTCAGATGTGTTGTATGTGAGAAAGGGTTATGTGCAGTGCAAACAATTGAATTGATCACTTTTCGAAATCTTTATGTTCATTATCTTCAGATCATTAATGCAAAAATAGACAATACCACCGAAACAATGTAGTGTTTTTGAAAAACATGAACATCGATACTTGTACTTCATATAGTAAAGGCTATGGCCCGACTGTCCATATACAAACAGATACAAAGAGAGACACCAAATGGCAAGAGGTGGATTTATCATTGATTCCTTTGCGATTTAACCAATACGTAAATACTGAAGAGATCAATAAGACGGGGGATCGCATTCAAAATCTACATATCTGAATGTCTGGGTCACACAATGAAATATAGGATGCAGAGCACTTTTTCGGTTTTACAAGATCTAGACGTCATTTCGTTAGACACATATAAACCCGTATAAATCTCATGTTAACTCTTTCAGCGCCGAATTGTTTAAAGTAGACTCTTCCATGTTCAAAATCGAGTGTGTCCATTTCTCAATTAATGAAAGTTTTGAACTATTTTGGTTGCTAAAAGGCAGACAATGCTGATTTCAGGTGACACAGCTCGTTACGAGCTGACTCACCTGAATCTGCATTGTTTGCAAAAACCTCAATATTTCCTGTGGCGCTGAAAGAGTTAAAGTTACACTTATTATAGCCGAGGTCAACGGGGCAGTCATTGCTATCTGAAAGTCTGGTTGAGTGATTTATTTATTTTTTAGATCAGATAGGTAAGCCAAGACTCTAATAGGACTGTAACAGTGCATGGATGGAAATATATATCATTATAATCCAAAAACAAGAGAAAGTTGATGCAACGCATCAATGTCGCCGGATATCCATAGTGCAGTTATGCATAACACTAACATTATAGTAGTTGAATAAACAGTTATCAACTGAGAGGCATATTGGAACATCAGGGGTGGGGTCAAGTGAAAATGTACCATAACTTGCATTGTTTTGTCAACGAAGTGAATGATAATTGAAGCCTTTCATTGTTTATGATCAATCTCCATTCCAAAGTAGGTTGACCATACACACAACCAACTAATTATTGATCATAAACAGTAATGAAAATGAGTAATCTTGCCAATCATCAGTCTTAGTATGTATACAGTGCTTTCATTAAGGAATAATTATAAGATTTGTGAATTCCACATACACTTTTCAAGATGTTTGTCAGAATATTTGAATATCATTATTTTTCAATAAAACCACAAAACAGACAATTTAGGATTTGCATGCAATAGCACGTCATTTTACCTTTCCTCTTTTAAAGTCAACAGTGGACACCTTTGCAGCAATCTACTTTTAAAACAATGAGATAAGGGTTAAATCGCTGAAGACATGAGTTTTCTCTTTTTCTCAAAATGATATTAGCTTAGCATCCTAATTATATCATACTTTAACAAATGTTGAAATGTAGTCCAATATTTATAAATTAGACCACCTTCGAAATATAATATCAACTAAACAGTTAAATCTCATTGAAATTGTTTTATAATTTAAACTTAATTTCGAACATAAACTGAGCCCTACAACATGTTAATTTATTTTAATTCTTTCCTTCCTTTTTTATAATGAAAACAACAAACTACTCATGTTTTAAAATTATATTATGTTGAGCGCCCTTATGTCAATGATGCATAACAATATGCAGATCGGAAGCAATATGCATTTAGGGAATTAAATGACACATTTAAAATTGTCAAGGACGAAATAATTTTGTACGAAAGACCCGATTCTTTCTTTTTCGCAGAGGTGTCGTTCTTGAAACTCTCTTTATAGGCATAGAGTGTTCGTTCAAAGTCATTTTTCCATTAAAACCAGTTTTATCTCGGTTTGTTCTTTTCTTCATTTGTTTCGAACCAAATAAACATTTTAAATCACCTATGATTTACTATTTGTAAGTGAGTGTAAAGAGCTGCTCTCTGCAAAGGAGATTGATCTACGCAGTTGGTATTCGCGAGTCACGCAGGTGCGCGTAAGTAAACAAATTAGACTGCGACGTAAAGGTTTGTAGTTATCGACTTTTGATTACATGTAGTATATAGTGTAAAATAAAGTATACCAGTCTAGCTAATAGGGACTGTTTTGTCTTCGTAAATAAAACAAAAAAACATAAATGCGAGTCCAAATAAAGAAACTGAAAATACATAAAACATCGGAATATTTATTTCATTTTAGATGTGTCATTACTTAGTGTTTTTAAACAAACACAATTGTAATATGTTCAAGACATCTAAATGTGTTTCTTTCTAATAATAATCCCCCCTCCCATGTGATTTCAGAAAACCTATTAAAAATAGAAGTCGCGGGCTTCTGCCCGGCGACTAATAAAACTGTCTGTCTATCTATGTCATACTTTTGAAGAAACCAACAACTAAAAGTGTACCTAGATCAAAGTAAAAGCACTCTATATATAATAATTCAATGTTTCGGCCAAAGACCTTCTTCAGGTTATATTTAACAAATGTGAGTCTTCGTGTTCAATACCTTCAAGATGGACGCAACATAGTGTGGGTGATCTTTGTTAAATATAACCTAAAGAAGTCATAGGTCAAAATATAATTATAGAGTTTTTATTGTGATATATATATATGAGCCGTTTCAAGAGAGAACCAACATTATGGACTCTGCGTAATGTATCGACCCAGATCAGTCTGCGAAGTCGGGCCAACACATTCCGTCTCAGTGGTATTGAGGTATAGAATAATGATTCCTGAAACAGAAAATCTACAAGAAGCGAAAAGTGTCTGTCCGGGTTAGCCTACGGCTTGTGATAACGAGATTTGTTTTCAATTTAGTGTAGTGACCTATTTTCTTAACAGAGCTGACCAATATTTGAACTTGGTCTACATAATCATCATGACGAACATTCTTGACTTAGATAGCATTATGACAAACATTCTTACGAGAATGCCCTTGCTACCTCCACAGCGCTTGCGGGCACATGTAGAGCGCGATCGAGTCGCCCGGTTGAGGGAGAGGTTCGCGTTTGCACTCTACCGCTACAACTTAGTTATTGGTGCATTGGTGACTGAAGAGGAGAGGCATGGTCTCATTCACTTCCCTCTCTTGTGGGTTCTGCGCTCTACTTCAGTCATCCCATCTTTTCCAGGTCATCTTGTAGCACTGTTATTCTGACACGTTTGTGATAAACTGCTTGTTAAATTGTTACCTTCTGTGAAGAGCAGGACTGGATGATCTGATGAATGATGCGATGAGCCGGCTTTCATAACCTGCGAACCACAGTGGCCTGTCCCCGATCAATGTCTGCCCGATTTCAGGCTGGGCTCCTGAGCGGCGTCTGGATCAGCCGATTAATATGCGATGAGGTTTTAAGTCCGAGTTAAAAGTAACTCGATGCCCGCGAGGAGTCCCAAAGGATTCCGGTCGAAAATGCTTAGAAATCCGTCGCAAACTACTCGCACACCTATTGCAAGGTAATTGAGACTGTGGTTTAAGTAATACTAAGTAGGCTTCGTTTTAATTCATAAATATGCTTTTGATAACAATATAAATCTGCAGCAGAAGACTTTTGCAAACATAAAGGTTGATATCCATATCTCTATGTGCAGATATAAGCACATTTCTGTAAATATTTTCTTCGCCATTGATGATCTTCAGTCGGACTTCACGAGGCCATATTTGAAATTCTGTCTTCGAACTCGCAACTTGTCCCCAAAAATGTGACCGCATCCATCGAATTGTACATCCAATATGCGGCAGAAGTCTTCGAAAAGATCAAGTTTAGAATCAAAATACAATTATTGAAAAGAGTTGGAAACCTTGTGTTAAAATGAAAAATTACTCATTAATGACAATGTTTTTTCAAAGTCAACTGGTCAAAATACAGGAAATGCTGAGGTTTTCTGGGGCGCAGCTTAATGTGGACGAAGTTTTTTTCGTAGGGTACATCCAATTAGTTCACATTGTACTTAATAGAAAGATAGCCAACAATCCACGGAACTCGGTGACAAGAACGGGAAATCTCACAGAGATCTTTGTTTGGCAGATGTTTTGTATTATAAATCATGTCTTCTGCGATGTTTACTTTTGATGCCTCTACATTTGTTATGTTTTGATGCCAAACGTCAAAATAGATTGGTGTCCTGACGAGTGTATATTTAATAACGTACTACAATACACAGGGTACAAGACCAATGATAGACGTACTAATACATTGGGTAAGCCGGGTAGCAGATTCCAACGCTAGGCGTCTTTGTAGTCCAATTCTTTTCAGTTTACAAATGAATACTAAAAGTAAACCAACAAAATCAAGTTTGTAATAGTAACCATAACCAATCCAAATATCTATATTCATAAGGCTTGAACAACAATACAGTATCATATCAAGCTCGAGTTATTCAGTCGAAACTACCTTTCAGTGTTTGGTTACATTTACATTTACCTCATTGAGCCCAAAATGGCTCCGACAGTAAGCTGTATATGCTCACAACTTTCCAAAAGAATAATATCCAATCAAAGAATTTCATAGGAAACACATTTTCCGCTTGTTTATCGAAACTGTAACACTGATCTTCATCCTCGGTTACCGCAATACAATTCCGGATGAGATTCAGGATAATGTAATATCTAACTTACGTTTTTGAGCGGAAGAGATGTTTCAGTTACATGTTAGAAGTGACATTGATCTTAACCAGGGTGACCTCAAAAGCAATTACAGTCTAGATTTCTATATATGCTATCTTCACTGGACATACCTATGTAGTTTGATTAGAGTTAATCAAGCATACAATATAAAGTAATTGAGTGGAGAGTATTTGGTTTAATATCCGCCCGCCCGGAACTCGCGTCCCCAATTTGATAACCAGGAAACGTGGTTAGAATGCCACATACATGAAGCTGACCGAATGTTTTTATCATGATACATGGTTAAACTGGCACACGTATGGATCTTGTCGAAAACTAATAGTTTTCAAAAGAAACAGGGTTGAAATGGCACATACAGGGTGTTTCAAAATACATGTCCACACTTTAGTTGCTAATATTTTATTATCCAGAAGCAGAGCAGCATGCCAAGCATTACACTATGTGAATATACACTGATTCACCATTTTAACAATATATCACATGATGGGAAAATGTTCTGGCTTACATGACATGTTCTATATGTCTACCCCTTTTTCTGAAGGACGAGTCGAATTGATAGTCGCCTTACATGTCTCTGTATTAGTCATTCTTATTTCCCTCTTTATTGCGGTCTTCGGTTAGTAGATACTTCTTGGCGCTGGCGTATGGACACGCGCTTTAATGTTTCCCCACATTAAAAAGTCCAATGGATTGAGGTGAGTGTGGTGGTTATTCGACAGCTGTCTTCAAGGGAATCAGATTTTGCGCGAATGTGTCATTAAGCCAGTCCAGGGCAAAATTGGTTGTATCTTGTTGGAACCACACATTATGTAGAGCGTGTCCCCTCTTTTTCAATTGCACTTTATTTTGAGTATTTTATGCATGCACGAAAGAAATAATGACAACTTAAAGTGGGGACAGGTATTTTAAACCATCCTGTACATGAATCTGTCCGACAGCTAATGTTTTACAAGAATACATGGTTAAATTAGCACATACATATGAATCTGGCCGAAAACATTTGTTTTACAACGATAATTGTTAAATAAAGTGGAAAACATTGTGGCCAAAGGAGAAATTGCTCATTATGAGCAATTTCACCTTTGGCCACACTGTTTTTCAGAAGTCGTCTGCTGCCGTATGGTCAAAATGCGTCTGCAGGAAGATATAATTAATAATTCTTAGACAGACAAATGACCAGTGTTATCTAGTGGTGTCGCATTGAATGTCTATATGAGCCGTTCAACGAGAAACCCAACAGTATGGACTCTGCGTAATGTATCGACCTAGATCAGCCTGCACAATCCGCGCAGGCTAATCCGGGCCGACACATTCCGTCTCAGGGGATAGAGGTATTAAGTAATGATTTCTGAAACAGAAAATCCACATGAGGCGAAAAGTGTCTGTCCGGGTAAGTCTGCGCGACATGTTTTTGGCTGAACCGGGTCGAGACTTTACGCACAGTCTACAATGTTGGTTTTCTCGCGGAATGGCTCACATCAGTTATATTATTTCGAAAGCGGTTTCTTTATAGCAGTGAGGTAATTCTGAAACAATCAAGTTCAGTCATTGGCTTATTAACAATAACGCAGAAGACAATCGCTAGTTTTTCTGGCATTATTAAATTTTTGACAGACTAACTACTTACCAAGAATGTCAATGAAGTTCAATAATGTTCGCAACTGTTCATCTGCTTATAGAATTTATTCACGAAATAGGGTTCAATTAATTGTTGGTTCCGGTGATGAAAGATATTTTAGTAGACATAGGGAAGAAGATATTAACCTCACAGATGATTGGTCAATGACCTTAGCGGACAATTACTTCCCCTTTCCCACATGCAGACGCATGTTGACGCATTTGTAGCAGACTCTATTTTGAAACGCTTGTGGCAAAATGAAAAAGAAATGCTCATGCAATACCTGATTCGCGTACTTAGGCCTTCTGTCCACGATACATACATATCAAATTACATATAACTTGCTGAGGAGTTTTTCCTTTAGCCACAATATTTCAAATATGTTCCATTATTTCAAGATCTAAGTTATCTAGTCCGTGATTTAGACCACTGGCCTATAATACAGCACAGTTTATACGTACATTCAACAGTAATTAGACTTTTAGACAATGAGATGTTCCATATTTTGCTTCGATAATTTCAAAGTCGTCTGCTGTTTTTACAGTGTCGATAGTTGTTCATTGTGGTCAGTAAATGAGATAATTTAATGACGCACAATAAAACCGGCCTTCGGTACTTTACGAGCAATTTCTCGTTTTGCCAAAATGTTTCCAAATGTCGTCTGTTTGAGATGCGTCAAAATGCATCTGTTAGTTTGACGGGAGGGGTTAACAATTTCCCTCATATAGACGCTTTCTGACGCCTCTGAAGCAGACGGCTTTTTGAAAACATAATGACAAAAGAAGAAATTCCTCAAAACGAGCAATTTCTCCTTTTGCCAGAATGTTTTCCACTTTTAGTCATAGGTTATCCATTCAATTATAGAGATTTTCTATTTTTGACAAGAAATGTTCAAAGTTGTCTGCTGCAGAATTGTTGTATGCGGGCAAGGGTTAAAGAAATTATATATCTTAGGTAGACAGACACATAAATGGTCAGTGTCATCTACTGGTATTGCGTTGAATAATCTACATCATTTTGATTATTTTATAACGAGGCTGTTTACGTTAGTGAGTGAGTTCTAAAACAATAAAGTTCTGACATCGACTTAATAACAATAACGCAGTAGACAATCTCGAGTTTTCTGATATTATTCGTTTACTGACAGACTAACCGATTACCAAGAATGTCAATGTAGCCGTCCTTGATTCGATAATGTCCGCAACTTATTGTCTGCTAATATATATTTTGTTCACGAAATGGACTTCAATTGACCCTTTCTCACTTACATACGTTTTCTCACTTATATGCTTTCTCACTTAGATGCTTTCTCACTTAGATACTTTCTCACTTACATGTACAGACACTTTCTCACTTACAGACGCTTTCTCACTTACAGACGTTTTCTCACTTACAGACGCTTTCTCACTTACAGACGCTTTCTCACTTACAGACGCTTTCTCACTTACAGACGCTATCTCACTTAGACACTTTCTCACTTACATGTACAGACACTTTCTCACTTACAGACGCTTTCTCACTTACAGACGTTTTCTCACTTACAGACGCTTTCTCATTTAAAGACGCTTTCTCACGTACAGACGCTTTCTTACTTAAAGACGCTTTCTCACTTACAGACGCTTTCTCACTTACACTCACTCAATCTATTCAATAGAGAATTTCCATTCGTTTGACTAAATGAGCCGTCCCGCGAGAAAACCAACATGTTGGCCTCTGCGTAATGCTTCGAGCCAGATCAGCCTGCGCAGTCCGCGCAGACTGATCTTGGTCGACGCATTCCGCCTCAGGGGGATAGAGCCTTAGAGTAATGATTCCTGAAAAGAAAATCTACAGGAGGCAAAAAGTGTGTATCCGGGTAAGCCTGCGCGTCATGCGTAGGCTGATCAGGATCGATACTTTACGCAGAGTCCACAATGTTGGTTTTCTCGCGAGACGGCTCAAATGTTCTCAAAGTTATCCGCTGCATATATGTTGTATGTGGGAAAGGGGGTTTATATTATTGTTGATTCAGGTATTGAAAACGATATTTTAGTTGAATGTCGGTTTTTGCATGTCTCGGCTCACGTTGATTTAACATGAATATGCATAAGCTGTTTCAAACTTGTCTATTCAAGGAAAGATTTCACCTCGGCCAAAAAGATATTAGTTATTTTCATTTTCCAGACGAAATTAGATACGAGAAAATTTATATTCATCTTTCGGTTGAATGGTCAATTTGCATTCAGCACAATGGATACTTGTTTTGTTCAGGAAATATAATGTTAGTGTCTATAAGGAAAAATTTATTCAGTAAAGACAATAGAGCGTTTTCTCGTGAAATAATAATTTAGAGGATTATATTGATGCAGTTAGTATTGCGTATATGTGCTAATAGCTCAGTCGGTAGAGACGAGGGCTGTGAAACCAACGGTTGTGAGTTCGACCCCAGCTAGCCAACATTCTGTCAGACGTTTGAAAAATTCACTTTGACAAAACAACATATGTGGAGAAGCAGCCAATTGCTTGAAAAGGCCTTTGGGTGGAGTAATGGTGTGGGCAAACCAGAAAAACACATGAGTAGGTGAACTGGCCGCCGTGATATTACGGATAAATTGTTGAAAACGGCGTTAAAGTACGATAATCAAAGACAAAAGTTTTCCCTTTGTATAATAATAACTTCGATGAGTTTTGATGAGTTACTGCTTATATTATTATTAAATACTGGGTCAAATAAGGGGCGGTAATATAGCCAACTATGTATATTAAAGTTACGGAACCAATTTTCTTAATCGTGAAAATAAATTAACAATATATAATCAGTTTAATTTTGCAAAAGTTATTTGATTTAAATTCACATAATCGAAACATATGATGATTATTAAACACGACGGAGGTTTTTCATACGTTTTATTTAAATCGCTTTTCCACGCAATTGACGATCGCCGCATTAGGGCATATAATGTCAAAACACGCCACATATGTGTTATTGTAGAATCATATTTTTGAAATTTGAAATTTCTGTTCATTCTCCTCTGAACTTGTCAAAAGTGTTTATATCTATTGTTTATCACATGATGTTGAATATTATTCAAAACACGTTTTGTATGTAACAAGATACATTTGAGCCGTTACGCGAGAAAACCAACATTATGGACTCGTCGTAATGTATCGACCAAGAACAGCCTGCGCAGTCCGAGCAGGCTCATCCGGGCCGACACATTCCGTTTCAAAGGGATAGAGGTATAGAGTAATGATTCCTGAAACGGAAAGTTCACAGGAGGCGAGACAAGTATGTCCTAATTAGTCTGCGCGGCATGCTTAGGCTGATCCGGGTCGATACTTTACGCAGAGTCAACAATTTTGATTTCTCGTGGAACGGCTAATTAATATGTATACGTTAATCATATTCTGTTCTGTTCTGATGCCGTTTGTGCGAAAAGCTACAGGTTGGCTTTTGCGAGCAGTGTACACTCAGATAGTTATTGTTCAAATATTTACTTACATAAAGTTGTTAGAAGCTTCTGTCTACTTGTGTTGATTCCGATATACCAACTACTCACTGAATGCATGTGTAGCCATTTAATTCAATTCAATTCAATTTCTTTATTCAAGTATTAGGGCGTCTGGCCCAAATACATTAATACTTACAAATAATATAATAAGAATGACACACTTGGAATGAGTTAAATTACAGAAACATTTTCGTTGAGAGATATTGTTGAATTTTGCAATAGTGATTATACATACGCGTTAGCTATACACTGTTTGAAGATATCATTCGGGCAAAAGATGGCTTTAAATGTCCAATACCCTTTGTTCAAATTATCTCTGATTATCAATTCAAACTATTAATTAAAGAAGTCTACCGTATTTCATCACCATGAGCATTATTCATGTCTTTCAAGTGTATCTACCTTCGTCGTACAGTTTGTAGTATATGGTCGAGCAACACCATGTATTAATGAAGTGTTGTGAATTTTCAAATATTGGGACTAAACGATTGATCTATTTCAGATTTCTTAAAATGCCCCAAAATGCAGCTGCAGCGATACACATCTGCGTAATGAATCGACCAGATCAGCCTGCGCTGTCCGCGCAGACTGATCCGACCGACACATTCCGTCTAAGGGGGGTAATTAGATTAGTGATTCCTGAAACAGAAAATCCACAGGAGGCGAAAAGTGTATATCCGGGTAGGCCTGTGTGGCATGCTTAGGCTGATCCGGGTCGATACTTTACGCAGAGTCCACAATGTTGATTTTCTCACGAGACGGCCTACACATTGCTTATTGCCAAGCTATGCCCCTGAATGCAATAGTATTTAGTCATGTGTTCGGTTTTAAACCGATCAAAACGAGTGTCACACAGTGCCTTTGAACCAAGTAGGCTTAGGTTGAAATAAACACATATACATGTATTATGTATGTAAATATTTCATAGCATGCAGCACCATGAATACATGTTCTGCCTGATTACCGTGTTTGGCACTGGACTACGAAGATCCTTTGTGAGACGGTGAGACTTTTCAATAACCAATACTGTAAAACATTTCGAATGGAATTTATTCAGTCCAAGAAAGACTATAAACCGAACGCAGAGATCCATTTACTCAATCGAATAAAAACATTGGTTTGACCTAAGAAATACCCCTGGCTTAACCCCTTCCTAAATACAACAAATCTTCAACAGACGACTTTGTATAAACATCTTGATAAAAATATTGAAAACCTCTATAAATGAAAGATTAATTATTTAATATAGTTATAACCATCATGACAAAAAGGAGAAATTGCTCTTTATAAGTGCGCAATTTCTTCTTTTGCCACATTGGTTATCAAAAGTCGTATGCTGCATAGCCATAAAGAAAGCGTCTGTATGAGGGAAAGAGTTAAGCTTTATAAAGTCCTTGAATTTATACCATTTACTCAAACAAGTCACTCAGCGACCATTTACTTGAACGGGATAATCTATATTTGTTCCTGTTCATTAAACCCCTGTCACACCTAGCCGCGTTGCCACTGCGATTGCACGGCGTTGTTAAATTTCCCAGAGCGCCGTGAGATCGCATGAAAAATTGATATTTTTCATGAAGATGGCGATGTCAAGCGTTCTCACGGCGACCTTGGCGTTTCTACGGAGCTCTATGGCGTTCTACCGCGTTCCTACGGAGTTCTAGTTGGCGATTGTCTGCGCTCTCATGGCGCTCTCACGGCGCTTCCACTGCGTGTATCGAGTTGTCACGGCGTGCGCACTGCATGTACACATCGCTTTCACGGTGCTAACACTGCGCTGACGGCGTGTTGTTTTGCACTACCTATAAAAACGATATCTCCATCAGTTCTCCATTCTCGGAGGTAGTTGAAATAACTGGCAGGGTCCTCATATCGCAGCTCATGAGCCGATGATAGTGACTATGCTGCAAACCGTCTGCCTTTGTCCGGCCATGGTCAAACCCAAAGCCTCCTACGCCTTGGGGCCCTCCTCCGTCGTCGTCTCAGAATGAGATCCATAGCGTCTGCATCATCCTGGATCTGCTGGACTTGCATATAGGCCAGCAGTAGTCCCGCTTGCTGTTGCACATCAATGAAATGAATGTTTATTTGTATATATCATTCCTTTATACTATTTTGTTGGGTTGGTTCATTGTCATGCAAACGCCGATTGATGCGGTAGAGGCGCATTGGGAGAGCAATGATCGCCGTGACGGCTTCGTACAATCGTTTTATGAGCGCAGTAAGAAAATTTAAACTCCTTGTAAGCGCCGTAGACGCGCCGTATAAGCGCGGTAGAGACGCAGTGTCATCTCAGAGAACGCCGTACGATCGCCGTGCAAGCGCCACCGATAACCATTGCGTTCGCACTGCGACCTCTGTGCGCGCCCGCGGCGATCCTGTGGCGTTGTAAGAGACCTAACTGCGCTGCTACGGCGACCTCACGGCGATCCCACTGCGCTCTTATTAGAACGCCGAGCGACGGCGTTTGTTTTGGGCATGCTCAAAGTGCGTGCCGTCGCTCGGCATTCTATGCGATCCCACCGCGTTCACTGGCGATGCCACTGCATTGCCGCGATGCTTGCGATTCCACTGCGCGCAGATCGGCGTTCTGGATTGTTCTTGGACGCCGCGGGAACGCGTCCCTAGTGTGACAGAGGTTTTACATTCACCGCTAGAAATAATACTTTGATATCCGGTTTCTGTCAAAGTCATCCGGTTTTATGTTCTAATTGAGTTGATCTCGTAAGTTCTTAACTCTTTCTCTGCCAAAGGCAATTTAAGGTTTTTGCAAACAATTCAGATTCAGGTGAGACAGCTTGAAACGAATTGTCTCTCCTGAAATCTGCATGCACTGTTTGCCATTTAGGCATTAAATGTTACCAAATTTACTTAGTCGACGAAACATGGAGTGATCCAATTTTAAAATTGAAAGAGTCGACTTTATGAACTTCGGTAGTGAAAAAGGTTAACCTTTTTCTATCCACAACTAATCTGTAGCAGACGACTTTGAATGAACCAAGGTTGAATGCATGGACACTCGTAACCTTTTCCCACATACAACACATCTGACGCAGCAGACGACATTGAAAACATAGTGACAAAAACCTGAAAAATCTACCTAAAAATTAGTTTAATTGTTAAATAAAGTTGGAAACATTGCCAAAGGAGAAATTGCTCATCACGAGCAATTTCACCATGATAAGCAATTTCGCCTTTGGCCACACTATTTTCAAAAGTCGTCTGCTGCTATTGAGTCGAAATGTGTATGTATGTGGGAAAGGGTTTAATGAAATGAATCTTATCGAATACAGTCAACAATATTGTGACAAAACGATAAATTGTACTTTATGGTTGCGGGGATAACATTACGACTTATCCATCGGTGATATGACTGAAATACTGTTTAAAACGGCGTAAAACACTATTCGAACACAATTCTACAATTGTCGTTTATGCTGAAGTTGGTTAACATTATTTATTTTATTTGGATTGCGAAGTAAACTTTCGGCTTATATCAACGACACTTTTGCTGCAGACGACTTTGGAATCATCCAAACAGAAATATGGTGAAATCATTGGAAAGAGTTGAAAACAGTGTGACAAACGGAGCAATTGCTCATCTTAAGCATTGTTTTCCTTCTGCCACAATGAATTGAAAGTTGTCTGCTGCATATGCTTAAAGTGCGTCTTTAAGTGCCCTAATCGTGTTTAATGTCTTAACCAGCCCTCGTACCGTCGGCATGAATAAAACTGTGTTGTTTAACCCTTTCCCACATACAGACGCTCTTTGGTGCCTATGCAGCAGACGACTTCTGATACCATTGTGATAAAAGGAGAGATTCCTCCTTGTTTAACACTATCAAATACTGTTTCATTCATTTATAGAGAGTTTTCAAATTTGTATCGTGCTGCAGACTTGTGGTAGGTGGGAAATGGTTGTTGCTTATTTTTCTTAATCACGGTCCACATATCCTTGACTGAATGCAAGCACTCAATCCCATTTTCCCTTTCATTTAAATCACTCATCTCTAGAAGTAGTACTTTGATTTCCGCTTTATGTCTGTATCACTGGGTTCCTGTTTACGTTGGTTCCTTATTAGACAAACATTAATTTTTTCGCTTATCTTCCTTGTTTTTCGACGCTTCCAAACGGTGTGTTCCCGGGAAGTCGACTCGATTTAATCCCTAGCTGGTCGGTAGAGCGGATCGGGGGGGACCATAAGAGGGTACTTATGTGACCAAGAACTAACAACTAACATTGGGATTAATACGCAAACATTCGAAAAATCTCTTAAAGTTAAAGTTTTATTATTAACCCTTTCCCTCATATAGGCACTTTCTGACGCCTCTGCAGAATACGGCTTTTTGAAAACATAATGACAAAAGAAGAAATTGCTAAAAACGAGCAATTTATCCGTTTGCCACAATGTTTTTCACTTTTAGTCATAGATTATCCATTCAATTATAGAGATTTTCTACTTTTTGACAAAATATGTTCAAGTCGTCTGCTGTAGAATTGTCGTATGAGGGAAAGGGTTAATAACTGAATTCAGTTGAAAATATTGCGGCAATCGGATATACTGCTTTTTAAGATAATTATGATCAATTTCTTAATTTAACCAAAACGATTCATTAAAATCGTCTGCTGCAAATGCGTCAAAAGGCGTCAAAAGGCGTCTGCAATTTGGAAAAGGTTACTGTGTCGTTGTCCATGCGCAGTGAGATACTCTATTTGACTTCCGGTTACTGTCACTAAATACCGAGCTAATACTGGCTCATTTAATCTAATGTACTAATTGAAGGAACTTTGTAAGATACAACTTCAAGATTACTGAGAATTCCTTTGCTATGAGGTCAAATAACGCCAATTACATCCGTGGCCATACTGATCTAATAGTCCTAATAAACACATTTGTTGGCGTAAAATGAGTGTAAACATTTACCAGAATGTATTAAATATAATTATGACAATGAGTTTAAATTCATTGTAAATGTGCATAATTTTGCACGGGATATGATTGATTTGATTATTTCAAATATTTTGATCTTGTTTGAAAGTGTAAGTAAAGTATGTAAAAACAGTCCAAGCCCGATTTCGTCAAAAATGACGATAACCATTTTCGTGGGGTGAGTTCTTTTGCATAATGCATAAAACCACCCCTCATGTTATTTGGATTATTTCAAAGCTTAGAGGTGCTTTTTTTTCAATGAGGGTTGAAACTGTTTGATTTACATGGAAACAAAGAAGGAATTTAGTTGGTGTACTGTGACCTATACTGAAAAGAAGCAGCACAGTCTCTTATTAACCCAGTCTGTAACAAGACGAATTTTGATGCAAAGCATTAAAGCCGCCGCGCATGATTTTGAAGCATGACTTAAAAGGAAGCAGATGCAGTTCAGTGCATTTGAATAACCTGTGCAAACAGACAGTATCTAAATATTTTAAACAAGAAGGCCAAATATCCCTTAATTTTAAACAAGAAGGCCAAGATGTGCCTATATTGCTCACCTGGCTAACATAGTCTATAATAAAATGTTATCAAGAGCAAACAGGGTCAATTTTCGCGTAGGGATTAGACGTTTCATATGCTAAGATCTATGTGATATTCAGCATGTGAAGTTTAGTCGTGAAATGACAAGTTTAGTACTGAAACCATTTGGTTTACATTTTGCTTTGATGAATCGGTTCGTCAGGGCCGTAAACCAAACTATTAAAAAAACGTAGTCTAGGAAGTTCGGGAAAAGTTATTAAATAACCATTAAATGTGTCTAAATAATTGTTATAACAGTAGAAGACATACATTTTTTGTATCTTGATGTTCTTAAATCAGTTAATACAATGTATTGATTCATAAAGCTTGTTCTTTTCAAACATATTACAGAGTTTTTCTTTTTCTTTACAATAATAATTTTGGTTGCTCCCTATTCGAGTACGCAACCCCATGGTACAACATTGAAACCTTTTCGTAATACTGACGCCGCGTTTCAACGCGGCGTCAATGAAATATAATTAATTTAAAACTAAACGAGGCAGCAAAGCCATCCCAAATATATGCATATTGATATGTCTGCCACCAGCAATCGTACAAGTTGAAATGATGTTTATAAAACTGTCAAGCCAATTTAGAACTGTCGACTTATGATGCAGTGCGATCTTTACCTAAAATGGTACATTGAGATAGTTTTAAATAGAACATATATAGTTATTGCACTAAAATACTGAAAACTTATAAACGAAATATAGGTTTAATTTTACTTTAATAACGAGATTATATTTTCAACACTTTTGATAAAACAATAATTTAACATTTATGTCGTAAATTAACCCGGCCTTTTCTATATACAAACGCTTTCTGACGCCTCTGTAGCAATGGACTTATGAAAACATCTTGATAAATTTCTCATTTTGCAACAATGCTTTCAACTTTATTCAATATTTGTTATTGAATTTATAGATAGTTTCCATAGTTTACTACATGCTTTCAATGTCATATCTGCTGCAGAGGTGTTCTATGTTGGAAAGGATTATATCATACTTCTAATGGAGGCCTAAATATAATAAGATATTTGGAATTGAGCCGTCCCGCGAGAAAAGCAACATTGTGGACTCTGCGTAAAATATCGACCGGATAAGCATGCCGCGCAGGCTAACCCGGACAGTAACTTTTCGCCTCCTGTGTATTTTCTGTTTCAGGAGTCATTACTCTATACCTCTATGCCCCTGAGTCGGAATGTGTCGACCCGGATAAGCTTGCGCGGACTGTGCATGCTGTTCTGGGTCGATACATTACGCAGAGGCCTTAATGTGTGTTTTCTCGTGAGACGGCTCATATGTCAAACACATGGTGTGAATGAATTGCGTTGACTTCAAACGTGGTATATATAGCTTTCATTTTTTAGCTCTCATGATTACTGACTCACGGGTGTCATGTTAAATGTACCAGTATAACTGGCCGTGGATCAATACTTAACGTTTGATTGATTGGGGTTTAACGCCGTTTTCAACAATGTTTCAGTCATATCACGGCGACCAGTTCACTTACTCATTTGTTTCCTGGATTTCTCACACCGTTACTCCACACAACATACTTTCCAAGCAACTGGCTGCTTATCCACGTAGACTGTTAGCCCATTGGTGAAAGACGAATGACGTATATCACAGTGAATTTTGTCAAATGTCGGAAAGACTGTTGGCCGAGCCGAGGTTCGAACTAACAACCCCTGGATTGACAGCCCGCGTCGCTACCGACTGAGTGAATGAACTCAATTAAAACATTACACTTTCAATTTAACAGATTCTCCTTATTTTAACTTATATGTTTTCAAAGTCGTCCGTTGCATATTTGTTGTATGTAAGAAAATGAATATATTGCTCTTGGAAATGGTTAGGACCAAACGCCGAATGCTCAGCATACAAATTGATCGTAATTGACATTTATTCAAAACCTCTGAAATGGTTGGTTTTCATGTGAGGTTTTCGCGTAAAATGTTTTCCGTATAGGATGATTTAATTATGGTGTACATCTAGATATATAGCAGACGCATTGATTTATTGCACGCGTATCACGATGATCATTATTCATTTATCAATGCAAAATGATAGTAAATGTGTAATTTAAAGCAACATTAACCATTAATTGATACGTCATGCTGTCATTATTATGCAATAAGAAAGAACAATTTATCAATTTGTCAATATTCAGGGGTGTAGCTTTGCAATAATCAATGCGTAGGCCGTCTCGTGAGAAAATCAACATTGTGGACGTAAAGTATCGATCCGGATCAGCCTAAGCATGCCACACAGGCCTACCCGGATAGACACTTTTCGCCTGGATTTTCTGTTTCAGGAATACCTACTCTATACATCTATCCCCCTAAGACGGAATGTGTCGGACGGATCAGTCTGCGCGGACAGCGCAGGCTGATCTGGTCGATACATTACGCAGATGTCTATCGCCACAGCTGCATTTTGGGGCATTTTGAGAAAAAATGTGTAGGCACGTGCCTACAGTGCCTAAAGGGAGCTACGCCCCTGATTATAACTAAATAGGTGCAGTTCAGTTACCGATACCTGATAGTATCATTCACGTACAACGCATGCAACTGTGAATTTGTTTGTGTGGGGGGTGTTTTACACCTTTTTCCACAGTTTTTCGGTCATATCACGGCGTTTGCCGGGTAAATTACCAGTTCTCGTTGCAAGCTAATCCGGATATAAGCACATGAGTAGTAATGCTGAAACCCTGAGCCAAGGACGGCAGCCACTTATAGCCGTTTAAGGTATTTGGTATGACCCGACCTAAATCGAACCTTGGTACCCGCCGAGAAGGTTTGTAACTGTGATTGATTGATTGATTCTTTGGTGTTTTTCGCAGCTTTCAATAACTGTTCAGTTATATCACGGCGTTTCCTTGGTAAGTTACCAGTACTACTGGTCCATTTATCATGCCACCAGCGGGTCAGTTGTAATGCTAACGCCCGCAGTCGTGAGTGCCAAGGAGGGAATCCATTACTACCATTTTTAAAGTCTTTGGTATGACTCAGCTGGGGATCGAACCCGGAACCTGTCGCACACATTGCAGACGCTCTACCACTACAACAACAAGGCCGTCATGTTATTGTGAGTGCCTGATGTACAATATATGGGTTGTTATTAAGGAAACATATATTTTTAGTTAATTTGTTTATGACGCTGTTTTCAACCTTTCGGTAAAATCACGGCAACAATTCACTTGTTCATGATCACTGGGAAAACAAACCAGTATAAGGCTAGGAAATGTGCCTAGCCCAAGGACACTCTTTTATGGCAGTCTCGACTTGGGATCGAATCTTGAACGCCCAATTCCAAATTCCCGACGCGAACCACTTGACCGCGGAAATTTCCTGTTAACATGGAAAACAGTTTCAACTACATGTAGCGTAGATCCAGATCATCCTAAATATTTCGCAGTCTGATTTATATATATACGTGGAACCAATCAGTCACATGCGCAATCAAAAGACTCCTGGCAGACAATGAATATAATAGGTGCGAGTATGTATACATACACACACAAACTGTTACCAACACTTGATGTATGTTCTTCGGAAACCAACCAAAACGCAATTGCGTGCAGCGTCGACCTAGATCATCCTGTGTCTCCTCGTAGATTAATCTGGCTCTAAAGTGTTCGCCAAATTATCTGGAGCATCGCTAAACTTGTTACAAATAAATTGACTGTTTATCTATTTCGGCGCCGAAGTCCCTTAAGTATACTTTTCCATGTTCAAAATCGGGCTACTCCGTTTTTAATTTAAAACTTGTTTTGGAATAGTTTGATAACTAAAAGGCAAACAATGCTGATTACAGAATACGTATTGTTTGCGAAAACCTCAATAACGCCAATGGCGGTAAAGCCGTAAATGTGACAAATGCATGAAGTAAAGTTGAATTTGAAAGACGAGCATAATATAAAGAACACACCAAAGCCTTGCACGCACGTCTGTATACGTCATAGGCATCAATCCACGCAATTATTATACTTCATTTTCCACCACGGATTGCATGTCCGATATACACACATAGAATCCATTGTCACGTTTTGTGAACGGAAGAGCGGTCGAAGAACCTGTTGTTCATCTGTCATTTCAAAGATATGATGGAAAAGTTTGTTCTAGCCACGTCACACTAAGACAGACCTTCCAAACTTATTCCTCAATTTTTCCAGATGTTAACTTTTTCTCAGAAATCTCTTAACCCTTTCTCACTTACAGACGCATTTTAGCGCAATAGCAGCAGACGACTTTTGTCAACATTGAGGCCAAAGGTGAAATTGCTCATGATGAGCAATTTCTCCCTGTGCCACACTGTTTTCAACTTTATTTAACAATTAAGCTATCTTTTATGGAGATTTTTCAGGTTTTTGTCATTATGTTTTCAAAGTCGTCTGCTGCAAACTTTCTGTATATTGGAAAGGTTGAATTAATATACCTAATCAGCTTACCGTTACAAGCTGTTTAAAAGAAACGCACGTACCCAATCTTTCATCATTTGAGGCCACATTTATTGCAATTAATGGCACAAGTTTACGTTCATATTGCTTGAATTATCGGGTGTTTTTTTATAGTTGATTGTATGCCAGGTTAGAAGGCGTATAGGCAAAACACAAAGGGCCGGATTTGTGAGATGTGACCAATATAAAAGTTTTGTTTATCGGTTTTCTAATTTCATCATTTTGCAATTTATACAAACTCGAGCACAGTGTTGAAATTACACTCATAATATCAGATCAAATACCTATTTAGCTATACGAGCGATTGTTACCGCAACGAAGTTCTGGTCTCGTTTTCTATGACATTTGAGCCGTCCCACGAGAAAACCAACATTGTGGACTCTGCGTAAAGCATCAACCCGGATCAGCCTTAGCAGGCCACGCAGGCTAACTCGGACATACAATGTTCGCTTCCTGTGGATTTTCTGTTTCTGGAATCATTACTCTATACCTCTTTCCCCCTGATACGGAATGTGTTGGCCCGGATCAGTCTGCGCGGACTGCGTAGGCTGATCTTGGTCGATACATTACGCAGAGGCCATTTAATTCTGGTTTTCAAGCGCTACGGCTCATATGTGTGTTCTAAATTCCTTCTTGTTCCATATGAATCAGCAAGTTTCAACCTTTAATTGTCACACTTTCTTCAATTTTAACAGGTAAGACCCTATATCATTGAAAATGGTAACCTCTGAACCATAATATAATCCAATGAGGGTCATGTATTATGTAAGAAAGAAATTATTACGCACAGATGGTTACCGTCATTTTGAACACAATCGGGCTAGGAGGAAAGAGTTAACTTTTATCAAGAATCAATATATGTTTTGCGGGCTGTTAAATCTTGTAATTTAATAAATTAATTAGTAGAAATAGACGCATTAAAAGCAACCATCGTAGAACAAAAGGAGTTAACATACAGCACAGCTACCAAACAAAGATCTGCTGCATACGCATCAAAAGTAGACATCGCAGAAGACATGATTTATATTACAACACATCTGCCAAACAAAAAGCTCTGTGAGATGTCCCGTTCTTGTCCCCCAGTTCCGTGGATTATTCGCCATTGTTCTATTAAGTACAATGTAAACTACATGTAATTGGATGTACCCTACGGGAAAACCCACTTCCTTCTTGTGTTACCTTTTTCCACTTGCAGACGCATGTTGACGCCCCTGCACCAGATGACTTTTGAAAATGCTAGCACAAGAAATAATTGCTCATGATGAGAAATCTTACCTTTTGCATCAATGTTTTCAACTCTATTCAATAAGTGTACAGTGTTCTATTTCATATTGGATGTACTCTATTGGAAAAGAAACTGTTTCCACATTTGAACCTCGCTTCAGACAAATCTAACCATTTTCTCTTTGTAAGAGATAATTTATTGTCAGTGCATCGGTGCTTTCTGATCTAAGTAGACACTTATTGTCAGACAATTCCTGTTACCAGAGGACTAGATAAGGAAGAGTAAACTGGTCATTTCTAACACATATTTCTCCTATGACTTAAACAAACCGTATGTTGTGGCTACTCAAAAGATATAATTTGAGTATCAAATAAGGATTTTACAATTTGAAATACTCACCTTTTCTAGATCTCTGCTTAGTCCAATTGTTCGCAAATGTTCCAAAACTTGGTTTGCGTACAGTACGGGTCCAACACGATACAACAGATGGCCAGATCTGTGTGTAACTTCTTAAAGAGAAAATGCCTCTAAAATACGCAAATGTTCCAAAACTTTGTTTAACGTAGAGTACTAGTCAAAAACGGTTCAACAGACGGCCATATCTCTTTTTAACTTTTTTAAACGAAAGCACTTTTAAAATACGCAAATGTGTTAAAACTTGGTTTACGTACAGTATGGGTCTAACACGATACAATATATGGCCAGATCTCTTTGTAACTTCTTTCATCGAAAATACCTCTAAAATACGCAAATGTTCATAATCTTGGTTTACGTAGAGTACGGGTCTAAAACGGTCAAACAGACGCCTAGATCTCTTTGTAACTTCTTTAGTCTAGTTTACCTCTAAAATACGCAAATGTTCATAATCTTGGTTTACGTAGAGTACGGGTCCAAACAGTCAAACAGACGCCTTGATCTCGTTGTAACTTCTTTAGTCTAGTTTACCTCTAAAATACGCAAATGTTCATAATCTTGGTTTACGTAGAGTACGGGTCTAAAACGGTCAAACAGACGCCTAGATCTCTTTGTAACTTCTTTAGTCTAGTTTACCTCTAAAATACGCAAATGTTCATAATCTCGGTTTACGTAGAGTACGGGTCCAAAACAGTCAAACAGACACCTAGATCTCTTTGTAACTTCTTTAGTCTAGTTGACCTCTAAAATACGCAAATGTTCATAATCTTGGTTAACGTAGAGTACGGGTCCAAAACAGTCAAACAGACGGCTAGATCTCTTTATTACTTCTTTAAGCAAAAAACACTCTAAAATACGCACGTGTTTTTGTTTTGCTTTTTTAATAACAGGTATATACACTTGTCTGATACAAATAATGGTTAGCAATACTACATGTCATTGATATACATTTCTGAAACAAATGATTAACCCTTTCCTACTTGCAGACGCAATTTGACGCTTGAACAGCAGACGACATTTGAATACATTTATATTGAGCAAATAATTCTCTTGTCTCGATGTTTCCGACCTTATTTTATAATTAAACTTTCATTTGTCATAGTTATGCATTTTCCATAATGTACAATGATGATTACAATTCCGTCTGCTTCAGATTTGCTGTATATGGAAAAGGCTTATGATCTAATAATGTTTTTGAGCCGTTCCACGAGAAAACCAACATTATGGACTATGCATAATCTATCGACCCATATCTGCCTGCGTAGGTTAATCCGGGCCGACAGTTTCCGTCTCTGGGGGATAAAGATATAAAGTAATGATTTCTGAAACAGAAAATCCGCAGGAGGCGAAAATGTCTGTCCGGGTTAGCCTTGGTAGCATGTATAGGCTTATCCGGGTCGATACTTTACGCAGAGTCCACAATGTTAGTTTTCTCTTGAATTGCAATGCTCTCAGACTATGTCCAACGATCTCTGTGTGGATATACGGTGAAATAATTATCTACACTTTCTACAAATACCCTCAAACCATGTTTTGTTTTCTGAATAAATAAATCACCCATAATGATTACAGAAAGACGAACCGAAAAATCTCGAAATAATTCCTTTAAGTTGCATGCAACATTTTGATATGGGAATTAAAACAAATGAATCGCAGAGCCTAGATTTTTTTCGGCAGTTAAATGTCTTTCAGTTTACCAATAAATGTCAAGAGAAAAATTATTTCAATTAAAGTGAATGTTCACAGTGGGAAAATATGTAATTTCTTGAACAACTTCCAGACATTTATAACTTATTCAAACGAAACGAAATTATCGATAGAAATAAAATTGGTATACTTGAACAACCGAGAGAGTTCGAGTTCTTTGCGTACAGGGAGGGCAATGTCCATTCCGTTGATAAAGATTTGTTTGTTTTGAGTTTAACGCCGCTTTCAACAGCTGATGTCATATCGCGGCGAACAGAAAAGATGGTATTGGTACCAATCGTTTACAAAAATATATATATACTCACACGAAAAAGAAAGTGTGCACTTTTAAATTGGGCATAACGTTTTTGTTACAAAGTTTAGATATACGGATTTATCATCATGAGTGAAGAAAATAACGATCTAGAATACTTGCGTTGATCCGTAGACGAGGAGGCCACAACAGATACTGATAAATTGTCACGTAACTTGACAAATATCCGAAGACAAAAAAGCAGTTACAAAACATTACAAATATGCAACTTGTTACAATGTTCTGATAATTATCAAATTTCAATTAAAAGTAAAACATCGTATGCCAATACATTTTTGCACATTTTGATACCAATGTTGCCTATATTTTGCTTCTATAAGTATAACAAAATTCCCTCTAACCAAGTGCACATTTTCTTTTTCGTGTGAGTATATAACGTATGACACCAATACCACCCTGCTGGAGCTCAAGAGTTGCATTGACTCCAATCGTTCAGAACCATTTTACCAGCTCTTACGGTTCAAACAAGGGTCAGACTGTGTCTGTCATTCATTGAAAAGGAAAGGTGAATTAAACATAGTATTAAGCCTTTCCCGTATACAATACAATACAATACAATACATTGTATTTCATTCAGGCACATTTGCCTATAGTAAATAACAAACAAGTATGTACAATTTATAAAACGTAATCCCTTTACGAGAAGCGAAAATAAAATAAATAATGAATATAAACTAATTGTTCCGATACTATACACAATGAGTATAACAATTGAGATTGAAACCGACACATTTCATCGATAAGATACTTGTATATACAATATAATAAATATAATAGTGTATATAGATATCAAACTATATAACTGTATACAGTCTGATATCGGTTTACACCACACATCCATATCCCATATACAGTAAATCTTCAGCAGTTGACTTTCAGACGACATTTTCAAAATTATGGAAAACCTTCTTGAATAAAAGTGGAATTATTGAATAGAGTTGAGAACATTTTGACAAAAGGAGAAAACTGCAATCATTCATTGTATTCAATGCTTTCCCAGATAAAATAAATCTGCAGCAGACGACATTTAAAAGCATCATATAGAAACTCTCTAGAAACTCTCCAGAAATGAAGGTACAATTTCGCAAATGGAGAAATTTATCGTTTTGAGCAATTTCTTCTTTTGTCATGATTTTTTCAAAACGTCGTTTCCTGCAAATATATCAAACTGCATCTATATATGATAAAGTGTTACATGTTGTGAATGTCTTTATTTATTGGGAAAGTCTTCATTTTGCACACGTATGCACTACGCAATAAAACCTTTATATCGATGAATAAACATCCAAATAGAACAACCGTATGATCAAAAACATATGTTCGGGGATTACTTATAAAAACACAGAAAACCTTCTAAAGAAAATATCATGATCGAGATGTATACAAGAGCCATTTCCCACATACAGACGTTTTCTGACGCCTCTGCAGCAGACGACATTTTAAACATTGAGGCAATGATTTCAACCGTATTCAATAAATGATCTACCATATATACAGTTTTACCATGTTTTTATCTAGATATTTTCGAATTTGTCTATTGCAGATTTGTTATATGTGGGAAAGGTTTGAAGTTGTTTGTTTTCCCAATAAAATGGGCTTATTATTAAGATATCTGGGGAAAATACAACTAATATAAAACCCCAGACAACACTTCAACATAACTCATCCGAACAAAACATTGTTTGTTGTTGTTATATTTCTAAAGATCTTTAACATTATTTAAGAAAAAGATTATGTTACACAGTAAGACTTGATGAACCCAAAGAAAACAAAATACATTCAAAGAACATGTAAGTTATTTGGACAACAACTAAACATTATGATCCATTTGTATGGCACATCCGCTAAGACCGCCATACGGGACATCGTGAGTCCAGGACCAGCCAAGATCAGGATCAAATTGCGCCTACGTGCATGCAGATTAGGATCGTCGTTGGTCGCCATCTAGTCGGATAAAGGCATCCTCGAAAAGTATTGAGAACGGTCATGCAAAATAAACAAGTGGATCGTTAGTACAGTGGACTTGTGATGAGTCGACGTTTTCGACTGATCGCTGGATTCAGCATAAAACAGTTGAATCATGGTAACTCGAAGTCGAAATGGACCAATAAATTACTTCGACTTATCGACATGTTCGACTGATCGCTGGATTCAGCATCACATAGTGGACTGGTGGGTGTTCGACTGATCGCCGGATAAAGCATAACACAGTTAAATAGCGATAATTCGAAGTCGAGATGGACCAATAAATTACTTAGACTTATCGACGTGTTCGATTGATCGCTGGATTCAGCATAAAACAGTTGACTCACGATGACTACAGGTCGATATGGACACATGAATTATTTCGAGCTATCGGCGTGTTTACTTGAATGCCGGATTCAGCATAAAACAGTTGACTCGCGATATCTCGAAGTCGAAAGGGACCATTGCATTACTTCGACTTATCGATGATTTCGACTGATCGCTGGATTTAGTATAGAACTGTTGACTCGCGACAAAATGGAGCTATAATTAACTTCGAGATATGGACGTGCTTGAGGGCTTTGCCATAAATTAATTTATCTATTTTCAGCTTTGTTCATCTGAGTTTGTTGCATCACTTTTTTTTATACAAATTGAAAATAACATTATTTGTATTTAAAATGTATTATGAAAAGTATGCCAGTGACAAAATTATATCAAGAAAACAGCGCAGCTCGTGTGAACAATCATAATTGGTGCAACGCAGTTTTCATAAGCCATAATTAGTATCAGGAATTATTTCGAGTTAAATAATACATTCGAATACATCCCGATAACACATTCAATACATTTCGAAATATTGATTAAGGTTTATTATAGTGTTGTCTTGTCCAATATTGCTACACGATGGGATTCTTAAGAAACTGCAGTTTTATTTGTAGACAATATTGACCTTTGTTTTGACCTCTCTTTTTTAGGGAGGGGGGGGGGGGGGGGGGGTCAAACCGGGAGCCATTACTTACGCTCTACCACTACACAACCGAGGCCGTCAATTTCAAGGAAATCACACTGAAATATACTTGACTGGGCGTTCTGTGTCAGTGTCCATTGAGGCTTCGTTAATGAGTGTACTTGTACGTTACTATTTTTAGCTGAAGTACTCAAGTCCTATATATCCCTTAATTATCTGACACACTCTTTGATCAATAATCGAATATTCTATTGTCTACCCTGAATAGATTTAAAGGATAAGTCAGTAGTATCCGGACAAATGAATAGAAGTGGAAATCAATAAGGGAAAAGTGCATTCAGTATGCGCAATCTCTCCATGTATCTACAATTAATACTAGTACAGCCGTCAAACGCTGTTTATAACCCTTTCCCACTTGTAGAACAACTTTTGAAATCATTTTGGCAAAATGAGAAAATGCTTATGATGAGCAAGTTCTTCTTTTGCCACAATGATTTCAACTATTTTGAATAATTGTTCTTCGGTTCAGATGTTTTTTGCCTAGATTTTTTCGAAGTCGTCTACTGCATATTTGCTATATGTGGGAAAGGGTTAAATTAGCGAACCTTTACGAAAACAAACATTAAGGCTATTCAGAAAGGCTTATTTAGCTCTGTATTGTTCGCTAGTAAATCATAGAATGTTTCAACAAAAACCTGTAAAGAAATTATACATTTGGAAGTTTATACCATGCAAGCGCAGGCAAGGTTTTTACCACACGTGTAAAAAAGACACAAGAAGAATTTTGATGCAAAGCATCAAAGACACCGCGCATGATTTTAAAGCATGACTTTAAGGAAGCATATGCAGTTCAGTACATTTAAATAACCTGTGCAAGCAGACAGGATGTAAATATTTCGAACAAAAAGGCCAAATGTCCCTTTATTTTAAACAAGAAGGCCAATACGTGCCTATATTGCTCACCTGGCTATCATAGTATAAATAAAAAGGTTAACAAGAGCAGAAAGGGTCAATATTGATGTAGGGATTAAACGTTTTATATGCTATCTATGTGGTATTCAGCATGTGAAGTTTAGTCGTGAAATGACAAGTTAAGTCCTGAAACCTTTTGGTTTACGGTTTGCCTAACATTCACTGCAACTATAATATGTCATACAAGATGAAGTTTCTCAAATTATTTTTACCAATAAACTGTTTTAAATCCTCTAACTATTTCCATTAGAAAAAACCATAGGTGCTTAAATATTAACATATATCAAGGTTTATTGCCTCTAGTTATAAGTTAAGTGTGACACAACCTTTGGAAGGAGAGGTGGAAGTCTATTCTCCTTCCAGTTTAGCAGAAGTATGATAGCAAAAAACCCGGGAGTATATAAACAAAAAATAAGAAGTAATTAAAGAAAAAGAAAAGAGATTTATGATCAAGATTGAGCATTATGAAAGTTCTCATGTATAGTCAACATATAGCAATAATTATGAAGTCTGTTTTGTTCGTAAATGTCACTTTAATCGTTTTGAACATGCCAGTAGAAAACTAAAAAATAAACAAAAGAAAATGGTCGAGTCAGTTCCCCAATAGCAAAGAGCGAAAACCAGTTGGTACGAATCGTTCATCTCGAACGAAACATGAAAAACCGGGTACGAATCCAATGAATTTTAGAAATCGGATGAAATCGTGAAAACAGCGAAGTATTCATAACGGAAGGAAGCAGAGACAACCTAATTACTCTATGGGAACCGATGGCACCTTGTCGTCTATTAAATAAGAATGACCAAAATCGCCAAGCTGCATTTACAAATAATTGAACGGGTCACGTTACGGCCATGCCTATCGCATAGTTATGTTGACGTTGTTTTTACAGTTTCTAGAATTATACTGTAATATGTGGTTATTAAAATTAATCATCATTTATTGTTTAAAGATTACCCGTTTATTTAAAAATCTCAATATTGTAAATAGGCAAAAAATATCGCCAGAAACTTTTTTCTGAGCTTTGATGAATCGGGTCGTAAACCAAGCTATAAAAAAAAAAGCGTAGCCTAGGAAGTTAGGGGAAAGCTATTAAATACCCATTACATGTGTCTAAAGTTTTGTAATAACGGTAGAAGACATACGTATTTTGTATCTTGCTGTTTCTTAAATCATTTTATACAATTTATTTGTTCATATTAAAGGTTGTTTTTTTCAAACGTATAACTGAGTCTTTCTTAACAATAATAATGTTGGTTGCTCCCTTTTCGATTACGTCAACCAACGCGGCGTCAATAAAGGTTTGTTTTTGTAGAGCAGATGTAGTCATGCGTTTGTTCTTTCGACATATTGAATGATAACATGAGCTATATCTTCCAAGAAATAGACAATCCACTGGAGGCGAAAAGTGTCTATCCGGGTAAGCTTAAGCTGATCCGGGTCGATACTTTACACAGAGTCCGCAATGTTGGTTTTCTAATGGGACGGCTCATATCCTTTACATAAGCTTGTTACTCTTCCGCCAACTTGTGTATATCATAATACTAGTAGGACAGAACAGATGTACAGACTGATCCGAACATTTATTGTTCAGAGATGCCAACTTGTACCTTTTTCCATGCACTTAATTAAATGAGGTTTCAGGAAGTATATCTTTTAAGATAATTTCCGTCTGATAATGTATTTCTAAGGAAGATACCTTTCAAATGCATGACATTTGATTTTTTTTTAGCCCTATTTGCTTGAACTCAGTTCCTTATATCTAGTTGTATCACGACGAATTAGTTGTTCACTCCTTTGCCGGTGTATTTATTTAAGGTTTCAAAACACTTCTTATGTTGTAACAACTGGGCCAATTGTGATGATACTTCTTAGCAAGCACTTTTCAATGCCCTAAATGCCTTCAGACGTTTTGATTCCTGATGGAATATGGTTGCGATATCAAATGGATGTTGTTGTTTGTTTGTTTTTTCGAATCTTCTTAGAAACTTCTAAACCGAAATTGCCTTACATGACTGTAATGAAAAACTAAAAATCCACAAGAAAACTTTTTGATCGAATTTCAAATAATGTGAAAAATGTCTAAAATAAAAGTATTGAATAGGGTAGAAAACAATAATGTGGCAAAAGGATAAATTGCTCATCATGAGCGATTTCTCTTTTTACCACATTTTTTTCTAAAGTCATCTGCTGCAAGGGTGTCAGAAGGCGTCTGCAGGTTGGAAAGGGTTAACTAGTTAAAGCTACAGATCATGGATGCTGTTCTTCAAGTTAAAACTAGCTAGATGGAAGTAAATGGAGTATTCGCGTCTTCCTGACTTTATAAGTGACTTGTTGATTGATTGATTGGGATTTTACGCCGTCATCAACAACTTTTCAGTCATATCACGGCGGCCAGCTCACCTACTCATGTGTTTGATGGCTTTCTCATACCAGTACTTAAAACACACAACAGACTTTCCAAGCACTTGGCTGCTTTCTAATGACGCTTGTCGCATTGACTTTTGTCAAACGTCGGGAGAAAAAAGATGGCCGAGATGGTATAAGTGACTGAATATATTAACGTGTGTCATATGTTCTCAAAGTTGCATATGGCAGGAGACAGAAAAGAAACAGACAGACAGACAGAGACAGACACAATGAGTGGAAGTGTAATTCATAAATTGTTGGCAACTCAACTAATCTAATAGATTCATCTTCTGTTTTGAAACCGATCTTAAAAATCGGAACCATTCGGCTAAACTCGTAATCTAGTTTCATTTTCGTTAATAGCCGAGTGAGGATCTAGCACGTGATATAACGTGCCCCGGAATAAACCATATCGAAAAATATGACGTGTTTTGTGAAACGCATTGAACAGTAATGTTCATTAAACTATCATAAGAACATCGCGGAAAATAACGTACGCATTTCTTCAAGATTGATCGTTAAAGTTGGGTTGTTGTTTTTTCTCAATGAAACTGGCTCCTACTCGTGATTTTTAAATAATTGATTAAGTTCCAAGGTTTCCATTTCGCTGGGAAAACGACACAAACTGTTTATCACGATGAACATTCTGGTTTCTGTCAAATAACCAATTCAGACTAATAATAAATACTCGGGATGATCACGTGAAGGTAGTCCGCAGTTCCAGGAAATTACCTGTCATACTTGTCATAGACCTGTCTTCGAATAATTCGTGCTGTCAAACTACTTGCGATATAATCTAACAGAAATGTCAACAATCTCGACACATGCCGCTGACCAGCGTTTATAGTAATCAGTTTCCCAATTACGTATTAGAATTATGTAGTAAACGAATTCAAAACATCTAGGCAAGAGTATTGAACATCTCTTAAAAATGATATGTTCACTTTTGAATACTTTGTGACAACAGCAGAAATGAATCAACGTCATATATTATGTGTTAAAACCTCTTTATTTTACATCAATTGTGAAACAAAAGTTCAGCTTATATTAATCATTATCGATATCTGCTTCTTGGTGACCTAAACAATACTCAAGTTTTTGGTGGTGTTTTTTTTTGTATGGAAATTTCCTAAAACTAAATCCACTCATAACAAGATTCGTATCTGGTGCCTTTGGGACGAGAGGATTTACCATTGCAACGCTTTGTTTCACATCTTTTTTTAAAAAAACTTGATACGTAAATAATAACAAACCATCCTCGTTTTCTTACACCGATAATTGCAGATCGATCAACTGTCAAATGAAAAGGATATCGACGGCTAAACGCCTATAAAACAGTAGAAAAAACATGTCTAGACCACTCAACGCTGATATTATTAACAAATATGCTGCAGACGACAGTGGAAACATCTAAGCAAAAAATGGCAAATCTCAAATGGAAAAGTGCAACAATACTTATTGAAAAGAAATGAAAACAAACAGTTTTACAAATTGGGAAAATGCTCATTATGAGAGATGTACTATGCTTTTGCCACACTTTGTTCAACGGCTGTCTGCTGCAAATGCGTAGACATGTACATGACGGTTGGAAAGGGAAGGGTTAATACTGGCTGTTTGTGTTAGGCTTCAGAACCCGACAGAAAACAATGCATGTCACGATACTTTCATTGAGTCGTGAGGGTCGATCGGCCCAAAACATTTGAGGCTGTACACGCGATCTTGTCTGGTAGGCCTACATGTATAGGGAATAGTATGTTGCAGTAGACATACTTAATGTTATAAACTTATTACATACTTAGTATAACTGTTACGACAGAATAAAGAAAAATATACAAATATCTTTATTTTGAATACGAAATAACACAATTTACACATAAAAAAAATTGTTGATTGACGTATGAACCACGCCCCATTACCTCATTGTGAGTGACATTAATTCATATTTCAAGGACGTCACATTATATTTCAGTGACGTACCATTACCGTTTAATCCGTCGTGTTTGAACTGCGCATAATCATGTGCATGTATTTGTGCCGGTATGTTATAAATTAAATTAGAAAATCTGGCTTAAGCAAACAATGGCGACTAGATTAGTTACCTCCCCCGAAATAACGTTATCGCATATATAGCATAGGTAAATATAATTGATTTTTGTAAACTCTACAGTGATCCATTTTTTTCTTAATCAGTAGCCTACATGAGTAATGAATCAAACTTTTCTCAGAGAGTTCGAAAGTTTAAAAAGGTTGATCCGAAAAAAGAAAGTCTATAGCCATGCCCAAAGAGCACTTCCATTGTTTGGTGTATGTCTATCTGACATATAGGCCCTAGGTACATGTAGGACCTATCATTCTGCCCGGCGACTAATAAATCTCGACTTCAACAAACAACTCTGTCAGACGAGGCTAGCAATCGGCTCGCTGAGCTTGAGTTACTAGTATTAGGCCTATTCCGATGCACTTTATAACCCTTTTCCCACAGACAACACATCTGCTGCAGATGACTTTGAAAATATCTGGGCAAATATATGGGAAATCTTTATAAATGAAAGTGCAATTACTGAAGAGAGATGAAAACAGTGTGGCACAAGGAGAAATTGCTCGTTATGATCAATTCCCTCTTTTGCCACAATGTTTTAAATAATCGTCGGCTGCAGATACGTTAGAATGCTTGTACAAATGGTGAAGTGCTCAAACGTCGGTCAATACCGCCGGTCAATACCGCCGTTGTGGGAAATCAGGATATACGCCAAAGTCGTTTTACAACAAGGAAGTAAATTATGTCTGTATGTGTACACGTTGACATTATTTTCTGCCTGTCTCAATGCTGTCCCGCGTATACATGTCTGTATCGGAGACGCTACCGTACATTACAGTTCATAGGAAACCTGAATTTACCCTTTTCCAAAATAAAACAAATCTGCAGCAGACGACTTTGAAATCATTCAGCCAAAAATATAAAAACTCTCTACAAGTGAAATAACAATTATTGAATGAAGTTGAAAACATTGTGACGAATGAAAAAATTGCTCATGTTGAGCATTTATTTCTTATGCTACAATGTTTAATCAAAGCGCCAATGGCACAGTAGTGGCGATCGTATGGAAAATCCTGCAAAGTAACAAGCAGTATAAAGCGAATAAAAAACACAATTTCACTATTTGCCAAACTGTTCAATTTATAAAAATATAGGCATATATTATAATGCTCGATCTAAATTAGGCTACACTTTCAGCATTGATTGCTAATTGAATCTAGAACGTGCAGACGTGTATACATAACGTGTGTACACACTAACATCATGTGTCCTTTAAACCTTTGTAAACCAGTCTTATCATCTAGACGCTTTCATATATTTAAACAACTACACAATAAAGCGCTTATAATATTGAGATAACCATGCAGTCTCGCGAGCTATTTATAGAACCTTTTGGAATTTCCAGATTTGAGTTATTTGCAAGGCAGAAAGAACGCGCAATGATATTTATTATCTGCCCAATCATGGCGAAGATACATATTTTAACTCTATGTAGATAATGTCTCGATAAAACTCAAATAGTAGTAACAATCTGATACCAAAGTAGCACTGACATAATTATTATTAATCACGTCTCTGCATCAATGATGAAACTATAACGGATGTGAGTAAATTAGTTTGCAGTAAGGAAAAAAAATATCAACCGATTGTTCAAAACCGACCCGCAGATCAATCTGTTTCTGCACTGTGTGTAAATAAGGCTTCAAGAAACTGCATTGTACATGTTGGTCAGATTGCGCAGGAAGCTCCATATCTAGGTCACAATACACAAAATAAATTCCTCGGCTGGGACGAAACTGGTTTTTCAAATACTCTAATTTCCCTTTCAAAAAGGTCAAAATACTATAAATAATCAGATCAATTATTTCTAGGGCATCCTATATACATTTACAAAGAATTTATTCTCAATTTCATATATTTAATGCATTCTCGTGACTATTTATTTTCTAGATTAGCTTGGCCGCGGATCTATTTGGCTCAATTTGACCTCGAACGTGGTATTTACACGCTAAAGATGTTGGTTTCCTGGGAGACGTATCAAATGGCATTGTACAGGCTAACACTTTGGGCTCAAACACAGTTTCCCGTTTCAAAAAATCAGTTCCTGAGTCTATATTGTTTTTAACTCTCCTGAGCACGTTAACACTCTAAATGCCCCATGTTTAACTTAAGCGTGTCGAATTGTTGTCAAGATGGGTGTTTTGATGATATCTATAGGCTGCGTTCGAATTTAAGTCATGTCCGGTCAAAACTAGGTCTCTAGGCCAGGTTTGATAAAAAATGGTGTTAACACACTAGAGACCGCTTCAGCATCTTGACACTTTGTCAGATTATTTGTCTTAATGATATATAGGCCAAGTTTTAAATATGGGTCATGTTGGGTTAAAAACCTATAGGTCATAAGGCCAAATTGAAGGAAAATCTTGTTAAAACTCTGGAAAACGTATTTTTATTTTGAGCATGTTGAAACTTTGTCTGAATGGTTCTTTTGATGATGTCTAGGCTAGGTCTGAACATGCCTCTAGTCTGGTCAAAAACTAGGTCACCAGGCCAAATGAATTAAAAAATATTGTTAACACAAGTTAAAGCTTACCAGATCAAAAAACGAGTTATTGTGATTTACTTTGTGGGGTTGTCATAACTCAGGTAAGCAATCTAGGGCTATCATGGCCCTCTTGTGTTAATAAGAAGGATCAGAATCGCATCAGGCGTGTGTGCCGATAGTATAAATATTTGAGAAGTGTAAGACAGAGATAAGGAAAGTGTTTGAATTATTGCAAATGGACTGGATCGACAGCGTTCTCATTGGTATGTTCCAGAATATGACTAATGTTGTTGAACATTTGACACGAACAAAATAACACGGTTTTAGTATTTTTAATTTGCATGGTCACATGGAATCAATGTCATCTCGAAAATGACGTTCCTGAAGATTTGTAAAAGCTCTATAACTTTTAAGTGCGCATGCGTAACTTGAATTTTTAAAACATATACTAAAATAGATCGTAGACGTATATATCATACTTCCAATTTAATTTCAGTCTGCAGATCGTGTGTTTAACGACATTACATGTAGTAGATGTTCACTCCTTTGATTTGAAACGTCTTAGTTTCTGTCAAAAACACATTAGTTGCATCCATTAGCAAGACGCAATTGATAATTGTTTAGAGATATTTCTACTCCCTTACACCGAACTTTTCGGTACTTTTATATTGCTACCGTTAACCCCTTTCCCACATGTTAATGCATATAAAGTAGACGACTTTTGAAAACATTGTGCTTAAAGGAGAACTTGGTCATAATGAGTATTTCTTTTTTTGATACAAGGAGTACCGCTCCACTCAATCATCATTCTGTTAGCCCCATTTTGTTTAGACGTTTTGCAGATATGCCATATGAAGGAAAGGGGGTTAAATAACATTAATAAAGGGCAGTTGGTTTTATTGATATGGAAACGCTCTTGGTTTCGATCGGTCATCATCGGCGGAAAGTTTTATAACGACTTAGTGTGTACCTAAATACTAGTAAATAGTTAAATTGTGAAAGACTAAAGCCACGGTCACATCTTACGGTTACGCACGTAGTTGACCGTAGTGTACCGTAGTTAAACGTAGTAATCGTAGTTAGACGTAGTTAATTGTAGTTCAACGTTGAACTACGGTCAACGTCGTGCGTGACCGTTAAAAGTGACCGCGGCTTAAGAGCTTAGAACGGCAACTTTCACGGTAAGGGAAGCAATTCGGATCGACTAGCCGGGCAGGCAAGTTTGTCGAGGGAATTTCAGATGAATCCATAAGAATGAATTTGTTTCCCATTGGTCAATAATGCTTTTGTTGATAGATGAAAGTATTTTTTATTAATGTTGAATACCTTCTGACTGATTTGTAACCATAACAGTATTTGCTTTTAGCTATATTGACAGCTGAAGAGCCATTTTCAGAACAACATGTACGTTCTGAAATTGAACGTGAAATTCATTGCGGGATAAGGATGACCTTTGATTTGACGTCTTAGTTAGAACAAAACAAAAATCAGTTTTAAGAATGAATTATAATTAAATATAGGTTTCTAGGTTATTTGGATTGTTGAGAAAGAGCCATAGCCCAAAACGCTATAATGGTCGCCTATGGAAAATGAATTGCTTCCATCTGACCTAAACTAATACTAGTTTAAAGAATGCTGATGTTCGGGATAAATCAGTCTGACTAGCTTGCCTGGTCTAAGTCAATACTTATGCGTTTTGTTCATTGAACTATCGCGGTCATATGACAACTCCAGACAGGGAACACTATCTATTTCTTTTTTTTAAAAAAGAAGAACCTTTTTAAGTATCCACCACGCTATTCGACATGCGACAGTTGAATGTACGTCAAGAGTAATACAAATATGTATAAACAGTGACATTTATGACTACTTCAGACAGCAATAATAAAATACACAAATTTCAATCTCCTTCTAAAAAGAAGGTGTTTTAAGCTAATGAATACATTCAAGATAAGGACTTTTCATGTTTCCTATATGTCCTTATTTAAAGATTAAAATATCTAATCAGAAAAGAAGCTCAAGAAATGATGAATGACAAATTGCGCTTCTTTCCTACCACATGACAATTTATGTGAAAGTCTAAGTTTCTTCCGATAATAGAAATGTCAAAGAATACTGTCGAGATGTATACATTCTTACTATGGGCTCATCATGAGCAATTTCTTCTTTTGTCAAAATGTATTCAACAGTCGTCTGCTGCAGATGCGTTTAAATACGTCTGAAGGTGGTACAGGGTTAAACAATAGAAAGTCAAGCGTGTGCTGCCGCAGACAAAACTACAATCCTTGCCTATTCATTTCATCAGTCTCCTTCTCAAAAAATAAGTACAGTATTAGCCCTTAGCTGCTATTGAAAACATTCTAGATAATAAATGTTGTTTAATGTTTCTAATATATACTTATTTAGAAATTGAAGTATCCATTAGAAAGTAGCACAGGATATTTCCTATGTCAAATTGCACCTCTTTCCTATCAAACTACAGTTTATAGACAATTGATGTGAAAGTCTGCATTTCTTCCGATAACAGAGCTGGCGAAATAAAACATTGTCGAGATGTAACTTTCAGAGTTCTAGATAGGGCAAGTATTTCAAATTCTAAACCCTTTGTTGTGGGTACTCAAAAGACGATTCTTTTTAGTACCCACAACATAGGGCTTGCTTGAGAAAAATATACATTGTAGGTGGTAAAAGACCAGTTTTCTCCGCCTTATGTAGTCCTCTGTGTATATATTATTGTTAGAAAACCCTGTCTTGTAGTTCAATGAACGAGGTTTCATTGCAAAATGATCGTCGATCTGAGAGAACCCAACAGTCGGGTATGCGACCATTGTATACTCATTGTAGCTCAGTCAGTACATCCGCGACTAGTGATCTGGCTGTTGACTGTTCAACAATATTTCATAGAAAGTTTCAAGAAAAACGACTGTTAAGCAGTAATCGTTTCGATCCTTTAGCATGAATGTGCATGCAGGATATTTTTCTTACTTGTACTAATTACGTTAATGTCAGTTTTCATCCTGCATTCCGCTCAAGGGAATGACATAATATGGTCTAATCGGGCGCAGACGTAAATATAGCTTATGACAATATAGTCAAGTATTTATGGAATTAACTATGTGTTGAAAAGTTATCTGCTTGCTATGACTATTAACAACATGATATAGGGTATATTGATATACTTTCGTAGATGTGATATCACACAACTGATATAACAAATGATACAGAAAGTTCGATCTCTTCTTTCTGATTTTTGAAAGCGACGTCATAGTGAAAATAAAGTGTTCTATATACAAACCAAACATACTTATTTAACATTCATCTGTACCTGATGTATTATTTGTATACACACCAAGCACAACGATTTAACATTCATCTGTACCTGATGTATTATTTGTATACACACCAAGCACAACGATTTAACATTCATATATCTGATGTATAATTGGTATATAAACCAAACACACTGATTAAACATTCATATATCTGATGTATAATTGGTATACAAACCAAACACAATGATTAAACATTCATATATCTGATGTATAATTAGTATACAAACCAAACACAATGATTAAACATTCAAATATCTGATGTATAATTAATATACGAACCAAACACAATGATTAAACATTCAAATATCTGATGTATAATTAGTATACGAACCAAACACAATGATTAAACATTCATATATCTGATGTATAATTAGTATACAAACCAAACACAATGATTTAACATTCATATATCTGATGTATAATTAGTATACAAACCAAACACAATGATTAAACATTCATATATCTGATGTATAATTAGTATACAAACCAAACACAATGATTAAACATTCATATATCTGATGTATAATTAGTACACAAACCAAACATAATCATTTAACATTCATATATCTGATGTATAATTAGTATACACACCAAACACAATGATTTAACATTCATATATCTGATGTATAAATAGTATACAAACCAAACACGATGATTTAACATTCATATATCTGATGTATAATTAGTATACAAACCAAACATAATGATTTAACATTCATATTTCTGATGTTTTATTGGTATACAAACCAAACATAATTAGCTAACATTCATATTTCTGATGTATAATTGGTATATAAACCAGTCATAATGATATGATTATATCTGATGTATCTAATTTGTTATTGTTATACCTTACCATATCGCAGGGTTCTTACGGAGAGCAACACAATACGAAGGACGATTGTCTAAAATAACAAAATCATTAATGAGATTTAATGGTAATGTTTTGGCTGTAATAACTTGCCATTCAGATTGCGGTCATTGCCTGGTAAAAGTCTTTGGGGGGATCTCATTGTTTAGTGTTCAAATGTAATATAACTTCTGTCATAAGTGCATACAATTACAACTACAAAATATGCACACTGTCCTAATCCCGGGTCTTTCCTTCCCTGAGCCAGAGGGGGTAAAACAATCGGAGATCTCGCCGTTAATTATTGCAATTAATCATAAATGACGGCCTAATACATCATTTTACAGGCTAACGCACGTTTTCTCTTATTTTAGAATTTCAAACCACCTTCAATATATATCTAGTTGGTTCAAAAATCTGGCCTCACTGATGTGTCAATTATAAAATTAAAGTAGATGTTCATAAAAACTGTCTGAGATAACAATTCATGGACCAAGTTGATAATTATATGTATCTAAATATAATTGTAACTATACGCTCATACACCACACTATTAATATCAATGTTCCGTTATTTAAGAATTCTAAATTCCTTTCCCTAGATCTTAAGGGGGGTTAAAAAATCTGACCTCACTGAAGTGTCAAAAATTAAATTAAATGCTCAAATAGTAGACTTAGAAAATTATCCGAATACGGAATTCATGGACCTTGTATAAGTTTCATCTAAATACAGGTAAATATAATTGTAACTATACGCTCATACACGACACTATGAATAGCACTGTTCCGTTATTTTATAATACTAAATTCCTTTCCCTAGATCCTTAGGGGTTCAACAATCTCAGTGACCTCACTGAAGTGTCAACAATTAAAGTAAATTCATGGGCCTAGTATTAGGTGCATCTAAATATAGGCAAATATAATTGTAACTCTACGCTCATACATCACACTATGAAGGTCACTTTATTTGGTCGAATCTCATTATTTGTATTCCATCTGCTTCAACCGGATGATTTTTACGAAAGGACACATTTGATTAAAATTGAACGACACTGTCTTCGATCTGGGGAAATGCCTGTTTTGTCCCACACTATTAACTTATTAGACGTAGCGAATTATAACGTAACGTGTCTACCACTTATCCCTAATACCGTTGTAAAAACACGGTGACAATAATAAAGAAAACTAACCTCAAAAACTATACACAAACACATACAAGGACTACTGTGTACTGTTTGATATTCGGAACGGCTAACATCCTCAAACTTTTTTTTAAATCTGGACCAGCGAAAGGTTTTGGGTACTTGTTGCATCTGAGTACAGTGTAGACCTGGTGCTATTAACAATATCGGTGCTCACATCAATCGTTATAGACTCTCGAATATATCCAGGCCTCGATTAAATTCTCACTTTTGGAACCGATTTTGTGAAGCCTTTGTCACCAGTATAGGGGTAGTTCAGCCGTCGCATCCGCGTCCCCTGACCAAGCCTGTTTCTGTCGGCTGCTTTACTCAATGTTTATCTTAATATTACTACCAGTACATGAGTAATGAATATCGTTCACATTAGAAAGCAGTGAAGGCTAATTTGGCCAAGTTTTGATAGTTCAATGGCCATCATTTGAAAGAGCATCGGAAAATTCCATATCAACTCTTTCAGCGCCGAATTGTTCAAAGTAGACTCTTCCTTGTTCAAAATCGGGCGTCTTTATTTCTCTTATAATAAAAGTGTTGGACTATTTTATAACTAAAAGGCAAACAATGCTGATTTCAGGTGAGACAGCTCGTTACGAGCTGACTCACACGAATCTGTATTGTTAGCAAAAACATCAATATTGCCTTTGGCGCTGAAAGAGTTAAAAGATCAGCCGTGTAAGGATGAAAGGCAATCTCATTAAAATCATCTCATATTAACGCTACGCATAGGTCGTGTACTTTAGTCAGATTGGGATGAAAGGTCATGTACGCATTATATTTTATTAGATGATATTTCAGCGTCTTCCAAATCGAAACCGTGTAATGAAAGAGTATTAACAATAATTAATAAAAAAAAAGAGTGCGGATTACGCAAATACTTTAATCTTTTTTCTAAGAGGATTACATTTTTGATAGATAATAATAAGTTCATAATCAGAGCTCTAGATAAGGGGCATTTTGCATGTTCTAAAATCCTTATTTGACCCTTTATTTAACCCTATGTTGTGGGTACTCAAAAGAAACGTCTCAGTGAGACGATTATTTTGAGTACCCACAACATAGGGTTTGCTTTAATAATAATACAAGAATTGTGGGGAAAAGATCTGAATACCCCTCCTTATTTGGACCTCTGGTCATAATTGCGATATGTGATACTTCATAACAAAATATGTTCCGAATGAAAATCTCATGAATTACAAAACCACTGTTGGGCTAGGCACGTCGCGCACATGAGATACAATGCGAAATACACCACCGATGTTAAAATAGTTACTAACACATGTAACACTCCTCCACACATCCCCGAGAAATAGGATTCCTTCAACTTTTGGTCCAATCTTAAATACTGTTATAATAGGCCCATAAAATTAGATACGGTGTCTGTAGCACAGCAGGTCATGATTAATTACCCAAGCAAACTAGGGTCATTGCTGGTTTAACCTGATTAACTGTGTTATATAACTGTTTTTATCCGAAGAGATATCTTTCATTATTTTTCTGGTAGAAATACAACAAAATGTTCTAGTATCAAATTTGTAATATTTGTAATTAAAATATATACATTCTTAATTAGAGTAGATTTACTCAATTGTAATTAAGTAAAATATTAAGTAAAATATTCTGAAACAACAACCTATGCATTGATAAATTTATACTGTAAATGCTTGATTATAGATACATTGTACAGTCCTCCATGATACAGATGACTTTTAATACCTTTGCTGCAGACAAATTTTGAAATAACTATAAAAATAGATGAAATTGCTTATAACGATCACTTTCTCCTTTTTTTCCTAAAACTTTCTCTAGCAAAAGCAACCTAGCAATTTGCAACCAGAAATCAACCTGCATATACAGGAAGTTCAATATGTCTTTTAACTATTCAAAGAGTATTTCAATTAACTTCTTACAGATATTGTCCATTTTGGATCAAATTACTCAAATGCATTGGCAGGTATTTATACAAAGCAGACGAATATTTGTTAAAAAACGTTTAAAAAGGTATTTGGTGAACTTTTGAAGATGCAGAGATAGCTTTTGCTGTATTTGCTGATACACCCAAGTTTTGAAATTATTCTGGAGAAAGGAGAGAAATAATTTTAACTCTACTAAAAGTGTCCCTTTATAGTCTTCTACAAAATAGATCTTTCAGTTCATATTTTTCAAAGCAGACGACACTAAATAATAGTTGAAGAAATTGCATGTATGATTGTTAAGCCTATGCAGCAGAATCTTTTTGAAATCACTATGGGAAAAGGAAAGAAATTTCTCCTCACACAACATTGTTTATTCTTACAAACATACGCTTTAACCCGTTCCCTTAGAGTTATACAACGAATCTGCAGCAGACCGCTTTGAAAATATATGTTGACAATTGCAGCAAAACTGTAAATAGGAACGTATAACTATTGAATATATTTGAAATCTTGGTGGCAAATGGAGAAATTGCTCATAATGAGCAACTCTACTTTTTATCTCAATGTTTTCAAAGTCATCTGCATCAGTATCTTAAATGGTCGCAAATAGAGGGCGGTCATACTAAAATTCAACGGGATAGGGTTAGCAGTTACATTGGAGTAAGGAAGCATCTATCTTCAACTTTATTATCCCCCGCTTTTTCAATGAAAAAGAGGGGGGTTATTAATTTCGGTTTGTCCATCCGTCCGTCCGTCCGTCCGTCTGTCTGTCTGTCTGTCTGTCACACTTCGTTTCCGTGCAATAACTGCCACAAATGTGAACCATTTTTTTTCAAACTTGGTAACAAGGTTAAATGCCTTAAGGGCTAGGCCAAGTTCGATCGTCATTTTCGGCGGACTTTATTTAGTGGAGTTATGGCCCCTTATTTAACACAAAATGTCGTTTCATGCTGTTTCCGTGCAATAACTGCCACAAATGTGAATATTTTTTTCTCAAACTTGGTAACAAGGTTAAATGCCTTAAGGGCTAGGCCAAGTTCGATCGCACTTTCGGCGGACTATATTTGGTGGAGTTATGGCCCCTTATTTAACACAAAATGTCGTTTCTTGCTGTTTCCGTGCAATAACTGCCACAAATGTGAACCGTTTTCTTTCAAACTTAGTAACAAGGTTAAATGCCTTAAGGGCTAGGCCAAGTTTGATCGTCACTTTCGGCGGACTTTATTTGGTGTAGTTATGGCCCTTTATTTAACAAAAAAAGTCGTTTCTTGCTGTTTCCGTGCAATTACTGCCACAAATGTGAACCGGTTTTTTTCAAACTTGGTAACAAGGTTAAATGCCTTAAGGGCTAGGCCAAGTTTGATCATCACTTTCGGGGGACTTTATTCGGTGGAGTTATGGACCCTTATTCAACAAAAAATGTTGTTTCTTGCTGTTTCCGTGCAATAACTGCCACAAATGTGATTTTTTTTTTCAAACTTGGTAACAAGGTTAAATGCCTTAAGGGCTAGGCCAAGTTCGATCGTCACTTTCGGCGGACTTTATTCGGTGGAGTTATGGCCCCTTATTTAACAAAAAATGTTGTTTCTTGCTGTTTCCGTGCAATAACTGCCACAAATGTGAACCGTTTTTTTTCAAAATTGGTTACAAGGTTAAATGCCTTAAGGGCTAGGCCAAGTTCGATCGTCACTTTCGGTGGACTTTATTTAGTGGAGTTATGGCCCCTTATTTAACAAAAAATGTCGTTTCTTGCTGTTTCCGTGCAATAACTGCCACAAATGTGAACCGGTTTTTTTTTCAAACTTGGTAACAAGGTTAAATGCCTTAAAGGCTAGGCCTAGTTCGATCGTCACTTTCGGCGGACTTTATTCGGTGGAGTTATGGCCCCTTATTTAACAAAAAAAGTCGTTTCTTGCTGTTTCCGTGCAATAACTGCCACAAACTTGGTAACAACCTAGGCCTCGTTTAATTTACCCTGTAATACATGTTCAATAAAAAGTCTACTGACATGTTTAAACCTAACCTCAACATTTTCCTACAATATTTCCTGCAAGCGGGGGATATAAATTTCATGAATTTGCTTGTTAACTTTCCTTTTTCGCCCAGGTATATTTCAGATTCATTGTATGTTTTAACATTAACATATATATATAGGTGTTTATTGTGATCAACATTGCTGTCATATAAATGGTATCTACCAGCATTTCATTCTGCATCCAAGTGTTATGAAAACATAGTACACACTTAAGAATATGCGCGTCATTTAAAAACCATATAATGTACATTAACACTGAGAATATGATTGTCGTCCATCTGTATAATATCAATTAATTCTTTATCATGTCCAGTATGATCCATTATTCTAGGTGGTTTATCAGTAGTTCTCAGTTTCTATCATCTTCTTTTCTGTAAAAAAAAGAAGTATACACTACAAATACTAATCATAGGAACATTTCTAATTTGATTTCTATTTTTAAAATGTATATAATTTGAAAACGATTGAAGTGTAACAGACAGATCAGGAAATAATTCGAGCAAACTTATTTTCTGATGACTTTGTTAATTGGAATAGCTTTCAGTTTCATTATAGTATTTTATGGAAACATGTATAGAGACATAATGTCAACCACACATTTACTCAATTTAAGTTGAACATGACTTTTTCTCTTTCTGAAGATTATATTAACAATTCCCTCATATAGAGGCTTTCTGACGCCTTTGCAGACGGCTTTCTGAAACCATAGTGACAAAAGAAGAAATTGCCCAAAACGAGCAATATCTCCTTTTGCCACAATGTTTTCCACTTTTAGTCATGGGTTATTAATTCAATTATAGAGATTTTCTATCTTCTGTCAAAATATGTTCAAAGTCGTCTGCTGCAGAATTTTTGTATGATGGAAAGGGTTAAACATCACCTATTAGTTTACAACTCAATGAAGTATGAGTAGAAAAACGACGAACTTACTTTGGTGTAGACGTATATTGTTTTAATTTTCTTCTTCGGCCTTTTTGTGGTGTATTGTCTGGCTTCCTTTTGCCCATCTTTATCTTCGGCCGTGAGAGCTTAGCACAGATGATATCTCTATTCACCATAAGGTAGGTTAAATGTCATTGACATGCGTTTCATATCCCAAATTGTATTCAATGCTACCATCTCTCAATTTTGTCAAACATCCATCTTGCAAAAAATCTGGTGTACCGGCCGAGTGATTACCGGCTGTCATGTAGTATGCTATTAGACAATGGATATTCTTTGGTAGTTGTTTCACAGCACTTAAAAGTGGCATCCATAGTTGAGGGTTTCTAAGATTAGTTTCTGATGGTGGTTGTATTGTGATTTGACGGATCTCTTCGAAAGTGAAATTGTTTGGATCTTGTCTTTTTGTGGAGTATACAACGCTTTCACAAAGTCGCTGTACAAATCATCATCTAGGTTTATTGTCAGGATACAATTTTGCGAATGTGTAATGTTGAACAAGTATTTTTTTCTTTTTTGAAAAATAAGTCTAAAGTAGCTTGATAAGATATGTTATGGAACTTTGGCAAAAAATCGTTTCCACCAATACTTAGAACCAAGGCTAGTTTATGACCGACACATTTATCCTTCCATGCCTTTTCCAGAAGGGTTAAAATTGCAGTGATATTGTATATATCATATACATTGCCAGGTTTCTGTAAAAGAACATACACTACATTTTTGAAACCATTGTCGTCCCGTGGCTATAAATGTGCAATAGAAAACAAATGAAGCACAACAGAATCGATGTCACCGGATGTGACGATGCTCACACATGCCTCCCCTGCCCTTACAATACTAGCGCATTCTACCAGCCAATCTATCTGTGCCATCTCTGCCTCGCCTTTCTTTTGTCTGATGTGTTTCAGAACCTTGTAGTCTGCCATGTTAGGAAATTCAACTTCTATAGGATGTGTTGAAATGTCACAGACACAGCCTTGTCCACGACAGCTACAGGGTTCTTTAACAAATTCGCTGTCAATAACTAGAGTCAAATCCACTGGTATGAATATCTTATCAATATGTCGCGCGAGGTAAGTACTTATTAACTTTTTTCCTTCGCTAGTTTCGACGATTGACTGCCTGTCAAACTTATCCAAGCTAAGCATTTCAGTGGATGTCTTTAAGTGTGTTATTGATGAGTTCTTTTTTTTTACTCTCTGTGACCTTGTAGCAGCTTTAAAGTCATCAGGGGTAAAACTGTACTTCTCTTCACATACTACCACCTTTTTTACTCTTGGAAACATCATCTTGGTTTTCATTATTATCCCTCCCTCAATATATTTCAAATATTGAGATCCAGAAGTTGATTTTGCTTTGAATTTTACTCCAGCAAATTCAATGGTAGCCATAGTGACAGAATCTGCTAATTCTTTTGTAACTGTTTTCAAAGATGACTTCACAAACTTCCCATCTGCAAGAGCTGTCTTTGTATCACTACTGGATTCGAGTTTCATTATGCTTTTGATCAAGACGTCAGTTAAAGCTTTTTTCATTCCTACGGAGTTTCCAACTTTGGGTTTCGAACAAGCTGGCTTAACTACAGCGTGGCAGGCATTCATATCAGAGCTTAAGCAATCTATCTTTTTTGTCTCCCGTTTCACAAATTTCTGGTGCTTTTCTTCTTTTATTTCTCTTTGTGTTTTGTCTGACAATTTAATCGGGACAGAGGTTCTTCATATCGTCACAGCTTTGGACGTTTTCAACTTTTGCAAGAGTTGTTTGGGGCCAACAACATTTTCTATATTTGGCATATCTGAAGGTGAACATCCAAATAAATTTGATGAGGATATGAACTTCCGGATAAGGTATTTCCCAACATCTTTGGTATTGTCGTCCAGTAATACATTAGAGATCACAGGTCTGTTTGGATCATACACGTTGTAGACATCTGGATTCTCTTCAGTCTCTATTGCTCCCTGTCTAAGGACAAGTCCTACGATTCTCTTTATATATTTGGTGTCTGTTTCATTCATTTTTAAACCTAACAGCTCATCTAATGGTTTTCCAGGCTGTTTTTTTACTACCGAGCGTCTTGTCATACTGTGTATCTCATTAAACGAATCTATTAGCGACATTCTGTGCATTACAGCTGATAGCGTAGAACCGGAACGGAAAGCTTTGAGAACATCTCTATGTTCCATTTCTCGTTGTGTATCAAGTGCAAAATTTACTTCACTTTCTTCAACAGGGGTTGTAAAGAGGCATTTTTTTCATATGTTGGTAGTACGTACCGGATTTAAAATGCTCATGCAAAAGTTGTGTAGTAAAGGCTGCATAGGATGTTGCTCCATTCAAAAATGAAAATCGTAGACCTGATTTTACTGCCGCAAGTAACAAATTGTAGCCATCATGTCTCCCAAGTCTCTCTGCTAGAGCTAATACGAAAAAAAACCATGAATGGGTTTTTTCGCTTATAGTTAACAGGTGTGAGAATTTTTTTTTTTTTTTTTTTTTTTTCAATAACCCATGAAGCTTTCTGAAATGAAACTGGCCAAAACCATGGGGGCCGCCATTTTGGGTATGTATAAAATGAGCCGAGAAACACGGATTGAAAAAAAATTATTGTCGTCTTTTTAATATTTTTTTTTAAATCGATAATTTGGGTATGTATAAAATGACACGAAAAACACGGATTTTTTAAATTATTGTCGTCTTTTTAATATTTATTTTTTTTGAATCGATATTTATTAAAGTGCTGTGTTTTGGGGGAATTAACATTAAAAATAAATGGAACTCTGTAAGAAATATGTTTTCCCGTTTGTCAAAAAAACGACAGCATTAGACTTCTACCCCTGAACCTAAATGTTGACTGTATCGTATCCAAAGAAGGACGTGACGTCATTTCCGTAACACTTCATCTTGGCGTAACGTCAATGGAGCGACGTCGTTTCCCGCAAAAAAGTGGTATCAACATGAAATACCCCAAATTCCTATACATGAGCTATTTATCAAACATTGTGGCAAAAGGATAACTTTCTCATAAGGAGCAATTGTTCTTTTAGCGACAATCTTTCCCTAAATCGTCTGTTGCAAAGGCCTCAGAAACCGTCTCTAATAGGGAAAGGGTTTAGCAGAAATGTGACCCCTTACATCATTTGTTCCAGTCATATTGACTGGTTGAAAAAGGCAGTTGCCAGGTGGCATCAGCAACGAGCTGATCTTTTTGCTTCTTTACCATAATGCAGGTGATCGATTAAGGATCATCTTGGCCATCATGTTTTAACCTCGTTCATTATAAATGTATTCCTTGATTTTCTGAAAGTCTTTACTTTATTATTTTCTGTTCGTAATAATAGATGACAGCAATACGAATTCCAAATATTTTTTGATAATGCACAAAACATGACATTAACATTATTATTGTCTAGTCAATTACTTATAAATCCTTTTTTATGGCCAAAGTATGCTCTTTAATTTTTGTTTATAATTATCTTGCGTTTTTTCGTAAATAGGTAGCACCTATAGATATATTACGCTCACTTCATTGCAGTGTTGCATCATATCTAAGTGGAGAGAAAATGTCCCATTTCTCTTGCCCCTTTCTAAAAATTCTTCAAAATCGACCCAGTGTTGTTCATCTCCACTATCGGTCATGATGACTTGTTCAATATGTATTCTCTTTCATATGGGAGGAACTGTAAATACTTTGAAAAGAAAGCTAAGTGTAGTGCAATAGATAGTCTGCGAATGTATTTTGTAGCCATCTCTATATGTTCAGCAGATATCAACTTGCGCCAATCCTGAAAATTTTCATCCCTCATGTACTTCAAAATATGTAGAATTCCAGCATCTTTATATGCACTACAAAGTATGTTGATTTTGGATTTACGCAAATGCAGGACTTGAAATTCTGCCAAAAAGGCTGTGTACTTGCTGCTTGAACTCTGAAGTTTCAGGAGGTTAGATGCTATTTTATGGTCAGGGGCAAACAATAGTTTGTGTGACGTTTTGTGCAAGTTATCTGTTTTCAGCAGTATATCATCTAGGACTTCTTGGAGCTTCTTTACGTAATCGTCTCTACCCAGTGCAGGTGGTGGATGTTTGATAAGTAATAGTGGGGGCTTGAATTGGTGGAAACCAAGCTGTTGTAGTTCTGGGGTTACACTATACTGGGTATGCATTACTCCATTCAAAGAAAACATGCTTTCATCCTCTGTACACTGTATCCCATTCTCAACCATCCCCTCTGTAATTATGTTGGTTTTCACTAGTTCACCATCTCTTTCCTGGATCAAGTACCCAACAAATGATTCCTCTAAAATAATACTCTCTGCGTCAGTATGATGATCATCAGTTGGGGCTACTAAATTGTCAAAGTCTATGTTCATCAGAGCTTCCTCCTCGGTGTTGTTAAAGGCTAATTGAAATACAGGTGTGTTTCCCTCATCTTGTTGTAAAACAGATCTCGTATGATCTAAATCATTCTGTAAATATTTTAAAATACAAACATTTGGTCAAATTTATAAAAGAAAATTATTGCATCCACATGTGACTGATTTTACTAAGTAGGCTAAACATCCATGTCAGTTTTCATTCCTGAATTATTGACTGTTTAATTCATAAAAAAACCAAGAGAATTAATGGAAGTTATCTGTCGCCTGCCATTTAATCAAACTTTACCGACACTAAGACAGGTGAGTTAAAAGTCAGTGTCATTCTACCTAAGCAGGATAAAAAGCATCAACACAATTCTATGAAAGCATTCACTTCTATCACTAACTGTAAAATCAATGCGTCCATTTCGGGGTTTATGTTCAATTAAAAGTGTGCTTAATACATTTATGAAAGTGGTAAACAGACCATCCCTAAGTGCATATGAAATAAAACAGGAAGGATTCATTTCTGAACCTCATTCCAAAATAAGAAATAAGATTACAATAATACGTTAATTAGGACAAGCTTCGTACCTCAAATTCTTCGATTTGCATTGAAGCAAAAGACTCCTCTAGCTCCACATCCTGGAACACTTTACTCGTAATCATATGGGTTCCATCTGTCAATGAAAGTTTAATCAATAATGACTTATATATTTCATAAATGGAATCTTCTTTGATACAAATGACATTTAGCCCCTACTGTAGCAGATGACGTTTGAAAAGAGGATTTTCATTTTTTTTGATGATCAATTTCTCACAATATATATTTAGTTATTATGGTTTTACGCCGCTTTCAATATTACTTCAGTTATATCACGGCGACAGTTCACTTATTCATGATCCCTGGGTAAACAAACCAGTACTAGGCTAGACAATGTGCCTTGCCCAAGGGTACTCCACCATGACCGTAGTGCCGCGACTGGGGATCGAACCCGGGACACCCGGTTTCGAAATCCCCGACGCTAACCACTCGACCACAGCGGATTCCTTCTCACATTATTTCCCACTGTTTATAAAAAACTAATTTGTATATGTCTACAATGTTAACTATTTTTACCATTTCTCTAAAACACGTATCAGTTGATATAATAGTGAAGCTTTGCCACGATTGTGTTCTAAATGCCGTCACATACAATTAACTCCTGTCCAAACCCATTACCTTGAATCAGGGAAATATGCAGATGTCATTCAACACAAACTAGATGTTTGGCTTTTCAAAGTGAATATTTCAAGAAATTAGAAATGCAAGTATTTACCTTGGAACAATTCACTCCATATTTGTTGAAATCCAAAGGAACACAGAGTTTCGAATTTGTTAAGCGAAACTTTCTCTTCCATAGACAGCTGAAGAACACACGTCTCTAAGCTGTCCTTTGTCAACTGAACGTCCTTTTTACAAATACAGTCTGTGTCATTAGTGTTTGCATCACATGATGAGTCATGCCATTGATCGACATCAATTGCATTTTGGGGAACTCCTTTCAATGTTATAGGCAAAGTGCACATTTGTAGAGATCTACTTTCACCTGGATTAGGATCAGTAAGCTTTTTCAGTCGAACCAAATTGTCCATCATCAAGATGAGTATCCAATCTCTTATACACAATTTTCTTGTAATTAAACCAGATACAGATTGTATGTCATAGGATGTCTTCTTAGAAATGTGTTGAAATAAGTTAATTCATTGTGAGCTTTCCTCTTGAGTTTATTTTCAGCAACATTAAGTGACTGTGCGACGCCACTTCCTGATGTGAAATTGAAAACAGAATTAATGCTTTGATAGTGCATAGAGAGAGTTCTTGCAGAATGCCACAGTATTTCCGGTTGTAGACATTTAAAGTGTGTCATATTGTTGGTACAGTCGAGAAAACTTTGCTTTTAGGAATTCTTTTTTGTTTTCTGTCCGCTGCATGGAACTTGGATTAATGAATGTAGTCAGGAGAATTTGGAAAATCAATGGAGTTTCTATGTACCATTCTGTGAGAATATCAAATGTTTGCATGGATAAAGGATTCAATAAAACCTGTCCATAGCATCTACAACATCTCTCTACACTACTATTTTGAATACATTCTTGGTAATTTTCCTGATCCAACGTTTTCCAGTATTTAATTATGTGTTGATCCATTTTTTCAGAAATAACTTGATCACGTAGTTCGAAATGCATTATCTCCCCGTCTCTGTCTCTAAATTTGTTTAAACTGCCTTCTGCGAAGAAGAAAATTTCAGCACATTCTTCCTGATGTTGCTTTTTCAAACATCCCCGCAATATGGATGCCAAATTATCCAGTGATTTTTCATCTTGTGTGGTAGTTTCTGCATATAAGTACAGTGCCCTTGAATGTAGACATGCTTTTGTGCAGAGAGGAGGGACCGATAGGGACTGGGAGAGGAGGGACACCGATAGAGATTAAGAGAGGTGGGACCGGTAGGGACTTGGAGAGGAGGAACACCGATATATATTAAGAGAGGTGGGACCGATAGGGACTGGGAGAGGAGGGACACCGATAGAGATTAAGAGAGGTGAGACCGATAGGGACTGGGAGAGGAGGGACACCGATATAGATTAAGAGAGGTGGGACCGATAGGGACTTGGAGGGGATGAACATAGTGAGAGATGGAAAAGAGATAGAGGGAGGGAGACAGACAGATACACAGAGTGGCAAGGAAAACGAGAGATTGAGACTGACAGAGAGACAGATATACTGCTTGACATATATAAAGAGAGTTGATGTGTTATTGATTGATTGGTTGATTGATTGATTGATATGGGTTTTACGACGTGTTCAATAACCGTTCAGTCATATCACGGCAGACAGTTAACCTACTCGTGTGTTTCCCGTTACACCAGTAATCTACCCGACAGTCTTTCCAAGCAACTGGCTGGTTTTGCACATAGGCTTTAAGCCGATTGCTGGAAGAAAACGAATGACGCTTGTTGCAGTGATTTTCGTCAAACGTCGGAAGGTATGTGCGGCGAGAAGGGGTTCGGACCCACCATTAAAGTTGCATGAGCTACATGGGCTCGGTGTGTACATGTACATACTAACATGTTTGTATTGCCAGTGGTCGTATATAACAAGTTATACCGAACTTGATTAGTATGAAGGTCGCCCGAAGGATGCCACAATCTACTTTGCATATGTTTGTACGAGCAGTTTTATATTGAATCATGGGATATAAACACCTAAATGTCATGAAACAAAAATTGCCGTATACGTATTATCCTTTTTCATATTATTCCAGGCAGCTGTGACAATTTCTCTCCTGCCCTTTTCACAAACAATTTAATAAGAAATTGTGTATACAAAAGAGCTTTGCATAATACGTTTCCTGCTTCGATCAGATTTAATTCGAATTAAGCCGTCCTTGACCTGAAAAAACAATCCGGACTAACGTTTATATACTCACCAATAAAGCATGTACCATTTTAAAAATTTCTAAATATAGACTCAATGATGTTTACTTATTCCATTATTTGACATTGAAGAAATTCAAGCAGAAACTCAATATTAATAAGAAGTATAAAGCAATGATAAAGGGCCAGCCATAACAGAGCATATACCTTCATTTCAATGTTTGTACCTTTAATTTAAAATTTCATTATAATACAAGTATAAATACGAGTATAATCGATAACGTAATCGATAAAGTAAATTATTTTGTCATATTTGATGCACCTCCGTTTATGTAAAACAGCAGAAAGTAATCGATTACAAAGAGACAATGTCCGACTAGATGCACATCTCTTCTTAAAAAACAATATCCAACAATCGATACAGAATTATTTCATTTTCGGCTTTAAAATCTAAACATCGCTTTTCATTTACAAAATGTCATGGATAATAAAAGAAACTAGGTCAAACTGTTCTTTTACAGCTAACGTCGTAAAACAAACTGTTAGACATCCAGTTCACATCCAATCATTCAGCAGGTCAAAGTACAGTAATAAAGATCAAATAAATCAAGCAGATTAATTGGTTCTCATAAAGATTAATAGTTTCTAGGGTCAGACTGATATACGGTCGTTGCAGAGTCCCTCGTGGTCTTGTTGGGGATTTGGGACATGGCGTCTCGTGTTCGATCCCCGCTCGCGGCTGTCATTGTGAAGTGCCCTTGGGTCACACCGATATTACTGAAATGCAACGGCGTAAAAAAAAATCCGGAAAGTGTAACGTTTTGCCGTTATGTTGAACCTCGACCGGGCGAATATTTCTGATATAAAATGTAGAATCTCGGCTTTCAGTCAAATACCTTTCTCCACAGTCGTTCATGATGCATGTGCGACAAGACAGTGAAGATCATGATCAGACTGCACATACATGTATATACTTCTAGGCTGGTCGTTTACTCCCGACTGTCGAGTTGTGTATGAATCGACTCAGACGAGTATGTGTTAAGTATAGTCCATGGGCCAGACCAGATTTTGGTACCACCTGAGATGGCAAATTCTAGTAAGGTTTTTTGATAGGGACTATACCTCTAGGTAATATTTCAACATGATAGCCGTTCCCAAGTGGTAGCTTAGTCATAGTTATCATCCTTCAAAGATGATAACCATTGTTCCAGATTATGGACAAAAACGTGTTTCTTGCCACCTGCCACTAGACACCAAAATTTACTCCAATGACAAGTTAAATTGTGTCAGAAATATTCATAGCAATGCAATCCGACATTCTTGAGGCAAAAATATTTAATAAATGTGATAATTGTCCTAGAGAAGGCATTTTCAGTTGAAAATTTGTCCAAAAAAACAGGACTGTTTTGAAATTCTGAACATGCATTTTCTCTTGGCACTTCACCATACCTTCATTTCTTTGGACATATGATACACTATTTTAATCATGCATTAACCTGCTATTCCATGAAATAAACTAGAAGTATGTTTTGTTATCCATATTCAACCCAATGACACTTTCTTGACCCCTACCCCCTAATTCAGCATTTGTTGGGTTAAAACTAATATTTGGCGTTTATCTCCATACATCTGGATTTGTTGTTGATATTTGTACTTTCTTGGAGGCATATATTACTCCTATGAATTGTTCTGTAAATGGGCTATACACCTGCACAATATGGGAAATTTAAAGCAAACTACCTAACAAAATATTTAAAATATGGTACTTTTTGAAACTCTTAAGAAGTATTATCTCTTTCTACTCAAGATTTCACACATTGGCTTATACTATACTACATGTCTTGTCTATAATATCCTATCAGAACATTCTTATACCAGAGGAAGATACTTATCTAACCCCTACCCTTAACTTTCCCTATTTTCAGAATATAACCAACCTATGACGTATCTTCATTGACATTGATGACATCAAACATACATCCACAAATGTCACTTTATTTTGACGTTGTTAACAATATATGTATTAAGTACAAATGCTATTGAGTATTATACCTATTTATTCATCATCACTATCCGGGGCATTCCCACTGTCATCATAGCTGAACAGTTCCACAGCAGCTTCTTCATCATCACTTTCCCTCTGATTGCTGCCGGGAAAAGAGAATCCGCTACGCTATCGTTTTATACGAATTACTGCGATTTCTCCACCAATGCTTTAAACGTCTATTAGATATTTACAGATCACTCTACCAGAGAAGTATCAGCTGAAACATCCTACATCGGTTGAGCAGTTCGAATCTACATCCGTTGTACGGCATCGGTTTAGCACTAGGCCATTTCACACGGGGTGCTCAGAGTTTGCTCAGAGATAAGTCGACATGTTTATAGGGTTGTTTCGCAGGTGACAATATCTTAACTGGGACTGTGTACAATGTGGACGATATATATTATGTTCCTCAGGCTACCTGGTCTCTGTTGATCTATGACGAAGTATCAACTCTATGGTCTCAGCTCAAACTGCCTTTGGTATGTGGTTTCAACTGTCTGTAACGGTGTCGAACATATCTGTTCAGCGTATGGGAATCTATTTATAGCTCGTATATGTCTTATAGACGTTGAAGGCATTCATAGAAAAATCGCAGTATTTAGTGTAAAACGATAGCGTAGCGGCTCCTCTATTTTAGATCAAGGTACTCTGTTTCCTTTTTCTCAGCATACTCTCTTAGCTCTGAACCTTCCGGCCCCAAGGGTTCACCAGCCTCTATCCACTTTGTGAAGTCCATAGCTATATACTGATGCTGGCGTACGTTGTAGTCTCAGCTTGTATGAACCAACTGAAACTATCCCGGACGAGCCCCCAATTTGTCAATATGTATCTGTTTCCTCTGACCTAAACGGGTGCAATCGGGCCGATGAGATTAACAGCTACACGATGAAACGGAGTGTCTATAAGGGGCATTTCTTCCAAAGGCACTTTCGTTCCAAAAAAAAAAAAAAAGCTTGTCACATCGCCTATGATGCCTGGTCAATGAAAACTGCTTGTAATTCGGTCAGCGATTTTCTTTGAAGACAGATGCCCTCCATCAATTAACTCATGCTCTAGTTCCATAAATCTACACCTATGTTGTTTTGGAACAACAATATGTTTCATCGTTGTAGTGATTAACCCCGTTTTTGCTCAAACACTCTATACAGAACATCTCTTCTAACTATATACATGTAGGTGTATTTATTTCCACCCGTGGTCGCAGAATCTTTGTTGTTCCAGAGTTTCGATAACATATCATCTTCCTTCTGGGCCAGCTTGAGCTTATCAACCTTGATTTCTTGACTATCTCGCAGTTTTGAAACGTTCAAATGCCAGAAGAGGCTTCTCTTGCTCTTTAGTGTGGGACCTAGATAAAACGGCTCCAGCCAAACAGTCTTGTACCATACTGGACTTCGTCTTAAGTCGCTTCCATGACTTATCCTGGCTATCTACAACACCGGGGATATTTCCAATCACCAGATGCCTTTGGAGCCATAACTTCTATGTCGCCCCTATTGTATGGTGTATCGATGAATACTCCTGCAGCTTAGGCGACATTTGCCTCGCCATCTATATAGCGATCACCAAATACTTATCTAACAGCTGATCCTCTCAAACAAGATTTCGTCTAACTACGGCTAGTTCGCAGCCAGAATCTCTCAAAACCTTCACCTGTTTATCAACGAAAAATCCATGTTCTATCCTAATGTTCCGTGCACCTTCCATATTTTATATTTTGCACAAGCCTGACACAATGGGGATCGAATCACCATTGGCAAGCTTCAACTTTCCGTTGTTCTGTTTGAATGACGGTCTTTCATAGGGCATGGTCACACGTGTAGCTGAAAACTTCTTACCACCTCTTTTGGCTTTCGGCTTGAAGCGTTGATTGAGTTCTTTTCCAGGCAGACATTCCTTTCTAAGTGACTTTCTCTATTACAAACGAAACAATATCTTGTCTGTTTGTAAGTGTTTGAGTCGGTCTTAACCTTGTATGTCCTAGATGCCGGCATGCTGCTTCCACGGGCCTCTACAAACTGCTCAGCTAGTGTCGTAACCTCTTCCATTGATTTTAGCACCCTCTCTCTCAAAAACAGGGGCCGAGCCCCGGTAGCACAGTCGGTAGCGACGCGGGCTGTCAATTGTGGGGTTGTGAGTTCGAATCCCGGCTAGGCCAACTTTCTGTCCGACGTTTGACAATAGTCAATGCGACATGCGTCATTTGTCTTCCACCAATGGGCTTAGTCTATGTGGAAAAAGCAGCCAGTTGCTTGGGAAGATTGTTGTGAGGAATACTGGTGTGAGAAAGTCAGGAAATACGTGTGTAGGTGAACAGGCCGCCGTGATATGACTGAGAAATTGTTAAAATCGGCGTTAAACCCCAATCAATCAATCAAAAACAAGGCAAGTTCCGACAAACATGTGTTTATGAACTGTTCTCGCAAAAATAAATCTTTCCAACAATCATAAGACTGCTCAGCTTCAGCTCTGAAAGTATCTTGTCATTCTTGCAATAAACTGAAAAACAGTTTTATCTTTGTCCGGCTTGCTAGTTTGGAATTTGTGCCTAAACCCTTGTTCGATAAACTGATTGTTTCAGCACAGCTATCTTTAAAGCCTAATAGTCATACGCTACATCTAGCGACATGCTGGTGTATAATTGCAGCCCCTTGCTTGTTTAAAGTTAGCTCAAACAACTTATAGCTCTTGTCGCTTGGTCCCATCCTTGACTACATTGTAGGTGCGAAATGCTCAAACCGCTCTATATAACTATCCATGTTGTCTTTTCCTTCCTCAAACTTCGGTAGCTTTGGCCTGGGACACGATGTACTTATATGCTCCAACATTGATTTTGAGCCTTCGGATGGCCCCATCTCTGATCAATATTTCCAAATCACGAGCCCTAATTTCGAGTGCAAACGCACGTCCTTTGTTCTCTTCGTCGATCTCGGACCTGTAAAGTCTCTTCTGTGTTGCATCAATTATTTTCCCAATTGCATTGAAATAAATATTATGGTTCATAATAAATTGTAATTTCTTCATGAACTTGTCCAAATTATTCAGTGTAAATGTTGGTCATCTGTGTGTAATATATCTGCCATTGTGTCATTATAGATGTAGCCACTTTGAAGTTCAATGCATAAGAGGGGTGATATCTGCCTCCAAGGAAGTAAACAAATACTTTAAACGTCCAAGTTTATAGAGATAAATGGCGTATATGGTTTTTCCTTATTAGCTCACCTGAGCTTTGCTCAAGGTGAGTTATTGTGATCGCCTTTTGTCCGTCGTCCGTCGTCCGTCGTGCGTCGTCCGTCGTGCGTCGTCCGTCGTGCGTCAACTTCTTCTCCTCAGTAACCAGTGGGTCAATTGGGATGAAACTTCACAGAAAGCATCCTCTCAATGACCTCACCAGAATTCCTTCAAATTTTGGGGATCCATGCAAAATTCTGGTTTCCATGGCAACGAAACCGAAAAAACTTCAAAATTCTTCTTCTCCCAAATTGGTTGGCAGATTTTCAAGTAATTTTGTAGAAATGTTTCTTGGATGACCCTCTATCAGATTCCTTCAAGCTGTGTTGATTGGTCGAAAAACATGGCCGCCAGGGGGGGGGGGGGGGGGGGGCGGGGCTATTTTGCCTTATATGGCTATAGTGAAAACTTAAAAAATCTTCTACTCCGAAAGTGTCAGGCTGATTTTCAAATGATTTTGTAGAAATGTTCCTTGGGTGACCCTCTATCAGATTCCTTCAAGCCATGTTGATTGGTCGAAAAACATGGCCACCAGGGGGGGCGGGGCTATTTTGCCTTATATGGCTATAGTGCAAACTTAAAAAATCTTCTTCTCCAAAAGTGTCGGCCCGATTTTCAAATAATTTTGTAGAAATGTTCCTTGGATGACCCACTTTCAGATTCCTTCAAGCCATGTTGATTTGTCAAAAAACATGGCCGCCAGTAGGCAGGGCTATTTTGCATTATATGGATATAGTGAAAACTTAAAAAATCTTCTCCTCCAAAAGTATCTGGCCGATTTTCAAATAATTTTGTAGAAATGTTCCTAGGGTGACCCTCTATCAGATTCCTTCAAGCCAAGTTGATTGGTCGGAAACTGGCTGCCAGGGGGCATGGCTTATATAGCTAAAGTGAGAAAAAAAAATCAGGTGAGCGATTCAAGGGCCATCATGGCTCTCTTGTAATTTTAAGTTAGGGGGTAGGGGTCAGTAAAGTGTTATTGAGTTGAATATGGATAACAAAACATACTTATTGCTTATTTCATAACATAGCATGGTAATTCATGATTAAAATGGTGTATCATTTGTCCAAATAAACAAAGGTATAGTGAAGTGACAAGATAAAATGCATGTTCAGAATTTCAAAACGAACCTGTTTTTTGACAATTTTCCACCCTTAAATGCCATTTCGAAGGAACTTTTCCAAATGTTTAAACTTTTACATCTCCAGAATGATGTAGTACATTGCTATGCATGCTTGCTATTGCTTGGGCATAATAAAAAGTATCCCTTGAGAGTGTTTGGTGCATAGGGACATGTGACAAAAAACATTTTTTTTTATTTCCTGGATAAAGGGTTGTAGTCTTTGAAGGATGATAACTGTGATTAAGCTACCACTTGGGAACGGCTATCATGTTGAAATATTACCCAGAGATATAGTCCTTTTCAAAAAAAGAAACTAGAATTTGCCACCTTGAGTGGTACCAATAAGCCAAAATGCTGGCCTGGGCCCATGGACTAGTATTGCAATAGGATTGTCTTAGACTTGTCGAGTATCCCCCGGTCGGGGTCGAGTCCCGGTAGCTCAGTCGGTAACGACGCGGGCTGTCAATCCAGGGATGTGAGTTCGTATCCCGGCTCGGCCAACTGTCATTGCGACATGCGTCATTCGTCTTCAACCAATAGGCTAAGTCTATGTGGAAAAGCAGCCAGTTGCTTGGGAAGATTGTTGTGTGGAGTACTGGTGTGCGAAAACCAGGAAACACATGAGTAGGTGAACTGGCCGCCGTGATATGACTGATTAATTGTTAACAACGGCGTTAAACCCCAATCAATCAATCAATCAATCAATCCCCCGGTCGGGTTTCGTATGAATGGACTTAAAACAAGAGAATGTGTTAAACTATTGCTATCAGATTATCATTTTATACATCTCTTTCTCATGATTGTACATTTGTTTGTGTTCTGGCATTTCCTCATCAAATTAAGACAAAACGTCAATAAATCCCGGTTTATCTCCCCCCCAATCTGTGATTATTATACGTCTAAAAACAATTAATCACCGGCGTAAACGGACCTGTCGTCATTGAGACCTGGTTGCCAGAGCAAAGCTTATTTAACCGATATCTTAACCCTTTCCAACATACAATACTTCTGTAGCAGTTGGACGACTTTGAAAACATCTTCGAAACAATATGCGAAAATCTCTTAACGTGAAATCATAGGCGTAGACGGACTTGTCATTAACACCTAATTTTCAGAGCGGTGCACTAACTATGTACTCTTCATATAAGCTTTTAAGCTTATCTTTTTGCACTTTCCCACATACACAAAGCTGCAGCAAACGCTTTTATCAAAAGATTTAGTCCAATATAATTATGCACATTCTTTATAAATGAAGGTGCTTTTACTGAAAAGAGTTGAAAAGAGTGTTTTAAAAAAAAGAAGTTTCACATTATGAGCAATTTCTTTTTTGCCACAATGTTTTCAAAAGTCTTCTGTCAGCAGGTGCGTGAAAATGCGTCTGCAGTTTGGAACGGGTTTAATAATAGATGTCTGTTGCGAGAAAGAACTTGTACTCGTGCATTATGTGTCAATATCAGCATGATCCCCACCTTTTTTGTAAAGATAGATATACATATACGTAGCTTAGCCGTGCTTAGCGTATGTATTACAGGTGTAGATAACAATTAAAATGCACATATTAGCCGTCCCGCGATAAAAACCAATATTGTGGACACTACGTAAAGTATCGACCCGGAACAGCCTAAGCATAACGCGCAGGCTTACCAGGACAGACATTTTTCGCGTCCTGTGGATTTTCTGTTTCAGGAATCATTACTCTATACCTCTATACCCCTGGCACGGAATGTGTCGGCCCGGATCAGCCTGCGCGGACAGCGCAGGCTGATCTGGTTTGATACATTACGCAGATTTTCTCGTAGTACGGCTCATATAATAAACTATAGGATCGTACGTACATGCACGTACTGTTCATCAGGGGTCTCTTGAAGACCTATGCAAATCATAAGGAGCAATTTCTCCTTTAGACACAAAGCTTTTATATTTATTCATAATTATACTTCCATGTAAAGATGTTCCACATTTTTGACTAGATACTTTGAAAGTCGTCTGCTGCGGATTTGTTGTATGTAGGAAGGGGAGGGGGTTAAAAGGAGCATTGCAACTTACAAGTTCCCGTCTGCAGACGACCTACGTAAAACAAAAGATGCAATTTCTTATTTTGAGACAATACTGTCTAAACAAAAAGTCAATTCAAACTACACTTTCATTTATAGAACTTTTTCCTATTTTTGCTGCAGATTTGTTGTATGTGGGGAAAGTGCTAGGATAAGAAATGCATATCTATCTTTACACACATGTTGGGATCAGCTTGATATTGATATGCATGTGTACAAGTTCGATCTCGCCAACAAACACCTATTATTAATGAAGGACATGGTTAAACAGAGCATTGTTAGCAAAGAGTAACATCCCCCTATTATACCGCAGCAGAGGAAGGTGAAATATAGACTCGGCTGTCATATAGAGACAAAACAGTCGTGCTTCGGGAACTAATCTTTTGATTTGTGACAACTAAGACTTTTAAAATGTCTGCCAGTGTAGGTATCCTATGCAATCCGAAGTGTCTTCGCGTGTTTGTTTTTGTTTAAGTTGTGTTTAACACCGCTATCAGTACCTACCAGTACTACTGGTATGTTTTATGCGTTTGTCGTATTGGTATCCCTTCAACAAGGAGGTGGCCAATGTTTCTTTCACTGCCGAATTTCACAAAGCCGCATAATCCATGTTGAAAATTGGACCACGCTAAATTTCGTCTTACAGGAAAGTTGGTAAAATATAATGTCGTAGTGGCAAATCATGCAGATTCAGCAGAGACAGCTCGTGACGAGCTGTCTCACCTAAATCTGCATTATTTGCATAAGCCTTTAATTGCCTTTGGCAGCGAAAGAGATATAACTACCATTTTTAAAGTTCCTGTCTATGTTTGTAAGACGTTTCTTTTAAGTTTGAGTAACCCGTTTGCGAATAGATCAAAGTGTGTGGATGCACATGATGAGATATAACTACCAACTTTAAAGTTCCTGTCTATGTTTATAAGACGTTTCTTATAAGTTTGAGTAACCCGTTTGCGAATAGATCAAAGTGTGTGGATGCACATGATGATATTAATCAACACTAATAGCAAATATCCTATAGGCGGTTTTTCCTGGAGCACAGATCGAATGATAATTGATGTTTTCATGGTCTGTTTGGTTTCCTAGGTTGTTTTGACCCTTTCACAGTCTCATTAAAACCAGACCAAAATACTTCGCTGTGCGTATATTGGATCTGACTACAATGCATAAAAGGTCACATTGACCTTATACACACTTGAACACGTAGTCGGGTTGTATGTCCAATGAATTCGCACCCCGGGTGAAAACCAACAGCATGGCTTCTGCGTAATGTATCGACCCAAATCAGTCTGCACAGTCCGCGCAGATTGATCCGGGCCGACACTTTCCTTCTCAGGGGTATAGATGTAGAGTAATAATTCATGAAACAGAAATTCAACAGGAGGCGAAAAGTGTCTATCCGAGTTAGCCTGTGCGGCATGCTTGGGCTGATCTGGGTCGATGCTTTACGCAGAGTCTACAGTGTTGGTTTTCTCGCGGGTAGGCTCAATTATGACGCCTTTACAGAAGACGACTTTTGAGAACATATTGGAAAAGGGAGAATTTACTCATCAATGTTTTTAACCCTTTTTAACAATATATATTTGCTGTATTTGGGAAAGGGTTAATAAATATAGGATGGATCAAAGTAACTAAATTATCCACCAGACTGGAATAATTCAGACAAAATAAGCACTTATTATTAATACATCAGTTCTTCTCGAGTTTGGATAAGATAACTTCAACTGAAATGAACGGACGGATTTAGAATAATTGCTGAATTTGAAGAGAGCAAAATAACCCAATACAACTTTCGTAAACATTTATAATAATTCCTGAATGCACACAGAGGAAGATGACCCTATAAAGCATTCGTACACATCGGATTGTATATACTTTGTCCTAGCAGTTTGATTTCTATCTGCACATTTCGCCAATTGGCCACAAGACTTTGATAAGAATATATTGACGAAAGCTGTGCCGGATTTCATGGATGCGAAGGCAAATTTAGTAAATGTATCTACAAAAACATGCATTAAGAGTTATATATTACATATGAGTTAGTGTTTTTTTTGGAAAAAAGATACACGTTGAAAACATGTAGGCCCTATTTGTAGGTTTTTGCAAAAGAAGCATTTTAAAGGGCTTTATAACATGCGAGTCCATTTTAATACATGTTAAAAAACGGTGTAAATCCAATTCAAGAGTTACAGCCTTATCATTCAAGATATACATTGCTTATAACTAACGTAAGCGTGTTATGAGCTTCTGTCAACTTTTGTAGATTCTAATACGAAGCAGACATACCATGTGATCTCGACATACACTGTCCAGAATTGCCAATTTGTACCATTTTTATATCATTGGGCAATCACTATGTTGCGATTAAACAAATGCACAGGTCCACCTGAGTCTATTTCATCCGCATGTGCAGCTAGATCCTTTTTAGCCCGACGCGGCTCATAAGAAGTTTCGCCATGGTAATTAAAGTTCTTCTCTTCTATTTTCAGATCGGTATTTATTGTCTAACCTATATACAATCCTGTGTAAATCCAATCATATACGGACTGATGTGTAAGAACTTCCGGTTGAGTTTAAAGTACGCGTGGAAAACCTGTCCAAGACCGTCTTGCTCCAAGAAAGCCACCCCGGAGACAATCACGTTGGAGCTTTACAGTTCAGACACTTATTACAAAAATAAACAAAACGTAACATCCTTCTCAAATCATTAATTTATGAATAGAGCGATGATAAGACTGGGGTGTACTAATGAAACAAAAATAAACAAAATCTACATTCCTTCACACATTATTAGTTCATTATTTAACCATTTCCTACTTACAGATGCATTTTGACGCATCTGCAGAAGACAACTTTTGAAGACTGTTAAGTCAACGGAGGACACTGCTCATTATGAACGATTTCTCCTGTTGTCCTTATGTTTTCAACTCTTTATATTTATATTAATATTTTTAGCCAAGATGTTTTCAAAATTGTCTGTTACAGATTTGTTGTGTTTGGGAAAGGGTTAGACAATGATAAAACATATTGTGTATGAATGATAAATATTATTAAAAACAAAAATTCCCTCTTAAAACTCATATTATTGTGAAGAAATATATGAACAGTGACTTGTTACCTTCAACGACAGCGTATGGTATTAGACTGTATTTTGATCGTGTACATTGAGTTTAGTATTGGGAACAGCACAATTCCTAACTGGCTTTCTCATGCTTTATTAAAACTTTTCAATTCAATCGTCTATTATTCAATTGCGCACCTTAATGCCTTTCTTCTCTCTTTTAGATTTCCTTTTGTTGCTTTACTGTGTCATTTTATTTTATTATTTTTACAATTTCAGTGTATTCTTTTGTTTTCAATTTATTTTCCTTGGTTTTGCGATTTCCTCTTCAATTTTATTGATTTTCAATGTCTTATTTTATTCTAAAAACGCCCTGCTTTCAATAGACACTAAACCTTGACGTTGTTCGTAAAAACCCATTGCGTGCCGTTAAAACGTAATCGGTTTTCGCCGAAAATGACACAACTATTATGTGTTTTCGCGTTACTAATTTTTTTGTCATTTTCTGTGTCTATTAAAAGTAAGGCTGATCTATTTCTTGTTCTCCTTCAGGGTGCTTGTTAACCGGAACAATGCAAAGCGCAAACATTCGCCTCGAAAAATAAAGCAGAAAAAGGTCATCGAGCCATAAATTTATGTGGCATTTGGACATTTCTACACGGAAAACAATTTGTAATAAAAATCAACAAAAGTAACAGGAGCCGCGTCCAGCTTAATGGAGTCGTTATTGCATCGCACGTGCGTTACATCACAAGTTTCATTTGAGAAAATTTGGAAAAAACACACAAGACCTTCAAATACTCTCCCTGTAGGGAGAGTATCAATAACGATTGTTATGTTTTCGTACGGGAAAATGTCGAAAATCCTACACAGGACCGTGTTACTATAAATTGCTTCTCTTTATTATGATAGCATATTTAAGAAGCATATAGAGAGGCTATTAATATTTATCCTCTTTCCCAAATACAAACAATCTGCAGCAGACAAATTTGGTATAATCTTGGCAAAAATATTTAAAGTCTCTTTAATTGAAAGTATGATAGTTGAAAAGAGTTAAAAACATTTGACGAAGGAGAAAAATGCTCATTATGAGTAATTTCACCTTTAGCTTTTATGTTTTCAAAAGTCTGCAGATGCGTCTACATGTTTGATTTCCAGACGTTACTACTGTAACGGGAATGGAGTAACGGCCTTGCTGTGGAAGCCGGTATAGCGATGTTGGTAGAGTGGTTGACCTTTTCTTAAAGTTCAGCAACGTTCATCGCGGTAAGCCTGGATGGGTGACCCGCGATGGCTTAACTCCGGTACACGTTACACTACTCTGGCTGTAGTTCATGTAGGCGGACAATGAAGACACTGATTAGGCTGTGTGTGTGTGTGTGTGTGTGTGTGTGTGTGTGTGTGTGTGTGTGTGTGTGTGTGCACAGGCCTACCCCGTGGCTTCATGCACTCTTCGCAGATGCAACCGATCCCCATCGCCTGACATTGCTCAAACATTTTATATTTGCAAGGTTCGTCTTTTATTAAATATTACAATATTTGGTGATTTCTAATACAATTAATACAACTCAATTCATCCCGTATTATTTTATTGCAATACCATCTCTTTCCTCCAATATCATTAATCAATCCGGAATGATGATTGATTGATTGGCTGGTGTTTAACGCCGCCTTCAGAGGTTGTTTTTTTCAGTCGTATAACGGCGAACGTTCATATACTCATGGTTTTCCACTTTTCCTGGATTACTCACAACAGTACTCCATCAGTCTTTCCCCGCAACTGGCTGCTTTTCTACATAAACTATTTGCCAATTGGTGAAAGACAATTGACGCTTGTCGCATGGACATTTGTCAATCATCCGAAATATTATTGGCCAACCTAGGATTCGAACAACCAATGCCTTGATTGACAGCCCGTGTCAATACCGACTGAACTTTCGGGGCTGGGCCCGGAATAATTAAGAAATGTCATTGTGACCGACGCCATTCGTTATCAACCAACGGGATTAATAGTCACCGGGGAAGGTTCGTTGTTTGTACGGTGTTTAACACCACTATCAACATTTTGTCGGTTATATCCCAACGTTTCCGAGGTAAGTTTCCAGAACTACTGGTCCATGTATCCAGACACCAGTCATGCAGTCTTAATGTTATCCCCACAACCCTGAACGACAATGAGGGTAGCCATTACTACCATCTTTGAATTCTTTGGTACGACCCAGCCGGGGATCAAACCAACGATCTCCCGCATCTGAGGCGGAATCTTCTCTAGTCAAATGTTCAACACATCTTCAAGGTCAGCATAATTGAGCGGTTCTCTGCGAAACCCAGCCTAAGCGTTAATATTACAGGTGTGGAGAAATACCAGTCTGCTCAGACATACTAAAGGGTCGAAATTGATATTACTTTACATAAGTTTTTGGCTGATCTGTATATAGGTTTCAATACACCAAATGCATTCCATCTTTGTTTTCATGTAAATCGACCAGTTTAAGTCATCAAAAGTCACACGTTCTAAGCCCAAATCGGGCCCGGACAAAACCGGTGTTTAACATTCTCAACTTTCACTTTCAAACAAGGTCAAAATACTTAAAGTGATCAAATCAATAATTTCCAGTGCATCCTATACACATTTACAATGACTTTAAACTCAATGTCATATATTCAATTCATTCTGGTGATGGTACACACTCATTTGTACGCAAACATGTGAGCTAAAAACAATCACCCTTGCAAGATCAGATTTCAAGATTTATTCAGTAATTAGGTCACTGGCCCAAATTGCAACATATAATACAAATCATTGAATATACATGTTATACCTATTTAGTTAATGTTAATATTTTTGTCACATTTATAGCTAGCTGCATAACTTAAATCAGACTTTCATTGCTAATTACAGAAACAAGATTTACAGGCTAGGTTGACTTTTTTACCATATAAATATATATATTTGTTTTCTAATATTTGCAAATTATCACAGATTAAATGGCATGGAATTCATCTTCAAGAATCAAACTTTTTGCCTAAACCAGTAGACACGGACTCTCCGTCTGTCTTCTATGGTAATGCTGAAATGACATCCAAATTCACTGTTTATAACTTGAACATCTGATGCGTGCTAATAATGCACGCTTATAATGTGAAGAAATATTGTTTTAGGACTATTTGGGTGTTGATCAGCATGTCAGCGGATGTATTTGGCGTAATTTGACCTATATACACGGGTAGCAAATGCATAGCGTTTGGTATTCGCTCGCAGGTTGTTGATCGATTTCTTTGTTTAAATTCAATGGTTTCCTAAAAACCGAGGTCGAACCGAACCAAAGTATCAGCATGATTTACAGACGGGATTGTTCTATAAAATGCTAATTTGTGCATTTCTCTACCATAAAAACAACACAACAGTAGTTCTGATCACTCGTTTGAGTCAGCTCCGTTCAGCCAAAATTGTTCGAGTTAAATGACTTATTCGTGTTAGTCCGATAATCGAGATATCAAGAGTTATATTTTACCAATTCTATCAAACGTTGAAGGCTAAACTATTTTATAACGAAATGATAATAAACAATTTTGAGGCAAAAAATAAATAAATCATATTGTGATTAATTTGTGCAATGCCCTTTCTCCATTCGGTTTTACATAATAAAAGATATGATTGATCATTTTGCTTATCTTTTTAACAACGATTGTGAAGGATCTTTTTACAACTTTTATTAATCTATTCTGATGAAAACTATATTAAAAAAATGCGTTAATACAATATTTCAAGCATATTAAAAATAGGACAAGTTAAAATGACAAATTTGTCACAGAAATCATTAATAACAAAAATAACGACTGAGTTGATAACATCAAGAACGTCGTAAAAAGCCGACCTCGGGATAAAGAGGCCAGCAGAAGTGCAGATCAGTTACCAGGTCCGTGCAGTCAGAGTATTATCTGTTCATCATCTATCAATGCAAAGATCGTGGAAGAACATGACCATATATCGATATTATAAAACTATGCAATTTGATCTAATGACAACTGATTCCAAAACCCAATTAAACTATCGTTTTAATATCAATCTCAGGCAAAGGTCCAATGTGCTTTCTTGTGATCACGTCCATATAGGTGGGGTGGTATTGGTTTCATACCATATTTGATTTTATCTCAATGTAGGTTACAATACACCAAATAGATTCCTTCTGTGTTTCTATGTAAATCACCTAGTTTCAGCTCTAAATTGTCACAATTTCTCAGCGTTTCTCATGTAGAACACCATAAAGCATTATATCATTGAAAACAATCCAAAGAAAATGGGAGGGGGGTCATGCATTATGCAAGAAAGAACTCACCAGGCGAAAATAGTTATCGTCATTTTGGACCAAATCGGACACAGACAGTTGTTTTAGCATTTTCTACTTTTACTTTTTTACAGGTCAAAATACTAAAATAGATCAAATCAATCATTTCCATTGCATCCTATACACATTTACAATGAGTTTAAACTCAATGTCATATATTCAATACATTATTTTAGGGACTAGTTGTGTTTAGATCAGCATGACAGCTGACAGGGGCGAAGCTCCCTTTAGGCACTGTAGGCACGTGCCTACACATTTTTTCTCAAAATGCCCCAAAATGCAGCTGCGGCGATAGACATCTGCGTGTATCGACCAGATCAGCCTGCGCTGTCCGCGCAGACTGATCCGGTCGACATATTCTGTCTTAGGGGGATAGATGTATAGAGTAATGATTCCTGAAACAGAAAATCCACAGGAGGCGAAAAGTGTCTATCCGGGTAGGCCTGTGTGGCATGCTTAGGCTGATCCGGGTCGATACTTTACGCAGAGTCCACAATGTTGGTTTTCTCACGAGACGGCCTACACGTTGATTATTGCAAAGCTACGCCGCTGGCGGATGTATTTGGCGTAATTTGACCTGTAAATATAAGGTGAGGGACAAATATCCTCTTTCCTGTCCGCCGCGATATGACCTTAGCTGTTGCGAGCGGCGTAAAATCCAAAAACAAATCAAAAAAGTAGTCCCAGTTACATTTTAGCTTCAAACGACATCTCCTATACCACTGGGTAAAATTTTGACGACACCTCAAAGGACTCTTCCGTTCATGGTTCGCTTTCAAAACTGATCAGATGTTTGCATTATATTAAGAAAAGTGACAGCAGTATCAAACAAAAAAGGGGGGAAGTGCCAACTTTTGAAATTCTTCACGCCCTTATCTGCTTACCGAGTTCAAGATAATCTGGCAGAAATGTTCCTTGTTTAGTTTAACCTAGTTATTTTCCATCAATTGTGACACAAGTTTTCGGCTTATATTAATCACGCCCCATGTCTTCTTCCTGGAGACTTAACCAGCACTCGCACCGTTTCTTCGGAAAAATCCTAAAGGCAGAATCCGCTTATCTCGGGATTCGAACCCAGGACCTTTAGTGCGAGGGTTTGACGCCGCTCTACCACTGCACTAATGTCTTTCTAGATGATATATTAAAGCCATATTAATTAGTTTAAAAAACCATAGCAACAAAGCGACATCTGTACATGTACCCGGGTGAAGTGGATGTTAATGATGTTGTTCTGATTTCGAAATGATTTGATAGAAATAGTATTAACCCTTTCCCTCATACGACAATTCTGCAGCAGACGACTTTAAACGTATTTTGTCAAAACATAGAAAATCTCCATAATCGAAAGGATAACCTGTGACAACAAGTGGAAAACATTTTGGCAAAAGGAGAAATTGCACGTTTTGTGCAATTTCTTCTTTTGTCACTATGTTTTCAAAAAGCCGTCTGCTGCAGAGGCGTCAAATAGCGTGTATATGAGGGAAAGGGTTAAAATTAAGGTGACCCTCTACAAACAATAGTCGAACCATATTGATTGATTGAAAAACATGACTGTCAGAGGGCATTAGAAAACGGTCAAAATGACATAACTTTAAAAGTGTTCTCCTCCTACGTAATCTTCTTGTCTGATGTGCAGAACCCGCACCCGAGATGACGTCAGCAACGCATTCTGTAACTCCCATCAAACACGTTCGTTCATTCATTTCCGATACCTTCCTATACATAATTGAAACAAGCCATATTGATCGGTGAAAACACAATGCTTCCAGACGGCATCAGACAAATTGGTAAAATGACAAATACTTTAAAGTATTTCCCTTGTCGGATTAAGAAATTATTTGGTCATCAGGTGACCCTTTGTATAATTTATTCAATCCATGTTGATTGAATGAAAAACAAGACAGCCAGGCTCATTCAGAAAAGGGGTGAATTGACAAATCTGTAAAGTTCTTCTGATTTCAATACGATTCCGTAAAATATTACCTGGAATATTTCAAAAGCAGTTACACATTTGCTACTATTTCGACCCACTGGTGATCGATTTATGGCCATCTTGACCCTCGTATTTGCGTAATGTGGTTCATATGTTCGTGTCAATGGAAATAGGCATATTGGTCTTAGGTATTGTGACAAATGCTTGGCTTATAAGATAACTAAACAGACAACTTTTGAAAACAATGTGTTAAAAACAGAAATTAGAAATTGCTCAAAACGAGCAATTATTTCTCTTTATTGACAAAAAAGTATCTGTCAACATAAACTTAAACCAAATTTTGTTTTCAATATCAGTCGGTTTTACTTCAAGAACACAATTGGCAAGAGCAATGAGTCACCATGATTATATGCTGTTAAAAATAACTTTCTACATTTTATCTGATTTATTTTTACGTCGCTTTCAAAAGATTTATATATTCATATCACGGAGTTACACATGGGTTACAAACTCTACCGGTAAATTTACGAGTATATATTCTGTCTGCTTGTTTGATCTGAATTTAAATAGAATTACGTCGCTTATAACAGTACTTCAATCATACCAAAGCGTTTCCGATGAATAAAAAGTACCGCAGGTAAATTTATCCTGATACCAGCGGCTCACTAGTAAAACTGTTCTTGCAATCCTGAGCATCTGTATCTCAGTTGGTAGCGACGCAGGCTGTCAATTAAGGGGTTGTGAGTTCGAACCCCAGCTCGGCCAACATTCTACCCGACGTTTTACAAAAAAAGTAATTGTGACAATTCCAGCAATGGGCTAACAATCTATGTGGAATCGCTGCTAGTTCTTCGGAAAGTCTCTTGTATGTAGATATGATATGGGAAAGCTAGAAAATACATAAGTACGAGAACTGGCTACCGTAATATGACTGAAACATTGTTGATAACGGCGTTTAACCCCATTCAATCAATGAAACGCCGTAATATTACCGGAAATTTTTTGAAAACGGCGTTAAGCCCAATCAATCACACAAGATATAACTGAAACATTGTTGAAAACGGCGTTAATTTTAAAAAGTCAAATCAATCACACAAGAAACGCCGTGATATTACTGAAACATTGTGGAAAACGGCATTAATATTATTAAAGGCCATATGAAAATAAGATATGTATAGCCATTGTTAAATGGTCTGTATGTGTCTTAGATGTTACCTTCAAAAAATAAAGATATTATTATTATTATTATTATTATTATTATTATTATTAAGCCCAATCAATCACATAAAAAACGCCGTGATATAACTGAAACATTGTTGAAAACGGCATTAAGCCAAATCAATCACACAAGAAACACCGTGATATAACTGAAACATTGTTGAAAACGGCGTTAATTAAGTCAAATCAATCACACAAGAAACGCCGTGATATTACTGAAACATTGTGGAAAACGGCATTAAAATAATTAAAGGCCAGATGAAAATAAGATATGTATAGCCAATTGTCTGTATGTGTCTTAGATGTTACCTTCAAAAAATAAAGATATTATTATTATTATTATTATTATTATTATTATTAAGCCCAATCAATCACATAAAAACGCCGTGATATAACTGAAACATTGTGGAAAACGGCATTAAGTCCAATCAATCACACAAGAAACACCGTGATATAACTGAAACATTGTGGTAAACCGCGTTAAACCAAATCAATCACACAAGAAACGCCCTGATATAACTGAAACATTGTGGAAAACGGCAATAAACCCAATCAATCACACAAGAAACGCCGTGATATAACTGAAACATTGTTGAAAACGGCATTAAGCCCAATCAATCACACAAGAAACGCCGTGATATAACTGAAACATTGTGGAAAACGGCAATAAACCCAATCAATCACACAAGAAACGCCGTGATATAACTAAAACATTGTTGAAAACGGCATTAAGCCCAATCAATCACACAAGAAACGCCGTGATATAACTGAAACATTGTGGAAAAAGGCATTAAGCAAAATCAATCACACAAGGTACGCCGTGATATAACTGAAACATTATTGAAAACGGCGTTAAGCCAAATCAATCACACAAGAAACGCCGTGATATATAACTGAAACATTGTGGAAAACACCATTAAGCCATATCAATCAGCCAGAGCACCGAGGGAAGCCATAACTAAAAAGAATATTAAAATGACCCGACAGGAGTCGAAATCTACGAAAGTGTGATCATAATTGATAAATGGTAATACGAATTGTAGTTAAACAACTGAACTAAAGAAATACGTCTCTAGATTAGCGATTTATTGTCGATTACTCTTTCCTTCCTTTCCAATATACATCTGTTCAACGTACAACAAATCTGGCATAGACGACTTTGATGGTCTCTTGACCAGAATATTGATCACCTGTAGATTGGAATTTTATTCATTGAATGATATTGGAAAAATGGAGGCAAAATGAGAAATATCTCAGCAGGAGCGCTTTCTACTACTGCTACAATGTTTGCAAACGTCATCTGCCGCGAACGCGTCAACAATCTTCTGCATGTTGGGAAGAAATAAGAAAATAACAGAAAATCAACATGAGTGTAGTTCCCCCTTTACCACAAATTATTCTACTTAAATTATATTTGAAAACCCTTTATTTATCTGCCAGGAACACCCAATGTTCTCCTTTTTTGTATTCAATGTGCATTCTTAAATAAGCATGCCCAGTAGTTTAAGGCGCTAATCCTTTTAATGCTGCATTTTTAAAAAATGGTATAGTCAAGTTTTGCAATTGGATGAGTCCATAGCCTTTTCTAGGGATATCAAGATAAAAACAAATTGATATTTAGCAGCCATCAAACAGTGTAGAGCCCCAGTAAGGTGGCGCAGATTCTGTTCACAAAGGCTTCACAAAATAGGAACCAGCAGTCAAGTAGTTGTTATAAAGATCGATTACGCCAGTACTACTGGTCCATTTATCCGGACACCAGCCAGTCAGACGTTTCCAAACAGTGTAGAGACTAAGATCAGCTTATACTAATTAGGTTCTGCACTTATCGTCATCCAATTTATAGACCATTGACTGATATTCTAGATATGATATGATTCTTTGTGAAAGATAAAATTGAAAATAGTGAAAATATAGCGATGCCTTTGGTGCTCAGCGTTGGGGTGTAGTGTTTTGTTTTTTTGTTGTTTTTTATTTCGGTTTTATGCCTTTTTTAACATTATTTCAGGTTATATCACGGCTCATTTTTATCATGGCCCCTGGGTAAACAAACCAGTACTAGGCTAGTAAATGTGCCTTGCCAAAGGGAATTCCACCATGACCGCCGTGCCGCGACTGGGGATCGATTGCGGTGGGATTCTAGCATTACGACTAACATATGAACATCGGTGTAAGGATAAATAATACCGGCAAGACATGCACTTGTAATGTACAGCGGAAATGCCGTGATATAAATGCACTCCGGTTGAAAGTGGCGCAAAACAAATTTGAGCCGTCCCACGATCAAACCAACATTATGGTCTCTCTGCGTAATGTATCGATCCAGATCAGCATGCGCAGTCCGCGCAGGCTAATATGGGCTGACACATTCCGTCTCAGGAGGACAGAGGTATATAATAAAGATTCCTGAAACAGAAAATCCACAGGAGACGAAAAGTGTCTGTCCGGGTTAGCCTACGCACCATGCTTAGGCTACTCCGGGTCGATACTTTACGCGGAGTCCATATTGTTGGTTTACTCGTGGAACGGCTCATTTGTGAACATCGAAGATCTTTTATGGCGCTGTTAAGCCTCGTTAGGGGAACGCTAATTGCAGGACGCTCCGAGTTTAATATCATCGTAATTCAAGCTAAAAAACAATTTAACGGATGAATCAATGGTATAAATTTATCTACCACATACGGAAAAAAGCCTTCAGAAGGAGGTTGCGAAATTAAAGGTAGTGACGATCATGTTGCTTACAAGTAAAGTGGGATCGTTATTGTAAAGGTTTTCAGAATATATAAGTGTTAAACAGGGCGGGGAACAGTGTAAACTGATCAGGCTACGTGGAGGATTAACCGGATATAGATATGTTATAGTCGCAAAGTACGGAAGGTTGGTTTTCATATACCGGGTCCAAGTGCAGTCAAGAACCTTATAAACAACGATAAAACAGATAGGGAAACATGCACAGAATTGTTTTAGAGAGATTTGCTTTATAAAAGATCATTTAACCCTTTCCATCATAAAAGAAATATGCAGAAGACGACATTGAATACGTGTACAGTACGCATTAATATAGACACTTTCGAGAAATAAATGTATAATGAGAAGAGTTGAAAGCCTTTGCGGTAAACGTAAAATTGCTTATCATGAACAATTTCTACTTTAGTTACAATGTTTTCATGAATCTATTGCTGCACATGCATCACAATGTCTCTTCATGTAAGAAAGGGTTATAATCACCAGGTCGATGAATTAGACTTAACGTGACCCTACAGGTTTCTTAAAGATTGCCTTACTTTTTAACTTCGAAGACTGCATAAAGAAAACACAAAACAAGAGTTGCTGCAAGATGCAGCAGTTCGATGTTCGCGCCGGAATCAGCATGTTATGGCTAAAGAAATACTGTTTGATTCAAGAAACACGAAACCCATTTTTAAATATATGATATAAATATATGATAACAATAGTTTTTTTGTTAAATACGTAAAACGAAAACAAAAATACCGTTTCCCAACGTGTTGACCTCGATCTCCCAAAATGATTGTAAACATTTTCCTGCGCAATTAATTATAAAAAAAAATACTCGCACACAAACTCGAACCAGTCTAGTGACGAACTGCTACGGAAATATCCGAGAGCTGGCAGTAAAAACGGCGCATGCGTGATCAAGACGATTAACACGGCGCATGCGCAAGCCCATTGCACCAGTGGCAGTTTTTTCGCAACCAATATATGCACTGGTGCTGAGGGACCCGCGCAATAAATTGGTTGATTGATTGCTTGATTGTATTGGTGTTTTACGCCGCTTTCAACAATGTTACAGTTATATTACGGCATTTCCTTGTAGTTACCAGTTCTACTGGTCCATTTATCCTGACACCAGTCAGTCAGTAGTATTGGTAACTTACCCAGGAAACGTAGTGATATAACTGAAATATTTGTTAAAATCGGCGTAAAACACAAAACAATCAATCAAAAACAAAAAACATAGAACCTCACAAGAGACTAGACAAATAGAAGTATACAGCTCTTTTCTCCACAATCTCTCTCTTATTACCCAACCAAACCTTATGATGTGGGACTCAAAATAATCGCCTTATTGATAACTTGAGTTAGAAGCTCAAATAATGCACTTAGATCATGCACAATGCCCCTTATCTGTTTATCAAAAGTGTTTTGCTGTACATGCGTCACAATGTATATTTGTGTGAGGAAGGGTTAACATCCCTAGGTAGATGAATTAGACTTAACGTGGCCCTACAGGTTTCTTAAAGATTGCCTTACTTTCTTGCTTCTACAGAAGTTGGTTGATAAGTTGACTGTTTGGTGTTTTACGCCGCTTTCAACAATCTTACAGTGATATCACGGCATTTCCGTTCAGTCGAAACCGGGGCGGATAGGAGAATCTTTATACTATAAACTTCTGGGTCAAGCGAGTAACAAGTTGCAATTCTTGTAAAATAGGACCGGCTCGAAGGTGTATTGGTAGAGCGTCCGTCACGGGTGCGGGAGATCGCGCGTTCAATCCGCGGCCGGGTCATACCAAAGACTTTTTAAAAAGGTAGTAATGGCTGTCCTTGGCGCTCAGGGTTGCGGGGTTCGCATTAGGACAGACTCGCTGGTGTCAGGATAAATTGACCCGTATAACTGGTAAATTACCAACGAATCGCCGTGATATAGCTGAAAAATTGCTCAAAGCTGCGAAAAACATAATTCGAACAAACAAAAACCCGGATATACATGTGCTGAAGAGTAAAACCCCTTTATTGACTTATAAAAAAGCAGACTTACCTTGGTGATCGCAAAAGTTGCTTCTGATTGTCAATGACGATATTTATAAGTGTAGGAACGACCAACACAATCAAGAGAGATTTAATAACTTATTGGATGAATAAGCAAGGATTAGTCTTCCGATTATTTTGTTCATTCTCCAATGTATTTTCAACAGAAAATAGAAGATGTACGTTTGCTTTACTGAACATACTGTGCGGTCAAATGGGACATCCAAATCGTAAAGAAAAGAACATGAATATCAACGCGAAAATACCAGAATAGGAAAGTAGACAATTTTCTGAATGTAGGCTTATCCATTGTTAGAAAACTCGTTAAACATCGTATGGTATCAATTTGCCGACGATTGAATTTCGAGACCCGGTAGCTCAGTCGGTTGCGCTGTCAATCCAGGGGTTGTGAGTTCGAATCCCGGCTCGGCCAACTTTCTTTCCGACGATTGACAAAAGTCAATGCGGCATGCGTCATTCGTCTTCCACCAATGGGCTAAGTCTATGTGGAAAAGCAGCCAGTTGCTTGGGAGGATTGTTGTGTGGAGTACTGGTTTCAGAAAAACCAGGAAATGCATGAGTAGGTGAACTGGCCGCCGTGATATAACTGAGAAATTGTTAAAAACGGCGTTAAATCCCAATCAATCGAGTCGAAATGGAATGGCGCCGCCGTATGTCTATTTTTTCCCAGACCATTACAACCATCGGAAAGGACAATAATTGCGCGATCGAAAACGTGAATTTAACAATTTGTTTTTTTACTAATTTGTTTAAAAATATGTATACGATACCGATATATACACAGGAAGGTGACCAATCGTGTTGCCATTGTTGATCCATGCCATAGGTCCTTATTTACTAGTTCGCCAGATACCAGACTAGGCTTAGATACGTATATATATATATCTTTACAAAAAGGTAGAAACAGATTTATATTGGGAAGTAATGCACGTGCACAAGTTCTTTCTCGCAAAACACCTACTACATATATTAAACCCTTTCCAACCTGGAGACGCATTTTGAAGCATCTGCAGCAGACGACTTTTGAAAACATCGTGATAAATGGAGAAATTGTTTAAAACGAGCCATTTATCCTTTTGCCAACACGTTTTCAACTATGTACAGTAATTAAACCTTCATTTTCAGAGATTTTCCAAAAATATTATGGAGGTTTTCAAAGTCGTCTGCCGCATATTTGTTGTATGTGAGAAGGGTTAAACCCTTTCCCAGCTGCTGGCCAGACGCATTTTGAAAACATTGTCCTATATGATTTAAAATCGTCTGCTTTAGATTTGCTTCATGTGGGAAAAGATTGATTATTACCATATCAGAATATTGTTTAATCCTTCCCCCATACACAACAAATAGGCCACAGACGACGTTGGACATATCTTGATAACACTATTGAAATTCTGTATAACTGAATTTGTGATAATGGAATAAAGTTGAAAGCATTGTGGCAAAAGGAGACATCGGTCATTATGAGCAATTTACCTTTTTTCCACGATGTTTTTAAAACTCTTTTGGTACAAATGCATCAATATTCGTCTGCTTGTCGAAAAGTGTTAAACCCATAAATGGGCCATATCAAACGAACATAAACCCCCATTGGCTAAGCAACGGATGACATTTAGTATCATATACCATGCGTTTAGCGTTGTTCATGTTGGTCATAACCGTTTAACTAAGGCTTCTATTATTTATATATGGCTTGAATTTCAAACAGGAAAGATCCCGATCAGACGTAGCGGAGTCAAGGGATCTTCCCTGATTACAAAGTCGATTTTCTTAGAACGTGGGATCTAATTGACGATCGTATTTCCTATTGACGTCATTATAAAGTCAAAGCTGATCTAAGTTTATTTTTGTAGCCATAGCAACTCTCCTAAACCTTTTTTCCTAATTAACCGTATCCTACTTAACGTGAGTTTTAACATATTTGATAACTTCAAACTTAAAGTTCATACAGCTAATTTTGTTCGCATTGAAATTTAATATTGAAAGTATAAAAAGCGCCAGGAATTTGACCATTTGTTCTCCCGGGGGGGACATGTTTCAGAGAATAATATGAACAGAAATAGGAGATCGAAACTTTCACAATACATGCCCCTCAAAAGGGTATAACGCCAAAATGTGTAATGTTATCTGAATAGGTTGTCTTAGACGATATAATATGGAACGCCTTTACTGTCTTACTATGTTGTATTGTATTATACGCAGTACATTTTCATGTATACGAGGTACATATTTCATTTAACGTGGTACATATTTCATTTGACGTGGTACATTTTACATGATATGCAGTGCATTTTATATAATATATCGTGGTTATTTAATAATATGAAGTGCACAAGTATGAAGATAAAGTAGAATAACCATTATATAGTGTGCAAACAACGTCATATGCAATACAAACAACATTATATGCAGTCTATTCTTCAATACGTGTGGTGGTACTTTGATTATATGCGGTGGTTTAAACTTTATACGCGGTACATTTACATTGGGGATGATCATACTTTCCGGCATTCTCCGGAATTATTTCCGGAAATTACCGAGAATGACAGATAGGTTTGAACATTAACACCGTCTAATCCATTTTAAAAAGGTCTTGTGGAACAATCTTCATGAAAAGTGTACACATTTTCTAAATAGACAAGATGCAGAATGTCGTCTATGCAGGCGATCTCTGATTGCTGAAGCAGACAACTCTTGAAATCATTATGGCAAAAGGATAAATTGCTCATCTTGAGAAATTTCTCAATTAGTCACAATGCGTTCAAACAACCCCTCTTCAATAATCATACTTTCATTTATTAAGATTTTCTATAGTTTTACCTTAACGTCATCTGATGCATACTTGTTGTATTACGGAAAAGATTTAAAAATGTGTTTAGGCTACCACTTTATGGTAATGTTTCCTCATAAAAACAACTTTAAATTCCTCAGCAGCTTCTGGAAGTAAGAAAAAAGTGATTTACATGATAAATTTGATTTTGTGTTTGGGAAAAGGCATAACTTCGGTTTTTTTCTGAAAAGTGTAGGTTCAAATCAGACTGCATATTTGCTCTGTCTTCATAATCCTCACAAGTTGACTGAAGCTTGTAGTAAGTATATGTAACTACATGTAATATTCTAGTGCTATAACATAAGACTCCGTTGACATGCACTCGAGCTTGTGAGAGGTCATATAGTATTGGACTAGTAATATTCAGACTTTAGATTTTAGATTTTGATCAGACTGCAAATCATGCCGAATGAACAGACCAATTTCGACAAGAGCGGATTTCAGTGCAGACGACGACATTCTGCCACTCGTGTATTCAGAACATGTGTACACATCTATTTATAAATTATTCAAGCGCTTTTTTTGAAATTGAGTAAACGGTATAAATGTTAATATCTATCTGTCTGACTCGGTATTTTCCGGATAAATAATAATGGAGAATGCCGGAAAATATGATCATCCTAATGAAAAATGCATCGCATATAAAGCTGTTTACACCATGTATAAATTAGTATGGACCGAACATATTGCCAAATGCATTGCGTACTATGTTTGTTTATGAACACATACATAATAATTCACCAGGTATAAAGATACGTGCAGGCACTTCATATATTAAAACATACACCGCATCTATTGACCAACATACAACGTATAAATGTAAAACTACTGTATACACAAACAAATACACCACATATAATGTCATTTGTACTGCATAGTATATAGTTTGTATTGCACATAACGTTTTTTGTAAAACGTATAATGGTTATTCTACTGTTTAAACACTATTTTGCATTGCATATTATTCAATAATCACCACACATAATAGAAAAGGCACAGCATATCATAAATAATGTAACACGTCAAATGAAATATGTACCTCATATACGTGAAAATGTACTGCGTATAATACAATACAACATACTAAGACAGTAAAGGCGTTCCATAATATAAGGCCCAGATATAGTGTGACCATATATATTGTGACCAAAATCGTTTACTCTTTTACACGTAATCGATCGATTGGTCGTAGATATATTTTACAGTCAAAGACCAATGGTTTTGATCCCGTGATGAGCGTGTTCTGACTTTGGGGTTTTTCAACACAAACGGCGCAAGTACTGGCTATGTCTCCAGGATGCAGCGTGATTAATATAAGCTCAAAGCTTGTTTCGCAGTCCATGTAAAATAAATAAGTTTATACTAAAGGTCAAAATACGCCAAATACCTCATCGGTTATGCTGATCTAAGTATAGTCCATACACAAAACTTTGTTTGCATATACATGAGTGGATACCATCAACATAATGCATTGAATATATGCAATTGAGTTTAAATTAATTGTCAATGTGTATAGGATGCAATGGAAATGATTGATTTGATCATTTTTGAACGGTACCCCCAAGGGTACTGTCTATAGTCATGTGCATTTTGAGAAATCGTACAACAATTGGCTCCCCGACTATAAACAGAACGATAGTGTAAAGCTGATAGCCGAAAAATAGGGACTTTTTTAACCGTCAACAAAAAAGTAGCGCCAATTATCAATAAAACTGCATTTTCGAAAACCTTGGTGAATCAAGATATCTGAATATTGAGAAAAGACTGTAAAAAGGAAGCATTAGTGGTTGAAAGTTGAAGTAGAACGTTTACAATATTGAGTTGAAGTTTGAATAAATATATTCATAATTAATGTATGAATATATACCAATTTCACGTGACATTTTGATATTTCTTGTTGATCAGGAAGTGGTTTCGTGGATGTTTGGTAGTATTAACAATAATGCCTAACCCCCCTAACTCTAAACGCTTCGATGAAAAACTATCTCCCAACTAATTATCTAGCCAATCGATTCATTTTACTGAAAGAAGATGGTAAGGAACGACAACTCTGCGAAGGAGAACTTGCAACTTCCGTTCAAAATGAAAGTAGAAATCTGACAAGCTGCGCTGACGATAGATTGTTATTGTTTTTGTGGAGGAAAGACACATGAAGTTTTATATTGAGGAAGACTGACAGGAAAGAAATGTATGCACGCCTAAAATGTTCATTTAGTCATCAATACGTAAAACGTTCGAGGTAGGTCTGTCAATTAAACTGTAATTTGGATTGGAAAACTTTTTTATTTTTATTTTCGCCCTGTGCTGTATCGTAACCGGAAAGCTCACATGTATTCTGTACACGTATGTCTGAAAATAGCCCAATTCCTGTAGACATTCGCTTGTCCGTTTTATCATCTGACATCTGTTAATTATTTAAAAAGGGTGGCATATGAAGGAAAATAAAAAATAAAAAATGAAGGACTTCGGAGACTTCGTACATATATTGAGAGACATATATATACATTATATATTTCTATTTAGGTCTCTGATATATTGTACAAGTGTATAATCGTTCTTGTATGTATACACTATTTAGGCTCATTTAAGGACTTAGGAGACAAAAGTGGTTAAGTGATGTGAAAACTGCTTTCAAACTTAAGTGTGTACATTTATTTGTATTGAATGATGACATTATGTATACAGGTTTTATTGTTGAAAAGAATGAAGAAATACAATATATATTTATAAATGAATTTTCCAGATTTTGTCTATACTTAGATGGAGCATATGCATGATGCTTTGCCAAAAATGTTATTTAATTAACGCACAAAAACACATGTATATTTGTATCAAGTTTGTGTACGCTATGTTATAATTTGTCTAGTGAATCCATGTCTAACTGACACTCTGCCTTGGCGTCATTTATAATGTTATATTGACATAAAAGTAGTGAGGCTACACTGTTTCTAGGTCTAAATTACATGTATATGGTCAGTTAAGACTGGTGAGACTGCATACTATGATACATATGCTCCTCTGAGTCTTCACTGGATACATATATATAACCCCAAATAACTTAATGCAGATCAATAATTGTAAAGTATCTATTATAAACGGACTATTTTATTATTCAAATCATAGCATACGTATATATTGATAAAAATGGTTTTGCACAGACATGCATACAACTATACACATCTTGATTTTATTTTTATTGTGCAATCAGTAACTGTATGTATTTTTGTTTCGTTTCAGATCATGGAAATGTTGACAGGTTATATAATGCACAATACGCAACATTACTTGTGAAGAAGATTCATAATGTCAGTGTATTGGACATTTTTACAACCAACCTTTATGTATTGGAAAAGTTGGAATATATTAACTGTTATTTCCGGTTTGGTTTTTAGTTGAATCAGAGAAATAAAAGACAAATGGCAAGTCGTGGACGCAACAAGACGGGTAGAAAACAAAAACAAAACGACGTTAATGACATTCTTCAAAGCTGGTTAAAGCAGCGAGTCGTTGTGACAAGTATTCTGGATGAAAGTGTTTATTCTGTAAAGGTAACTCGGAAAACAATAACGGAATGGAAGAACAAATACCTAGGCTAGATGTAAACGACACAAATACGAATCAAGGATGCACAATGTGATCTGTTTTTGTTTACTATAATACAGGAAGATAACTGTGTAATTAACTAATTACTATGAACAAGACATTCAAGTAAATCATTTTGAGCTATAATACAGAGATGACACTTCTACATGATAACTAACATTAAGTAGATCATTTTGAACTACATATTGTGTCACACAGGGGGATCATTTGTTTTGTTAAATGACCAAAGATGTAAAATTTAAAAGTTAAACTGTAAGTTAACTAGCATTTGTCAACAGTAAGACTCTTAGAGGCATGAGTAAAAAGCATTGTGACAAAAGGAGAAATTGCTTGTATGGAGCAATTTCTTCCTCTGCTTCCATGTTTTCAAAAAGCCGTCTGCTGCAGAGGCGTCAGAAAGTGTCTATCTGAGGGAAAGGGTGATTGAAATATTATAATTAACTCCACTAGCTGAAAGCCAGTCGAGCTTATGTCATGGCGAATTGTCCGTCGTGCATGCGTTAACTTTTTGCTTCAAACAACTTCTTCTCCCTAACCACTTGGCCAATTGAGATGAAACTTCCTAGGAAGCGTCCTCTTAATGTCCTCTCCTAAATTCCTTCATATTTTTTGGATCCATGCAAAATTCTGGTTTCCATGGCAACCGAAAGAAAAAAATAGTGAAAACTTAAAAAAATCTTCTCCGAGGAAAGTGTCAGGTCGATTTTCTAATAATTTTGTAGAAATGTTCCTTGGGTGACCCTCTATCGGATTCCTTCAAGCCAAGTTGATTGGACGAAAAACATAGTCGCCAGGGGGGCAGGGCTATTTTGCCGTTTATGGCTATAATGAAAACTTAAAATATCTTTACCTCAAAAAGTGTTTGGCAAATTTTCAAATAATTTTGTAGAAATGTTCCTTGGGAGACCCTCTATCAGATTCCTTCAAGCCATGTTGATTAGTCGAAAAACATGGCCGTCAAAGAGTGGGGCTATTTTGCCTTATATGGCTATAGTGAAAACTTAAAAAATCTTCTCCTCCGAAAGTGTCAGGCTGATTTTCAAATAATTTTGTAGAAATGTTCCTAGGATGGCCATCAGGGAGCGGGGCTGTTTGGAGATTTAATTTTTGCCTAATGGCCGTGGAGCAATACTGGCTCTCTTGTGCCTCTTGTTTTTTTAAATCTGATCAAAGCTTTCTCTGTCTAGATTCCAGAGAGTACTGGTACATGTACATAAGAAGAATTAATTTCACAATGAAATTATTGATCACAAAAGGAAAAAGCACATTATAAGATTTAACTTCTGACATAAAGTTTAAAGATTTTCTGTTGCATCATTATTGTCTACAGCCTATATACATTCAAAGGTCAGTTTACTATATTTTTCTATGTATATTCAAGTTAATATGTACTCATCATGCAACAGAATTTTCATTGACAAAATATGTCCCCAATGTTTCAATTGTTGAACATAGTAATGGGAAGAAAAGTTTGAATATTTTAACAAAACTGTACATTTTGACCTGTTGATTTTTTTTGCAAACTTCAAGGATGGGAAGAAATAATTGAACGGAAACAATATCACAGGCTCTTTTTAAAAAAACTTTACCCAAATTTAAACCAATCTACGGCAGACAACTTTGAAAATATCTTTGCAAGCTCACTTTGGTACAGCATGTTTCCTATTTTATTACTCAGTTTACCGTAGCTCAGTCAGTAGAGACACAGGCTGTTAATCCAGGGGTTGTGAGTTCGAACCTCAGCTTGGCCTACAGTCCTTCTGACATTTGACGTGACTACCACCAATGGGCTTTCAGACTATGTGGAAAAGCAGCCAGTTGCTTGGAAAGAATGTTGTGTGAAGTACTGGTATGAGAAAGCCAAGAAACATATGAGTAGTTGAACTGGCTGCCGTGATATGACTGAAAGATTGATGAAAATGGTGTTAAACCCCAATTAATCAATCAAACTATTTTATTACCTAATACTTTGAGACTTGGAAAACTTCCTCATCTAATACCCTTCTTCTCATTGTATACTAAATATGCTGAGTGTAGCCTATTTTTGGGGGTAAAAAGTATAAATTTTGATGTATTTTGGTTGTATAAGAGAATTGGACATTGTTAGTTAAGTTACAGGTAAATTTGACAGAAAATCCATAGGTAAAATGTGTCTATCCTTGTAAGCCTGTGTGGCATTCTTAGGCTGATCCGGATCAATACTTTACGCAGAGTCCACAATGTTGGTTTGCTCACAGGACTGCTCAAATTAAAGGAAAATCTAGTTAACACTCTGGAAGCCGCATGTTTTACTTGAGCATGTTGAAACTTCCTCAGAATATTTGCTTGTATGATATCTAGCCTAAGTTCGAATATGTGTCAGATCCAGTAAAGAACTAGGTCACTTAGCCAAACACTGTAGAAAAATCTTGTTAACACTATAGACACTGCATTTTTGTATTGAGCAGTTTGAAACCTTGTCAGAAAGTTTGTCTTGATGATAGGCCAATTTCAAATATTGGTTAATTTGGATAAAACATTAGGGCACTAAGCCAAGTAGGAGGAACATCTTGTTAAGACTCTGGAAGCTGCACTTTTAGCTTGAGCATGCTGAAACTTTGTCAGAATGATTGTTTTTATTAAATTTAGTTTGAATATGGTTAATGTTTAATAAAAGATTAGGTCACTATGCCAAGTTGTAGGACAATCTTGATTTAACACTTAAGAGACCACAATTTTGACTTTAGCGGCTTGAAACTTTGTCAGACAGTTTTTCTTGACGATATACAGGCCAATTTAGACATTGGTCATGTTGAGTCAAAAATTAGGTTCCTTGATCAAATTTAAGAAAAAAATTGTTAATGCTCTGGAAGCCATGTTTTTAACTCTAGCATGATGAAACTTTACCAGAATGTTTATCTTGATGATATCTAGGCTAAGTTCGAATATGGTCTGGTTAAAAACTAGGTCACTAGGCCAATATTGAGAAATATCTTGTAAACACTCTGGTCACCACATTTCTCTCAAATGTTCCTTGGGTGACTCTTTACTAAGAGTGTTAAAATTAAGTTCATTCTTTAGATACTATAGATAATAAACAGCTTTGCTACTGGTACTATTTTACCCTTTCTACACTACAGAAACATGTTGTCTAATCTTCAACAGATGGATGGTATGAGAAATTTCGACAGTTTTCTTAATGTTTTCCTCACACGTCAATACTTTTAGTTTCATCAATACAGATTTACCAATATCTTTAGTTAAACATTTTCAAATCATCTGCTGTAGAGTTTATCCATGTGATAAATTACCTATCACAAATGTGTTTGTTTATCTAACTGTATCTAATGTCTACAGTTCAAGCGTTTAATTATAGATCTCTGGAAATAAGGTTAACCCTGTCTTAAATAAATATTTGAACTGTATGCATTTCTTCTTTTTTGTTTACATTTTTTGAAATTATGTGACTTGTTTTGTAACTTTCCAAAATATGGAACAGTTGACCATCTTTTTTCCCCTCATACAATGGGTACCGTCCCACAGCACTTTCAGTGCTTTGATTAGTATTTTGACCTTGTTTGAAAGTGAAAGTAGAGAATGTGATAAATCGATTTTGTCCGGGCCCGATTTGGTCCAAAATGTTTCGCCGGATGAATTGTTTCTTGCATAATGGATGATTTCCCGAACCGGGCATATACGTTTCGCCTCCTGTGGATTTTCTGTTTCAGGAATCATTACTCTATACCCTATCCACCTGAGACGGAATAGGTCGGCCCGGATTAATCTAGGTCGATACATTACGCAGAGTCCATACTGTTGGTTTTCTCGCGGGACGGCTCATATTCTATACGTAAACGTGAGTGTTTTTCAATAAAAAAAAATAAAATAAAATATAATAAAAGTCTTAATAGCAAATGACTTGTAGGTCTTTAACGTTTGTTTAAATCGACATTCAAGCAGGTAATAAAACAGTTATTTCATGGTTATTGGGGTAGCAATCTACAGTGTTGTCGCTAGTTGTTGTGGCTACCATGTTTGACTAGTTCTTAACATTTGTCTTGAATGAACATTCGATCAGGAATAAAACAGTTATGTTATGGTCATTTAGGTAACAGTCAAAACTGTTGTCCCTTCGTGTCGTTGATGGCATTTGGAACTGTTGCAAACCAAATAGTCAGAAGCTCGTGGTCCTAATATCAAACCCCGTAGAATTGTGTAAAATTAAATCATCATTGGTCGGTCGCCGAGTAAATCTCAACCCTTTCCACATTCAGACGGATGTTGACGCATCTTCAGCAAACGAACGTTGAAAACATTTTGCAAACGTAGAAATTGCTCGTTATGAACGATTCCTCCTTCAAACGTTTTGGTTTTACTCAATGATTTACCTTTCATGTGTAGAGAATTAATTTCCATAATTTTACCTATATGTTTTCAAAGTCGCCTGCTGCAGAATTCTATGTGGGAAAGGGTTAATATAATTGACTTATAAACCCTTTTCCAATTACAATAAAACTATAGCAGACGACATTGAAATAAATGTTGAGGCAAAAATATGCCAAATCGCTGTAAATGAAGTTTTCTTATCAAATAGAGTGGAAAATATTGTAGGGAATGTAGAAGCATGTTTTCAAAAGTCGTCTGTTGTAGATGCGTCAAAATGCGTCTTTATGTGGGAAAGGGTTAATTAAAACCCGTTGGATACGACATGTCAAAGTTCCGTTTAAAAGCTTAAAACCCTTTCCCACATGCAGAAACATTTTGGAAGCCTTTGCAGCAGACGCCTTTTTAAATGAGTGTCGCAAAATGAGAACTTTATGATTTCGAATCACTGTTCTCAATAAGTCAACACTGCCTTATAGAGATTTTCCATAAATTTGCCTATATCGAGGGCTTGGCGTGAAACGGTTGTAACTCAAAACATATTTTGAAAACCCTGGATTAGGGGCAATTTTGACACCTTTGTAAACAATGCAAATTTAGGTGCCATTGCTCAGAACGAGCAATGGCACCTAAATTTCCATTGTTTACCAAGAAAAGTGATGTAGCGCTTATAAAGACTTTATGGCCAGGTAATTAACCTTGATTAAAAGAAATACCAATTTTAGTTACAACCGTTTCGAGCCAAACCCTCGATATGTTTTCAAAGTCATCTGCTGCTAATGTGTTGTATGTGGGAAAAGTTTAAATCGTCATTATCTTGTATTAAGTGCACCATAATAAAGTTCATTACGAGATGACCAGAAGACAAATAAAGAATGGTATTCTCGGTACAGGATTAAGTTCTAGATAATAAGGATTTACTATATTGGTCGACATTTTACTGGATTTTATTTTAACCTTCCCCCACATACCGACGCTCTCTGGCGTCTCTGCAGCGCATCACTTTTTAAAACATTGTGAGAAAAGAAGAAATTGCTCATAATGAATAAGTTATCCATTTGCCAGTATGTTTACAACTATTGTCAATCATTATTCTTTGATTTATTGGATATTTTTAAATAGTGTTGACACGGCATTATCAAAGTCGTCTGCTGCGGTTTTGTTGTATGTGTGAAAGAGTAAGACGGTTCCCTAACTGATTTACTGCAACTGGTACCAGCATCTTTGATGTTAAGTAAGTTCCTGCCAAAGAAGATCAGCAACAAGAGCATTTTGTAAACTGTAAGACAAACAGCAATTCATTAGTAATCAAACAACGAAGATTTAGATGATTAGGCAATGTACCTAGAATGCCACGACACTGCACACCTAAAACAGCTTTGTATTGGACACCACTAGGGAAAATGAAACCAGGGAGTGACCACGATCGGTAACAATAGAATTGGGAGAAATTGTTTACAACTGGTGTCAAGCCCGACGAAGAGAAGTGGAGGCAGTTAGTTGTGGCCCTATGTCACAGTGGGGATAAAGAGGACAAGCATACTGCGACGGTGGTTCTCTCTTGTCTCTACTCTCAAGACACCGCATGAATAATGAAACAAGCTATCGAGTTGTCGCGAGAACAGCGTCAGATTCATTTGAATATTTCTTCTCCTCGTGTAAAAGTACGGGAAACGGAAGTTGTAATGGCTATGTGAAGTGCTCTCTGGTTGGTCGATATTTGGTCGTGTCCGGATTTTTTAGCCAATCAGCGATCAGGTAATAGGAAACAATTTCTTTTTGTGTCGATAAATTTAGTTTTGATGTGTCTGTGTTTTCCGTGGAAATGGTACCCCTTACGGCAACTCAAATATTAAGAAAACGAAGAGACGGATCAAAAATCGGGACGATCATTCGATGTAGCAACTGATGGGCTACACAACGCACACCGAATGGTTTCTAAATTCGAAAAACGAGCAATTTTTCCGTTTGCCACAATGTTTTCAAACTATTTTCAGTAACTATACCTTCATTTTCCATATTGTTTACTAAATGTCTGCAAATCTGTCTGCTGCAGATTTGTTGTATGTGGAAGAGGGTTAATAATGAGATAATATTTAGGGAAATCAACGGCATGAGACATTTGAATGGCCAATGTGCATTAAGCAAATGAATGGGCGGGGAGTTTAAAGTCCACATTGGAGGGAAACTATATATTAATTTGCATTTTATTCTGCAGTGGTTTTGCGTCAATGAGCTTTTCACGGAAACTGAAGACTTTTAAGATCTTGGCAGCTAGAGAGAGTCTAAAATATATATTGTATAAACCTTTTCCACTTGCAAATTTAATGCATTTAAACACATCTGCAACTAACGACTTTTGAAAACATTGTGGCAAAAGGAGAACATGCTCATAACTCTTTTTTACTAATTACACTTTCATTAATAGAGTCTTCCCATATTTTGACCAATCTTGTTTTCACAATTGTCTGCTGACGATTTGTCGCAAGTGGGAAGAGTTATGTAATCGGTTTATTCATGTTAAGCCACTCTGACAACTAAATAAGGAAAATCACTATTGTGTGTTGTAGTTGGCATTTTTTTTTACAGAATTAAGGACGACATCCTCTTTTAATGTCTTTATTTGCCGTCTGCTGAGTGCGCCTAAACAAGATTCTCTCGGTGCAACCAGGGAATGAGGCCTTCAGACAAATCCGATTGTTACAGGAAATACTCTTAAGATGGAATCGAACCTTTGTAAAAATGTCAAAACGACTCTGACAGTGTGGTTAAATAAATCAACATTACTTTCTCGTTTGAAGCGGAGGACCGCCTTTGTGGTGTAGTGGTAGAAAGTCCGCAACGGTGGTGTATTGGTAGAGTGTCCGCATCGGTGGTGTATTGGTAGAGAGTCCGCAACGGTGGTGTATTGGTAGTGTGTCAGCAATGGTGGTGTATTGCTAGAGTGTCGGCATCGGTGGTGTATTGGTAGTGTGTCCGCCTAGGTGGTGTATTGGTAGTGTGTCCGCATCGGTGGTGTATTGGTAGTGTGTCCGCATCGGTGGTGTATTGGTAGTGTGTCCGCAATGGTGGTGTATTGCTAGAGTGTCCGCATCGGTGGTGTATTGGTAGAGTGTCCGCATTGGTGGTGTACTGGTAGAGTGTCCGCATCGGTGGTGTATTGGTAGTGTGTCCGCATCGGTGGTGTATTGGTAGTGTGTCCGCATCGGTGGTGTATTGCTAGAGTGTCCGCCTCGGTGGTGTATTGGTAGAGTGTCCGCATCGGTGGTGTAATGGTAAAGTGTCCGCATCGGTGGTGTATTGATAGTGTGTCCGCATCGGTGGTGTATTGGTAGTGTGTCCGCATCGGTGGTGTATTGCTAGAGTGTCCGCCTCGATGGTGTAGTGGTAGAGCGTCCGGGTCCAGGGTTCTTTAAATGAACACGCATTTGAAACATAATAACTTTAACTTCCTTTTGTAAAACAAATTGTTTTGAGACTACTACGAGTCTAGGTTAATTCCTTGGCTGTATTGTTGTTTTATTTTCGTTTTGTCTTTGAGATACTGTTGTTGTTACATATTCTTCCTGACATTTACATTTCTCATTCCAGAACAAAGTTGTGTTGACGTAATAAGCAGTAAGTGATAGTTTGGTTAAATAAATCAACATTACTTTCTCGTTTGAAGTGGAGGACCGCCTCGGTGGCCCCAGTGTAGTGGTAGAGCATCCGGCTCGACAGCGGGTTCGATCCCCAGTCGGGTCATACTAAAGACTAAAGTAGTATTGGCTCTTCTCCTTGGCGCTCAGGGTTGCGGGGTTAGCAATACGACAGACTGACTGGTGTCAGGATATATTGACCAGTAGTACTCGTAACTTACCCAGGAAACGCCGTGGTATAACTGAACAATTGTTGAAAGGGGCGTAAAGCACCAAACAATCGTTTGAAGTGGTATTCAGATAAAATTAGCACCAAATTGAAGAAATGTAATAACCTGCGTGATTATATCAATGACATACAACTGCCTTTACAATTAACATATGAAACAAAATACGAGTTGAATTGAAATTTCGCTAGAATATTATTACAGCAATAAGAATATTTCCAATTTATAAAAATAATTCGCCCGAGAGTGTTTTTTTAAATATATATAATCTAAAAAAAAAAAATTTGTCTACCATTTGAAAAAAAAAGAAAAAAATAATAATAATCGGGCCGGTGTTTAATAAATCACAATGCCATCACATTCTATTGAGACAACTTGTCTAGGTTAATTACTTGGTGGTATGGGTTTTTTTTTTTTCATTTCGTCTTTGAGACACTGTTGTTGAAACATACCCTCCATAACTTTTACATTTCTCCTTCCAGAACAAAGTTTTGTTGACGTAATAAGCAGACGACTTTTAAAAATAGTATTTTTAGTTCTTCTTTCGATATCTGTTATAGAAGTCTCTTTAATGCCCCAGTCAGACACACACATTACGGATAGGGCGGATAGTTGCGGATAAAATCTGCAGTCTTCCGCAGAATATGCGGGCGTGGCCTATTTTCTTGATGAACTTAGGGATACAGTTACCTATAGATACGGATGGTTGAGGATAAATGAGGATGCGGTTAGATACTTTCTCAGTGAATTGACACGATGCGGATAGAAAAAGGAAGATACGGATTACTTACCTTCCATTACCTTCTGCTACCTGCAGATGCGGATAGTTGCGATTAGATATATATGTTGCGCATGCCTTGTGGGATGAAGGGGTCACGTTTACAGCAGCCATTTGCATTTTGAACAAATTACATCAAGAAATTATTGAAATATTATATTGAATTACTGCTGAAGTTGAATGATTCTGTCCATAACTAGGATACTAGGATACTTTAACATACTCTTGTAGTCTACTAGTGTATATACATTGACAAAGTTACCTGAAATTTATCTGGATAAACATGCCTGCAAGGAAGCAGCAGAAGAAGATGCAGCTTCCCAAGAAGGCACACACTCCACCTCCAACATCTCACAGGATGATTTGATGGAGCTGGAAGTGTCGTATCAATCACCCCAGGCATCACCAGCAAGAGGCAGGGGACAAGGCAGAGACAGCAGACTTAAGACTAGAAAGGCATCAGGCTCCCAGAAGAGGCAGCGTCAGTGTAAGTTTCTGATATCAAAATTATAATATGTCATATATGTTTATGTAAATACTGTTTTTTGTGCTAAATGCTGTATTTTTCTCTGAATGCTGTATTGATAATAAGTAAGTATGGATAAACAGTTCAAATTCATGGCAACACACTTATATGTATATGCACATTAATAGTATGTCCAATTTTTAATGGTGCAAAATAACATTGTAAATCTTATTTTAACACTTCTACACCTATCGGCACTGCACACTCGGATGATATGTATGAATGAATGTGCCAATACAAGTGTATTTGGCATGGATATGGGGGATTTGTTTCCTAAAACTAACTAAACAATTGTGATTTACATGTTATAAGATGGGAGGCATTATATGTTCAGAACCCTTTGAAATGTTGAATATGAACCCTTACCGCCATGGTGATGATTTAATAAAAGTTTAACATGTAAACAATGTGTCTTCTCTTTTTTCTTTCATTCTTTCCTCAAATAATAAAATAGGAGAAATACATAAAGGTCAAAGAAATAAAGGTCTAAGAAATATAAACTGAATCTTACACCTATATTTGTTTTACCTTTATTGGACATGTATTCATCTTCATATATAAAAGGGATCAAGATTAAAACATTAGGTCCAAGAGATATTAATTATTTATTTTAGCATAAATTTATTTACATTTATTTCATAAACAATCTTAATTAAAAAATGGCAAATATGTTTAAGTCTGGCACGAGATAGGCGATAGTTGAAGATCTGCCCGTTCTCTTCCAGAGGCGTAGCAGCTAATGGCTTCATCATCAACTCGTTCAGGGCAACTGCGTTTTCCCCGATGATGGAATACGGCATCTGACGGTCGTCGGCATGCAGAGGTTCAGAGCCCACATGAACCTGTAATTCGCATCAACGAGGGCTAGGAGCACAATGGAGTGGTACCCCTTGTAGTTGTAGATGTGGGACCCTTTGTGGGGAGGACACCGGATGTGTATGTGCTTGCCATCCAAGGAATCTAGAACGTGGAGAAAGTTCCACCGGCTGCTGTAGCATGCAGCAACCTCCTTCCATACCTCATCTGTTGAAGGGATGTTGACAAACTCTGCGCCGTATTCGACACAAATGGCCTGACAGACGTCGCGGACTACAAGGGAGATTGTGTTGCGCGGCTCATACATCATTGATTTGTAGCAGTCCCCCATGGTAAACATCAGTCCAACCTCCTGCGAGTCTCTGTACCATGTGTTTTTCTTACGAAGTCTCGGCGTAATTTGTTCCACCACGTCTCGGAACATCGGGTGTGAGCCTGGTGAAGTTGCGGAACGCCACAAAATCCTCATTTCTCAAGAGAATCATAGGGTTGCCATACGCTTTCTGTTCCGGCCTGAGAGTTATCAAACGGCGGACACGATTATGTAGGTAATAGTCCATAACAAAACCTGTAATTAAGCGTAACGATCCGCATGAAACCGTATTAATCCACAACTTGGGGTGGACCGCGGAATGATAGGTTTAGATATGGGTTAGATACGGCTGAGATACTGATTAGATACGGATAAATGCCTTCAGTTACGGATCATTACGATTTTCTCGTCCGCGCCTGAATTTTGAAACTTTTCATAATTTGGACGCGGATCGTGGATGCGATACGGATTGAACGGATAGATACGGACGAGCAATCCGTAGCATCCGCAGAATACGTATGTGTGTGTGTGTGTGTGTGACTGGGACATAACGCAATAACTCCTATTTGAGGTTAATATTTCCTTAAAACAACAAATCTGTAGACGATTTTGACAACACATTGGTAAAAATATAAAAATTGAATGGATAGGCCCTAATTATTGAACAGAGATGAAGACAATGTGACGGTAGGAGAAATTGTTCATTATATATATATTCATTCCTCTGTTTGCCACAATGTTTTCAAAAGTCGTCTTCTGAAGATGCGTCTACATGTTGGACAGGGTTAAAGTTATCTGTCGTTAAGATTTGTATGCTTCCATAAATTTCGCCGAATTATCTGTATGAGCTTGCGTCCGTCCGTTCGGGTTTCGTGTCCGTACCGTTTCTCAACAGCTGTTGGCTGGAACTAAGGAACATTTCATCCTTATCAACTTGACATCAGACAAGTACTTTCTGCGGTGAATTGTTTAAAGCTTTGCCATTTTACACCTTTTTCTTATCCTAACCTATCAATGTGGTTTAAAAACTGTTTGTAGTAGGTCACCCGAGGAACATTTAAGCCAAATTATTTTGAAATCAGACAAGAACTTTCAGAGCAGAAGAGGGTTTTTTTAAAGTTGTGTCAGCAAGTTTTTCAACTAATCAATATTGCTTGAACAATTTCCACTAAAGTATATGTAACAATTTCTCCCAAATTATCTTGCAGGGTCAGAGAAGCATTTTTCTCTCTTTCAGATGACGTAGTAAGCTAATTCATTAGTTTAATTTGATATTCTTTGAACATCTTTTAAAGATGATCATCAATCTGTGAATAGTGTTGTTTATAAAAATTGTTGATGACGACGCCGGACGCCAGACACAGGGTGATCACAATAGCCCACCTGAAGCACTTGATGCTCATGCGAGCTAAGATCAAATCAACAACTCCTAAATGAAGGCTGGGACCACTAATACGGTATAAGTGGTCCCAGATGAAGGCGTCACAAGAAAATGCTCATAATTGGCATTTTTTCCTTTTGTTACTATGTTTTCAAATCTATTTTAACTTCCATTTGTTCACTAGTTTTGTCGAAATGTATGCGAAGTTTTCTTCTGCACATAAATCACATGAATTTCATTGGGGACTTCTCTGAATGCACAAGTTGTGTGATGACATCCATAGAAAGGAATTGAAAAGCAAAGTATGTTGTAAACTGCTTGATTGATTTTGTTTCAACAGTCACCCAACGATATACAAAAACAAAAGAATAGGAAAATGTCTGAGTGATTGTCTGACAAGACTAACGTGTTGACCCATATCTGATAAAAAAAATGCGGAGCTGTTTGTTGAAGTATTTCCTGTCACAATTGTCTGTGAAGGTATCTGAATCTAAGGGCTAGTGTGTGTATCAGTTGTTTGATATCAAATTAGGCAAACAATTGCATTTAAACTTCACAGATGAACTTAAATTCAGGATCTAGGGAAGCCAAATTTGAGGATATATATATATATATGCTTGCATTCGCTTCGTAGAGAACGTAGGCGAGCTGTTGTTACGAAGAGCGTTCAAATATATGACTGTCCGAATACTACAAAGATTTTCAACGCATTTCGATGTTGTTTTAACCTTGTATAATTTAAGGTCAGATGGAAGCAATACACTTTCCATAGGCGACCATTATACGGTTTTTGGGCTATGACTCTTTTCCTACATTCCAAATAACCCAGAAAATGATATTAAATCAAATTTCATTCTTAAAATACCAAAAATCTCACATGCCTTCCTTTTCTTGAGCTGTGGACACTCTTCCTATCCCGCAGTGAATTTTACTTTCATTTTCAGAAAGTACTTGTTGTTTTGAAAATGGCTATTAAGCAGTCAATTTAGCTAAAAGCAAGCAATGTGTTGGTTACAAATCAGTCAGCGGGTATTCAACTTTATAAAAAACACTTAAAACTTTCAAAAAATCCATTAATGTCCAATGGAAGACAACATAACTATTGGATTCAGCTGATATTCCCCCGACAAAATTATCTGCCCTGCGCACCGATCCAAATTGCTTCCCTTTGACCATAATCTAAAACAAGAGGGGTATGATGGCCATGGAATCACTCAACTGAAGATATTTATTTTTTTAAGTTTTGCGCTATGCATATAAGGCAAAACAGCCCAGTTCCCTGATGGCCATGTTTTTGACCAATCATCATGACTTGTAGGAATCTGATAGAGGGTCATCCAAGAAACATTTCTACAAAATTATTTGAAAGTCGGCTCTACACTTTCGGAGGAGAAGATTTATTAACTTTCCACTATAGCCCACAATCAGCATTTTATGGCTTAATAAATACTGTTTTATTCGAAAAACACAAAACCGGCTTTTAAATATATGATATAAATATATGATAACAATAGTTTCTTTATTTAAATACATAAAACAAAAACAAAAATACCTTTCCCCAACGTTTTGACCTTTATTGTAAACATTTGTCTGCGCATGCGCGTCCCCCCCCCCCCCCCCCCCACCTAATATATTCTCAAAATTGCAAAATTTAGCACAATAACTTCGCATTTATGAAAATATTCCCATTTTCCTGTTATTTAAAACCCCGGTGGTTCCCAGTGATGTTACATAGACTCTGCTCAAGGACCATCTCTTTAAAATTATTTGAAAATCGGTCAGTTTTTGAAAAGAAAACGTTTCAAGTTAGTTTCCTTTGGTTGCCATGGAAACCAGAAATATGCATTGATCCCCCCAAAAATAAGGAACTCTGATCAGGTCATTGAGAGAATGCTTTCTGTGAAGTTCCATCCCAATTGAACCACTTGTTACAGAGGAGAGGATGTTGATGCACGACCACAATGACTCACCTTGAGCACTTTGTGCTCAGCGATGAGCTAATAAAGTACACCCCTGGCTACTTTTAGCTTTTCAACCTGCAAGCATTCATGTGCGTTATATTTTCTGATCTGTTCACATGGGAGGCGGTTTGGTAGTCATGGTAATTTTCAATAAGTTTCTATAATGTTTTGACCTTTATAATTTGAATTAATTTATTGGAGGTTAATGCCATTTACAGCAGTGTGACAGTGTATCTATACATTTAACAATTTGTTTTATTACTAATTTGTTATGCATACGATACCGATATATAAAGGAATGTGACCAATCGTGTTGCCATTGTTGATCCATGCCATAGATCCTTATTTACTAGTTCGCCAGATACCAGACTAGGCTAAGATACGTGTATATTTATATATATCTTTACAAAAAGGTAGAAACCAGATTTATATTGGGAAGTAATGCACGTGCACAAGTTCTTTCTCGCAAAACACCTATTATTAAACCCTTTCCCTCCTGTAGACGCATTTTGAAGCATCTGCAGCAGACGACTTTTGAAAACATCGTGATAAATGAAGAAATTGTTTAAAACGAGCAAATTCTGCTTTTGCCACAACTCTTTACAGTAATTTAACCTTCATTTTCAGAGATTTTCCAAAAGAATTATAGATGTTTTCAAAGTCGTCTGCTGCAGATACGTGTTAAAACCTTTCCCAGCTGCTGGCCATACGCATTTTGAAAACATTATCCTATATGATTTAAAATCGTCTGCTTTAGATTTGCTTCATGTGGGAAAAAGTTGAGTATTACCATATAAGAATATTATTTAATCCTACCCCCAGACACAACAAATAGGCAACAGACGACGTTGAACATATCTTGATAAAACTATTGAAATTCTGTATAAATGAAATTGTAATTATGGAATAAAGTTGAAAGCATTGTGGCAAAAGGAAACATCGGTCATCATGAGCAATTTCCCTTTTTTCCACGATGTTTTGAAAACTCATTTGGTACAAATGCATCAATATGTGTCTGCTTGTCGGAAAGTGTTAAACCCATAAATGGGCCATATCAAACAAAAGTGATCTAAGAAACGGATGACATTTAGTATCAAATACCATACGTTTAGAGTTGTTCATGTTGGTCATAACCGTTTAACTGAGGCTTCTATATATATGGCTTGAATTTCAAACAGAAAAGATCCGGATCAGACGTAGCGGAGTCAAAGGATCTTCCCTGGTTACAAAGTCGGTTTCCTTAGAACGTGGAATCTAATTGACGATCGTATTTAATATTGACGTCATTATGAAGTCAACGCTGATCTAAGTTTATTTGTGTAGACATAGTAACTCTCCTAAACCTTTTTTCCTAATAAACCGTATCCTACTAAACGTGAGTTTTAACATATTTGATAACTTCAAACGTAAAGTTCATGCAGCTAATTCTGTTCGCATTCAAATTTAATATTGAACATAAAGTAAGTATAAAAAGCGGCAGGATTTTGACCATTTGCTCTCCCAATACATAGGAACATGTTTCAGAGAAAAAATTAACAGAAACAAGAGATCCAAACTTTCATGCTGATTTAAGTATAGTCCCTAAAATAACTTCTTTTGCGTAGAAATGAGTGTATACTATCAACAAAATACATTGCATATATGCGATTGAGTTTAAATTAATTGTAAATGTGTATAGAATGCAATGGAATGATTGATTTGATAATTTTTAGTATTTTGACCTTGTTTGAAAGTGAAAGTAGAGAATGTGAAAAATTTATTTTTTTCGCCCGATTTGGTCCAAAATGCCGGTTGAATTGTTTCTTGCATTATGCATGACACCGCTCTCCCTCCCCAAATTTATTTGGATTGTTTTATACCTAAGAAGTAACTCTTTTCAATGTTAAAGGGTGTTCTGCATGAGAAACGGGTAGAAAGTGTGATAATTGAGGGCTGAAACTGGTCGATTTACATAGAAACAAAGGAGGAATTTGTATGGTGTATGTGACCTATACTAAACTAAACTAACTATTGGCCGTTCGCGCTCTGACGCAATCGCTCTGGTATCATATGTTTATATACAGCTTCCCTAGATGGGCCGTCCCGCGAGAAAACCAACATTGTGGACTCTGCGTTAAGTATTGACCCTGATCAGCCTAAGCATGCCGCGCAGGCGAACCCGGACAAACACTTTTCGCCTCCTGTGGATTTTCTGTTTCAGGAATCATTACTCTATACCTCTATCCACCTGAGACGGAATGTGTCGGCCCGGATAAGCATGCGCGGACTGCGCAGGCTAATCTGGGTCGATACATTACGCAGAGTCCATAATGTTGGTTTTCTCGCGGGAAGGTTCATTTTCTAAACGTAAACGTGAGTGTGTTTAAGTTAAATAACAAAAGTCCTAACAGAAAATGACTTGTAGGTCTTTAACGTTTGTTTAAATAGACATTCAAGCAGGTAACAAGACGGATGTTTGATGCAAAGCATCAAAGAGAAGCCGCAATATTTCGTTTCACATGAAGAAATAAGAAAAAAGATCATTTAAATCCACAAACATTAGAACAATCTAATCTGTAGTCAGTAAGGCTGATATCGATTATTGAAGATATAAGTTTTATGTAGGATATTTAACCTGGCAGGGTCTGTGTTTTAAGTGAATGAGATAATTTAGAGTTAAGTTGATCATAAAAAGTGACATATAATACTAAAGATAAATGGACAAGAGGTTATGATAAATTTAAATTAGTACCAAAAACAATCAACTATTTGTATTGAACACACGCCCTGTTATGATAATGTTTTATCAAATAATGCTGACACACAGAAAATCTGTTTTTCGTTTGTATCGGTAAGTCATGATAATGGATAAGGGTTTCCCACATAAAACAAATCTGCAGTAGACGACTTTGAAATTATCAAGTAAAAAAAAATCTCTATAAATGATCGTATGATAATTGAAAAGTGTTGAATTATTGTGGCAAATGCAGATCATTATGAGCAATTTCGCCTTTTGCCACAATGATTTCAATGATGTTTACTCTGACAGACTTTAAAATCATCAAGTACGAAACATAGAAAATCTCTATAAATGATAGTAAGATAATTGAAAAGAGTTGAAATTATTTAGGCAAATTGAGCAATTGAAAATCAAAGCTGTCGGATTACAAACACACAATCTCGAGTTGACGAAACTGATGTGAACTCGTGTCGTGATTAGCATTCAGAAAATCAAGTAAACGTATTTCTATGTACACGTAATCCAAAAGACTGACAATAGCTGCAGCGACTTTTGAAAACATTGTGACAAAAAGAGAAATTGATCACGAGGAATTTATCCTTTTGCTACAATGTTTTCTACTTTATGTCCATAAATTATACCTTCATTTAGCAAGATGTTTCAAATTTTACTTAATGTGCTACGTATAAGGGAAAGGCTTAACATAGGAACTAGTTTCAATTTTTTTGAAAACTTTAAACCAGTGCTTGAAAATTTACTTGAATTTATTTCTCAAACCGTAAATTTACCAGTTGATATAAGAGTTGAAATGCTGTCTACGTTTACAGTGATAAGTTAAATACAGTTCAGTTAATCCGATCACACTTTGTTTGTAAGAACCAGAATATTTCATTTCATTTAAGTATTCTGGATGTTCACCTCGCATCCGTGATAAAACATGTTGTTGGCTAGGCAAAATACACCGATATCGTGTTTACCGCGATATTTATGAAATGTGGAACTGCAACAGCGAAAAAAACCGAAATTGATCTTGAAACAGATATTTCTGTGGTTTAAATCTTTTCATGTCTGCATTTTGCGATGACAATTGTACTCAAAGTTAACTTTGAATCCAGTATGTACTGAACATGAAAGTCAGATTATTAAAAGCAAAGCAAATGAAAAATGTATGTGAAATTGCGATAAAAATGAAAATCTATAAATAGACTATAGATGAATGGTACTGTCTTTTATTTTAGCTCTTAACTTGATTCGGGAACCAGAGTCGCTGCGTGGGCGCTTACGACATTTACACTCTAGACCAAATTGAGATCGGTTTAAATCGCGTTGGTGAATACGGATTAATCTAAAACGTGGACTAAATATTAAGATTTAGATTTAGACAAATATCTAAATTGAAAAGTTTAGTGAATACGGGACGAGGCTTCTTCGTCTAATTACTTCGTCTAATAACTGCATAATATATCATAGCATGTAATTTTAAGGAACCAGACTACATTTACAAATTCAATAGAAGGGTTCTCTATTTTACTGTCTAGAGTAGATACAGTATGAATTTCGCTTAAATAAAAATGTACATACATTCAATTAATATACTGGCCTTTGTCTTTTGTTTTTAATTTGTAAAACTCACACATGTATATAGAGTGTAAAAGGGATGTTTTAAAAGTCATTACCTTAAATTAATGTACTTAGAAAGGACAAAGAGAAATCAAGATATGGAGTCACGCTGGCAGGTCTAAATATTCTCCTTGACCGAAAATTAAAAGCATCCCTACAGGAAGCCGCCTCCTGGCGGCTTCCAATAATCAAATATTTCATGGTTATTTGGGGTAGCAATCTAAAGTGTTGTCGCTGGTTGTTGTGGCTGACAGCTTTGACTAGTTCTTAACACTTGGCTTGAATCAACATTCGATCAGGAATAAAACAGTTATTAGTCAAAAGTGTTGTCCCTTCGTGTCGTTGATTGCAAACCAAATAGTCAGAAGTTCGTTGTCCTAATTTCAAACCCCGTAGAATTGTGTAAAATTAAATGATCATTGGTCGGTCGCCTACAATCTCAACCCTTTCCACATTTAGACGGATGTTGACGCATCTGCTGCAAACGACCGCTGAAAAAAAGATTGTTGCAAACGGAGAAATGGCTCATTATGACCAATTCCTACTTCAAAAGTTGTAGCTTTTACTCAATTATTTACCTTTCATTTATAGAGATTTTCCATAGGTTAACCTATATGTTTTTAAAGTCGCCTGCTTCAGACTTCTATGTTGGAATTGATTAATGATAATTTACTTAAAACCACTTTTCCAATTACAATAAATCTACAGCAGACAACATTGAAATACAATTTGATGCAAACATATCACAAAGCGCTGTAAATGAAAGTTTTGTTATCATATAGAGTTGAAAACATTGGAGCAAATGTGGAAATTGCTCAGTATAAGCATTTGCAATAATGTTTTCAAAAGTCGTCTGCTGTAGATGCGTCAACATGCGTCTTCGTGTGGAAAAGGGTAAATTAAACCCCATTTGCCGCAGACGCCTTTTTAAATCATTGTCGCAAAATGAGAAATTGCTCATGCTGAGCAATTTCTGCTTTTGATACACTGTGTTCAACTCTTTTCAATGTGTACACGCTCCCTTATAGAGATTTTCCATACATTTGCCTAAACGTTTTCAAAGTCGTCTGCTGCTAATTCTGTCTATGTGGGAAAGGTTTAAATCGTTATTATCTTGTATTAAGTACACAATGATTAAGGTCATTACGAGATGACCAGTAGACAAATAAAGAATGGTATTCTCGGTACAGGATTAAGTTCTAGGTAACAAGGATTTACTATATTGGTCGACATTTTAGTGGATTTTATATTAACCTTCTCCCACATACAGACGCTCGCTGCAGCTTATCACTTTTTAAAACATTGTGTGAAAAGAAGAAATTACTCATAATGAGTAAGTTATCCATTTGCTAGTATGTTTACAACTATTGTCAATCATTGTTCTTTGATTTATAAGATATTTTTAAATAGTGTTGACACGGCATTATCAAAGTCGTCTGCTGCGGATTTGTTGTATGTGTGAAAGAGTTAGCCGGTTCCCTCACTGATTTACTGCAACTGGTACCAGCATCTTTGATGTTAAGTAAGTTCCTGCCAAACAAGATCAGCATCAAGAGCATTTTGGAAAACTGTAAGACAAACAGCATTTAGTAATCAAACAACGAAGATTTAGATGATAAGGCCATGTACATAGAATGCCACAACGCCGCACACCTAAAACAGCTTTGTATTAGACACCACTAGGGAAAATGAAACCAGGGAGAGACCACGATTACCTGGCGAAGAACGGTAACAATATAACTGGGACAACTTGTTTACAACTGGTGTCAAGCCCATTACATAGCGAAGGACGAAGAGAAGTGAAGGCAGTTAGTTGTGGCCGTATGTCCCACTGGGGTTAAAGAGGATAAGTTTGTTAATTCTTGCATGTTATAGAAGACTTTTTCCAAAAGATTACAAGACGAATGTTCGACGCAAAGCATCAAGGAGAAGCCGCAATATTCCGCTGCACGTGAAGAAATAAGAAAAAAGAACATTTAAATCCACAAACAATAGAAAAAATTAATCTGTAGTTTGTAATGCAGATATCGGTATTTGAAGATTTAAGTATTATTGTAGGATATTTAACCTGTCTGTGTTTTAAGTGAATGAGATGATTTAGAGTTAAACTGATCATGAAAAGTGACATTTTAAGACTAATACTTAAGATAAATGGACAAGAGGTTATGAACAATTTCAATTTGTACCAAAAACAATCAACTATTTGTATTGAACACACACCATGTTATGATAATTTTTTGTCAAATAATGCAGACACACATAAAATCTGTTTTGGGAGCTATTGTGGCAAATGGAGCAAATTTCACGTTTTGCCACAATGATTTTAAAATGTCGTCTGCTGCAGAGGCTCAGAACGGATATATTCTCGTATGTGGGAAATGGTTAAAACCGTAAATGGGGAAAATTAAGTTTATTATAAGCAATTTCGCCTTTTGCCTCAATTATTTTAAAAGTCGTCTGTTAGGGTATACATGTGGGAAAGGATTAAAACCGTAAGTAGTGAAAATTAGGGCAATACATATCAGGTCATAACCTTGTTCAGTGTTAACTTAAATTGATATTGGAGAGAGTTTCCTGTGGAGATATAAAGACCACAAACATTGAATGGGTATAACAAATATGAAAGGAAAATGTGTTAGAAATGTACAACACGAGTATACTGCAAAAACACCACCTTCTTATTGTTTCATTAAAATGTCGAAAGAGCAAACGTCATTTTTTTCGTTCCCGGTTCAAGCAATTACATCACATAGAAAAGCGAATGAAGCAGATAAAGAAATGAACAGAGCGTATTCTGGAGTACCTTCCTCTTATTACTACGTAATATCAGGGACATAGAAAAGATCTTATCTACGTCCCTGGTAATATCCACTCTCTTACACAATCGGTTATCATTACATTCACATAAGAGTGAGTGTAAGGAACGGTAACTCTGCAAAGGAGATTGCGTAATATCATAAGATGTCAGGAACCAGACTACATCTAGCGCGCCTTATTTTGGTTCCCGGTTTGATGTACTATTGAATTATAAAGCGTATGAGGCAGGTTACCAAATTCGGTAAACTAAATATGTACATACATTGAATTAATATACCGGCCTTTGTCTTCTTTTTTTTAATTTGTAAAACTCGAACATGTAGAGAGAGTGTAAAAGGGATGTTTTAAAAGTCATTTACCTTAAATTAATATACTAAGTAAGGACAAAGAGAAATCCCGATATGTGGTCACTCTGGCAGGTCTATACATCTCCTTGTGCTAAATTTCAAAGCATTCCAACAGGAAGCTTCCAATTATATATATCACTAGCGATTGTGTAGGGCTTATATTGGTCCACAATGTTCAAACGTATTGTTTTAAATCGTGTAATTTGACCTAGTAACCTAGTTTCTGTCCAAGATGTTCTGAAAAAAAGATCCAATGCAAAATGTAGCCTGAAAAGGTTGACGATGCACGACAGCCGTATTTCCGTATTTTTCATTGCAGGGACTATCTCATAAGGTTTTTGAGCTACCCGCTTTCAAGCTACTCGTTTTCCATATATTTAAAAGAAACATTTAAGATCCTTATGTCTAACTTAAATTTCTAAATTATGTATACAACTTCATGGATTAAAACTTGACATTGTGTACGTTTACTTTGTATAATGTGCATACTGTTTAGCTTGTTGTGAAACGTATTTAATTGATCCCTGGACAATCAAGAAAAAATGTCCATTTTGAAAAAACAGAGGGCAGCACAACATTTTTACAAATTTATACTTCCTGAAAGCTGGGCATGACAATATACGGAGGTATTCAGCATAGCTGAATCCCCAGCATAGCTGAATCCCCAGCATAAAAAGTGATGGTATCCTTCAACCCTTTCTTCCCACCTATAAAACGCATATTGACGATACTAAATCAGACGAATCTTGAAAACATTGTGACAAAAGGAGAAATTGCTCAAAACGAGCAATTTTTCCATTTGCCACAATGTTTTCAAACTATTTTCTGTAAATATACCTTCATTTAAAGAGATTTTCCATATTGTTTACTAAATGTCTGCCAATTTGTCTGCTGCAGATTTGTTGTATGTGGAAGATGGTTAATAATGAGATAATATTTAGGGAAATCAACTGCATGAGACATTTGAATGGCCAATGTGCATTAAGCAAATGAATGGGCGTGGAGTTTGAAGTCCACATTGGAAGGAATTTTGCATTTTATTCTGTGCAGTGGGTTTGCGTCAATGAGTTTTTCACGGAAACTGAAGACTTTTAAGATATTGGCAGTTAGAGAGAGTCTAAAATAGATATTGTATAAACCTTTTCCACTTGCAAATGCATTTAAACAAAGCTGCAACTAACGACTTTTGAAAACATTGTGGCAAAAGGAGAACATGCTTATAACTCTTTTTACTAATTACACTTTCATTTATAGAGTCTTCCCATATTTTGACCAATCTTGTTTTCACAATTGTCTGCTGACGATTTGTCGCAAGTGGGAAGAGTTATGTAATCGGTTTATCCATGTTAAGCCACTCTGACAACTAAATAAGGAAAAACATTATTGTGTGTTGTAGTTGGCTTTTCTTTTTTTACAGAATTTAGGACGACATATCAGACAAATCCGATTATTAACAGGAAATACTCTTAAGATGGAAACGAACCTTTGTAAAAAACGTCAAAACGACTGTGACAGTGTGGTTAAAGAAATCAACATTACTTTCTCGTTTGAAGCGGAGGATCGCCTTGGTGGTGTAATTGTAGAGAGTCCGCCTCAGTGGTGTATTGGTAGAGTGTCCGCCTTGGTGGTGTATTGGTAGAGTGTCCGCCTTGGTGGTGTATTGTTAGAGTGTCCGCCTTGGTGGTGTATTGTTAGAGTGTCCGCCTTGGTGGTGTATTGGTAGAGAGTCCGCCTTGGTGGTGTATTGGTAGAGTGTCCGCCTCGGTGGTGTATTGTTAGAGTGTTCGCCTCGGTGGTGTATTGGTAGAGTGTCCGCCTTGGTGGTGTATTGGTAGAGTGTCCGCCTTGGTGGTGTATTGGTAGAGTGTCCGCCTTGGTGGTGTATTGGTAGAGTGTCCGCCTCGGTGGTGTATTGGTAGAGTGTCCGCCTTGGTGGTGTATTGGTAGAGTGTCCGCCTCGGTGGTGTATTGGTAGAGTGTCCGCCTTGGTGGTGTATTGGTAGAGTGTCCGCCTCGGTGGTGTATTGGTAGAGTGTCCGCATCGGTGGTGTATTGGTAGAGTGTCCGCCTCGGTGGTGTATTGGTAGAGTGTCCGCCTCGGTGGTGTAGTGGTAGAGTGTCCGCCTCGGTGGTGTAGTGGTAGAGTGTCCGCCTCGGTGGTGTATTGGTAGTGTCCGCCTTGTAGGTGTAGTGGTAGAGTGTTCGCCTCGGTGGTGTATTGGTAGAGTGTCCGCCTTGGTGGTGTATTGGTAGAGTGTTTGCCTCGGTTGTGTATTGGTAGAGTGTCCGCCTCGGTGGTGTATTGGTAGAGTGTCCGCCTTGGTGGTGTAGTGGTAGAGTGTCCGCCTCGGTGGTGTAGTGGTAGAGTGTCCGCCTTGGTGGTGTAGTGGTAGAGTGTCCGCCTCGGTGTTGTAGTGGTAGAGAGTCCGCCTCGGTGGTGTATTGGTAGAGTGTCCGCCTCGGTGGTGTATTGGTAGAGTGTCCGCCTTGGTGGTGTAGTGGTAGAGTGTCCGCCTCGGTGGTGTAGTGGTAGAGTGTCCGCCTTACTGGTGTATTGTTAGAGTGTCCGCCTCGGTGGTGTATTGTTAGAGTGTCCGCATCGTTGGTGTATTGGTAGAGTGTCCGCCTCGGTGGTGTATTGGTAGAGTGTCCGCCTCGGTGGTGTATTGGTAGAGTGTCCGCCTCGGTGGTGTATTTGTAGAGAGTCCGCATCGGTGGTGTATTGGTAGAGTGTCCGCCTCGGTGGTGTATTGGTAGAGAGTCCGCATCGGTGGTGTCAGTTTGGTAGAGAGTCCGCATCGGTGGTGTATTTGTAGAGAGTCCGTCTCGGTGGTGTATTGGTAGAGTGTCCGCCTCGGTGGTGTATTGGTATTGTGTCCGCATCGGTGGTGTATTGGTATTGTCCGCATCGCTAGTGTATTGGTAGAGTGTCCGCCTCGCTGGTGTATTGGTAGTGTGTCCGCATCGGTGGTGTATTGGTAGAGTGTCCGCCTCGGTGGTGTATTGTTAGAGTGTTCACTTCGGTGGTGTATTGGTAGAGTGTCCGCCTCGGTGGTGTATTGGTAGAGAGTCCGCATCGGTGGTGTCAGTTTGGTAGAGAGTCCGCATCGGTGGTGTATTTGTAGAGAGTCCGTCTCGGTGGTGTATTGGTAGAGTGTCCGCCTCGGTGGTGTATTGGTATTGTGTCCGCATCGGTGGTGTATTGGTATTGTCCGCATCGCTGGTGTATTGGTAGAGTGTCCGCCTCGCTGGTGTATTGGTAGTGTGTCCGCATCGGTGGTGTATTGGTAGAGTGTCCGCCTCGGTGGTGTATTGTTAGAGTGTTCACTTCGGTGGTGTATTGGTAGAGTGTCCGCATCGCTGGTGTATTGGTAGTGTGTCCGCATCGATGGTGTATTGGTAGAGTGTCCGCCTCGGTGGTGTAGTGGTAGAGCGTCCGGATCCAGGGTTGTTAAAATTAACACGCATTTGGAACAATACAACTTTAACTTCCTTTTGTATAACAAATTGTATTGAGACTACTGAGTCTAGGTTAATTCCTTGGCTGTATTGTTGTTTTATTTTCGTTTTTGAGATACTGTTGTTGTAACATATTCTCCTTGACATTTACATTTCTCATTCCAGAACAAAGTTGTGTTGACCAGGGACACTATATTACACTGTTATATATTGTCCCTCTGTTGACGTAATAAGCAATAAGTGATAGTTTGGTTAAAGAAATCAACATTACTTTCTCGTTTGAAGTGAAGGACCGCCTCGGTGGGCCCAGTGTAGTGGTAGAGCGTACGGCTCGGGTGCGGGTTCGATCCCCAGTCGGGTCATACTAAAGACTTTTAATATGGTAGTATTGGCTGTCCTGGTCTCCTTGGCGCTCAGGGTTGCGGGGTGAGCAATACGACAGACTGACTGGTGTCAGGATATATTGACCAGTAGTACTCGTAACTTACCCAGGAAACGCCGTGGTATAACTGAACAATTGTTGAAAGCAGCGTAAAGCACCAAACAACAAACAATCGTTTGAAGTGGTATTCAGATAACAGTAACACCAAATTGTAGGAATTTAATAACCTGCGTGATTATATCAATGACATACAACTGCCATGCCAATTTACATAACAAAATACGAGTTAAATTGAAATTTCGCTAGAATATTATTACAGCAAAGTAAAGTTTTTTCATATAAATATAATTTAAAAAAACACAGTTAGTCTACCATTTGCCCAAAAAAGAAATCAAGAAAACGGATTTTAATAAATCACAATGCCACCACATTTTATTGAAACAACTCTACTTTTGTCTAGGTTAATTACTTGGTGGTATGGTCGTTTTATTTTCATTTCGTCTTTGAGACATTGTTGCTGAAACACATCTATCCTCCATGACTTTTACTTTTCTCGTTCCAGAAAAAATCAAAGTACTAAAGTACTGGTAACGAATTATTTTGAAAATTAATTAATAATTACATTATGTTTTTTGTTTGTTTTAAACTTGCTTTAAAACTTAGTATTTTTTAGACAATCTAGTCTATTTCATGATTATAAATAATCTTTGTCCATATATATTTTAAAAGAGACATCTGGAAATGTTCAATATATACTGTAATATACTGGGTGTATACGGATAAGTGTGAAAATGTATGGGTAAAACATTATGTAGTAGCATAACGGACAAAATATGCTAGTCGCACTGTTGCATACTATGTCTTTTTTAAAACATTCCTTACTTTATCATTTGAGTAAAAACTTAAAATCACAAAATTTGGAAGCAATATAGTAAACATTGAGATAATGTAATTTTGCTCATTTTTGTTAAAGCTTGTTACATGGTTTGTTTATTAACCCTTTCCCACTTACAACACATCTGCAGCAGACGACTTTGAACATATCTTTGCAAACCAATATAAAGCTCTCTATATGGAGGTAAAATACAAACGGGAAGATGTTATGGGAAAATTGGAATTGCTTGCATTGAGCAAGTTCTACTTCAGTCAAAATGTGTTCTAAAGATGTCTACAGCAATGTCATCAGAAAGCCTCTACGTGGGGTAAAGCAGGGTTTTACACCAGTACAAAATGTTGGGAGTCCTTGGGATGCAGTCATGTAAAATTAGGGAGTCCCTCCCTAAAAAACAGGGGTCCCAATACATGATACGGAGCCAAATGTTTATTGTTATATTATGTGTAAGCTGTTGTTATACATATTCATGATTATTATGATTTATCATAAATATGTATAAAACAGCTTATGAATTTAAAATGTATTATCAAATTTAATTTATGCTACTTTGGCACAGTAATTAATTGCTAAGCTTTTTTTTCTGTCTCACAACTTGTGTACTTTTTGGTATCGTAAATAAAGGAAAGGAAAAATGCTGATTGTTTAAGTTTTTTTAATTACTGGAATTTTCTAACTTTCTTTCCAATATTCTCCGAAACTGACGTACTTTCATTGCAACATTTCTCCTCAACTTCTAATTCGGACTTTCTTTTTCCCCATATCGACCGCAAATCCGTTTGTTTTGACATATTAGCGTCAAGCGTATCGAATAGTTTTCGGACGTGTAAAAATAGCGATAGCTTCGAAGATAGTGTTTTCCTCCGACGACGATTGGTCAATTCATGTCACGTGTGTACTCCAGAGCTCGCATAATGAGATTCCTAATTCTATTATTAGAAGCAGGGAAAACCAGCTTTTTAACATTTGATGGATGTATAATATATTCTGGGCTAGAATTTATGTTCGCATATTCGCGAATTGCAAATTTCAATTTGCCGGGTGAGATTTCAGCCACTAGCATATTACTGCCAGTGAAATTGTTGGACCGAAATACTACGCATTTCTAATCGTCGATCTTTTATGACGTTATTCCATTTCAATTGATAAATGTCTCGCGCACATGCCAATTCAAAGACCCCAATATTGGTGATGTTTACTGCATACATTGAGAACAACAAGTTTTAATTTACATATCGCAAATACGATTGGCTGGAATAGTCACGTGTATATTTGGTTTCCCAAATTGTATTTTTATCTACAGATATCTATGATTGGCTGGAATAGTCACGTGTATATGTTTGATTTCCCAAAATATATTTTCTCTACGGAGCTTGTATACGATGACTAGATCTAGTTATATTGTACTTTACCTTTTTAATATGATCTTTTTACAGGCATGCGTCCGATGGGACTCAATTTTAATTTGTTCAGGGGTTCCGGTTTATCATTTTATGCGTATTAGACGCAGAAATGCGCGTCCCGTAAAACCCTGCATGGTTCTTCAGCATGGGTTCGACTTCCGTTAACTACGTCACTCACTAGTGAATGGGCATATAACTAAAAATTCATACGCTTGCCGACAAATGAAATATATATGCATTTACTGTTAATTTGATATTTTCTAGAGAATTGATTATCTATGTTGATTCGATAGTATAAATATGACTTCACTGTATTGAAAAAACACGTATAAGTCATTTTAATATCGAAAAAATACTAGGACTATTTAGGTGCAGCTAATGTGTATTCTAAGCGGAAGTGTAGTTTAACCGTGACTTCCGCCAAAGCAACACGATCGCGTTAACCGCATTATTTTTTGAGAAAAAATAATTCGTTAAAAATTGTTGACGAGCAGACGACTTTAAACATAATGTTTTGTTTCATTTTTTTCGCTATCCGTTTTAGTAGTCTCTTTAACGCGGTTAATCCTTCCCAAATACAACAAATTGGTAACAATATTGATAAGTGAATGTATAGGTCCTAATTATTGAACAGAATTGAAGACATTGTGACGGAAGGAGAAATTGTTCAATATATGTATATTCCTCTGTTTGCCACAATGTTTTCAAAAGTCGTCTCTCTAAAGATGCGTCTACATGTTGGACAGGGTTAAAGTTATCTGTCGTTAAGATTTGTATGCTCCCAAACATATAGGGTAAGTATATGTATAACGTTATCTGTATAAACGTACGTCCGTCCGTTCGGGTTTAGTGTCCGTACTGTTTCTCAGCAGCTGTGGCCGGAACTCTATTGGTAGCTTCATCTTTGCCACTACTCTGATGCCGCATTTGCAGCCATATATAATTACCAATCAAAATGACTTGAGCCGTCCCGCGAAAAAACCAACATTTTGGACTCTGCATAATGTATCGACCCGGATCAGCCTACGCATGCCGCGCAGACTTACCCGCATGGACACTTTTCGCCTCCTGTGGATTTTCTGTTTCAGAAATCATTACTCTATCCCCAGGGGACGGAAGATGTCGGCTCGAATCAGTCTGTGCAGGCTACTCTGGATCGGACGGCTCACTTGATCAATTCTAGTAGAAATGCATCTAAGGAACATTTCATCCTTATCATCTTGACATCAGACAAGTAAGGTGAATTGTTTAAAGCTTTGCCATTTTACACCTTTTTCTTATTCTATGCTATCAATGTAGTTTAAACAATGTCTGTAGTGGGTCACCCAAGGAACATTTCAGCCAAATTATTTTGAAATCAGACAAGAACTTTCAGAGCAGAAGAGGTGTTTTTTTTTGAAGTTGTATCAGCAAGTTTTTCAACCAATCAATATTGCTTGAACAATTTCCACTAACGTATATGTAACAATTTCTGCCAACTTATCTTGCAGGGTCAGAGAAGAATGTTTTCCCTCTTTCAGATGACATAGCAAGCTAATTTATTAGTTTAATTTGATATTCTTTGAACATCTTTTAAAAATAATCATCAATCTGTGAATAGTGTTGTTTAAAAAAATTGTTAAATTCGACGCCGGACGCCAGACACAGAGTGGTCACAATAGCCCATCTGAAGCACTTGATGCTCATGAGAGCTAAGATTAAATCAACAACTCCTAAATGAAAGCTGAGACCACTAATACGGTATTAATGGTCCCAGATGAAGGCGACACTAGAAAATGCTCATAATTGGCATTTTTCCCTTTTGTTACTATGTTTTCAAATCCATTTTAACTTCCATTTGTTCAGTAGTTTTGTCGAAATGTATGCGAAGTTTTCTGCTGTAGATAAATCACAGGAATTTCATTGGGGACTTCTCTGAATGCACAAGTTGTGTGATGACATCCATAGAAAGGAATTGAAAAGCAAAGAAGGTTGTGAACTGCTTGATTGTTTTTGTTTCAACAGTCATCCAACGATATATAAAAACAAATGAAAAGGAAAATGTCTGAGTGATTGTCTGGCAAGACTAACGTGTTGACCCATATCTGAAGTTGAAGTATTTCCTGTCACAATTGTCTGTGAAGGTGTCTGAATCTAAGGGCGAGTGTGTGCATCAGTTGTTTGATTTCAAATTAGGCAAACAATTGCATTTAAACTTCACAGATTATAGATGAACTTAAATTCGGGATCTAGGGAAGCCAAATTTGAGGATATATATATATATGCATGCATTCGCTTCGTAGAGAACGTGGGCGAGCTGTTGTTACGAGGAGCGTTCAAATATATGGCTGTCCGAATACTACAAAGATTTTCAACGCATTTCGATGTTGTTTTAACCTTGTATAATTTAAGGTCAGATGGAAGCAATACATTTTCCATAGGCGACCATTATAGAGTTTTGGGCTATGACTCTTTTAACCAAGAAAATAATATTAAATCAAATGAAGATATTTTTTAAAGCTTTGACTATAGCCATGCAAGCCAAAACCGCTCAGTATCCCGTTGGCTATGTTTTTGACCAATGAACATGACTTGTAGGAATCTGATAGAGGATCACCCAAGGAACATTTCTACAAAATTATTTGAAAGTCAGCATTACACTTTCGTCGGAGAAGATTCTGAAGTTTCCACTAAAGCCATACGAGAGTTGCTGCAAGATGCAGCAATTAGATGTTAGCGCGGGAATCAGCATTTTATGGCTTAAGAAATACTGTTTGATTCTAAAAACACGAAACCCGCTTTTAAATATATGATATAAATATTTATTATACCTCACTTTTGTCTACAATGGTAAAATCCCATTACACGAAAGAGATAGTTTGACTATCACAATCATTTTCAACCTTTTTGACACGTGACCAAGCGAAAATTGACTGGCAGGTCATGTGACCGCAGTGATATTGAATGTCATATAAAGGCAAATAGCTGCTTCAATATTTAAGCTAAATCATGACGTGATTGCCTCCCTTATACACATACAGCAGTGACGTCACTATTCAATGTGTACATAAAAACATTTTAAAACTTTTTTATGTACTTAATTTTGTTTGGTTTAATAAAATAAATATCATATGGCAGCATGTGTGACATTGATATTGTCAACCTTCGAAACAGAATGTCACCCCCGTCTTACACCTCGGGTGACATTCTGCTCTCGGGTTGACAATATCAATGTCACACATGCTGCCATATGATATCTATATAATGATAACAATAGTTTTTTTTTTATTTAAATACGTAAAACGAAAAACAAAAATACCTTTTCCCAACGTGTTGACCTCGATCTCCCAAAATTATTGTAAAAATCGCAAAATTTAGCACAATAACTTCTTCGCATTATGAAAATATCACCATTATCCTGTTATTAAAACCCCGGTGGTTCCCAGTGAGGTTACATAGACTCTGTTTTGGTATAGTCCTTGTGTTCAGTTGTGTAACTTCGGGTGGAAGTCAAGAGGAAAGAGGGAGAAATGTAACGGAAACGGGGTATAGGTATATGACTTCTACAGCCTTGCTGTGGAAGCCGGCATTTATAGCGACGCTGGTCGAGTGGTTGACGTTTTCGTAAAGTTAAGCAACGTTCATCGCGGTTAGTGCCTGAATGGGTGACACGTGATGGCTTAACGCCGGTACACGTTACAGTAAGTTTTAATTTACGTTTTAAATATAAAACAAGAGGCCCAAGAGTGCCAGTATCGCTCCACGGCCATAAGGCAAAATTCAAATGTCCAAACAGCCCTGCCCCCTGGTGGCCATGTTTTTTACCAACCACTATGGCTTAAAGGAATCTTGTAGAGTGTCACCCAAGGAATGTTTCTGCACAATTATTTGAAAATCGGCCTGACACTTGAGGAGAGGATATTTTAAGTTTTCACTATAGCCATATAAGGCAAAATAGCCCCACCCACTGGCGGCCATATTTTTCAATCAATCAACATGGCTTGAAGGAATCTGATAGAGGGTCAGTCTGGAAACAATTCTACAACATTATTTGAATATCAGCCAGACACTTAAAAATGCAAAATAGCCCCACTCTCTGGCGGCAATGTTTTTTTTACCAATCAACATGGCTTGAAGGAATCTGATAGAGGGTCACCCAAGGAACATTTCTACAAAATTATTTGAAAATCTGCTCAACACTTTCGGAGAAGATTTTTTAAGTTTTCACTATGGTCATATAAGGCAAAATAGCCCCGCCCTCTGGTGGCCATGTTTTTCGACTAATCAACATGGCTTGAAGGAATCTGATACAGGGTCACCCAATGAACATTTCTACAAAATTATTTGAAAATCGGCTGAACACTTTCGGAGAAGAAGATTTTTTAAGTTTTCACTATAGCTATATAAGGCAAAATAGCCCTGCCCCTGGCGGCCATGCTTTACAACCAATCAACATTTCTTGAAAGAATCTGATGGAGGGTCACCCAAGGAACATTTCTACACAATTATTTGAAAATCGGCCAGACACTTTCGGAGGAGAAGATTTTTTAAGTTTTCTCTTTAGCCATATAAGGCAAAATAGCCCCGCCCTCTGGCGGCCATGTTTTTTTGCCAATCAACATGGCTTGAAGGAATCTGATAGAGTGTCACCCAAGGAACATTTTTACAAAATTATTTGAAAATCTGCTCAACGCTTTCGGAGAAGAAGATTCTTTAAGTTTTCACTTATGTCATATAAGGCAAAACAGCCCCGCCCTCTGGCGGCCATGTTTTTCGACCAATAAATATGGCTTGAAGGAATCTGGTAGAGGGTCCCCCAATGAACATTTCCACAAAATTATTTGAAAATCAGCTGAAAATTTTCGGAGAAGAAGATTTTTTAAGTTTTCACTATAGCTATATAAGGCAAAATAGCCCCGCCCCGTGGCGGCAATGTTTTTCAACCAATCAATATTTCTTGAAGGAATCTAATAAAGGGTCACCCAAGGATCATTTCTACAAAATTATTTGAAAATCGGCCTGACACTTTCGGAGAAGAAGATTTTTTAAATTTTCACTAATTTTTTCTTTTGGTTGCCATGGAAACCAGAATTATGGATGGATCAAACAAATTTGAAGGGATTTAAGAGAGGACATTGAGAGGATGCTTCCTATGAAGTTTCAACCAAATTAGCCAAGTGGTTAGGAAGAAGAAGTCGTTTAAAGGAAAAAGTTAACGCACGCACGCGCGCACGACAGACAATTCGACATGACATAAGCTCGACTGGCTTTCAGCCAGTGGAGCTAAAAACTACTCGCATATAAATAGACTGGTTCAATAATCTTTATCTTCTATTGCAAATTCGAACGAGAACCAGTCTAGTGACGAACTGCTACGGAAATATCTGAGAGCTGAGAGGTGACGGAAAACAAATAAATCTTTACATAATGAACAAATAGACTGCATGTTTTATTTGATTCCATCTATAACATATCAATTACCTATATTGTTGATATATAAACAAAATGCATAAATTAATACTGCTACAAATGACAACATTTAGATAAAACTAGAATATACATGTATACATATAACTTAAAAACATGAAACCTCTCCTCGCTAAATACTAATAGGTCAAAAGGTCCGTTTCTTTTCTGCATTGTCTTAGTGAAATTGCTTAACCCTTTCCCACCTAAAGATGCATTAAGAAGCATCGGCAGCAGACGACTTTTGAAACATCGTAACAAACTTTGTTCAGTAATTTTACCTACAATTATAGAGAATTTCCATATTTTTTAGTAGACATTTTAAATGTAGTCTGCTGCAAATTTGCTGTATGTGGGAAAGGGTTAAGCAAATGGCATTTTTTTACAAAAAATATTTGACCTGTGCTCCCAGAAAAAACAAAACATGGGGATTTGTCACATGTATAATCAGACTTTAATTCTACAAATATTTTCCATATTTTGATGTTTTAAAGTTGTCTGACAAAAACCTGTCAACTCCTCGGGTTGATGGCATAAATTTAACCCTTTCCCACATATAGACACTTTCTGACGCCTCTGCAGCAGACGACTTTTGCAAACATTATGACAAAAAGGGAAATTGCCCACAATGAGTAATTTCTGTTTTCGCCCTAATGTTTTTGAGGTATTTTCAGTAATTATACCTTCATTAAAGTTGTCTGTCAAAAACCTGTCAACTCCTGGGTTGATGGCATAACTTTAACTCTTTCCTACATATAGACACTTTCTGAGGCCTCTGCAGCAGACGACTTTTGCAAACATTATGACAAAAGGGGAAATTGCCCACAATGAGTAATTTCTCTTTTCGCCACAATGTTTTCGAGGTATCTTCAGTTATTATACCTTCATTAATGGAGATTATCTATATTTTTGCCTAAATGTTTTTTTAGTCTTCCAATGCAGATTTGTTTTATGTTGGTTAGGGAGGGTTAAAATCAATAACATATTTGTCATTGTCATATGGATAATCATCTACTTGCCCAACCATAGAATCTGATCATGCAAATGCACACATTTGTCTGTGGTTTCTTTAAACTATGGAAAACGGCTATAAAAGAAAGTGTTGTTTTCAAATGGAGTTAAAAACACTAGGAGATATATATTGAGCAATTTCTCCTTTGGCCACAAAGTTTTTAAAAGTTTAAAGAGCGTCTACAAATGGGAAAGGGATAAAGCTAATGTAAAACGTCCGTGACTGGAAATGCCCTATGGTAGGTTTTCCTAAAACACGCCTCATTGCATTTTGAAAATGCAATATATTTAACATAAAGATAACCATGATAAATGAACACTAAAAAGATATTTACATAGAAAAAAAGACAATGATTCAATATATCACAGATAGGCTTTAAACTGAAAGAAAAAATATTTAATAACAGAAAATAATCATCTACTCCATTCTTTGACACTAATTGATACTCTCAAATGTTAACCCTTTCCCTCATACGGAAATTCTGCAGCAGACAACTTTGAACGTATTTTGTCAAAACATACAAAATCTCCAAAATTGATAACCTATGACAAAAAGTGGAAAACATTGTGGCAAAAGGAGAAATTGCACGTTTTGTGCAATTTCTTCTTTTGTCACTATGTTTTCAAAATGCCGTCTGCCGCAGATGCGTCAGAGAGCGTCTATATGAGGGAAAGGGTTAAAACAAGGAAAATCAACGGAACTGGCAGAATGCGTTCCAAGATTTTTTTTTTTTCCATATACAACAACTTATACACTGAGGTATTATCAAGCAAGCACAACTAAAAATCCAAACCAGTTTAAGAACATTGTGAAGAAAGGAGAAATTTTTCCTTTTCAAACAATTAACAGAGTAAGAGGAAGAATCATTTAATACTATGTTATTATATAAATGAAGTTGCTTTAGGAGTTAATGAATGATCTACAGTCAAACCTGTGCTAAAGACCACCTTGGAATAGCAATCCCCTGTCTATAACAACCACACTTTAAGTTTCCCAATCATTCATTTTCTGCATGAATGACCCTGCAATTAAAGACCACTTGTGAACAAAGACCATATTGTTGTCTTCCCATGAGCGGTCTTTACACACAGATTACACTGTACATGGTTTTCTTTTGTCATAATGAAATTCAACAGAGAGACCAATAAATATATATATATATATACACTGTTATTTGAATACACAAGAATGTTTGAAGGAACCATAAGTCACTGTGCGGCAGACAGAAAGACAACAGACAACGGAGAACTAAAAATATCCTAATGTGTCTCTAGCTATGCCAACGAAGGTAGGTAACACAGCAATAATATGGTAAGTTTATATAAAAGAAAACAATATTCAAGCTAAAAGCCATAAGTTACGCTTTCCCACATACAACAAATCTGCAGCAGATGACTTTGAAAACATTAATTTAAGGCAAAATTATGGAGAATCTCTACAAGGGATAGTTTAATTATAAGTTTAGATCATTTTCTCCTTTTGTAGCAATGTTTTCAAAGTCGTCTGCTGCAGAGGCGTCACTTTTTGTTTTAAAATTCATCAATTATTGATGACTTTTTTGTTTTCTTCCTATTTTAAACCTTTAAATAAAATATAACAAAATATACCAAAATTAATAAAGTTAATATCTAGTCAGAGTAGATGCTTATCAGAGTACACAGAGGTGCCAGCTGATCTAGATCTTGGCTACTTACTCACAAAGTCGGAAGGTAATTCTTTTCCTAGTAAGTTGACCCTTCCAGGAGAAGAATTAATATAAGTATTTAAAAACTTGTTTTCCAATCCAAAATTGATCCACTTGTATGTACAGTACCATTATGTTTATATTATATCAAATACAGTGTATTAATAAAAAAAATGTTTTAATTAACTCTTTTCCTGACTGAAGATTCAGTGGATATTTCCAGTAATAAATACAAGCACTTAATCATGTAATCTGCATCATACAAAACTTTTAATCCCCTTTTTCCCCATTTGCAGAAGACAAATTTTAAAAATATTATGGCAAAAGAAGAAATTGCTCATGATGAGCAATTTCTCCTTTTGCCATAATGATTTTAACTCAATTCCATTATTAAACTGTTTTTTTATAGAGGTTTTCGAAACGCCTTGATGTGTTCAAATAAGGTATCTGCTACAGATTAATATGGTGTCGAAAAGGGTTAATTTTTTCCTTTTAATGCATCAAATCAAAATATAAATACTTAACCCTTTCCCTCATATAGACGCTCTCTGACGCCTCTGCAGCAGACAGCTTTTTGAAAACATAGTGACAAAAGAAGAAATTGCACAAAACGTGCACTTTCTCCTTTTGCCACAATGTTTTCCACTTTTTGTGATAGGTTATCCATTCAATTATGGAGATTTTCTATGTATTGACAAAATACGTTCAAAGTCGTTTGCTGCAGAATTGTCGTATGAGGGAAAGGGTTAAGAAATGAAACATTTAACAAAAAAGATGTTACAAGATGTAGTTACAACCATTTTGCATGAAGCCATCATTTTGTAGACTATTACTCTTTGATTCGAACCACCTTCTGCTCTACTATCGTGGGCCTCTGTGATTGGCTGGACAATCGACTGTCGCCTCTCGCCGGAATTCCCATGGACGATGCATGGCTACCTTTTCGTTTATTTAATCCTGTGGTGACAAAAAAATTCAACTTCATAATAATTGTTTATTAGGTCTTCCAAAGGGAAAGGTTAAAGTATCAGATGCTTACATTTTGGACGAGTTTAATATAAACATTATCATTTTATGAGTCGACCCTTTCCAACATACAGATGCTTTCTGAAGCCTCTGCAGCAGATGACTTTCGAAAACATTGTGACAAAAGGAGAAATTGCCCCAAAACCAGCAATTTCCCCTTTTGCCACAATGTTTTCATTTTTTCTTCAGTACATTGTAATTAAACCTAAACTAATAAAGGCTTTCCAAATGTTTTTGCAAAGATATTTTCAGTCTTCTACCTCAGATTTGTTGTATGTGGGAAATTGTTAAAAGCTCTGTCTAATGACAGCAATTAAACACAGCAGTAACATCGGAAAAGCATAATGGCGACAGGAATTATCCTGTTTGTCTGGCTTGCACAACGTTTTGTATCATCTAATGGAGATCAATGTTTTGATCACTTATCTACTAAAATTCTATTTGCATCCTCTGTCACTTAATATGCTTGACTCCACGGGAGGCGAAAAGTGTCTATCCGGTTAGCCTGTGCAATTTCCCCTTTTGCCACAATGTTTTCATTTTTTCTTCAGTACATGCATTGTAATTAAACCTAAACTTACAGAGGCTTTCCATGTTTTTGCAAAGATATTTTCAGTCTTCTACCTCAGATTTGTTGTATGTGGGAAATTGTTAAAAGCTCTGTCTAATGACAGCAATTAAACGCAGCAGTAACATCGGAAATGCATAATGGCGACAGGAATTATCCTGTTTGTCTGACTTGCACAACGTTTTGTATCGTATAATGGAGATCAATGTCTTGATCACTCATCTACTAAAACTCTATTTGCATCTTCTGTCACTTAATATGCTTGACTCCACGGGAGGCGAAAAGTGTCCTTCCGGGTAAGCCTGCACGGCATGCTAAGGCTGATCCGGGTCGATACTTTATGCAGAGTCCACAATGTTGGTTTTCTCGCGGGTAGCTCATTTGTTGTCTGGAAGTGGGAGAGGGTAAACCCTTTTCCTGATACAGACACTATTTCATGACTTTGCAGCAGGCACTTAGGCTAAACCAATCTCACATGAAGACACATTTTTGTATTCAATAATTAAACTTTCATTCATAGATTGTTTCCATACTTTGCCTAGATGTTTTCAGATGTGTTTAATGTAGGTTAATTAAACATTTTATACAAAGGAGAAGTTGCTCACAGTGAACTCATTCTTCTTTTGTCCGAGTATTTTCAACTCTCAATCAAACTTTCATTCATAGATATTTTTCATATTTTGCCAAGATGCCTAGATGTCTGTTGTAGATTATGTTGTAAGACTGCAGGTTAGTGTTAATTGGCCTGTAAAATCATGCAATCACTGGTAGCCATGGTAAAAAATTACTCTGACCCTAGTTATCCATTTCCCACACACATCAAATGTGCAGCAGACGCCTTAAATGGCATGTTGGCCAAATTATGAAAAATCACTTAAATAAAAGTATAAATTTTGAATAGAGTTGAAAACGTTCGACAAAAGGAAAATTGCTTATCATGAGCATTGTTTCATTTCTTTCTGTATAAAATGTTTTCAAAAGTCGTCTATTTAAAGGGCATCAAAATGCTCCTGCATGGTGGAAGGGGTTGTCTTAGAAAATGCAGTAAGACACTTATTTATCATTGATCCTTTACCTTTTAGACTGCTTTAATTGAAAAGATCAGAGGAAAAACATTACAACATCTCAAAAATTGAAAGTACAAAGAGTTGAAAACATTGTGGGGGGAAATAGACAAGAGGACCATGATTATCCTTAATTGCTCACCTGATTTAATAGAACTTCAATAGTTTTCAATGTTTTTACTCGACATGTATTAGGAAATCAAGTCCTACCCCCTGGTGGCCATGTTTTAAAAAGGATAAGAATAATTTGGACAATCTTATTTGTCAAAAGTCAGTAAGTGCACAGCATGACTGTAGGACAGACGGACAACTAAAAAGTGATCGCTTTGTGTAAAGACAGACGGACAACTGAAAAGTGATCACTTTGTGTAAAGACAGACGGACAACTAAAAAGTGATCGTTTTGTGTAAAGACAGACGGACAACTAAAAAGTGATCGTTTTGTGTAAAGACAGACGGACAACTAAAAAGTGATCGTTTTGTGTAAAGACAGACGAACAACTAAAAAGTGATCGCTTTGTGTAAAGACAGACGGACAACTAAAAAGTGATCGCTTTGTGTAAAGACAGACGGACAACTGAAAAGTGATCACTTTGTGTAAAGACAGACAGACAACTGAAAAGTGATCGCTTTGTGTAAAGACAGGCAACACAATCATGTATTTCTCCTTTCTATTCCCGACATTAGCGTTGATGAAATTTACCCCAAAGGTTTAACATCCCTTTATATACAAAAATGATATGGGCATTTGAAGGCAAACCAAAGCCAGGCCATACATCAGCATTATTTATGTATCAATACATTATTATTTAGTACTATTTATTAAAGGAGTTAATTTTCTTTCATAATTTATCCTTTCCAATATACAATAAGACTTAATCTGACAAAAATGAAAACATTAATGTTAAAATATGGAAAAATCTTTATTAATGAGAGAAAAGTTATTCAGTAGAGTTAAAAACATTGTGGCAAAAGGAGATATTGCACAAAATTAGTAAATTTTCCTTTTGCCAAAACATTTGATGAAAGTTCTCTGCTATATAGATGCATCAACATGCATCTGTACGTAGGAAAGTTGGGTTAAAGATTTTTTCTATAGTTTTGTATTAGTCTGTGTTTTGTGTTTTGTGTCAATTTGTCATTTGCATAAGTATATTAAACAATTAGACATATCCTTTTAACCAAAATTAAATGAATAACAATCAAAAGAACGACAGGTACTATATAATTTACTGGCCAGTTTCCGTAGCATTTTCATGCATTTTATTGACTCATTTATTCCCACAGGCAGACACAATTTGTTGCTTTAGCAGAACACAACTTTTTAAAACATTGCTGCAAAAGGAGAAAATGTTCATAATGAAAAATGTCTCCTTTTGTCGCAATATTTTCAAATATATTCAATAATTTTACCTGAATTTATAAAGATTTTTAATATTTCTGGCTGAGATGTTTTTTCAATGTCGTCTGCTGCAGATTCTGTCTATGTCGGACATGGTTAATATTTTATAACAATTAAACCAAGGAGTTAATTACACCTTTTCACAAAATATTTCACCCATAAAACTATACATGTATATACATAATTAGGTATATATCTACCACCAAATAATCATTTCATCTTTGAAAGAAGTTATCATACACAAAACCCAATATATCACACCTTATAGATACGTGTTTAACCCTTTCCCTCATATAGACGCTTTCTGACGCCTCTGCAGCAGACGGCTTTTTGAAAACATAGTGACAAAAGAAGAAATTGCACAAAACGTGCAATTTCTCCTTTTGCCACAATGTTTTCCAATTTTAGTCATAGGTTATCCATTCAATTATAGAGATTTTTTCATTTTTGACAAAATATGTTCAAAGTCGTCTGCTGGAGAATTGTCGTATGAGGGAAAGGGATGATGTAGAAACAACACAAATCATTATAATAAATAATTAAATCATTTTGAAAAAGAAATAACATGTTACACATGTCTACTTCATAATTATCAAATACTGTTCCATCAAGGAAAAGATGAAAATAGACAAGATCTGTTGGCTTGCAACTTGCAAGGTGGAGGTGGAGGTTTGATTGAAAACTAAAACTTAATCATTTTTACACCTTATATGATAGAAACTCTATAATTATCAAATTTTCGACCACTTGGTCTTCAAGATTTTTGTATCTTAAAAAGACCAAGAGGTTGAAAGTTTAATGATAATATAGAGTTTCTATCATATAAAGTGTTTTAATTTCTTTCATTCTCTTTGGATGACCTAAGTAACAAAGATTAAACATTTTTGTAACGCCAATACCGCTTGAACCACAGGGTGACAACATAAAATTCCATTGGAAACAGTCCAGTACGTGGCAAAGTAACAATAAACTAGAGGTTGTTTTTGGGAAAAACGTATGTCTCCCCCAAGGGGTATTTGTCTGGCTGACTGTATTTTGTCAGTTAGTGATTTATTTTAAAAAAGGGCAATAACTCATCCAAAAGTAGGTCAAATTAAACGCCCTCGTAATATGCGCAACAAGACATTGTACCGATGACTCCTGTGAAGTTTCATAGAAATGTGGCAAAGGGGTTGTGAGATGAAGGCCGGACAAGAATGAAATGGCAATTTTAAAACAAGAGGGCCATGATGGCCCTGGAATCGCTCACCTAATATTTTTTTTTCACTTTAGCTATATAAGCCCCGCCCCCTGGCAGCCATAGTTTCCGACCAATCAACTTGGATTGAAGGAATCTGATAGAGGGTCACCCTAGGAACATTCCTACAAAATTATTTGAAAATCGGCCTGACACTTTTGGAGAAGAAGATTTTTTTAAGTTTTCACAATAGCCATATAAGGCAAAATAGACCCGCCCCCCCTGGCGTTCATGTTTTTTTACCAATCAACATGGCTTGAAGGAATCTGATAGAGGGTCATCCAAGGAACATTTTTACAAAATTATATGAAAATCAGCCAGACACTTTCGGAGGAGAAAATGTTTTAAGTTTTCACTTTGGCCATATAAGGCAAAATGGCCCCGCCCCCTGGCGGCCAAGTTTTTCGACCAATCAACATGGCTTGAAGGAATCTGATAGAGGGTCACCCAAGGAACATTTCGACAAAATTATTTAAAAATCAGCCCGACACTTATGGAGGAGAAGATTTTTTAAGTTTTCACTATAGCCATAAAAGGCAAAATAGCCCCGCCCCCTGGCGGCCATGTTTTTTGACCAATCAACATGGCTTGAAGGAATCTGATAGAGGGTCACCCAAGGAACATTTCTACAAAATTATTTGAAAATCGGCCTGACACTTTTGGAGGAGAAGATTTTTTAAGTTTGCACTATAGCCATATAAGGCAAAAGAGCCCCGCCCTGGCGGCCATGTTTTTCGACCAATCAACATGGCTTGAAGGAATCTGATAGAGGGTCACCCAAGGAACATTTCTACAAAATTATTTGAAAATCGGTCTGACACTTTCGGAGGAGAAGATTTTTTAAGTTTTCACTATAGCCATATAAGGCAAAATAGCCCCGCCCCCCCCTGGCGGCCATGTTTTTCGACCAATCAACATGGCTTGAAGGAATCTGATAGAGAGTCATCTAAGGAACATTTCTACAAAATTATTTGAAAATCTGCCAACCAGTTTGGGAGAAGAAGAATTTTGAAGTTTTTTTGGTTTCGTTGCCATGGAAACCAGAATTTTGCATGGATCCCAAAAATTTGAAGGAATTCTGGTGAGGTCATTGAGAGGATGCTTTCTGTGAAGTTTCATCAAAATTGACCCACTGGTTACTGAGGAGAAGAAGTTGACGCACGACGCACGACGGACGCCGGACAAAAGGCGATCACAATAACTCACCTTGAGCAAAGCTCAGGTGAGCTAAAAAGGGCAATAACTCATCCAAAAGTAGGTCAAATTAAACGCCCTCGTAATATGCGCAGCTAGACGTTGTACCGATGACTCCTGTGAAGTTTCATAGAAATGTGGCCAAGGGGTTGTGAGATGAAGGCCGGACAAGAATGAAATGGCAATTTAAAAAAAGGGCAATAACTCATCCAAAAGTAGGTCAAATTAAACGCCCTCGTAATATGCGCAACAACACATTGTACCGATGACTCCTGTGAAGTTTTATAGAAATGTGGCAAAGGGGTTGTGAGATGAAGGCCGGACAAGAATGAAATGGCAATTTTAAAAAAAGGGCAATAACTCAACCACAATTAGGTCAAATTAAACGCCCTCGTAATATGCGCAACTAGACGTTGTACCGATGACTCCTGTGAAGTTTCATAGAAATGTGGCAAAGGGGTTGTGAGACGAAGGCCGGACAAGAATGAAATGGAAATTTTAAACAAGAGGGCCATGATGGCCCTTGAATCGCTCACCTGATTTTTTTTTTTTTTTTCACTTTAGCTATATAAGCCTCGCCCCCTGGCAGCCATAGTTTCCGACCAATCAACTTGGCTTGAAGGAATCTGATAGAGGGTCACCCTAGGAACATTTCTACAAAATTATTTGAAAATCGGCCAGATACTTTTGGAGGAGAAGATTTTTTAAGTTTTCACTATAGCCATATAATGCAAAATAGCACTGCCTACTGGCGGCCATGTTTTTTGACCAATCAACATGGCTTGAAGGAATCTGAAAGTGGGTCATCCAAGGAACATTTCTACAAAATTATTTGAAAATCGGGCCGACACTTTTGGAGAAGAAGATTTTTTAAGTTTGCACTATAGCCATATAGGGCAAAATACAAAATAGCCCCCCCCCCCCCCCCCCCCCCCCCCCTGGTGGCCATGTTTTTCGACCAATCAACATGGCTTGAAGGAATCTGATAGAGGGTCACCCAAGGAACATTTCTACAAAATCATTTGAAAATCAGCCTGACACTTTCGGAGGAGAAGATTTTTTAAGTTTTCACTATAGCCATATAAGGCAAAATAGCCCCGCCCCCCTGGCGGCCGTGTTTTTTGACCAATCAACATGGCTTGAAGGAATATGGTAGAGGGTCATCCAAGGAACATTTCTACAAAATTATTTGAAAATCTGCCAACCAGTTTGGGAGAAGAAGAATTTTGAAGTTTTTTTCGTTTCGTTGCCATGGAAACCAGAATTCTGCATGGATCCCTAAAATTTGAAGGAATTCTGGTGAGGTCATTAAGAGGATGCTTTCTGTGAAGTTTCATCCCAATTGACCCACTGGTTACTGAGGAGAAGATGTTGAAGATTTTTTAAGTTTTCACTTTGGCCATATAAGGCAAAATAGCCCCCGCCCCCTGGCGGCCATGTTTTTCGACCAATCAACATTGCTTGAAGGAATCTGATAGAGGGTCACCCAAGGAACCTTTCTACAAAATTATTTGAAAATCGGCCTGACACTTATGGAGGAGAAGATTTTTTAAGTTTTCATTATAGCCATAAAAGGCAAAATAGCCCCGCCCCCTGGCTGCCATGTTTTTTGACCAATCAACATGGCTTGAAGGAATCTGATAGAGGATCACCCAAGGAACATTTCTACAAAATTATTTGAAAATCGGCCTGACACTTTTGGAGGAGAAGATTTTTTAAGTTTGCACTATAGCCATATAAGGCAAAATAGCCCCGCCCCCCCCTGGCGGCCATGTTTTTCGACCAATCAACATGGCTTGAAGGAATCTGATAGAAGGTCACCCAAGGAACATTTCTACAAAATTATTTGAAAATCGGCCTTACACTTTCGGAGGAGAAGATTTTTTAAGTTTTCACTATAGCCATATAAGGCAAAATAGCCCCGCCCCCCCTGGTGGCCATGTTTTTCGACCAATCAACACGGCTTGAAGGAATCTGATAGAGGGTCATCCAAGGAACATTTCTACAAAATTATTTGAAAATCTGCCAACCAGTTTGGGAGAAGAAGAATTTTGAAGTTTTTTTCATTTCGTTGCCATGGAAACCAGAATTCTGCATGGATCCCAAAAATTTGAAGGAAATCTGGTGAGGTCATTGAGAGGATGCTTTCTGTGAAGTTTCATCCCAATTGACCCGCTGGTTACTGAGGAGAAGAAGTTGACGCACGACGGACGACGCACGACGGACGCCGGACAAAAGGCGATCACAATAACTCACCTTGAGCAAAGCTCAGGTGAGCTAAAAAAGGGCAATAACTCATCCAAAAGTAGGTCAAATTAAACGCCCTCGTAATATGCGCAGCTAGACGTTGTACCGATGACTCCTGTGAAGTTTCATAGAAATGTGGCAAAGGGGTTGTGAGATGAAGACCGGACAAGAATGAAATGGCAATTTTAAAAAAAGGGCAATAACTCATCCAAAAGTAGGTCAAATTAAACGCCCTCGTAATATGCGCAACTAGACGTTGTACCGATGACTCCTGTGAAGTTTCATAGAAATGTGGCAAAGGGGTTGTGAGATGAAGACCGGACAAGAATGAAATGGCAATTTTAAAAAAAAGGGCAATAACTCATCCAAAAGTAGGTCAAATTAAACGCCCTCGTAATATGCGCAACTAGACGTTGTACCGATGACTCCTGTGAAGTTTCATAGAAATGTGGCAAAGGGGTTGTGAGATGAAGGCCGGACAAGAATGAAATGGCAATTTTAAGAAAGGGCAATAACTCATCTAAAAGTAGGTCAAATTAAACGCCCTCGTAATATGCGCAACTAGACGTTGTACCGATGACTCCTGTGAAGTTTCATAGAAATGTGGCCAAGGGGTTGTGAGATAAAGGCCGGACAAGAAATGTGGACGCCCTGACAGACAGACGGACAGACAGACGCACGGACAGACAGACGGCGCAGGCAAAAGCAATATGTCTCCTCCGGAGGGAGGAGACATAATTATAAAGTTTTAATATCAACCTGCTGAACTAAAGTTAATTGTTAAAACCCTAATTCCCATATACAGTGATCTGGCAGTAGAGAACAGCCCAGAAACATCACCGACAATGCTATATATAAATCCGTCCATGAGGTACATGTCGGCATTTCTGAGCAGAATAGCCTATACACCTGCTAAGTCTTTAAGAACCTACACAATTAAGTTGACATATTGTTTCCTACCAGCTTGTGTTAGTAATATGTGAACAGTGTGGATCTTGACCAGAGTGTGCAGATCTTGATCTACAACACTGTTCGCAAAAAGTCAACATGTACTTTTCTGCATGGACGGATTCATTTATTTATGAAGCACTGTGCTATAACTATCATATGTCAGATGTTGATAAATATCTGCCTGTGCATTTAAACTATCCAAACCACATGCACTGTTGTGTTTCTAAGATGTTTCTTAAAACTCTCTGTGTCAATTTGGGTAACAATGCCAGGGGGCCAGATCAACGGTACATCTGTGATCTACAATGATTGCAGATGACCAGTGATTGGCTTTCTTACAGACAGGCTAATCGATATCTTCGATGGTATTTATGAATTGTATCTCAATCTTTCACCAATACAAGTATTATTAAGTTTCTTTCATGCGTTAAATAGACTTCAATTGGATATTTTCCTAAAATGACAATTTCACAGGAAGATGTGATAAGGCAACATTGATATTTTGTGGGCTCCATGTTGAAAAACAGTTGTAATTTCAAAATGATAATCTTGCAATCTATGAAGCCATAGATTTGTGCATTCATCTTTGTTTGAAATTATATAAATTTGTCTTGTTTTATTGGGGTTTTATGCTGTCTTCAACATTATTTCACTTATATCATGGCATCAATTCACTTATTTATGCTCCCTTGGTAAACTAACCAGTACTAGGCTAAGAAAGGTGCCTTGCCCAAGGGCATTCCACAATGACTGCCTTGTTTGGGGATCGAACCAGGAATGCCAGGTTTCATAACCAAGAAGCAAACCACCATAAAGAGGGCACATCATAATATGTAACGCTTTCACACATACAAATGCTTTGTGACATGACACCTCTGCTGCAGACAACATTTGAAAACATCATGGCAAATTGGGTAATTGATCATAGTGAGATATTCATCTCTTTTGCAAAAATGTTATTCAAATATTGTTCTCCCATTTAAAGAACATTACCCTATTTTCGCGTACATGATTTTAAAGTCATCTGCTGCAGGAATAAGACACATTTATAAAGATAGGTACAGATCCTGCATTACTGAATTTCATTACATGTATCCTGCAAAATTATACTGAATGTATGATATAGCTGAAATACCATTGAAAATGGCATTAAACTCAAATCGATCAATCAAGTGAATTTGTAAGGATATGAGAAACTGAAGATTCAATATATGTCATTATAAGGCATGAAAGAAATATTAAGGACATTATTGTAATGAAATTAAACTGTTATTTAGATAAGGTTACATGTAGACATTCAATTGTTCACCATTGTGACCTTTTTTGTATTCCTATGTTGATTCTGCATCAATAATGCTCCGAGTTCCACTTTCTACAAAATGGTATAATGTAAATGTACTTGAAAAGAACATTAAAACCCTTTTCAACATATCTTGGCAAAAATAAGGAAAATCTCTATAGATAAAAGTATATCTATCAAATAAATTTGAAAACATTTTGGCAACAGTATAAATTACTTATCATGAGCAATTTCTTCTTTTGCCACAATGTTTTCAAAGGTTGTCTGCTGCAGAGGCATCAGAAAGCTTCTGTATGTAGGAAGGGGTTAAGATAACATAAAAACCAAATTAAACAAGCAAATTCATGAAATTTATATCCCCCGCTTGCAGGAAATATTGTAGGAAAATGTTGAGGTTAGGTTTAAACATGTCAGTAGACTTATTGAACATGTATTACAGGGTAAATTAAACGAACTTGGCCTAGGTTGTTACCAAGTTTGTGGCAGTTATTGCACGGAAACAGCAAGAAACGACTTTTTTTGTTAAATAAGGGTCCATAACTCCACCGAATAAAGTCCCCCGAAAGTGATGATCAAACTTGGCCTAGCCCTTAAGGCATTTAACCTTGTTACCAAGTTTGAAAAAAACCGGTTCACATTTGTGGCAGTTATTGCACGGAAACAGCAAGAAACAACTTTTTTTGTTAAATAAAGGGCCATAACTCCACCAAATAAAGTCCGCCGAAAGTGACGAACAAACTTGGCCTAGCCCTTAAGGCATTTAACCTTGTTACTAAGTTTGAAAGAAAACGGTTCACATTTGTGGCAGTTATTGCACGGAAACAGCAAGAAACGACATTTTGTGTTAAATAAGGGGCCATAACTCCACCGAATAAAGTCCGCCGAAAGTGACGATCGAACTTGGCCTAGCCCTTAAGGCATTTAACGTTGTTACCAAGTTTGAAAAAAAAAGGTTCACATTTGTGGCAGTTATTGCACGGAAACAGCAAGAAACGACATTTTTTGTTAAATAAGGGGCCATAACTCCACCAAATAAAGTCCGCCGAAAGTGACGATCGAACTTGGCCTAGCCCTTAAGGCATTTAACGTTGTTACCAAGTTTGAAAAAAAAAGGTTCACATTTGTGGCAGTTATTGCACGGAAACGGCAAGAAACAACATATTTTGTTAAATAAGGGGCCATAACTCCACCAAATAAAGTCCGCCGAAAGTGATATTCGAACTTGGCCTAGCCCTTAAGGCATTTAACGTTGTTACCAAGTTTGAAAAAAAAAGGTTCACATTTGTGGCAGTTATTGCACGGAAACGGCAAGAAACAACATATTTTGTTAAATAAGGGGCCATAACTCCATTAAATAAAGTCCGCCGAAAGTGATATTCGAACTTGGCCTAGCCGTTAAGGCATTTAACCTTGTTACCAAGTTTGAAAAGAAACGGTTCACATTTGCGGCAGTTATTGCACGGAAACGAAGTGTGACGGACGGACAGACGGACGGATGGACAAACCGAAATTAATAACCCCCCTTTTTTTCTTCGAAAAAGTGGGGGATAAACAAATAAATTAATCTAACTAGGCATATTGAATTTCCCTTTCTTACATCTCTTAAATGTTTACAGGCATCATACAAGGGGGGTTATTCTCTCTGCTTTTTATCCAAACTTTTATCTAGGCTACAGGGTACTGTTCCATTAATCCTGACAAAATCCGGATTGTATACCGGTACACACACTATTTTCAACTCTGTATAAAAATTGTTATTTATCCATTTTTCAATCTTTACTATTTTATTATCAGATCATTTTTAAGCAACTGACAATACCATATATCAGATCATGTTAAACAATTAATTATGTGATATTTATAAGAATCTAAAATACAAAAAAATTATATTAATTTCAAACAGTGTTGTCCAAGATCAAATGCCATGCTGGGTTTGACTCTGTTTGAATGTCATAAAGGCCTTTTGTTATCAGGGAAAAATCAATACTTACCCACAATACTGCCATCTCCAGATTTATTTGCCTTTCTGAAAATTAAAATACAACAAAAATGTTAATTTAGACTGTAACATGTATCCGGTCCTTCACAGAGTTAAGCCACCGCGGGTCACCCATCCAGGCACTAACCGCGATGTACGTTGCTTAACTATGAAAGAGCAAAAGACTCTACCAAAATTGATATAAAATCTGGCTTTCAGGAGCGTATCCTGGGATAGGTAAGTACGCCAATTAACAATTCGCCAAAAAAATTTGCTTCAAAATTTGAAGGCTGAGAGTGGTAAGAGTTGATTTCGTGTTTTCCAGATGACCAAAAAGACCATTTGAGTTTATCATATGAATCATAGGATTGCAAAACTCTCCCTGCGGAAACAGTGTGTTAAAAATTCATTTGCTACAGATGTGTCAAAATGGGCCTACAGGTGGGAGAGGGTAAATTAATGGCCAAGTACAGTAACTCTGCAATCAACTTACTTTTTATTATCTGTGGTTTGGGAGTCTACATCAACTCTGGCTGCTTCTGATGTCTCACTTTTTGGTTCACTTTTCACTGAAGCTGTTTCAAACAGAATAAGGTTACATTAGGAATGAAAATATGCAATTAACCCCTTTCCAACATACAACAAATCTGCAGCAAACGCCTTTCAGCCAAGCCCAGGTAGCTCAGTCGTTAGCGAGGCGGGCTGTCAATCCAGGGGTTGTGAATTCGAACCCAGCTCGGCCAACATTCTTTCCGACGTTTGACACTGTGACAAGTGTCATTCTTCTTTCACCAATGGGCTAACAGTCTATGTGGAAAAGCAGCCAGTTGATTGGAAAGTATGTTGTGTGGAGTACTGCCATGGTGAGAAAACGGCGTTTATCCCCAATCAATCAATCAACCTTACCAACATACAACAAATCTGCAGCAGACAACTTTTAAAACATCTTGAAAAGTCTATGTAAATGAAAGTGTAATAAATGAATACAGTTGAAAACATTGTGGCAAAAGGAGAAATTGCTCATTGTGAGCATTTTCTAGTTTTCAAATGTCGTCTTTTCATTAATATACTTTTATTTATAGAGAATTTTCATACTTTTGCCTAAATGTTTTCAAAGACGTCTGGTGAAGATTAGTTGTGGTAAAATATCTATTGAACGCACCACAGGTTTTGTTTGAATGGGACACATGATCAATAACCCTTTCCAGCAGACAACTTTGAAAACATCTGGGCAATTGTATGATTGATTGATTGTTTGGTGTTTTATGCTGCTTTCAACAATTTTCCAGTTATATTACAGCATTTCCTGGGTAAGTAACCAGTTCTACTGGTTCATTTATCCTAACGTCAGTCGAACAGTCGTAATGCCAACCCCTAGCGCCAAGAAGGGCAGCCATTACTACGATTTTAAAGGCTTTGGTATGACCCGACCGGGAATCTACTACTTCACCACCGAGGGGGTCCCCAGGTTTTGAAATGAAACACTTGATCATTAACCCTTTCCCACATACAATAAATCTGAAGCAGACGACTTTGAGGACATACCCGAAAACAAATTGGAAACTCCCTTTCAATGAAAGTACAATAATTGTATAGAGTTGATAGTCAGCAAGGTAACTATTTATTTACTTTAATACATTTCATCATTCATGTTTTACAAAATATAAGGGAAACAAAAATGATTAAATTTGCTTTTAAGTATTTAAGAATTACTTAGCGCTAAGTAAGGTTAATGGAATAGGACCCTGAAATAGATCTATAATTCAGCATCTGCTAATACCTAGTTTAAATGTGTTTGCAGTTAACCCTTTCCCACAAGCATAAAATTATATGCTTTCTAAAGGCTCTTCAGCAGACATCTTTAGAAATCATTGTGGCAAAATGAGAAATTCTTTGATTAATTTTTCATTTATAGAGATTTTCAATATTTTTTGCCTATATATATTCAAAGTTGTTTTATGCAGGGACAGGGTTGATGTGTTTACTATTAACCACAGGCATCCGAGTTTTCATCTCAGAAAATTTGGAAAACAACAACAATACCTTGTTAAGATACTACATGTACTAACTTTAGTCTTTCTATATAGTCCATTATGCTATAATAATAATGACCCTAATGTTATCTTATGATAAAATGTGGGGAATACCACAACAGACCATGTTACTATAAATAACCTCAATGTATGGTATTATAGTCTATGAAGCATATACAGACATGTGATCTCTCCCGATATCGGCGGAAGCTCCCGATTTGAAGCCTCATCTTACGCGCTCCCGATCGGGTAACGAAATCTCCCGCCGAAAAAAAAAATCATAAATAAAAATAAAAATTTACCTAAATTACAACAGATGACCGTAAATCCAATTTAAGTTTTACATCATCCAGTGGTGTTAAGCGATATCGACTTTTCTGGGTAAAGGTTTAAGTCGTGTCGAATGTAAACTGGTAACCTGTACACAGTAATGTGTAAATTTATGACCCTTAGAAAGAGTGTTGATTTATACATGACAATCAACCTCTGATTAGTGGATTATCACACATAGGCTGCAGTGAATAAGATTCCTCTTCCAGTGGAAGACCTTCTCCTAGAAACAAACTTCCATTTCAATCACAGGTAATAAAACAACTCTCCCTTTTAAAATCCCATTAAATCCTGTATTAATTTATCCTGACAAACTATTGATAACCTCTTCAAGTAAAAGTGTAATTAATAGCGTTGAAAACATCATAGTAAAAGGAGCATCAATTTCTCAATTTGTCACAATGCTATATAAAAGATGTTTGCTGCAGATGTTTCAAAATTCGTCTGCAAATAGTTAAGGGTCGTATAATTGCAAGTCATTTTCCACAGGGGCAAGAAACATAGTGTTTTTTGAAGAAAAAAAATGCACACTGATATAATAATAGGTAGTGTTTTTGTTTCATGCCCATGTGTCATTTTCCTCAAATAATTTGTTCCCCAAGAAATAAACCACGTCATGCAAAAACGATCTTTTTTTGGGAGGGTCTCTACAACCAGCCAAAATTTATATAAGCCTTTGCAGTCTGATCAGGTTATTTTGTATTCATCATCAACGGTAGTCACACACAAGCATCTTCGACTCTGCATGGAAAGAACAATGACTTTAAATAAACTGTTTATGAAATATGATTTTAACTTTCATTAGTTTTTAAGGTGGATTTTCATTTGACTTGGCTAATGCCCCGGATAATTAGGTCAGGTCAAATCATTGCGTCATATATTATTTTAGCTGAGAAAGGTTACATAAGTTCCCAAAATAGGGTCCTTGATACAGTGAGGACATATAAACATATGTTTGTATGTATATGTTTATATGTCTCTGAATCAAGTAAAGTGTTTTCAAATGCTCTTCCACGTACTAAGAATCAAAGCACTGAAAGTATCGAATTATTTTGAACATGTATTGGAAAATGTAATTAATAATTGCATTTGACCAAGTTTCATGTGCTGTTTTTATATGTCAAGTTCGGAACATATATACATATTTGTTGTCATTATACTGAAATATTTTCATGAATAAAATTGAAGTAATAAATGAGTATGAAATATTCTTTTAATTGGAAAATTATTACTTCCTATAATGCAAGTTATACCCTGCTTGATTTGACCCTATTTTAGCATCAAATGAAAAGTATTGTGACCAGTTGCAGAAAATCTTGCCGCGAAAAAAGCTCCCTCTTTGGGACACCAATCTCCCTCCCAAAAATACCAAATCTCCCTCTTTGGCTTCAGGAAAATATCACATGTCTGCATATAGAAAGACTACTTTTAGTATCTAAACAATCTTAAATCTTAACTAGGTATTGTGTTTTTCCCCATTTTTCTCAAATGAAAACTTCGGACGCCTGTGGATTAACCCTAATAACAAACCTGTGTCAGTGAGCAGGGAAGTAAAGGAGGACTCATCCGTGTTATTCAAGAGTTGCTCTTTCTCCAGTGCTGACATGTAATTGGAGTAGGACCACGATATTTTGTCCTTCTCATCCTGATCCACATCCCCTTCAACACTCTCTGCACCCACAATGCTCTTAAAGGGGTCATGGAAAGGGTCGTCTTCCTCACCAAGGGGAGGTAATCCCATGGCTGCTCGTCTTTCAGCCTCCTGTTTGGAAAAATGATAAACGAAACTGTGGCATTTTGTTTCTAACAAATATCATTTTGACTCTTTTATCTAATAAATATATCTTTATCATTGTCTGCTTCGAAAAACAAATCTGAAGAAAAAGTTGAAGCAGGATTTTGATACGGAGTTTAAGACAAAAAGGGTATTATTTCATTTTGCTGCAGAGATTCCAAAAGATTTTTATTCTGAAAATTATGATCTTAACAATAATTTTGATTAAAGTAATATTAACCCTTTCTCACATACAATAATTCTAAACAAGACGACTTTGAAAACATCTAGTAAAAAATATGGAAAATCTTTATAAATGAAACTACAAAATGTATTACTACATGTATATATTGAGTAGAGATGAAATCATTGTAGCAAAGGGAGAAATTGCTCATGATGATGAGCAATTTTTCCAATAGCCATAGTGTTTTCAAAATTCTTCTGCTTCATCTGTATGTTGGAAAGGGTTAAGAAATGATATGAGAGACATACAAAATAAGCTCAAATCCTATAAATTGTACAATTTGTAAATTAAAACTATAATGTATATTCTAAGTAAATTAAAAATAAAAATGGTCTAAATTCTAGGACATAATAATGTGTTGAAAGCTTTTTCACTATGAAGTAATTGTTTCCCTTGCATACCAAAACTTATATTTAAAAGCAGCCTATAATTATATATATATTAATTTTTCTGTAATTTCTATTAGACATAAACCGTATATACCGAATATAGTAATTTTAGAAGTGTCTGATTTTAATAAATATGATAAAAAAAATACAAAACCTGGAAAATTTGATGTAATACAGTTTTGTAAACATGAAAAAGAGAAAATGCTCTGAGTTTTGGAGTTTTCTTTTCACTAAAAAATGTTTTTGAATGTCAATCTGTGTCAGGTAAAAGTTTGATGCAAAGGTAAATTTTCACTACCGATTTTTAAAATGATTTTTTAAATAACTTCGCTGCATAAGAGAATGTCTATCTGCACCTCTAAACCCTTTCCCTCATACAACAAATCTGCAGCAGACATTTTTAAACCACATCAAGAAAAGATAATCATAAATGAAAGCATAACTATTTAATGAAGTAAAAAGCAATTTGTCAAAAAGAGAAATTGATCTTTTTGATCAACCCTTTCCCACTTGCAGACGCATTTTGACACATTTCCAGCAGATGGCTTTTGAAAAAATTCTGCAAAGAAGAAATTGCTTATCATGAGCAATTTCTCCTTTTGCAACAATGTTTTCAACTGTATTCATTAATTTAACTTTCATTTACAGAGGCTTTCTTCATTTCTAACCCATTGTTTTCAAAGTCGTCTGCTGCAGATTTGTTGTATGTGGGAAAGGGTTAATTTCTCTTTTTGCCCGAATGTTTTCAAAAGTCGTCTGCTGCAAAGTGCCTGTAAGGGTTCAAAAGCTCATAATGATGGATTATATCTAAAGCAGATAATGTTTTCATTCTATGCTATTTTTCTTTACACAAAAATTCAGGGACACCTCGGAAAAGTTATCTTCCATCATGAGCAATTTATTATTTTGTAAAAATATTTTCTATTGAATAATTCAACTTTCATTTTATTCCAAAAGTCTTACCTAGATGTTTTCAAAGTGGTCTGCTGCAGATTTAATGTAAGTGGGAAAGGGTTATTCCTGTATTGTTTGTGTGAAGAATAATTAGTACTATATTACAAATAAATGGCCCATTAATTTCTCAAATTTAATTCAAATGCTTGAACTAAGAATCAGTTCTGCATTTTGACATTCATCAGATTTCAATTATTCAATAACAGATATACAGATCTGGAAAAAAAAAACCAAGTTTTAACCCGTTCCCACATTCAGACTCTTTTTGACTCTTCTGCAGCAGACGACTTAAAATATTGTTGCAAAAGGAGAATAAGCAATTTTCCCTCTGCAACAAATATTTTAGACATTTTAAAACCATAATTTTATATACCGGTATGGAGATTTTCTCTAGTTTTGCATGAGTATTAATGCAAAGTCGCCTGCTGCACATTTGTTATATGTGGGAAAGGGTTATAACATAGAAATGTGCATAATGTGCATCACATCATATTAAACTCAGTGATAAAAAAAATCCTTTTTCAATCCAATGTAAAAAAAATCTGTCAATTAACTTTAACCATAATAAAAAACATAAAATCTCAAAATACCAAAATCCTTATTATTCAAAGTGAAAATTTCAAAAAATTAAGATCCTTGCACACTTAGACAATTTTAGCCCTTTCCAACATATATAGACGCAGACTGCAGCAGACAACATTTGAAGAAAGATTATATAACAGCAAAAAGAGAAATTGCTCATCATGAGCAAATTCTCCTTTAGCCACAACTAAGGATTTCAACTCTATTCAATGATTGTACCTTCATTTATAGATAATTTCCATACTTTTGCATAGCTGTTTCAAAATTCATCTACTGCATTTGTTATGACTTGTATGTGGGAACGGGTTAATTCATTTTTAGATAGACCTAACTTATAACCCAAAGATTATAACCCTAAGAAATGTATTACAAAGATAACTTTAATCATTTACCTCCTCAGATATTTTCTCAAGTCAATATCAAAGGCAAATACATTACAATATTGAAATCTGAAAGTTTTATTTTGATACACAATTGAAAACACTGTGGAAAATTGAGAATTTGTTTGTTATACCCTTTCCCGTCTGCAAATGCATTTTGATGCATCTGCAGTAGATGACTATTCAAACATTGTGGCATTTAAGGAGCATGAGCAATTTCTCCTTTTGCCACAATATTTTCAGCTCTTTTAAACAATTAAACTTTCATTTATAGAAATTTGCCATATTTTCACATACTGCATGGTAGGTGTTTTCAAAGTCGTCTGCTGCAGATTTGTTATATGTGGTAAAGGATTAAATGATTTCTCCTTTTCAACCCATGTTTCTGCGCTGCTGTGGTGCTAAACAAAAGTGGTCTGTTTCAGGTAAATGGTTAACCCTCTCCTACCTGCAGACGCATTTTGATGCAATAGCAGCAGATGACTTTTGAAAACATTGTGGCCAATGGTGAAATTGCTCATGATCAGCAATTTCAACTTTGGCCGCAATGTCTTCAACTTTATGTATCAATTGAGCTATCTTTTATGGAGATTTTTCAGGTTTTTGTCACTATGTTTTCAAAGTCGTCTGCTGCAGATTTGTTGTATGTGGGAAAGGGTTAAACAACACAAACTCTGGGCGAAAACATACAAATATTTGTGAAAAAAGTGCTTGATGAGAAATATTTTTCTTTCCCAAAACAATTTGATAATAATCAAACTATTAATTGTTCTGTCAGGGAATAAGTTAAGTCTATGCTTAAACTGTCTCAATAATGAACTTGCCGATGTAAACTTTATTTGTTTCCGGAACGGGTGAGACATCCACTTTAACCATATCCATCTTGCAAATACATTTTGATGTAACAAATATGCAGCAGACAAATTTGTGGCAAAAAGAGCAATTGCTGATTATGAGTAATTTCTCTTTTTGCCGCAATGTTTTCAGTTCTGTTCAATAATTATGCGTTCTTTTGAAGAGAAATTCCACAACTTTTGCCAAGATGTTTTCAAATTTGTCAGCTGCATATTTGTTGAAAGCTGGAAAGGGCTAAGGAAGACAAAATGGCCAAATCAATTTGCTTCTAACATCCCAAAATATTTTTAAGCAAGTGAAATGCAAGAAATAAGGACTGAACCTTACCTAAACCAGATCAAATTGTGCAATATATTTCTAATGTCATTCAGCTTTGGCCAGCTGATTTTTAATTTGCTCTATAAAGCTTTGATTATATGAGCCTATATATTTTAGATGACTCTTATATGAATTCCTTTAATAGCAGAACTTAACCCTTTCCCACATACGTAAACTTTCTGATGTTGCCTCTGCAGCAGACCACATTTGAAAACATTGTGGCAAAAGGAGAAATTGCTCATTATGAGCAATACAAATTGTCCTTTTTCCACACTGTTTTCAACTCTATTCAATTTTCATACTTTGACATTTATAGAGATGTTCCATATTTTTGGTAAGATGTTTTCAAAAGCGTCTGCTGCAGATTTTTTGTATTTGGGAAAGGGTTAATTAAATATTTCTTAACAATAGGGTGAAAAAAAAAGCCATAAATTTACTGGTTTAAATAATACAGGTACATTTTAATGTATTATGTCGAAAGGCAATGATATATAGATATATATTGTGCTTTTTAAATACCGCACACATGCACTTCATGCGAAATTGCATTCATTTACCCGCATTTTTATTATACGCAATTTGGCCTGAAATTGGAACAATATGTTTGTAATATTACAATGTCATTATTATCAACCCATTACCAAAATATACTTCCTTTCCAAATCCGTTATAACATTCAATCAGAAGTCATTAGCCATACAAGTAATCTCAATATAGACCTCCATTAATTTGTTAAAAATATGCCAAAACATACAATGTATAAGGGAATTGAATAGTTTTCCAGCTGCGTGATGTGCTGTTACAATTTGGCGGAGCTATTGTATGTCTGAAAGTGATGCTAAACCTTTTCCTCAAACAATAACCCTGCAGCAGAAGACATTGAAGACATGAAGATTAAAATATGACAAATCTCCATGCTGCATAATAATGAATAGAACACAACAATAATCAATGAAAAGAGACATAGTGAAAGGAGAAATTTCTCTGAGCAATTTCTTCCTTTGAATCAATGTTTTCAAAGGTTCTCTTCTGGAGAGGTTCCGAAATAGGGATTGAAAATGTTTAAATATTTAGAACAAAATTGATATTAATTTTTTAAATCTTGGAAATTATAAAAAATATCAAAACTGAATACATTTTACTTAAGTATAAATAATTGATAACTTCTTAAAAATGAAAATAAATAATAAATAATAAGACTGAGAAAATTGATTTATTGAATTCAAAAAATAAAAAGGGTTTTTGGGTTACAATTGTATATTTATAATTAATATATGATAAATCTTGTAAATATCTTTACCTTCGGATTTACTTTGATCTGTATTGAGAAATAGTACATATAAGTACATTAGATCCTGTGTATTAAAACCACCAATGGGAAGGCAACAAGTTGGTCTTTCTTCACAGGTGGTCTTTAATTGCAGGGTCATTTATGCAGAAAATGAGTAATTGGGAAATTTAAAAGTGTGGTTGCTGTAGATAAGGAATTGCTAAACAAAGGTGGTCTTTAGCACAGGTTTTACTGTACATATTTAACACCCTTTTCCAAACAAAACAAATTTTGGAGCAGACTACTTCGAAACTTGTATCAGCAAAATATGGAAACTCTCTTTAAATGAAAAAGAAATTATTGTTAAAAGTTAAAAAAAAACATTGTAGTGTAAAAAGGTTAAATTGCTCATCATGAACAAATTCTCTTTTTGCCACAATATTTTCAAATGTCGTCTGCTGCAGAGGTGTCAGAATGCATCCAAGTCAGACTCTTTCTGACACCGCTGCAACAGACACCTTTGAAAACAGAATGGACCTATATAAGTCATGATGAGCAATTTCATGTTGTCAAATTCTTCAATAATAACACTTTCACTATTATGGGCCTTTATAAGTCATAACAAATATTTGAGACTTTAAAGCGACTGAAATCCAGATGGCATGAAAAAAACAAAAAAACAAACAAACTCGAATTCGCCCTAAATGTTATTCTTTATGTTATCCAAGTAAAACCAGGGTAGAAAATGTATCGTTTTTTATCAATAAAGTGAACTTGAGTCGTTTTCAATTGTCCCGATGAAGGGGTTTCCTATTTAAAAATACTTACCCCGTTTAACTGACAGGGTAGAATTTGCGATGGAAAAAGTATCGAAAACAAGACAATCTCATCGATTATAGGGGTATGTAATATTTCAGTTATCATATTTTAATGCCCCAAATACAAAAATAACACTTATTTTCTTAAAATTGGATTTTTTTTTTTTTTTCGACAGTTGGGTATCTGGAGTTCATTCGCTTTAAATTACAAGCAGCAAAGATCTAGATTAGACTACATAAAGGGACAAGACAGTCTGATCAGGATCTTCCGAATTTGCCATCTGGTGGTACAATTAAGCATCAATGATGCTTCCGAAAATCAGTTATAACCTTAACCCTTTCCCACATACAACAAATTTGCAACCGAAAACATGGTGACAAATACCTGAAAAAACATCCATAAAAGATAGCCTAATTGTTAAATAAAGTTGAAAACATTGTGGCCAAAGGGGAAATTGCTCATCATGAGCAATTTCACCTTTGGCCACAATGTCTTCAAAAGTCGTCTGCTGCTATTGCGTCAAAAATGTGTCTGCAGGTGGGAAAGGGTTAAACCAAATACACAAGTATAGTCACATCTGTGCTAAAGACCACCTCTGTTTAGAAATTCCCTGTCTATAGCAACCACGCTTATAGTTTCCCATTTACAAATTTTCTGCTTAAATGACCCTGCAATTAAAGACCACCTGTGAACAAAGACTTTTTTTTTTTTTTCATGGGTGGTCTTTATACACAAGTTATACTGTATGTTATTTAATCCTAATTGCCATTGACCCTTTCCCACATACAATAAATCTACAGCAGACGACTTTGAATGCATCTAGGAAAGAATATGAAAATTCTCTTTATGGGAAAGTATAATTATTGAATAGAGTTGAAAACAGTGTGACAAAAGTAAAATTGCTCATGATGAGCAGTTTCTCCTTTAGCAACAATGTTTTCAAGAGCAGTCTGCTGCAGAGGCATCTGAAAGCGTCTGGGAAAGGGTAAAATGAAGGCAAAATCCTTCCAAGAAATTATGATTTTCATTTAATGTGACCTTCAAAGGTTTATAAATAATAAATTATTATTTTACGCCATTCTCCAACAATATTAGTTACAGAATTCTCTTTTATGATCCCTGGCTGACTATCGAGTAGTAGGGTAGGATATTTGCCATGCTCATAAGTGTACTCCATCACAACAGTCGTGAGCTGCAGATGAACATTGGTATCTATTAAATACCACCGAGGTGGTGTAGTTGAAGAGTGTCTGCCTCTGTGTTGGAGGTCATGGGTTCAATCCCCGGCCAAGTGATACCAAAGACTTTAACTAGAATGGAGTGCTCCGCGGAGCATGTGTGTCACCTGCGACTGCTCCTTGAAAGTGCGACGAAAAAGTGTGATGGACAGACAGACAGACGGACGGACGGACAGACAGACGCCGGACAATAAAAAAAGTAATCCCTAAGTGCCTACCATGCTACGCAGGCTGACACAAAAATGGTAGTAATGGCTTAATTCCCTTCTTGGCGCACAGGGTTGCAAGGTCTAAGCATTACGACTGAGTGGCTGGTGTCAGGATAAATGGACCAGTATAGTACTGGTAATTTACCCAGGAAACGCCCAGATATAACTGATTTTTTTTTAAAGCGGCGTCAAACGCCAAACAATCCATCAGTATCTTTTCAAAGTTTTTGTTAATAATTCATGTGACATGTGTATTTAATTTGTAAATGATATTTTTTATTTTCATGTGACTCATTTTGAACAATAAATTCAATATTTGTATAGTCAATGTTTGTCATAAACAATCTCAAAAGGCTTCAAGGAAGTGTGTACAATTAGAACAGGAACAATAAAGATTCAGATTAAACTGCACAAATATGCATGCAGCTGATGATCTGGATCTTCCCTTGACGCAAAACTCAAAAGTTTTAAGTGGAGAATTTGAGACTTTATAATTATTTTTATATAATAACAAGATTTCAAACCAATGAAAAATTAAATAGAAAAAGTATAAATTGTTTTGGTGCTTAATTCTGCTGCAGATTCGTTGTATATGGGAGAAAAACATTATCCTTTCCCACATACAACACATCTGCAGCAGTAGAATTTGAAAACATCAAGTCAATAATATGGAAACTATTAATGAAAAAAAATGAATAAAGCTGGAAACATTGTGGCACAAATAGACATTTCCCCTTGTATCACAATGTTTCTTAAAGTGGTCTGCTGCAGAGCCGTCAGAAAGCTTCTGCATGCGGGAAAGGGTTAATGACAACAAAGACAAACTATTTTCTGAGAAAATGTCAAGAACAAACAAACATTTCTCTTAATGCCGACACATTAATCCATTATCTTGTATTGAATAAGAAAAAAACCTATTTTACATTAATTGTAACCCCCTAATATTCATCCATCTTATTGTTAGGCAATCACATTAACAATTTCCCACATACAACAATTCTGCAGCAGACAACTTTCACAACATCTGAGAACAGAACAATATGTCTCTTTTTAGGTTTCAACTACTTCACTTTCGTTTGCAGAGATTTCCTATACTTTTGCTTGGAGTTTTTCAAAGTTGTCTGCTGTAGTTTTGTTGTATGAGGGAAAGGATTAATAAAGCGCATCAATTTTGATGAATACATCTGAAAAAACAAGATATTTCTCCCTTTCCAACACTGTTTTCAAAAGTCCCATGCTTCAGATATGTTAAAATAAGCAGGAAATGTTAACCTTTACCTGCTGGTACTAGTTTTGATGGAAACAGAAAACATGCATTATAATTGACCAAATGAGCTTTTTTACTTTCCGCACAATACTAAAATCCTTATTTCTCAAACCTTTTACTAACTTTTGTCCAACATGATTTTTTTTTTTTAACCCTTTCCCACCAATAGACGCATTTTGACCCATCTGCAGCAGACAACTTGTGACAAAAGGAGAAATTGCTCAAAACAAGCAATTTCTACCTTTGCCACAATATTTTCAACTGTTTTCAGTAATTGTACCTTTATTTATAGAGATTTTCTATGTTTCTGCTTAGATGTTTTCGAAGTCATCTGCTGTAGATTTGTTGTATGTGGGAAAGGGTTAAAGATAATCAAGAATTGGAAGAGTTATGATAACCCAACACATCAAGATCTGTAATTATTGTGAAACTGCCAGTGCTGAATAAAGTGATAAATTGGTGATAATATTTTGTATGAAAGTGATTTCTGTGATGTCAATAAAGCCAAATATTTGCAACAGTTTCCAATACAGCTTAGTTTAGATATATACATTTTCAATAAATAAACACATAAATGGTATAACATACAAAAAAATTACAACTTTTTCAAGTAATTAATATACACTGTAGTTACAAATTGTAACTCCTCCATGCATCTAATGATGATAATTATGTAGAGCAAATCCGTCCACATATAACAAGAGGGCCATGGTGACCCTGTAGCGCTCCCCTGAGTACCATGGCTCTATAAAATATGGTGGCCTATATAGTGACCTAGTATTTGATCCAACATGAACCATATTCAAACTTTGCCAAGATATCACCAAGACAAACATTCTGACGAAGTTTCAAGCTGCTCAAGTAAAAAAATCCTATCTCTAGAGTGTAAACAAGATTTTTTTAAAATTTGAACTAGTGACCTAGTTTTTGACCATATATATATATTCCAAATTCAAACTTAGCCTAGATATCATCATTACAAACATTCTGACCGAGTTTGAACATGTTAACAAGGTTTCCTTCAATTTGGCCTAGTGACCTAGCCTTTTAACCGAAATGGCCCATATTCGAACTTAGCCTAGATATCATCATTACAAACATTCTGACAGAGATTGAACATGTTAAAAAGGTTTCCTTCAATTTGGCCTAGTGACCTAGCCTTTTAACCGAAATGGCCCATATTCGAACTTGGCATAGATATCATCAAGACAAGGATATAGTGACAAAGTTTTTGTCCCATTATTCAAATTGGACCTAGGTATCAGCAATATAAACAAACTGAATCAGTTTCATGAAGATTGGATGAAAAAAGTGGCCTCTAGAGTGTTAACAAGCAATACGATAGACAAAAGGCGATCATAATAACTCGCCTAGAGCATTAAAAACTGACATATTGCCAAGCAAAGAGAGAAATTTAACAAAACAAGAGGGCCATGATGGCCCTGGATCGCTCACCTTAATTATACAATGTACTGCAATGCAAAACACATCAAGACAATTATTCTGAATGCAACCTCCACAGTGTTAACAATACTTTCCTTCATTTGGCCTAGTGATCTATATTTTTTACCTGATATGACCCATATTCCAACATGGACTAGATATCAAGACAACATTCTGACTAAGTTTCAACTTGCTCAAAGTAAAAATGCGGCCTCCGGAGTTTGAACAATATTTTCCTTTATTGACCTAGTTTCTGATCCAATATGACCCATATTTGAACTTGACTTAGATATAATTCAGACAAACATTCTGACCAAATTTCAAGCTGCTGAAGCAAACAATGCGGCATCCAAAGTGTTCACAAGATTTTCCTTCAATTTGATCTAGTGACCTAGTTTTTGATCCAGCATGACCCATATTCAAACTTGGCCTACATATCATCAAGAAAAACATTCTGATAAAGTTTTATCATGCTGAAATTAAAAATGCAGTATCCAGAGTGTTAACATGATTACCCTTCAATTTGGTCTAGTGACCTAGTTTTTAACCCGGCATGACCCATATCCGAACTTGGCCTAGATATCATTTATACAAACATTCTGACCAAATTTCAAATTGCTGAAGCAAAAAATGCAGCTTTTACAGAGTTAACAAGATTTTCCCTCAATTTGGCCTAGTGACCTAGTTTCTGATCCAATATGACCCATATTTGAACTTGAACTAGATATCTTTAAGACAAACATTCTGACAAAATTGCAAGCTGCTGAAGCAAAAAATGCGGGATCCAAAGTGTAAAAAAGATTTTCTTTCAATTTGGGCTAGTGACCTAGTTTTTGACCCGACATGACCCATATTCAAACTTGGCCTAGATATCATTCAACTCAATATTCTGAAAAAATTTCAAGCCGCTGAAGCAAAACATGCGGCTTCTACAGAGTTAACAAGATTTTCCCTCAATTTGGCCTGGTGACCTAGTTTCTGACCCAATATGACCCATATTTGAACTTGACCTAGATATATTTAAGACAAACATTCTGACCAAATGTCAAGCTGCTGCAGCAAAAAATGCGGCATCAAAAGTGTTAACAAGATTTTCTTTCAATTTGACCTAGTGACCTAGTTTTTGACCCGGCATAACCCATATTCGAACTTGACCTAGATATTTTTAAGACAAACATTTTGACAAAATTTCAAACTGCTGAAGCAAAAATTGCGGCCTCTGGAGTGTTAACAAGATTTTCCTTCAATTTGACCTAGTGACCTACTTTTTGACCCAACGTGACCCATGTTCGAACTTGACCTACATATCATCAAGACAAACATTCTGATAAAGTTTCAATATGCTCAAGTTGAAAATGTGGCCTCCAGAGTGTTAACAAGATTTTCCTTCAATTCGACCTAGTGACCTAGTTTTTGACCTCATATTGCCCAGTTTCGAACTTGTCCAAGATTTTATGAAGATGAACGTTCTGATAAACTTTCATGAAGATTGGATGCAAAATGTAGCCTGTAGAGTGTTAACAACTCAAATGTTGACGATGGACGACGGACTACGCACGACGGACGGACGCCGGACAAAATGTGATCACAATAGCTCACCTTGCACTTCGTGCATAGGTGAGCTAAAAACTTAGAAAATAATGTATTGTTCTATAAATCTACTAACAACCATGGCAACAACATTTCTCCAATAAATCATAGTAAAAAAATAATATGTATCAAAACACGTCTATAAGTATGATGTTGTCCTGTTAAGAATATAATTAAAGCTTTAATCCTTTCCTACATATGGACAAATGTAGCAAATCTCTATAAAATATATGAAATCAGTGTGGCTCATTAGGTGCAATTTCTCCTTTTGTCACACTGTTTTTTTGAAAGTCGTCTGCTGCATATGCATCGAAATGTATCTGTGGGTTGGACTAAGTGACAAAGTGTTTAAAAAGCTTAACCCTTTCCCACCAACAGTAAATTTGTAGTGGACAAATTTGTAGACAAATTGGTAAAAATGGGAAAACTCTCTAATTATAATTGAATAGAGTTGAAACCATTGTTGCAAAAGGGAAATTGCTCATTATTAGTAATTTCTTCATTTTTCACAATGTTTCCAAAAGTTGTCTGCTGCAGAAGAATGCAAATGCATATCTTGATGGGAAAGGGTTAATTTGAAAGCTGATGCATTATGAATTTTTTAATTTCATCATATTCTAGTTACTTTAAAGATTGCTCCATCAGTGTAACAAATGAAGAATGATTACTTCTCTAATCTAGAACCCATTAACCCTTTCCCACATACAGATGTTTTTCTGACGCATCCGCAGTAGACTGTTGAAAACATTGTGGCAAATGAAGAAATTGTTAGAAGTGAGCTTTTCCTCCTTTTGCCACAATGTTTTACATTCTATTCAATAAATGACCTTTCGTTGTAGATATTTTTCTGTATCTTAATATGTACCGGTAGATGCTTTCAAAGTCGTCTGCTACAAATCTGCAGCAGACGACTTTGAAAACCAAGTAGCAAAAACTATTGAAAATCTCAATAATTTAAAGTATAATTATTGAATAGAGTTGAAAACATTGTGGCAAAAGGAGCAATTGTTCATTATGAGCAATTTCTCCTTTTGTCAAAATGTTTTCAAAAGTCGACTGCTGCAACAAAATGAGTCTTAAGTTGGGAAAGGGCTAAGTGTTAAAGCTTTTAAAAGTTAAAATTTGTAAACTTATGCATTATGAATTTATAATTCCATGATGTATCCAGTTATTAAAGCTCCATCTGGGTGACAAGTGAAGATGCTTTAGTGTGAATGATAAATCTTATAGCTAAAACATTCCACATTCCCACATACAACAAATCTGCAGCAGACGACTTTGAAAACTTTTACGCAAAAATATGGAAAATCTCTTTTAATGTGAAAGTCGAAAAAAACATTGTGGCAAAAGGAGAAATTGCTTGTTTTGAAAAATGTCTCCTTCTGTCACAATCTTTTCACAAGTAGTCTTCTGCAGAGGCGTCAGAAAGTGTCTATATGTGGGAAAGGGTTTAGTGTGAATGATAAAGCTTATAGCTAAAACATTCCATTAAAATAATAAAATTGAAAGTCTATAAAGATCAAGAAAATAAATCCAAGATTTTTGAAACATTTTCCAAGTTAAAATTGCATCTAATCAACACTCAAAAATAGAGTTGTTTTGCTTGATATTCCCATGTTCAGACGTGTTTTAAAGCATATGCAGCAGATAACTTTTGAATACATTGCAGCAAATGGAGAAATTGCTTATAATGAGCCATTTCTTTAATGGCCACAATGTTTTATTAATATCTCTGTGTATATTTTTTTTATATGAGAATGTTTTAAAACAGAACGAAGCCATAATGTACTTCATGGAATAATTCTTTCTTAACTTCTGCCCACACAGACATCGAGACACAGTTTTATGTTTTTTGCATTATATAACTTTTAAAAACATTGTTACAAAAGGAGAAGTTATCAACTTCTCTACCTTTGCCACAATCTTTTCAACTCCTATTCAATAAATATACTTTAATTTATTTATACTTTTCATATCTTTGCCTAGGTGTTTTCAAGGTTATCTGCTTCAGTTTTGTTGTATGTGGGAAAGGGTCAAGTACAATGGTCAATTAGACTTTCATTTTCTGTGAAGAGAGTGAACTATTAAATACTATACTGGGGTTAGTAATAAAATGTTTGTAAGTACCTTATCCCTCTGAAATAGGCAAACAAGAGAACAGGCAATGAGACACAAACAACAATACATGAAACAAATATGTTTAACCCTTTCTCACCTGCAGAGGTATTTTGACGCAATAGCAGCAGACAACTTTTGAAAACATTGTTGCAAAAGGTGAAATTGCTCATGATGACCAATTTCCCCTTTGGCCACAATGTTTTCAATTTTTTTTAACAATTAAGCTATCTTTTATGGAGATTTTTCAGGTTTTTGTCAACATGTTATCAAAGTCGTCTGCTGCAGATTTGCTGTATGTGGGAAAGGTTTAACAATGAACTCTACTCATATTAAAGTAAAACACCTAAGTTTAAAAGATAAACGACTCTTTTCTTTTTCTGTAGTCAGCTTTGAAACCAATATTATTTTAATTGAACATGTGGCAACACAAAAATATGACCGCCTCATGGTGTAGTGGTAGTCTCAGAGCATCCGCCTCGGGTGTGGGAGGTGACAAGTTCTTATGTTGACTTATATCTCAGTATATACATTATTTGCCAATCTAGTTCAAAATCATACATTACAAGCTACATAAATGTTGTTTAAAGTCGACTGTAGCATGGTAAAGCATCTTAAGCAAACAAATTTTGAAAAGATTATCAAAAGGAGAACATTTCTTATCTACAATTATTCTTTCATTTACTCAGAATTCAAAATTTATTACACACAAAGGTTTTCAAAGTCAATTGCTGCAGATTTGTTTTATGTGGGAAAGGGCTTATGTCTTAAACCATTCCTATACATTCCACAAATCTGCAGCAGACAGCTTTAAAAACATCTAGGTCAAAATATTGAAAATCTCTATGAATAAAAATATAGTAATTAATTTAAATTGAAAACATTGCAAAAATATATGATTAAAAGTTGTCAGCTGCAGATGTGTCAAAATGCATCTACAGGTGTGAAAGGATTAAAACTGTGAATAAAAAAAAAAAAAAAATGGGAGACATGTGCAGTCCTTTTGAAACCAAACCTTTTTATTTCACCCTATATATAATACCCTTTAATGGTTATGGGGAAAACTTCCTTTAATTCCAACGTAACATTGGAAATAGATTGAATTTCCCAAAAGTTGATGTTTGAACATTTTGTTCAATTAGGATACAGTATAATAAACAAGTTGCTGGAGTAGTATTGAAGGCCAAAACATAAAGCCATACCAGACAAATAGTCCTATTTGACCTTGAACTTAAGACAAAACAGAACAATTAAATAACAAGCAATCCCTAAATGTGCTCTAACATAACGTCACATGAGAAAGGAAGAGCATTGTGTATAAATGAATGCACTTTCGGATGCTGCTTCCACTAGAAGTTGAACATTAACCTTGTGAATGAGATTTCCAATATTCATATAGATGCATATGATAATGTTAATTTTGCTAGAGGGTCCGATATTGTACAGACCTTTAGAAGAGGCTTTGAAAGGCGTTAGAACCACATTTTGTTTGTTTGTTTTGGGTTTTACGCCGCTTTCAACATCAAATGCCATATATAGGTAGACAGGAAAGATGATATTGGTCCCACATCTAAAACTTACATTGAGATAAAAATATTTAAGATATGAAACAAATACCACCCCACCTGCTGGAGCTCAAGAGTTGCATTGACTCAAATCATTCAGATCCATTTAGCCGGCTCATACAGTTCAAGCAAGTGTCAGTCTGTGGCTGCCATTCTAATTGAGTGTCGCCTAGCCACAGGAGCAACATTATTTTATGGAAGTAATGTCATGATCGGACACGGAACGCAAGTCGAGAGAGGAGAGATAGATCAGGTTCGATCCATCATTTTAGGAATGGTGTCATGTTGACACCTTGGGCTTATGGAACATTCACATAAATAGTGTGGTAATGCCCACTAAATTGTTGCATACCAGTTGATATTGTTAGATGTTGGATGTGTCAGTATTGTTTGATGTGTGTGAAGTAATCATTAAATATTGTGTTAGTCACAAACAGGATCATTGAACTTAATAAGGTGTTAAACAACGCGATGTGAAGTACTAGAGACATACGAAAACGGGTCAGACAGGGAGTAAGGATATTATTGCACACATATCAAGTTTCTTGAACCAAGGTTTTCAACTTCTATAAGTTCCTGCATTTTTATTTTGTCATACAAACGTGAGGGAGTGAGGGTAAAACTATAAGGCATACCTTGAAACCAGAAGGCAACTAACAAAAGAGATGAGATGGTCCGAAAATGATCATCTGAGTTGAGCACTAGATGAGGAGGAGTATACTGGACTTTTCCCAACAATATCTCTCTTATGACTCAACTAAACCCAATGTTGTGGGTACTTAATAGAATCTTCCCACTGAGACGATTCTATTGAGCGACCACAACATAGGATTTGAAAGACAAATAAGTATTTTGGGATGCGAAATACTCTTCTTATCTAAAGTTCTGATCTGAGTAACGGTATAGTAGCAAATTTGTAACTGTTAATGAACTCTCTGTTCAACAAATTGATCAACAAGTTTGATCAACAAATCAATATGGCTTGAAGGTTAACCAAAGGAATATTCCTGCCAAATTATCTTGAAATGAGACATCATCATTCAGAGATGAAGACTTTTACATAGCATTTTAATTCTTTGAAATCATTTGCAAGAATACCACAAAAAGATTATTGTTGTTCAATTTGTTTATTTTGGTTGAAAATGAGTAAGTAGATTTAAGGAGGCGATGTCGTTTGAAGCTAAAAGTAAACAACCAATGACAATGGATCGCGATCCAAATAGATGACCTTGACCTTCCAGTGATCTAAAAATGTGATAAAACCTCTTTCTTTAACCCTTTCCCACTTACATGAATAAATGTGAAGCAGATGACTTTGAGGCCATCTTGGCAAAAACTTGGCTGGAAACATTGTGGCAAAAGGAGAAACTGCTCATGATGAGCTATTTCTTCTCTTGTCACAATGTTAACAAGAGTAGTCTGCAGCAAAATGCATCAAAATGCATCTGCAAGTGGGAAAGGGTTAAAATAAAAAAAACAAGAGTGCCGTGGAGAAATGCCAACGTTCATCCGTATTATTCTAGGTCGAAAAATAGGCATAACTGAATAATTATTAAAGCTAGAGTTACATGACTTGGTACATACATGTGAATTCTTCCTAGTGTACCAAGTTTAATTTGAAAATATCAAACGCTTATTTTTTAGTTATGCTGACGACGATGCCTAGGGAATCACAATAGCCGGACTTTTTTTCTTCGAAAAACGGTCAAACTAAAAATTGAAGCATTGAAATGTTTACAAAATCAATTGACAGTACAAAGTATTCTAACTGTCTCACCTTGGCCTGTTTATCCTCTAACTCTTGTTGCTTCTTCTTCTCCTTGGTTCTTGTGTGCCTGCGTCGTCTCTCTATCAGGGGCATTATCTTCTCTTCCGCAAGGTTCATACGGAAGTCACAGAACTCGTTCCAGTGAGGGAACAGAACTCGGAATGTCACCAGCTGGAATTTCAACAAAGTCATATATGTCAGTTTTTTCAATAAGTAGAAAACATGATCACCCAATATTTATGAAATTGTTTAGATTCTCTTAACATCAACTTTAAATCCTTTCCCACATATAGATGCTTTCTGACGTTTCTGACATCTTTTTTTTTTTTTAAGTAATTATACATCCACTTACAGAGATTATTCAAAGTCGTCTGCTTCTGATTAACTGGAAAAGGGTTTAAACCAAAGCAGTATAACACAAGTCTTGTTGGGAAATAAATTCATCTTCCATTATGATTCCATGGCATTTTTAAGCATGCATTCACATTAACATAAAACACAGAACAAAATGAAAGTTTATTAACTAATATGGGCCCTTCCTACAACTCATTCATTAAATCAGAATTCAATCTGTAAGAGAAATGGATTTGATCATTCACACATACTTTATGTCATTAATTCACAAAGAATTACAACATCTCTTAGCCCTTTCCCACTTACAACAAATCTGCAGCAGACAATTTTGAAGATATCTGAGCAAAGATATGGAAAATCTCTATAAATGAAAGAAAAAATGTGTGTAAAGACCACCTATGGGAAGAGAACAATCTGTTCACAGGTGGTCTTTAATTACAGGGTCATTTATGCAGGGAAACAAAAAGTGTGATTGCTATAGACAGGGAATGGCTATTCCAATGTGGTCTTTAGCAGCATAGGTTTGACTGTATAATAGTTGAATATAGTTCAAAACAGTGTGTCAGACTGTTTACACAATTTGTCTGATGCAGATGAGTCAAAAGGCTTCTACATATAACAAATTCTGCAGCAGACGACTTTGAAAGCATATATACAAAAAATTTAAAATTCTCTGTAAATGAAACTTTAATTATTGAATAGAGTTGAAAGTATTGTGTCAAAAGCAGAAATTGCTTATTTAGAGCAGTTTCTTCTTTTGCCACATTGATTTCAAAAGTCGTCTGCAGCCAATGTGTCAAAATGCGGGAAAGGGTTTTTTGATTTACCTTCATTTTTAAATCCCAAATGTGGTCACATAAATAAGTAATATTTCAACATCTGTATAGGACATAGCCCTGTATTATTTTATCAGAACATTAAAATCTATTTTAATACGCATTTGACTCTTAGCTAAATTTATTCAACCCTTTCTCACATACAACAACCTGCAGCAGACAACTTTAAGAATATTTAGGCAAAAAAGGAAAAAAATCTCTATCCAAGCAAAATAATAATTATTGACTAGAGTTGAACACATTGTGACAAATAGAAAACTTGCTCATTCAGTTTTGATGTTACTAATTTACATGATAAGACTTCTTTTTAGCTGTCTGCTAAAATAATCTGTGGAAAAAAAGCCCATTTTAAATATTTTCTGTAATTGTATGATACAGAACAAAGTTGTAAACACCATTTTGAGCAATTACTGCTTTTGTCACAATGTTTTCTCATGTCATTTTCTGCAGCGGTGTTTAATGTTATTGGAAAGGATTAAAAACTAATTCTAAACATACAATTCTAATATTTTCCATTAAAATACATCATTTTGAAAAGAGATGATATTCTAATATGCCCTATTTTTTTAAATCTGGTCTTAATTTAACCTTTCCACCTAAAGATGCATTTTGACACATCTGCAGCAGACGACTTTTGAAAACATCATGACAAAAGGAGAAATTGCTCATTGCCTTCATTTTCAGATTTTCCAAGAGTCAACTGCTGCAGATATGTCGTATGTGGGAAAGGGTTAAAATAGCTTCAGGTTTTATCTAATGGAGATTTATGCAGTTTTAACATTATTTTAGTTACATCACGGTGACAAAACAATTATTCATGATTCCTGGGTAACCAGTACTAGACTAGGAAATTTGTCTTGCCAAATGGCAATCCACCATAACCGAATTTGGAAGCCCAGATTCAATGCTCCACTGAAATTGCTCAAATTTGCTAGATGTTATGCTGTTTTGATCTCAGACAAAATCATGACATAAAAAAGGGATTAAAGAAAAGGGTCTATTGATTTATAATAATGCCAAATATATTTCCGTCACCCTTAAATATGTTGAATACATTGGCAGATTGTCATATAGATAAACTTGATGAACCCTTCCAAATGTTCTTCAATACGTAAACATATAATAAATATAGATTTGATTTGATTGTTTGGTGTTTTACACCGCCTTCAACAATTTTTTAAATTATATCACAGCATTTCAATGGTAAGTTTCCAGTTCTATAGGTCCATCTTACCTGACACCAGCCAGTCAGCCGTAAAACTAACCCCGCAACCCTGAGCACCAAGGAGGGCAGCTATAACTACCATTTTTTAAGTCTTCATAAATATTGAAGTGCATGCATTCAAATCGTACATGGTTTTATACATGTATATATACTCTTGAAATATTTTGATTTCTTCCTAAATCCAAATCTTGGCCACATTAGACTAAAACAGAATTTTGCTTTCAGTAAAGATCCAGATCAGCCTGTCCCTCCATAGTCTGATCAGGATCTTTTCTGACCATCCTCTTGTTGTGAAAACAGTTCTTACCAAAATAAAAGTCAATAAAAGTATACAATTTAAATGTGAATACCATCAGTTTCAAAAACTTAATTAATTTTTGCTATGTGTTTTACCACATCAATATAGCTTGAAGGAACCTAATTGAAAGTAACAACAGATATATTTCATAATTGGTATTTCAAAACATGATAGGTATATTCCCAAGAGAAGAAATGTACAAAGGAAAAAACCGTCCTGCCCCTTGGGCATTTCTTTTTTAATAAAATCATGTGTCACACAAGGAACATTTGTGCCGAATTCTTTTCAAATCAGGCGGACCAGTGATTTAGTACAAGAAGATTGTTTTAAGTTTTCACTATATTACATATAAGGAAAACAAGCCCTGCCCTCCTGGCAGTCATGTTTTTCATCAGGTCGAAATAATTTCAACAATCTTGGTAGAGGGTCAGGTCACCCAATGAACAATTGTGCCAAATTATTTTTAAATCAGGCAGGTACTTTTGGACAAGAACATTTTTTAAGTTTTTACAATGCACATATAAGGAAAACGAGCTCCACCCCCTGGCGGCCATGTTTTTCAATGGATCAGAATAATTTGAACAATCTTGGTAGAGGGTCCCCTAAGGAACATTTGTGCAAATTGATTTTCAAATCAAGCCCCTACTTTTGGACAAGAAGATTTTTAAAGTTTTGGCAATTTTCCCATTTTCTGATGCCGCATCAACCAAAGTTCCAATTGGAATTAAATTCTTTGAACAACTTTGAAAGAGGACCACCTAAGGAACATTCCTGTGAAGTTATTTTGAAATCAGTCCATTGGTTTAGTAGGAGAAATCATTTGTAGGAAATTGTTAACAGACGGACGTACAGACGACGGACAGTTGAGGGATCACAAAAGCTCACCTTGCACTTTGTGCTTAGGTGAGCTAAAAAGGAGAGAATAAAAAAGGGAGGATTTTCTTTTTCCCTAACAATATTTTAAACTGTCTTTCAAAATCATATTTCCAGTTTTATAGATATTAGATATTAGAATATCCACAGATATTTCTCCTTGAGTGCAGGCAATTGCATCTAATTTGATTATATAAAACTGGCTACATCTTAACCCTTTCCCTCATATAGACGCTTTCTGACGCCTCTGCAGCAGACGGCTTTTTGAAAACATAGTGACAAAAGAAGAAATTGCACAGAACGTGCAATTTCTCCTTTGCCACAATGTTTTCCACTTTTTGTCATAGGTTATCCATTCAATTATGGAGATTTTCTATGTTTTGACAAAATATGTTCAAAGTCGTCTGCTGCAGAATTGTCGTATCAGGGAAAGGGTTAACACACACCAAATCTGAAGCAGATGACTTTTGAAAACATATGGTTAAAAATATTGAAAAGCTCCATATTAAATAAGGTAACTCTCGCTAAGGGAACTTACTACATAGAACAACATACAAGATTAAAGAAAAGATTATTTCCCTTTAACCATTTCCCCCCAAATCTAAAAAAATCTGTAGCAGTAGATTTTATAATATTTAAAGGAGAAAATGCTCAAGCAATTATGCCATTTCCACAATGTTTTCAATTTTATTCATTAATCATACTTTAAGTTTTTAGCAGACATCTATTGAACAAATTGGGGCAAAAGGGGAAAATGCTCAAGCAATTTCTCTATTAGCAGAATGTTTTCAATTTTATCAAATAATCTTACTTTTAGTTTTATACGTTTCCAATACAGTCATGTATACAGGTCTACATGTTTTCAAAGTTGTTTGCTGCAGATTAAAATTAAGCTAAATAACTCTCATGAGACAGTTTTCGTGTAGTATATGAGGTTGTGAAATACTGATTAACCCTTTCCCTCATACGACAATTCTGCAGCAGACTACTTTGAACATATTTTGTCAAAACATAGAAAATCTCCATAATTGAATGGACAACCTATGACAAAAAGTGGAAAACATTGTGACAAAAGGAGAAATTGCACGTTTTGTGCAATTTCTTCTTTTGTCACTATGTTTTCAAAAAGCCGTCTGCTGCAGAGTCATCAGAAAGCGTCTGTATGAGGGAAAGGGTTAAGTTTTCCTTTCACCTACCTGAGCCTCCCTAAATAAATATGGACTTTTCTCATATTTATGGTCCAGTATTTTCTCTGCCATTTCTGGGGGTATGTCTATTTGTAACTGTGGGGGTATCTGAGAGTCAATGAAACAGTTGATGATGGTGTTGATCTTCTGGACGATCATTGATTCCTCGCAGTGGGTGTGGTACATGTCCTGTAAAAATAAACATTGGCATCACATCCTATAAAGTTTCCCACATGTAGACAGTTTCTCATGCCTCTACAGAGTTTTTGTTAATATAGAAATTACTTGCTTTGTTCAATTTCTCATTTTGCCACAATGTTTTTAAAAAATTGTCTGCTACAGAAGTACCAGCAAGCATCTGTATGTGGGAAAGGGTTATTAGTCACAAAAGATCTCAAGCGGGGCTTCTGAATTTTGAAATCTCATTCAGTCAGGAGAAATTTTTGTGTTCTCGTTTACAAAGTGACATATAACATAGGTATTTGTGGGATTCATGAAAATATCTGGACCGATTTTTTTTACAAGTTTTATGATTGATGATTTATGATCGGTCCAGACCGGCGAATTTTCGGTTTTCCAGAGGCCTGGTCTCAAGAGTCTTATTATTAAGAAATGTCAATCTGGATCTCACTGTATAAATGTGCAGGCAGATCTTTCTCTACACTTGTACTAATTACGCTAAGGTTGGTCAGCCTCGAGCACCTGTTTTCCATGGAACGCAAATTGCTTACTGATTGCTCTATACCTGCCTAACTCATCAGTGATGTAGTGGTAGCACTTCACCCTTGGGTGCGGAAGGTTGTGGGTTCAATGCCTAGCATGGTCATATAAAAGACTAGTAAATTGGCAGTAATAGCTTTCCATACTTGGCGCTTAAGATTGTTGAGTTAGCACTATGATTGACTCGCTGCTGTCAGGATAAATGGACCAGTAGTAATGGTAATTTACAAAGGAAATGCCGTGATATAATTAAAAAATTATTGAAAGTGGTGGAAAACACCATAATAAACAAAAATAAATACGATCTACGTCCAACCTGTATTTAAAGACCACCCATGGGAAGATAAAACTCTGGTCTTTGTTCACAGGTGGTCATCTATGCAGAAAATGAGAAATTGGGAAATTAAAAGTGTGGTTGCTATAGACAGGGAACTGCTAAACAAAGGTGGTCTTTAGCACAGGTTTGACCATGTATATTAGCACTTACCTTGTATTTTTGTACCTCCAGCCAGAAGAGCACATCATTTTCCAGACTATCTCCCCTGATAGACGCGAAACGTCTGAATTGTACAGATGTAACAGGATTAAGGAGAGCCTTTCTGAAGACGATGATTTCTTTAGATGAGGATACCCACTTGCTATCCAAGAGCTGAAAGTGCAGAAATATCAGATGCTCATTTTTTTCTCAGAGGTTTTTCAAAGACAACAGTTTTAGAATACTATACCAGGTATTGTTTGTGGCAAATTCTAATTTAAACCTTTACCAAACCTGCAGCAGAGGAAAACATGCCGGTTAAAATAAATGGGAAATCTCGATAAAGGGTTGTATTAATTTTTTGATAGAGCTGTAAACATTGTGGCAAATGGAGAAATTGCTCATTATGATCAATTTCTCCATAAGTCATCAGATGCAGAGGCATTGGAAAACATCTGTATTCGGGAAAGGGTTAACTGTTTTCACATGGGAAAGAGTTAACTGTTTTTACATGCAGACATAAAATGATACATCTGCAGCAGGCTTCTTTTGCTATAATGTTTTCAACTCCATATTTTTGCATTGACATTTTCAAAGTCAACTGATGCAGATTAATTGTAGCCAGGAAAGTGTGAAAACATTGCGGTCAAACAAAGATTACTCCCTGTAAGATTTGTTCTGTTTTATCAAGGTTTTAAGCAGTTTTCAACATTATTTCAGTTATATTATGGCAACAGATCACTTATTCATGAATCCTGGATAAACAAACCAGTACTAGGCTAGGAAATGTGCCTTGCCCAAGGGCACTCAACCATTACCACCACAACTAGGGAACAAACTTGGCACTCCTGGTTTCAAATCCCGAAGCTTACCATTTCGCCATGGCATACTCCTCCTCCGTGTAATAATGAGATTGTGTACTGTAGTCACATTGGTGGAAAAGTGTGTATTCAATATTCTATACCATCAGGGATATTAAAAAAATTCTGATACCATACCTTGAGCATATTTAGAGATCTTTTCTTCTTCTGTACAAGGACATCCTCAACCACATCATCCATGCCAGTATGAGGTTTCTGTCGAACTGCGAAGTCGGGGGTCACCAGGAACAGTGGCAGCCATTTCTTTTCCAACCTGTCTCTCACATACTTCTGTGCCTCCAGAATCATACCATTGGTTGGTCTGTCATCCAGTAGCTTACCCCACCCACCTCCTGCTTCAGCAACCTGTAATCAAAGTGAGTACTGAAAATCGGCTTCACATGAAAAAGCCAATGATTGAAGGGTTACGAAAACACAGAATTTCTTTCTGAAGAGATTTCTAATCTGGTTAGCTCAATAAAGTTTACCCTTTTCGACTTGCAGACATATTTTGATGCATCTGCAGTAGATGACCTTTAAACAAGAGGCCCAAGAGGGCCAGTATTGCCCAACTGCCATTAAGCAACTGCCTCTAAACATCCCCGCCCCCTAGCGGCCATGTTTTTTGACCAACCAACATGGCTTGAAGGAATCTGATAGAGGGTCACCCTAGGAACATTTTTACAAAATTATTTGAAAATAGGCCTGACACTTTTGGAGGAAGATTTTTTAAGTTTTCACTATCAGAATTTTGCATGGATCCAACACATTTGAAGGAATTTAGGAGAGAACATTGAGAGGATGCTTCCTATGAAGTTTCATCCCAATTGGCTAAGTATTTAGGGAAGAGAAGTCATTTGAGCAAAATACAATCAAATATAAAACTTCCAGGTACAATTTTGATCAACTAAAGTTATACAAGTACAAGAAAGATGGACACTTATCCAGGCTAGGAAGAACCACTAGTAGATTTTATTCAAGAATAAAAGAAATAATAAGAGCGCTGCGGAATAAACGCTAAAGCTCATCTTCTTTTTGCTAAGTTGAACAAGAGTTGTCGGAGGACAATATAGCTCGCCTATCAGGGCCTAGTTCAGAACAGTTATAAAAAATCCACAAAAAATCAAATGTTTTACCCTCCAAAAAAAGGTCACACTCAGCATCTTCAGCGTACAATGTGCAAAAGGGTATTAGATAACATCCATTCCAGAGTTATGGGACTTGACATACAAGGTCATCTAATGACCCTGAATAAGTGTGTGAAATTTCAAAGCAACAGCATACACAGTGTCTGAGTAAAAGCCTTTCACGAAAAGGTTTGACATAAGTAAAAAAAGGGGCACAATTCAATCAAAATCCATTCCAGAGTTAAGGGACTTGACATACAAGGTCATCTAATGACCCTGAATAAGTGTGTGAAGTTTCAAAGCAACAGCATACACAGTGTCTGAGAAAAGGCCTTGCATGCAAAGGTTTGACCAAGCTTGCAACTCGTACGCCAATGCCAACGCCAACGCTGGGGTGATTACATAAGCTCCCCTATTTCTTCGAATAGGCGAGCTAAAAAGGGGCATTACTGAATAATTAATTAAAGCCAGGGTTATGTGACTTAGTAGAGACATGTGTATTGTTCCTAAGAACATGTGTACCAAGTTTCATCTGAAAATGTTGAAAGGTTTTTGAGGTAAGGTTAAAGTTTTGTGACGACGCAAAAGACAACGATGACGCCAAGGGTATCACAATAGTCTGAATTTGTTTCTTGAAAAACAGACAAGCTTACAAATGGAATCACAGACTCACTTTATTTTGACCATCCTTTCCTGCAGGGCTGTTTGGACCAAAGAAATATTTCTTATTCAGGTATTTCATTTTGACCTCTCGAGCCTTGGTGTCTCGTTTCTTCTCTTCATTGTGGGTTATCCTTCGGAACGCTTCGATATCCATCCAACACATGATGTCCATGCTTGCGTAATTTTCTGCCAGGAAGTTGCGGAAATGTTCCAACTCGATACGGTTGTGTACCAGCTTCTCCAATGTGTAATCCTTGAATTCTTCTGGTATATTAGCCATCAATGATTCGTCGTAGACGGGATCCTCATAGCCCTCCATTGCATCCGGTGTGCTCACTCGCTGAAAAAACAAGTTCTAGTGATTAACCCTATCCCACATACAACAGATCTTCAGCAAACGACTGTAAAAAACTACTTGGGAAATTAACGGAAAATTTCTATAAATGAAAGTTCAGTCAAACCTGTGCTTAACCCTTTCCCTCATATGGCAATTCTGCAGCAGACGACTTTGAACGTTTTTTGTAAAAAAATAGGAAATCTCCATAATTGAATGGATAACCTATGACTTAAAGTGGAAAACATTGTGTCAAAAGGAGAAATTGCTCGTTTTGAGCAATTTCTTCTTTTGCCACTATGTTTTCAAAAAGCTGTCTGCTGCAGAGGCGTCAGAAAGCGTCTATATGAAGGAAAGGGTTAAGACCATCTTGGAATAGCAATTCCCTGCCTATAGCAACCACAGTTTCAGTTTCCTAATTTCTCATTTTCAGCACAAATGGCCTAGCTATTAAAGACCACCTGTTACCAAAGACGTCATTGTTGTGTTCCCATGGGTGGTGTTTATACGCAAGTTCCACTTTATAATGATGAAATAGTCGTCTTCTACAGAGGTGTCAAAAAGTGTTTGTATGAGGGAAAGGCTTAAGGAGTAATTGCTCACCATGAGCAATTACTTCTTTTATTACAATGTTTTCAAAAGTCCTCTGCTGCATATATGTCAAAATGCATCCGTAAGTAGGAAAGGGTTAAGAGTCATCCGTTTTGAAAACAACAAAGGAAAGCATTATAACATCTGAAATATTTGACAGTATAAATTCCATACAGAGTCGTCAACTTAAGGGGAAATAGAATGTACTTTTGCTTTTAGCATTTCCTTCTTTTGTCAGAATGTTTTGCAATACTTCTCTTCTGCAGAGTTGTCTAGATTCATCTGTAGCAGAGACAGGTTCAATGGGGAGCAGTGCAACATAAGATCTTTAAATGTTGCAGGAAACAATATACAAAATCAATTTCGTATGAAATAGCTATGAATGAAAGTTAAATTCATAAAAAATATCATACCTCTTTTATAAGCCCACTCTTTTGTAAATTCAGCACATACTTTGATTTTGTTTCTAGGTGTCTTTTTACATCAATAAGTTCAACCTGCAAAATAATCAAGAGTATTCAAAGAAACACATAGCGATAGTTTCATGGCAAAATAGCTGTAACCACCAATTGAACAAGATGTAGTTACAATGGTTTTGCATGAAGCCCTTGATATAATGCCTGACAATATCCATAGGGGCCTGGCACGCTATTTAAAAAAAAAAGTATATTCTATTATATATATAGAAATGGATGTAACGTCCTTGTCTCATGTTTGCATTTTAGTCTGATACAAAATGAAAAGCGACAATAGAATAAGTGCTTTGGGCCAGCATATTGCCACATATCTCGACACTGGTCACAAGGATTTTATAATCAATTGATCGGTTTATGAACACCAGACTTAAAATCACAACACGTATCGTATACAAACAAAATGTTAACTAATGCTATGAATATTGACCCAAATCTTACTTTGCTGTATGTTTTCTGATCCATTTCCACCATTTCAAACCAAACCTCAAACAAAACAGCAATGGCATGTTCTTCAACATCATCAAACAGTTCTTCAAAAGGAGGATCTAGACGGTGGTATATGTTTGTAGAAACCTCAGACTCACACTCCACGTGATAGGGGGCTCTCACCACAACATAGTTGGAATAGACTTTCTACAGTGAAAAACAATTAACTAAAATTAACTGTTTACCCTTTCACCACATACCACAAATCTGTAGCAGACGACTTTGAAAAAATTTAGGTATAAATTTCCAAACTTTAAATAAATGAAAGGACAATTATTAAATAAAGTTGAAAACATTGTGGCAAGAAGAAGAAATTGCTTATTATGAGCAATTTATCCTTTTGACACAATGTTTTCATAAGTAGTCTTCTGCAGAGGCGTCAGAAACGGTCTGTATGTGGGAAAGGATTAACCAGATTTACCACATATTATTTTTTTGCTGAGCCCTGGAAGTTCAGTTGGTAATGCCGTCAAATCAGGGGTTGTGAGTTTGAACCCCATCTTTGGAACCCCATCTCGGAAAACATTCTACTGATGTTTGACATAACGTCAAGAAGCCCGTTGCTTTGAAAGACTGTTGTGTGGAGTACTGGTATCAAAATTATTTCAGTTACATCACAGGGAAAGTTCACATAGTCATGATCCCTTGGTAAGCAAACCAGTACTAGGTTAGGAAATGTGCTTGCTCGAGGGCTCTCCACCATGACTGTCGAGACAAGGGATTGAACCAGTGACGCCCGGTTCCAAATTTCCAACGCAAATGTATTTTAAAGTTGTCTGCTTTGAAAACATAAAAAGAATCCAAAATACTTCATCTCACAACAAGGAAATAGGTGGTAGAGGTGTAAGCTCTCTCATAAAAGGATATTAGAGAAGTCATGGTTATTGTTGGAAAACTCACCATACAACATCTGCGACCAGTGAAGATCCACATCTGTCATTACACTGTGTATCAATTAGTCACAGAAGGTTCTGACTCTTATTTGAAGTATTTGAATCAGATTACAAAGATGCAAACGAATATTTATATTTATGCCTGTCATAACCCTTTCCCACTTACATCATATCTAAAGCAGATGACTGATAATCTCTATTAATATAATCATATAAATGAAAGTAGTTTTATAAATAGAGTTGAAAACTATTCGTACAAAAGGAGAAATTGCTCATATGAGTAATTTCTACATTAGACCGCAATTTTTTCAAAAGTCATCTGCTGTAGATATGTAAAAATATGTCTATATACTGGGAAAGGGATTATATGCCTAGGTTGGTTTTCTCCTATATTACCAATTACCTTAGCTTTCTTGTAGACGACATATTGGTCGAGGCATTTATCATAAAACAACATATGATAGGCCTGTAGATCTCTCCAGAGATTTAAATTGTTCAACCATCTCTGCAATATAAAAAACATTGATCGATTGTTTGGTATTTTATGCTTCTTTCAACAATTTTAAAATTATATCAAGGCGTTTCCTGGGTAGTTTACCAGTACATGAACAATTTCTGCTATTGCCACAATTTTTTAATCTCAATTCAATAATTCACCTTTCATTTCCAGACGTATCAATACTTTTCCCAAGGTGTTTTCAATGGTGTTTGCTGCAGATTTATTGTATGTGGGTAAGGGTTAACAGGCGTCTACTGCATGTTTGTTGTATGTAAAACTAGTGCACCATTGAGTGAACGCCAAAGCTCGTCTCACTTTTTCTAAGTTGAAAAAGAGGCATTACTCAATAATTATTAAAGCCAGAGTTATGTGATTTGGTATAGGTATGCATATTGTTCCCAGGAAAATGTGTAACAAGTTTCATTTGAAAATGTTGAATGTTTTTTAACCCTTTCCCTCATATAGATGCTTTCTGACGCCTCTGCAGCAGACGGCTTTTTGAAAACATAGTGACAAAAGAAGAAATTGCACAAAACGTGCAATTTCTCCTTTTGCCACAACGTTTTCCACTTTTAGTCATAGGTTATCCATTCAACTATGGAGATTTTCTATGTTTTAACAAAATAAGTTCAAAGTCGTCTGCTGCAGAATTGTCGTATGAGGGAAAGGGTTAAATCATGAGGTAATGTTAAAGTTTTGGGACGAAGCAGACAACGCAGACGATGCCAAGGATATTACAATACCCTGACTTTTTTTTCTTCAAACTATACAGACTAGCTAAAAATGTTAACCCTTTCCCTCATACGACAATTCTGCAGCAGACGACTTTGAACGTATTTTGTCAAAACATAGTGGCAAAAGGAGAAATTGCACGTTTTGTGCAATTTCTTCTTTAGTCACTATGTTTTCAAAAAGCCGTCTGCTGCAAAGGCGTCAGAAAGCGTCTATATGAGGGAAAGGGTTAAAGAATAAAAAAAATTATAATAAGTGTACCCTATTTCCACTTTTTTCCACGTATCTCCTGAAGAATCCCCCAGCGTCTGGCTCTCGGTGTAGTACTTGTAGTAAATGCTCCATTCGATTACCTCCCATAAACTCTGAGGTATCAGATGCTTGACTTTCAGACCTGCAACATTATATGAACCTTTTCAATGCTGAATCTTTAACCCTTTCCCACATACATCAATTCTGCAGCAGACAACTTTGAAAACATCCAGACAAAAAACTTGGAAAATCATTTTGAGCAATTTCAACTTTTGTCAGGGTGTTTTCAAAAGTTGTCTGCTGCGGAGGCGTCAGATAGACTTCAGAAAGGTCTTATAAAGCGTCTGTATTAGTGAAAGGGTTAAATTGGACATGTCCAGCTTTGCATTTTGAAGAGTCCATGGTCAATTCTAGGAATATCAAGATAAAAATGTTGAGTTGAGCAGCCAACAGTATAAAGCCAGCTCAAATGGAGTGAATGCTCTACACCGATTGCACAGGTTTCATAAAAATTGGTTGCAGCAGTCACAGGGTTAAATAACAATAATCATAATGAGCAATTTAAATCTTTTCAACTCTTTAGTCAATTATTATAATAATTTGTAAATATTCCATACTTTTTTACCTTGATGCTCTTTTCACCTGCTGCAGTTTTGTTGTAGGTTGGGACAGGGATGGGGTTAACCCTTTTCCACTTGTAGATGCATTTTGGTGCATATGCAATGTAGAAATCTTGAAAACATTGTAGCTAAAGGACAAAGCTCAATTCTAACAAACCTAATAGAGGCAATACTGGAAGCAGCCGATGATGGTCTTGAACCGGACTTCGATCCTTGATCCATAGTCACTCTTGGTAATGACCTTGTACCAGCTGATTTGATTCTCATTCTACCCGTCGCCGACTCTATGGATAGTCTGGATGATGTCGACCTGGCAGTTGAGGGTCGGGTAGATTGGTGGTAAGCTGACTTTGGTCTCAGTGCTGTTTGCACCCTTGTCTGTGTCTTTGGGGTTCTAAAAGATATTATATTTATATATTATACACCATTTATATTACACACATTTCAAAAACAAGAGCGCCAAAAGCAAACGCAATGTTTGCTTTTTTCTAAGTGGGAAAAAGGGGCATTTCTGAATAATTATCAGAGCCAGATGTTTGTGACTTGGTATAGACATGCATATTGTTCCTAGTAACATGTGTACTAAGTATTTAAGTTAAGTTTTGTGACGTAGCGAACGATGTTGCCAGGGGTAGTCTTCAAAAAACAGACGAGCTAAAAATATGTTAAAAAGAGCTTTAAAATATATCTTCACACATACATGTACATAGAGAGAAAATGGAACATTTGTTTAAGTAGCAATACGAGCTGGTAAATGAGCAAAAATATCTTAAAAAGAAATTAAATTGAAAACGTTGACAAGCCTCATATTGAAACATTTGGAACCATTTTAGATATTTCCTTACCCTAAGCTTCTTTTTTTTATTTATTATATACCTGCACATTTTTCAGCATAAATACAACACAAGGGATTATATATGGTACCAAATATGGTAATGTAATGTTATTGAAATCTGAAATCTGTGTTTTTTCATTATTCAAATTTTTTATATTTATTTAATGTGTATTATCTTAAAAGTGTTGTAATAGGTATTTAATAAAAGAAAAATTATGTTGCAGTAGCAATATACTGCTTAGTATTGTCTACTCAGACCGTGGAAAATTGACATCACACTAGACCTTTGGCTCAGATTGACCGTTGCATCAGCCAATTAAATTGCCACTTACCAAATCGTTTGGTATAAAACTTGTGTGATAACCCTTAACCATAAGTGTCTATAAAAAGCAGTGATTGTTGAGTGTTCTGATTATATAAAATCAAGCATTAGTTGGATTCATGCGATTTCAATGGACATAAAAATACAAACAAATACTCATGAGTATTTGTGTATAGGGTCATTTCGAGATGACCATTTAAGCGGTATAGTCAAATCCAATATATGGAAAGTAAAAATGTTTCGGCCTGATTTTAATGAAATTGTATGCCAAACCAAGGTTCCTTTTTTGCCTTTTAGACATAACAAATATTTACTTTGCAGACATGGGCCTCCTCAGGGCTGGTGTTGAGGTTCTCTCAACTGGAAGACTAGGTGAGAGGAGTTGGTGATGGACCATCTGTTCTTTCTGCCAGTTATTTATAAAGGTCAAGGTCGATTTGGCATATGACCTTCTCATACCAACTGGTGGGGAGGTGTCCAAGGATATGCTGGACTCTGATTGGAATGATGGCTGTAATTAAAACAAAAAAAATCCAGGTAAAGTGGAGTAAACAGGTCTATGCTTCACAATATCACTCTTATAACTCATTTAATCCTTTTCCAAACTGTAGACACATTTTGATGCATTTTCAGCATACAACTTTTGAAAACATTGTGGCAAAAGGAGAAATTGCTCATTACAAGCAGTTTCTCAATTTGCCAGTGATTTCAACTCTACTAAATAATTAAGATAAAATATTAAGAGTTTTTTCTATATTTTGCCTTGATGTTTTCAAAGTCGTCTTCAGCACATTTTTTGTATACGGGAAAGGGTTAAACATATGCTGTGTAAACTAGAAATAATCATCTAAGTGAGAGGAGTTATTTTGAATATCCACAACATGAGGTTTAAAAACATGAAATAAGCCCCTTATCTAAAACTTTAAAAAATGTTAAATTTCTATCTAATTAGATTCATATTTTGTATTGTATCTTACAGCCTCTTGGTGTAAAGTAAGAGGTCGTGAGTTCAATCCCCGACAGGGTCAAACCAAAGACTTTAAAAATGGTAGTAATGGCTGCCATCCTTGGCGCTCAGGGTTGCAGACTGTTAGCATTATGACTGACAGGCTGGTGTCAAGATAAATGGACCAGTAGTACTGGTAATTAACCCAGGAAATGCCATGATATAACTGAAAATTGTTGAAAGCAGCACTAAAACACCAAACAATCAATTAATCAATTGTATTGCATCTTAAAACTTGGTCAAATATGCAAATCTTGTTCACATTGCTTGTTTACCTGAGTCAGTTGTAATGTTAACTGCACAATCCTAAGCGCCATTACTACCATTTTTAAAGTCTGAATACTTCAGAGAGTTTATCCTAAAATCAGTAATTATTGACAATTGAATCTTGCTCCAGGACACGTTTGTTTTAACCCTTTCCCACCTGCAGACTAATTTTGACGCATCTGTAGCAGACGGCTTTTGAAAACATTTCTCCTTTTGCCACAGTGCTTTCATCTATATTTATTATTGCACTATGCTTAAAGAGTTTTCATATTTTTGCCAAGATGATTTCTTCGTTGATTGCAGTCGATTGTTTGTATGTTGAAAAGGGATAAATGAACACAGATACCTGCATGCACATCCATACTATGAGAACTACTTATCTAATGTGTTTCGCAAGATTCTGTGATATCTTGGTGATCATCGGCCCTTCTGGGCAGCCTGATTTGAAACTACACAGGCTTCAAATTGCTTATAAAAAAGATACCTGGAGCATAGTAAAATACTTTCTAATGATGCAGACTCATTTTGACACATTTTAAAAGTATTTGGTATGACCCGACCAGGTATCAAGCCTGCAACATCCTGCAACCTAAGGTAGAGACTCTACAACTACACCACTGAGGCAGTCATATACATTATAATTCATACTCAAACAAGAATGCACAAGCTGTAGAATGTAACACACAAAGTACCATTGTTCAATGATCTCACCTGGTCTTGAGATGTAATTGTGATACTAGTCCGCAGTTTTGGCACACACGATTTTGGTCGAAGAGGTAACAGTGTGGCAGCAGGAGGGCTTGGGTTTACTGACTGGGAGGGTTTTAGTAGCTGTTGATGTTGGTACTCCAAGTTCTTGTGTGGATCTGCTCTCATTAACTGTTTTATCAGAAATCTTGGAGCCCTGAAATGGTTAATATACAGGTCATTTGGTTGAGTCATATAACAAGAGGGCCAAGATGGCCCTAAATCGATCACCTAATTGATAGTAAATTAGTAGCAAATATTTAACTGCAAATATCTGGAAATTTTTATCAGGGAGTGCAAATGAAACTGAAAGGAGTGGACACTTCTCAAGAAACAGCTTATCAGTAAAGGCCATTTATATCTTGAAATCTAACAAGAACTTTAATAAGAATGGAATTATAAAGTTTTTGTCATTTTGCACCTTTCCTGATGCTGCCTTGCTGCCCTGTTTTTCAACGAAATCAATATGGCTTCAACAGTTTATTTAGAGGGTCACTTAAGAAACATTTCTACCAAATTATCTTGCAATCGCACAAGTAGATTATGTAGGAAAAGGATTTTAAAATTTGGGTATTTTTCTCACTTTCTGATGCCGCAGCAACCAAAGTTCTCAATGGAATTTAAATCTTTGAACAATTTTGAAAGAGGACCACCAAAGGAACATTCTTGTGATGTTTTGTGGAAATTGGTCTATTGGAATGGTAGGAGTTGGTTGTCATTTGTAGCTAAAAGTTCAATTTACCCTTTTTGTGATGACGCCTGGTTGATATGATTGTGTAACCAATCAAAACGGCTTAAACAAATTAAAAAGAGGATCATTACAGTAAGATTCGTATTATATTTTCTTAAAATCAGACAAACACTTTCATAAAAATGGAATTTTCAAATTTTGTCATTTTGCCCCTTTTCTGATGCCGCCTGACTGCCATGTTTTTCGACCAATCAGTATGGCTTGAACAATTTTTATAGAGGGTCACCCAAGGAACATTTCTACCAAATTATATTTGAATCTGACAGGCAGATTCGGAGGAGAAGATTTTTAAAGTTTGGACATTTTGTCCCCTTTCTGATGCCGCAGCAACCAAAGTTCTCATTGGAATTTTAATCTTTGAACAATTTTGAAAGAGGACCACCAAAGGAACATTCCTGTGATGTTTTGTGGTAATTGGTCTATTGGAATGGTAGGAGATGGTTGTCATTTGTAGCTAAAAGTTCAATTTACCCCTTTTGTGATGACGCCTGGTTGCTATGATTGTGTAACCAATCAAAACGGCTTAAACAAATTAAAAAGAGGATCATTACAGTAAGATTCATATTATATTTTCTTTAAATCAGACAAGCATTTGCATAAAAATGGAATTTTCAAATGTTGTCATTTTGCCCCTTTTTTGATGCCGCCTAACTGCCACGTTTTTCGACCAATCAGTATGGCTTGAACAATTTTTATAGAGGGTCACCCAATGAACATTTCTACTTATATTTGAATCTGACAGGCAGATTCGGAGGAGAAGATTTTTAAAGTTTGGACCTTTTGCCCCCTTTCTGATGCCGCAGCAACCAAAGTTCTCAATGGAATTTAAATCTTTGAACAACTTTGAAAGAGGCCAACCAGAGGAACAGTCCTGTGATGTTTCACGGAAATTGTCCTTGGAGTTTGGGAGGAGATGATGTTTAAAGCTAAAAGTTAACGCCGGACGGACGACGGACGACGGACAAAAAGTGATAGGAATAGCTCACCTGAGCCTTCGGCTCTGGTGATCTAAAAACCTACTTTCGGGACTGCAAATAGCAAAGATCAAGATTAATATCTGCGATGTCTGATCAGGAACTACAGCAATGTATCAATTTGAAACAGAGTATTGTTTGGTATTTAACGCTGCTTTCAACAATTTTTCAATTATATCACAGTGTTTCCTGGGTAAGTTACCGGTACTACTGGTCAATTTATCCTGACACCAGTCAGTCAGTCAGTCATAATTCTTAGTCCGCAACCCTGAGCACAGCACACTCGAGGCAGACGCTCTACATCAACACCACTGAGCCGGTGAAACGGAGTAAAACAACCAGTACTGGATTCAAACATGTGCTGATCAAAACTTTGATAATGTATCAGGATTTCTTTTTAATCCGTTCAAACATGTAGACTTATTTCCATGCACCTGCATCAGACAACTCTTAACCCAATGTTTTCAAATCAACCCTTTTCCACATAGAACATATCTGCAGCAGACGAATTTGAAAACATCATGGCAAAAATACAGGAAATCTCTATAAATAATAGTTTAATTATTGAAGAGAGTTGAAATCACTGTGGCAAAAGGAGAAATTGCTCATTATCAGCAATTTCTTCTTTTTTCACAATATTTTCAAAAGTCGTCTGCTTGTCTGCTTTTGAGGTGTCCGAAAGCTTCTGTATGTGAGAAATGGTTAAAGCAAATAAACAAAAAGAGCATACCAATACAGTACAAGAGATTCAACAATCTGATTTTGTATCTGCATGAGTTTGTCCATGGTCCATGCTGATGGTTCAACAAGGCCCAACTGTATCTTCAGTTCCATGGTCAACTCAAACTCAGCACCAGGTTTATGGTACTTTTCCCTGAGGCCTATCAGATACCTGAAAACAAGAATTCATCATAAAAAGCTACATTATCCAACTAGAAGACCTATTCTGATGTGTTTGCAGCAGTCAAACTTTTGAAAACTTGGTGGAAATAGGAGAAAATGCTCAAAATGGGCAATTTATCCTTTAACCACAATGTTTTCAACTGTATTCAATAAATATACTTTGACTTATTGAGATTTTTCATATATCCTATTACTCATTTTAACCCTTTGATTAGAACTAAAAAAAATGGTCTCACAATTCTTTTGATTACCAACAACATGGGTTTTTCAGGTCTAATATGAATTATAGAACACAAAGTACACCCCTTATCTAAGGCTCTGATTGACTCTTTCTAACAAGCAGATGCATTTTGACGCATCTGCAGCGGACGACTATTGAAATCATTGTGGCATAAGGAAGAAATTGCTCACAATGACCAATTTCTTCTTATGCCACAATATTTTCAACACTATTCCATTATCATTATACTTTCATAAATAGAGATTTTCCTTATCTTTGCTAAGTTCTTTTCAAAGTCATATGCTTCAAAATTGTTGTAAGTGGTAAAGACAGTAAAAAAATAAAAAATCTAAAGGAATGAGAGGTCTGGGCAAAATTAATTACCCATTCCCTGATACAGTTGATATACAATGCCTTTGCACCAGAAGACTTCTGAAAACATTACGGCAAAAGAAGAAATTGCTTATAACGAGCACTTTCTCCTTTTCCCAAAATGTTTTCAGCTATTTCCAATAATTTAACTTTCATTTATCCATGTATTTGCCGAGATGCTTTCAAAGTCATGGGCTGCAGATTTGTTGTATGTTGGAAAGGATTAATACTGTCATAAAAAATCTAAAGGAAATGAGAGGTAGGGACAAAATTAAATACAACGTAATTACTTACAACTGCTGAATATCATTCTCAAAACCTTAAGTAAATGAGAGGTAGGGACAAAATTAAAATATAATGAAGTCACTTACAACAGAATATCATTCTCAAAATCTTAACCCTTTCCCACATACGACAATTCTGCAGTCAAAACATAGAAAATCTCCATAATTGAATGGATAACCTTGGACTAAAAGTGGAAAACATTGTGGTCTTCCTTTGTCACTATGTTTTCAAAAAGCCATCTACTGCAGAGGCGTACGAAAGCGTTTATATGAGGGAAAGCGTTAAGTAAATGAGAGGTAGGGACAAAATTAAAATATAATTAAGTTACTTACAACGGAATATCATTCTCATTCATCAGCCTCATTCTGTCTATATCCACCCAAAAGTACCAGTTCCTCTCACCATGGGTTCTTTTGAGAAATCGTTTAAACTGATCAATCCCTTTACGAGTACACAGAGTGAATTTACGATTTTTATGTTTACGGAAGAATCCATCCCTTTCCTCATAATCCTCATCACTGTCCAGAAGTGAATCCACATCACTTTCATCGTCTTTAACTTTCGCCCTCGGTGTTGGAACATTTTCAGTTTCTTCTCCAGTGTTAACATCTTTGTCCTCGGCTTTTTTGTCCTGTTCCATTAAATGAAATTTGTCTAGAGAAGCCATTGTTAGAGAAGCGTGAGCCTCATCTTTAAAGCACTTTTGAATTTCCGGAATTTTCTGAACTTCAGATTCGTCTTGTTCAGTAATAATAGCTATAACCCGTTTTAATATAACACCAACAATGACTGAGCCTATATTGTCAATGTTATCGAATACTATCTGTTTATCGGACTCTGACCCATCACAGTCATTTAGTTCTCCATTTTCATCATCCCCTTTACCAGAATCCTTTTCATCATCTTTTTCTTCAGAGTCTATAATTCCCAGTTCCGAATCATTTAGGTTTTGATCATCACATTCAGGTTTCGGTGTAGAGTACACCGTAGAACTATAGGGCCTGTTGGTGTCGGAATGCTCCTTACTTACGATACATAGTGTGTCTGTGACTCTCGGGATAGCGTGTCTCCCGTCAGAGGAAAATAATCGACTCATCATTATATCATCATCGTTCTCATTGACATTAAACCGAGACTGATATAGAGTCCCGTATGAGCTATTTTTAGCTGACCCTTTGCATGACCCCATCCCACTGTCAGATCTCCCGTAGGGGTCACTGTAAGCACTTGCTGGTCTAGCACTGGTTGGACGGATGGCCGGTTTGGGGTGGACACGTTCGCTGGTTGGTCGGGATAGAGTTGTGTATGTGGTTTGTTGTTCGGTCATGATCTTTGCACTGGAGAACCAAGCATCGGACTCTGTCGTTGTGGCATTCCCCAATGAAACATACATGTTCTTCATTAAAGCTTCTTTGGGGTCGACCTGAACTTGTTCTTCTTCTGCCTTCTTCTTTTTCTATAATGACAAATTAATCCTTTTCAAAATACAACAAATCTGCAGCAGATATATCCTTGAATAAATCTAGGCAAAAACATGGAAATCTCTATAAATGCAAGTATTATTGGTGGATAAAATTAAAAGATATTGTGGCAAAAGGAGAAATTGTTCATTGTGAGCAATTTCTTCCCTAACTACAATATTTCAAATGTCATCTGTTGTGGATATGTTAAAATGTGTCTGCTGGTTGGAAAAGGATAAAATTAGTTAATATTTACCAACACTGAACCAATCTGCATCAGACAATGTCAAAATTGCCTGGGGGAAAACATGGAATGAAGATTTAAATTTAAAATAGAGCAGAAAACATTGTAGCAAATGGAAAAATTGCTTATGATCCTCCTGCAAATCCTCCTTTTGCCAAATTGTAATCAAGTCATCTGCTGCAGAGGCATCATAATGCATAGATGATCACATTGTGATGATACATACCAAAGTATAACAAAGCTGTTACCATTACAGTGTTTGACAAATGGACTTTAACAAATCAAAATGATTTGTATACTCTTTGAAGGGTAAGTAAGTGAATATTAGTACCAAACTATAATATCAAAGATTTATAAAGTTTTGACTATGAACATAACTATGAGGAAGACAAGCCTTGCACCCTGACAGCCATTTTTTTGAACGGTTCGCAAAACTTTAGTCTTGGAAAAATGTCACCCAAGGAATTATTTTCAAAAAGATATCTTTCGGATAGAAAGATTCTTCAATTCTTCTCTTTCTGTTGCTATGGTAACTAGTGTTTTCCATGGAATTCCATTTTTGAAAGAGCAATACCTAAAGAACAGTCCTTTGTAATTCTTTTGAAATTGGTCCATTGGTTAAGGAGAAGTTGTTTGTAGGAGATAAAAATACAATGTAATTTACATAAACTGGCATAAACTATAATCTAAATACAATTTAACGCATGCAGTTTAACATAAGGATAGGAAATTTCAATTATATATCTAAAAAGATCAGTGAAAAGCTTTGCATTTTATTTAATCCTTATCGGTACATTCTTTGCCTTTGGTTTAAAATCTTAAATCATTATTTGTACCTTCTTTGCCTTTGGTTTAAAATCTTAAATCATTATTAGTACCTTCTTTGCCTTTGGTTTAAAATCTTAAATCATTATTTGTGCCTTCTTTGCCTTTGATTTAAAATCTTATATCATTATTTCAATAATTTGTAGATCTACCTTTTTTGCCTATGTTTTAAAACCTTAAATCATTGTTTGTACCTTCTTTGCCTTTGGTTTAAAATCTATCTTCATGAGAACATATTCTCCTTGTTCGCCTGTGATCCTGGCCTGAGATAGAAGTTTAGACAGACGGTATTCAAGGTAAAGGTCACTGTCTAAAAAGGCTGGCAGTCTCTCCTCCTTTATCCAGTGTATTCCCTGCTCTTTATTCAAGGTCTGTAAGTACAAATCATAATAAATAGAGATATTGTGTAAAAAGAGAAAATGCTCAATAATGTTTTCAAAAGTCGTCTACTGCAGATCCTTCTGCAACTCAGAACAGGAGGGCTAAAATAGTCTGTTGATGAAGACTAAAATCACTGTTTGAAATCCAGTATTTCAACAAGTTAAGTAAAGAGTTGTATTTTGAGCTTTATATTGCACACAGTCATATTTATGACTGGTAAATAATCGACCCAAAGTCTTCAGATAACTCATAAACTTGATTTAGGTATTAAGCATCATATATCAAAATACCTCATATACCCGGAGGAATTACTCTCATCTTGCCATAGTGTTTGCAAAATTTGTATGCTACAGTTGTCAAAATATGTCTGCAAGTGGGAAAGGGTTAATCATACCATGATGCCATCCGTGAGATGGGAAGGCCTTTAATGTTCCAGTGATTAGTGTATATCCTGAACAGACTGTGCAGATGCACAGGTCCTTTTTTAGGCATCGAGGCCAATACAGCATACTTATCCAACTTTCATAATCACTAAAATGTCAATAACACGAGACAGAACAATAACTGTTTGTCATTGTAACTGATCATAAAACAAGAAACCTTAAGTGTCTTTTATTGCTTGGATGATAACATATCGAGGGCTTGGCGTGAAACAGTTGTAACTAAAAACATATTTTGAAAACCCTGGTTTAGGGGCAATTTTGACCTTTTTGTAAACAATGCAAATTTAGGTGCCATTGCTCAGAACGAGCAATGGCACCTAAATTTCCATTGTTTACCAAGAAAAATGCTTTAACGCTTATAAAGACTTTATGGCGAGGTGATTAACCTTGGTGAAAAATTACCAATTTTAGTTACAACCGTTTCACGCCAAGCCCTCGATATCCTTTAACTTTTACCCTTTTCCACATATAGCAAATCAAGCTACAGCAGAAGACTTTGAAATAATCGAGGCAAAAATTTATAAGGAAAGTCTCTATATAGAAAATTAAGTATTATCATTAAAAAGAATTGAAAACACTGTGGTTAAATTAGAAATATCTCCATTTGCCACAATATCCTTATGCAATTATTCAATAATATTTTTCCTATATGTTTTCAAAGTCGTCTGCTGTTGATTTGTTTTATGTCATAATGTGGGAAATGGTTTAAAGTCAATTTGAATACAAGTTTCAGGTAAACCCTTTCCTACATATTGGCGCTTTCTGACACCTCTACAGCAGATGACTTTTGAAAACATTGTGACTGAAGGAGAAATTACTCAAAATGAGCCATTTTACCTTTTGCCACCCTATTTTCAACTTTCTTCAGTAATCATAACTTCCTTTATGAGATTTTCCACATTTTTACTTACAAATTTTCAAAGTCGTCTGCTGCAGATTTGTTGTATGTGGGAAAGGGAGCCATTGTAAATAAAGTCAAACCTGTACTAAAGACAACCTTTATTTAGCAATTCCCTGTCCATAGCAACCACACTTTTAATTTCCAAATTACTCATTTTCTGCATACATGACCCTGTAAGTAAAGATCACCTGCGAACAAAGACCAGATTGTTCTTTTCCCATGGTTGGTCTTTAAAGACAGGTTGGATTGTATGTGTACATACCGTTACTGTAAAACTAGTATGGATCTCTGGACTCTCTTGTGGTTTCAGGGTCTCTATTGGTATCAGGGGAATGTCCATATAGCTGTGTTTCTTCGCCACCCGGTATATCCTTGGCCTTTTCTGCTGTGTCCGCAGGGCATCCTTGATCTGTTTGGCCAGTTCCTGCTTTGCCCCACTGACCACCTCGAACCCTCCTGTGTCCTTGTTGAAGAGGAGGGGTACTGGAAAGGTCTGTAATACAAAGAGTTTCAGAGGACTAGATAAGGAAGAGTAAGCAGTATGATATATCTGTTAGCACTCATTAAAACCTATGTTGTATGGTCTCAAAAGAATACTCTCACTGAGGAGATTCTTTTGAGTACCCACAACATAGGGTTATAGGGTTTAATAAGGATTTTAGAACATGCAAACTGCCCCTTATCTAGAGATTTTACCATTTATAAAACATGATATGAATCAGTATGGTATATGGAAAATGGTACAAGATGGCATTGCTGATTAATGTAGGTTTGGATCAAACTGTACATCTGCTCCATCTTATGAGAATCTGCACAAGTTGACAGAGGCTTCTAACATGGTTATGTAAACAATATCATACATGCAAACAGTGCAGTCTAGATCTGCACTGTTCTCAAAAGCAAACTTGTACCTTTTCTCACTGACAAGCTCATTTTTGAAAATGTTCAAAGAGTGGGAAAAATTGTGAGAAAAGGAGAAAAAATTGTTTGGGGGAATTTCCTCTTTTTCACCAATGTTTTAAAAGCTTTTTTATGCAGAGGCATTAAAAATATCTTGATCAGGGACACTTGTTCATAGGAAATAGAGAAATTACAAATAAGTGGTTGTTTGTTAAGACAAAAAACGTATGTCTGTAACCATTCACACAGCTTGTTATAGGGACTTGAAAAGGTAGATGTTAAGGCAACAATGTCATAATCTAAAAGCTAATTTTGACTGAGGCCAAATACCGTTCACACAGTTCACTCGCTCAGAAACATTCCTGTAAATTTTAATTGACCTCAATTCAAACACATATTTGCAGATATGCGTGCTACAAAGTTTGTGGCTGTCTAAAGACAGACAACTCTAAGAAAAATAACTTCTCCCTATTTCATGGAGGAAGACATAATTATTGAGAAAGAGAAGAACAAGAGGCCCTGGGCCATTATTAGGCAATCAAATCTTCAAACAGCCATATAAGGAAACCAGAATTTTGCATGGATCAAAAAATTTGAAGGAATTTAGGAGAGGACATTGAAAGGATGCTTCCTATGAAGTTTCATCCAAGTTGGCCAAGTGGTTAGGGAGAAGTTGTTTGAAGGAAAAAGTTAAAGGACGCACGGAAGCACACACACACACGTACGACGGACAATTCGCCATGACATAAGCTTGACTGGCTTTCAGCCAGTGGAGCTAAAAATTGACTCTCGCATACAACTTTTCATGTATTAAGAGTTTTAAACTGTATTGCAATACACTGAAAATGTTTAAATTTTTAATTTAATCTTATTGAACTTTTGAAATTGTATTTGGACCAAAACTTAATTATAATTGAATCAATACATTTTTGAAACAGGAGAACTGAAAGAGACAGAGTATGCATGCAGGTATATAAAGAGGACTGAACCCTTTCACATACAACGAATATGAAAATATCTATTAATCTCCATTTTTGAAAGTATTTTTTTTTTAATATAAGTGTTAAAATCATTTGTGGCAAAAGGGAAATGTCTTATTGTCTTATTTAAAGAGCAAATTCTCATTAATTATTTGCAAGTGTTTTCAAAAGTTGCATGCTGTATACATACATGTATAATGCATCAAAATGTGTCTGCATGCACTGGTAAGGGTAAGAAGTGTCAGAATTAATAATTAGTTTAATGCTTTCCCACATTTAGAAGCGTACGTGTTGACACATCTGCAGCAGACGTTTTTTTGAAAACATAATAGTGGCAAAAGGAATCATAAGCAATTTCTCCTTCTGCCACAAGCTTTTCAGTTCTTTTCAATACTTTCATGTTAACCCTTTCCCTCATACAACAATTCTGCAGTAGCTGACTTGGAACATATTTCGTCGAAAAATAGAAAATCTCTATAATTGAATGGATAACCTATGACTAAAAGGGGAAAACATTGTGTCAAAAGGAGAAATTGCTTATTTGAGCAATTTCTTCTTTTGTCACTATGTTTTCAAAAAGTTGTCTGCTGCAGAGGCGCAGAAAGTGTCTATATGAGGGAAAGGGTTAAATGGATAAGTGGTTTAAATGGCTTCTTTTCACAATGTCAATCACTCCATGTCCCTCTCTATGGTTACTCATATCATAACACCGAAGTTAATTTGAAAATGAGCATAAACATAAAATATTAACGAGACAGGATGAATATCGACACATTGAGGTTATCAATCTTGGTAGGTTTTTTTTTATAAACCTTTCCAACAAACTACAAATTTACAGCAGATGACTTTGAAAACATCAAGCCAAAACTAAGGAAAATCTCTATAAATGAAGGTATAAAAGAATCAAATAGAGTTACAATTTGTGTGTCAAAAGGAGAAAATGCTCATTTAATGAGCATTTTCAACTTTTGCCAGAGAAGCATTTCAAAAGTCGTCTGCTTCATAGGCAACAGAATGTGTCTGGATCTTCCATTAAAATATTCTACCTTATTCTACCTAATCAGTACAAATGGAAGTATAATTTTAATATAGATCGAGTTGAAAGTATTTTGGCTGAAAGGAGAAATTGCTCATTGTGAGCAATTTCTCCTTTTTCCACAATGTTTTCAAAAGTTGTCTGATGCAGAGGCATCAGAAAGTGTTCTGTATATGGAAAAGGATTAAAGATCTGAGCCAAGATCCACTCGGATAACCCTGCAATCTTGCACAATCTGATCAAGTTCATAGCTGCTTGCCATATAGTCGTACAACAGTCTGAGATCCTATGGAGGATGGTAATATGATCAATTTAACAACAATGGCTGTTGGTCAGTTTTTATGTGTATTGGCTTATTTACTAAAATGTCTCATTAGAATGTCTGTTACCTAGGCATGTTTACAAAATATATGGTATTCATGCATATGAAACACTGTAGGGTATCTCTAATTTAAAGTGAGCAAGACATTTTGAGGGCTACGTGTGATATTCCCAAATCTTGAATGTTACCAAGATTTTACTCCTTCAGTTGTCAGGAGATATCCGCATGCAGTGTATAAGCATGCTTTTTTCTGTTAAAAGTAGCACATAGCACTAATTAAAGCAGGAAAAATGGATAATTCATGTGTTTTCTATTTATTTCTTATATATGTTATGAACAGTAAGGATTAGGTGTATTTGATTGTTTTCTACAATGTCTCCTTGTTGCTAAGGCATGATTCTAAAATATATGGTATTTTAAGTGACCTCTTCATGCATATCAAACACTTGGGTATCTCTGATCTAAAGAGAGAATGACATTTGAGAGCTATGTGTGAAATTCCCAAATCTCAAATGTTACTTAGTTTCAACTTCTTCAGTTGTCAGGAGATATCTTTAGTGTATAGGCATGCTATTTTCTGTTACCCTTGCACATTACACTTACAGCAGGAAAAAACATGTATCTTTAATTCTGTAAATTGTTGATAAACCTAAACCAGACAAAGTCAAGTTCGTTACAAGTTGGCTTGACGAAAACATTGTTATATAAATACTGAACTACTATACTTACAGGAAGGGCCAAGAAGACATTGAAGTATTCCACAAACAGGTCATCTGTTGCCAGGAAGTCCTCCTGTAAAATAAAGATTACAGATTAATCAATTGTAATATGTCGGATACAAAATTTATGAACAAATGAATAATATATATAGACTAAGATCTAAATAACCCTTTCACACTTGTTGATGCATTTTGTTACATCTGTAGCAGATGGCTTTTGAAACCATTGTATTAATAGGAAAAATCCTCATTATGAGCACCTTCTCCCTTTGCCACAATTTTAACAACTGTATTCAATAATTACAGATAATTTTATTTATAGATATTTTCTATTTTATAACTTTAATGTATTCAAAGTTGTTAGCTGCAGATTTGTTGTATGTAGGAAAGGAGGGGCTAAATCTCGATAATACAATGAACTGGATAAACACGTCTAGTGTGGGAAGGGAGCACATAATTGTGTCACTAAAAAAATTCCAATAGGTCAGAAAAAGACATGATATATAGACGGATAGATGTCTTCATTTAAAGTATTCAAAGTTAGCTACTTCAGATTTGTTGTATGTAAGATAATGGTTTAAATCTTGATCTTAACAATAAACTGGATAAACAAGTGTGTTCGAAGGGAGCACATAATTATTTTACTTGCCAGTTAAAGATGTGATAGACAGACGGATAGATGGACAGATGATGGAGAAGACGTCTCTAAGAGTCACCCAAGGCAGGCAACATATTAAAGAGCTATAATGCATTTATAATGCATACATACTGCAGTTCCTGCATTTCCAAAAGTATAACCCATTCCCACATACAACAAATCTGCGGAAGATGACTTTGAAAACATCTCCAGAAAATATTGATAATCTCTAAAAATGAACTTATAATTTCTGGAAAAAGTTGAAAACATGGTGGCAAGAGCAGAAATTGCGCAATATAAGAAATTTCTCCACAACATTTTCAAGTCTTCTGCTGCAGAGGCATCAGAAAGCGTCTATATGTGGGAAGTGATTAAGCTTTACTGGGCATGAAAACACTTCATCAATATGTTATCTTGTTCATGGTTCAGGAACTTTTCTCTCTGCAAAGGTGAGTACTTAGACCCACATAGAACAAATCTGCTGTCGATCAAGCACTTTGAATTCCTCTGCAGAAAGATATGGTAAATACCTTCATATAAAAAATACATTTTAGAATAGTTGAGAACATTGTGGCAAAAGGAGACATTGCTCATGATGAGCAATGTCTTCTTTTGCCACATTATGTTTTCTTAGAAAGTCTTCTGCCGCAGGTTTCAGAAAGCAAAGATCTGTATGTGGGAAAAGGCTAACTATCATATTTCTGTCAACAGTTATTAATTGACTGTTGATTGCTACAAATGTATTATGCAATACAAAAACAGATCGTTTAGCTGATCAAAATCAACACCATTTTTAGCTATGCATACACATGAACCTACAACACAATTATTATGATTATTACAATTATGAGCCGTCCCACGAGAAAACAAACATTGTGGACTCTGCGTAAAGTATCGACCCGGATCAGCCAAAGCATGCTGCACAGATTAAGCTGGACAGACACTTTTCGCTTCCTCTGGATTTTCTGTTTCAGGAATCATTACTCTATACCTCTATCCACCTGAGACGGAATGTGTTGGCCCGGATCAGTCTGCACTGACTGTGCAGGCTAATCTGGCTTGATACATTACGCAGTGGCCATAATGTTAGTTTTCTCGTGGGACGGCTCATACCCTTGTTAGTGGTTCAATAACTTTTCTCTCAGTTAATTTATACTAAAAGCATCCCGTAACCATCAATTTTCTGTCAATAGATATTGACTGTTGATTGCTACAACAAACTTATGTCACACAAAAACAGTCCTTTACATATATCAAATTAAATCATCCTATTACAGAGGTCCAGATAAGTGGGAGTATACAGCTCTTTCCCCCCACAGTATCTCTCTTATCATCCAACCAAACCCTATGAAGTTGGTACTCAAAAAAGATTGTCTCATTGAGACATTTCTTTTGAGTATACCCACAACATATGGTTACAGGGTCAAATAAAAATTTCAGAACACGCAAAATGCCTCTTTTCTCAAGCTCTGATTTTAGATGTGTATATGAAAAGACGTGATTTAAGGAATACACAAATTGAAATAGGATATCCATCTAATGTTTTATCTTTGCCTACCACAAGTGCAAATTATAAGGACAAATCTCAAAACATGCATGCCTGAAACGGAATTTCAACCCTTGTTTAACCCTTTCCCACCTGCAGACCCATTTTGATGTATTTGCAGCACACAACTTTTGATTTAAACATTGTGGCAAAAGAAGAAATTGCTTATTTCCTCTTTTGCTCCAATAAACTCTTATCGGTAATAACACTTTTATTTATTAAGGTTTTTTATTGCAGACTTTGTTGTATGTGGGAAAGGGATGTAATATTTTACCATTTTAAGATGACTCATGAGTTCACAATTAAGCTTCCAATTTCCCTTTTTAATAGCGTAAAAATCAATTGGGTTATCAGGAGACAGGTAATTGGTATAGTGCTACAGAAAATATTATGACTTTGACAACACCAATCAATACTACCACCTTAAGTAATTTCATATTTTTTTCCACTTTGGCAATGTAGTCAATGTTGACAGGTGTAATGATATAATCAACTCCATTTATCCAGTTATATGTATGGACAGATTCTAACTAATTGGTCATTTACAATATATTCAAAATCATTACTCCGGATATAATTCGTCCAATTTTATTCCTTTCCCACATACAAGAATTCTGCAGCAAAAGACTTTGAAAACATATAGGAAAAAATATGGAAACTTAAGATTATTGAATATAGTGCTGTATTAACAATGTGGCAAAATTAATTTGCTTGTTAATTGTGAGCAATTTCTCCTTTTGCTACTATGATTTTCATTAGTTGTCTGCTGTAGAGTTTTAGAGTTGTTTCCATAATTCTGACCAAATGTTTAAGAAGTTGTCTGCTGCATTATTATTTTGTTGCAAGTGGGAAACGATTGATTGATTGTTTGATGTTTTACGCTGCTTTCAACAAAAAAATCAGTTATATTACGGTGTTTCCTTGGGAAGTAAACCAGTACTACTAGTCAATTTATCCTCACGCCAGTCAGTCAGTCGTAATGCTAACCCTGCGACCCTGAGTGGCGAAGAACGTAGCCATTACTACCATTTATAAAGTCTTTGGCATGACCCAAAGTGGGAAACGAAGGAGTAAATTAATTAAAAAACACCAATTTGGACGGTGTTTTGTGTGTGAAATAGTTCATATCTTAAACTCTTTACCACAAACTGCAATTCTGCAGCAGAGTGTAGGACTTTGAAAACATAGAGACAAAAAAGTAGAATATCTTGGTAAGAAATAGTTAAATTTATGAAAAGAATGAAAACATTGTGGCAAAACGAGAAATTGCTTGTTTTGGGCAATTTCGCCTTTTGTCACAATGTTTTCAAAAATCGTCGGCTGCAGAAGCGTCTATACAAGGGAAAGGGTAAATTTAAAAACCTCCAAATTGAACAGTCTTTTATGTGACATATATGGTTCATATCTTTAACCCTTTCCCTAATATAGATGCTTTCCGACACCTCTGCAGCAGACAGCTTTTTGAAAACATAGTGACAAAAGAAGAAATTGCTCAAAACAAGCAATTTCACCTTTTGCCACAATGTTTCCCACTTTTAGTCATAGGTTATCCATTCAATTATAGAGATTTTCTATTTTTTGACAAAATATGTTCAAAGTCGTCTGCTGCAGTATTGTCGTATGAGGGAAAGGGTTAAAGATCTCCTGTACAAATAGAGATCAGGATTCAAATACATACAGAGTCAATATTGACCAGTCACTACTGTCCCAAATCAACACAATGTCTGTTAGATTACCATGACTTGTCATCTTACAAAATTCTTATAAAATAAATTGAAAATTTGATCCATGCTACAGATCCATCTATCCTGACAAGATGTGGGATTTATTCAAAGTCATTACTTTTGGAAGTCTTTCGAATGACCACAGGCCGGTGATCGAACCCGCGATGTCCTGCACACAAGGCAGAAGCTCTACCACTATATAATTATATACACCACTGAGACAGTACTTGCAAGTGTCTAAGGAAAATATAATACCACAATAATACTCAACTCTTTCCCACATATATAAATGAGCCATTCCACGAGAAAACCAACTTTGTGGACTGCGTAAAGAATCGATCCGGATCAGCCTAATCATGCCGCGCAGGCTAACCTGGACAGACACTTTTCGCCTCCTGTGGATTTTCTGTTTCAGGAATCATTATACTCTATACCTCTATCCCCGCCCCCGAGATGGAATGTGTCGCCCTGGATTAGGCTGATCTGGGTCGGTACATTACGCAGAGTCCATAATGTTGGGTTTCTCGTGGAACGGCTAAAATGATCTTGCAGTCCACTATGCTAGTCAAACCTTCTGTACTTTGCAACTAGAGAAGATCCACATCAGTTTGACACCATGCATGTCGCGCAATTGTCTCTTATAGAAACCTCTTGTCTTAACTCTTTCCCACATACAATTAAGATATGCAGATCTGCAGCAGACAACTTTGAAAACCTCTAGGCAAAAATACTAAAATATTTCTATAAATGAAGACATTAATCTCTGAAAAAGATTGACAACATTGTGGCAAAAGGAGAAATTGCTCAAAAGTCGTCTGCTGCAGAGGCATCAGAAAGCGTTTGTATGTGGGAAAGGGTTAAACTGACCATTGAACTTCAGAACTGTAAAAGGGTTTTCCAAGGCTAACAGGTATGTTTAAGTCAATATATTTACTCTAAGTGACCAAATATTGGAGGTGATCCCTTTGGTAAATTTGATTACTTATCTTTACATTGTTGTCCATTTTGACCCTTTCTAAATATAATACATTCAAGTTTTGACAACTTTCTGCATATTGCATGTAAAAGAGAATTTGCTCAAAACTAGCCTTATCTCCTTTGCTCACAAGAAAGGTGATCCCTTTGTAAATTCCTTTGTTAACTTATCTTTACATACTGTGTCCATTTTGACCCTTTCTAAATATAATTACCACATTCAAGTTTTGATGTCTTTCTGCAAACATTGTGGGTAAAAGAGAAATTGCTCAAAACAAGCATTTATCTCCTTTACTCACAATATGTTTTCAACTTTATATAACAATTCTATAATCTAACATTCTAGATGCCTTTGTCCTCAGAAATTGCTGGTTTTGAGTGAATTTCTTCTTCTCCATGTTTCATGGCTTACTCGCATCATTAATGTTCCACACAACTTGCCGAGCCCCGGTAGCTCAGTCGGTAGCGACGTGGGCTGTCAATCCATGGGTTGTGAGTTTGAATCCCGGCTCGGCCAACTTTCTTTCCATTGGATTGACAAAAGTCAATGCGACATGCATCATTCGTCTTCCACCAATGGGCTAAGTCTATGTGGAAAAGCAGCCAGTAAGTTGGGAAGATTGTTGTGTGGAGTACTGGTGTGAGAAAACCAGGAAATGCATGAGTAGGTGAACTGGCCGCCGTGATATAACTGAGAAATTGTTAAAAAACGCGTTAAACCCCAATCAATCAATCAATCAATCCACACAACGTTTTTTCCTGGGAACTAGCTGCCTTGACACAATAATTGTTGTAAATCATCTGCAAAATTGATGATGACGGCCTACCATCTTATGCTGCTCTAAGCACCCCCCAACTTGTCAGTCATAGCTCTAGATAAGGTGAGTATTTCGATTTCTTAACCCTTTCCCTCATACGACAATTATGCAGCAGACGACTTTGAACATATTTTGTCAAAACATAGAAAATCTCTTTAATTGAATGGATATTGTAACCTATGACTAAAAGTGGAAAACATTGTGGCAAAAGGAGAAATTGCACGTTTTGTGCAATTTCTTCTTTTGTCACTATGTTTTCAAATAGCCTTCTGCTGCAGAGGCGTCAGAAAGCATCTATATGAGGGAAAGGGTTAAACCCTTATTTGACACTCAAACCCTATGTTGAGGGTACTCAAAAAAAATAATCAACCATCCTTTTCAGTACCCACAACATACGGTTTGATTGAGTCATTTGAAAAATATAGGTGGGAAAAGACTAGTTTACTCCCCCTGATCTAGTCCCCTGTTGAAGGCAATTGGCTTCACTGACAATTTACCTTCTGACAGCAGCAGTAAAGGTAATCTAAAATTATTTGAAGAGTGACAGGGAGCTTTTTCTGCCTGTGAAATAAATCTGTTCCTACATGAATCACAGTGAGCAAATAGGATTCTATTTCAGAAAACGTTAAACTAAATTAGGTCAAAGACAAATTAAAGAATAAATACTTCAGCCCAGCAATTGAAAAGCCATAATAATTACCTCTTTTCTCTAACATTGACTATGTTTAGTGTAACAAAACTGAAATTTTAAACACTGTAGAGCAAATAGCAACTACACCAATCATTATAACAACAACAGGAATCATTTTAGCAAAATGCATCTATGGCTATAATGATTGCAACTCAGTCATGGGGAACAATTACATGTATAATACGAGCAATGGGAAAGAGTAAAAAGTTGCCAAGTGCTATGAATGTGTACGATGAAATGTTTTATAAAGTAACAGTAAATACTGTTTGTCATTTCAACAGTTCTTTTCCATTCAAACCAGTGCCTTTGATATGAACCGCGTCTAGCAATTTGGAGCCCTATATTGATTGTCCAAAACAAGATCATATATGTATGGAGGGCTTGGCGTGAAGCGGTTGCAACTAAAAAGCTATTTTGAAAACACTGGTTTAGGGGCCATTTTGACCCTTTTGTAAACAATGCAAATTAAGTTACCATTACTCAGAACGAGCAATGGCACCTAAATTTCCATCGTTTACCAAGAAGAATGATTTAACGCTTATAAAGACTCTATGGCCTGGTGATTAACCTTGGTAACAAAATACAAATTTTAGTGACAACCGTTTTTTGCGCCAAGCCATCGATATGTAAATTTGCATAGAACTGATGGACCTACAGTTCTAGATTTTATGTCAAATGATGTATTCAGAACAAAATTGCATATGTACCACCCAAAAGTGAAGACTCCTGGGTGATTGCTGGGATGCACAGGCTTGCCCCAGTCTTCACTATAAGCAGATCTATTACAACCCTTAACCCTTTCCCACATACAGCAAATTTGTCGAAATTCTCCATAAATTATCTCCAAATATTAATTTGATGACATCATGGCTAAAGGAGAAATTGATAACTATGAGCTATTTCTCGTTTTGCCACAATGTTTTAATAAGTCAGTTGCTGCAGAGGCGTCAGAAATCTACTACATGTGAGAAAGAGTTAAACGCTACCTGACTCTATGTAGACAGTTCAATAATATAAGATAAATATTTACAGTAACTCTATACATTTTACAATTTCATATCTATTGTAAACTAATTGAAAACTTTAAAATTGTACCAAGGTATGTAGCATATAAATGAACCTAATCGATTTCTCACTATTTCTTACGTTTGTCAAGCTCAACAGACTTGAGAAACAAGAGTATTAAACAGAGTAAATTAGGATCAGCCAGCACATAATTGTCTTTTCAAATTGTTCCGTTTAATAGTAACACAGTAATACTGTTTCTCAAATTTCTTCTGAGTAATCATTATTTTAATATACCAACAAAAATTCAATACAAGACCACACAATCTTTTCATAGAAAAACAACAACAACTTTTGACCAGAATTGTAAAATGTAACGATCCAATTTAGCCTGAATACAACCTCATTTTTCAGCATTATTTCAGTATTATAATGACAATATGGGATCCTGGATCCCTAGCTAATCAGTGCTAGACTAGACTAATGTGCCTATTTCCCAAAGGGCACTCATCCATGACTGCTGCAAGCAAGGATGAAACCTCTGTGATGTATAATTACAATCCATTGATTGATTGATTGATTGGGGCAAAACGTCGTTTTCAAAAAAAAAAATCAGCCATAATAATCACGCCGGCCAGTTCACCTACTCATGTGTTTCCTGGCTTTATCAAACCATGCAGTACTCCATTCCACACAATATTCTTTCCCAGCTACTGGCTGCTTTTCCACAAAGACTGTTATAGTCCATTGGTGGAAGATTTATGACGCTTGTCACATTGAATTTTGGTCAAACGTCGGAAAGAATGTTGGCCGAGCTGGGGTTCGAACTCACAACCCATGTGTCTATAATCAATCAACCCTTTCTCACATACAAAAAAAACGCAGCAGAAGACTTTGAAAACATCTTTGCACAACTGCTTTTGAAAGTTGTCTGAGGAAATTTACTGCTTTCAACAATTTTTCATTTATATCAGGGTCTACCAATACACCACTGAGGCGATGCAATAAAATATTGAGAGTTTGACCCTTTCCCAGATACAGAAAATCTGTTGCAGATGCTTTTGAAAATGTTAAGTCAGAAGTATCAAATAAAGTAGACAACATTGTAGTAAAAGAAGGAATTGATCATTTTTAGTAATTTCTCCTTTTGTCACAATGTTGTTTAAAAGTCATCTGTGCATAGACATCAGAAAGCATTCTCAATTTCTGTATGCCTTTTGTCAAAGCAATGAGAACTTAAATCAATGAGGGAATTTAAGGGATTATATTTGGCAAAATAATTCTCAGGGTTTATCATATCAACAATCATTTACCTGTTGGACATTATATATGCTTAATTGACCTGTAACAAATAAGTAATAAAATACATTCCAAATGACCGATTACCTCATAAACTATCCCAATGGCCGATTACCTCATAAACTATCTTTAGACTTAAACATTTCCAAAATCATAAAGATCTCAGATAAGATTGACGACATGACTGTGGACAATTGAACATTTTTATTTTAATTTAGACAGAATTTAAAATGCTGCAGGGAAATCTTTAAAGAAAGTTCTACCCTTTCCCACATTTAACAAAACTACAGCAGAGGACTTTGAAAACATTGTGTCAAAAGTTGAAATTGCATCAACAATGATTTTATTTTCAACTATAGATACCTTTTTTTTTCTTGGTGGATGTTTTCAAAGTCATCAGCAGGTTGGAAAGAGGGGTTAAATACATATTAACCCTTTCCCACCTGCAGACGCATTTTGACGCAATAGCAGCAGACGACTTTCGAAAACATTGTGGCCAAAACGTTTTCAACTTTATTTAACAATTACGCTATCTTTTAAGGAGGTTTTTCAGGTTTTTGTCACAGTATATAAATGTTTTCAAAGTTGTCTGCTGCAGATTTGTTGTACGTGGGAAAGGGTTTATCCAACTAAGCCTATTAATTTAAAGTCGGTTTAAAACAGTTGTACGTAATTTTATCTTGTAACAAACTGCATGAGTCTACATGTTTGGTGTAATTCAATAATAAAATAACATTACAATCTAAAGATTTAACATTAAACTTGCACTTGTTCATGAACTAATGTACAGAGTTTGTTCGTGAACTTTCATGAATTTCACCATATTGTTCATGAACTGTTCATCCAAATTCTTCAAAAGTATATAAAATGAGTTCCTTTATTCAAGGTTCATGAATTGTTGATGAACAATTCATAAATGCAAGTTCATTGTCCAACAATTCATGAACTACATGTTCATTTGGTGACCCATTAAGAGGGCACTTTAACCTTTCCCACTTGCATCTGCAGATGACTTTTGAAAACATAATGAGCACTATCTCCTTTGCCAAAATGTTTTCAACTCTATTCAATTATTATACATTGTACTTTCATTTATAGACATTTTTTGTCTATAAGTTTTGCCTATATTTTTTCAAAGTCGACGTATGCTGCAGATTTGTTATACATGGAAAAGGGATCAGAAAAAGGATTAGACAGAATTAATTCAGCAGCAGTTCTAAGTTATCAAGAAATTAATCAGTCAGTAAATCATATAGACTTTTTTTAGTCAAGGCTTATAAATAATATAACAAGATCTATGTTAACAGATATATATATAGTAAGTTTGACTTGAGCCAAATGAAACATCATCATTGAGTCAAATGAAACATGATCTCATTTTTTTAAGGTTTTAACCCCCCTTTCCCACATATAGACGCTTTCTGATGACTTTGCAGCTGCGACAACCTTTGAAAACGTTGTGGCAAAAGGAGAAATTGTAAAAATTTAAGGTTTTGCCTATATTTTTTCAATGTTGTAAGGCTGCAGATTTGTTATAAAAGGGAAAGGGATCAGAAAAGGGATAACTGACAGAATTCAGCAGCAGTTCTATATTAGTTACCAAGAAATTAATCTGTCAGTAAATCATATAGACTTATTTTAATCACAAAGCTTAAAAATAATATCACAAGATCTATGTGAACGGATAATTGTAAGTTTGACTTGTGCCAAATGAAACATGATCTCATGTTTTAAGGTTTAAACCCCCCTTTCCCACATATAGACGCTTTCTAATGCCTTTGCAGCAGGCGTCCTTTGATAACGTTGTGGCAAAAGGAGAAATTGCTCCTTTAGCCACAATATGTTTTCAACTTTATTCAATAATTATCCCTTTCATTTCGAGATATTTTCTATAGTTTTACCCAGTTGCTTTCAAAGTCGTCTGCAGCAGATTTGTTGTATGTGGGAATGGGTTAAGGTTTTAATTATTGGTTCTAAAGGTTTTTTTTGTTTTCAAATGAATGGCTGAAGGTTAATAAGTGCACATTTATAGCATTCATGAAGGTTAACCCATTCCCACATACAGTAAATCTGCAGCATACGACTAGGAAAAATATGGAAAATCTCGCTTAGTGAAGGTATAATTAATCATACAAGTTGAAAGTATTGCGGCAAAATGAGGAATTGCTCATTTTGATCTATTTCACCTTTTGTCAAAATGTTTTCAAAAGTATTCTGCAGCAGAGGCACCAGAAAGCGTCTGCATGTGGGAAAGGGTTGAAATTAAACATGTACATGGAATGAAAAAGAAATTAGTTCTGATTCTGATTTGCTTTACTAGCCTCATGAACCAAGCATACATTCATAAATAGAACAAAGGTATATAATCACTGAAAAAAAGTTGAAAAAATTGTGGTAAAAGGAGAAATTGCTCTTTTTGAGCAATTTCTCCTTTTGTCACAGTGTTTTCAAAAGTCGTCTGCTGCAGAGGCGTCAGAGAGCGTCTATATGAGGGAAATTTGCCCCCTCTCCCTGTTTGTCAGAGGCCTAGACATTCAACCTTTCCACATACAGTTGCGTTCAGATGCCTCTGCAGCTCACAACTTCTGAAAACGTCGTGGCAAAAGGAGAAATTGCTCAGAGCAAGCAATTTCTCCTTTCGCCACAATAGTTTTAACTCTGTTTAATGATTTTCATTATTTTGTAGATTCTGATAAGACAGAGCATATGTACAGGCTGATCTGAACCTACACTGTTTAGAAATGCTGATTTTGTACCTTTTCAAACAAACACACTGATTGGGGCATATACATGTACAGTTATATAGTCATAATGTGTTACTAAGTGTGGACATGGGAAAACCTGTTTGTTCAGATTAGCAGTGTACATCCCATCCCATCCATCTCATCAGAATCTACACAAATTGACGGAAGCTTCAAAAAAGCTTGTGTAAGTATATAATATCTGAATAGAGTAGATTTGGATTAGGCTGGTTAGTAGCACAGGCTGATGTGAATCTACAATGTTCACGAAAGCGAACTTGTATCATTTCCCATGCATGGACTTCAGGTAAACCATCCTTAGCATACTTGTAAAGTAAAGTGTTAACAAATTCATGTTATAAGATCCATATATAAGAACTGTTTTTCAGAATTTTCTTGATAAATTCTATGACTGTGAAGAGCCAGATTAGACTTCATGGTGCGCAAGTTGATCTCGATCAAAACTGGTTGTGGACATTTCTAGGTTGGTTTTTGCTGAGCAACACTCCAGTTTAAAGTGAAATTGTAATGTTTAATTGCATGCATTAAATTACTGATCTATAAATTTATAAAATAAAGTGTTATATTTTATGACACTTTTGCAGCTGACGACCTTTGAAATGGTTTGGCAAAAGGAGAAATTGCTCATAATGAGCAATTTCTTTTTTTGCCACAATGTTTTAATCTCTGTTCAATAATAATACAATGTACTTTCAATTTTAGTTTCTCATAGAGATTTTTGAAGTTGTCTGCTGCAAAGTTGTGATCTATGTGGGAAAGGGTTCAATATGACACTGTCTACTTGCATGCCTAATATTGGATCATATGGCATTAAATCATTGTGTGAGACTTATAAATCTTTACCTAGTTCAAAAGAAAAACAAATGAAAAGCAAAACTGGCTTTAGAAGCATACTTGTTCTGTAAAATGAAACCTTTCCCACATACACCAAATCTGCAGCAGCAGACTTTGAAAAACATCTAGACAAAAATAGCGAATACCTCTATAAATAATGGTTTGTTTATTGAAAAGAGATGAAAACATTGTGGCAAAAGTGAAATTCCTCGATCATTATGAGCAATTTCTTTTTGAAGTCAGAATGTTTTCAAGACATCTGCTGCAGAAGCATAAAAAAGTGCCTGTATGGAGAAAAGGGTTAACCATTCTCATATAAAATTCATCTGCAGCAGATGACTTAAAAAAATGCCAGGGAAATCTCTATCAATGAAATTATACATATACATGTACAAACTTTTGATAGCGATCACCTCTGTTAAGCAGCCACTTAAAGATTCACCAAAACAACATTTTCGTAATTATTTGACTTGAATTAAGCAGCCATATTTTGACTCTGCCTTGGGTGACAGTAAGTGCCTTAACCCTTTCCCTCATACAACAATTCTGCAGCAGACGACTTTGAACGTATTTTGTCCAAACATAGAAAATCTCCATAATTGAATGGATAACCTATGACTAAAAGTGGAAAACATTGTGGCAAAAGGAGAAATTGCACGTTTTGTGCAAGTTCTTCTTTTGTCACTATGTTTTAGTTGGAAAATATTTTGGCAAAAGGTGAAATTACTTATCATGATTGCCACAATGTTTTCAAAAGTAGTCTGGTGCAATTAGTAATACATTGTAGAAGGACAACTTAATATCCACACGTAAATTTATTACATTAACCCTTTCCAACATATGGACACATTTTGATGCCTCTGCAGCAAAGGACCTTTGAAAACATAGTGACAAGAGGAGGAATTGCTCATAGCAAGCAAGTTCTCCTTTTGTCACAGTCTTTCTACTTTAATCTATAAATATACCTTCGTGATCACTTACAGAGATTTTTCACATTTTTGTTCAAATGTTTTAAAAGTCATCTGCTGCAAATTTGTTGTATACATGTGGGATAGTGTTAAGGTTGGTTTTTAGATCACTTACAGAGATTTTTCACATTTTTGTTCAAATGTTTTAAAAGTCATCTGCTGCAAATTTGTTGTATACATGTGGGATAGTGTTAAGGTTGGTTTTTACAGAGCACAGCTCAAATAATTATCTTTCATACATTTCTTTTCAACTACTCTACGGCAGAAAACTATTGAAAACCCAAAATTTCTGCCTTGTACGAGATAACTATTTCCACTTATTTATTATATTAATTTATAAAAATTCAAACTGTTGTAAGTGGGAAAGGGTTAAAATTTATATTCATAATTTCAGACACAAATTTAAGAATAAGAATAAAAAGTAACAAAATAAAAAATCACTTACCAAAGTTTTCCCTTGGTTGACTATTAAAGCCATAATTGTTATAATTTAATCCTGTCTAAACAACATACAAGAAATGTCAAAAAACGAAAATCAATTATATCCAACTTTATATAGTCCAATGTCCCATTTTAACTGATTAAAGCCCACAAATAACACATTCCACTGACACAGATCAGAAGTTAACAAATAAGGAAAACTATCCACATAAAGCCAAATATTTGTAGATCTAACGATTCAAAATCATTTCCACTTTACTGTCCCTTTCAAACGGCCATTTTCCCATTGTAACTATATAGCGCTTTAAAAACCTAAAAGTCCTCCAACCATTCACTTGTATATATAATACCACCAAGTTATGAAGACACTTGAAGACTTAACCCTTTCCCTCATACGACAATTCTGCAGCAGACGACTTTGAACATATTTGTCAAAAAACAGAAAATCTCTATAATTGAATGGATAACCTATGACTAAAAGTGGAAAACATTGTGGCAAAAGGAGAAATTGCTCGTTTTGAGCAATTTCTTCTTTTGTCACTATGTTTTCAAAAAGTCGCCTGCTGCAGAGGCGTCAGAAAGCGTCTATATGAGGGTAAGGGTTAACCCTTTTCCTACATAAAATCAATCTTCCATATATCTACAGCAATGGACTATTATTGAAAATATAATGTGAAAGGGAGTAAAAGCTAATCGAGATTCTTTAAATAACTGTTTTTCCATTCTTTTCTTTCAAAATGAGATATTTACAATTTTGGAAGTGTAATAATCAGAATATTACCTGGTAATGGGTTGAGCTTAATTATGCCATAAGACTTTTGCCGACATTTCCTTGATCACAGTTTGTTTATTTTAAAATAATTTAAAATATAGCTGGATAATAATGACAGTAATATCTTAAGACTATGAAAAAGCATTGTGTAGGAAAATGAGCAATATCTTGTTAAAAAGCAACTGCTCCTTTTCCACACAGTTTTGAAAGTGTTTTATTCCAATACATAGGCATATCAGTACAATTGTAACTATGTAGGGGGAAGGGTTTACTCTAATCCTTCCCTGTTTAAAACCCTTACATATTCAACTGTGGCGAAATTGAAACTATTAACTCTTACTATTTACTGCATGACACTTTCTGATGCCTCTGCAGCAGAGTTTTGAAAATAATGTAGCAAAAGGAGAAATTGCTTATAATGAGCAATTTCTCCTTTTGCCACAATGTTTTCAACTTTACTTAATAATTGTGCTTTCATTTTTTAGAGAGTTTCTGTATTTATTTTACTAAACTATAAGTTGTCTCAGGCAGATTTGATGTATGTGGGTAAGTTTGCATGTATGGTGTATTTCGCAGTTTTAAAATGAAGTTTTTAGAGTAAAACATATTTTTATTAGAAAATACTTACCAGTCATTTAATACCTGATATATAAGCCCCTAGCACTTAACTCATCCAGAAAATTGATCGCGCCCAGCGTATCCCTCACGTCCGTGTGATATACACGGTTGCCGGTAAGCACCGGCCTACGTGACCCACGTGCCACTTTTAATTTACCGTAAGTGTTGGGTGACGACGCGGGGTTGGGAGGCGGGACTGTGAAATGACTGGTAAGTATTTTCTAATAAAAATATGTTTTACTCTAAAAACTTCATTTTTATGTCAAAAATACGTTACCAGTCATTTAATACCTGATGACTTTGCAGCATCGGCCGGGAGGATCGTCCAACACTTCGTCATCAGAGATGTAGCACCATGTAATTTATTTGTCATTTTAACGTAGTACTGAACACAACAGCTTATAAAGTCGGAAATTGGATTAAAGGAATATTTAATCTGATGTGAACTTTATTGTTGTGTTAAATGAATATTTAGCGAACAACTCGCTGAGACGCCACAAGTGGGCCCAGAGAATACAAATTATCTGACTGAGAAGACATGGAACGCAGATAGAACGATGAAAACGTGGACTGCGATTTCCATACTGCAGCATGCATAATGTCCTCTAAAGGAACGTTGTTGGTAAAGGCCCAACTAGCAGAAAGAGCGCGAACCTCATGCGGACGAACCTGAAGCAATGAGAGATCGGCGAGTGACAGATCTTTGTACGCTAACTTAATAGTAGATGATATCCAGCGAGAAATAGTAGCTGCTGAAATATCATTACCTCCTATAAGAGGAAGAAATAATCTCTTCCTAAGACCCCTTGCCCCGTCAACCCTCTTAAGATAATACTTAAGAGATCTGACGGGACAAAGGAATCTGTCGGGATCAGAAGGCCCACAGTTTGCAGAGAGACTGGGAACTGTAATGGCTTCCGGAAGAACCGACGGTAACTGATTCTTTGCCAGAAAACCAGGCTGACAAAGTAGCGAGAAGGAGCCGTCGGATTCATTGAACCTGGCGTACCCCGACTCTACAGATAGTGCGTGTAACTCACTCCTACGCCTAGCGGTCGCAAAAGCGAGTAGAAACACTGTCTTGTAAGTCAAGAACTTAATAGACGCAGACGCAAGAGGCTCATAGGGAGTTTTCGTAAGTGACCTAAGAACACAAGACAAATCCCATTTCGGAGTTAAACTCCTGGAAACAGGTTTGTCTAGCTCGAAAGAACGTATAAGTTCAGAGAGAAATGGATTTGAACCAATGCTCTCTCCCCCTTTGAACTTAAGAGTATTCGATAGCATAGAGCGGTATCCTTTAACCGTACTAACAGCCAGATGCTTTTCCTCAAAGAGGAAAAGAAGAAAATCGGCAATCTGAGTTATAGAGGGACACTCATGATTGACCGATCTTGCACCACACCAATCTGAGAAGATCGCCCACTTCGAATCATAGACAATTCTAGTGGACTGTCTCCTTGATTCTGCGATGCGAGAGGCAACTTTGACAGAAAAGCTTCTCTCTCGGATTGAACGCTTGATAAACTCCAAACGTGAAGGTGTAGCATTGCCGGGTTGGGATGAAGACGCCGACCCGGTTGCTGAAACAGGAGGTCGTCTTGAAGAGGAAGACGTACCGGTTGTGCCGAGAGGCAGGCCAGGAGATCGTTGAACCACGATCTCTGGGGCCAGAATGGTGCTATCAACAGTATTCTGCACTGTTGAGAGCGTAGTACTTTCTGAAGTACGATTGGGACTAGAATGAACGGGGGGAACGCATACCCGAATAGACGGTTCCAATCGAGGGTCAGTGCGTCCACTGCCCAAGCTGCAGGATCGTACATTGGCGACACATAGAGTGGAAGCCGATGATTGGCTCTGGTGGCGAAAAGATCCACCAGAGGTGTTCCGATCTGCATGAACACAGAGTTTACCACACTCTGGTTCAGAGTCCATTCCGCCGGTAGAATCATGTTCTGGCGGGATAAACTGTCTGCTAGAACATTTAGGTGACCGGGAACGTGTTTTACTAATATTACCAACGACGCCGCCCGGCACCAAAGGAGCAACTTCCACGTCTCCAGAAAGAGAAGGTGGGAGTGCGTTCCTCCTTGCCTGCGAATGTAGGAAACAACAGTAGTGTTGTCCGTCGACAACAAAACAGTTTTGTTCACAACGGAGGCAGAGAATTGATTGAGGGCTAGCAGGACCGCCCTCAGCTCTAAGTTGTTTATATGCAAACACTTTTCCTCCGCTGTCCACATGCCCTGGGCTGTTAAGCCCTGTGGCTCTAAATGAGCTCCCCAACCCACAGCACTGGCATCTGTAAAAAGGTACAGATCCGGAGGTGGAGTGAGCAAGGGCACCCCTTGTAGATAGATTAACGGATCCAGCCACCACCGAAGGTGTGACTTGAAGAAAACCGTCAGAGCTATCTCCTGTTCCAGTGAATCCACAGATGGACGCCACAGGGACAGAAAAAGATACTGAAGGGGTCGCATGTGGAGCCTGCCTAGACTGACTAGGTCGGCTGCTGCACTTAGGGAACCCAGAAGTGACAGCATGGATCGGGCTGTTACCGACACCTGATCCAGGGTGAGTCTGATTTTCTTGCAAAGAGAATCGACTCTGTCCGAGGGAACTCGAATCACCGCTAGGTCGGTGAGAAAAGTCATTCCCACGAACGTAAACCTCTTTGACGGAATCAAGTCCGATTTCTGCGTGTTGGGTAGAAGACCCAATCGCAGAATGGTCCGCCAGGCTAGAGACAGATCGTGAATTAAATTCAAACGATTTGCTCTGTGAAGAAGCCAGTCGTCGAAGTATTGTAGGAGCTGTGGGCCCTGCATACGCAGAAAGGCTCCCACAGCATTGATTACCTTGGTAAATACTCGCGGTGCGGACTTGAGGCCGAAGGGAAGTGCCACAAATTGGAAAACTTCTCCCTCTACCACAAACCGAAGGTATTTCCTCGACGAGGAAGCGATCGGAATGTGGTAATATGCGTCTGTGAGGTCTAGAGAGACCGCCCAGTCGTCTTTCCGGATAGCTGTTCTGATGGAGCGGGCCGACTCCATCTTGAACTTCTCGACCGGTATCAATAGATTTAGAGCTGATAAGTCTATTACCGGTCTCCACCGACCGTCTTTCTTCGGAACAAGAAATAGACGGCTGTAGAAACCCCGTGAATTGGGGTTGAGAACCCTCTCTATAGCCTTCTTTTTCAGAAGTGATAAAATCACTTCCGACATGGCCGGATGGCGTGATGACATATCGATCGGCACGCTTGTCAGAGGAGGTGGGGAAACGAAGGGAATTAAGTACCCTTCCCGTATCACAGACAAGATCCAACGATCCTCTGTTATACATTCCCACTCCTCTATGAAATGCGACAAGCGGCCCCCGACTGCTATCTCCGGCCTTGGGAAGATCATAGAGAGGTGCGCATCCCTAGGGCTGCGGCCTAGGGAGAGAGCTGCGCTTAGAAGTATGCCTCTTAGCTCCCGCTTGAAAGTGGGGCTTTGGTTTTGCAGACTTCTGGCCCGTGGAAGACGGTTGTTTTGGCGCAAAGGCCTTAACATCCTGCTTTTGCTTCTTGGCAAGGGGAGGTTTCCTAGCCTTACCCCCTTTTCCAGATGGCGCCGAGCGCTTCTGGCTCTGTGCAAAAGCATTTGCTGCATTCGCCGAGAGGCGTCTGGACTGTTCTGCTGAATCAGAAACAGTCACCGCAGCTATTCTTCCACCGAAGAGGAGATCGGAAGCTAGAGGAGCAGCTCTCAGTTTGTCCTTGCTTTCTTGAAGCAGCAAGGAGGATTTGGCTAACGCCGCATCTCTCCTTGCGGACAGCATCTCTGTGGCGTTCTGAAGATTCAGAGCCATGAGATGCCTATTGCCCGTATCAAAAGCTTCCAGAATTCTGTTAGCACCTCTGCTAGAGACATTCTCCTCTTTTAACAATTGGGACAGAGCTATAGCGAAATGATCATCATGAGAAGAAACCATAACACCCAACCTAGCTCTGGCCTCCCACTTCTCGAGTAACTTGGAATTAACCGTTACAGAAGTGGGTGCAGACAGTCCCAGCATAGCAGCGTCCCCGTCCAAGGCTGGCACCTTGACTGGGAAGAACTCTTTCGAAGTGGTATACTTCTTAGGAGTTACCCATTCTTTAGAAATGGCTGCTGGGACTGACCAGGGTTGACAAGAGTCAAGAGACCTGGTGGCCTGCAATTGTTCAATCAATCTGCCCAGATTGTTTGCCTGAGGAAGTAAACGTTATGGTGTAAAAGCCTCTGCGTTTAATTCCTCGAGACTTGATAGGTTTTTCCGACGAGGGGGAGCGTCAACCTTTGGGCAAAAATGGTCAGGAACTACCCTGAACACTTCATCAATAGCCTGTTGTAGAGACATACGCTCTACCGTTGGCTCGTCACCTGAAAAGGACTGATCTCCCATTTCTTCGTCAGACGAAGGTGTGGGAGAGCTTTGAATCCTGTGACCATGTTCAGCTCTACTTGGTCTCTCGACCTGGAATTGAACGACCGACTCAGACAAGGAATCATGAGATGAATCTATGTACTGATGTAGACCCTTAGATAACGACTTCCCTTCCGCAGCAGGATGAAGTTGAAATGGGTCGACAGTCGGGACCGAGCTAACCGTATGTGACGGTCCCGGCCTCCCCTTCACAGGACACATCGAGTGTACTTGCTCGGGGGGATGCCTATCTAAGGACTGCCTCATAGAGAGGTGTCCTCCCGGGGGTTGCAAATTCCCATTATTTGGATATTGCTGCTCCCGGTAGGCCTGAGTAACCCGTAGATCACCACCCCTTTGTTCCGGTTGAACCGGGGGTTGGTATGGAGCAGGGGTGTAATCTCGAGAGATATACACCGACCCCCCTGGAGAATGGATTGATTTCTCCCTATACCCGGTGTTCGACGGCTGAGAATTAGAACCAGGTACGTAATGACCATAGGTTTGATAACTATTACTCAGTTGTCCGGGGTACGGTTGACCGGAGACCGGTTTACCGTAACTATTAAACAACATACCCGGATGTCCGGCAAACGAATGATACCCCGTATCAATACGTAGATGTTGCCCGAGACCTGGTCCACCGTTACCCGGTTGCCCGGTGCCTGGTTGACTGGTGCCCGGTGCCAGATAAAACAAAACCCGGATGACCGGCGTCTCGCATACCGTGGCTATCTGACAGCATGTCTGGTTGTCTATTGACGGAAGGATAATTATTATCCCCTCGAACATGCTGTCCAGACATTTGTCCTCCTGTACCTGGTTGCCCGGTACCCGGTTGACTCATGCCCGGTTGCCAAAAACCCGGTGACCCGGTGGCAATATGACTACCCGGTTGTCCGGTGCCCGGTGTACGGGTTCCCGGTGTCCCGGTGTTTCGGTGTCCGGTGACCGGTTGCCCGGTGACCGGTTTCCCGGAGTCATAAGGGTTCTGCTCGAAAGCATTACCCGGTTGACCTATGCTAAGAACGTTAGACGTTATCCCAACATTTGTCTCCAAAAATTTCCGCCCGTAGGCATCATTCTTTGGACCTCTGAATGAATCCGAAGACTCATAAACCACAGAGGGTTGTGTTGGAATCGGCCAATCTGCCAGGTTTCCCTGAGAAAGGCCTATTGCTTCACCCGAAGGATTAGCCCCAACACCTGGCATCAGAGAATGTTGTTTTCCGTAAGAGAAATGGTCCACAGACCCCCGTTTCTCCGCAGTACTAACTCCAAACCCTTTTGCCAGTCGCTCTTTCCTGCCCTTTGCAGAGCCAGCCGAAGAAAGAGCGTCTGTGACGAGTGTAGAAGGAACAGCCGTAACCTTCTGCACACTCGCCACAATCTCGGAGTCTGAAAACCCTTCAAACTCCTCACCGCTAGAAGAACTCAGCACTTTTTGTTTACTTACCTTCTTCTTCCGGTCTCTGTACAATCTCCTTTTCCCAGCCAAATTCCAAACGGAAGCGGTCCAGGAACTGCAGATTTCACAGGGTGATTCCTGTGTGCACTTAGTGCAATTTAAACAGGCGAGGTGAGTGTCCCATGTAGCTACTATATGGCCGCATGTTCCACGCCTCTGATCACCTTTCGGCATTGTTATTTACAGAATAATATACGAAAATAAACACCAAAAAACAAACAAAAAATTTTCAAAATTTTTCTACTTTTTATTTTCTAGTCTACTATGGACGTACCTAATGAAAATATTTTTTCACAAAATATTTCCATAATTTTAATTCAACAAATATACAACGAACATATCATACACAAGAAGATGATAGCAATAATTGATACCTCTAACGAGGAGGGGAAATAAGGATGTTGAAAACAAACAATACTCGGAATCCGCACTCGACGATGTGTTATTGAAATAGTGGGTGGGGTAACCCACCGTGACTTTCAATTTGTTGTGTACGAAATAAACATATAAAACAAACAATAATTTTCACAATTAAATTAGCTTAATGTTTTATACAGATTCGGGACTGAATGAGCAAACTTGCTTAAGACGAAAACGCCTTAAAGAGACAAAGAAATTAATTTATAAATAAATAAATAACTTAGCCGTCAAGATGGTGTGTCCAGGAAATTAAAAGTGGCACGTGGGTCACGTAGGCCGGTGCTTACCGGCAACCGTGTATATCACACGGACGTGAGGGATACGCTGGGCGCGATCAATTTTCTGGATGAGTTAAGTGCTAGGGGCTTATATATCAGGTATTAAATGACTGGTAACGTATTTTTGACATAAAAACAATTGTTCTGTTATATATATCACAAGGATTCCTGGGTTAGTTACCAGTACTACTGGTCCATTTATCCCGACACTGGCGAGTCAGTTGTTATGCTAGCCCAAGAAACCTGAGCGCCAAGGAAGGAAAGCCATTACAAACATTTCTAAAGTCTTTTGTATGACCAAAGTCAGGGATCAAACCAGCAACATATCCAGCACATAAGATAAATGTTCTACAACTTCACTAACAAAGCGAGGTTTAAAATGTCAGGTTACTCAGTTTCAGTCATGTGACATGGACAGTTCAATGTGCAAAAGTAATACAAAACTTTCATGAAGACTTAAGTTTTTTCTTAACCCGCTCCCTCATACGACAATTCTGCAGCAGACGACTTTGAACATATTTTAACAAAAAGTAGAAAATCTCTATAATTGAATGGATAACCTATGAATAAAAGTGGAAAACATTGTGAGCAATTTCTTCTTTTGTCACTATGTTTTCAAAAAGCCATCTGTTGCAGAGGCGACAGCAAGCGTCTATATGACGGAAAGGGTTAATTACAAAACCATTGATTGATTGAGTGATTGATTGATTGAGGTTTAACACCATTTTCAACATTATAGTATTACAGTAATACCACAGCAGCCAGTTCACAATAAATACCAATGTGTGTCCTGAATTTTCTCACATTAGTACTCCATACACCAGTCTTCAAAGAAACTGGCTGCTTTTCCACATAGACTGTTACACCCATTGGTGAAAGAAGAATGATGCTAATAATGTCACATTGTCAACATTGGAAAAAAGAATGTTGTCCAGACTCACAACCCTGGGATTTCCAGCCTGTGTCGCTACTGACTGAACAACCGAGGCTCAGCCTGTACTTTTGAACTCTTTCCCATCTACAACAAATCTAGGCAAAAATAAAAAATAATTGAAGGTATAATTATTGATTCGAGTCGCAAAGGGAGCAATTATTGCTCATTATCAATAAAGTCTATAATCTTAATTACGCTTTCATTTGTAGAAAGTTTCCATATTTTTTTCAATGTCATCTGCAGATTGATAATATCGAAATGGGAAAAAATGTGGAAAATTGTTTGTATGGGTTTGACACCGTTTTCAACATTATTTCTACTATATCACGGCTACAGTTCACTTATCCATGATCCCTGGGTAAACAAACCAGCTAGTACTAGGCTAGGAAATGTGCCTTGCCCAAGGGCTCTCCACCATGACCCTAGTGATGCGACTGGGGATCAAACCCGGGACGCCCGGTTCCAATTTAAATCCTGACGCTAGCCACTCAGATTCAGATTTATAAACATTGTGGAAAAATATCAAATGCTTGTTTGAAACAACTTTTTCCAATTTCACCAATTTAACTTAACTAGATCTGCTGCAGAAAGATTGAAGTATGTTATTTATCCCTTTCCCACATACAAAACATTTTGACAAAAAATTTGAAAATGTCTATAAATAAAGAACACTTATAGTTGACAAAATTGTGGCAAATGGAGAAATTGCTCATCATGAGAAATTTTTACTTTTGCCACAATGTTTTTCAAAGACGTCTGCTGCAGAGGCCTCAGAAAGCGTCTGTTCATGGAAAAGGGATACTTATATCAGGAACAGAGCAGTTTTGTGCTGCACAGGTTTTAAAGACACTCACCCAGTCTAAAGGTAGATAAGTAAATATTTGTATATTTGCATAGGTCAGACCAATAACAGATATAAGTTACCCATTACTGGACTAGGCCGTCTTTCGGGCTTGTTTATTTGTTCGATTGTATGGTGTTTTACGCTGCTTTCAACAATTTCTCAGTTATATCACTGCCTTGCCCGCATAAGTTACCAGTAACTTCTTGTTCATTTATCCTGAAACCAGCTTAATTAAGTCAGTCGTAATGCTAAGTCCGCAATCCTCAGCGCCTTGGAGGGAAAGCCATTACTATCATTCTTAAGGTATTTGGTATGAGCCAGCCAGGAGTAAACCCATGAGCTCCCATACTAGAAGCAGATGCTCTCCCACTACAACATCGACGCTGTGGACTGTCTTTGGACCCGCCAAATTTTGGGACGCCCAAGCTCAAAGATATAATAATAATAATAATAATAATAAAAATTGAAAAATAAAAATACACTAGCAAAGGAGATATTATCTATAATTGAGACTACAATTATTAAATAGAGTTGAAAACTTTGTGGTAAAATTTGTCAAATACATCCAAATATGGTGGGAGCTTAAAGTCCAATGCAAAGGGTTAAATTTAAGTTTGTTTGCTTGAGATTAACAAAAAATATATTTGACGGAAGAAAGGGTACAATCAGGTGGCGCATTGTACACCTTTAATTTAAATGTTCCATTAGGAGTTTTTATAAAATAGGCTATAAATTTAGTGTGGTTACAAAGAACACTTGTTGTACATTTATTGTACTGGAAGTTTTCAAAGGTTTGAATGACAAGAGTTGGAAAAGGAGTCTATGTTATGACAAACAGTCGTTAATTTGATAAAATGTTAAATTTATACTTTGTCATCAACATTTATGTATAGATAAAAAGGTCATATCAGGAAGGTTAAGTTTATTTAACCCTTTCCCTCATACTACAATTCTGCAGCAGATGACTTTGAACATATTTTGTAAAACAATGGAAAATCTCTTTAATTGAATGGATAACGTATGACTAAAAGTGGAAAACATTGTGGCAAACGGAGAAATTGCTTGTTTTGAGCAATTTCTTCTTTTGTCACTATGTTTTCAAAAAGCTGTCTGCTGCAGAGGCGTCAGAAAGCGTCTATATGAGGGAAAGGGTTAAAACATTACATTCATCCCATTCCAACATGCAGACGTATATTTCAAATCAGCAGCAGATGACTCTTGTAAACATCACAGCAGAAAGAGAAATTGCTTATAAACAATTTCTCCTTGAGCCGTAATGGTTTCAACTATATTGACTAATCATACTTACATTTAAAAAGACTTACCATAGTTTTTTCTCTTAACCCTTTCCCTCATACGACAATTCTGCAGCAGACGATTTTGAACGTATTTAGTCAAAACAAAGAAAATCTCCATAATTGAATGGATAACCTATGACTAAAAGTGGAAAACATTGTGGCAAAAGGAGAAATTGCATGTTTTGTGCAATTTCTTCTTTTGTTACTATGTTTTCAAAAAGCCGTCTGCTGCAGAGGAGTGCGTCTGAAAGCATTTATATGAGGGCAAGGGTTAAAGTGATAAAATTCTTCTGCTGCAGATTTTCTCTGTTTAGGAAAAGGTTTACTTAAGTTATTGATATTTGTTCAAGTAAAATGCTTCTTAATTACACTTTTGTAACTTTGATTTCATTATAAGTGTTTCAAAGCATGATAATTTGCATTCTTATATGCAAGTGAGCGTTAATCTCTGATTTTCATATAAATGTTGGAACATTGGGAATTCAGTCATTACAATAACTTAGCCTGTCTGTTACAATCCCAATGGTTTATTTAACAAGTTGTGTGCTAAATTAATCTATGCCTTTTTCAACCATTGAACAAATCAATGGTTAAATCTCTCTCACTTGAAAGGGTTAAATTATTATACAAATGGTTAAAGGACAAAATGGCTATACATTTATAAAAGTTTTTATCCCCTTGGTCAAGTTAGGAAAAATTAATTACAACAATTAACTTTCAATACAACCATTATAGTTCAATGTACTCATACTCTATGTTAATCCAAAATGGGATTAACACATAGTTGTACATTACATTAATCCATTGTTAAATTATTAAACTCTTTAACCCCTTCCAAAAACAACAGATGACTCTGAAACAATCTAGACTAAAAAAAACATGAAATTATAATGATTGAAAAGAGTTGAAAACATTGTGGCAAATGGAGAAATTGCTTATTATGAGCAATTTCCCTTTTTGTCACAATTTTTTCCTGAAAACTAAAATTCAGCAAGTATTAATGTATCAAGCTTCTGCAAGTGGGAAAGAGTTAATATTGATACGAGAATTTTAAATCTTTAACCATTTTTTGTAAAAAAAAAAACAATCATAAAAATATTTATTTGGTTCAAATTAGTTTTCTATGCCATCTATTCATAGAAAAACATGCATTGCTTGCAGAGTATATCAATAGGTTATTGTAACATAGTTATTTTCTTGAAAGCATTCAAGTTTTCACAAACTTTTTATTATCATGAAAAACCTGCCATTATTATCTTAAAAACATCCCATTTTCACAAAAATATATAATTTTTCATCAAATGAAGTGCAATTCAACAAATGATAACTCAATCAACCAATTACACATTTTTGTAGGCATTACTGGGCATTATTACGATTTTTTAAATTTATAGTGAGAATGTGATTTAAGAGAATGAAACATTATTTTTACAAAAAAATGTTATCGTAATATTATATGTGACAAAAAACAAATTTTCTCGATAAAAATGTAGCTAATATATATATATGCCATCATGCCTTATGATGCTTTTTCAGCAGAATTAAGTCTTTTGAAACCTATTTGGGAAAAAGGAGATATCACTCATGATTTTCGCATTATGTTTTATAGTTAATTTGAAAATTTAACATTGATTTATTGTTATAAATATTCTTTAATTTTTCAGAGGATTCTATCTAAATGTAGAAACGGATTGTATTTATTTATTATTTGTTTTTATTTACCCTCACTGTGCAGAATTAACTATTTGGTGAGCATAAGCTATTTATACTATAAAGGGAAGCTAATCTATTCAGGTTAGTGAATTTATTCTCTTGATTACCTCCCTTCTTTCTAAAAAATTCACCTACGGTAGGTTTTTATATCAAAGAAACTTAACTCTTTCAGTGAATCTGCATTATAATTTTAGTGCAATATATTCTTATGGTTCTTTTATTTAAATTTATCTAAAAATCTTGAGTATACATTCTAGATTCCTGTCTGAACATGCTTCTTTTGTAGAGGGTACATTTTTGCCAAATTATCTTGAAATTAAACAAGCACTTTGAAAACTTTGCCATATTCTTTTTTGATGCTTCCAATGTTATGTTTTTCAACAAAACCAAATGGCTTGTATACTGTTTTGCAGATTGCCATCCAAACATGAAATTGAACAGGTCTACTGCCGAGTTTATGAAAATCTTGTTTTACTAATTCATTAGTCTGGGTATTTAGACACCCTTGGCGACTGCGTCGTCACAAAACTTTAACCTTACCTAATTACTCAGAAAACGTTTAACATTACACATGTCTGTACCAAGTCACTTAACTCTGGCTTTAATTATTATTCAGTCATGCCCCATTTTGGACTTAGAAAAAAGCAGAGGAGCATTGGGGCTCGCTTGCAGCGCTCTTGTTATATATGTGATAGCTATATCTAAGGGGAGGTGGCAAATCTAGTTGTCATTAATGGTTCATGCCAGACATACTAATTTACTATAGTATGCTGGGTACTACATAGAAATGAATTCTTTGAACCACTTTAAAAGAGGACCACCAAAAGAGCATTTCCATGAAGTTCGCTAGAAATTGGCCCTGTGGTTTTAAAGGAGATGTTCTTTAAATTAATTGTTGACAACAAACAAGGACAGACAACTAATATCTATGGGGAGGTGTCAAATCTAGTTGTCATTGATGGTTCATGCCAGACATACTAATTTACTATAGTATGCTGGGTACAAGACTAAGTTCTACATAGAAATTATTTCTTTGAATCACTTTAAAAGAGGACCACCAAAGGAACATTTGCATGAAGTTCAATTGAAATTGGCCTTGTGGTTTAAAAGGAGATGTACTTTTAAGAAATTGTTGACAACGAACAAGGGCAGACAACCACTACATGATGATCAAAAAAGTTCATCTTGAGCTCAGGTGAGCTTAAAATGTTGCATCTACACAAGCTGAATATATGTTCAATTCCTCTTTGTGCTAAATATGTGTGGGAAAAAAATGTAACTGAATTCTAAATATTTATTCTTTTCATCAAACACTATTTCCTCCTTCTAATGAAGTAAGTTGTTCATATATCCTTGTACATGTAGTATGTTATATTTATGTTTATTTTTCATGTATGTACATGTATGTTATAATTATTTTGATATTGAACCATAATTATGTATTCAAGTCTGTGAATAACGAAAGCTTCTGTTCTGTCCATTAAGTTTCATTGAATACATACCATCAGCTGCAAAGACACAACAAATAGGACAGACAGACAAACAGAGAGCAGAGCAACTATCATCCTTCCAAGAAATTTTCACGGGAGCGTAAAATTGATAAAAAGCAGGTTAAGGGTTAATATTCACTGAGGATAAAACTTTATGAGTCAAGATTGTGCAATAACTACATCTAATATATTGGAGATCAGTGGCAAATTCAACTCACGATTAAAGATGAAGTGCTTTTGAAATGAAATAAATAATCCACAATATGACACTTGAAAGATTTCAACCAATGTTCCATGATTCAACAATACATCTCAAATATGTCCATGCAAAAAATGTACAACTCGGCCTGATCTGCAATCATTATAGATGCAGAATGCACAGTCTGATATAGATCTATACTTTTAGGAGTTTAATTTTTAAAGCTTCTGATGAGTTATGAAGATTTTGATAAAACAGATGCACATTCTGATCTGAAACTAAACTTTTTATAAATGCCAACTTGTACCTCTTTCCACATGGAAAGTCTCAAATAGCTTTAAACCCTTTTTCTTATTGTACTGCTTTTATTGCGATTCCTAGAGTCAAACAAATTTGCATTCTCCATTCTCATAAGATTTTCTATTTGGTAGAAATATTAAGTATCAGTCAAACTAATAACTAATGACAAAGGTTCCATGTTTGAGCTACGAGAAGATATATCTAGCATACAAAGTCATGTACATGTATATTAACTCTTTCCCACATTCAACAAATCTGAAAACATCTGGGCAAATGTCTTAGAAAAACTCTTATAAATAAATGTGATAAAAGTGAAAAGAGTTGAACAAATTGTGGAAAAAAGAGCAATTTATCCTTTCCCATAACATTTCCAAATATTGTCTGAAAGTGGAAAAGGGGTTTAAAAACGCATTCTGAAAGCTTCAGGAGAAAAAGATGAAAAGCTAACAATCTAAGTAGCAAATTGATCATCATTGTCATTAATTGCGAAAAACCTCCATATAGGTCAATTTGTTCATGGCGTGCCACCCTATCATCCCTACTAAAGGCACTCTCATGACCATATTTTATTTATTACAGTGACAGTCTGTCTCATGCAAAGAATAAATGCTGTGTTTATTCCCATCAATTACATTTTGAAGGATCTTTTATACTTGCTGATATTATTCCCCTTTCCTTTGAACTTCAAAATCAATCAAAACTTACTTCATGTTATAAAAGGGGTTGGACGAGATAAAATTGATGTTTGATCCATTGAAGGATTATAGAGAGTCAAACTTCTGTTAAGCAGTAAACTTGTATTAAATAGCCACTAGAAGATTAACAAAAACAACATTTTGTAATAAGCGGCCCCCTTTGTCCGGCATCCAAATTTTGACTCTGCATTTGGTTGCTGCCTAAGACAAGTTTGTCTCTAGTATAATCTCATTTCTCTGTTTCTTTTATTTTTACAAGATTGCTCTAACAAACACGACCACTTCGGTGGTGTAGGGTAGAGCATCCGCTTCCGGTGTGGAAGGTCGTGGGTTCGATCCCTGGCTGGGTCATACCAAAGATTTTAAAAAAGGTAGTAATGGCCATATAAGGCAAAACAGCCCCTCACCTGTGGCCATAGTTTTCGACGAATCAACATGGCTTGAAGGAATCTGATAGTCACCCAAGGAACATTTCTACATAACTATTTGAAAATAGGCCAGATTCTTTCGCCGTAAAAGACTTTTCATGTTTTCACTTTAGCCATATAAGGCAAAACAGTCCCTCCACTGGTGGCCATGTTTTTCAACCAATCAACATGGCTTGAAGGAATCAGAAAGAGATTGGCCTGACCCTTTTGGCGGAGAAGAATTTTTAAAGTTTTCACTATAACCATATAAGGCAAAATATCCCCGCCCCCCTGGCTGCCATAGATTTCGACCAATCAACATGGCTTGAAGGAATCTGATAGAGGGCCTAGGAACATTTCTACAAAATTATTCATATTCGGAGGAGAAGATTTTATATAAGTTTTCACTATAGCCATATAAGGCAAAATAGCCCCGCCCTCTGGCAGCCATCGAAACCTGACAGGGCCATCGAAACCATAATTTGCATATATCCAAAAAAAAAAGAGAGAATTTAGGAGAGGAAATTGAGAGGACGTTTTCTATGATGTTTCATCCCAATTGGCCAAGTGGTTAGGGAGGAGAAGTCATTTGAAGTAAAAAGTTGACACACGGACAACGGACAATTCGCCATGACATAAGTGGAGCTAAAAATTGTTGAACACAATGTTAAATCCCAATCATTCAACTGTGCCTTTAGCGCAATCTTTGCTGGCTTTTGGGTCACAAAAAGATGCGACAAAATCAAGCAAGAATGCCTTTGATCGAAAATGCCACTAATTCCCATTTCCGAAAGAACTTTTTTTTTGGGGGTGGTGATTATCAAATTGGCTCACTTGTGCTATTTACTTTTACAAAATCTGTAAAAGCTTTCGCAAATAGCATAAAATTCTTTAACCCTTTCCCACATACCTCAAATCTGAAGCTGATGACTTTGATAACATCTAGGGGTAAATATTGAAAATCTCAATAAAAGAAAAATTATTGAATAGACCTGAAAACATTGTGGTTAAAGGAGAAATTGTTCATAATGAGTAATTTCTCCTTTTGCCACAATATTTTCAAATTGTGTCTTCGTGCCATCTGTATCAGGGAAAGGTTTAAGATTACAGCGACACAATGTGACATTTGTACCTTGCGAAATTTATAGGTTCCCTAAAAATGCCATGAATGGCTTTACACATCTTATATAACCCTTTACAATTTTAAGACTTAGTATAGTCTGAAAGTACAATGAACATTATGGAGAACATTATGGCAGAGGAAGAAATTTTAGTTTTAGTTTTTGTTTTTTGTAGATTGTGAATCAAGCTTTCAGCTAATATGAACCTCACTCAATGTCTGCTCCCTGGAGACTTAACCAGTATGTGGCAAAAATCTAAAAAGAAAAAGCAGAATATGCTCATCACAGGATTTGAACATAGGACATTTGGTAACTGCTACACTGTCTCCTCATATTGAGTAAGGAATATCTTTTGTCAACCGACTGATTTTACATAATTATTTTCTACTACCTAATTGTATTACTATATGCATCTTTTAACCCTTTCCCTCATATAGACGCCTCTGCAGCAGATGGATTTTTGAAAATATGATTTGTCTTTGCTTTAAAGTTAAAAACTTAAAATTCAATGCAATCAATATTCATGATATAATAAACAATTTAATGTTGTATTGCAAGCAATACAAAAGTCCCCTACCGGACGAAGACAGTACATTGTGTCTTTTGACCTCTAAGTGTGACCTTGACACTTGAGGTACAGGTCTGGGTATTGTGCGTGACATGCCACCCTATGATGGTGAACATGTGTGCCTATAACTTGGGAATCCTATGATGCATGGCTGAGATGTGGGCCGGACAAGGTACAGTCCTATCAAACAGTTCTCATTTTGACCTTGACATTTGAGGTACAGGCCTGGGTCTTGAGAGTGACATGCTGCCTCATCATAGTGAACGTTTGTGCCAAGTTTCATGGAAATACTATGATGCATGGTTGAGATGCGGGTCGGACAAGGTACAGTCCTATCTAACAGTACTCATTTTGACCTTTGACCTCTAAGTGTGACCTTGACGTTTGAGCTGAATATGTGTGCCAAGTAACTTGGGAATCCTATGATGCATGGTTGAGATGTGAGCAAGACAAGTTACAGTCCTATCAAACAGTACTCATTTTGACCTTTGACCTCTGAGTGTGACCTTGACATTTGAGCTACAGGCCTGGGTCTTGTGCATGACAAGCTACCTCATCATGGTGAACATTTGTGCCAAGGTTCTTTGAAATCCTATGACGCATGGTTGAAATGTAGGCCAGACAAGGTACAGTCCTATCAAATAGTACTCATTTTGACCTTTGACCTCATCATGATGAACATTTGTGCCAAGTTTCTTCGAAATCCTATGATACATGGTGGAGATGCGGACCCGACAAGGGAATCCTATCAAACAATACTCATTTTGACCTTTGACCTATAAGTATGACCAAGACATTTGATATACAGGCCTGGGTCTTATGTATGACACGCCGACTCATCATGGTGAATGTTTGTGCCAAGTTTCTTGGAAATCCTATGATGCATAGTTGAGATGCGGGCCGGACAAGGTAATCCTATCAAACAGTACTCATTTTGACCTTTGACCTCTAAGTTTGACCGTGACATTTGAGGTACAGGCCTGGGTCTTGTTCGCGACACGCCGCCTCATCATGAGGATTGTTTGTGCTAAGTTTCTTTCAATTCCTATTATGGATGGTTAAGATGCCGGCCGGACAAGGTTAGGTGGGACTGACAGACAGACAGACAGACAGACGGAATCGACCAAACCTATAACCCCAAACAGGTCTTCGACCGGTAGGGGACTAATAAGATTAGGCTGCAATATTCTGGTCTGATTTCAATCTACACTCAAAGTATTTTGATTAATTGTTTGGGGTTTAATGCCATTTTCAACAATTTTTCAGTTATATTAATGTGGCCAGTTCACCTACTCATGTGTTATCTGGCTTTCTCACATCAGTACTCCACACAACAGTCTTTCCAAACAACTAGCTACTTTTCCACATAGACTGTTAGCCCGTTTGATAACGAATGATGCGTGGCACCGTGACTTTTATCAAGCGTCAGGAAGAATGTTGGCGGAGCTGTTGTTCAAACTCACAACCCCTGGATTGACAGCCTGTGGCACTACTAACTGAGCTACCCGAGGGCCCAGCACACACTCAGAGTAAACATTTGTCTTCAAACAAACCTTAACCCACTCAATTTACCTTGTTTGATTTTCATTCTTTAATATAATGTTTATTTTGCATGGTGTTTTAAGCTGCATTCACCAATTGTTCAGTTATAGCACACCATTCCCTTGGTAAGATATCAGTTCTAGCGAGTCAGTAGATATGCTAACCCCCACAATCCTTAGCGCTAAAAAGGAGAAACCATTACCATTTTTAAAGTCTTTCAGATGACCTTACCAGTAAGGTTGAACCTGTGACCTCTCGCTCCTGAGGCGAACACTCTACCACTACACCATCGAGGAGGATATAAGCCACAATATAGTATCACACAACAAGAGGCGCAACAGGGCCAGTATTACTCCATGGCCATTAGGCAAAAATTAAATCTCCAAACAGCCCCGCCCCCTGATGGCCATGTTTTTTTATCAATCAAGATCTGATAGAGGGTCACCCTAGGAACATTTCTACAAAATTATTCGAAAATCAGCTTGACACTTTCGAAGGAGAAGATTTTTAAACTTTTCACTATAGCCCTATACGGCAAAATAGCGCTGCCCCCTGGCAGCCACAGTTTTCAACCAATCAACTTGGCTTAAATGAATATGATAAAGAGTCACCCAAGGAACATTTCTACAAAATTATTTGAAAATCAGCCTGACACTTTCAGAGAAGTTTTTTTAAGTTTTCACTATAGCCATATAAGGCAAAATATTTGAAGGAAGGTCACCCAAGGAACATTTCTACAAAATTATTTGGAAATTGGCCAGACACTTTTGGAGAAAAAGATTTTTTCAGTTTACACTATTCTTTTTTTTCGGCTGCCATAAAAACCAGAATTTTGCATGGATCCAAAAGATTTGAAGGAATTGAGGAGAGGATATTGCTTTCTATTAAGTTTCATCCTAATTGGCCAAGTGGTTAGGGAGGAGAAGTCGTTTGAAGCAACAATTTAACACACGCACGCACACACTCACGACGGACAATTCGCCATGACATAAGCTCGACTGGTGGAGCTAACAATGACCTTCAGAGGCCTAGGGAATTAATCTCAACTGTTTTCCAGATGCTTCAAAGATGATTGTATGACTGGACTACCGACAGGCAGCCCCGATTAAACTACTAAAGATTTAGTGAATATGTTATAAACCTTTCTCATTTACAATTAACAGAATTGTAACAGATGACTTTGAAAACATGTCGGCAAAAATATGGAAAATTATCCAAAATCTCTATAAATAAAACTTAAGTTATTGAACAGAGTAGCAAACAGTGTGACAAAAGGAGAAGTTGCTCATTATGAGCTCATTTATAGTCTGTTTACCCTTTCCCACATACATAAGCTTTTTGATGCACCTGTAGCAGTTGCTTTTTAAAACATTATGGCAAAAGGAGTAATTGCTCATCATAATGAGCATATTTCTTCTTTAGCCACAATGAATTCAACTGTATTAAATTATTAAACTTTTATTTAAAGAGTTTTACCATAATTTTGCTCAGATTTTTTTCAAAATTCAGATTTGTCATATGTGGTAAAACATTAAGAAATATATACCAAGGTAGAATACACTTTCATATTCACTTATGAAGAGGTCATTTATCATGTTGTTCTTTCATTCAATAGCCAAACAAACATACCCAATACAGATCATATTGACAGATCATTCTCCATGTCGCAACCTAAATAACCGGATCTTTGTCCAAGAAGTGCAGAAAAGCGTATTTAGAAATATATGCTTTTCACTTCACTACGCAAACAATGAGATTGTCTGCTGCAAATGTGTCAAAATGCGTTTACAGGTTGAAAAGGATTAACTTTTCACTTTTGATGTGGTATTAACAGCCAAACAAACAAAACCTGTTTAGACCATATTTACACAACACTTTGTACGTCAGGTGCTTTAACAAGTTTTCAAGATCTTTGCAGGTTCTCATATCAAATACTTTTCAGCAAATGACAGGAACATATGGTTCCCTCTTGAAGCTTCCCTCGCAATTGAACATCCAGATTTGAATATGAATTAAAGTCTTACAATAGCTCAATTGAATATGTGGTGTACATGTATTACGCTGCTTTCAACAATTTTTCAGTTAAATCAAGACAATTCCTGGGTAAGTTAAAAGTACTACGGATCCATTTATCCTGACACCAGCCAGTCAGTCGTAATGCTCACCCTGCAACACTGAGCACCAAGGAGGGCAGCCATTTCTACCATATCTAAATGCCAGGCATCGAACCTGCAATGCTCTACCACTGCACCACTGTTACAAATGTTAAGTTACAAATTTATTTCGAAATGCAAGGCATCCCCTTTGGCAAGGACAAAAGCTTTCCACATACAAAAACTATGCAGCAGACAACTTTGAAAACATTAAGTCAAAAATATAAATATAAATGAGAGAACATTTATAGAATAAAGCTTGAAACATTGTGACAAAGGGTGAAATTGCTCATCAGTTGTCACAATGTTTGCAAAAGGCTTCAGCTGGCGTAAGAAAACATCTGTATGTGGGAAAGGGTTAACATTTAGAAATCAAGAGTTGCCATTATGAGAAAACGCTTAACCACAAAGTTTCAGGCGATAAAAAAGGTCAGATTACCCTTTCCCACATACACCATATCAGCAGGAGATATAACTTTGAAAATATCTATGTTAAAATTATGGAAAATCTTTCTATGAAAGTTAACTAACTTTTATATAGTCAGTTTTACACTTTGTGGTAAACAGCAAAATTGCTCATCAAAATCCATCAGATTCTGCATGTGAGAAAGGTTAATAATATATTATATTTTTTCTTGAAATGTTACATTTTTTCTCTCCAAGTCCTGACCTTCTGATTTATTTATGAGATTTTATTATCTCACTTACATTATACAAGTGAATTCCAACAATATAGTAATTTTGCCGTAACCCTTTCCCTCATATGACAATTCTGCAGCAGACGACTTTGAACATATTTTGTCAAAAAATGGAATATCTCTATAATTGAATGGATAACCTATGACAAAAAGTAGAAAACATTGTGGCAAAAGGAGAAATTGCACGTTTTGTGCAATTTCTTCTTTTGTCACTATGTTTTCAAAAAGCTGTCTGCTGCAGAGGCGTCAGAAAGCGTCTATATGAGGGAAAGGGTTAAAATGGTTGATGACCAGGATTTTTTATTTTTTTCAAGAGAATCTGAAGCTCAGTATATTTATTTGGCGGCATGTTATTGTTACATGAAAGTAGGTCTTATCACCATTGTGTAATGATTTCTTCAAATACCGAGTGTTGACTTAAGTTAACCTATTAACCTAACAGATATGCCTTTTCACACCATGAGTCTGTGTACATATATATTTGAACTTCAAACAGTTTTCGATAATTCTAATTAATTACATTTTAACGACCTATAATTACCTCCAAATGAAAGAATAAGATTAAATTCCAAACTTGACATAATTCACTTTAACACTTTCCCACATACAACAAATCTGCAGCAGACGACTTTGAAAAACATCTCTAGGCAATCATTTGGAAAGTCTTAATACAGGAAAGTTTAATTATTGAATCAAGATGAAAACATTGTGACAATTTCTCATTTTGCCACAATGGTTTAACATGACATTGTCAACTGCTGCTATAATGTGCCAAAATGTGTCTGTATATGGGAAAGGGTTAAATCCTCTTATGAGAATAATATCATTTGAAAAAAAAATTCACTGACCATTCTTATTTGATAATAATTCTGGTAAAGGAGACATTGTTAAAAACTAGCTTTATCTTCTTTACACATAAATATATTCTTCTTGGCTCAGTCATGTACACTTGGAGATTAACCAACTTTTTTGACTTGTATAAAGCAGCCACCGGTGTTAAGTAACCACATTTTGACTTACCCCTGGGTGGCTGCTTAAGACAAGTTTGACTGTATTATCAGTTTTGTGGACATTAAATATGTTTAGGAAATGTTACTCACCACGTCTTCAAGGTCAACTTCTGGAGGATCTGTAAAAATAAAGAAATAAAAACAGATAATAAACTATTTACCTAATACATGTAAATTAATATACTTTTTGGAGTTATCTTCATTGAAAACATAATTATGAAGTCACGAGTTTTGAAGGAACATATGGGTTGCCTATCGATACATTTACAGATATCCACAGACGAATGGACAATCATGGACAGACGACAGAGAAAGAAGTGATTTCTATGTATCTCCCTGCTGAGACAATGGACACAAAAAGAGCTACCACAGTAAAGAATGCAAGGTGGAGGACTAGAGTGTCAATCAAACATTTTGCTTTTGCAGTAGACAATAGAAAATATGAAGATGACACTTAACGCCAACAATATTGTGACAAAATAACCTATCCCAGTTTGGGCTCCACAACCTTAGAATAAACAAAGCAATACTGTATCTGGAATATTTATAACACTATACTGATACAGAGATGAAAATATTGTGGGAAAAGGAGAAATTGATTTTTCACCCATTCTCACAAACAGACAGTTTCTGATGCCTCTGCAGCAGCCAACTTTTGAAAACAATGTGACAAAAGGAGAAAATGCTCATAATGAACAACTTCTCCTTTTGCCACAATGTTTTCACCTCTATTCAATATTTAAATTGTTGTCTGTGGAAAAGGGTTAAGAGTCGTCTTCTGCTAATTTGTTGTATGTGGAAAAGGGTTCAGAGTCGTCTGCTGCAGAATTGTTGTATGTGGGTTAAGAGTCGTCTGCTGCAGATTTGTTGTATGTGGGTTGAAAGTCATCTGCTGGCTGTAGAGGCATCAAAAGCTGTTTGTACTAGGGGATGAGCAAAATGAATTAACCCTTTTCCCCAGACAGCAAATATGCAGCAAACTACTTTGTAAACAAATAAGCAAATAAAATAATGAAAATATCTACTACTGGTAATTAAAGTGAAATTAATGAAACAAGTTGAAAATATTGTTGCAAATGGAAAAATATCTCCTTTTGGTCACAATTTTTCAAAAATAGTCTGCTGCAATGGCTTCAGAAAGCATCTATGATTCTATATGTTGGAAAGGCTTAAGATTTATAATTCTTCATAGTGGGTCTAACTTAAGAGCAAAACTTTGCGTAAGATCTGATCATCTTAATACACGTAATGTCAGTACTATATCTATAGCTTTTTTCACGCTAGCGGGATATTTTGCCAACCACTCATGACCCCTATACCAACAGTTAGGACTCAGATCAGGCCCCATAAAATGTGGGACCTAATTTGAGACCTAAACTGTTCGAATCTGAGATTCTATTTCAGCAAATATTTTGAAAAAGTTTTTTCAAGAGTGTTACAGACAATAATATTGTAGACAAAAATAACTTAAAAACAAGAGGGCCATGATGGCCCTGGAATCGCTCACCTGATTTCTTTTTTCACTTTAGCTATATAAGCCCCGCCCCTGGCGGCCATAGTTTACGACCAATCAACTTGGCTTGAAGGAATGTGATAGAGGGTCTCCCTAGGAACATTTCTACAAAATTATTTGAAAATCAGCCTTACACTTTCGGAGAAGATGATTTTTTAAGTTTTCACTATAGCCATATAAGGCAAAATAGCCCCACCCCCCTGGCGGCCATATTTTTCGACCAATCAACATGGCTTGAAGGAATCTGACAGAGGGTCATCCAAGGAACATTTCTACAAAATTATTTGAAAATCTGCCAACCAGTTTGGGAGAAGAAGATTTTTTAAGTTTTCACTATAGCCATATAAGGCAAAATAGCCCCGCCCCCCCTGGCGGCCATGTTTTTCGACTATCAACTTGGCTTGAAGGAATCTGATAGAGGGTCATCCAAGGAACATTTCTACAAAATTATTTGAAAATCGGCCCGACACTTTCGGAGAAGAAGATTTTTTAAGTTTTCACTATAGCCATATAAGGCAAAATAGCCCCGCCCTCCTGGCGGCCATGTTTTTTCACCAATCAACTTGGCTTGAAGGAATCTGATAGAGGGTCATCCAAGGAACATTTCTACAAAATTATTTGAAAATCGGCCAGACACTTTTGGAGAAGAAGATTTTTTGAGTTTTCACTATAGCCATATAAGGCAAAATAGCCCTGCCCCCCTGGCGGCCATGTTTTTCGACCAATCAACATGGCTTGAAGGAATCTGATAGATGGTCATCCAAGGAACATTTCTACAAAATTATTTGAAAATCTGCCAACCAGTTTGGGAGAAGAAGAATTTTGAAGTTTTTTTCATTTCGTTGCCATGGAAACCAGAATTCTGCATGGATCCCAAAAATTTGAAGGAAATCTGGTGAGGTCATTGAGAGGATGCTTTCTGTGAAGTTTCATCCCAATTGACCCACCGGTTACTGAGGAGAAGAAGTTGACGCACGATGGACGACGGACAATTTGTTTGTTTGTTTGTTTGTTTGGAGTTTAACGCCGATTTCAACAGCTTTGGTCATATCACGGCGGTCAGTGCACATACCCATGTTTTCCTGGCTTTCCCACACCAGTACTTACACAACATTCTTTCGAAGCCACTGACTACTTTCTCACATAGATCAGAGACGCCGGACAAAAGGCGATCACAATAACTCACCTTGAGCAAAGCTCAGGTGAGCTAAAAACACTCTACATAAGTTATAGTCTTCCAGTATTTGAGATGTACTCGAAAAAAAACAACCAAAGCGTATATTTAATGTAAATAAAGATAAAGATTTCACTGCATGTTAATTGTGATTTCAGTAGTGTAGAACCAGATCCAACTGTGCGGATAAGCATGTTAAACTAGATCTTCACAGGTTGCAAAATGAATGCCCTTATGTTGGTTTTCCTTGATTGCTGCTTATTTGAGCCTTTGCCATATATACAACAATAGCAGATGACTGATTATATCAAGGCAAAAACAAAGAAAATATACTAAATTAAAAGAGTTTAAAACATACTGGTAAAAAAGAGAAAAGTAATTTCTCCTTTGTCCACAATTTTTGTTCAAAAGTCCTTTGCTGCAGATGAGATAAAATGTGTCTGCAAGTGGGAAAGGGTAAAAGTTAAGATGCAACTTACTCAATGAGAAGTCCATTGGAAGGTTAATATACCAGACAAATTCTTCCATTCTAATCTCCGTCTAAACTTAATTAATGAAAAGACAACTTTGTCACCAGTTTTTTCACAAGTGTAACTCCTGCATTAGCATGCATTGTTCATACTATAAACCCATTACATTTTTTGTCATACAGTAATCTTTAGAACTCTCCTAATAACAATAAGAGGGCCATTATGGTCCCCAAGACCAGTTTGAATAACTTTGTCATAAGAGGGCCATCAACTGCGTGGAGTAATATATAATTAATGGCTACTAAAATGCTGATATTTTCTTTAACTTTGTTATCATGTCTGTCAACTAGTCTTACAAAATAAGTAAACAAGAGCTGTCAGAGGACAGCGTGCTCGACTTTGTTGTGCTTGCCAATAAAACAAAACTTTTTTGGGTGGTACAGAAAACATAACCAAGTACTTTTTCAGACTATTTATAAGCAAAGTACATGTACTTTATAAGTCGCTAAAGGGAAATAATTCTTACAAAAACCTTCACTGAATATAAATGCACTCTTGGCTGTTGGTGGAGGTAATGAACGTAAAAAGATAGTGTAAGTATTTAAGCTATATCTCTAATTGTTTTTATTTGTACTCCTGTCTGTTGATGGAGGTAATGATAGCTAATGGTTTTTGAAAAAGAGTGGGGTGGTACAAAGAACTTAACCAAAGATTTTAAGTCGAAAAAGGGCTATAATTCTAACAAAAACCTTGACAGAGTTATGTACTCGTGTCTGTTGATGGAGGTAATGATGTTAAATAAGTATTGAAAGTTTATAAGCTATATCTCTTATGGTTTTGAAAAACAGTGGGGTGTTACAAAAACCTTAACCAAAAAGTCAAAAAAAGGGCCATTATTCTTACAAAAACCATGACAGAATAATGTTCTATTGTCTGTTGATGAAGGTAATGTTGGGGAACTAAATATTGAAAGTTTCAAAGCAATATCTCTAATTATTTTGGAAAAAAATGAGGTGGTACAAAAATACTTAACCAAAATTATAAGGCGAAAAAGGGCCATAATTCTTACAAAAACATTGACAGAGTTATGTACGCTTGTCCTTTGATGGAGGTAATGATGGTGAACAAGTGCTGTAAATTTCAAAGGAATATCTCTAATGGTTTTGAAAACAAGAGGGCCATATGGCCATGGAATCGCTCACCTGAGAATTGGCTATTTAAGACATAACTCTCTCATGATCAAGCCAAACAGAATTATGTACTGGAGGTAATTGATGGTGAACAATTGTTGTAATTAGTTTCAAAGCAATATCTGTAATGGCTTTGAAAAAACGTGAGTTGGTACAACAAACTTAACCAATATTCTAAGTAAAAAAAGGGGCCATAATTCTTACAAAAACCTTGACAGAGTTATGTACTCTTGCCTGTTGATGGAGGTATTGTAAGTTTCAAAGCAATACCTTTCTTTCCAATTGACGGAACTACTTTTTTCTACATGTTGTTGACAGAATTTATGAAAAAAATGATTCTCAAAATGAATGACAACTCGACTTAACGATACAATAAAGATGATCACTGTGCATATAAATATGTGATAACATATTGAATAGGCCTACATTTAACGCCGTGAATCAACACAAGTCACTGTTTATATTAAAATAATAGTCCTAGTTGCAGTCGTTTTAAAATATTATTGTGTCACTTGGTATTAGAATGATGATCTCACCCCAAGGAAACCCATTAGTAAATGTCAGATCTAAAGGAATGTACAAATAATGAATATATATATATCACTTGTTGTGAACAAGGAAACAACATATGATTGAAAGTACGTAAATTGGCGAGCTTTACTTCCCTTTACCAGTGATGTCATTTCAAATGAATACACAAATCAACATATTTTTCTACACGTATGCAAGAACCTGTACTTGACTGTAGATCTATTGTTTTTTTAGATAGTATATGCAATATGTTTCTCTAGCTCGAATGATTGTGATATTAATAACTATTGTGGATAATTGTGCATGTATAGCTATACTCAGGAGTATTCAAATAAGGTTTACAAGGGAAGAACACGGGAATGAAGCTAGCTTTTCATATTTATACACTTTGTCCTATTTGCGTTATGTTTGCAGGCATAACTAAACAAATATAAGAATGTTACGAGTAACAGGCATCGACTAAATCAGATGTATTGTTACCATAAGAATAGAGTTTTAGAGTAGGCATATTCTTATTATATAGGAATGATGTACATTGCCTGTTTTCATCCTCAATACTATATCTAGTCATCTTGTACAAGTATTATAAGTCGATCCATTTTGACTGAAATTTTCTTTTCGCCGATAAGCGATATAAAACATATTTTCCTTTGCAAATGGCTTCCATCCAATAAATCTCCTCTATATATTGACAAATGAAATAATTACAATCCTTTACATTTGAAAGATATGGTTAAACAAGATGTGTTTGTGAAAAAACGGATGCCCCCGAATGGCAACATCTAGGTCAAAGGTCAAGGTCGCCAGGTCAAAAATGTTGGTACTGACAGAAAGGTCATGTCACAAGATATACACATGTGAAATATGGTAGCCGTACCTGTTATGGTTCAAAAGTAGTCGTCAAGGTTAAAGTTTTTATCGAGAATGGCAACATCTAGGTCAAAGATCAAGGTCGCAAGGTCAAAAATGTTGGTACTGACAGAAAGGTCATGTCACAAGGAATACACATGTGAAATATGGTAGCCGTACCTGTTATGGACATAAGTAATGGCCAAGGTTAAATTTTTTTTTTTTTTCGAGAATGGCAACATCTAGGTCAAAGGTCAAGGTCGACCCGGCCGGGTAGCTCAATTGGTAGCGTATCTGACTCGTGATCTGGAGGTCACGGGTTCGATACCCGATTGCGGCGACATTCTTTCGGGCGATGTTTTCCATTGCCTCTCACCTCTGATCTATGTGAGAAAGTAGTCAGTGGCTTCGAAAGAATGTTGTGTAAGTACTGGTGTGGGAAAGCCAGGAAAACATGGGTAGGTGCACTGACCGCCGTGATATGACCAAAGCTGTTGAAATCGGCGTTAAACTCCAAACAAACAAACAAACAAACAAAGGTCAAGGTCGCAAGGTCAAAAATGTTGGTACTGACAGAAAGGTCATGTCACAAGGAATACACATGTGAAATATGGTAGCCGTACCTGTTATGGTTCAAAAGTAATGGCCAAGGTGAAAGTTTTTTTTCGAGAATGGCAACATCTAGGTCATGTCACAAGGAATACACATGTGAAATATGGTAGCCGTACCTGTTATGGTTCAAAAGTAGTGGTCAAGGTTAAAGTTTTTTTCGTGCAGACAGACGTGCAGACAGGCCAAAAACTAGATGCCCACCGAATCGGAGATTCGGGTGCATAAAAACACAGTTCATTTTTTTTAGCGAAACCTTCCAAACAACTCTTCAAAGGGGCGGATGAATTTCATCCGCATAACTAACCGAAGAAAGGGTTCCGTAGATATGGATCGCACGGAATACGAGTTAAACTATGGTTTGTCACTGAAAATATTTCTTTTAAAAAGGTAAAATAATTTTTCGTCAATATTACCCGTTAAATATTAAACCAAAGTGTCTACTTTAAAAGAACATCTAATGTATCGAAGACCATTACGCCAACATCTTGGTAATTCGACTGGGGCTACATACGGGGAATGAATTACGACTGGGGCTCCATCTGGGGGAATTAATTACTAAGACAGCATAAGTTATATTACACACTTTCAGAAAACTCATTTAAAGCATTAAAGAAATAGAATTATTGTTTGTTTCAGTGAATTATCGAAATTTCTTTCATCTCGTGAAAAGCAAGGGGTTATATTTTCACTCGTGACTACTCCACTTTTGAAAATATCATTTTTCACTCAATTAAAGAAATTCGAAAAAAGTGAATTGGTACAAAAAACTTAACCAAAATTCTAAGTCAAAGAAGGGCCATAATTCTTACAAAAACCTTGACAGAGTAATGTTATGTACTCTTGCCTGTGGATGGAGGTTATGATGGTGAATAAGTGTTGTATGTTTCAAAGTATTATCTGTAATGGTTTTGACAAACAAGAGGGCCAAGATGGCCCTAAATCGATCACTTGAATGATAGTAAATTTTTAGCAAATATTTAACTTCAAATATCTGTGAAAATTTAAGCAGGAGTTCAAATGAAACTGCAAGGAGTGGACACTCAGTTAAAGAAATAGTTTATCAGTAAAAGCCATTTGTATCTTGAAATCTAACAAGAACTTTAATAAGAATGGAATTATAAAGTTTTGTCATTTTGCACCTTTCCTGATGCGGCTTTGCTGCCCTGTTTGTCAACGAAATCAATATGGCTTGAACAGTTTTTGTAGAGAGTCACTCAAAGAACATTTCTGCCAAATTATCTTGGAATCTGACAAATGGAATGGAGATGGAGGTTTTTAAAGTTTGGGTATTTTTCTCAATTTCTGATGCTGCAGCAACAAAAGTTCTACACAGAATGTAAGTCTTTGAACAATTTTGAAAGAGGACCATCAAAGAAACATTCCTGTGAAGTAACGTTGTGTAGAGTGGAATTGTAGGAGTTGTCATTTGTAGCTAAAAGTTCAATTTACAACTTTTGTGATGATGCGAGGTAGCTATGATTTTGTAACCAATCAATACGGCTTGAAAAAAATCAAGTAGAGGATCACTAAAGTAAGATTCCTATTCAATTTTCTTAATACAAGACAAAGACAATTTTGTCATTTTGCCCCTTTTCTGATGACTCCTGACTGCCATGTTTTTCAACCAAACAGTATGCCTTGAACAATCTTTGTAGAGGGTCACCCAAGGAACATTTCTACCAAACTATATTGGAATCTGACATGCAGATTCAGAGGAGAAATTTTTTAAAGTTCGGACATTTTGCCCTCTTTCTGATGCCGCAGCAACCAAAGTTCTCAATGGAATTTAAATCTTTGAACCGTTTTGAAAGAGGGCCACCTAAGGAACATTCCTGTGAAGTTTGGATGCAATTGGTTCTTTTTTTAAGCTAAAAGTTAACGAGCCTTTGGCTCTAGGTGATCTAAAAAGTGAATTGGTACAAAAAAACTTAACCAATGTGTGACACCAAAGCCGAGGCAAGTAGTAAAGCTAGCCTTTTCTTCCAAAAAAAACCCAAACCTTTCCCGCATTTAGATGCTTTCTGCAGCAGGCAACTTTAGAAAACATTGTGACCAATTCTATCCTTTGGCTACAAGGTTTTCAACTTTATACAATAGTTATTAATATATCTTTTCTATTTAAAGAGTTTCCATATGTGTGTGTTTATCTTTCTAAAGTCAGCTGCTAAAGATTTATTGTATGTGGGAAAGGGTTAAGACTCCATTGAATTCCCACCATGGCATCTGGACACAGAAACAAAATGGACAAACAGATCGCTGTGTCAGTGTGAAACTATGGTATCTGCATTTCAACAAATTGATGCAAGCACAGACACCCATACATGTATAGAGAAACAAACAATGCAGTGATTTTTTGACCCAGTGACCCAACAAAATTACGTCTTATGACAATTGACTGGGTCAAAGGGTTCTTGAGACATTGAGTAGAAATGGATTTGATCATGTGACCTTGACCTTTGACCCAGTTACCCCTAAAATGATCATCTACTCACTTAGATCAGGGACATAGATAAGTCTTATCTATGTCCCTGCTTAGATCAATCATCCAATGAAGTTTAAAGACTGGGTTCTATGGAACTCCTGCTATTGATTTGAAACCAAATGTGAAAACAAACTGACATACCCAAAGGAGATGAACGTGACATTTTTATTGAACATTATAAGTTGAAAACATTGTGGCAAAAGACGAATTTGCTCATCAATACTTTCAAAAGTCATCCGATGACACATGCGACAAGATCAGAAAAAGTAAACGGAATCAGGAGTAATTTGTCCTGATCAACAATACTCTTATTATTTTTTCTAATAATTACAATAATGAGGAACAAGAGTGCCAGGCCACCACAATATACGCCGCCACAAAATATAAAGATCAAGATTGGTCCTTTTAATTATTGCTTTTAACATGTATCACAAGACTACCATTGGAATCTCTATCAAAATGGCCGAACCGAAAAATGGTAATTTCATGAAAAAAATCACAAAACTACCATTATGGTAAAACAATCATTTAATGGAAAAGAAACAGCAAACAAAGTATTGGATTGGATTGTTGGAGCTTAATGTCCCATTCAACAAATTATTTCAGTCAGGAAGAAAACAGGATACATATAAACAGAGATAGAACCCTTAGAATAGAGGCTTTCGATATGAAAGTAGGTCAAATGGCAGTGTCCATATGTATCCTTTTTTCCTTCTGAGCATAACTCTTGCAAAAATCACTCTACCGGATAATCCCTGCTTTATGCACTTCTACCTGTTTGGAAACTTGTGTTGCGTTCTCACGTTAATATGCTATAGAGACCAAGTTTCGAAAGGCATAACTATTGCAAAAATCGCTGAACCGGAAAATTGCCGCTTCATGCACATCTACCCATTATAGTAATGATATTGACCAAGTTTTGAAAAGATTCATTCAGAAACGTAGGAGGAGTTGCGTTCACAAGCCACAATATCAATCAGCTACAGAGACTAAGTTACAAGGGACATAAATCTTGCAAAAATCAATGAACCGGAAAATTGCCGCTTCATGCACATCTACCCATTATAGTTATGACATTGACCAAGTTTTGAAAAGATTCGGTCAGAAACATAGGAAGAGTTGTGTTCACAAGGCTGCAATATCAATCAGCTACAGAGACTAAGTTACAAGGGACATAAATCTTGCAAAAATCAATGAACCGGAAAATCGCCGCTTCATGCACATCTACCCATTACAGTCATGACATTGACCAAGTTTTGAAAAGATTCGGTCAGAAACATAGGAGGAGTTGCGCTCACAAGGCTGCAATATCAATCAACTACAGAGACTAAGTTACAAGGGACATAAATCTTGCAAATATCAATGAACCGGAAAATCGCCGCTTCATGCACATCTACCCATTATAGTCATGACATTGACCAAGTTTTGAAAATATTCGATCAGAAACATAGGAGGAGTTGCGTTCACAAGGCTGCAATATCAATCAGCTACAGAGACTAAGTTACAAGGGACATAAATCTTGCAAATATCAATGAACCGGAAAATCGCCGCTTCATGCACATCTACACATTATAGTTATGACATTGACTAAGTTTTGAAAAGATAAGGTCAGAAACGTAGGACGAGTTGAGTTCACAAGAAATGGACGGACGGACGGACAGACGGAGAAGATGACGCCAATATACCACTGCCTCCGGCGGAGTATAAAAACTGTAACTGAGATCAGGAGTTAAAGAATGCCAAAACATGTGTTTTCTGTATTCCCCACTTATAATGCCACAGTCAAACCACACGCAAAAAATCCACCTGTAACAAATACAGAACTTAAATATTGCCCATTGACATTTCCACCATAAATCACATAGAGCCATGAAGAGAAAAATATAACCAACAAACACGATGGTACTACAAAAACAAGGAGATGAATCAATTCCGATGTCAGATACCGTCTCTAATAAATGTCATTTGATAACTGAGACAGACAGTTTTCTCTGGCTTCAAACAATTATAATGAATCAATGAGGCTTTTGTTTCATCGCCATTCTATATAGGCTACCAATTGTCAAAATAAAATTTGTTACAATATTGTGTAAATTTATTCCGGTATTTTGTTTATATAGTATTGTTTTCTTGGTTTATTGGTTTTTTTTTAAATATGGAAAAATGCATTGCAACAACTTCTTGTTTCTACACACTTTTGTTTTTTTATAACCCTTTCCCACATACAACAAATCTGTAGTAGACTACTTTTAGGAACAAAAATTGAAAAAGACTAAAAATGTTTTTAACTCGATTATATCATTTCTCTTTCATTAAGACTGAATTTTGACATGTTTAACCACATTCTTTCAAAGTTGTCGGCTGCAGATTTACTGTTTGTTGGAAGTAAAATCACATTTCATTCTTTTATCCAAAATGTTTCGACACTTATCCGTTTTCGGGATTGTTTCCCCCATAAAATTCCAAAGTTATAATAAGCATCTTTAATGATTTGTTATTATAAAAACTGTTATCATTGATTATTATAAAATAGTAAAGGATAATTCAAGATTAAACGAAAATCACAAAATATATCTGAACTAAATATTGCATTATGAGATCATAATTTTAAAAAAATCCATCTTTACATATTCCAACACACAGTTAGTGAATAAAGATAATGGTATGAATCATCATGTTTCTATCCTATGTAATATGAAATAAGATTTCTCCCACATTAACACCTGTATAGTGAAATATTGATTATTATAATATGATCGGGTAATTCAAGATCAACATTCATTAAAAGATTGCCTTTTCAATAATGTCAATTGACTGTAGAATAATATATGTACGAAATGAGGGGAGCATTCAAAATTAATAATACGTGAACAGGTTAGAAATATGCTTTTCTTCAATGACAGAATTTAATGATTTAAACTGTGACAGATTCTCTTACCCTTTCCCTCCTATAGACGCATCTGCAGCAGACGGCTTTATGAAAACATAGTGACAAAAGACGAAATTGCTCAAAATGAGCAATTTCTCCTTTTGCTACAATGTTTTCCACTTTTAGTCATAGGTTATCGTTTCAATTATAGAGATTTTCAATTTTTTGACAAAATATGTTCAAAGTCGTCTGCCGCAGAATTGTTGTATGAAGGAAAGGGGGTTAACCCTTGCCTTCAGATATTTTTCAAAGCAGACAAATTGCATATAAACAAGAGCAAATCAATCATTCATTACTAGTTCAAACAAACCAAACAACTTTCAATTAAATTCATAGTTTTAAAATTCAATTGAAACAATAAACATGTATCAAAGTTGAAATATTGATGGCTAAGCACAGAAGGAATCAATTAATTTCTGCTGCGTACCGTTTATGTATTTATGATAACAAATATATACAGTTGAACCTAGCTCACACAGCTGCTAAAGACCACCTCGGAAGAGCAACCACACTTTTAGTTCCCAAATTACTAATGTTTTGCATATAATTGAACCTTCAAATAAAGACCACCTGTGAACAAAGACCAAATTGGTGGTCTTTAAATAATACACAGGTTTCACTGGTTATAGTGCTTTTTTCTAGCAGAGCAATAATAAGTAAAGACAATAGAAGACTATTTGCTAAGTTTCTTTCTGAAATCCACCTGTAGTTCCCTGGACAAGACAATCATCCCATGGATATATGGAAGATTAAGGCACTGAATTTGGACATTTGGTACTCTTTTACCCAGATGGACCATCGTGTTGGTGTAGTGATAGAGCGTCTGCCTTAGAAACTGTAGGACGCGGATTCTTTTAAATGGTAGTAATGGCTTTCCCTCCTTGATGATCAGAGTTGTGGGGTTTGCATTATGATGCCAAAAAACATATCAGGTGTTTAAATAATTAAAGCACGACCATCCTTTAAATCCTTTAATCATGCAAACAAAATGGCCACACTCTAGTTGATGAAGGCATTATTATGAGGGCATTATTTGAGTAATTTCAATAAATTTCATGGAAACCAGTCTAAACACCACCATCCTTTTAAATGCTTGTAATTAAAAATGGAATCATACAATTTGTTGAGTAATTTCAATTGATTTGCTGAGAACCACCCTCATTTAATCATGTGAACAAAATGGCCTCATACCAGTTGATGAGGGCATCATTTGAGTAATTTCAATTAAATTATTGGAAACCTGTCAAAGCACCTCCCTCATTTAACCATGTGATCAAAAGGTTATTGTACTCCTAGATGAGGGCACTCTTTTAGTAATTTCAATTTATGTTCTAGGAACCAGTCAATTAAAGCATCACCATCATTTAATCATGTGACCAAAAGAGCAACCCTACAAGAAGTGGGGTGCTCACAGTACTTGATCAATGTGTGTTCAGATGGAACAAGTTTATACCTTTCTATTGAAACAACATTTTAGAAGAAAATATTTCTGAGATTTTCTACAGCAAATCCGCCTAAGATCAAATATAAATTAAAGATTTACAGATTAAACTGTAAATATTTAATTTATATTTGATCTTAGGCAGATTTGCTGCAGAAAATCTCAGAAATATTTTCTACAGCAAATCCGCCTAAGATCAAATATAAATTAAAGATTTACAGTTTAATTGAAAATGTCATAGTGGTCGAGGAGGCACTTCAAATAAGTTGTGGGTAAATTTCAAGCTTCATCATGACAGAACTTGAGAATGCATACATGCCAATCAGAGATAACTTGATTCCACAGTTTAAAACACAATGCTATCAAAAGATCAAGTTTCATCAATAAGTGGACCATAACTCAAGAGTATTTCAGTATGCCAAGTTGGTAATCCAACATATATGATTGCTAATTGAAACTGTCACTAAATTCGGAAGTGATTGAAGTTATAACAGACATAGCTTATTTAACTAAATTGCATGAGGACGCCACTCACTCTAAATTGATTGATTGCTTGTCGTTTAATGCCATTTACAACAAATTTCAGCTGTATCTCCTTGGCCAATTAACCTCTCCCAAGGATTTTAAGCTATCGCACACCAGTGCTCCACAAAACCATCTTTCCAAGCATCTGGCTGGTTTTTTTCCCACATAGTCCATTGATGGAAGATAAATGACGCCTCGCCCATTGACTTTTCTCAAAAGTCGGAAAGAATGTTGGCCAAGCTGGGGTCCGACAGCCTGTGCATCGCTAACGCCTGAGCTCCCCAGGCGAAATGAACACAATGGTTGACCATGGATACCATGGTATTTTACTGTTGACCATGAACTACCATGAACAGCCATGTTTATCAATGGTTTTACGAGTCAATTACCATGGTTGACCATGGTCAACCATTGACACAAATATTAACCATGGTCAACCATGGTCATAAATTATTTACCATGGTCGTGATCAAGGTTAACCATGGTCAACCATGTAATAAATGGTTTTACGAGTCAATTACCATGGTTGACCATGGTCAACCATTGACACAAATATTAACCATGGTCAACCATGGTTATCAATTCTAGCCATGTCCTTAAGCTTGATCATGGTCAACCATGGTCTACCATGGTAGATAATTGCAACAACAACAACAGGAAGTTTAGATTTTAAATTTTCAAAATGGATGACAATGTGACATGTTACAATTCAGGCAATGTTTTCACAAAACACGTTATAATGGATTGTCATCAAATATTATATATACATAATGATTTGTAAATAACTTTTCTTCTCATTTAATGATAATTTAAAAGTAGATAGAAAAAACATAAAATGAAGATTTACAAGCACAGAATTTATTCAGAAATGGCAATGTATTCAACTTGGCTTGGAAACACTTGACAGGTAAAACTTATGTTAATGAATGTTTATTCAGTGATTTAAAGTAAAATTCATCATCTTGGGTGATAACTCTTGTAACATGATTATTTTCTGGAATACTTTTAGGCCTTTAATATAAGGCAGTTCCAGGCCCTGGCATTTTCAGTTAATTTTGTAATTGTGAACAGTTTATAATGTATGTCTAACTGATATTTTTAGATTTTTATTTAACAGCTATCCAGTTGATATTTGGTGTGTATTCTCTACAGACAAACATGATCATTCATGGTAAACCATGGTCTTTCATGGTCAACCATGTTCTACCATTGTATTCAGCCATGTCATTACAGGCAATGAAAAAACATGGTATCTCATGGTCAACCATGGTATTTCATGGGTTACCATGGGTATCAGTGACCATTGTCAACCATGGTATTCAATGGTTAACCATGGATATTGATGACCATGGTCAACAATGGTTATAAACTATGGTGCCATTTAACATAACATGGTTTTCAATGGTAGACCATGGTTGTATAGGGATGGTAAATCATGGAATACCATGGTATTTCATGGGTATCAGTGACCATTGTCAACCATGGTATTCAATGGTTAACCATGGATATTGATGACCATGGTCAACCATTGTTATAAACTATGGTGCCATTTAACATAACATAGTTTTCAATGGTAGACCATGGTTGTACAGTGATGGTATATCATGGAATACCATGGTTTTTCATTGAAGGATACCATGGTTTTTCGCCTGGGTCAGACACTTCAAAATGTCTGAGGCAATCAAGTTTGATGAAAATCGCATATTGTAAAAGTCGGAAATGAACTTTTGTGGAAGTCTCAGGACAATGCACTTTGTATAGCAACATGAACCCTTTCTGACTTGCAGAAGCATTTTGACGAATCTGCTGTACATATCCTTTGTAAACATTGAAGAAAAGGAGAATGTTTTCAACGCTATTCAATTGTTTTACATATTGTTGCAGTTGTCCACATTTTTTGCTTTGCAATTTCCTCCTTTACCACAATGTTTTCAAAAGTCATCTGCTGCCAATGCGTCAAAATGTGTCAGCAAGTGGGTAGGGTTTAACCCCCCTTTCCCTTATACAACAAATCTGCAGCAGACGACTTTAACCCTTTCCCTTATACAACAAATCTGCAGCAGGTGACTTTAACCCTTTCCCTTATACAACAAATCTGCAGCAGACGACTTTGAACGTATTTTGTCAGATGGATAACCTATGACTAAAAGTGGAAAACATTGTGACAAAAGGAGAAATTGCACGTTCTGTGCAATTTCTTCTTTTGTCACTATGTTTTCAAAACGCCGTCTGCTTTAACCCTTTCCCTTATACAACAAATCTGCAGCAGACGACTTTGAACATATTTTGTCAAAAAATATAAAATCTCTTTAAATGAATGGATAACCTATGACTAAAAGTGGAAAACATTGTGACAAAAGGAGAAATTGCACGTTCTGTGCAATTTCTTCTTTTGTCACTATGTTTTCAAAACGCCGTCTGCTTTAACCCTTTCCCTTATACAACAAATCTGCAGCAGACGACTTTGAACATATTTTGTCAAAAAATATAAAATCTCTTTAAATGAATGGATAACCTATGACTAAAAGTGGAAAACATTGTGGCAAAAGGAGAAATTGCACGTTTTGTGCAATTTCTTCTTTCGTCACTATGTTTTCAAAAAGCTGTCTGCTAAAGAGGCGTCAGAAATCGTCTTTATGAGGGAAAGGGTTAATTATCTTACCATGTACAGTTGCCTTGTAAACTTATGATGAAACATGGGGTATTTATCTTTGGATTGATTTGTAATGTGTCCTGTCAAAAACTAATCCCCCTTATCAGTATGGCCTGAAGATGGTTTCAACCCTTTGCCACATACAACAAATCTGCAGCAGACGTTTTTGAAATTATCAAGTTCACAATATAGCAAAATCTCTATAAATGATAGTATGATTTTCGAAAAGAGTTGAAATCTTTGGGAAATTGCTCATTTCTCCTATTGTCAAAATGATTTCAAAAGTCGTCTGCTGCAAAGGCATCCGAAAGCGTCTATATGTGGAAAAGGGTTAAACCTTTCCAACATAGAGACACTTTCTGATGCCTCTACAGCAGACAATTTTTGAAAACATATCACAAAAGGAGAAATTGCTCATAAAGATTTCTATTTTTACCATAATTCTTTCAACTCTTTTCAACAGTTAACGTTCCCCGTATATAAATTTTCTGTATTTTTGTTTAAACCTTTTCAAAGTGGTCTGCTGCAGAGTTGTTGTATATGGGAAGGCGTTAACAAAACTCATTTAATGTTTGCAGATAACATATATATAATGCGCATGTAGGCCACAACTGGATCTTATGTAATCCACATTTTTGCACAAGCCTTTCCTACATACAACACATTTTTAATGTAGAGCAGACCAACTGAAAAAAATCTAGGCAAAAATCTAGAAAATATCTATAAATTAAATTGTAATTATTGGATAGATTTGAAAAACATATATTATGAGCAATTCCTACATTTGTCACAATGTTTTCACAGGTCTGCTGCAAAGGAAATGTGTCAAAAGACATCTTCATGTGGGAAAGGGTTATTTAGCAAGGGTATGAAAGTTGAATCAGAGGGGCTATAATTTGTATATTTCTTCAGAGTCTATTTTTATGGATCAACAATATGAAGACAGACATTGAAGGCTTTCATGAGACTGTGGATAACTCAATGGCCGGCTTCAGTCTTCACTATAAAACCTTTCACTAAACCTATCTAATCTGGAGCAGATGAAATGAAAAACACCAGAAGTCAGCATCGTTTAGTTTAAACTTGTTTATTTATATAACATATCAATTGCAAAACAAGCTTCAATTAAGCTTATATTAATCATGTTCTTTGTCTGCTTCCTGGAGACATAACCATTACTCACACCATTTGTGTGGAAAATCCAAAAGGCAGAACCCACTCATTCCAGGATTCAAACTGGGGACTTTAAGTACGAGAGGCCGACACTCTACCACTGCACTACTGTCTTCAACATGTACCTACCAGTAGCTTGCCGTTTTGTTATCAAAATATTCCAAAACTCATGTTACATGCATGAACAATTAAGTCGCCAACTTTTGAACATTGAAGTGTCTACTTTAGTAAATTTGGCGCTGAAAGAGTTAATAAAAGCATTTATCCATATAATATTTCAGACATGATCTAACCAATTACTTCCACCCTTTTCCCACATACAATAAATCTGCAGTGGATGACTTCCACTACTTCTAAGCAAACATATGGAAAATCTCTATAACTGCAGGTATAACTGCTGAACAAAAGTTGAAAACATTGTGGCACATGGATAAATTGCTTGTTTTGGGCAATTTCTCCTTTTGTCACACTGTTTTCAATAGTCGTCTGCTGCAGAGGCATCAGAAAGCTCCTATATTAGGTATTACTGCTAAAAAAAGTTGAAAACATTCTGGCAAATGGAAATATTGCTTGTTTTGGGCGATTTCTCCTTTCAATAGTTGTCTGCTGCAGAGGCATCAGAAATCTTCTATATGTGGTATAACTGCTAACAAGAGGTTGAAAACATTGTGGCAAATGGAGAAATTGCTCCTTTTATCACACTGTTTTCAATAGTAGTCTGCTGCAGAGGCATCAGAAAGCGCCTATATGTTGGAAAGGGTTAATCTTTTCCTACATACATACAACAAATTTGCAGCAGACTACTCTGAAAACATCTATGCAAAAAAAAAGGAAAATAATTCAACCCTGTGTTTAAAGACCACCCATTGAAAGAAAACATACTGGTCTTTGTTCACATGTGGTCTTTTATTGCATGGACTTTTAAGCAGAAAATGAGTAATTGGGAAATTAAAATTTTAAAGTGTGTTGCTAAAGACAGGAAATTGCTATACTAAGATGGCCTTAAGCACAAGTTTGACTGTATCTATAAAAAAAAAAAAGACAATTATTGGACAGAATTGAAAACATTGCAGCATATCGATCATGGTGAGCAATTTTCTTCTTTTACCACCATGTTTTCAAAAGTCATCTGCTGCAAATCAGCTTAAGTGTGTGTGTGTGTTGGTAAGGGATAAAGAATTTGAAGACTATAAATTTCAACCCCCAAGTTGCTATGATAAGCAAGGGTTAAAAATCAAAACAGGCTAACTATGGAGTTAAAACAATTCATAGAGATAAGGTACAAATATTTACCAAAGATATTGAATTTGCTCAATGTCTGAAATGACTTTATCTAATTTGAGTTTAAGTATTTCGACAATATACTTTTGGCTAAGGTAACTAAATCAATATCAGCGTACAGGTTTACTGATACTTAACAGCTATAGAAAAACTGATCATTGATACAACCATTATAGATACGTGTGTCATATATATTTCCTGACTCGTTCAATAGTGTTCATTAACCCTTTCCCACATATAGACACTTTCCGACGCCTGTGCCGCAGACAACTTTTAATAACATTATGGCAGACAGAGAAATTGCTCATGATGAGCAATTTCTCGTTATGCCACATTATGTTTTCAACTCTATTCAATAATTACGCTTTCATTTAATGAGATTTTAAACATTTGTTCCAGATTGTTTTCAATATCATCTGCTGCAGATTTGTTATAAGTGGGAAAGGGTCAATGGTATTGACATTCAATATGTTAATGAGCAATTTCTCCTTTTGCCACAGTGTTTTCAACTTTATTAAGTAATTTCACATTCATTTAAAAAAAAAATCCTGCATTTTGACAGTATATGTTGTCAAGGTCAACTGTTGCAGATTTGTTTCAATAGATTTTGTTTTGTTTCATTGCTGTGCTTGGTGGACTGGCTTAGAGACCAAGCATCTTGCTCACAGAAGTCATTGTGCCTTTCTGTGAGGCTCATTTCCCAGCCTTAGTAATAGTAAGTCACCAAGGAATCATTTAGCATAAGTGTATAGGTTCCCTGACAAAACTGAAACAATCTTAAAAACAGAATAAAAACCCAACAAATGTTTTTGCATGCAGTCAAACCTGTGCTAAAGACCACCTTTGTTTAGTAATTGCCTGTCTACAGCAACCACACTTTTTAAATTTCCCAATTACTCATTTTCTGAATAAATGACTCTGTAATTAAACACCACCTACAAACAAAGACAAGATTGTTCTCTTCCCATGGGTGGTCTTAAAACACAGGTTAAACAGGTACTGAACAGTCAAACTTGTGTTAGCAGTCACCTCTGTTAAGCTGCTACTTGCAGATTAACCGAAACAACGTTAAAGTTCTTTATTTAACTTGTATTAAGCAGCCACCTGTGTTCAGCAGCCACATTTTGACTCTCCCCTAGGTGACTGCCTAAGACAAGTTAGACTGTATATTATAATCAGGTCTCGGATATGATTTATTTTTTCGGATAGGACTCTTCATGACTCTATTCATTTGTTCGGACTCTTTACCAAATTGACACAATTTATTTGTTCAAACATAATACAAGCTAAAATCACTTATTATAACCCTTTCCTATAAGTAACAAATATGCAGCAGATGATGTAGAAAACATCTGGGCAAAAATAGGGACATTTTAATAAATGAAAGTATGATTATTGTATAATGTTGAAAACATTTGTGTGGCAAAAGGAGAAATTGCTCATTAAGCGCAATTTCTCCTTTTGCCACAATGTTTTCCAAATCTGTCTACCATAGATGCATCAAGATGGACCTGCATGTGGGAAAGGGTTAAGAAAACAAGATATGGTGTAATGAACTCCTATCAATGATATCAAATTTTATCATGATTGGTTTTTATTCAAGTTTAACTCCATAAACTTGGCAAACGTCTGACCACAGTATAGAAGAATGCACAAAAGCGCTGATGTATAAGTTTCAGTACTCGGGATTTTTACCCCTTACACTGCTAAAAAATAATCTGCTTGACTTTTACATTTGTCTTTAAATATATACCTGTTAGTGTTATTTTGTAATATATCTACATGGCATTGCTTATAAGAATCCTATATTTATGTCTTTTAACCATTTCCCACTTGCAGACACATTTTGACTCATCAAAATGAGTAAATCCCCCTTTTTGCCACAATGTTTGCAACTATATTAAAAAATTAACTTTTCCTTAACCCTTTCCCAAATACAGAGGCTTTCTGACCTGTATACAGCATATGATAATTGATAGCATTGCGGCAAAATGATTGATTGATTGTTTGTGATGGACGGACCAGTTATACTAGTAGCTTACCAAGGACACACCATGATATTACTGAAAGATTATTGAAAGCGGCGTTAAACACCATATAATATTTTCTTAAATATTGAGCCTATCAACAGCTGTGGGTTAGAGCTATTATCAGCCTATATTGGTACCCATTTATCACTAGATTTATCTCTTGAGTCCACTATACCAAAATACTCACAGTATTACTTTGTTTACACCTGTAGATGATGGTAAAATCCAAAGCAAACAAACTTTAACTCATTGAACCTTTCCCACCTTCAGACACATTGAAAAACATCTGCAGTAGACTACTTTAAAAAAAAAAAAATGGGCAATTTTTCCCTTTTCCTCAATGTCTCTAAGTCTAGTCAATAATTGTACTAACATTTATCAATTTTGATTAAATTGCTACATTTTTGTCTAGATCTTTTCAAAGTTATCTGCTGCAGATTTGTTGTATGTGGGAAAGGGTTAAATGAAACAATTAACCATATATATTATAGACAAAATATACTTCTTGTCAGCACAGACATAATAACAGTTTACAAAAAATGCAACAAATCTGCAGCAGACATTTTAAACAAGAGTGCTGCATAAAAGTTGAAAAGGGGGGCATTACTGAAAAATTATTAAAGCTAGAGTTATGTGACTTGGTATAGACATGTGTTCTGTTTCTAGGAACATGTGTATCAAGTTTCATTTGAAAATGTCAAACAGTTTTTGAGTTCCAAGGAGATGTTAAAGTTTTGTGACGATGCACAGACGACACCTTAAGAGTATCACAATAGCCAGACATTTTTTGCTTTGAGAAACATACCAGATCAAAATAGGAAAATCAGCATTTATAAATGAAAGTTTAATAATTGAATAGCAAAAGAATGAATTGATCATTTTGACATTTTTCTCATATAATAGCATCTGCTGCAGTTAGAGCAGAAAGCTGAAATTTTAAGAAGGACATGTCCACCTTTGCATTCGGAAGAGTCTATCACCAATTTTAGGAATATCAATATAAAAATGTTGAGTTGAGTAGTCAACATTAACCCTTCACCACATGAATACACTTTCTGACTCCTCTGCAGTAGACAACTTTTGAAAACATTGTGGAAAAAGACGAAATTGCACATAATGAGCAATTTCTCCGTTTGTCGCATTATTTCAACTTTATTCAGTAATTGTTCTTTCATTCATGGAGACTTTCCATAAATTTGCTTTACATGTTTTCAAAGTCATCTGCAGCAGACTTGTTGTATGTAGGAAAGGATTAAAGAGCCTGGTTAGATGGCACAGATATTACACTGGCTGGTACAGCTTTAATTACTGGTTTGATGGGCTTCACAAAAATTAGTTCTAGCAGTCAAAGGTTTAAAGTACCTTCGAAACTGACACAATCACATGTCATGATTTGAACAGTTCAGTTAAGGTTGGGCTGCACCTGTAGCATAATGAGCAGTTTCCCCTTTTGCCACAATGTTTTCAACTCTGTAGACAAATTTAAGTTTCATTTATTTTTCCTATTTGTGCCTTCTAGGAACTGCCTAGGCTTTTTTTAGTCCTCTTATGCAGATTTGTCATATGTGGGAAAGGCTTCAATCCTTTTGTGCCGTCTGATCTTGTCTATACACTGTTCGCTACTCATTTATCTGATCTATTAATATATGCTGCATTTGTCCTTTTTTTTTACCAAATGCTTCAACAGGTAACTTCAAATTTTCAACATTTCATGTTTCCTCATAAATGTTCATACCACACAGATTTTAGCCTTTCATAGATTAGGTGAACTATGCAGAGCTTAGCCCTTTCCTGAATGCAAGAACATTTTGATGCATCTGCAGCAGAAAACACATAGAAATTGCACACTATTCTCAACTCTATCCAATAATTATATCTTATTAACCCTTTCCCTCATACTACAATTCTGCAGCAGATGACTTTAAACATATTTTGTCAAAAAGTAGAAAATCTCTATAATTGAATGGATAACCTATGACTAAAAGTGGAAAACATTGTGGCAAAAGGAGAAATTGCACGTTTTGTGCAATTTCTTCTTTTGTCACTATGTTTTCAAATAGCCGTCTGCTGTAGAGGCGTCAGAAAGCGTCTCTATGAGGGAAAGGGTTAAAAGAGATTTTTCCATATTTTGCCCAGATTTTAAATTCGTCTGCTGCAGATTTTATGTAAGTAGGAAAGGGTTAAATGGATAAGAGTTCAGAGTGAACTTCAAACTAATGGTGTTTTAATTCTTTTGCCCCAAATAAAATTTTAAAGAAAGTAAAAATTCTTTATCAAGAAAGAAATGAATGCATGAATTAGAATAAAAAAGACCTAAAAATACCCTTAAAAGCTATTCAGTACAAAAATAGACAAATATAATGAATGAATAGAAATGAGAAATTCAAAGTTTGTTCAAATTTATTTTTTCCTTCGAGCTAGCAAATATGAATCTATAGTATCACTCCTTTACTTTGGTATTTTTTTTAGACAGAAAGCATTTGAAAACATTTGGGATTTGAAAGGTTTTTAACCATTTCCCACATATAACAAATCTGAAGCAGACGACTTTGAAAATATTGTGGCAAAATGGTGAAAAATCTCTATAAATGAAAGTTTAATTATAGAAAAGATGTTGAAAACAAAGTAACTGTTGCAAAAAGAGAAATTGCCACAATGTTTTCAAAAATTGTCATCTGCAGATGATATTAGGAGATATTGCTCAGAGAAAGCTCTATCTCCATCACTCAATGACTTCTACTATGTACGTACAGTACTACAGAGGTCTAGATAAGGAGGGGTACACATGCAGCTCTAATTTCCCCACAATATCTCTCTTAACCCTTTACCTCATATAGACACTTTCTGACGCCTCTGCAGCAGACGACTTTTTGAAAACATAGTAACAAAAGAAGAAATTGCACAAAACGTGCAATTTCTCCTTTTGTCACAATGTTTTCCACTTTTAGTCAGAGATTATCCATTGTTTGACAAAATATGATCAAAGTCGTCTGTTGCAGAATTGTCGTATGAGGGAAAGGGTTAACTCTATGATGATGGTTCTCAAAAGAATAGTCTCCTTGAGACAATTCTTTTGTGTACCTGAAACATCGGGGAAGAGAGTCAAATAAGGATTTTAGAACATGCTAAACGCCCTTTATCCAGAGCTTTGTATATATACAAGGCAAAATTGTCGAAATCAAAAGACGGTTCTAAAAACAAAGGGTCCAATAAAATTCAAATCACCTACAGCAGACGACTTTGAACATATTTTGTCAAAAAATAGAAAATCTCTATTATTGAATAGATAACCTATGACTAAAAGTTTAAAAGATTGTGGCAAATGGAGAAATTGCTTGTTTTGAGCAATTTCTTCTTTTGTCACTAAGTTTTCAAAAAGCCGTCTGCTGCAGAGGTGTCAGAAAGCGTCTATATGAGGAAAAGGGTTAATAACGGGACAACCATCTCTTGAACAACAGTGATATAGCTGAAAGAAAATCATAGGTATACAAGTCTATACAGTTTTATTAAAAGATAAGATAAGATAAGATAAGAGACTTTATTTAAAGAGGGTGACATATTTAGTTAAAAACTAATCTTCCACATGGCCCTCTATTATTTACATTATATACAACAAAAATACATATGAAAATGTCAAATGACTGTAGATGTACATAACATAGTAAATCAAGAACATCAACATCAATTAAAATATATCACTCACTTTACCCACATATACACTAGTACTATACTGCAACTGAAAGTGATATGTAGCAACAACAATACATATATACAGAAACAATAAAGCCCATTTTAAGTTAAAAAACAATTTAAACATTTTTCATCAATTTAATTAGATTGCATTGAAATGCCCTTGTTGAACTTTTTTCTTTAATATTAATAGGTAAATTATTCCAAATTATTGGTCCAGAGTATGTTAAACTTTGTTTGAATATTTCTTTGTTGGGTTTAGGTATTAAAAAACTGTTTGTAGAGCATGACCGTGTTATAGTTGTATTTTCATTTACTTGTCGGAGGTTAAACATTTCATTAATATATGATGGAGTCTTTGATTTTGATATTTTATACATAAATTTTGCTTTTCTAAGATATATTCTGTCAAAAATTGTAAATATTTTTAAATCTTGCATACTTTCAAATGAGTTGTCAACATTGTAATCTAGAATAATTTTGACCGTCCGTTTTTGAAGTCGAAATAGTCTATTTAAATTTGATTGACATGTCCCACCCCATATAACATTGCAATAATCTATATGCGGCTGAATGTAAGCTTTGTAGAATTGAATTCTATGCTCAAGACTTAGGTATTGCTTTATTCTAGACAAAAGCCAAATATTAGATGAAATTTTACGACATATATGTTCTATGTGATTTTTCCATGTTAAGTTGTTGTCAATAACTATACCAAGTACTTTATCTTTAGAGATCATGCTTAGATTTTCACCATTAAGATGCAAGTTTATTTCTGTAATATTTAATGAAGCACGTTTCTGATGTGTAGTAATAAGCATTACTTTTGTTTTTGAGGTATTTATTAACATTCCGTTTGACTTACACCAGTCTGATAATGATCTAAGTGCAGTTTGCAAATTATTTTCAATAGATGACAGTGTATTATTTATATGATACAATGTTGTGTCATCTGCATACAAATCGGTCTCAGTATTATTTGTGTAAAGTGGTAAATCATTAATAAATAGAAGAAATAAAAGAGGGCCCAGTATTGAACCTTGAGGTACACCATCAGTCACTATTTGATCATTGGACAATACATTGTTGAGGGACACTTTTTGTTTTCGATTTTGTAAATAAGAGGACAACCATGCTAATGAGTTGTCCGAAAATTTATAGACTTTTAACTTTTCCAAAAGAATTTCATGGTCAACTAAATCGAATGCTTTTCGAAAATCAACCATCACTACACCTATTAAAGAACCTTCATTAATAGCTTCTAGCCATTTGCTGATCATTCGCACTAATGCAGTTTCACAGGAGTGAGCTGGTCGAAAGCCCGATTGAGTTTTGTGAAGTAATTTGAAAAAAGAAAGATAATCCATTAAAGAATCATGGACATGCTTTTCTAATAATTTTGATATAACTGGTAGCACAGAAATGGGTCGGTAGTTGTTTATATCATCCTTGGCCCCATTTTTATGCAAGGGTGTAACTTTGCCCTCTTTCCATTTATCTGGAAATATGGATTCTTTTACGCTTTTATTGCAAATAAATGTTATGCTATCTGCTATATAATAAGCTGAAAGTTTAAGTAAACGTGGTCCAATATTATCCAAACCGGTAGACTTAGTAACATCTATATTTACAAGAAATTTCAATACTTGATCAACTGAAATTTCTGGAATATTAAATAGTGTATTTTCAGGTAACTTCTCTTCACAAAAAGTTTTTAGTTTGTCAAAATTTGAAGTTTGAACTGGTTCTTTTAGTTTGGAAGCTACAGACACAAAAAAATCATTAAACTCGTTTGCTATATCCTTTGCGTATTCAATGTCATTTTCACCAATTTTTAAGTGTGAAATGTTAGTGCTGCTCTTTCGTTTACTAACATTTAGTTCTTTAAACAATTTCCAAACAGTGCTAGGTTTGTTTTTATTTTCAGTTAAAAATTCTTCATATTTGGATTTTTTTGACTCTTTAATTAGATTAGTAACTTTATTTCTCATTTTCTTATAATCTGTTTCATTATTTAAAGCTTTATATCTGTCGCGTGTTTTAATAGAATCTATTATTTCAGGCGTAATCCATTTTGGCTGCTGTTTATTTTTAACCCTATGCTGTCGAATTGGAATGTGTGAATCAACTATTTTTAAAAACATAGAATACCATGTATCGACAATTTCATTTAAATCTTCGAAAGTTTTAATTGTATCCCATGGTGCAGACTGCAGGTCACCTATGAATTTTTCTTCATTGAAATTTTTAAAAGATCTGTATGAAATTGTATAATGTGATTTTTTGGGGGCATAGCAGTTTGGCTTACGAGTTAGAAATACAGGAAAATGGTCACTAAGTCCTATTTGTGGGACATCTACTGACTTTATATTAACATTAACATTACAATATATATGATCTATTAAAGTTGTAGATACTGAAGTTTTCCTTGTAGCTACATTAACATTTTGAGAAAGGCCAAAAGGTTCCATGTATTCTAACCATGCAGTTTTTGTTTGTAAATTAAGCAAATCTCTATTAAAATCTCCAAGGAGGTAAAGTTCTTTCTGTTCTTTCAAAATATTTTCAAGATGATTTTCGAAAATTTCATTCCAAACTACTGCTTCATTTGGATTTCTGTAAATATTGCCAATAAGGAAACTTTTAGAATTTTTCGGGAATATTTCAAGCCATAAGCACTCAATTTCCTTGACTTCTAAATCGCTCCGTCTTTTACAATTAATCTCATTTTTACAATAAACAAGGATACCACCTCCTTCCTCCTTTCTCTCATTTGTTATAACCCTATCTCTTCTAAAAAATTGGTAATTTTCAAGTTGAAAAGCACTGTCAGCATGAAAATGTTTTAATTTAGTTTCACTTAGTCCAAACACATGAACATCGTTATTCGAATGATTTAACATTAGATCAATTTGATCTATTTTATTATGAATACTCTGTATATTTATATGACCAATTCGAAACCCTTTTGATTTCAACCCTAAATCCACTAAATTTTGGGCACATGTGGAAGAATTATTATTTAAATTATGTATACATGTATTATCTGCAGATACTGTTACATTATTATATAATGAATTCATGTTTAAGTCATGCACAATATCAGCATGCCAATCAGACAAAATACCATTAAAAGTTATATCATTATATAATCTGTCGTCATTTATACTTCCATATACGGTAGAAACATTGTACTGGTCATTGCATACTCCATTATCTGTGTATGATACACCTGAGGAAAGATTAATTGTGTTACATGTATCACTTCTTAAGCTCATTGTTTGTTCCGAGTTATCATAATTATTTGAAAGTGTTTTGGAAGTAATACAATGACACTGAATTTCATTACAAATTTCACATAAATGTTCAAGAAAGTCATATTTGTTAAAACAATAAGTCAAGATATTTTCCTCACAAAAGATTTTGTTTTTGGCATATTTGCCTACTTCCTACCTACTAGTATTCCAAAAATTATGATGTAGATATCTCTTATGTTTGTAAATACCACTCTTAATAGGCTTAATAAATTTAAAATAAAGAAATAACTCACCTATATTCACAACAACTGTCTTCATTTTCTCTTTGTTTATTGATCAATTTTAAGCGGAGATATTTCTCATTTTCCGAGATAAGCATGAAATTCCATAATTCCTTACAAAGTACTGCTTATCACTTTACTAACTCACTAGATTCAGTTTTTATCCATTTCTGATACCCAACATAAAACTGTCCACTTAAATTGCTATTAATTAAAATGACTTCAATATGTAAACAAAAAAAAATGAACCTAACAGTTTCCTGGGTATTAAACCCTTTTCTGGATGACTTTAACCCTTTCCCATATACAACAAATCTGCAGCAGATGACTTTGAAAACAACATGGCAAAAATTGGAAACCTTTCCATAAATGAGAGAACAATTATTAAATAGAGTTGAAAACAGTGTGGCCGAAATATGCTTGTTGTGAGCAATTTCTCCTTTGGTCACAATGTTTTCAAAATTTGTCTGCTGTAGAGCCGTCAGAATTCGTCTTTATGTGGGAAAGGGTTAAATTTGAAAATACCAAGGATATAGAAGAATTTGCTATAGATGTACTAATTCTTCATTCCTCACAATGTCTTCTGATCTATATCAAAATTAAAATTTTCAAATTGATCAAACTACATGTGCCGGTTGTTTTCAAGTTGATGTCATTAAAACCCTTTCCCACATATGACAAACTTGCAGCAGAGGACTTTGAAAAAATCTAGGCTAATATCTAAAAAAATATCTATAAATGAAAGTATAAATATTGAAAAGAGTTGGAAATATTGTGGCAAAAGGAGAAATAGTTTATAATGAGCAATTTCTCCATTTGCCAAAATGTTTTTAAAAAGTTGTTTACTGTAGAGGCGTCAGAAAGCATCAGATTCTGTATGTTGGAAAGGGTTAGAAAATCAATCTATCAGGTAAATAACCGGTGAAGCTGTAACCATCTGGCATGTCCATTTTTAGATTCTAAATAATAATAATACATACGGTAGCATTAAAATAAGAAGTAATTTGAACAAAAAAAAGTGTAATTTTTCAGACAATCTAAGAAACAATGTTGAAAATGTTCATGATTCATTTCTAGTTTCACCGATACATTTTTATAGTCAACTGTTTAATTAAGAATCACAATAAATATGTTTTTAAAGTGTATTCAGGAAATTCCTACAATGTTGTAATTAAAGCTTCCAAAAACAAAGCAATTTTGTATTGTTCTTTGAAAGAACTAGAATTGCCTTTTGATATGCATGCTGTAGATGACTTTTGAATTAAGGAAAGGAGAAATTCTTCATCATGATCAATACATCATTTTCCCTAAAAACTAATATCATGCTTTGATTCATGTAGGCTTTTTTACTCTTTTATTAAGCTTCCTTTTTATTAAATACAGTGTATCATTTCATGGATTATTTTCATCCTATTTTCTATAAGCAATTGATGACATGAACATTCTTGTTAATATAATCAAATTTAATGTCATTAAACTATAATATCCAACTTCAAAATCAAATGTTAAACAAAGTCATACAAAAGCATTATCCTTTCAAATATCTCCAAATAACATTACAATGCAAACACTGAAAAAAGGCACAAATTCCTAAACAAATAATAAAATCTTGATTGCATCAATGGCTCTCAAATTACCCGATACTTGATTTAATTGTAATTAAATTTTCACTTAAATCACCATCCCCACGCTTAAACACTTGTAACACCTGTAACACGAGACTCAAAGTTTCCAAGTTAAGGTTAAGTTCCGATAGAGACAAAGTTTATCCAATCAGCTCCAAGTGTAAAGACTTCATTCTATTTTGTTATAAAGCAGCTGATAAGTGGAAACCCCTTCACGCTCAAATCGGACCAACTATGGAGTGACTCCGATTTGTTTCAATGAATAGGGACATGTTTAGCACCTCAGTTGATTAACCCTTTCCAATATACAACAGACGTATAGACAAAACTCGGGGACATCTCTTTAATTTAACATTATAACCAGATATGATTTGTTAACCCGTTTCAACTTACATATGTCATTTGAAGCCTCTACAGCAGATGACGTTTGAAAACATTGTAGTGAAAGTAGAAAGTACTCATATAATATGAGCAATTTCTACTTTTGACAAAAAGTTTTCAATTTTATTCAATAATTGTTATTTCATTTAAAGAGTTTCCATAAGTTTGAATAAATTTGTTAAAAGTTGTCTGCTGCAGATTTTTTGCATGTGGGAAAGGGTTACGTGCCTGTGCTTCTTTGAAAATATTAAGGTAAAATATTGTAACATCTGAAATGTAAGGTTTTAATTTGTCACTGAATTGATGAAAACAATCTCCATGATGATAAACTATCACAGTAACAAAGAAAACCTTTCCCACATGCAGGCTTTTGTAAACATTGTGACTCTCTTTCTCACACTGTTTTCATCTCTAAATCAATATTTCTACTATATTATTTCCAAGATGTTTTCAAAGCTTCTAAAGGTTTGTTTTATATGGGAAAGGGTAAAAAGACCAATTATGTCTGACTCGGCCAATTTGGCATGATATATGACAAAATTTACCCATAATACTTCCATTCGTGTATTTCAATAGACATGGGGTAGAAATCTGTAGTAATCGTCATAATAAAAACTATATCAATTATTATTGGACTTTTGTCGTTGGTCCACACATTAAAATTGATATTTACCCCTGTCTGGGTATGCTTATGTCATAGACTAAATCATAATGCAACAAAAATCAAATTAAACCCTTTAGTTTCTATGAAAATATTGATAAAAAGGATAAAACCATGTCTTAATTACTATAGAAGCAAATTTTAACAATGGTATGTCAAAAGTTTATATACAATAACCTTTGACATGGATATAAAGTGGAACCTGTGTATAAAGACCACCTATTGAAAGAGATCACTCTGGTCTTTGTCCACAGGTGGTCTTTAATTACAGGGTCATTTATGCAGAAAATGAGTAATTTGGAAATCAGGTGATCAGAGGGTAGAATGGAAAGTCTATAAAATTTAAGGATATGTCTATAACACTTTCCCACATACAATAAATAAGCAGCAGTCAACTTTGAAAACATCTTGGCAAAACTATAGGAAATCTATATAAATGAAAATCATGAGCAATTTCTTCTTTTGTCTCAATATTTTCTAAAGTCTAAATTGATTTTTATGATTTTGTCTTGCTTAAATTGTCTTCTTCAAAATACTGCAATTCGTGAAAAATGTAAAATTATCAAAATGAGAAATTTATACAGTGATTATAATTATTTAGGTATTAGAAACTATTTGGTTCATTTGCTCGACAAGTTTGTCATTTTTTTAAACTTTAAAACCAACATTTGCAAACTTATATGTCATGATATTTCTACTAAAATACACTGTTAACATTTCTATGATAAGCATATTTTCCTTTCAAATATCAGTTCAGTCATATTTAGGGATCTTGCTTTCAATTTGATCCAGAAAAATAAGTTCACTATTTAAGTCATACTTGGATGATGAGAGTTAATGCCGTTTTATACATTATTTCGGATACAGTCCAACCTGTGTTTAAAGACCACCCATCGGAAAAGAAATATTTGGTCTTTTTTCACAGGTGGTCTTAAATTGTAGGGTCATTTGTGGTTGCTGTAAACAGGGAATTTATAAACAAAGGTGATCTTAAGGTTTGACTGTACATTATGGCAGCTTAACCGTTTCCCTCATACGACAATTCTGCAGCAGACGACGTTGAACATATTTTGACAAAAAATGGAAAATCTCTATAATTGAATGGATAACCTGTGACAAAAAGTGGAAAACATTGTGTCAAAAGGAGAAATTGCACGTTTTGTGCAATTTCTTCTTTTGTCACTATGTTTTCAAAAAGCCATCTGTTGCAGAAGCATCAGAAAGCGTCTATATGAGGGAAAAGGTTAAGTTCAACATGTTATTCCTGGGATACCGCAGCAGTCTTCCACACAACATTCTCTCAAGGCAGCTGTTTTCCTTCCCATATAGACAATTGAGCCCAGTTATGATTGAAGACAAATGATGCTAGTCACACAGACTGTTATCAATTATTAGAAAGATTGAATGGCTGAGTAATTGTTTGAACCCACAACCTCCGGATTGATAGACCAACTGAGCTATTATATGGCTTGCCCCACACACTAGGGATGTTGGAAATGGCTTGGGATAGGAATTAACACTTTCCCACTTACAGAATCTTTCTGACACTTCTGGAGCAGACGTCTTTTGAAAATATTGAAATTTTAATTATTAAATAGAGTTGAAAACATTGTGTCAAAAGGAGAAATTGCTTGTTATGAGCAATTTCTCCTTTTAACACAATGTTTTCAACTCTATTTAATAATTAAAATTTCATTTATGGAAATATTTTATGTTTTTACAGATTTCTTGTATGTGAGAAAAGGTTGTGATTATGCCAAATATTAAAGAGGCAAATACATGGATACTATTTATCTAAATAATAAGTTATAATCTGTTCATAAAAAAAATAAGAAAGAAAAACTAATATTTTCAGCTCGTTTCAATCTTTAGTTTACATGAAATAATCAGTTTATGTAAAAACAAGCACACAAATATTTAACCAATATACAAACCAAATATTAACCAAAAGGATAAACTCTTTGAATTAGTAACATTAGCACATTTCCTTATACATATATATACTAACATTGTATTCTACAACACAGTTTACATAGCTTAATTAACACTTTGTATGTTGTTTTAAGCCGCTTTCAATAATTTGTTCAGATTATCATGGTGTTTCCTGGGTACATTACCAGTACTACATGTACTGTTCCATTTAGCTTGACAATAGTGAGTTGTAATGCCGACACCACAACCCTGAGCGCCAAGAAGGGATATCGAGAGCCATTACAACCGTTTACATGTACCACATAGAGCAACCGTTTACATGTACCACATAGAACAACCGTTTACATGTACCACATATAACAACCGTTTCCATGTACCACAAATAGAACAACCGTTTCCATGTACCACATAGAATAACCGTTTCCATGTACCACATAGAACAACCGTTTCCATGTACCACATAGAACAACCGTTTCCAATGTACCACATAGAACAACCGTTTACATGTACCACATAGAACAACCGTTTACATGTACCACATAGAACAACCGTTTACATGTACCACATAGAACAACCGTTTACATGTACCACATAGAACAACCGTTTCCATGTACCACATAGAACAACCGTTTACATGTACCACATAGAACAACCGTTTACATGTACCACATAGAACAACCGTTTACATGTACCACATACAACAACCGTTTCCATGTACCACATAAAACAACCGTTTCCATGTACCACATATAACAACCGTTTACATGTACCACATAGAACAACCGTTTACATGTACCACATAGAACAACCATTTACATGTACCACATAGAACAACCGTTTACATGTACCACATAGAACAACCGTTTCCATGTACCACATAAAACAACCGTTTCCATGTACCACATAGAACAACAGTTTACATGTACCACATAGAATAACCGTTTCCATGTACCACATAGAACAACCGTTTCCATGTACCACGTAGAACAACCGTTTACATGTACCACATAGAACAAATCTGCAGCAGAAAACTTTGAATATATATATGGAAAATCTCTATAAATAAACATTAAAGAATAAAGTTGAAAACATTGTGAGATAAGGAAATATTCCATGTGAAGAGCAGTTTCTCCTTTTCGCGCATGGTTTTCAAAAAGCTGTTTGCTACAATTGTGTCAAAATGCATCTTGCATTGTGGAGAGGGTTAACCCTTTCCAACATATAGACGCTTTCTGCCGCGAGGGTTAACCCTTTCCAACATGTAGGCGGCTTTTTGAAAACACGGCATCATGTCACCATGTTTTCATTTATTGTACTTTCATTTAAAGGGATCGAGTCTCCAATTTTGTTCTGGTATGTTTTCAAAGTTGTTGTATGTAGGAAAGGGTTAACACATAAGACCTGAGGACCAAGCTGTTTGAAGGTTGATATTCTAAACCATTCTCCTCTACATAATTAAGGGCTTTCAAGTCTTACAAAAAACTCAGATGACTTTTTTTTAATCAGCAATTTCCAAATAGGCCTGCAACTCTTCCCAGAATCTTCTCAATTAGCAATCTTGTCATTCAAGCATCATTGAAGCCCCTTGAGAATGGCTTTGACCAAAAACAGATTATACATGTACATAATTTGATCATTATAATTGCCATCAATCTTTTCCCACATACAACAAATCTGTAGGAGACAACTTGGAAAAACATTTTGTCAAAAATTTGGAAACTGTATTAATGAAAGAAAAAATATGGAAAATTACCCCAGCTGTAGATCTTCCGGAGACTCTTAACAGAAAATACGCAAATACACTGGGAAACCATGGAAAAAACCTAGGAATTAAATGTTAAGAAATTGTCCAAATTCTCCGGGGTATCCACTTCAACTTACTGTAATGCCAATGGAAAGTATCAGATCATCCTAAAGTATCTCTGGTAAGTTGTCGGAATACACCAGGATTCCTCGGAAAAAAAACCTCCGGAAATCCTGCAGGAAAATCTACAGCAAGGAAGTTGAAAATATTGTGGAAAAAGGAAAAATTGCTCAATATAAGCAATTTCTGCTGTATGTGGGAATGGGTTACTTTCAAAACCTCCAAAGGTCAGTTTTCATGTCGTGTAAATCAACTGATAGCATGAGAATATATTGACAAAAAGGTGTTTATGATCATGTTTATATAATCTGCCATTTTATTACTCTGCTAAACTGATTAGCCTGTCATAATCAAAGCACTGAAAGTCCTGTAAGCTTAAGTTCACAATAAAATTGCAGGACAATTCATTTCCAAAATTTCCAGAATTTTTACTCAATTCTCAAATGGAGACGTATTAAGCCACGTCTGCTGCAGATGACTTTTGAAAACATTTTGGGAAAGGAGAAATATATGTTTTCAGCTTTATTCATTAACAATATTTTCATGCATGTAGAGAGACTTTCCATATTTTTACCCCAATTCTTTCCAAGTCTTCTGCTGCAGATTTGTTGTATGTGGTAAAGGGTTAATTCTAATTGAGCCAAAACACAAAAATAACATTTTTACTCCAAATTTTGAATTTCTTGATTTAAAACCAGGAAAACCTGATCTGACTGCACAGATGTGCAGGCTCATCTTCATTCTTTCTGACTAGCAAGTCCTGAAGGACAATTGTTCTGTGATTATAAACACTCAATCAACAAGTATCTATAAACCTTCCCAACATACATCAAAACCGTAGCAGACATATTTGAAAACATCTAGGCAAAAATATGGAATATCTTTATAAATTAAAGTATAAATATTGTTTGTTTGCTTGATTGGAGTTTAACGCCATTTTCAAAAAACGCCAGCCAGTTCACCTACTCATGTGTTTCCTGGCTTTCTCACACCAGTAATCCACACAACAAACTTTCCAAGCAACTGGCTGCTTTTCCACATAGGCTGTTAGAAGAGGAATGACACTTGTCACAGTGACTTATTTTTTTTTATATTTTTGTATACATGTATTAGGTCTTCCAAAGGAGAGAAAGTCAGTAAAACACTTTATACATGTATCATTAAGTAACTCTTTAATTAACAAATTTTCAACCACTTGGTGGTCTTTATCAAGATTTAAAAAAAAACGGAAATTTAAGTACAGTCCATTCTGGTGTTGGAGAGATCAAGATAAATCTTGATAAAGACCAAGTGGTCGAACATTTGATAATTAAAGAGTATGTAATGATATAAAGTATTTTTTTTATAGCCCGACACTTCTATGCCATAGGAGATAATGATGGGCCAACAATATGACAAATCACCAAGTCAGTCTAGATTTAATCCTGTGGGAACATTATTGACATATCACAAATCTGAATCCGGGCCGACTCAACTAATTCAGATATTCAGATATTTTGACCATTATCCAAGTTCAATTTACAAATAAGGAACATGTTTCCACTATTGACTTCCCTTTCATATTATCTGTTATCTGCAGGTAATGGATTGATTGATTACTTGGTGCTTTATGCCACTTTCAACAATTTTTCATTTTTATCACAGCGTTTCCAGTACTGCTGGTCCATTTATCCAGACACCAGCCAGTCAGGCGTAATGGCAACCCAACAACCCTGAGCGCCAAGGAGCACAGCCATTACTATCATTTTTAAAGTCTACTGCATGACCTGAGGTGGACGCTCTACCACTACACCACTGAGGCAGTTTTCGTAATGGAAAGACTTTTTACAATTGTTTACTTTTGCTACATTGTTTTCTGTCATATCTTTCACTGATCTGAGTTCTCTCTTATCTCTTTCGCTTTCAATTGTTTGAAAAGGATGGAAAGGTATAAGTATTGAATATCAAGTAATGTGTTAACCGTTTCCCACATACAACAATTCTGCAGCAGACAAGATAGAACACATCTAAGAAAAAGTATTAAAATTCTCTATAACATGAAAGTAAACTGAAATTATAATCAATTTCGCCTTTTGCCACAATGTTATCAAAAGTCATCTGCTGCAGAACCATCAATGGGCATCTGTATGTGGGAAAGGGTTACAAAAAAGTGCTTCTATCATATCTAACACTAAGAGAAAATAATAACGCCTAGGATATTTTAATTTTAAGATGCTCTTGACTAATTTTCTCCTTCTTGAAGATGAGAAAAGAGGGAACAGTGTCGCTGTCCAGCTTATAATGACAGATCAGCTATTAATCATTTCCCTCTTGTGGATGCATTTCAACGCATCTGCAGTAGATGACTTTTGAAAACATTGTGACAAAAGGGGAAAATGCTCATATCAAGCAATTTCTCCTTTGGTCACAATGTTTTCAACTCAATACAGTAATAATTCTTTCATATATAAAAGTTCTTCCCAATTTTTGCCAAGTCGTTTTTAACCCTTTCCCTAATACAACAATTCTGCAGCAGACGACTTTGAACATATTTTGTTGAAAAATAGAAAATCTCTATGATTGAATGGATAACCTATGAATAAAAGTGGAAAACATTGTGTCAAAAGGAGAAATTGCTGGTTTTGTGCAATTTCTTCTTTTGTCAGTATGTTTTCAAAAAGCCGTCTGCTGCAGAGGCGTCAGAAAGCCTCTATATGAGGGAAAGGGTTTAACAGGTTTGCAGGAGTATTGGGGTCTTGACCAGCTTTTCAAGGTCTAAATCTTATGAAAAAACAGCGTTTACTCATATTCCTTGCTTTAACAAACAAAATAACCCAGATAGAATTATGATATGTGACAGCAGAAATATTTGAGCTGTGTCACTAGAAAACCTACCTACCAAGGTTTTGTAATAAACCCTTTCTCACATACAATAAATCTATAGCAGACAACTTTAAAAACATATAGGCAAAAATTTACTCATTTTGAGTCATACTGTTTTCAAAAGTCCTCTGCTGCTGATGCGTCAAAATGCATCTGCAAGTGGTAAAACGATACTATCAAATTGCATTGTTGTAGTGTAGACGTATTTTTGACATAGCCGTTCTCCAAAAGTGTTTGTATGGCTAACTGATGATGATTTAACCCTTTCCCTCATACGACAATTCTGCAGCAGACAACTTTGAACGTATTTTGTCTAAACATAGAAAATCTCCATAATTGAATGGATAACCTATGACTAAAAGTGGAAAACATTGTGGCAAAAGGAGAAATTGCACGTTTTGTGCAATTTCTTCTTTTGTCCCTATGTTTTCAAAAAGCTGTCTGCTGCAGAGGCATCCAAAAGCAGGGCAGAGGCACAGGCTGATCTGGATCTTGACTAGTTGCAATATCCTGTAGGTCGATTACTTCCTGACTTAGTTCAGGTAAAACACTGTTATATATTAAAGATATAAGTGATAAATTATTATCATATTGAGTTTTCTAAGTGAAAGTATAATCTTTGAAAGCTAATTAAATTTCAATGAATATTGCCATGATACCCTTTCCTAAATTTGTTTTTACAAAATTTAATGTTGAATGCCTATTTCAACATCTATAGAGTTGTATAAAAGCAGCGAAGACTTTTAACATTTTACCACATACAACAAAATTGCAGCAGGCAACTTTGAACAAATTTATGCAAAAACTTTTTTGTATGGTGTTTTACGCCGCTTTTAACATTTTTCAGTTATATTACAGCGTTCCTGGGTAAGTTACCAGTACTACTGGTACTTTTATCCATACACCAGCTAGTCAGTCATAACGAGGACCAAGAAGGGAAAGGGAAAGCCGTAACTACAATTTTTGCAAAAACATGGAACATTACTATAAATGAAAGTATAATTATTGAATAGAGTTGAAACCATTGTGGCAAAAGGAGAAATTGCTCGGTATGAGTAATTTCTCCTTTTGCGAAAATGTTTTCAAAAGTTGTGTGCGAAGTGTTAATGAGTAATTTATGCTCTTTAATTAAAATGCTATTGAAGCTGGTCAGATGATGTTTATTTGAGTGTTATTCAATAATATTTGTCTGCTACAGATGTCTCAAAAGGCATCTATATGTGGGAAAGGGTTAATAGAATCCATTGATAAACAAAATAAATATTTCAAATTTCAAGGAATAGTATTGAAATTATTATATAACAGCCAAGAGAGTAGGGTTAAATTAACATTTTGCTGATAATGCTTTTTACAATACCTACACCATCAACAGGGTTAAAACATTATTATGTGCTTCTACTTTTTTGCAGTCAAGTGACGACATCAACGTAGTAAAAACCACCAATGTGGCATATTTACAAATGAAAATAAAATAAAAACTAAATAAAAACAAAATTAAAACATCTGTGTTGTTTTAGGCAGTGTATGACTTGCAGACATGATTTGTGCCAGGTCCGGAGAAAGTGAGTCCCAGTTTCTGATAGTCCTATGCAGTAAGCTGTGCTTATATTGCCCGTAGTTTGCACGAAGTTCAATGAATGCCAGGCTGTGTCTTCTAGTGTCATGATAATGTGAGCAAGTAAAATCGTCTGGAATTTCTATAGGGGAGTCACTGGACACAATCCTGGCAAGCGAAAAACTTACATCATGCTGGTCTGGCTTTATTTGTTAATACTAGTTGAATTGACACTACCGGTATTCAAAACTGAAACATTTGGCTATTGTTAACACAACAGAAAACGCCAAAGATAGAATCATGATGACAAAATAACCTTTCTTGTTCAGTAACTGCAAGATACTTTAATGGCTGGCATTGTCATGTAATCATGTCATGCTGATTAAACTTAGGATTGTATGAAAGATCAAACCAGGAATACTGCAGGAAAAGAACACAATTCAAAAGTGGTCTCCAATTAATGCACTAAAATGTGGTTTAATCTGCAAAAGGGTTATATTTCATAAGCATACTTACATTTTAATGATAGAAAGCTCATTTTATGATGAATGAGTAATGTTCATACAGGTAAATCGTTCACAAATTTATTGATCACTTCTTGTTGCGGCACCTAAAATATTAAATTAATAGCTATTAACTTTAGTTTGAAAGTAGCATAATAAGACATATTCATTTTGTGCAAGAAAACAAAGTACTTCTAGGTTTCTCATCATTAGAAATTCTACCTTTTTTGCCCCCAGCCAAGCCACGGTAGCTCAGTTGGTAGCGATGTGAGCTGTCAATCCAGGGGTTGTGAGTTCGAACCCCAGCTCGGCCAACATTATTTCTGACGTTTGAAAAGAGTCACTATGACAAGCGTCATTTGTCTTCCACCAATGGGCTTATAGTCTATATGGATCTGACTGAAAAATTGTTGATAACGGTGTTAAACCCCAATCAATCAATCATTATTTTCCCACAATATTTTCAGATTCGACTGTTGTAATCTTTGATATTCATTCATGATCTAACTGGAAAGCTAACCCTTAACATCTCCTCTGATACAGATGAAAAACTCACATCTTTACAACAGACAGCTTTTGAAAATATTATGGAGAAATTTAGTACCGGACGACTTTTGTCGAAATCATTGTAAGAAAACAAGAAATGGGCCAAAATCCAACGAAAACCCATCTTCGGGAGTTTCGTGACTAGGAAAGATCCTGATCAACCTGGGCCATCAAAATCTTCCTGATTAGCCATCTAGTCTGGATGGAGACCTCCCAAGAAAGGCTATGACCAAAAACTCTTTAAGTAACTTGTTTGCAAACACCTCTGAAGGTCAATGCCTCTGAAAGTGGATTTTCTCTTTGTGTGGCCAAAATTATGAGTTGTTTTCAAGTATCATAATTACGGCATTCTAACTAGTTTATAGATCTTGTTATGATTTCCTTAAATGTTTCCAGTCGACAATACCAAATAAAAATAAAGGTAAACTCCCATTCTCGCAGCAATTAGACTTTCCCACATACAGCAAATCTGTAGCAGAAGATTTTGAAAATCTCTTAACCCTTTCCCACCTGCAGACGCATTTTGACATAATAAGAAATTATAAGTATTGTATAGAGTTGAAAACATTGTTGAAAATGAAGAAATTGCTTCTTATAAGCAATTTCTCCTTTTGCCACAATGTTTTCAAAAGTTGTCTGCTACAGATATGTCAAAATACATCTGTATGAGGGAAATGTTAAAAGTAAAGACATATTATCTTCAGACTATTTTATATTTCTCTGTCTTTAGCATTAACAGTTTTGTAAGATAAAAGGGAAAGAACTCATGACACAATAGTATGGTACAAATTAAGAACATTGTCTCCCATTTCATTAGCTGTGTCTCTGTGTGATGAACAACAAGACTGTTATACATGTTCAAAGACCGGCAATTAAATCATAATCGTCTTTAACCCTTTCCCTCATATAGACACTTTCTGACGCCTCTGCAGCAGACAGCTTTTTGAAAACATAGTGACAAAGGAAGGAATTGCACAAAACGTGCAATTTCTCCTTTTGCCACAATATTTTCCACTTTTTGTCAAAGGTTATCCATTCAACTATGGAGATTTTCTATGTTTTGACAAAATAAGTTCAAAGTCGTTTGCTGCAGAAATGTCGTATGAGGGAAAGGGTTAAAGCAATTAAGTTACCATGACATTTTTTAACGACCTAGGCCTGCCAAAACTACAATACAGAAGAATATGAACGGACATAGTCGAAACATACAAGACAGTTAATAATATTAACAAAATAGAATGCAGAGATATCTCCCCATTAGAACATTCACAAACAAGAGGCCATATAACCTTAAAAATCTATAAAATGTACTAATGAAAAAATATAAGGAAATTCCATTTCTCAAAGCGAGTTGTTGATATATGGCACCATCTGCCAGAGGATGTTATTACAGCTAGCAGTGTAAATATTTTAAACAAGAGTACCGCAAACGGTACATAATACGCCTGTCAGGAAATTCTTTGTAAGTTTCCTCTTTGTTTTGATATATTGTTTGTTTGTAAAAAGTTAATAAAGTCATTCAGGAATAAGTTGTTAAAGAATAATGGGAAACTATGAAAAATGCATAACTCATGCAGAAATTGACAAATATTCTAAGTCCAAAAAGGGGCATAACTCATTCAAAAATTGAGGAAATCCGAGGAAATGTGAACTTGATCTGTGACACATGATTACAAAGCCATATACATAATTTCAGCTCAAAGTATGTAGGAAAAAAGTGCGGTAAACCAATATTCTAAGTCCAAAAAGGGGCATAACTCATTCAAAAATTGACGAAATTCGAGGAAATGTGAACTTGATCTGTGACACTTGATATACATAATTTCAGCTCAATACATCAAAGCATGTAGAAAAAAAGTGCGGAAAACAAATATTTTAAGTCCAAAAAGGGGCATAACTCAAATTTGCCGCAAACATTTATGCAAAATGAACCCTTTCCAACATACAACTTATTTGCAGCAGACCACTTTGAAATATCCATGCAAAATATGGAAACTCTGTATAAATGAATTTGTTATTATTAATAAGAGTTGTAAAACATTGTGGCAAAAGGAGAAATTGCTCATAATGTTTTCAAAAGCCTTCTGCTGCAGAGGTGTCATGCAGAAAGCATCAATATGTGTGAAACAGATTTAATTTTTTTACAATATTATGTATAACATGGAATTCAGCACACTATGAGTAATTTCTTCTCTTGCCACTATGTTTTCAAAAGTCTTCTTGGACGTCAGAAAGTGTCTATTTGTGGGAAAGGATTACTTTTTTACTTTTTTACAATACAATGTATAATATGGAGTTCAGCACCCTTATAGAATATAAAACATCAGTCATTGTATTGCTACTGAAATGATAAATGGACCGGTTGTACTGGTAATGGTAACTTACCCAGTAAATCCTGTGGTATATCTGTAAAATTGTTGTAAACAGCGTAGAACACCACACCATCAATCAATCAACTAAAAGTTTCTGAAATTAGTGTCTTTGAGTTTTATTATTATATCTGCTGTTCCATATTCTTCTGTGCTCTCAGGTGGATGTGAATTTTAGTGTTGAATGCCTTCACTATTGATGTTTTTTGTCCATTTCAAGAGTTTCCACAGCATAGGCTGAAACAATTACCAGAACAAAAATATTTACCATCTTTTATCTTAACCCTTTCCCACATATAGATGCTTTCTCACACCTCTGCAGAAGAAGACTTTTGAAGCCATTGTGGTAAAAGAAGAAAATGCTCATGGTGAGGCAGATCAATTTCTCCTTTTGCCACAATGTTTTCAACTCTAATTCAGTTAGTATACTTTCATTTATAGATATTTTTCATAGTTTTGTCCAGATGTTTTGGAAGTCGTCTGCTGCAGATTTATTGCATGTGGGAAAGGGTTAATTAAGCGAAAGTGATCAATATACAATTTAACACAGAAATTGAGAAAGATCCAGATAAGCAAATGTAGGTGCATTCGTTTTGATTGTCACTGTGCGTGACTGTTGCATTCCAATATTAGTATATTAATGTTTTCAAACTGAAACATAAGCATATTAATATTCTTACTTGTTGGGAGTCTGTCGGATACCTTGAAAATAATCTTAATGCAGACAAAAGATTTACTCAGCCATGAAATTCCTTCACTTTCTAACAGCGGTAGATCTATAACATACAGTACTTGTACAGCACACTGGTGTTACAATGTTTATACATGTAATGCACTTAAAGTGCAGTTGTATAACATTTTGCAAAACTATTCATTAGTTTGTACATAAATCATGACAACCTAGTTCAGTACAAAATAATAAAACTATACATACATAAAAACATCTATCTACTCTGACCCCTCATTTTGGTTAGTAGTGGTCATTAGGAGTAGGTATGACAGCAAGGGTGCTGGATGCCAAATTATCATCTGGAAATAAACATTTGAAGATTTCCAATTCCTGTGGTAATGTTTTCAATCTGGAGCAATTAGAACATAAGTAGACCATAATGTCCTATTTTCCCAAAGACATTAATATTAGTCTGTGGTAAAATTAAAGTGGCCAACATTGGCATACAATGTTAATTAGTCTGTACGTGGTAAAATTAAAGTGGGCCTACATGGGCATTTATTGCGCACCTGGGTAATTTACCATGATTATTGAATTGTTTTATAAAAGTTCAATGAAGGTTTTGATCCATATGACCATGGATGGTTTAAACTTGACAAATCTTTCATTGAGAATCATTCTTAATTTCTTAACCAGTTTCATAAAGTAAAATTGTGACCTTAAAAATGTTAACACTAAGGTCTTTCTATGCTCAAATCTGACATTTATAGAACAAGAGGCCCAAAAGCCCCAGTATTGCTCAACTACCATGAGGCAACAATTAAAACACTATTATGACCATATAAAGCAAAACAGCCCTTTTTCAACAAATCAAGATTACTTAAAGAAATCTTGTAGAGGGATGCCAAAGGAACGTTTCTAAAAAAATATTTGAAAATCTGCTCAACAGGTTTGTTGGAGAAGAATTTTTAAGTTTTCTCAAAAGCCATTTTAAAGGCTTACCTAGAAGCCTTGTTTTAAGACCAAATTAAGATCTTATAGAGGATCATACAAGGACCATTCCTACAAAATGATTTGATAATCGGCCAGACACTTTTGGAGTAGATTTTTAAAGTTTTCATTTTAAATAGCCTTATTATGCAAAACAGAACCCAGGGGGCTATCTTTTTCGACCAATCAACTTTACTTGAAGGATTGTGATAGATGGTTATCCAAGGAACATTTCTACAAAATTATCTGAAAGTCCAAAAACCAGTTTGGGAGGAGAATTATTTTTTAATTTTTTTCTTTTGATTGCCATGGAAACCAGAATTTTGCATTGATTCCTAAATATTGAAAACAAATTAGCAGTGGTCATTGAGAGGATGCGTAACCTACAAAGTTTCATCCTAATTGACCAAGGCAGTGTTTACAGATGAGAAGTCATTTGAATAAAAAAGACATGGCTTTCGCACACGGCGGACAATTCCCCATTTACATGTAAATAAGCTCGACTGATTTTAAAGCCAGTGAAACTAAAAATAAAAAACATGTTCAAGTCATACCATTAGTTTTTTGTCTTCCCCAGAACTCAACATCACTCTCCAGCTTTTGTACATAGGTTTTCTGTTAGCCATTTGTTCATGTTTAAGCACACAGTTTCCACAGTCCTCAGATGCATGATGAGTGACAGTGTAGAAAAGATTAAGGAGGAGCTTTTGAATCTGACATGTTGGGAATTTTAGGATTCACATGCAGCAGAGGAGGATTGTAATGGACTGAAAGGTGAAAGTAATTGATATTGGTCCTACTTTCAAAAAGACATTAATATGGGTCTGTTGTAAATTATATTAAACATGGGAATTTATTGGAAGCCCTGTTTTTCGACTAAATAATACAGGATCACACAAGGAACATTTCTACAAAATTATTTGATAATTGGCCAGACACTGTAGCCATAAAAGGCAAAACAGCCCCACCAAAGGTGGCCATCTTTTCCGACCAATCAACTTGACTTGAAGGAATCTGTTAAAAAATGAAGGTCTTTAGGAATTATAAGACATTGAGAAGATGCTTATAGCTATAATTTAGTTTCATCCCAATTGGCAAAGCGGTTACAGAGCTTTTGCAAACACTACAGAATATTCCTCATTTTCATATTTATTAAACTCGACTTGTTTTTAGCTAGTGGAGCTATAAATAAAATACATGTGCAATTCATACCATTTAGTTTTATGTACGTCTTCTCCAGAATTCAACATCACTCTCCAGTTTTTGCATGTAGATTTTCGATTTATTTATTTGCTCATCTTTATAAGCACAGTCAGTTTCCACAGACCTCTGAGAAATCATCGAGTGAGTGAAGAGGAAATGACCAGGGCTGGACTACATCAATTTTATATACTTTACCAGGACGAAATGCCATGTCAAATAGCATTTAATTGACACTTTTACAGCGCCTCATTTTGAAACAGATGGGTTGGGGTTTCAGCAACTGTCGCATTCCATGGTAGGCCTCATAATAGCTACCGTCAAGATATTGCCCCTATGTATCGATACTTTCATTTGTATTCCCTGAAGTAAATGAGCAGTTATAATGATTCAGTAGAAATTGCTCAAAACGGTAATCCATTCAATTATAGAGATTTTCCATGTTTTGACAAAATATGTTCAGTCGTCTGCTGCAGAATTGTCGTATGAGGGAAAGGGTTAAAATAGAGGCAAAACTGTGTGAGTCGTCACCTGAAAAGTGCACGAAGATCAATGGAGATAATTTAGAAAAGGTCCCAAATGAAGCCTTTAAATAGGACCTTTTCAAAATGATCCCCATAATGGCCATAAAGGTTATGTTTATCAACCAATCAATTAGCCAAGTCTTCAATAATTGAGTGTTGGAAATTGTCTACTCTGCAAGGAACCCAAATAGTCCAGGTTTCTGAAATAGAATACGATTATTATATTTTGAGACAATGCAATATATGTGTCGAAATATTGAGACTATGTAGCCAAATTCATATCACTGTTTTGTTTTTCGTTTTTTTCGGACAGTCCGATAGAAGATAACCCGCCGTGTTATGTGGCACGTTTGTAAGATGAACAACAAATGTCATAAGGAAATAAACACTGCAAATAATGAAATTATTCTTCCTTATCTGTTTATAATTGTTCTGTTGGGTATTAATATACGTGCCACCTAACTTGCATTGCGTGTGTTTAGAAGTTACCTTGTTCTCAAAGAAATAGATATGTCGCGAATTCCCATGAAAAACACAAAGATATTATATAATTAAAAGTAAATTAAATATATCGTTTACCTCATAAAGGACCATAAATTATAGATATGACAACGTATTTGATGAATTAACATGACAATATGTAAAATGTCCATAACGTTACAGAACAAAACTGTGGCAGACGATCCAAATTAGTTTTTATTCGACATTGTTTGTGTATGTATTACCTGTCTGTGAGCCATTCAAATAACCAAAAAACGTCCGCGTGGACAGGAAGACGAGGTGGCCGAGTGGTTAAGGCGATGGACTGCTAATCCATTGGGCTCTGCCCGCGTGGGTTCGAATCCCATCCTCGTCGTGTCTTTTTTGCATATATCCATATTCCATTATGATCAGCTCTAAATTGCTGCATATGTAGACCTTTGAATTTTGTTTCACTAACTTAGCACGATTTAAAACAATCAAAGCACTCAAAGTGCTGACAGCAGATTTTTAGTTGAATGATTGTATACACTATTGTATACACAGAATGAGGTCTATCGCAACAACTGTTATTTGACTCGCTCGCACCATGTTATTGACATACAACATGTACTTGATACATACGACATGATTTAACATACAACATGTACTTGATATACAACGTATAATTAACATACAACATGTAATTGACATATACAACATGTAATTAACATACACAACATATATTTGACATACAACATGTAATTGATATGCAACGTGTAATTAACATACAACATGTAATTGACATACAACATGTTCTTGACATATACAACATGTAATTAACATACAACATGTAATTGATATACAACATGTAATTGACATATACAACATGTAATTGCCATCAACCATGTATTTGCCATCACACATGTAAATGACAGCTAAATTGTAAGTTGTACCACGTCTTTATTTGGCTCGACAACATGTTGAAGTTAGGATCGTTTGTATAGATGAGTATAACATTATTCTTCATGAAGCAGATATGGAGAAAATGTGAAAGGCTTGAATCTAATTACATTGTCCAACGTGATCGCTACGGTGGTGGAAATGTTTTGGTATGGATCGATATTTCACAAACTTAATAACGAACTAATTTGGGTTTATTTGGGTTATCACGTATGGTTTTGTTATATATACTGATTATTGTTCCTTTCATCGTTCATACTGACTTATCGCGCTCTCACAATGCCCGTTTAATACACAGAGAACGTTATGGATGTAAATCACATCGACTAACCTGATTGGCCAGCGAAATCACATGATTTTGCTTCGATTGCGGGGATAATCTAGGACGGTAAGGATAAATGGACCAGTTGTACTGGTACCTAACCCAGGAAACACTCAGGATAAAACTGAAAACATGTCTATAGAAAATGAAATATATCTGAAGCACGAGTTATTTCCCCTAGACCATAAAATCTTTAAAATACAAAAACGATCGTCTTAGTCTGCAATAGTCATTAATAGGGAGAAAACTTTTGAAAAATTGATATAAATTTCATAAAGTTATATCCCCTAGACCATACAATCATTAAAATACAACAATTACCGCCTTTGTCTGCAATGGTCTAAGGGTGGACAACTTATGAAAAATGATATCAATTTTATGGTCTAAGGGAAACAACTATGGAAACTGAAATATATCTGAAGCACGAGTTATTTTCCCTAGATCATTCAATTCTGAAATCGGATAATTTAAGCGCCGTCTTTTCTCAGCTGCCCTGCAATGGTCTAAGGGAGACAACTTTTGACAAATGTAATTTGTTTTATGGTCTAGGGGAAACAACTCTAGAAAATAAAATACGAGTTATTTCCCGTAGACCATGAAATCACTAAAATATAAAAACTTAATCTGCAATGGTCTAAGGGAGGCAACTTTTGAAATGTTTGAATTAATTGTATTGTTCAGGGGAAACTGATCTTAAAACAAAACAAGCGTCTTAGCTAACCTTTCCTGCAATGGTCTAAGGTTGACAGCTTCGGAAAAATGTAATTAATTTTATGATATAAGGGAAACAACTCTAGAAAATGAAATATATCAAGTATGAGTTATTTCCCGTAGACCATAAAATCATTCAAGTACAAAAACTTAATCTGCAATGGTCTAAGCAGGGACACTATATTACATTGTAATATAGTGTCCCTGTGTCCCTGGTCTAAGGGAGACAACGTTTGAAATGTTTTAATTAATTGTATTGTTCAGGGGAAACTACTCTAGAAAATGAAATATTTCAGAAGCACGAATTATATCCCTTAGACCATGAAATTATTAAAATACAAGAACAACCGTCTTAGGAAGGCTTTTCTGCAATGGTATTAGAGAGACATCTTTTGATAATTGATATCAATGTTATGGTCTAAGTGAAACAACTATAGAAAACGAAATATATCTGAAGCACGAGTTATTTCCAATAGAACATAAAATCATTAAAATACAAAAACGACCGTCTTAGTCTGCAATGGTCCAAGGGAGACAAGTTTTGAAAAATGATATCAATTGTATGAAAACAACTTTAGAAAATGGTATTTATAACAGACATTTTCCCTAGACCATTTATTTTCTGAAATCGGATCATTTAAACGCCATGACCTTCAATAGTCTAAGGGAGACAACTTTTGACAAATGTTATTTGTCTTATGGTCTAAGGGAAACAACTTTAGAAAATGAAATATATATAAGAAACACGAGTTATTTCCCCTAGACCATAACATATAAGAGCCTTACATAAAATACAAAGAGCAAAAAAAAAAGCGTCTGAGCTAAGCTTTCCTGCAATGGTTTAAAGGAGACAACTTTTGAAAATTGTAATTGATTTAATGGTCTAATGGAAACAACTTTAGAAAATGAAATTTAAAGGCCAAAAACAAGCGTCTTAGCTTACCTATCCTGCAATGGTTTAAGGGGGACAACTTTTGATTGAAAAATGTAATTAAGTTTATGGTCTAGGGGAAACAACTCTAGATCAAAGCACTGAAAGTGCTCACAGCTAAGCTAACTGCAGATTACATTTGGGCATGAATTTTTTAACTTGAAAACTTTACAATAGCTCTTTGTTATGTCAATATATTGAATGATAACAGAGTTGAATACAAAATACTGTACACACAGTATGGTGGTCTATCGATATACTAAAATTTGACATTCATATACGTGGGTCCTCAACATGGGCATTTAAAGTGTTTAAATGTATAGATAATATCCAGAATCGCTGTATGAGATATTAGCTAGGTGTCAGTGTCATTAACTGGTGACACGGGATGGCTACCGAGCATATTAAGACAGTGGTTGATAATTATCCGATTTTGGAACAGACTAATATTGATTGACGAACAGGTTTTTCAACATAATTATAGTGTATGCGAGAAAAACTGGTGCTTTGACTAAAAAGCCATACGTGACAAACTATGTTTACAGGACTATTTCATCAACAGACTTTTTATTAGAATGAATATAGCAGAATAACGTATTATTTCATCAACCAATGGACTTCCATTATACAACAATCCCCAAAACTATGAACTTATATTCTGTTTAAAAATACTTTCCAACTTGAAACATATGTTAAGCTGAATTTATTAAAAAGAGAACGCTCATATTTAGCTCAGCTAAGATGTGGTATATTACCTCTAAGGATTCAGACCGGTCGTTATGTTGGGGGGGACAGATAGATATACAAACATGTTTTTTCTGCGATAAGACAGAGACTGAAACAGAAACTCAGTTCGTGGTAGTTTGTGATTGCTACAGTGAAATACGTAGACATTTATTTGGTGATATATTTGAAAAAGTTGACTTTGTACACCTATCACCAGAATTTAAAGGTTTTTTTTAATGAAACATCATGTGCGAAAGTTATTTAAATATGTTGCAAAAGCGTTTTGCCGTAGGAGGAGTTTTATATATAATCACCGATGAAGACATAGATGATTGACTGATTAATTTATTGTTTGATTGTGAATGATTGACTGATATGTTAATTGATTAGTTGGTTAATTGGCTAGTTAATTCATTCGATTATTCATTCACTCAGTCACTCGTTCGTTCGTTCGTTCATTCGTACATTCATTCATTCAATCATTCGTTAATTCGTTCATCCATCCATTCATTCATTCATTCATTCATTCATTCATTCATTCATTCATTCATTCATTCATTCATTCATTCATTCATTCATTCATTCATTCATTCATTCATTCGGATGATTGACGATGTATTGGCTGATCAGCTGAGTGAATGTCTGATTGAAGGATTGAATGATTGATTGATTTGGTTGCTGTTTCATTACTTTGTTCATGTTGATATTATGTCGTCTACCAGTTTTAGTTGAAGGCTGTATGTTAATGTGACCTTTACTTTTCATTTCGTTAAAGGCTTTTCAAACATACATGATATATTAATCACACTATTGTTAAGAATGTTTCAGGTTACACATGTTTTATTTTGCATCCGTGCTACGTCAAGGAAGGGGCGTGATTAGCGGTTGCACAATTAAAACATATTTCAAAACATACGGGATAGGCAGTGAATGGCAATACTACCTGTATTAACATTATTCGTTCAATTATGTGGTTATTTCATATTATTTAATTGTACTTATAAAATCCAGTCAATTTGCACGGACGATTGGGTTATACCGATTTCCTTTTGTAAATACATAAACTAATTGAGCGCTTGTAACACTGATGACCCGTAATTGTATTTAGACTTATGTCAGTACCGTTACGCATTATCAATCTATTAAAATGCATCAGTAGAATCCTTATATGTTACAGCAAGTTGCTTTCAAAAGTACATCATACCTCCCAAACTTCTTAGCAACTCTGAAATATTGATGTCTTCGTTCGGGGATGCAAAACCAAATCTTGTACAAGCTGTAGCTTCGGCCTGCTCGAACGAGACCATCGATAGAATTATAGATGTGTATATATGTATTTAAGTATATAGACTCCATGAACCACAAATTGATAAGAATACATGAACTTACGTACATCGACACTATTTTTATATATAGTGACATGCAGACCCACGGGGGCCGGGTATTTTTCCAACAAACTTTGTATTATGTTTTATTATATGTTAAACACATGTCACTTTAGTAAAACATCTACTTACTTACTTTACTTACTTATGCGCATCTGCTATCTGGATAGTTTCTGCTAAGCACTCCTCCTGGTTTACAATGAATTTAGCCTTTTTTTTTTTATGAAATTAACACACACACATGTCATATCAAAACCACAATTGCCTGACAATGATAAATATATTGAGAGTCCAAAAGCGACGTAAAACATCATACAAACGAATTAATCAATTACTTAAAGTGTTTCAGAACGCATATATGTGAAAAGTTGTTAATGCATTGCTTTTGAAATAATTTAACATGGAGTTTGTTGCAGCGGTGTCAAATGACAATTTCACCATTGATATAAGCAATTTATGAGACAAAACTGAAAAAGATAATTATAATATATTTTTATTTATAAAAAAAAAGCCTGCCCTGACCGAGAATCAAACCCTGGTCTCGCACCTGACAATAATTAGAATTTTTGAGTATATATGTTATCATTGTGTCTCCATTATCTGAATTTGTTTTTGAGTCGGATTCGAAGATCTTTCTATTGCTCAAGTGGCACCAAATCAAATCAACTTTCCGGGCGATATCCTACCAAGTTACCGCATTTTGATTTTTAGACAGGAACTTTTTGGCTTTACGAAAGGACCGACATGGGTATTAGTTTAAAAAAAAAAATCCACAGATCATCCAAGTTTATTGACATTATATATACAATCTGCATCTACCAAGACATCTCTCTGAACCCGAGATGGTGTTCAGAAACGCAGAGCTGATATAGAAAGACAGATGTGAAGTAATGCAATGCCGATATTGTAAAGCACTAGTCTAGATTCCAGTCTCAAAATGATTTTCCCTCCATTCAATGTAGCTTCCTTAATGTCGGCTGTGATGACATTTGTTGGGCCTTCTACGTATGCAACAATATTTTTTAACTATTTTAAATAACTAACAGGAATAAAGATTTTCTAGAGATTTTGGCTAATATTATTTCAAAGTCGTCTGCTTCGTATATACTAATGACAATGTATCCGAAGTGTGTGAGCCTTCTAGGGGAGAAGTGAAAATGAGATGAAATCATTTAAGTTATGCTATAGGACGGTGGGGTGCGAGAAACTATTAACAAGGGCCTATATTGTGATATATTGACGAGGGAAAAGTGTGAGGTGGGGGAATAGTGTGATAAGATCGTGAAGGCGAAGAGAAAGTGAGGTGGAAGAAAAGTGTGATATGATTGCGAGGGAAAAGAGAAAGTGAGCTGGAAGAAAATTCACGTTCTGATTGGAGAATTACGGAGAAGTGTGAAGGTGAGATATGAGAGAAGTGTGATAGGTATTTGAGAGCAAAGTGTGAATGTAAGAAAAGTAATAGGATGAAAAGGAAGAACTGTGAATGCAAGAAGGGAAAATGGTGTAATAGTAGTCTTTGGTGAAATTGGTGCGTGAAGGAAAAGTGATACGTTTGCGTAAACGTGATGTTATAAAGATTGCAAGAGAAAAGTCAATACGCCATTGTCTTTGAGCCCGCGGACGCATGTTTCATCATCAACAGTCACCTATTCACCTAGTGTTATTACAGAATAAATAAATTTTAACAATTTCAACGTGATGCGATGTGGTTAATTATGCTTAAGAATAGAGGGGCGTTCATATATCTACTAGTTGCTTTTCAAACTAGTCGTTAAATTATCTCCTAAGACATGATTCATATATTTGATATAAATTATTGTGAACTGTAAACTGCCATAAGGAAATGTCAGATGGCAACTTTCACTCAGATTGCCCCCGAAAACACTAGTGAATGTCGGAATCCGCTGTGGTCGAGTGGTTAGCGTCGGGGATTTCGAAACCGGGTGTCCCGGGTTCGATCCCCAGTCGCGGCACTACGGTCATGGTGGAGTGCCCTTGGGCAAGGCACATTTTCTAGCCTAGTACTGGTTTGTTTACCCAGGGATCATGAATAATTAAATTTAATTGCGCGCTAAATGACCTTAGCTGTCGATGCGCCATAAAACAATATACATTCATTCATTCTAGTGAATGTCGCCTTGGAGTTATAGTGTAGTCTAGTTTTAAATAATATGTAAGGGAAATAACATTCTTTGAATTCTAATTTAGAATTAAATAAGTTGCCTCCCTTATAGAAAAAAAGTATCAATTACATGGAGCGTTTTCGACTTGTTTACTCACGTAACGCAGGTAACTGGAGTTGAAAGTAGAACGTATCGAGTAAGCGAACTTGCGCATGCGCTTAATCTCTATACTACTTGCAAAATTGTGCAATGATTGATATGTATATTTCTTAAATAAGAATCTAAACTGATAACTTTGATTCTTTTTTATTTATTTATAAGTTGTTATTAATTTTAGTCAATGTTATTTGTCTTTCCGATTTTCGTCAGTTACTCGGCCTCAGTTAGGCGTTCGTGAATGGTTACTCGTGTCGTGAACTGCGCATGTCCAGATTTTCTACTCGAGTTACTCGATTGCAAAAGCCGAAAATGCTCGTGATGAATGCTATCCATGGAAGTTCGTAAGAACATTCATCTCTTTCAAATCTCTGTCAAGCTCTAAACTGGCCCATGTATGGTAAAAACTAGGTCACCAGGTCAAGTTTTAGAAACCCTTGTAAACACTTCAGAGGTTTTTATCTCTCATAAAATCTTCAATATTGAACAGTGCAGAGGCACACCACTTTATTTAACCATTTCCCACATACAACAAATCTGCAGCAGACGACTGAAAGATCTCCATAAAAGATAGCTTAATTATTAAATAAAGTTGAAAACATTGTGGCCAAAGGTGAAATTAGATCATCATGGCCAATTTCACCTTTGGCCATACTGTTTTAAAAAGTCGTCTGCTGCTATTGCGTCAAATTGCGTCTGCAGGTGGAAAGGGTTAAACATATGGAACGCCGAATCTACATAAACTCAAATATTTGAAGAGCTCTTCAAATATTTAGAGAGCTCTTCAAATAATTAGAGAGCTCTCCAATTGAATTAATGATATGATTTGAAGACCTCTCTAATTCAATTGAAGATATCTCCAAATCAACAATTCATTTGTTGCTCTCACTAATTGAATTAGAGAGCTCTCCAAATCAATTGGAGATATATTTAATTCAATTAGAGAGAGCAACGAATGAATTGGAGATATCTCCAATTCTTCCAAATTAAACATATCCATAATTGATTTGAAGATATCTCCAATTGAATTGCAGAGCTCTCCAATTGATTTGAAGATATCTCTAATTGATTTGGAGATATCTCCAATTAAGTTGATTTGGAGATATCTTCAATTGAATAAGGGAGCTCTTCAATTGAATTGGAGAGCTCTCTAAATATTTGAAGAGCTCTTCAAATATTTGAGTTTATGTAGATTTGACGTTCCATACATAATTAGAGAGCTCTGCAATTGAATTAATGATATCATCAATTCAATTGGAGAGCTCTCTAATTGATTTGAAGACCTCTCTAATTCAATTGAAGATATCTCCAAATCAACAATTCATTTGTTGCTCTCACTAATTGAATTTGAGAGCTCTCCAAATCAATTGGAGATATCTGTAATTCAATTAGAGATAGCAACAAATGAATTGGAGATATCTCAATTCTTCCAAATTAAACATATCCATAATTGATTTGGAGATATCTCCAATTGAATTGCAGAGCTCTCCAATTGATTTGGAGATATCTCTAATTGATTTGGAGATATCTTCAATTAAGGTGATTTGAAGATATCTTCAATTGAATTAATGATATCATCAATTCAATTGGAGAGCTGTCTAAATATTTGAAGAGCTCTTCAAATATTTGAGTTTATGTAGATTTGGCGTTCCATATAAACAGCATTCTGTAATATTGTGACAAGAGTTTTCGAAGGAACATATGTGTCGTTACCAATATCTAAGCAAGTGAAAACTTGACGAACAGAGAATTGTTCCCCTTGTGTCACCCTTGGCCTGCGAGACAAAATGTAACGTTAGAAGGCCGTTTTCAATGAGCCGTCCACAGAAGACATAGACCAGTACGTGTTTAACGAGTGTGAGTCTCTTGGAGTCGACATGTCCCCCTCAAAATATAGTCCAGGTTTCTGTACTAGGAATGCTATTTTATATTTTGACTGTTCGCATCCTATGCAATATGTAACGGTGATATATGGAGACTACTCAAAGTATAGATCTTTCCCACAGAAAATAGTCGAGTAGTAATGTCAATTATCGCAGTAATATACTGGTCATGTTTCACCTCGCACAGAGCAAGGAGCCGACTGATTAATGTTAACAATGTGCAACGCTATAAGAAAGTATACACCAACCAAGATTTAAACAGGGAACGATTCCTTATACTGTGTCAGTCGAGGGAAAGTGTTAAAGGTGCTGAACTCCAGATTATAGATATTATAGTCAAGGTTTTAAAACTGTTAAAAAAATGTCTTGTGAAGTATTAGAATCATGATTCTGAGATAAAATTAGAGAAATAGTTTCACCTTCAAGCACACTAAACATCTACAAATTGTTCGTGTATGCCTCATTTTTACTAGACATACCCAGTAAGCCACATTTTGTACATTTTCATTGACTTTCATTTGACTGTTTTTCAATATTTACTGCCAAAATAGTTTGAACTACAAAATGTATGTATTTCTTATTTTGTTGTCACTACGAGCATTATTTGTATACATGTCAACAATTCAACATTTTCATCTCCATCTTGAGTTTAGCACCTTTAAGGTCAACCAATCGAGTGATCGGTCACATGACGGTTGGCCTACTATAATTATCGAGATACCAAATGGCGGTACTATCTATCGAATTAGTACAAGAGATGACAAAGTTAAACTTCAGCCATAAGCTCAGACAGAAATGATAATATTTATAAAACTTATGATAATAATATTTATAGGTAAAGGATTATACCTTTCTGGGAAATGGTCATTAACGATTTTGATCAATTTTCAGATCACGCTACCGTGTCTCTGCAATATGGAATTCAATATCAAGCTTGGATTCCCGTAGACTATTTATAAATCCCGGGAGTTTAAACTGTTAAACAACTCCTAGATCTACAAGTACAAACATTGCTGTGAAATACAGCAAAAAAAGGTTGGAGGAGCGAAAGTCATTATATGAAATATACTCGATTCGATAAACGGACGTATATTGACACATGAGAAGTAGACGACGTTTTAAAACATTCTGGCAAAAGGAAAACATTCTCATAATGAGCAATTTCTTTTTTTGCTGCAATGGTTTCAACTCTATTTGATTATTATACATGTACTATCATTTATAGAGATTTCAATATATAATGTATTTGCATAAATGTTTCCAAAGTCTGTTGTCGAGTTAATTAATACATGTAGTACTTAAATTATTGAATTTGATGCGAGACATTTAACAAAATCGGGAGCCAAGTAAACACTATCATAACTTGAATTACTATTGTCTACGAAGTTGTGAATGTTCTTCAATAAGAGACGAACAGATTAATTGATTATTTGTTGTTTTAACGCCGCTTTCAACAATGTTCAGTTATATCCCGGCGTTTTCTGGGTAAGTTACAAGTACTACTGATCCATTTGTCCTGATAACAGCTAGTCAGTCGTAATGCTAAGCTCGAAACCCTGAGAGCCAATGAGGGCAGCCATTACCACAATTTTAAAGTCTTTGGTATGACCCGTCCGGGAGGAGACGGACAGACAGACAGAAATAATCAGAATATATCCACCTGAACCTTCCGTTTTTAAAAGATAACCTCACCCTGTAGTTTCTATGTTGTGAAAGTGAATTATTTGATAAACTTTAAAACTTGTGAAAAATGGAGAAATTGCTCATCAAGATCCTTCTTTCCCCTCAATGTTTTCAACACTCGTCTGCTACAGATGCGTCTATATATGGGGGGAAAAGGGGTAAGAATAGTAATAATACAATAGTTAAACACAAAATAACATTTAAACACCTTTAACATATTTATTAAAAATAGCATTATTATTTTTACAAAACCAATTAAACTTTTGCAAATGCTTGTCCCGTTGATGTAGTCTGTCGAGAAGTTCCGAATGCCATAAACCGGAAATGATATAATATTTAGGACCAGTAGGTGTTTATATTATCATCACAAATTGTGTCAATTACGATAATTAATTAAGCAATTACTTAAATCATTGGAAATATATTTTACATTTTAAACGAACAATAATTAAGTCATTTGACAACCAATTGTAACTGTATTTTGACCATGTTAATAACTCCTCCAGTATCATGGTCAACTATGGTAAACAGTTAAAAGTAACATCATATAGCCCGGTGATCGTACCGCGCAATTAGTTTGTATGCCCCTCCCCCTTTTGGAAAACATATTTGTGTTTGCCCTGCCCGTCCGTCACGCTTTGGTTTCCACCCAATGACATGAGTTTCGTACAACCCAACGTCTTCAAACTGCATGGAATGATTTGTCTAATTGAGAAGATGACACTTATTATTTGGGGTCAAAGTTCAATGCCACGTCTGTCATTCTTCGATTTCCACCCAATAACAGGAATTCCATAGAATACAGAGTCTTCAAACTGCATCGGCTAATCGTTCTTAATGATAGATGATCCCCATTACTCTGTGGGCCAATGACAAACTGTATCTCTGTACATAAAAAGGCAGTGTGGAATGTTATGTTCAAGTTGGATGAATCCCGTAAACTAGTTAGAAATCCCGAGGGTTTAAATTATCAAACACCCTCTGGATCTATAAATATGTATACACCCTCCCATGGGGAACATATAGTTTTTACATCTATCCTTTGTCATCTGTCACACTTTGGTTTCCACTCAATGACAGCAGTGGTCTTCACATTTATTGGATGATTTGTATTATTGATCCTTATTATGTTTAGGGTCAAATGTCAAGGTCACAGGGAGCCGTCCGTCATTCTTTGACTTCCGCTCAATAACAGGCGTGATGCCCAAAGTCTTTAAGTTTCCTCGGATGATTGGTGATATTGAATAGATGATCCCTATTATTGTTTGGGTCACTGGGTCAAAGATCAAGGTCACAGGGACTGTAAAGGTAAAATCCGTGTCCGCTCAATACATGCCAAACCCTTTGTCCCAAAGTCCACAAACTTCACAGGATGATTGGATCCTTTGAGTAAATGACTCTCATTTGTTTTGGAGTCAAATGTCAAGGTCAATTGGATTTAAAGGTGAAAAAGGTCAAATCTGTTTCTAATCAATGTGTCAAAATTCCTTTGACCAGGAATCCTCAAAATTCCAGGATGATTGGACTCCTTCAGCAGATGACTTTTATTGTTTGGGGTTACTGGACCAGAAGTCAAGGTCATATGGATTTGTAAATGTCAAATATGTTTCCGATCAACTTCATAGGATGATTGGACTCCTTAAGAAGATGAAATTAGTTATTACAGCTGTTAACTGCCACATGACCGAGGATGCCTAAGGACTGTCTGAATAAACCCCTGGTTCTTTACTGTATCATGTTTAATTTCTCGTTTTACAACTGCTAAGGTCTTTCAAAATCAACTTCGAGAGAACACCATATGAGCTGTTTTACATGAAAACCAACCATAGCCTGCAATTTATTCACTAATAAGTAATATTTCCTCACACTTCTGATAACATGTGTACGTAAAACAGATCTTCAACGCACTAGTCATAAATAGTACCTTATTTAACCCTTTCCCCCATATAGACGCTTTCTGACGCCTCTGCAGCAGACGGCTTTTTGAAAACATAGTGACAAAAGAAGAAATTGCACAAAACGTGCAATTTCTCCTTTTGACACAATGTTTTCCACTTTTAGTCATAGGTTATCCATTCAATTATAGAGATTTTCTATTTTTTGACAAAATATGTTCAAAGTTGTCTGCTGCAGAATTGTCGTATGAGGGAAAGGGTTAAGGGCTTTTCTGGACCATGGATGCCTCTGTAGTGTAGTGGTAGAGCGTCCGCTTTAGATGCGGGTGGTCACACGTTCTATCCCCGGCCGTCTTACTCAAGACTTGAAATAGTAGTAATGGCTTTAAGCCTTTGTTCTCAGGAGTTTTGGGTTAGCATATCAACTGATCACAGGGATAAATGGACCAGTACAAATGTAGTACTGTCAACTTGTCCAGGAACGTCGTGATATGACTGAAATTGTTGAAAGCTACGTGAACCATCCCATAAACAAACACATCTAGCGCATGGCTCATATCATTTATAATGGCCCAAGTTACTGACATGGGTTCACAGCTCCTGTAGATTAAGAATACAATACTGGATGAAAGATTAAATCAAAGGAATTACGTCGAAGATAAATTTGAATAAAATATAATTCAGCTTTTGTAAATATGTCTTACTTTAGAAGAAATGATAATTGGGTGATTCAAAAATGGTCTTGTTTAATGCCGAACTTCAGGGAAGCAAACCACAGGGCAATGTAGATCTAGATCAGCCTGTACATCTGCGAGTTCTGATACTTATTATTATTATTAGACACAGAGGCTTTTATAAACATTCTGACAAACATAGCTCATTTGTTAAGGATGTACTGAACTGAAAAGTGGATTTTTCATAATATTAAACTTTTGTTGAAATATTGGTTTTTTGAAAGTTGGATATATGTTAAATTAAAAAAAAAAAAAAAAAGTATGATAGTGGGCTTTTTTTTTTGCTAGATCAATTTATAAAAGCCTTATGATGAGCTTTTTTTTTGCTATTTCAGCCCATGAAAAAACAAATTGCCGACATTTGAAAGATGATATGCTAATTTTTTATCTTCTTGTGGTTTTAATCTCATTCTGAAGGTATTTTATCCATATCTTTGAAAGTTCATGCGATACATTGTAGTTAAAGCTAAAAAATAGACACTATTTGACACTAATGAAAATCCATATTTGTCAGAGATTTAAGAATAGACAATTTCAAAACTTTGAAATAAGGAAAAAACATATTTGTAATATTTAACTTTTTCTGAAACTGAAAGTTATTTCAATTACTATCATTTATTAGATTTTAATAAGAAAAGTATATGTCATTGGGCAATATTTTCAGTTTTTCTTCTTTGAATGGCTAAAAAATGTTAAAATATGAATATATATTTATTAATTTTTCAAACATATCTTCAAATTTCAAAAAAGTTTTCCAATATTTTCTACTTTTTTTCAAAACAATATGATACTATACAAGTTCTAGATTAAAATTTATATACATGGACTTTAATATGTTCTTTTTGCCCAGTTTTATTTCTTAATAAAACACGGCAACTGGACAGCGTCTCACGAAAAAATTGAAGGCTCATGAAAAAAATAGGCCCTTTATCTCAAGCAAATTTTATCCACTTTTTTTTAAATTTTGAAGAATTATAAAAAGGTATAATGACTAAACAGATTTTAATTGACAACAAAATAAGAAGATTTAATAAGAAAGTAAAAAAAAAAAAAAAATTAATTTCAAAACCTCAGTTCAGTACATCCATAGAATGATGTCGTTAATTCAATTGACAACATGTACAATAGTGTTGCTATATCAGATTCTGATTTGCGTGTTCCATGTAGTAGAAAGGTTGGAAAGGGAGGCGTCTGTCTTTTATGGCATAAAAGATTTGACAATTTTGTTTCGCCAATATTTCTAGATGATGATAGAATTCTTGGAATTCAAATTATGCTTAGCCAAACCAACATTGTTTTTATATTTCAAGTTTATCTCCCTTGTACAAATCATTCTCTGTCTGTCTACAAAGAGTACATCGAATCTCTCGACAATATTATTAATACATACAGGCAAAAGGGAACTGTAATAATTATGGGTGATTTTAATACTGAAATTGTTAGTACTTTTTCGAAAAAAGCTAGTAGTCGTGCAAACTGTTTAAATGATCTCATTTTGAGACAGAACTATGTGGCAATAAATGCTCTACAATCTTGTACGGGTTTAAAATATACAAACTACAGCTATAGTGCTGGCTCACATACCATGATTGATTATAGCCTTTTACCATTGGAACAGGTTGATTTAGTCAGTTTTTGTCATATACCTGATGATAATGCATTAAACTTTTCCAGTCATCTTCCAATAATTTTCTCAATAAAAATTGATGAAGTAAATAACAATTATGAGCCTAAGTACACATGTAATGGTATAAACTGGCAAAAAGTAACTTCTGAGCATGTTCAATTGTTTAAGGACTTTACTAATTATGATGAAACTTTCCAGGCATTGATTGAGCATAATATGTCTACGACAAATAACATTGACAGTTTCTGTGAAACATTTACTGAAAATGTTAACAAAGCAGCAAATATATGTTTTCCTAAACGCAAATTTAAGAAACATCTTAAACCTTATTGGGATTCTGAGTTGAAAACAGATCACGTTGATATGCTAACAGCTAGACGTAGTTGGCTGGAAAATGGCCGAAATAGAGATCCTGATGATATCACATATAGAAATTATAAGAATTTAAAGCGAGGATTTAGAAAACAGCATCGGACTAAATGTAAACAGTACATAGATAAAATATATGCTGATATCGACAAATATGCGGAAAGCGACAGCAACTCATTTTGGAAATTAGTGAATAGGAAAAGAAAACAAAAGTCAGCCACTGGTTCAGAGATAACGTTTAATGAAATTATATATCGTGATCCAAAATCTATCAATGAACAATGGTTCGAATATTTTCGCAATATGTACACACCCTCAGAAATCTCCAATTGCGATACAGACTTAAATCAGAAAGTGACAAAAGAATTACAGGATATAAATTACTCCCTCAATCAAACTATTCCTTCATCTACATTTACTGAAATTACTCTTACAGAAATAAATCAAGTTATTAAAAGTGTGAAAAAGAATAAAAGTAGTGGGATCGATGGGCTGTATTATGAGCACTTTGTTTACAGTGGTTATGTTATAAGACAATTACTTACCAATCTTTTCAACAGTATGTTAAAACTATCATATACACCCAATGTCATGAAAAATGGTGTAATTACCGTCTTACACAAGGGCCACAATAAACCTAAAAACGAACCTAAAAACTATAGGGCTATTACCCTCTCTTCAGTATTACTGAAAATGTATGAGTCTGTTCTTCTGTCTCGTTTAGATAATAAAAGTTCTTTTGGTATCATAAATAATCAGCAAGGCGGGTTTAGAAAAGGATTGGGGTGTATTATGACTTCCTATATTGTACACGAAAGTGTTAATTTTGCGATTGAACATCTAAGTAAGCTATACATGTGTTTTTTAGATGTAAAAAGTGCTTTTGATTGTGTCTGGCATGAGTCGCTTTTCATTAAACTATACAAAAAAGGAATCGACCCATACATTTTCATGTCAATTCAAAACCTGTATAAAGGCATGTCAAGTTGTATTAAAAGTAACGGTTTTCTATCTGACTGGTTCCCAGTATTGCAGGGAACCAGACAGGGAGGGGTTCTCAGTCCATTTTTATACCTTATCTTTATTAATGACCTAATGGACCAATTAACTGAGTCACCAGTAGGATATCAACTGTATGGATTTACGTGTGTATGTCCGACGTCAGCAGACGACATGGTATTAATGTCCCTATCGAAACATGGCTTAGACCGGCTTATGAACATTTGTTATAACTATGGTATGCATAACAAGTATCTTTATAATGCAGGAAAATCAGCTGTTATCGTTATGAACGAAAGACCTAATGAATATAGATCTGCAACACGTTCATGGTCATTAGGTAATGACACTGTCTCTGAGTTAAATACTTATAAACATCTCGGCATTACGCTTAGCAAATATTGCAACAGATCTATAAATGTTGAGGAATGTTGTCAAAAGTTAAGATCGACCTTTTTAACTCTTGTCCATTGCGGCCTCTTCGAAAATGGTATTCATCCTCTGTCCGCAAAAATAGTGTATAAAAGTATAGTCCTACCCAAAGCTTTATACGGGTGTGAACTATGGGATGCTCTCAGTGATGATCAAACTCTATTAATTGAACGTAGTCATAGATATTGTATAAAGCAGATGCAAGCGATCTCTAAATATACTAATTCCGACATTGCTTTATCTTTAATTGGGATGTTACCTATTGCGGCTGAAATTGATTTAAGGAAACTAAAGCTATTTGGCCAACTTTGTAGGATAGATCCAAGTTTCTTAGTTAAATCTGTTTTTACAAGACGTTTAATAGAATATACGAATAACCCAGTAGGTGTAAGAGGTTTTATTGCTGATTGTTTCAAACTTGTCGGTAAATATAACCTTACCAATTTCATCAGCTCATATATCGCAGACGGAATATTCCCTACCAAAACAATGTGGAAAAATACCATAAATAAACAATTATACTTGTATTTTAGTACTAGAATATATCGAAATATAACAGAAAATTGTTCAGTAAGTCTTTTCTCAAAGTTACATCCAACGTTTAATGAAATTGTCCCTTCCAATATATGGGTGTTTTCCAAGTCTAACAGAAATGTAATGCCGCAGTGTAAGTCGATTATTCAAATGATCAGTTTTGTGTTTAACAGTATTCCAGTTACATGTAGAAAGTGTGATATGTACACTAACCATTTAGTAACACATGTTATGTTCTTTTGTGTTAGGAATCTTAAATATAGTGAACGTTTATTTAAAGCGTTATTTCTAATGTATGGCACTGTCAAATACCTGGATTTTATGATTGAAACACCAGAACGTAAAGTTTTATATATTCTGTCTGACTTAAACAATTCTGTATGTGAAGAATCCACGGGCAAGTACGTATATGAACTGTGTTCATGTCTTCATGCAATGTGGACTTAAATCCAATATGTATATGTGTATGTATGTATATATGCATATATATATATATATATATATGTGTGTGTATGTGTATGTATATATATATATATATATATATATATCTGCAACTAGTTTATTTACAAATAAGATACAATTATGTGTGTAATACATGTATTTTTCTCTGAAGTGTCAATTCTGTGATGGGCAGTTTTTAAATTTGTTGTGGCAGCAGAAGCATTTATTCAATATTGCGGAGGTGCTCACTTTTCAAGCTTTGCTATGAAATTTACATGCATGTCTGAATACTATGTTCTAAATTGTGTCATCAGATGCCGGCTAATGTTGAGTAGATGCTCTGTTATTTTCACCACGTTGCCTTCCTATGTTGTATTGCATTCAAGGTTTGTTTGTTTGCATTTTGTGTGAAAGCCTATAGCATGAGGTGTATGTGTTTTGTACCGATCAACTTCATCTAGTATACTTTCATTAATGTACAAAGCTGTTAAATATAATAATGGACTTTTTGAAAGTGTTGTTACAAAGATGGAAGTTTTTCTTATTTCTCATCTTCCTACAATAATTTCATCAATTTACACCATGTTTTCAATATGGGGTTCACATCGCAATTTCCAATCAACTATGAACATTAATTATATACTCCTCTGTCATTGTGTCTGTCCTGTTTTTCTTACTTTTACAATTTCATGTACATTTTGTAGAAAGTTGATTATTGTGTTTGTATTGTATTGTATTGTATTGTATGTTTACAATGTATCTTCTGCAAAGGAGGATTAATAAAATATATATATATATATTTATTTGCGTTTTGTTAGAAATACGAACCATTTCATTTTCCCGGAGCGCCGTACACTAAACGTTGAGATTTAACCCTGACGACAATGCAACAGTCGACTTTTGAAAACATTGTGACAGAAGGATAAATTCCTAATGGTGAGCAATTTCTCATTATTTAGCCATTTAGCCGCAATATTTTCAACTCTATTCAATAAAACGTTTTCCTTTATAGGGATTTTCCTAATATTTTGCCTAGATGTTTTCAAAGTCGTCTGTTGAGATTTGTTGTATGTGGACAAGAGTTAAGGGGATGTTATTCGAACAACGCATTCACTCCCAAAGCAACTGGGTAGTTTTTCCCATCAACTCGTTCCATGTCCGATCCTGTCTGCATTGTCCCTGCATTCAACATACATGATGATAGGCGTCGATTGTTACTTGGCACCAGTGTATAATCAAAGTGATTTAAGTACTGATTATTCCACAAGTGCCAAATAATTAGCTAATACGCCTTCTTGAAGAGTATCCGACACCTTCCTCTGTAGCTCTCTTTGTGGCACTTTTTGATGTCACATAAACTGACTAAGTGGTATAGAGCTGTGCGAACCGGCACCAATCAGTCGGAGGTCACCGGTATGGTCCAAAGCCAATTCTATGATATGGTACCATCGACTAATCGTCTTACCGCTAAAGCACTGCGATGGCAGAACGGATTCGTGTACGTCGGTTTATTGTAAGTCATTAAGATGGTGACATATTTTTTATTCAGCTCCTTCCTTCCTCTTCTATGTATAGGCATATCGAGGGCTTGACGTGAAACGGTTGTAACTCAAATTGGTATTTTCTTAACAAGGTTAATCACCTCGCCATAAAGTCTTTATAAGCGTTAAATCATTTTTCTTGGTAAACAATGGAAATTTAGGTGCCATTGCTCGTTCTGAGCAATGGCACCTAAATTTGCATTGTTTACAAAGGGGTCAAAATTGCCCCTAAACCAGGGCTTTCAAAATAGGTTTTTAGTTACAACCGTTTCACACCAAGCCCTCGATATGAAGTCTTACCGGAGCCCTCACTGTGTATAGGTGATAAGGTCCCTTTCTGCCTGACGCTACTCTATGAAAATATTGAGATGCAACAAGATAGCGACTCCCTCGTCCCTTTCCCCACGTATAACAAATTTGCAGCAGTCGATTGAAACCATCTGGGCAAACATGTGAAAACTCTCTACAAATCGGAATATCATTTCTGAAATGATTTGAAAATGTTGTTTGGCAAAATGAAAAATTGCTCTTCGTGAGCAAATTCTCCTTATGCCACAACGTTTTCAGAAGTGTTCTGCTTAAGATGCGTCAACAACGTCTGCATGTAGGAAAGGATGAAGGCAATTCGTGTACATTGTATTTCATCGTAAGTGATATACATTTGGACTATCTCTAATTCTAGTAACATGATCAGCTTAAACCGTTCATCAAATATTCATTGCCAAATGGATTTATATGACAATGGGCGATATTTATCAATGCTGGGGTAATTCTCAATTCATTGTAATTATATCACATGATTATGGTTTCATTGTTCCATGCATATTTCCCCGGCATTGTCATATTTCTTGTTAGTCTTGGTGTATATTTCAATTAAACATGTCATTATTTACTGGACAATAAATATATCTCAAGTCATGTTCTTCGATCTGTGTTTGAATATTATCAACAAAGAATGTATTTTACTGATTATACGAACAGAATAAACAATTATCTCACCAGGTTTTTGTGACGATTGTATTGGCAAGTAGACATTTAGGAATCCCTTCTCTGTCGTCTGTGACCGCCTCTGTGGTGTTGTGGTAGAGCGTCCGCCTCGGATGCGGGAGGTTGCAGGTTCGATCCGTGGTCTGGTCATACCAAATACTTTAAACATGGTAGTAACGGCTGTCTCCCTTGGTTCTCATGATTGTAGGTTAGGATTACGACTGACTGGCTGGTGTCAAGATAAATGGACCAGTAGTACTGGTAACTTACCCATGAAACGCCGTGATATAACAACTTAAAATAAATAACAATTGTTAAAAGCGGCGTAAAACACAAAACAATCAATCCGTCGTCTTTGTAAGTTCATCACGATTTTCACTAACTGACTGCTTGATTTGTACAGCATTACAAAAGAAAACATTTGATCTTGATTTGAACAATTTAACAAATATTACATTTGATCTTGATTTCTACAACATTAACAAAGATTACATTTGATCTTGATTTCTACAACATTAACACAGATTACATTTTATCTTGATTTGAACAATTTAACAAATATTACATTTTATATTGATTTGAACAACATTAACCAAGATTTCTTTCGATCTGGATTTGTACAACATTAACAAAGAAAACATTTTATCTTGATTTGAACAACATTAACATAGATGTCATTATATATTGATTTGTACACAATTAACAAAGATTACATTTGATCTTGATATGTAGAACATTAACAAATATATAAATTAATCTAGATTTAACAACAATAACACATATTTCGTTTATTCTTGATTTAACAAGATAAACAAAGATATCATTTGATCGTGATTTGAACAACTTTAATAAAGGTTCCATTTCATCATGATTTGAACAATATAAACAATGACTTAAATATGATCTTGAAACGTGTGTTGCACAAACAATTATTGACTACCTTTTAGGAGATCTTGAAAAGACCGCGAATGCGCTGTCTGATCTGAATATTCACTGGACGCAGCAATCCGAAAGTCGTTTTTTGTGTTTGTGAGACTCAACCAATTTAATCTATCTGCACTCAGTAATTGCTGCCCTGCTTGTCGCTCAAGGAGTGTTGAGTTAGCATAACGACTGACTGGCTGGTGTCAGGATAAATGGACCAGTAACCAACCCAGGAAACGCCGGAATGTAACTGAAAAAATGTTGAAACCGGTGTGAAACACCAAACAATCAATCAATTAGCTGCAGACAATAAGCGTATGGTTTTGCAGATAACCTTTGAAAAAATGGATCCGTCAATGAGAAGTATAACCAAATAAAAAGGCCATCGCATATATGCATATCTGCAAGGAATAACCGTGCAAGTTTGCCGATTTCCATATTCCATATGCCATGCTACAGGATATTATATTGATGAATTATAGATCAAATACTGACAGCCATGGTGAATGGCATAGAATAATACCCCCAACCCATTTCTATTGTGTCCGAATTCAGATTATCCCAATTTAACCCTTTCCCAAATGTAGGCGCCTTCTAACGCCACTGATTCAGACGACTATTGAAAACATTGTGACAAAAGGAGAAATTGCTCATTATGAGCAATTTCTCCCATTGCCACAATGGTTTCAACTTTAAGCAATGAAAATACTTTTATTTATAGATAGTTTCCGTATTTTCGCTTGTGTATTTTCAAAGTTGTCTGCTGCAAATTTGTTGTATGTGGGAAAGGGATAAAGGGACTGCATAACGAATTTAGGTCAAAATTTCAATTTTAGTCCAAAAGCCATGTAATAGTCCCTTTAATCCAAAAAGTCATACCAAAAATGTCTTATTCCATGTACATAACAGTATATTTAGTTTAGTTTTATTGGGGTTTTACGCCGTTTTCAACATTAGTTCAGTTATATCACGGCGACAGTTCATTTATTCATGATTTCTTGGTAAACAAACCAGTACTAGACTAGGAAATGAGCCTTGCCTAAGGACACTCCACCATGACTGCCGCGACTGGGTATCGAACCGGGATCTGCATGTAGTGTGTGATATATTTTATCTTACAAATTGGAAATATTATTTAAAAGTGATTTGTAAAATCCTGACAAGTTCAAGAATTAGACATGACTAGTGCTCTGCGAAAACCAACCGTAATGCATTTGCGACCCGTGTTGATCCAGATATTGCTCTGGACTGTTCGCTAATTTAGTAAAAGAAAGCTTAACCCTTTCCTACTTATAAACGCTTTCTGATGCCTCTGCAGCAGACGACTTTTGAAAACATTGTGGCAAAAAAAGAAGTTGCTCTAAACGAGCAATTTCCTCTTTTGCCACAATGTTTTCAACCTCTTTCAGTTATAATACTAAATAGTTTATAGAGATAGTTCATACCGAGGACTTAGCGTGAAACGGTTGTAACTAAAAAACCTATTTTGAAAACCCTGGTTTAGGGGCAATTTTGACCCCTTTGTAAACAATGCATATTCAGGTGCCATTGCTCAGAACGAGCAATGGCACCTAAATGTCCATTGTTTACCAAGAACAATGATTGAACGCGTATAAAGATTTTATGGCGAGGTGATTAACCTTGGTAAAAAAAATAAAATTTTTTTTAGTTACAACCGTTTCACGCCAAGCCCTCGATACTTTTGTGTAGATATTCTCAAAGTTCTGGCGCATATTTGTTGTATGTGGTAAAGGGTTAAAGAAACATCTGTAAAGAAGTATAACTTGGATCCTTTACATAAAAGCGAATGCAGATCTTTTTCGACAAAGTTGATAAATACGTTTAGGTTGGTTTTCCTGGAGTAACGCTCTCATGTTCTCATGTTCAAGTTGAGATAGACAAGCAATACAATGTAAAGGAAAGAGGATTTCTCCTTTCCCAACAATTATCCAAAATTGCCACATAATGTAAAATACTATCTATCAGGGTAATGGATTTATGTATTATTATTTTATCGTAGGAAAAGCAGTTTGTTGTAGTTCAATGTGATAAATACACTTTTTAAAATGTTGATTTATTGTATCGTAGGAAAAGCGGTTTGTTGTAGTTCAATGTGAAAAATACACTTTTTAAAATGTTGATTTATTTTATAGTCGGAAAAGCGGTTTGTTGTAGTTCAATGGGATAAAAACACTTTTTAAAATGTTGATTTATTTTATAGTCGGAAGAGCGGTTTGTTGTAGTTCAATGTGATAAATACACTTTTTAAAATGTTGATTTATTTTATAGTCGGAAAAGCAGTTTGTTGTAGTTCAATGTGATAAATACACTTTTTAAAATGTTGATTTATTTTATAGTCGGAAGAGCGGTTTGTTGTAGTTCAATGTGATAAATACACTTTTTAAAATGTTGATTTATTTTATAGTCGGAATAGCAGTTTGTTGTAGTTCAATGTGATAAATACACTTTTTAAAATGTTGATTTATTTTATCGTCGGAAAAGCGGTTTGTTGTAGTTCAATGTGATAAATACACTTTTTAAAATGTTGATTTATTTTATCGTCGGAAAAGCGGCTTGTTGTTGAAAAATGGGGAAAATATAATATTTAAAATGTGGCTCTAGTTTATCGAAGGAAAAGCGGTTTGTTGTAGCCAAATAGGATGAATACAATACATTTACAAAGTGAGAATTTTATCGTAGAAAAAAGAAAAATGGTTTAATATCGTCAAATAAGATAACAGAAACAACAATATATTTAAAAGTGAAGTTAATCTAGGAAAAACGGTTTATTTTATTCCCATTACTATAAAGGTGAATGAGAAGATCTTATCAATGACAAACGACGTGTTATTATTTCAATTTAAACCCTTTTCCTCATAAAACAAATCTGCCGTAGACGACTTTGAAAATATCTAAGCAATTATATTGCAAATCTCTATAAATGAAGGTATAATTACAAAAAGAAAATTGTTGGAAACATTGTGGCAAAAGGAGAAATTGCTCATTTAAAGCAATTGCTCCTTCTGTCAGAATGTTTTCAAAAAAGTTGTCTGCTGCAGATGCGTCACGAAGCTTATGAATGGGGGAGGGGTGGGGGAGGGGGGGGGGGGGGGGGTCAAGTGGGAGAGTTGAGAGTCAGTTAAGGACAACTTATCATTTGCAAAAAATAAATACAAAGATACAAATTTGATTTTACACCAATTACAATGGCGCAAATATACAGCGGACGAAACACAAACAACAATTCGGGAAAGGATAAGTTACGTGTATCTCCTTTCCTCAAAATAGTTAACGTTAATCCTCCTTCATCGGATCATTTCACAGCACGTGAGACCTTAAACATAGCCCACTCGGATAAAGGATGCAGAGTCAGGTTCGCCCGTGTCAAACGGTGGCTATTGGATTGGTGTCAAGGGTTAACGATGAAAATTGAGCTTTAACATTATTGAACGTTTGTAACATTACCCCAGATTGCTAATCAACGCCGAACAAAGACAGTATTTGATGCATAAAATGAATGTAAAATGCCTGTGATTACCCCGACCTAGTACCTGCTATGTCCCTGTTTAACCCTCTCCCACATGTAGACTTGCAACAGACGACTTTTGAAAACTATGTGAAAAAAGAGGAAATTGATCATGATGAGCAATTTCTCCTTTAGCCACAATGTTTGCAATTTAAATCAATAATTATATTTACATTTACAGGGATATTCGACATTTGTACGAAGAAGTTATCAAAGTCGGCTGCTGTAAAGTTGTTCTACGTGATAATTATATCACGGCGTACCCTGGGTAACTTGTATCCTGACACCAGCGAGTCAGTCGAAATGCTAACTCCATAACCCTAATCACCAAGGATGGAAAGTCATTACTACCATTTTTACCATTTTCGAAGTTTATGGTATGACTCTGCCGGCGCTCGAAACCAAGACTTTTCGCATCCGAGGCGGGCGTAATGCTTACCCAATAACCCTGAGCGCCAATGAGGGAAACCCATTACTACCATATTTTAAGTTTATGGTTTGACTCTGCCGGCGATCAAACCCCAGACTTCCAGCACCCGAGGTGAGCGCTCTTCCACTACACCACCAAGGCGGTTAAAAAGCTGTTTGTAAATGGTAAAATGTTAACCTAATATCGCAAACATCTGTAAGCTTAATTCCTTACAAAGGTAACTATACCGTATAACACCTACTAGTTGCAGCTTTTAACCATAACGCAATTTAGACAGAAATCGTTACAAACTAATTGTATATGCAAACTTTGACAAGGTCCAATTATAACGTTAGCTTTATCACCTGCTGCTGTATGAAATATTCAAATCGTCATAATTAGTTTTAAAAAAAACCACAGGAAGACTAATTATTTCGTGCATTTGCGGAATTTTAACGATCTCTCACTGACACTAACTATCGACAAATCACGTTCAGTCGAATATCAAATAGGAAAATGTGCGTGGTGAAATTTAAGGTACAAGTTAAATGTTGTGTATAGTGTAGATCCAGATTAGACTGTGTATCCATGCAGTCTGATCGATCCAAGATCTGCACGCTTTCGTCAATCAGTTGAGCCGAATTACTGTGGACTCTGCGTAAAGTTTCGACCCGGATCCGTCTACGCATGCCGCGCAGGTTAACCCGGGCAGACACTTTCTCTTCATGGTTTTTTCTGTTTCATGAATCATTACTCTATTTCTCTATATCCCAGAGACGGACTGCGCAGGCTGATCTGGGTCGATACATTACGCAGAGGCCATAATGTTGGTTTTCTCGTGGAACGGCTCATTTGTTCATGACGGTTTATAACTACATGTATTATCATATATATATATATATATATTATAGCATTAGGTGTATATTCGACTTTTACGGTACGAAATCAAGCCTTAATGCATTTGCAACACGCAAGTCCGTGTGCGTTCTGTGAAACAGTTATGTAGCGCACGGTTTCCAATCAATCAATCAAATTGAAGTTACTATAAAGTACTTTATCTGTAATTTGATTGGGGGTTTGGCAAAAGCGTTTCCAGTTTAGAGGTTAGGTATACCTATCTGCTAAGAAAAAAAAAATCATCATGTTATTGAACATAGCATGTACTGGCAGACACAGGTACGTGGTTATTGTTTTTCACATTTTACTATTACCTAGAAGATTCAATTTTATAAAATTAAATCTTCTAGGTAATAGTAAAATACGATTTATTTTTTATTTTTAACAGGCTATGATACTGGTCCATACGCTGGCAGATAGGAAATGGAAATAGAATATTGCCATTGCAAACCATCTCTGATTGCGGTGGCGCTCTATTTGTTTTTTATCGAGGAATCCGATGACATTTCCATACATGACCGTACATGTTCTTAAACATGGAATTAATAGCGGACTGGTTTTCCGATATATCGCGTGGAACATGTGTTAGGGATATGTCAAACATGGCCACGTGTCATTAGCTGCAATCGCGTTGGTAACAATTAATATTGAATAGGGTTGCAGGCTATTTATTCAATGATTATTTCTCCATGTGACGAATTCGATTTAGATTTGCGCAGACGGCTTTTTGAAAACATAGTGACAAAAGAAGAAATTGCACAAAACGTGCAATTTCTCCTGTTGCCACAATGTTTTCCACTTTTTGTCATAGGTTATCCATTCAATTATGGAGATTTTCTACTTTTTGTCAAAATATGTTCAAAGTCGTCTGCTGCAGAATTGTCGTATGAGGGAAAGGGTTAAGTATACTCCCGTTGAGAGAATACAATTTACACTCGTGATAACTCGAACATGGGATAACTCGTTATATCGTCTTATTCGAACCATTTCCACGAACGGATCTGTTTATGAAAACAGTAGTAAAGCACTACTGGTTGTTCATACAGGTTCAACTGTATATTATAACTTGCAGTCACGATTAGAAAGGTAAAATAAAGTCACAAGAGTTCGTAATTATCATGATGCAAGATTTCATGCAATATCGAATAACTAAAACATGTTAACAACACTTATATGATAATTGTTTTTTTTTTAGTAAAACGAAACCAAACATAATGGATGTTTCTGGACTGATATAAATAGCAAAATTGCTTTCACTTAATACGATGTTACTCTCTCTACGTATACTGGATGAGCAACCAAAGTCAACAATAACAGTTTCCCTTTTTATATCGAAGTTTCGTAAAGACCAAATAAATGTTTACAAACAGTTATTCCCCCCCCCCCCCCCCCCCCCCCCCCCCTCCCTTTTTAACGAAATAAGTACATTGCCTATGTCATCATGGAAGCCTTAATAAGTTTCACGCCTGGTATACATAGCAGAAATGTCTTCAATTAATCCAATAGCATATGCCTCATTCTCTCCATGGAAGTTCTGTGTCGACACAATAGATGTTTACAAAACGTGCATGTGACATTATGGAAGGCGAATATTCTCCACTGGGAATGAACTAGACATTATGCGAAAATGTCATATAAAAACCTACCTTCTGAGGTTTTGAATTTATAATAAATTGCGTTCAATTAAATAACCAGAGTGTGGCAATGAAAATAAAAACAATATCGAGAAGGTTAATTATCTCTTTCCGAGTTTCCTGTAGCGCTAAATTGGGCGCCTCGTTGGTGTAATGGTAGAGCGACTGCCCCGATACCCTGCCTGATAATACCATATACTTTAGCAATGGTAGTAATGGTAGAGCGACTGCCTCGATACCCTGTCTGATAATACCAAAGACTTCAGAAATGGTAGTAATGGTAGAGCGACTGCCTCGATACCCTGCCTGATAATACCAAAGACTTCAGAAATGGTAGTAATGGTAGAGCGACTGCCTCGATACCCTGTCTGATAATACCAAAGACTTCAGAAATGGTAGTAATGGCTGCTCACCTTGGAGCTCAGGGTTGCGGGTTAAGCGTTACGACTAACTGTCTTGTGTCAGGATAAATGGACCAGTAGTACTGGTAATTTACAATGGAAACGCCGTGTAATAACTAAATAATTGTCGAAAGCGGCGTAAAACACCAAATAAATCGACGTAAAGGTCGGTTTTCGTGTGACCTGACTCACGTATGGTGCCAGACGACCTTTACATATGAACACAATTCAAGAATTTCTAATGGTATCATCGTTTTATGGTATATACCAGGACACAAATAAATGCAAATGACGTTGCAAGTTGAGAAACTGCGCACTCACGTGAGAACTCACACTTGTAACCCAAACCTAAAGGTTGGTTTTAAGAGATAACCAATCTTCGCTGAAGCAAGAAATTTCGTTACATTTGGAAAATAAATCGTTATGCCTCAACCCCTTCCCACTTGTTGGTGCATTTCGACGTATCTGCAGCAGGCAACTTAAGATAACATTGTGACAAAAGGAGAAATTGCTAATAATGAGCCATTTCTCGCTTTACCACATATTTTTTTCACTCGATGTAATAGAAATTACTTCCATTTCAAAAGGAAATCCATATTTCCCCCAAGATGTTTGTATGTCCAATTTCTTTAAGAAAAGCAAATTTAACCAATGTCCTTATCTGTGAAAAAGTGAGATATGGAAACAAAATGACAACTACATCAAGTACCTGACAATGTTAATTGACAATATCCGTTTTATCATTTTACCTTTACTGCGCGTGTGTGTGGGTGTGGGTGTCCCCTTTTATATGTTTGAAAGGACAGGAAGACCTTCGACTACAACGGAAGTAAAACCCTAAATGTGCACGTGCATGGGAAAAAGGTACAAATTGGTATTTGTGAGCAGTGTACATGTATATCCAAATCCGTCAGTGTAACCGCACACTCTGACCAAGATCTACACAATTCACATATTATTAGAACTTACACAAGCTTGTAAGAAGGTTCCTTGACCTTGTCTTGATTCCGACAGATGTACATGCTGATCTGAACCTACATTGTTCGGACATGGAAAGGTGTACCTTTTGCAATGCACTGGCTCAAACGACCTTTACATTGAACAATAGAAAAGTAGCATCCGTTTATTGATAAAAAGCACGAAAATCGATGACAAAAGTCCAATTTACCCTTTCCCACATGTAGACGCTTTATGACGCCTCTGCAGCAGCCGGTGACTTTTGAAAATATTATGATATAAGGAGAAATTGTTCAATATGAGCAATTTCTTCTTTATCGCAAAGTTTTCAACTCTATTCAATAATTACACTTTCGTTTATTGACCGTCTCCATTTTTTTATCTATATGTTTTCAATTTCGTTTGCTGCAGATCTGCTGTATGTGGGAAATAGTAAAGTGATTTTATATTTGTATATCCCTGACTAGTTAAAGCCGTGTTCGCTGTGTAGTGGTACGAGCGTCCGTCTAGGAAACGAGAGACCAACATTCGATCTCATACCATAGATTCTTAAAAGAAAATGGTAGTAATGGCTTCGATCCTTGGCGCTCAGGGTTGTGGGGATAGCCAGGAATTGTAAGTTCGAATCCCAGCTCGGCCACCAATCTTTCCGACGTTTGACAAAAGTCACTGTGACAAGCGTCATTCAGCTTAACAGTCTATGCGGTAAAGCAGCCAATTGCTCGGAAAGTATGTTGTGTGGAGAACTGGTGTGAGAAAGCCAGGAAACACACGAGTAGGTGAACTTGCCGCCGTAATAGGAAAACTTGCTGAACACAGCCGTATAGCCCCACTAAATCAATCAAGCAATCAATCAATCAATCAATCAATTGTTGGGATAGCATTGTAACTGATGGATCAGCGTTGGAATACATAAAACACAGGTAGAAATCAGTGGTAATTTATCCAGCAAACACCAATGGTATTGAAATAACTGAAATACTGTTAAAATGTGCGTAAAATACCACTTAAACAATCATATTGACTCGTTAATCGTTTAAAGTTTTTAAAAAAAACACCATAAGTGAACGCAATTGACCGATTATAGTTTTAACTTAATATAATGTGTTCGTATGTTCGATTATTCTGAGATAACTGATCAGAATTTGATGTTGGGAAATCCATTACAGAATTGCAGGAGTTTTCGGGATTAAATGTCAGACTAGTTAAACCAGTCGTAATGTTAGCGAAGTAAATATCATTTTGTACATGGAATCCGTTTTGTCGCCTACTATTTCATTAGCGGTGATAAATCGGCAAGAATATAAAACGTGTTCCCTCATTTAGAAAGTATTTGGATAATCCCATTTGAAAGAAAAACCTCATAAAGGGAACACGTTTGAAACATATAAGCAATTGAAGGTAAACCTGTGTATAAAGACCACCCATGGGAAAGGAACAATATGGTCTTTGTTCACAGGTGGTCTTTAGTTGCAGTGTAATTTATGAAGAAAATGAGTTTTGTTTTATTTTGTTTTATTGGGGTTTTACGCCGCTTTCAACATTATTTCAGTTATATCACGGCGACAGTTCACTTATTCATGATCCCTGGGTAAACATATACAATACCTAGGTAAGAGAAAATAACCGTAATACAATATAAAATTAACCCTTTCCCACATACAGACACATGTTGATGCGTAGATGCAGCAGATAACACTTGAACACATTGTGGCAAGGGGGGAAATACTTGCGAGAAGCAAGTTATCCTTTTTCCACAATGTTATCATTCATCTATATCTCAAAAGCAAAAAAATATAATTATAAGAAATCATATTTTCACCAGATAGAGAAGTGCAAATTGATGAAAGAAGTTTTTAAATTATATGAGGCATGCTCCAGGAAAGTCAGTATAGAAGAAATTTGTGACAATTTGTTTTCAAACCGAGGCTCTATATATTTTCTAAAAGCTGAATTTGTGTCTGAAATTAACAACAATCCTATCAATTTTAGATAATCCCTCGTATATATAAAAATACACACTAACTATTTATACTTTGACATATTGGCGAAAAGTGCAGGTTTCCTTGGCATCGAAAATTGCAAAAAGAAATATATACTACAGCAGACAAAAATAACAGAAAATTTAGAAATGCACAACACTTCCCAGTATGTTATTTTCGTCAATTTATATACCGCACGAACGCAATAGAATACTTTCAATTCGCCATACCATTTTTCAAAGATATCGTAAATAACAATGTCGTAACAATTCAAGAAAATCAAACACACATAAAGCAATACGATACCCACAGCTAACTAAATAGAACATCACCGTTACTCCCTAATTAGCAAACATGAAGCCATTTCACACTGCTGCGACATCAAAATGTTCGAGTTTAATTTCACATCTTCGCCCTAAACCACAAAGTGTATACATATGAAAGCCGATTTCCGTTTGTCATTTTGCCGTCCTGTCCCGTCCGGAATGTCACCAAGTTTGTCGTCGGGAAGTATTTAAATAGTTTCATCAGCCAGCAGCCAACGAGCGGACGACACATGCTTCCAATGTATTCCATGATCCCTCAACCGTTACGCATCGCGGTTCCACTACAAATTTAGTCATGGAGAAAGGGATCGGTCTTTATTGCCACTAATTTACCATATTCGCACACAAACACGCGCAGTAAATGCATAAGGTGACGCTTCTAAAATGGCTTTTACTGTTGTTCTATATAATTCTCATAAGAGCGGTGCATACTTAGATTAGACTATGTTCGTATAGTACATAACAGTCTAATCAAAGTATTTGCAGTTGGTCGGTACAACACGTAACATCTCTCCTTGCCGCGGTCCTTTACTAGAATCAAATGGCTGTTCGTAATGCATTAATAATATCCTTATCATCATGCGTATCGAAAAATGCGTAAAATATTAAACATTGCAACACTACAGAGGGAAAATTGTACGGGGTACGTACATTGATTATTCATAGCTAAACCACGATAAACGCTACGCTAGGATGACGTTCGTTGGCTGGTTACTGCTCCTATCCCCAATGATCTTATTGATTAGCAGTAAAGTGCCATATTAACTCCGTGACTTTTTAACTCAAACTGTTTTTTATACAGTTCAGAATTGAATTTTCTATTTATTTTTTACCTTACATATAAAATATTTGGAAGCAAATAAATGTTTCCGAAGTAGTTTTAACTGCTTCTACTACTGCCATTGTTGATCTTTACCCAGAAATGTGTCCATGATTTTAGTTTTTAACGGGGGGAAATAACCACATCCCTCCCACTTATAAAAGATATATAGATATATTTCCAACTCTTCCAAGTCAATTTTATGTTAAAACACAAACCGAGCTGCTTTATCTTCAGGGTAACACGTATATAGCCCCGATACGATTCAAATCGGGGTATTCTTTTTTGTTCAGGTTAAGAAGACAATCATGTATCCCATTCTCTTTATCAAAGTTGGAGCATCAGTAATTTTCTGACCTTTTCATTTCTTTAAACATTAACAATGCGCAGTTTAAAAACATGAACAGGTATTTCTAAAATTAGACATTTGCGGCCTTGTTCACAAGCGTGTGTGAATGATAAAGGACTTGCGAAATAGCTACGAGAAAGCTATGCTTAAGTTCAAAATTACAGGAAAATTACATAAAATAGCAATTTTCCTGTATGATTACACTAACTTAGCATGTTGGCAAATATCAATTGTGATATTTAATTGGAAATGCCTTGTAAATAAAGATTGTATGCAACGTTTCAGACAAAAATCAATGTAGAAAATGTTCGCAGAAAATGTCCCAGGACATTGGGAGACAATGCCCCCAGCAAAGTTAATCTGAAATTAGCCATACTGTCATACTGAATACAAACATAACCAATTTTAACGCTGTTTGAACATTGAATCCGACTTTGTATGGGTTCCATAAGAGAAACAAACGGAAAGAACAAAGCAACTCGTAGTCCTCAACGGTGTTGTAGGTTTGATCGATCCTGCTGTTTAATCCGCGGCATTGATATACGGTGCATTCCGTTCACGCCATTAGTGAAGACTCCGGTGAGCAAGTCTTCACTGTACATACAAGTTGTGTATTTTAACCCTTTCCCTCATACGACAGTTCTGCAGCAGACGACTTTGAACGTATTTTGTCAAAAAATGGAAAATCTCTATAATTGAATAGATAACCTATGACAAAAAGTAGAAAACATTGTGGCAAAAGGAGAAATTGCACGTTTTGTGCAATTTCTTCTTTTGTCACTATGTTTTCAAAAAGGGAAAGGGTTAAAGCTTATATTTTTATTACGGATTATTTTCATCAAAACCATTGCCGGAAGGGGAACGAATTTGAGAGTCTGTGCTCAAGCGTGTAAACAAGTTTACGAAACGTGTTGTCGTGGCCCGTAAACGTTATAGAATCGGTTGTAGATACAGTTACCGACCTGTTATTTGAGTTTGAATGGTTTCAGGATAATATTGAAAAAAATATGAATCACTAGTGTGTGTTAGTAAGGGATGCATCGCACAACAGATAAGATAAATCACCAGTCAATCAATTAGAAAATGTCATTCAAACCATCTGTTTATACGAGAAACAATCGGATAGTTTTAAGACAAACGCTCTCCCGTAGAACAGAATTAAGTGTACATGGTAAAATTAGAACAACATTTTTAGCCTTGTAAAGCAATTAATTCCGAGTAAAATCTGTATATTGACGACAAACATTTATTTGAAAAATGTCAGTCATGTGTTTACGCTGGTCATATGTTGTTACAAAAAAATAAGGCAGCATTGTGAAGCTTGAAATTAGAATAAGCCAACCATGCCAAACGTGTCCGAAATTCCTAAATGTAATTGTATTTTATTTGAAGGGCGCTCTGCGACGACCAACTGCATGACATTTACGACCAGCGTACAACCAGATCAGCCAAGGCACCCGCACTCTCTGATCTTGCAATGCACTGGTGCACACTTGATTATAAAAGTGTGTTTTTTATGAAACTTTCATTTAACAGTATCAGTATGGGATTCTAAGCATAGACGCGTATGCAAGTCTTTGCCCACACGTGTAATAACTAAGTTAAGATTGTTTTTTGCAGAGCACCACCTATTTACCGATCCGAGGGGTAGAACTGTTACAGGGACGTTTAACAGAACAGGACCTGTTTTAACCCTTTCCCACATGTATGCGCATTTTGATGCAATAGCAGCAGACGACTTTTGAAAACATTGTGGCCTAAGGTGAAATTGCTCTTACATGATGAGCAATTTCACCTTTGACCACAATGTTTTCAACTTTATTTAAACAATAAAGCTATCTTTGCAGATTTGTTGTATGTTGGAAAGGATTAAAGTTTACGAAAACGAACCCAGTAAGGGTTTTAAAGTATCTATCCAATACATGACAGTATTATTACTGAAAAGATTTGAAAAAAATGATGCGGCAAAAGGAGAAATTACTCGTTATGAGCAATATCTCCTTTTGTCACAACGTTTTCAAAAGTCATCTTCTGCAAAGGCGTCAGAAAACGTCTATATGTGGGGAAGGGGATAAGGTTGGTTTTCACGATGCATTGCTCGAACAGCATTGTACTGTTTAGATCATGGGTTGAGTCGAGGTGAAGACACCTGACAGTCACACACTCTATGTCTCCTCTAATTGTTATCTAACTGTAATCATTTTTGTGTTTGTTTAATGGTGTTTTACGCCACTTTCAACACTTTTCAGATATCTCACGGCGTTTCCTGGGAAAGTTAACAGTACTACTGGTCCATATATCCCGAGACCAGCCAGTCAGACGTTATGCTAACCACGCCACCCTGAGCGCCAATGAGGGCAGTCATTATTATCATTTTTAAAGTATTTGGTATGACCCGTACCCGAGGCGGATGCTCTACCACTACACCAACGAGGGGTCTGACTCAAATTATTCATAACCAGCTATAATGAAATTAGAGAATTTTCCCATAACATAAAACAAATCATTTTCATTTTCCCTAAGCAAACTCGGTTTTATGTTTACCCAATACCACTTCCTGATTAGCACGATAAAACAAGGCCCACATATGGTTAGCAGTATACCAATTAAACATGTAAACGCTTTTTGATAAATTTGCAGTAAACGACTATTGAAAACATTGTGGCAAAAGTAGAAATTGCTCAAAAAACGCGATTGGATACTTATCCTTTAATTACCATCAATTAACCAATTATAGTCCCTTATATCATACAAACCGCCTCGGACGGGAACGCTAAGGGTTCGATCCCCGACCGGGTCATAAGTAAGTAAAGTAAGCAAATTGTTTATTATTGTGACATGAGTTACAAAGCATTTAAAATATACATTTATTCTTTAATAATTATTACTGACACCCGGCCCCATGGGCTTATAAGTCACCAAAACATATATATTTCATAATATCATACAACTATACAAGATATATATCGAGGGCTTGGTGTGAAACGGTTGTAAGTAAAACCCTATTTTGAAAACCCGGGTTTAGGGGTGATTTTGACCCCTTTGTAAACAATGCAAATTTAGGTGCTCAGAACGAGCAATGGCACCTAAATTTCCATTGTTTACCAAGAACAATTATTAATCGCTTATAAAGACTTTATGGCGAGGTGATTAACCTTGATAAAAAATATACTAATTTTAGTTACAACCGTTTCACGCCAAGCCCTCTATATATACAAAAAAGTGCGAACGGACACGTCATTTAATTCGGTCGTATAAACAAATGTACGCTCTTGGCGCTCAGGATAGTGGGGTTAGCAGAACGACTGACTCGCATGTGTCAGAATAAATGGCCCAGTAATACGAGTAAGTTACCCAGAAAACACCGTAATATCAGGGGCGTAGCTTGGCAATAATCAATGTGTAGGCGGCCGTCTCGTGAGAAAATCAACAGTGTGGACTCTGCGTAAAATATCGACCCGGATCAGCCTAAGCATGCCCCACAGGCGTACCCGGATATACACTTTTCGCCTCATATGGAATTTCTGTTTCAGGAATCACCACTCTATCTATCCCCCCCCCCCTTAGACGGAATGTGTCGGCCGGATCAGTCTGCGCGGACAGCGCAGGCTGATTTGGTCGATACATTACGCAGATGTGTATCGCCGCAGCTGCGTGCCTACAGTGCCTAAAGGGAGCCAAGCCCCTGAAAATAACTGAACAAATGTTGAAATCGACGCAAATCACCATATATGCAAACTGATATACACCAGTGGCCTATGAGCAGATTTAGATGCAACTTTTAGGAATCCACCATGGACGAGTGGTTAGTGTCGTCGAATTGGAACCGAGCGTCCCGGTTTCGATCCCCAGATCATGCTGGAGAACTGTACCCTTGGGCATGGCATATTTCCTAACCGAGTACTGATTCGTCTATCAAGGGATCGTGAATACGCGAACAGTTGTCGTGATATAAACAAATACAAATCAGGTGCAACTTGTGTACACTGTTGGAGATGAGATCCTGAAATTGCTTTGAAAAATCACACGTGTTCCATAACGGGAAATGTCAATATTTCAAATTGAGTTTATCAATGAAAATCGATTGTCGCTCATTTATAAATCATATACAATATGTACAATTCCATTAAAATCCAGTAGATCTAATTGGAACGGGAAGCATTTCATGGTTAGTGGAAAATTCTATGAATTTCAATATACTGACGCGTCAGTAAGGCGTCGAATTACCTTAACCCTTTCCATCATACGACAATTCTGCAGCAGACGACTTCGAACATATTTTGTCGAAAAAAATAGAAAAAATCTCTATAATTGAATGGATAACCTATGACTAAAAGTGGAAAACATTGGGTCAAAAGGAGAAATTGCTCGTTTTGAACAATTTCTTCTTTTGTCACTATGTTTTCAAAAAAGGCGTCTGCTGCAGAGGCGTCACAGAAAGCGTCTATATGAGGGAAAGGTTTACATAAATAGACACCTCTGCAGCACACAATAGCTTCTGGCAATTATTGGTCTTAAGCCTTCCTCTCATACGACAATTCTGCAGCAGACGACTTTGAACATATTTTGTCAAAACATAGAAAATCTCCATAATTGAATGGACAATCTATGACAGAAAGTGGAAAACATTGAGGCAAAAGGAGAAATTGCACGTTTTGTGCAATTTCTTCTTTTGTCACTATGTTTTCAAAAAGCCGTCTGCTGCAGAGGCGTCAGAAAGCGTCTATATGAGGGAAAGGGTTAACCCTTCCCCACTTACAGACATATTTTGACGTATATGTATCAGACGACTTCTGAAAATATTATGACAAAAGGGAAATAGTTCATAACTAGCAATTAATTTTACATCCGTTTACAGCAATTTTCCATATGTTTATCTATACCTTTTCCAAGTCATGCGCTGCAGATTTGCTACATTTAAGGAAAGGGTGTTAACTCAGTAATGCATAATGCAAACAGTAAAGACTAAGTTTATAAGAGGCATATATTTGAGCCTTAGCCTAAGCATGCCGCGCAGCCTATCACGGACAGACACTTTTCGCCTCTTGTGGATTTTCTGTTTCAGGAATCATTACCCTATACCAGTATATATAACTGAAACGGAATGTGTCGGCGCGGATTAGCCAGCGTATACTGCGCAGACTGATTTGGATCGATACATTACGCAGAGTCAATAATGTTGGTTTTCTCGTGGAATGGCTCATATTGACATTTTGACGAAACACTAGAACTGCATCCGTTTATTTGATATCCCTTTACGGTGATGCGACCAGTCCCATTAGATCAATAGGTGAACTGTCGTCGTGATATAACTGAAACAATGTTGAAAACGGCGTAAAACCCCAATAAAACAAGCAAAACCACCTTTTTTTTTTGTTTTATCAGGCATGGCTTTTATTCTTTAACAAGTTCTGTAAAATGAAAATTGCATACTTTACGCAATTGAACATGTAAATGAATTATGATTTACTTTCATTTCATACATACAGACGCAATTTGACGCCTCTGCAGAAGACGACTGTTTGAAAAAATCGTGGCAAAAAGAGAAATTGCTCATAACTCTATTCAAGTATTATGATTTCGTTTTTCTCCATATGTTGACGACTTTTGAAAACATTTTGGCAAACGGAAAAATTGCTCATAACTCCATTCAAGTATTTTACTTTTATTTATAGACTTTTTTCATAGTTCTTGCTAAGTTGTTTTCAAAGTCGTCTGCTGAATATGTGTTGTATGTGGGAAAGATGGGAGTTACAGTGTGTAGGATACGATCATCTAGTAGTATGCAAACGTGTATGTATACAAGCTTTCTGATTGCTCACAGATAACGAATCACACAGTTGTGATAAGACACCTCGCTGGTGTAGAGGTTAGAGCATCCACCTCTAGATTGATTGATTGATTGATTGGGGTTTAACGCCGTTTTTAACAATTTCTCAGTTATATCACGGCGGCCAGTTCCACCTACTCATACATTTCCTGGTTTTCTCACACCAGTACTCCACACAACAATCTTCCCAAACAACTGGCTGCTTTTCCATCCACCTCTAGAGCGGAAGTCCAATATTCGATACCCGGTAATACTAAATCCTTTAACCCTTTCCCTCATACGACAATTCTGCAGCAGACGACGTTGAACTTATCTTGTCAAAAATAGAAAATCTCTATAATTGAATGATTAACCTATTACTAAAAGTGGAAAACATTGTGGCAAAAGGAGAAATTGCTCGTTTTGAACAATTTCTACTTTTGTCACTACTTTTTCAAAAAGGCGTCTTCTGCAGAGGCATCAGAAAGTATCTATATGAGGGAAAGGGTTAAAAATGGTAGTAGCTTCGATCCTTTAGATCTCAATTATATATCTACCAGCAGTACTAGTAAATAACCACATTGCCTATGTTTCGAAGATAAACAAAAGTTTGTTATTATTACTAAAATGAAAGTGATACTACTTCTTAGTCTACTATTACTATTACTTCTACTACTAATACTACTACTAATACTGCTACTACTACTACTACTGCTTATGATGATAATAATTTAATAATAATTATTTTGACAACAATAACAATAATAATAATAATGATAAAAATAATAATAAATAAAATGATAATGATAATAACAACAACAGGAATAAGGCTCATAAACCCCCGAGTCTTTCATAAATTTTGCTTTGTTTCATATATACATGTATAATGATTAAATTACCACGGAAATGATTCGATTCACATTAGTGACGAATGCCGCCAATTAGCGAAATCCCTCCGTCGAGCATAGACATGTTGGACGATAAACGACTCCCTCTGGGGAACCAGTCTATGTCGCCAGCTTCTATAATGGCATGTAAATATTTCATGAGTGTTCCCGTCACGGGTTTCTGCATACAGAATGTTAAAACGCGGACGGTGTCAAAACAAAATGATCATTTTAGCTGTGCGCTATGAAAACTTACCATAGACAATATCCGACCAGTTGATCCAGATCAACATGCGCAGATAATCGACCCTGCACTGTACGTTAATTAGTCACAGGTGGATTTTAGATTAATTTATTTCGGGTTTAACGCCATGTTCAACAATTTTTCAGTCATATCACGGCAGCCAGTTTCATCTACATGTAGCCATGTGTGTTTATTGGCTTTCTCACACCAGTACTCCATATTTATTTATTTATTGGGGTTTTACGCCGCTTTTAACAATATTTCAGTTATATCACGGCGACAGTTCACTTATTCATGATCCCTGGGTAAACAAACCAGTACTAGGCTAGAAAAAGTGCCTTGCCCAAGGGCACTCCACCATGACCGTAGTGCCGCGACTGGGGATCGAACCCGGGACACCCGGTTTCGAAATCCCCGACGTTAACCACTCGATCACAGCGGAAACCAGTACTTCATACAGCAGTACTTGTATATATTATCAACTGGTTGCTTTTCATCATAGACTGTTTCATTTGTGGAAGACGAATGGTGGCTTGTGTCGCAATGACTAAACGTCGGAAAGAATGTTGGCCGAGCTGGGATTCGAACTAACAATCCATGCATCAGCCATCGTTGCTTCCGACTGAGATACCGGGGTTCGGGAAAACAATCTGAGAAAAAAGGATCATTTGGATTAGATTTTCTGGATGTTCAGACAGATCTGCATCTACATCTTTCATAAATTACGCAACTTTTGTAATACCTATATAGATCAGCGCTCATTGATATTAACAACATGGTACTCAGCCATATCAGGGCGGCCATACCTCTCCTCAAGACGAGCCCACGTACTCTGTAGCCCCTTTTCAGGATCATATGTATTTGATGCTCGGATGCTACTGTATGTGCATCTTCTTGATGTTACATGGAAACTGCAGCGACTTATTTGCGTACGATAACGATTTATACCATATAGTGTATCGGATTTGCAGGTTCATATAAATCTACACTGGTTGCATTTTCTTTCTTTAATTCAATCGTTTACAAGAGAAAGTTGATGCAATGCATCAATGTCGCCGGATATCCATAGTGCAGTTATGCATAACACTAACATTATAGTAGTTGAATAAACAGTTATCAACTGAGGGGTATATTGGAACATCAGGGGTGGGGTCAAGTGAAAATGTATCATAACTTGCATTGTTTTGTCAACGAAGTGAATGATAATTGAAGCCTTTCATTGTTAATGATCAATCTCCATTCCAAAGTAGGTTGACTATACACACAACCAACTATTATTGATCATAAACAGTAATGGAAATGAGAAATCTTGCCAATCATTAGTCTTAGTATGTACATTAAGGAATAATTATAAGATTTGTGAATTCCACATACACTTTTCAAGATGTTTGTCAGAATATTTGAATTTTATTATTTTTCAATAAAACCACAAAACAGACAATTAAGGATTTGCATGCAACAGCACATCATTTTACCTTTCCTCTATTAAAGTCAACAGTGGACACCTTTGCAGCAATATACTTTTAAAACAATGGGTTAAATCGCTGAAGACATGAGTTTTCTCGTTTTCTCAAAATGATATTAGCTTGGCATCCTAATTATATCATACTTTAACAAATGTTGAAATGTAGTCCAATATTTATAAATTAGACCACCTTCGAAATATAATATCAACTAAACAGTTAAATCTCATTGAAATTGTTGTATAATTTAAACTTAATTTCGAACATAAACTGAGCCCTACAACATGTTAATTTATTTTAATTCTTTCCTTCCTTTTTTATCATGAAAATAACAAACTAATTATGTTTTAAAATTATATTATGATGAGCGCCCTTGTGTCAATGATGCATAACAATCGGAAGAAATATGCCTTTAGGGAATTAAATGACACATTTAAAATTGCCAAGGACGAAATAATTTTGTACGAAAGACCCGATTCTTTCTTATTCGCTGAGGTGTCGTTCTTGAAACTCTCTTTATAGGCAGAGTGTTCGTTCAAAGTAATTTTTCTATTAAAACTATTTTTAACGAATTATTTTTTCTCAAAAAATAATACAGTTAACGCGATCGTGTTCGTTTCCGGAAGTCACGGTTAAACTACACTTCCGCTTAGAATACACATTCGCTGCACCTAAATAGTCCTAGTATTTTTTCGATATTAAACTGACTTCTACGTGTTATTTCAATACAGCAGGGTGACTATAATGAATATATAATATAGTCACTCTGAATACAGTGAAGTCATAATTATGCTATCGAATCATCATAGATAATCAATTTTCTAGAAAATATCAAATTAACAGTACGCGCATATATATTTCATTTGTCGGCAGGTACGTATAAGGCACGAGTATGAATTTTAGTCGTATGCCCATTCACTAGAAGTCGACCCCACGCTGTATAGAACAATGTTAATCTCACAAATATGCCACTACGCAGAGCTCAGTGAAATAGTCAGTGTGCATTTTAAACGCTCGCATCGCCGTTGTTTCTCCTTTTTCCAACATGATAACGATGATCAAAGGGGCTTTTTAATTATAGATCATGGTTTACATACGCGCGCATTCAGTTAGCTTAATATATATACGAAAGTAACGCTCACATGTTGTATCAAAGTACCGTGGTGTAATGGAGAGCGTGTAGAACTACAAATCATGGACTATTTATGGACGCGAGTTCGAGTCCCAATGGGAACTGTTCTTTTTTTTTTTAATTCTTATTTTATGCGATTTGTTAAACATTATAGATTTATAATAATTAATTCACTCACATGAAACATAGTTATGATATAAGCCGAAATCCTGGATCCGCCCCTGGTGACGAAAACAAATCGAACTAACAATGTAAATCTCACAAATATGCCATGTGTGTTTTGACAGACTTTACGCAGAGCTCAGTGAAAGAGTTAGTGTGCATGTTAAACGCTCGCATCGCCGTTGAAATGCTACATTTACTAAAACTGTCAACTGATAAAAAAAATCTCTGGACAAAAATATTAATAATAATAAAATAGACTAAATTGTGCAATAGCATGATCAATTGCATTCATAAATTAGATTTTACAATACATGTTCAAAATAATTCGTTACCAGTACTTTCAGTACTTTGATTTTATCTCGGTTTGTTCTTTTCTTCATTTGTTTCGAACCAAATACACATTTTAAACGGCTCTCTGCAAAGGAGATTGATCTACGCAGTTGGTATTCGCGAGTCACGCTTCAAGCAGGTGCGCGTATGTAAACAAATTAGACTGCGACGTAAGGTTTGTAGTTATCGCCTTTTGAGTACATGTAGTATATAATGTAAAATAAAGTATACCAGTCTAGCTAATAGGAACTGTTTTGTCTTCGTAAATAAAACAACAAAACATAAATGCGAGTCAAAATAAAGAAACTGAAAATACTTAAAACATCGGAATACTTATTTCATTTTAGATGTGTCATTACTTAGTGTTTTTAAACAAACACAATTGTAATATGTTCAAGACATCTAAATGTGTTTCTTTCTAATAATAATCCCCCCTCCCATGTGATTTCCGAAAACCTATTAAAAATAGAAGTCGCGGGCTTCTGCCCGGCGACTAATTATATCTGAGTAATAAAATAAATATAATGTCACGTGGAAGAGGTGGAAGGGAGGGGGGGGGGGGGGGGGGGGGGGGGGGGGAAAGAGAGAGAGAGAGGGATAGAGAAAATAGTGAAACATCCTCTGTCATTTCCATGCAGGGAGACTCAATCGTTTTGGCACATGCTTAAAAAAATGTCGGGCTATTGTGATACCCTTGGCGTCGTCGTCGTCATCTGTGTCGTATGTGTCGTCTGTGTCGTCTGCGTCGTCACAAAACTTTATCCTTACCTCAAAACTCAAAAAACGTTCAACATCTTCAAATGAAACTTGGTACAGAATTAGGTATGAATAGTTCGCATGTCTACACCAAGTCACATAACTCTGGCTTAAATAATTATTCAGTAATGCCTCTTTTTGACTTAGACGAGCGTTCGCGTTCGCTCCGCGGTGCTCTTGTTATGTCTTCTAACAGGGATAAGCGAATCGCATTTACTTGTGGATAAATGCATCAATTGGCATAATTCATGACTTTATGTTGTCAGAGATATGCATCTGTCACATATTGTCAACAACAGGACTGGTGGTGGTGGTGACTATATATTCAGAGTTTTGGAAAGTAGAAGGTCGAGACGAGACTTTGTCCCTAGCTCGGGTAGTTATGCTGCACTGTTTGTCTTTTATTCAATTTATAGATCAAGGACAGTGCTAGGACACTTGTTACTTCTATATAATTATATATACCGCAATATTTTCGAAAGAGTAAATTCAAACAAAGATATGGTGTATTGGATTCGTTGAGTGCCTCTCCCAGAAGACTAATATGTATCAATGGGTTCGCATCATTTGAAAATCGAGATTCAGTCTTTCCAACCAGTACATATCTAGGTCTGAATGTGTCTTCAATAAAAGAAATATACTTAAATAAATATCCACGCCTGACATCAGACAAAGCACGATAATGTGGTTTGATAAGGCACCTATATTTTTTCACATGGAATAAACAGGTAATTGATTGACTTGAGATTAACGCCTTTTTCAACATATTTGTTTAAACAGACGGACAGAAGGTAAAGCTATTCTCCCTTCGCTGAAACAATTAACTCTTTCAGCGCCACAGGCAATAATTAGTTTTGTGTTCGTAACGAGCTGTCTCACCTGAAATCAGCATTGTTTGCCTCTTAGTATATTGCAACAACAGGACTGGTGGTGGTGGTGACTATATATTCAGAGTTTTGGAAAGTAGAAGGTCGAGACGAGACTTTGTCCCTAGCTCGGGTAGTTATGCTGCACTGTTTGTCTTTTATTCAATTTATAGATCAAGGACAGTGCTAGGACACTTGTTACTTCTATATAATTATATATACCGCAATATTTTCGAAAGAGTAAATTCAAACAAAGATATGGTGTATTGGATTCGTTGAGTGCCTCTCCCAGAAGACTAATATGTATCAATGGGTTCGCATCATTTGAAAATCGAGATTCAGTCTTTCCAACCAGTACATATCTAGGTCTGAATGTGTCTTCGAAAAAAGATATATACTTAAATGAATATCCACGCCTGACATCAGACAAAGCACGATAATGTGGTTTGATAAGGCACCTATATTTTTTCACGTGGAATAAACAGGTAATTGATTGACTTGAGATTAACGCCGTTTTCAACATATTTGTTTAAACAGACGGACAGAAGGTAAAGCTATAATCCCTTCGCTGAAACAATTAACTCTTTCAGCGCCACAGGCAATAATTAGTTTTGTGTTCGTAACGAGCTGTCTCACCTGAAATCATCATTGTTTGCCTCTTAGTTACCAAAATAGTCCAAAACTTTCATAACATGAGAAATGGACACACCTGATTTTGAACATGGAAGAGTCTACTTTAAACAATTCGGCGCTGATAGAGTTATGAAATGAACGAATGAGCTGCCACATCTAGCACTTTATTGGCCGGGAATTTCCTGAAGAAGGGTTATTTACTTGCAGTGTGTGGTGGCCGTTTCACTTAATGGGACTCTAAAGGTAGACACTACGTTGTATGTTCCGAACAGACATGCTTATATCTTGTACATTTAATACTCATTTGAATTCTAAATTTAACAACGAGGACAACAGCAATTTCATGGCTCGATTGTCGAGGTTGACCTATGTTCACGCTTGATTAGTTGATTGATTGATAGATACATTGAAGTTAAGCTCCTTTTTCAATGGTAGGCCTATAACCGTTAACTGGCTTTTATCATATACAGACTTATATATGTCTTCGATTGTCGCCAAGGTTTATTTTTTTTGTTCATTATTGAAATGGTCCTGTAACGGATCAATTTTCATCATAAATATTCTACTACATTGCTTCAAATAACTCTATTGGTGGGTTCGCAAGCGTTAATAAACGAAACAGTTAACAATTTCCTATAAACTACAAATCTGCAGCAGAATACTTTAAGAAACATTATGTAAAAAACGTGGCAACTCTCTATAAATGAAATAACAATTAGTGAATAATGTTGTTAACATTGTGGCAAACGGTGAACTTGCTCATTGTGAGCAATTTCCTCTTTTGTCACACTGTTTTCAACAGGCGTCTGCTGCAGAAGCGCCATAAAAGCGTATACACGTATGTGGGAAAAATGTTTACTGAACACCCTGCTGATTCACAAGAGTCATAAGTTATCTGATGTTAAAGGTTCAAATACTGCGTGGCTAGGTTACAGATTACCTGAGTCCGCGTCGTGCGATTTGGGGGTCTTAACGTCTCTCCGTAATGAGATCTCTTTCCCTCATACGACAATTCTGCAGCAGACGACTTTGAACGTATTTTGTCAAAAAATAGAAAATCTCCATAATTGAACGGATAACCAATGACAAAAAGTGGAAAACAATGTGGCAAAAGGAGAAATTGCACGTTTTGTGCAATTTCTTCTTTTGTCACTATGTTTTCAAAAAGCTGTCTGCTGCAGAGGCGTCAGAAACCGTCTATATGAGGGAAAGGGTTAATGGTAAATTGTCGTAAATCTAACGGGGTAATAGTTCTGGGTATTTTTTTTCAAAAGCTACATCTAGGTCTAAATTACACGTAGAAGGACAGTGAAGACCCTGGTGATACTGTGCGGATACACAGACCCACCCGAATCTTCCTCGTACGCAGATCGAGGGCTGCATGCAAAACGGTTGTAAATACATCTTGTTCAAGATGTAATTACAACCGTTTTGCATGAAGCCATCGAGATGTACAAAGACCACTATCGCTAGACGCTGTTAATTTTGTATCGGGAAAAAACGCAACAATTATTGAAGAGCTGGGTGTTTTGATGGCGACTCGGTCGTTAAAATTGCCTCGCCAGTAAACTGTCATCTTTAACAATTAGCTTAGTTATAACGAGTCATTAATTATTGATGCATCGAGATCATATCGCAAGCGTTCTGACTTTCACAAGTCCCGCTTCACACGAAAATGCTCTCAGTCTAGTTCATGATTGTTAATATTATTCAAATGTCAAAACAACTCAAGAAAATTATTTTGACAAAGAGTTGAATAAAAAATTGTGGAAAAAGGAGGGATTGTTCACTATTATTTTCTCTCTCGAAAATCGAGGGCTTGGCGTGAAACGGTTGTAACTAAAATTGGTATTTTCTTTAACAAGGTTAATCACCTCGCCATTAAGTCTTTATAAGCGTTAATTCATTTTTCTTGGTAAACAATGGATATTTAGGTGCCATTGCTCGTTCTGAGCAATGGCACCTAAATTTGCATTGTTTACAAAGGGGTCAAAATTGCCCCTAAAGCAGGGTTTTCAAAATAGGTTTTTTGTTACAACCGTTTCACAACAAGCCCTCGATATACACATATGAGAATGCTCAACGAACGTCAACATTATCCCATTTGTAACCAATGTAGATCTGGTTTGATCCTGTACATCCTGAGCAATCTGATCTTAGAATATACAGTTTGCTAATTTGTCCCGGTATACTCTCAAAAAACAGCTGACAACCATAGTAAAATTGGATCGGTTATCATAAGTCGCATAGCAAATCTTAATCTACACTTGTAACACGTGAGGCTGAATCCTCCGGAGCACACATCTCAATCGAACTGCATTCGCTTTCCCGAATAGAGACGAATTTTGACCCTTCTGCGCAGCAGACGAATTTTGAAAATAGTGTGGGGGGAAAAATACGAAATTGACCATTTTGTTTAGTAATTTATCTTTTTGTCACAATGCTATTATATATATTCTACACTGATCATTTATAATTTCCATATTTTTACCCAAATGTTGTAATAGCCGTCTATTGCAGATTTGCTGTATGTATGCTGGAAAGGGCTACTCTACACAGATCGCCCTTACCTCGCAGACGCTTTTGACATGAAGAGTTTCTTCACATTTAGTTTAAAATTATTATTTTTTACATCGATTGCGAAACAAGCTTTAAGCTTATATTAATCGCGCTCGATGGCTACTTCCTGGACTCATAACCAGTACTCTCGCCGTTTGGGTGGAAAAATCCCAAAGTTAGAACCAGTTTATCACATTTTCAAATGGAACTGTTATGATTGAGCGATAACTGCCTCATTTGGTATGCAGTCAATACTATTTCCAAGCGAGAACGTCAATGTTGAAATGCGCATGTACAAACTTATATCAGCACAGACATGTTGTCTGCAAAAAGAAATTAAAGCTGTCTTTATGAACAAAACAACAGGATTTTAAAATATGATCACTAACTGTAACACTTGCTAAAGTAACATATCGTAGATTTCTTTTATTTTTGTTATTATTTTAGTTGAGTTAATGCCGTTTTCAGCAATATGACAGTTTTTGAACCCGGAGACAGAAAACTTTTTTCACGTTCCCTGTGTGACTAACAAGTACTTAACTTCAAAAAGCTTCTGCTAGTGAGAAAGGATTAAACGCTCACAAGAAGTAAAATAATAAATGTACATGCAATTACCAAATGCACAAAGGCCGCCATGCATGGATAAATATGATGTTAATTTCCTAGGGATGTCACCTGTTGCTAGGGAAATAAACACCCACTTTTCTGTTACCAATCAACCGTGAAAGTGACAGCGAAATAATTTAGATAACTATTTTTTGAATTTTCGTCTAATGGATCCTTTAATGATTTAGTAATGTAATTTGATCTTTTATATTTGGATGGTAAGTCGAAGCATTTCCCCTTGCAGAAAAAAAATACCTTTTTAAGACTCGTTAAACGCCATAGGGTTAGACTCAATTGATTAATAATGAAAATGAAAGATTTTAATGTCGAAGTGCCCTTTGGCGAGGTACATTTCCTCTTCTTATTCATAGTAAAACATACAGTTGCCGTGGTATAACTCAAGTATTGTTAAAATGTATAAAACAAAAAATAACACCTAAACATACACATTTTCCACAATTAAAACAAATATATACATGTACAGTCAAACCTGTGTTTAAAGACCATCCATTGGAAGTGAACGATCTGGTCTTTGTTTACAGATGGTCTTTAATTGCAGAGTCATTTATACAGAAAAATTAATATGTTGGAAAATAAAAGTATGGTTGCTACAGACAAGGAATTGCTATTCCATTGTGATCTTTAGCACATGTTCGACTGTTGTTACGTGATTACTAATTACGTTAAGGTATGTTTCCCCCGGAGCATCGGTCGTATACACACACGAATGCAGTCTGATCTGTTTAATTTCAAAAAAATAGTAATTTAGTAAAGGGTTACCTGTATGGTATATTTCAGAAGCGGTTCATTCAAGAATATCGATACAGTCAATGGATGTCCCCCGGATGGTGTGTTATCTATTAAAGGATCCAAAATATGTCACGAATGGCGTATCGTAGTAAGCTGATAGGATGCGCATCTTCGTGTTATATTCCCCATAAAGTTAGATTGCTAGAATTTGCTGAAAAATAGCCCGGAAATGAAAACGGAATTGGCGGACGGATAGACGAACGAACGAACGACGGGCCGACGTTACACTGTTTCGAAAATTTGGGGATCAAAGGCTCAGAACCTGCAATGTCTGTCTACATGTGATTCATTCCTAGATGCTGCTTCTTCACAAACAAAAACTGTTGCTCCATAATTTGTACGGCAATTTCCCTTGATATAATACCGTAACGGAGAAGCAATAGGACCCAACACCGTCAGAAGCGGCTCATATACGAAAGCCTAGATCCGACATTAAACATTTGTCAAGTTGATCCAAAAGTGTTGTTGTTGTTCAGCCTTCAGAAATCACGCCAACCGCTTTTTTGATGTAGTGGTAGAGCGTCCGTCTCGAGTGCGGGAGGTCGCGGGTTCGATGCCCGACCGGGTGTTACCAAATACTTTAATAGTGGTAGTAATGGCCGCGCTCCTTTGCGCTCAGAGTTGCGGAATTAGCATTACAAATGGCTGACTGACTGCTGTCAGGATAATTGGACAAGTAGTACTGGTAACTTACCGAGGAAATGCCCTGATTCATCTGGAAAATTGTTGAAAATGGCGTAAAACACCAATCAATCAGTAATGACGCCAGTGAATTAATTGTACCGGATTATACTTGTTTCACCAATGGACTAAATACTTGTAGTTTATATTGGAAGGATCCAGTTGGCTGGGAAATATGTTGTGTGAACTACTGGAGCGAAACAGCCAGGTGATTCACGCTAGGTGAACTGGCCGCCGTGATATAACTGAACATATCGTTAAAATGGCATAAGACTCCAAGCAGTCAACGACGGGCGGCTGAAGCACAGCTTGAATCACGGAGGTGTATAAGCATGCAAGTTTGCAACTTTACATAAGATGGAAAATACACGGAACTCTCATAATTTGCATTTAGTTTAATTACCTTTGAACTACATATCAATATATACAATTGAAAAATGCAGTTAACCCTTATCCTGGTTTACGCGACTTTATACATGAATTACGAAGACTGTTATGAATCACTAAAAACACTACTGATAACAATACATATCAAGATCAGCGTGCTCATATTCGTGCTGTCTGATCTTAGTCTACATTGTTCGCTACTCATTTATCAGTATTCAATAAAGAATAATCAATTAATATGCTAGAACTTGTCTAAAATTAGGAAGGTTGATATCAGCTGTTTTAATTCAGCGCAATAAGAGTGATGAAGGCAATATTGAGGTTTTTGCAAACAATACTGATTCAGGTGAGTCAGCTCGTAACGAGCTGTCTCACCTGAAATCAGCATTGTTTGCCTTTTAATTATCTAAGCTTTGATTACATGAGTAATGGAGACGCCCGATTTTGAATATGGAAGAGTCTACTTTAAACAATTCGGCGCTGAAAGAGTTAACATGCAAACATCCTTTTACTTTTTGCCTACTATAACACTAACACCCGGCGGCGTATCATCTACATAATACAGCAAGAACCCAGAAAACGAGGACACCCTCAGTCCAGTGGCACCTTGAACATGGTCGCCAACATTCCTGTGTGCCACGTTAACTATGTCTCCTGTTGAAAGTTTGACGGTGGCAGCGTTCCCACTCTGGTCGTTATGCTTGTTGTTAATGCCTTCAGCAATAGCGTCGACGTAATGTGCCGAGTTAACTGCCAGCATCGTGTTTACTTCGTTATGGCCCTTTTCTCCTGTTAACAAACAATATTGCTATTTTTTATTTTTTTTAAACTCAAATCAGCTTTTTTAGAATTTATTTGGAAAACTATGGTGGCATATTATTACTGCCGTAAGATAACCAGTTACTGTTTTGTACAATATTAATAGGTTGTCTAGTTAGGGTTTGCGAATTTCACTTAATAAGTAACATACTAACTGGTAAACTAGATAAGATTCGTGTTATCACTAATTTGATGTTTTCGAAACGTAAGACTAACAACAGGCATGAAAGTGTCCAGAACTACCATCCGTTACCTTTACATGCTGTAAACACTAACAGGTTATCTAGTTATGGTTTGCGAATTCACTTAATAAGTAACATACTATCTGGTTTACTAGATAATATTCATGATGCCAGTTATAAATAAATAGATGTATACACCAATTCACTTACAACTGAAATCCTATCTAGTTAACTAATTATCAAATAAGTGGTAACACGAATCTTATCTAGTTAACCAGTTAGTATGTTACTTATTAAGTGGGATTCGCAAACCCTAACTAGATAACCAGTTAATAGTGTACAAAACATTAACTGGTTATCTTACGGCAGTAATACGCCATCATAGAAAACACAGCATTTGAATATTAACATGAAAGGAATTAAAATAAATAATTACCATTGTTAGTCTTATCGTAGTCTGGAGTTACCTGCCCCTACTATTACATTATCATGGCAGGCATTCACCATAAATGGCAGAATCCTTTGGAAATGGTGTTGCAAGCTATGGTGTCGTACTGAATTACTAAATTATGCCGGGTAACGGACTCACTAGTTATATGAGCCGTCCCGCGAGAAAACCAACATTTGGACTCTGCGTAAAATATCGACCCGGATCAGCCTAAGCATGTCTGGAAGGCTTATCCGGACGGATGCTTTTCGCCTCATGTGGATCTTCTGTTTCAGGAGTCATATCGCTATACCTCTATCCCCCTGAGACGGAATATGGCGGCTCGTATTAGTCTGCGCGGACTCTGCAGGGTGATCTGAGTCCATAATGTTGGTTTTCTCGCGGGATGGCTCATATTACACTACAGACAATAGGTTTGTCTAGTGATCGAAAATGGACATTCAGATGTCAAACGTGCCGTGCCCCAAAATACATTTTCCCCTGGACTGTAATGTGGTTTTAATTTTGATAAATCAGATTGATAATATTTGAAGATACGTGCATCATGATGCTCGAAGTTAAAATGTGACATTGCAATGCAATGACAATGAATCACAGTTACTTATTGATCCCAGTATCTCGTAAGCTGTTTATCTTTTCCCAAACGCAGACGACGCATCTTGCTGAATTAACAGCAGACGACATTAATTTCGATGTTAAATGACACCTTGGAAACAAGGAAAACACGGGTTTTGGCTTTTAAAACTTTTGAAAATTGTGTTCATTCTAAAACCTAGTAATATCCCTGTGATATTTTGGATTGTTTTTACCCACGGACATTGGAATGTATGACGAGAACACACAGACCACACACAATCAGTGTATGACAACTTAATGAAATACAAGACTATGTTGGAACAATTCTTACCAATAGCGTAAGAGAAGTAATACACCCCGGATACTGGTGCTGTAAAAATCCCTGTGTTGTTGTTATAGGCCCCGCCATCATTTAGTAAAATGGAGTCAAATATTGTGGTAGTGTTTGCCGCAACTTGGTCAAGATCGAGTCCCCTGAACGCTGTAAACGCTATATGTCCACCAACTTGAGAAGCTGCAACAGAATAAATAAATAAATAAATAAATACACGAATAGATAGAGGAACTGTGCTCGATGGAAACCAGCATTAGCGTACTATTCATAGGTCGCAATACACCAAAGAAATTCTTTCGTTGTTTCCATGTAAATCAACCTGTTTCAATCCTCCATTGACATACTTTCTAAGCGCTTATCATGTAGCACAACATATCACTGCAAAGAGTTACCTCTAACTGTTAAAATAAGCCAAATAATTGGGGTTCATGTATTACGCAAGAACGAATTCACCCGGCGAACCGTCAATTTATGCGAAATCGGGCTGGAATGAAACCGGGTTTATAATTCTCTTTCACTTTCAAATTAGGTCAAAATACTAAAAATGATCAAATCAATCATTTTTAGGGCATCCTATACACGTTTACAAATCATTTTAACTCAATGTCATATATTCGATGCATTCTCGTGATTGTATACATATAGGATCTGACATGAGTTGACATTTTATATAAAGTTTTATTAAACGAGTTCAAGAAATTTGTTATTAAACGATCCTTTTTATCACATTACGAAACACAAAAAGAAAATCGGTTTTGGCGGTCAGAAAATAGTCCCAACAAGTAATACTTAATAAGCAGTTAAATAATCACAAAAAATATATATTCATGATCGATAATGGTCCCTTTTAATACCTGGTCCATCGTGATGTTTGTGTTTATCGGATACATGTTCTCATCCATTTTGTAAACATTCGCGGATGAATACAAAATTAGTGATTCGGTCAAGTTATACTACACACGTTATATATAAAAAAATACGTAATGGGTATATTAGATCGGATACAAGCATTGACATGTGATGAACTCATTTCTACGCAAACAAAGTCGCGGGTGTGTTTGGCGTAATTTGACCCGAAACAGATATATACCTGCGCTAAAGATACTAAAGATTCCAAAGAGAAAATGAAGAAGTTTCTTGAAATATTTAATGACTCATTGACGGAAAATGCAGGACCACATCAAGCTGCAGGTTGAACTTGATCTTGATCTTCGCTGGTCATTAATGTCATATACATGTATACTTCCCATGAAACTCGTTTTATGGACAGACGTCATGTTTGACATAAGTACTGCGAGCATTGGCTGAGATATCTTTAGTCTACTAAAAAATGTAACTGTAAAAACATTTACAAATGAAATCTTATAGGTTTTAACGGAAAATATATCGACGAGTACTATGTTTTTGCGAAACAAATAAGTTGTATAAAATGTCTCAAACGCAGTGCTGGCCAATTAATTGTATATATACTTTCGATATTTTACCCAGATGTTTTCAAAGTCGTATGCTGGAAACTTAATATATGGGCTAAAAGCTTATAAAGTGAACTCACATACACAGACTATGCAAACACAGTTATATTATATAAGAACGTCGTCTTTAGAGAATATGCCAAAAGTAAGAGATATTTAAATAAAAGGGAAATAATTCTGATCGGTATATTTTGTCGAGGAAATTTCGGATGAATATATAGGATTTAAGTTGATTTAAATGCTACAATGGTCATCTATAGAAAATGAATTTCTTCCCTTTGACCTGAATGTGATTTGTGAAAATATTCTTCTATGTGGAAGACACATCTGCTGTCGAGGAAATTTCGGATGAATATATAGGATTTAAATTCATTTAAATGCTACAATGGTCATCTATAGAAAATGAATTTCTTCCCTTTGACCTGAATGTGATTTGTGAAAATATTCTGCTATGTGGAAGACACATCTGCTTCTTATCAATGACTGTTTTCAGTCACTGATTGATGATAAACAGCAACACATTGTAAACAGTTTGTCTTACTTGTTTTCGTTGTATGTAAAAGGGCTGGAGACCTAAATACAATAACATATTTGAACCATAACCCAAAATGCTACAATGGTCGTCTATAGAAAATAAATTGCTTCCCTTTGACCTAAAGGTGATTTGTGAAAATATTCTGTTACGTGGACTACACATCTGCTTATTCACATCGATGACTGTTCTCAGTCACTGGCTGATGATTCGAAAGAATAATTTGTAGAACAAAATGTATATATTGAAATGCAAAACGACAAATTGATAAAAATACTGACCTCTTCTACGGTTGGTACTACTGGTTACCTACAAAATTAGAAATATAATTATATAATATATAAGAACCACGTACTGCGATTTGGGGGCTTAATGCATCTGCGCACGGTGAAGACTAATATGACTGTGTACATTCGCATAGTCTCATCAGAGTCTTCACTGTCCGTCTATATGTTACAGAGTTCTAAATACATCCACTGGCGCTGCTCATAGTTGCTGATATTTAACCAGTGACAACGTTTGTGAAACTGTTTCATAATTCATTGGATCTTTTCTATCCCTGTGCATTAGATAATGCCTCACCGTGATATAACTGAAACAATGTTGAAAACAGGGTAACACCGCAATAAAACAAATAAAACAAGCATTATATAATGAAACGTGTTCGCTGATGATATATGCTTCCCGTGCAATAATAGCAATGAACATATGTCCTACATATGAGACCTGGATAACTTGTAACTGTTCCATAGCGCAACTTTGGCAGATTGAAAAATGGAATCGTTTAGCAACGGATAATTGTTTAAACGAAGATACTTTGTGTGTTTGTTTTTTGTGTGTTTTACTCCGTTTTCAACATTATTTCATTTAGGAAATGTGACTAACAAAAGCACTCCACCATGACACAGCGCCAAGAGCTGTATTAATGTCTCTAGTGTTTGAATATGTTTTAAAACATATGTATTAGTTAGGCTTAATAAAATCTTCCTATCCCGCAGACATTAAATCTCTCGCAGACGGGCAAAAAATTTGGTGAATCTCGAAGTTAATATTTTATAGTCGCAAAATAATTTATCTTTGCTCAAAGGTCAGTAAATGCAAGTATTAGTATTAATAATGGAAACAATCGAAATCATTGCGGCAAAAGGAGGAATTGCTAATGACGAGCAATTTATTATTTTGTCATAGTGTCTTGTGTCTCCAAAACTCGTCTGCTGCATATGCGTTAAATGCAAATGCGAAAGGATTAAAGACTTAAAACTATTAGTCTTCTGAGACAATCTGTTTTCGATTGTTAAGAATTAAATGTCAGTCAAACTGTTAAAACCAACATTACCCTGCCTTCCAAACGCGCCTTTAACTCCTTTATTTCTATCTCTTGGTTAACGTTTTGTTTTTCGAGGGCAACCAGTCGATCGTATATATCCTCCCCATATGCATGGGTCAGACAACTGGCGGCCAGGAGAATATAAAATACAAAAACCTGTGTGATTCCTTTAACCATTTTGAGAAAGAGAAATGAACTTGAAAATCATACCACCTTATATTCGTTCTTAATAACCATGTCATACGAAAACTATGTTCTGGAATTTGCTATCAGTGAAGCTTTAGACCAGCCTCGGTCTCCCCGCAGTCACGGAAAGCTATCCTCTCTTCTCCATGTATTCGTACAAGCATCCTGGAAGCTGTTGGAGAGGGAGTGTGATCATAAACGGACTATACAAGTAAGCAATGTGGTCGCGTTACATTCAATCATCGAATGTCTGTTTTTGGTGATGAGGATCAAATTTAGTTACAAGGTCAGGCACGATCTTATCAGATCTGGAAACATCGGAAGCCGTATAAGATTACATTGAGTTGCAGGATGATTTAAATACTCGGTGGTCGATTTATTTTGTGACGTGGATAAATTTCATAAAAGGTTCCATTTTTATTTTGGATTGGTCATAACGTATATCGGCAGGGCCTCATTAAATAACTTTTGTTATTCAAGTTATTAAGTAAGGTGAAACCTTATCAGGCTGCATAGAGGTGCAGGATAATTTAAATATTCTGTGGTCGCCTAGTACTAAAGGAAGTCATTTTATTTGGATTGGTCAAAACCTAAATCCAGGACCTCATAAAATGACTTTTGTTCTTTTAGTGAACCTTATCAGGCTGCATTACGGTGCAGGATGATTTAAAAAAAGTTATGGTCGCTTAATACTGAAGGAAGCTTTTTTATTTTGGATTGGTCATAACAAATATTCTGTGGCCGCTAAGTACTGAAGGAAGTTTTTTGAGATATGGATAATTTCATAAAAGGTTCCATTTTAATTTGGATTGGTCATAACCTATATCCAGGGCCTCGTTAAATGACTGTTGTTCTTTAAGTGAATCGTGTCAGGCTGCGTTGAGGTGAAGGATTGTTTAAATATTCTATGGTCGCTTAATACTGAATGAATTTTTTTGTGACGTGGATAATTTCATAAAAGGTTCCATTTTAATTGTAGTCTGATTGGTCATAACCTGTATCCAGTGCCTCATTAAATGACTTTTGTTCTTTAAGTTATTGAGTAAGGTGGAATCTTATCAGGCTGCATTGAAGTGCAGGTTGATTTAAATATTCTGTGATCGCTTTTGTAATGAAGGAAGTTTTATTTCATAAAAGGTTCCATTTTTATTTGGGATTGGTCATAACCTATATCCAGTGCCTCATTAAATGTATTTTGTTCTTCAAGTTGTTGAGAAAGGTGGAACCTTATCAGACAGCCTTCAGGTGCACGATGATTTAAATATGCTGTCGTTACTGAGTAATGAAGGAAGTTTATTTTGTGACGTGGCTTATTTAATAGCAAGATGCATACAGTCGTTCCATTTTGATTTGTATCATAAGTCATAATTTAATGTAATGTATATGGTTGCTGATGGATGTTTTTTTATGGTAAATCACAGAATCGCATTATAGAGCCCCCACAGGGTTTATCTTAGTTGATTAAAAATGAAAAAACAAAGGTTTAATGTCTTAGTGCCCTTAGGTAAGGAATATTCCCTACTCATGTACTAGTGAACCACCCAGTATGTAATCTGTTGTCATCGTATAGCCACAATACCTTTGATTGATTGATTGATTGATTGGTTGATTTGGGTTCAGCGCCGTTTTAAAATTGTTTTAGTCATATCACGGCGGTCAGTTCACCTTCTCATGTGTCTCCTGGCTTTCTTACTACAGTACTCCACACACTTGTCTTTCGAAGCAACTGGCTGCTTTTCCACATAGACTGTTAACCTATTGGAGGAAGATGGATTTTGCTTTTCGAAGTGACTTTTGTTTAAAGGGCCTGTCGCACCTAACCGATTTGGCTCGCCGGAGCGACACCGGAACACAAATTTAGCGATTTTCGGGGATCGGGACTGGTTCGGCAGCGCAACGGTATCACATCGCTAAGAACGATAGTTCATCGTCAGGACATCGTCATAGCATCGGCGACAAAATTAGCAATGGCAGGCGACGGAATAAATATTTGAACATGCTCAAATATTTCTGCCGTGGCACTGCCGGAGCGAGCATCGGAACTACAACGGCAGTACTCCGGTATGGCTTCGTTAATGTCGGTAGAGCACCGGTAGCGCCCCGTAATAGATCGGCGTCTCTCCGGTGGCATCAATGTGTACTGTAATTGTACTTATGTGATACCGTAGTCCTGCCGGTGTACTAACGATATACTACCGTTCTTAGCGATGTGATACAGCACTACATCGGTATTGCTACAGACAATTGTGATTTTTCAAGTGCTCTCTCGACAGAGATCCGTCGATGTTCTCGCCGTTGTTAAACTGGTGCCCCGGTTTAGTACCGGCGAGGTACATCGGTAGTGTTGTTGTAGTCATTATTAATATATATCTAGTTTGTATTAACAGGCCCTGCACTTTGAGCAAAGATATATATTTTAATGCGGTCTGTGTATTTATATAATATATTATGCCTTTCCCACATACACCAAATCTGCCGCAGACGACTTAAAAAATATATACGCAAAAATATTGAAAATGTCTATGAATAAAAGTAGATGATTCTGAAGAGTTGAAACCATTTTGACAAAAGAAGTAATTGCTCATACTGAGCAATTTCTTCTTTTGCCACAGTATTTTCAAAAGCCGTCTGCTGCAGGGGCGTTAGAAAACGTCTGTATGTTGGAAAAAGTCTTGTAATATTTCTTAAAACAAATAACAACATACATTTATTTTCTACGTCAGAATTGTAAATAATTGTCAACGCAAATGGCGATTTTGAGGCTTTTTGGCAAACAATATAGATTCAGGTGAGTCAGCTCGTGACGAGCTGTTACATCTGAAATCAGCATTGTTTGCCTTTAAATTATCAAAATATTATCAAACTCTTATACATGCAATATGAAGTCGCCCGGTTTTGTTTTGTTTTTTAACTTGGAAGAGTCTTCTTTAGGATATTCGGAGTTTAACGAGTTCCCTTACAAAGGGGAATCCTCTGTGGTAGAGTGGTTAGCGTCGGGGACTTGAAACCGGGTGTCCCGGCACATTTTCTAGCCTAGTACTGGTGTATTTACCCAGGGATCATGAATAAGTGAGCTGTCGCCGTGATATAACTGTAATCATGTTGACAGCGGCGTAAAACCCCAATAAAACAAATCACTTACAAAGGTTTTAAAAAAATATCATGTATATTTGCTGTGGCTGACTTTTAGCTGTATTATGAAATAATGTGGACATTGCGCAATTGTCCAAACTGAGCAACTTAGTTATATAACTAAAACGAAATCTGATTTAACCGTTCTTTGACCATTTATCCGCTATTTGGCCCTGTTCTAGCAACTCTGTTATATGTTTCAGGTATGTTGCAATTTGGCGTATTTGCCATAATTTGAAGTCTTGAATGTATGAACTGCTATTGTTGAGAAAAGCTGTTTTGCCCCTCGATATTAAGGGTTTGCAATGATTTCAGTATGATGGAAACCGAATAAGCTTTGTTAGCCTTTTCCCACACTAATAACACATCTGCAGCAGACGACTTTTAAAAAATATGGGTAATCTTTCAACATTATTTCGAAAATATTATTATTGAATATAGTTGAAAACATTGCCACAAAATGAGTAATTCAGTGCTCATTATGAGCAATTTCTTCTTTTGCCAATGTGCTTTTTAAAGTCGCCTTCTACAGTTGCTTCACACTGTGTCTGCAGATGGGAAAGGGCTAACTCGTACGGAAACCATTTTGTACTGTCCATGGTCCGTAATTACGCAAATTGACTTATATTAATTGTACTGTTATGTGTAGACTGTGCCAGAACACACATATCCATATTATTGGTGTCTGACCTTGGCTAGGCGGGTTAATATGACCTTGCCTTCTATGATCGAGCCACGATAGCTCAGCCGGTAACGTCCCGGACTATCAATCAAGGGAAAGTGAGTTCGGGCATTCCTTCTCTACGATTATAGACAAAAGGAAGTGTGACAAGCGTCGCTCGTCTTCCACGGATGTACTAAATATTCACGTTGAGTGGAGTTCTGGTGCGCGAAAGCCGGGAACCACACCTGGTCGCCATGATACAACCGAATGCCGTAAAAACAGCAATGAACTTCAATCAATCGTTACACAGCTTGAATCACGGAGACCTGGTTTGTAAACCTACAAGTTTGAAACTTTATACAAGATTAAAAACTACACAGAACATTCGTAGTTTGCAAAAGTTTATTGTCCTTTGAATTACACTTCAAAATGCAATTAAATAAACAGTTAACCCTTATCCTCCCTTACGCGACTTTGAACACAATTAAGTAAAACTTTTATAAATAGCCGATACTAAGATAAACACAGATCAAGATCAGCGTGTTCATATTTGTGCTGGGAACAATACAGAACAATATTGTCCTGCTCAAAGGCCTATTCGTGCTGTCAAATCTTAGTCTACATTGTTCACTACTCATTTATCAGTATTCAGTAAAAAAAAAAGACTAATAATAAAAAAATCTGCTAAAGATCTTCAAAATCAGGGAAGCTGACATCGACTGTTTGAAAAAAGCGGGATAAGGGTCAACTTGAAAATACCATTCTACCTTTTGCCTATTATGACACTACCAACATCTTCTACATTATACAGCAAGAAACCAGAAAACGTGGACAGCCTCAGTCCATTGGCACCCTCAACGTGGTCACCAACATTCCTGTGTGCCACGTTAACTATGTCTCCTTTTGTAAGTTTGACGGTCCCAGCATCCCCACCCTGGTCGTTATGGCCATGATTTAGGCCTTCAGCAACCGCGTCGACGTAGTTTGCGGCGTTAACTGCCAGCATCGTGTTCACTTGGTTATCGCCCTTTTCTCCTGTTAACAAACAATAAAAGAGTGGGTTTTTTTAACTAATAACTTAACACTACCCCTGTGGCTGCGGGACGCTCTAAAAGAATGGCAGCCAAAGTCTGACCCTTGTTTGAACCGTATGAGCCGGCTAATGCTAATTGGATCTGAACGATTGGAGTCAATGCAAATATTGAGCTCCTGCAGGTGGGCTGGTATACACATCTTATATTTGTTGTATCTCGATGTAAATATATGGTGAGAGATCAATGTCATCTTTCCTGTCCGCCGCGATATGACCTTAGCTGTTGAATATGGCGTAAAACCCCAAAATAACAAACTAACTCATCTCAGCTTTTCTTTATAATTTGGTAAAACCTTAAAAAGCATTTGAATATAAATATGGAAGGACTTCAAACAAAGATGAAGTGAGATCACTAGACTTAAGAATTACAATGTTAATTATTTATTTTAAGCATTTCTGGGGCAATGTTATTGTATGTTGTAAAGGGAGGGTTAAACAGTTTTTCATGTCAACGAATGTCTTCGATTTATAATTCAAATTATTTGGTTTTCTACAATAACGTCCATATTAAATGAAAAAAAGTGTATTGGTTTTGAGTACATTTTTAAACCTAATAGTACCCTTGTGATGTTTTGGATATATGTTTTACTTGCAAACAATGAAACGCATATGCCGAGACCACAAGGACCATGCACGCATTCAGTGTCGGACAACACTCAATGACATATAAGACTAGGTTGGATTTTTACTTACCAATAAAGTAAGAGAAATAATAGACCCCGGATACTGGTGCTGTAAAAATCCCCGTGTTGTTGTTATAGGCGCCGCCGTCATTCAGTAAAATGGTGTCAAAAATGATCGTGGTGTTTTTCGCAACGTTGTCAAGGTCTTGTTTCATGAACGCTGTAAACGCTATCTGTCCATCAACTAGTAATGCTGCAACAGTATAAATTAATATATGAGGCGTGCTCAATGAACAACAACATAAGCGTGTTCAATGAACTCCAACATAAGCGTGCTCAATGAACACCAACATAAGCATGTTCAATGAATATCAACATAAGCGTGCTCAATTAACATCAACATAAGCGTGCTCAATGAACATCACCATAAGCGTGCTCAATGAACACCAACATTAGCGGAATTATTATATAAGTGTAGATATATTATACATATACCTGCGCATTCGTGCTAAAGATTCTAAACGGATATTATTTGTAAGTGTCTTGAAACCTTCTATGACTAATTGGCGGACAGGGCAGGACCATATCAAGCTGCAAGAACGTGGTGGTTGGTCTGGTCCTACACTGGTCGCAAATGTCATAAGGTTTGGTTTTCCGTAGCACCGTTCAGTATATTTATCATGAAACTCGTTTTTATAAACAAAGGTTATGTTCGTGATTAGTTATACGAGCATTGGCTGAGATATCTTTTGCCTACTAAAGAATGCAACTGAAAATCCTTATTCTTCAAACAAAATCTAATCGTTTTTTAACGGGAAAATATTGACGTGTACTATAATGTTTTCGCGAAACAGATAAATTGTAATGTCTTTCAAACGCACTGCTTACCAATGAATTGTATACAATAATTTGTTCGGTATTTTTCCAATATATTTTCAATGTCGTCTGCTTGAGACTTGTTGGATGCGGGTGGTCACGGGGTCGATCCCCGGCCGTCATACCCACGACTTTGAATAATAATTATGGCATGCAGCCTCTGCTCTAAATATTTGGGGTTTTAGCATACCAACTGACACCGTAATCGCAGGATTAAACGGACAATTAGTATACTGGTAACTTGCCCAAGAAACGCCGTAATATGACTAAAAAAATCAGTTTAGATTTAAAAAGTTTAAATATTGACGTAGCGTGCACCGAATATACAAATACAGATATATCAGTGATTGGCAGTCATGAAAATATCCAGCTATGTTGACCAACAAAAAATCGTCGATGTCAGTTTTAAGTCACTTACATAATAATGGTGATTCAAAAGAATATTTTGTAGAACAAAATGAATATTGAATTGAAATTCAACAAATTGACATCCCAGTGAAATTTTAATTTTTCCTTATCTACCACTGATAAAAATAATACTGACCTCTTCTACTGTTGGTACTGGCTTCCTACAAAATTAGAAAATAAATATATTATAGATAAGAGCCACGTCTTGCGATTTTGGGGCTGTGTGCATCTGTGCATGGTTGAGACTCAGCTTAGGCGACTGTGTACATACGCACAGTCTCATCAGAGTCTTCACCGTCCATCTATATGTTAAAGAGAGCTAAACACATTCGCTGACAGAAAACTAGAAGTGAGCAGTTTCCTCCAGAAAACCAACATTATGGACTCTGCGTAATGTATCGACCCAGATAAGCCTGAGCGGTCCGCGAAAAGTGTCTGCCCGGATTAGCCTGTAAGGCATGCGTAGGCTGATCTGGGTCGATAATAATATATGCAAAGTCCATAATGTTGGTTTGCTCGCGGGACGTCTCAAGTGTAGCTTCTCAAGTAAAACGCCAATGTTGCATTCATTGATACAACACCGGAGAGTCACTAAGACCCCACATCGAAGGACGATGCTCATAGTTAACTAGCGACAACATAATAATTTTAGTCAATTTCATAATTCACCGTATAGTATCTCTCTCTTTGCAGTAGATAATGAAACGTGTATGTCGATGTTATATGTTTCCATTGGATATTAATGAGCAACATGTGGCCTACATATGACACGTACTTATGAGAGATGTATTGTAACTGTTCATGGACGCAACTTCAGTAGATTGAACATTGGAATCGTGTTTAAAGGACTATTGGTTTAAACAAAGATACAAGAGCTTAGCTAATCTTGTTTGTGTTTAAAATCATATCTGTAATTACCTTTTATTAACCCTTACAATCCCATATACAAATACAAATCTGATGCAGACGACTTTGTAAACACAAGGGGAAAACATGGAAACCCTATAACAATGCAAGTATGATTGTTGAAAACATTGTGACAAACAGAGAAATTGCTCATAATGAGCATTTCTTTTAACCCTTTCCCTTATATAGACGCTTCCTGACGCCTCTGCAGCAAACGGCTTTTTGAAAACATAGTGACAAAAGAAGAAATTGCACAAAACGTGCAATTTCTCCTTTTGCCACAATGTTTTCCACTTTTTGTCGTAGGTTATCCATTCAATTATGGAGATTTTCTATGTTTTGACAAAATACGTTCAAAGTCGTCTGCTGCAGAATTGCCGTATGAGGGAAAGGGTTAAAACAAAATTGTAATTGTGTTATCAACGGTCGTCTGCTGCGGCCAGGCTAGATGCAAGTGGAACAGGGTGAAAGTATTAGTAACCATTCTAAGACTAATTATTTTCGACTGTTGAGTTAAAGTATCAAAATAAAATTACCTTGCTGTCCAAACGCGCATTTAACTCCTTTATTTCTCCCGCTTGGTACACGGTTAGTTTTTCTAGGGCAACCAGTCGATCGAGTACATCCTGTCCATATTCATGGGCCAGACAACTGGCGGCCACGAGAATGTAAAATACGAAAACCTGTGTGATTCCTTTAACCATTTTGAGAAAGAGAAATGAACTTGAACATCACATCCCCTTTTATTTGTTCTTAATAGCCATGTCATACGAAAACCAATAATCGGGAGTTTGCTATCAGTGAAGCTTTAGACCAGCCTGGATTTCCCAGCAGTCAGGTAAAGCTCTTCCCTCTTCGTCAGTTAGTCGTACAGGCATCGTGGAAGCCTTTACAGAGGGAATGCGACCATACATTTATACTTGTAGACAGTTTGATCGACTTATTTACCATTAAGGTCAACACAACCTTAAGTCACTTTTTGGTGACGGAGATCAAGGTAGGTTACAATGTCAGGCACGGTCTTATCAAACGTCCAATTCAAGATCTGGAAACTGCGGAAGCCTCTTCGATACATCGCTTTTCAAACGCCGCAAGTTTGAGACAATTCAAGATTATTTTATTTCTTTGTCCTGTATTTTTCTTTACATATTTACAAAAATCGACTAATTTTCCTTTAAAGCGATAACAAAATAACACATTCTTTCTTTGCATGTGTCTCTCCACACGACTATTATGTCCAACTAAATAAAAGAAAAATAAACTAATTTAACAAAGTCAAAGTTGAGAAATAAAAATCCGACTACTTTTCCATCGACTTTCAATGGGGAACGTGAATAAGAAACAAATGTAACAAAGTAACAAAGACATCCCTCATGTTTTTTATTTATTCTTATGTGGTCTCAACAATGCGGTGAGTGCATTGCGATGTTCTCAAAGGTATTAACGAGGACAACTAATTCACGTATTATACAACTTTGTCTGACATCGTAATCAAAGTAACTGGTTTTGAGCCACGCTGTGGCATATCGACCATCACAGGTTTTAAAACTTATAAGAATTAAGGTCAAATTACATACTTGTATATTCAGGTTTGGGTTTCATAGTTCACCATATCAGTTACAGTTGATCCTGATCGGGCTGTGTAGAGGTACAGGCTGATCTGCATATTTCTTCTGATTAAGGTTTTTTTGTGACGTGGTCAAATTGATAAAAAGACGTATTTGTTTCCATTTTTATCTGGGATTGGTCATAACCTACATTCAGGACTTAATCAAAGGACTTCTGTACTACAAGTTAGCGAATGTGGCGGATCCTTATCAGGCTGCATTGAGGTGCAGGATGATCTGGATATTCTGTGGTCACTTAGTGCTGAAGCAAGTTGTTTATGACATATACAGTTCGATTGCGATCTGGCATTGGTCATTATTTAATGTTATATCTGCTGATGTTTTTTGGATGGTAAATCACAGACTCAAATTATATCTCTAGAAGACTAAAAATGAAAACTGTGAGCCCCACAAGAGCTTTAACAAGCTTATGTAAATAGTGTATGAACAGTGTGGATATTGACCAGACTGTGTGAATGCATAGGCTGATCTGGAGTTTTGTTTACAAAAGCTAACTTGTATATTTTCCCACGGACTCAGTCCGACTAGAGCTGTCAATCAAGGAGTTGTTCGAACCCCAGCTCGGCCAACAGTCTTTACGACGTTTGACAAAAGTCACTGTGACTAGCGTTACTCGTCTTCCACCAATAGGCTAACAGTGTATGTGAAAAAGCAGCCAGTTGCTTGGAAAGAATATTGTGTGGAGAACTGGTGTGAGAAAGCCAGAAAACAGTAGGTCAACTGGTCGCCGTGATATGACTAAAATATTGTTGAAAACAGCGTTAAAACCCCTATCAATTAATCATATATATAGGAAAAAGGGTCAGTATCATGTTTATATTGTCACGTAAAACTGAAGTTTGAACTGATTAATTTTACATCGATTACGAACAAGCTTTCAGCTTATATAAATCGCACTCGATGTCTGCTTCCTGGAGACTAAACCAGTACTCGCTACGTTTTCTTTGGAAAATCCAAATTTCTAAACCCGCTCATCGTGAGTTTCGAACCTGGGAGCGTTAGTGCGAGAGACCGACTTCAGGTTCCATCCACGTGTCACGTACTACTAATATGCCTCATTGACTAAAGGATGGTCCTTTCTTTAAACATCGTTTAGTGTCAAAGGCCACAGGAATAATTTTGGAAACATAGATATGAGTTAGTCCAATTTGTCATATGAGCCGACCCGCGAGAAAACCAAGAGTGTGGACTCTGTATAAAATATCGACCCGGATCAGCCTTAGCATGCCGCACAGGCTAACACAGACAGATATTTTTCGCTTCCTGTGGATTTTCTTTATTAGAAATCTGTACTCTATACATCTATTCCCCTAAGACGGATTGTGTCGGCCCGGATTAGCCTGCGCAGACTGCGCAGGCTGATCCGGGTCTGATACATTACGCAGAGACCACAATGATGTTGGTTTTCTAGTGAAACGGCTCTTATGTCTATAAATGTCTCCACAAATGGTTGACCCAAATATAACACTGTTTGACCGATTTTCATGTAAAACTGTTCAGCATAATGTACGGACATTTTCAACGCTGTACATTTTAGCGAAAATCGCGACCATCGGGAACATTCAGTCACTGATGCATTTGAGAATCTTTTACTAACATTTTGTTCATATTACGGCGGCCAGTTCATCTACTCATGTGTTTCCTGGTTTTCCCACACCAGTACTCAACATAACATACTTTTCAAGCAACTGGCCGATTTTCTAAATAGACTGTTAGCGCATTGGTGAAAAAGTGCCCAATTGAGATACGGCCAGGGTTTTGCAAAACGCCACTCATGTTTTATCAAGGGGTTGTGAGTTCGAATCCCAGCTCGGCAAACATTCTTTCAATTGTTGAAACTTCTGCAAATATTGCTAATAGTGACAACAAAGTAAGTAATAAACAGTTCAAAACTATTTTGGCAGTAAAAGTAAAGGTGCTGAACTTCAGACGGAGATAAACATTTTGAAATGTTGAAACTCCTGCAAATATTCCTAATAGTGACAACAAAGTAAGTAATAAACAGTTCAAAACTATTTTGGCAGTAAATGTAAAAGTGCTGAACTTCAGACGGAAATAAATATTTTGAAATGTTGAAACTTCTGCAAATATTGCTAATAGTGACAACAAAGTAAGTAATAAACAGTTCAAAACTATTTTGGCAGTAAATGTTTCAAAAACGGTTAATTGAAGGTCATGAAAATATACAAAAGTTGGCTAACTGGGTATGTCTACCCAGTAGAAAAGAAGCGTAAACAATCAATATTTCGATGTTTATTGTATCTGAATGTGAAATTATTACTCTAAGTTCATCCCAGAATTATGATTCTAATATTTCAAGACAACTTTTGAACAATTTTAAAATGTTGACTTTACTATCTATAAGATGGTGTTCGACACCTTTAATAAAATAGAAACAATGTAAAGGGTTATCTGTATGATATATTTCAGAAGTATGTCATTCAGCAAAATTGACAAACTTGATGGATGCTCCCTGATTGACTTGTTATTTATTAAAGGACCTCAGATCTGTCAAACAAATGGCGAATCTGGGCAACCTGATAGAATGCACATCTCTAGTAAATACTCAAGCTTCCAATGATGTTTAATTGCACGAATTTACTTAGAAATAGCCCGGACATGATATAAAGGGTTACCTGTATGAGGTTTTCGACATTATTAACATTTCATTCAGGAAAAAAATAACAAACAATTCGGGGAGCATCCATCGAGTGTGTCAATTTTCCTGAATGACATGTAAATAATGTTGAAAAACATCATACAGGTAAACCCTTTATAGTATGTCCGGCCTATTTCTAAGCAATTTCTTGCAATTAAACTTTATGGGAAGTTTTAGTACTTACAAGAGATGTTAATCCTATCAGCTTGCTCAGATTCGTCATTTTATTGACAAATTTAAGTTCCTTTAATAGATATCGAACCATTAGCTATCTATCTATCTATCTATCTATCTATCTATCTATCTATCTATCTATCTATCTATCTATCTATATATCTATCTATCTATCTATATATCTATCTATCTATCTATCTATCTATCTATCTATCTATCTATCTATCTATCTATCTATCTATCTATCTATCTATCTATCTATCTATCTATCTATCTATCTTTCTATCTATCTATCTATCTATCTATCTATCTATCTATCTATCTATCTATCTATATATCTATCTATCTATCGATTGTATAAATTTACTTGAATGAAATGTTAAAAATGTTGAAAACCATCATACAGGTCATTACTTTTTATACTATTTTTAAAATAGAGATTAAACAGATTAGAGTGCATTCGTGTGTTTGTGAGCAGTGCTCCAGGAAAACCAACCTTAGCGTAATGATATAACGTGCGTTAAAACTTTAAAAGTCATGACTCTGTAATCCATTTATAAGGATCTATATGAATACAGCTATACAGAAGCTTGTTGAAACCTACTATGACTAATCGACGAAAAGTGCTTATTGAGATACGGTTGGGTTTTGCAAAGCGCCACTCATGTTTTATCCAGGGGTTGTGAGTGCGAATCCCAGTTCGGCAAACATTCTTTCCGCCATTTGACAAAAGTCTCTATGACAAGCGTCATTCGTCTTTCACCAATGGGCCAACAGTCTATGTGGAAAATAAGTCAGTTGCTTGGAAAGTATGTTATGTTGAGTACGGGTGTGGGAAAACCAGAAAACCAGGAAACATATGAGTAGATGAACAGTCCGCCGTAATATGACTGAAAAAATGTAAAAAAAATGCGTTAAACCCCAATCAATCAATCAATCAATCAATCAACTCATGTTTTAGTAGTAATTGATTTTTTCAAACGCATCAGTGACTGATCAGATGACTGAATGTTCCCGATGCCACTCGTGTTTTAGTAGTGAAAGATTCTCAAACGCATCAGTGACTGATCAGATGACTGAATCTTCCCGATGCCACTCATGTTTTAGTCGTGAAAGATTCTCAAACGCATCAGTGACTGATCAGATGACTGAATGTTCCCGATGCCACTCATGTTTTAGTAGTAAAAAATTCTCAAACGCATCAGTGACTGATCAGATGACTGAATCCAACCCATGTAACTCATGTTTTAGTAGTGAAATATTCTCAAACGCATCAGTGACTGATCAGATGATTGAATTTTCCCGATGCCACTCATGTTTTAGTAATGAAAGATTCTCAAATGCATCAGTGACTGGTCAGACGACTGAATCTTCCCGATGCAACTCATGTTTTAGTAGTGAAAGATTCTCAAACGTATCAGTGACTGATCAGATGACTGAATCATCCCGATGCCACTCATGTTTTAGTAGTGAAAGATTGTCAAACGCATCAGTGACTGATCAGATGACTGAATGTTCCCGATGTCACTCGTGTTTTAGTAGTGAAAGATTCTCAAACACATCAGTGACTGATCAGTTGACTGAATAATCCCGATGCCACTCATGTGTTATTAGTGAACGATTCTCAAACGCACCAGTGACTGATCAGATGACTGAATCTTCCCGGTGACACTCATGTTTTAGTAGTGAAATATTCTCAAACGCATCAGTGACTGATCAGATGACTGAATCTTCCCGATGCCACTCATGTTGATTCTCAAATGCACCAGTGACTGATTAACTGACTGAATCTTCCCAGTGACACTCATGTTTTAGTAGTGAAAGATTCTCAAACGCATCAGTGACTGATCAGTTGATTGAATCTTCCAGATGCCGCTCATGTTTTAGTAGTAGTGAAATATTCTCAAACGCACCAGTGACTGATCAGATGACTGAATCTTCCCGATGCACTCATGTTTTAGTAGTGAAAGATTCTCAAACGCATCAGTGACTGATCAGATGACTGAATCTTCTCGATTCCACTCATGTTTTAGTAGTGAAAGATTCTCAAATGCATCAGTGACTGATCAGATGACTCAATCTTCTCGATACCACTCATGTTTTAGCAGTGACAGATTTCCAAATGCAGCAGTGACTGATCAGATGACTAAATCTTCCCGATGCCACTCATGTTTTAGTAGTGAAAGATTGAAAATGTACGTACTTTATGCTGAATCTTTTCATATAAAAATCGGTCTAACAGTGCTATATTGGGGTCAACCGTTTGTGACATTTATAGACATATTACCAATTATACTAACTCATAATAATGTTTCAAAGATTATTCCTGTTAGTTGCCATTGACACTAAACCATTTTTAAAGAAAAAACCATCCTTTAGTCAATGAGGCATATTGACACGGGTATGGAACCTGAAGTCGGCCTGTCGCACCAACGCTCTCATGTTTGAAACCCAAGATGAGCGGGTTTAGAATTTTGGATTTTGCAAAGCAAACGGCGCGAGTTAAGTCTCCAGGAATCAGACAACGAGTGCGATTTATATAAGCTGAAAGCTTGTTCGCAATCGATGTAAAATTAACTTTCAAATGTTACGTGACAATACAAACATGATCCTGACCACTTTTTCTATATAAATAATACATGAGCCCGTCCGTGGGAAAAGATACATGTTATATGTTTGAAAGAAAACAACCGTTATGAATAAATAAATTGTATAGAATGATTCAAGAAACAGCAAGATACAAAATACGTATGTCTTCTACCGTTATAACAAAACTTTAGAAACATTTAATGGGAATTTAACTTCCTAGGCTACGCTTTTTTAATAGTTTGGTTTACGACCCGATTCATCAAAGCTTAGAAAAAAGTTTCTGGCGATGTTTTTGTCTATTTACAAAATTGAGATTTTTAAATAAATGGGTAATCTTTAAAAAGTCTATGATGATTCATTTCAATTACTACAGATTACAGAATAATTCTAGAAACTATAAAAATAACGTTAACTCAACTATGCAATAGGCATGGCCGTAACGTGACCCATTCTATTATTTGTAAATGCAGCATGTCATCGCTTGGCGAATTTGGTCATTCTGATTCAATAGACGACAAGGTGTCATCGGTTCCCATAGAGTAATTAAGTTGTCGCTGTTTTCACGATTTCATCTAATTTCTAAAATTCATTGGATTCGTACTCTGTTTTTTATGTTGCGTTCGAGATGAACGATTCGTACCAACTGGTTTTTGCTGTTTGATCTTTGGGAACTGACATTACCATTTTCTTTTGTTTATTTTTCAGTTTTCTACTTGCATGTTCAAAACAAAAAAAATGGCATTACAAACAAACAAAACAGTCTTAATAATTCTTGCTATATGTGGACTATACATGTGAACTTTCATAATGCTCAATCTTGATCATGAATATCTTTATTTTATTTTTTAATTTACTTCGCATTTTTTGTTTATATACTCCCGTTTTTGCTATCATACTTCTGATAAACTGGAAGGAGAATAGAGTTAAACAAAATGAGAAACTTCAGCTTGTATGACACATTATAGTTGCAGTGAATGTTAAGCAAACTGTAAACCAAATAGTTTCAGGACTTAACTTGTCATTTCACGACTTTAACTTGTCATTTCACGACTAAACTTCACATGCTGAATATCACATAGGTCATAGCATATACAACGTGTAATACCTACGTTAATATTGACCCTTTCTACTTCGAGTAACCTTTTTATATAGGCTATGGTAGCCAGGTAAGCAATATAGGCACATCTTGGCCTTCTTGTTTAAATTAAAGGGACATTTGGCCTTCTTGTTTGAAATATTTACATCATGCCTGTTTGCACAGGTTATTTAAATGTACTGAACTGCATCTGCTTCCTTTAAGTCATGCTTCAAAATCATGCGCGGCGTCTTTGATGATTGGCATCAAAATTCTTCCTGTACATTATTTACATAAACTTGTTTAAGCTTCTGTGGGGCTTACTGTTTTCATTTTTTTTTTAGTTCTAGAAATATAATGTGAGTCTGTGATTTACCATCCAAAGAACATCAACGGATATAACATTAAATAATGACTAGATCGCAATCGAACTGTATACGTCATGAAAAAAAATTGCTTCAGCACTAATCGACCACATAATATCTAGATCAGCATGCACTTTAATGTAGCCTGATTAAGAACCGCCACGTTATCTAACTTGTAGTACAAAAGTCATTTAGTAAGGCCTTGAATGTAGGTTATGACCAATCCCAAATAAAAACTTTATACGTTATGTTATCAAATTGGCCACGTCACGTCGCACAGAACTTAATCAGAAGAAATATGCAGATCAATCTGTACCTCCACACAGCCTGGTCATGATCCAACCAAATCGATATGGTGAAATACAACAATTCTTCAAGCACCTGGAGAACGGCTATGACACAATCCTTAATATACAAGAATGTAATTTGATCTTAATTTCTATAAGTTTTAAAACCTGTGAAGGTCGATATTCGCGCAACGTGGCTCAAAATCAGTTACTTTGGGTACGATTTCAGACAAAGTTGTGTACGTGCAGTATTGCAGTTGTCCTCGTTAAAACAGTTGTCTACGGAATCCTGTTTAGAACATCTCAATTGCCATCACCGTATTTTTGAGACCACATAAGAGTAATTAGAAAAACATGAGGGATGTTTTTGTTACTTTGTTACATTTGTTTCTTCTTCACGTTCCTCATTAAAAAGTCTATGAAAAGAATTCGGGATTTTATTTCTCAACTTTGACTTTGTAGCATTTTTAATTAGTTTATTTGTCTTGTATACAGTTGGACATAATGGTATTGTAGATAGACAAATGCACGGTTTGAAATAATCATGTCGTATTTCTATATTACTGGAATTTCAAAATATTTAAAGGTTAGTTGCAAGAAAGTCGAATTTAGCAAGCTGTGTCAACAGAGACCAATGCGACATTTGATATTTTTTTCTATATTGACGTTACGCAACTGAAGACTGAATAAAAAAAACGCAACATAGTTAAAGTCGAATCAGAAAAAATGGTGTTTTTTTTGTATCGCTTTAAAAGGAAAATTAGTCGATATTTGATATAATTGTAAAAATGTAAAGAAAAAAACACGACAAAGAAATAAAACAAGCATACTGCGGCGATGGTTCTCTTTGTCTCTACTCTCACGACAACGCCCGAATAATGAAGCAAGCTATCAAGTTTTCGCGAAAACAGCGTCAAATTCGCTTGAATATTTCTTCTCCTCGTGTAAAAGTACGGGAAACGGAAGTTGTAATGGCTATGTGAAGTGTTCTCTGGTTGGTCGATATTTGGTTGTGTCCGGATTTTTAGCCAATCAGCGATCAGGTAATAGGAAACCATTTCTTTTTGTGTCGATATATTTAGTTTTGACGTGTCTGTGTTTTCCGCGGAAATGGTACCCCTTACGGCAACTCAAATATTAAGAAAACGAGGAGACGGATCAAAAATCGGGACAATCATTCGATGTAGCAACTGATGGGCTACACAGCGCACACCGAGTGGTTTCTAAATTCGAAAAACTGTGGGAGGAGATAGTTTTCGCAGGAAAAGCTGTTTTCGCCCGTTTCCATAGCAACGGTGGTTTCTATGGCGACCATACTACAAAAGGAACAACTAGAGCCTAGACCCTTCATACCTACCAAGTTTGGTCGAAATCCGATGAATAGTTTTGGCGCTACGCTTGCCACAAACATTTTACAAACAAACGGACAGAAACGAAGACCGACTTTAAGGGTCTCTAGAAGAGAGAACCAATAATCGTGGATGGTCTCAAACTTGCGGCGTTTGAAACACGATGTATCAAAAAGGCTACCACAGTTTCCAGATCTTGAAGTGGACATTTGATAAGACTGTGCTGACCTGGTAACTGAATTGTATCCCCGTCACCAAAAAGTGTCTTAAGATGGTGTTGACCATAATGGTATATAATAATAATAATGTCTACTTGTTAGACCATTCGTTCTTCAGAGGCGTAAATTGAGAAGAGGGGAGGGAGACCTTTCTCTGATTACAGGGTGGTCCAAGCTGATATAGAGCTTCACTGATAGCAAACTCCCGAATATTGGTTTTCGTATGACATTGCTATTTAGAACGAATAAAAGGGGATGGGATGTTCAAGTTCATCACTCTTTCTCAAAATGGTTAAAGGAATCACACAGGTTTTCGTATTTTACATCCTCGTGGCTACCAGTTGTCTGGCCCATGAATATGGTCAGGATGTACTCGATCGACTAGTTGCCCTCGAAAAACAAAACGTGAACCAAGAGGAAGAAATAAAGGAGTTAAATGCGCGTTTGGACAGCAAGGTAATTTTAACTTTAATACTTTATGTGAAGATCTAAAACTCTGTGTTTGTCACAATGTTTTCAATAATCATACATTGTTATAGGGTTTCCATATTATTTTCCTTGTGTTTACAAAGTCGTCTGCATCAGACTTGTATTTGTATATTGAATAGTAAGGATTAAAAAAAGGGTAATTATAGATATGATTTTAACACAAACAACATTAGCTCAGCTTTTGTATCTTCGTTTAAACCAATAGTCGTTTAAAAACGATTCAAATGTTCAATCTACTGAAGTTGCGTCTATGAACAGTTACTCACAAATCTCTCATAAGTTTATGTCATATGTAGAACATATGTTCATTGTCAATAATTCAAGGGACACATATAACAACGACATACACGTTTCATTATCTACTGCAAAGAAATTGACTCACTCTATTATGTTGTCGTTAGTTAACTATGATCATCATCACGCTATTTGGGGTCTTAGTGACGCCAGGTGTTGTATCAATTAATGCTACATAGGTGTAAAACTAGTGAGGATACACTTCTAGTTTTCTCTCAGCGAGTGAGTTTAGTTCTCTTTAACATATAGACGGACGGTGAAGACTTTGATGAGACTGTGCGTATGTACAGAATCACCTGCGCTGAGTCTCAACCGTGCGCAGATGCATACAGCCCCCAAATGGCAAGACGTGGTTCTTATCTATTTATATATTTATTTTCTAATTTTGTAGGAAGCCAGTTCCAACAGTAGAAGAGGTCTGTATTTTTTTATCAGTGGTAGATAATGAAAATTTAAAATTTCACTTGGATGACAATTTGTCGAATTTCAATTCAATTTTCATTTTGTTCTACAAAATATTCTTTCGAATCATCATTATTATTATGTAAGTGACTTAAAACTGACATCGACGATTTCTATCTAGTTGGTCATCATAGCTGGATATTTTCATGACTGTCAATGAAAGCCATTACAACTATTCAAAGTCTTGGGTATGACGGCCGGGGATCAATCTGCATCCAACAAGTCTCTGACGACATTGAAAATATATAGCAAAATTATCGAACAAATCATTTTATACAATTCATTGGTCAGCAATGCGTTTCAAAGACATTATAATGTTTCTGCTTCGCGAAAACATTATAGTACACGTCAATATTTTTCCGTTTAAAAACGATTAGATTTTGATTGAAGAATAAGTTTTTTTCAGTTGCATTTTGTACTCGGCTAAAGTTATTTTACCCAATGCTCGTAGAACTAATTACGAACATGACGTCTGTCCATAAAATAAATGTCATGGGAAATATAATGAACGGTGCTACGGAAAACCAAACCTTATGACATTTGCGACCAGTGTAGATCCAGATTAACCAGCACGTTCTTGCAGCTTGATATGGTCCTGCACAGTCCGCCAATTAGTCATAGAAGGTTTCAAGACACTTAAAAATAATATCCATTTAGAATCTTTAACATGAATGCGCGGGTATACATATTATGTATCTATTCTTATAAAAAGTACGCGTATGTTCGTGTTCATTGAGCACGCTTATGTTGGTGTGCATTGAGCACGATAATGTTTGTGTTCATTGAGCACGGCTCATATATCTATTCGTGTATTTAATTCATTAATTTATACTGTTGCAGCTTTACTAGTTGATGGACAGATAGCGTTTACAGCGTTCATGAAACAGCGTTCATGAAACAAGACCTTGACAAAGGTATACATATGTATCTACACGCATAATAAGTACGCACATTTTGATTTTCATTGAGCACGGCTCATATATCTATTGGTGTATTTAATTCATTAATTTATACTGTTCCAGCTTTACTAGTTGATGGACAGATAGCGTTTACAGCGTTCATGAAACACGACCTTGACAAAGTTGCGAGAAACACCACGATCATTTTTGACACCATTTTACTGAATGACGGCGGCGCCTATAACAACAACACGGGGATTTTTACAGCACCAGTATCCGGGGTCTATTACTTCTCTTACTTTATTGGTAAGTAATGTTCTAACCTAGTCGTATATGTCATTGAGTTGTCCGACACTGAATGGTCTGTGTGGCCTCGGGATGCGTTCAGTTGTCCATAAGTAACACACATATCCCAAACATCACGGGGGTACTACGAGGTTTAAGAATACACAAAACCAAAACACTTTTTTTGCCTGTTTCTAATTTTCATTTTATATTGATGTTAATGTAGAAAATCAAAACATTTGAATTATTAATCGAAGACATTCGTTTACAAAAACTTTTTAACCCTTCTTTTACAACATACAAGAACATTGCTGCAGAAAGGCTTAAAATAAATAATTAACATTGTTATTCTTAAGTCTAGTAATCTTACTTCATCGTTGTTTGAAGTCCTTCCATATTAATATTCAAATGCTTTTTAAGGTTTTACCGAATTGATTTAAGAAAGGCTGAGATGAGTTAGTTTGTTAGCTGGGATTTTTTACGCCACAGTCAACAGCTATGGTCATATCGCGGCGGACAGGAAAGATGACATTGATCTCTCACCATATATTTAAATCGAGATACAAATATATAAGATGTGAAACTGATATCAACCCACTTGCAGGAGCTCAAGATTTGCATTGACTCCAATCGTTCAGACTCAATTAGCCGGCCCTTACGGTTCAAACAAGGGTCAGACTGTGGCCGCCATTATTTTAGAACGTCCCGCAGCCACAGGGGCAGCGTTGAGTTAATCGTTAAAAACCACTTTTATTGTTTGTTAACAGGAGAAAAGGACGATAACCAAATAAACACGATGCTGGCTGTTAACTCGGCAAACTACGTTGACGCGATTGCTGAAGGCATAAGTCACGGCCATGACGACCAGGGTGGGAATGCTGGGACCGTCAAACTTTCAACGGGAGACATAGTTAACGTGGTACATAGGCGTGTTGGTAACCACGTTGAGGGTGCCAATGGACTGAGGCTGACCACGTTTTCTGGTTTCTTGCTGTATAATGTAGAAGATACGCTGCCCGTTGTTAGTACAATAATAGGCAAAAAGTAGGAGGCTGTTTTCAAGTTAACCCTTATCCCGCTTCAGTCAAACAGCCGATATCAACATCCCTAATTTTGGACAAGTTCTAGCATATTAAATTAGTCTTTATTGAATACGGATAAATGAGTAGCGAACAATGTAGACTAAGATCAGACAGCACAAATATGAACACGCTGATCTTGATCTGCCTTTTTCTTAATATCGGCTATTCATAATAGTTTTTGCTAATTTTGATAAAAGTCGCGTTAGGCAGGATAAAGGGGTTAACTGTTTATTTAATTGCATTTTGATGTGTATTTCAAAGGACAAATAAAATTATTCTATGAATGTTCTGTTGTATTTTTCAATCTTGTTTAAAGTTGCCAGCTTGCAGGTTTACAAACCAGGCATCTCCGTGATTCAAGCTGTGTAACGATTGATTGAAGTGCTGTCTTCTACGGTATTGCAGTTACAACAATTTAACCGTTCCCCGAGAAAACCAACATTGTGGACTCTGAGTAAAGTATCGACCCGGTTCAGCCTAAGCATGCCGCGCAGGCTAACCCGGACAGACACATTTTGCCTCCTGTGGATTTTCTGTTTCAGGAATCATTACTCTATACCTCTATTCCCCTAAGATGGAATGTGTCGGCCCGGATAAGCATGTGCGGACTGCGCAGGCTGATCTTGGTTGATACATTACGCAGAGTCCACAATGTTGGTTTTCTCGCCAAACGGCTTATATCACGGCGACCGGTTCATCTGACGTGTGTTTCCCGGCTTTCTCGCACCAGAACTCCACTCAACATTCCTCCCAGGTAACTGGTTACCATTTCGTACATCAGTGGAAGACGAGCGACGCTTGTCACACTTCCTTTTGTCTATAATCGTATCGTAAAGAATGAATGCCCGAGCTGGAGTTCGAACTCACTTTGCATTGAGTGATAGTCCTGGACGTTACCGGCTGAGCTATCGTGGCTCAATCATATAAGACAAGGTCATGTTAACGCGCCTAGCCAAGGTTAGGCACCAATATTATGGATAGGTGTGTTCTGGCATAGTCAACACATCGATATATGAGCAGTACCAGGAGAAACTAACATTGTGGACTCTGCGTAAAGTATTGACCCGGATCAGCCTAAGCATACCGCGCAGGCTTACCTCGATAGACACTTTTCGCCTCCTGTGGGTTTTCTGTTTCAGGAATAATTACTCTATACCCCTATCCCCCTGAGACGAAATGTGTCTGCTCGGATCAGTCTACGCGGACAGCGAAGGCTGATCTTGGTCGATACATTACGCAGAGTCCACAATGTTGGTTTTCTCGTGGAATGGCTAAAATCACGACGAACGGTTCGTCTGACGTGTAGTTCAGTGGAAGACGAGCGACGCTTGTCACACTTCCTTTTGTCTATAATCGTAAAGAATGAATGCCCGAGCTGGAGTTCGAACTCACTATCCCTTGAGTGATAGTCCTGGACGTTATCGGCTGAGCTATCGTGGCTCAATCATATAAGGCAAGGTCATGTTAACGCGCCTAGCCAAGGTTAGGCACCAATATTATGGATATGTGTGTTCTGGCACAGTTAACACATTGATATGAGTCGTCCCGCGAGAAAACCGACATTATGATATCTGCGTAATGTATCGACCCAGATCAGCCTGCGCATTCCGCGCAGGCTAATCCGGGCCGACACATTCCGTCTCTGGGAGATAGAGGTATAGACAAATGTTTCCTGAAACAGAAAATGCACAGGAGGCGAAAAGGTATCTGTCCGGGTTAGCCTGCGCGGCACGCTTAGGCTGATACGGGTCGGTACTTTACGCAGAGGCCATACTGTTGGTTTTCTCGCTGGACGGCTCATATGGGGTTTACAATTTTTTTTTTTTCGTTTAGAGGTATAATGCGAGTCTGTGATTTACCATCCAAAAAAAAACATCAGGAACCATATACCTCACATTAAATTAGGACCACCCATGCTAAGAATCAAAATGGAACTACTGTATGCATCTTGTTATTAAATTAACCACGTCCAATTAAATTCTTATTTCAGTTCTAAGCGAACACAGCATATTTAAACCATCCTGCACCTCAATGCAGACTGATAAGGTTCCACCTTACTCAATAACCCGAGGAACATAGTCATTAAATGAGGCCCTGGAAATAAAAATAAATAATCAAAGTACTGAAAGTACTGAAGGTAGAATTGCGATCGTTTAAGAAGAGATACAGAAGTGCAAATGGTGACATACAGTCCCCCTGTGGCGCTCCAATGAAACAACTGAAACTTTCACTTAAGTTATCATATTTTACCCTTGACTTGATGTTTAAAAAGAAAATTGAAATCCTGGACGCAACATGGTGCATTCTGGTGACTTCTGAGGGTGTTTTCAAAATGTTGAGGGAAGGCTTTCTTATGTCATATTTAACAAGAAACTGCTGAAGACTGTAACGCCGGATTGTCGGCAATTTGACCTTGAAAATTGACAAACCAATGTCAAGGTCAAAGTAACCATATAAATCAATAGAACTTGTTGCTGGTTACCTTCAGGCAAAGTTTCAAGTGTGTAACCCTTTCCAGTGCTGAGATTTTGCCTCAACCTGAAACTTTAACCAAAATGTTGATGAACAGACAGACGGAGAGACAGACATCGCCAATCTATAGATTTTAGCAGTAAAATCCTGCCAAGAAGTAATGAATTGAGAAAAAAATGTGCTGAGAGGTCCATAATTTCAAACTTGCTAAGATTTGGTCTGTGCAATGAATGTACAAATTGAAAAATGTATTGTTGACATGTATTTTCTACACCATCATTGTAATGTTGTTTATCATAAATAAAATTATTCCTTTTTTTAAATAAACTTTTAATCAAAATGTGTGTCTCAGTGTTGTCTTCTTCAGCAGTTTGACAGAAACAAAGCCTAAATCTGAAATTGTGTCAATGTGTTATTTGTCAACTCTGTCCCATAAGTTTTGCTTGTGATTTGAACTCTCATAAAAAAAAGCACGGAAAGGGACAACTTTCCCAACTTTGATTAAATATGTTTTCAATTAAATTGTAAAAAATCTTTTTCTTGGTTTTTGAAAGTTTTGTCATTATTATTTAAGACGGACATTATATACTAGAATAGCCAACTGACTATCATTTGAAAAAGTGTTTCTTATTTAAACCTTTCCCACTTGCATACGTAATTGCAGCCGACGACTTTTGAAAACATTGATGCAGAAGAAGAAATTGCTCATAACAAGCTTTCTCCTTTTGCAACAATGTTTTCAACTATATTCAATTATTACACTTCCAATAAATGTGATTTTCTGTATCTTTGCTCAGATTTTTTTTAATTCGTCTGCTGCAGAGTTTTTATATTGTCACTGTGGGGTGGGTTGTGATTTGTTAAAGGGCAAGCAGGATTGGGAATGCAGGAGTGTTGCACTTATCCTAATGAAACACTCGCCTGCCTGTGCATGTTTTAGCTTAACTTAACTTGTTAATGTTCTTTCCATCATCAACTTAGTCATCTGTTAGTAATCAACTCTATGAACGAAATAATCGCGTCAAAATCATAACGAACAAACTGTCAATATCTAATTTTGAACTGTGTAATACAAATTTAGAATAAAAGGATGAATCAGTTATGTTGTAACAACCAATATCCGCGGGTCATTTACCTGATTTTGGCCGAAAGAAATGATCGATTTCTTGCAAGATTTATTCGTTCTGCCTATTATAATCAAAGTATTCTAAACGCTTTATAAACAAGTGATTTAAAGCGCTCAAATAATTTGATGAAATTGGTTTCTTTAGACGCGGACCTTGTCGAAAGCACCTATCCAGAATGCAAAAGTCATCGTTAATCGTTGTCGAAGGAATAGATGGACTGAGAGAAAGAGAAAGAAAAGGCTTAGCAATGCATACTATCTTTATGAATAAGGACATGAACGAATATGTATGGACTAGCGCCTAGAATTTCGTACTAGCCGATCCTTCATTCCACTCGCTTATGCTAGCGGGCGAGTGGATGTTTACATCTCTGCCGAGAGGGAAAAAAGGGTTACAATTTACAAAGGGTAATTGCGCGGTGCAGTGCTATATTGGCGTAGTGATATCTAAATAATTGTGTACACTTTAAATATGATATTTACACTTACAAGACTTGTTATTTTCTATTATAAGCTTGAATAATCGGATTTTTTTTCGTTACTCTATGTTTGCTTTTGTGAGCATTCGTAAATTAGTCAAACCAAAAATTGCACTTAATTGTTGGTGGTGAAGGGCATATACATCACGTGACTTCAAACTCACTATGACTATGGCAGCCTCTGCGCATGCGCAAGTCTACCAAAAATGGAACCTTTTATGAAATTATCCACGTCACAAAAGTTTCCTTCATTACTAAGTGACCACAGCACATTTAAATAATCCTGTACCTCAATGCAGACTGATAAGGTTCCACCTTACTCAATAACTCGAGGAACATAGTCATTAAATGAGGCCCTGGAAATCCAAAATAAAAATGGAACCTTTTATGAAATTAAACTTCCTTCAGTACAAAGCGATCACAGAATATTTAAATCAGCATGCACTTCAATGCAGCCTGATAAGGATCCACCTTACTCAATACGTTGTAGAACAAAAGTCATTTAATGAGGCCCTTGATATAGGTTATGACCAATCCAAAATAAAATTGGAACATTTTATGAAATTATCTACGTCACAAAGATAGCGATCACAGCACATTTTAATCATTCTGCACCTCAATGCAGCCTGATAAGTTTCACTTGAAGAACAAAAGTCATTTGATGAGGCCCTGGCTATAGGTTATGACCAATCCAAATACAAATAAAATGGAACCTTTTATGAAATTATCCGTGTCACAAAATGTTCCTTCAGTACAAAGTGACCACAGCACATTTAAATCATTATGCACCTCCATGCAACCTGATAATATTTCATCTTTCTCAATAACCTGAAGAACAAAAGTCATTTAATGAGGCACTTGATATAGATTATGACCAATATGAAATAAAAATATTTTATGAAATTATCCACGTCACAAACAACTTCCTTCAGTATTAAGTGACCATAAAATATTGAAATCGTCCTGCACCGCAATGCTGTTTGATACGGTTCACTTAAATAACAAAAGTCATTTGGCGAGGCCCTGGATGAAGGTTATGACCAATCCAAATAAAAATATGGTAATACAATGGAACCTTGTATGAAATTATCCACGTCACAAAAAGAAATCATTCAGTTCTAAGCGACCACAGAATATTTCAATAATCCTGCTCATCAAGGCTCTCTGATAAGGATCCACCTTACTCAATAACTCGAAGAACAAAAGTCATTTAATGAGACCCTGGATATAGGTTATGACCTTTTATGAAATAAAACTTCCTTCGGAACTAAGCGACCACAGAATATTTAAATCATCCTGCACCTCAATGAAGCCTGATAAGGTGCCACCTTACTCAATAGCTTGAAGAATAAACGTCATTTAATGAGGCACTGAACATAGGTCTAAAATAAAAATGGAACCTTTTATGAAACTATCCACGTAACAAAAAAAAACTTTCTTCGATACTAAAGTGACCACAGAATATTTTAATCAGCAATGCATTCTTTAACGGCTTTAGGAGTTTCTTCTATTGGACGGTTAGTAAGACACTGCCTGACCTTGTAACTGAATTTGATCCTCGTCACCAAAAACAGACATTCTGTGATTGAATATAAATACGACCAAACAGCTTACTTGTATGGTACGATTATGGTCACATTCCCTTTCCAAAAGCTTCCAGGATGCCTGTACGACTAAATGGGGAAGAGGGAAGAGCTTACCGTGACTGCAGAGAGTCACAGGCTGGCTAGAGCGTCACTGATAGCAAATTCCAGAAAACAGTTTTCGTATGACATGGCTATTCAGATTGAATATAAGGGGTTATGATTTTTAAGTTCATTTCTCTTTCTCAAGATGGTAAAAGGAATCACACAGGTGTTCGTATTTTACATCCTCGTGGCCGCCAGTTGTCTGGCCCATGAATATGGACAGGATGTACTCGATCGACTAGTTGCCCTCGAAAAACAAAACATGAACCAAGAGGAAGAAATAAAGGAGTTAAATGCGCGTTTGGACAGCGAGGTTATTTTATTTTGATACTTTATATGACGATCTAAAACTCAACAATCGAAAATAATTAGTCTTAGAATGGTTACTAATAGGTTTTTTACCCCTTTTCCACTTGCATCTTGAGGGCTTGGGGTGAAACGGTTGTATCTAAAAATCCATTTTGAAATCCCTGGTTTAGGGGCAATTTTCACCCCATTGTAAACAATGCAAATTTAGGTGCCATTGCTCAGAACGAGCAATGGCACCTAAATTTCCATTGTTTACCAATAAAAATTATTTAACGCTTATAAAGACATAATGGCGAGGTTATTAACCTTGGTAAAAAATATTTTTTTTAGTTACAACCGTTTCACGCCAAGCCCTCGATCTAGCCTAACTGCAGCTGATGGCCGTTGATAACGAGGTAACACTGTTTGATAATACGATGACAATTACTCTTTAAAAGAAATGCTAAGTTTGAGCAATTTGTGTGTTTGCCACAATGTTTTCAATAATCATACTTGCATTGTTATAGGGTTTCCATGTTTTGCCCTTGTGTTTACAAAGTCGTCTGTGTCAGACTGGTATTTGTATATGGAATAGTAAGGGTTAAAAAAGGGTAATTATAGATATGATTTTAACACAAAAAGCATTAGCTCAGCTCTTGTATCTTCGTTTAAATCAATAGTCGTTTAATAACGATTCTAATGTTCAATCCATTGAAATTGCGTCCATAAACAGTTACAATAAATCTCTCATAAATTCAAGTCATATGTAGAACATATGTTCATTGCCAATAATTCAAGGGACACATATAACATCGACATACACGTTTCATTATCTACTGCAAAGAGATTGATTCACACTATTATGTTGCCGCTATTTAACTAAGATCATCATCACGCGATTTGGGGTGTTAGTGACTCTCCGGTGTCGTATCAATTAATTCTTCATTGGTGTAAAAATAATGAGGATACACTTCTAGTTTTCTCTCAGCGAGTGTGTTTAGTTCTCTTTAACATATAGACGGACGGTGAAGACTCTGGTGAGACTGTGCGTATGTACAGAGTCACCTAAGCTGAGTCTCAACCGTGCCCAGATGCATACAGCCCCCAAATGGCAAGACGTGGTTCTTATCTATTTATATATTTATTTTCTTATTTTCTAGGAAACAAGTACCAACAGTAGAAGAGGTCTGTATTTTTTTTATCAGTGGTAGATAATGAAAAATAAAAACATCACTGTGATGTAAATATGTCGAATTTCAATTCAATTTTATTTTTTTCTACAAAATATTCTTTCGAATCATCATTATTATTATGTAAGTTATTTAAAACTGACATCGACGATTATTAGTTGGTCAACATAGCTGGATATTTTCATGACTGTCAATCACTGATAGATTCTGTATTTGTATATTCGGTGCACGTTACGTCAATATTTAAGCTTTAACGTAGCACAGGTGAGCTATTGTGATCACATTTTGTCCGGCGTTCGTGCGTCGTGCGTCGTGCGTTGTGATTCGTCAACAATTGCCTTGTTAACACTCTACGGGCTACATTTTGCATCCGATCTTCATGAACGTCTATCAGAACATTCGTCTCCATCAAATCTTGGATAAGTTTGAAACTTGACCAGTTGAGGTCAAAGACTAGGTCACTAAGTCAAATTGAAGGGAAATCTTGTTAACACTCTGGAGGCCACATTTTCAACTTGAGCATGTTGAAACTTTATCAGAATGTTTGTCTTGATGATGTGTTATTCAAGTTCGAACTTGGGTCATGTCGGGTCAAAAAAATAGGTCACTATGTCAAATTGAAGGAAAATCTTGTTAACACTCTAGAGGCCGCAATTTTGCTTCAGAAGTTAGAAATTTTGTCAGAATGTTTGTCTTAAAGATTTCTAGGTTACCTTCGAATATGGGTCCTATTTGGTCAGAAACTATTTTATTTGGCTAAATTGAAGGAAAATCTTGTTAACACAGTAGAAGCCGCATATTTTGGCTACAACAGCTTGAAATGTGGTTAGAATGTTTATCTTAATAATATCTAGGCCAAGTTCGAATATGGGTCATGCCGAGTCAAAAACTAGGTCACTAGGCTAAATTAAAGGAAAATCTTGTTAACACTCTGGAGGCCGCATTTTTTGCTTCAGCAGCTTCAAACATTTTCAGAATGTTTGTCTGAATGATACCTAGGTCATTATTATGTCAGCAACTAGGTCACTAGGCCAAATTGAAGGAAAATATTGTTAACAATGTAGAAGCCGCATATTTAACTTGAGAATGTTGAAACTTTATCAGAATGGTTGTCTTATTTACACTGTAGAAGCCGCATTTTTTGCTTCAGCAGCTATGCCCGGTCAAAAAGAAGGTCACTAGGCCAAATTGATGGAAAATCCTGTTAACACTCTGGAGGTCGCATTTTTGGCTTCAGCTTCATCAGCTTGAAATTTTGTCAGAATGTTTGTCTGAATTATATCTAGGTCAAGTTCGAATATGGGTCATATTAAGTCATAAACTAGGTCAATAAAGACAAATATTGTTCAAACTCTGGAGGCTGCATTTTGTTTTTTAGCTAGTTGAAACTTTGTCAGAATGTTTGTCTTGGTGATATCTATTCCATGTTGGAATATGGGTCATATAAGGTAAAACAATATAGATCAATAAGCCAAATGAAGAAAAATCTTGTTAACACTCTGAAGGTTGCATTTTGAATCTTTGTCAGAATAATTGTCTTTGTGTAATTTGCATCAGAAATCACATTGCATAATTCAGGTGAGCGAACTACATGTAGTGCCACCACGGCCGTCTTGTTTAGTCATATAACGGCGTTTCTTGGGCAAGTTACCAGTACTAATTGTCCGTTTAATCCTGCGACCATGGAGTCAGTTAATATGCTAACCCCAAATCCTGAGAGCAGAGGCTGAAAGCCATTACTACTATTCAAAGTCGTGGGTATGACGGCCGGGGATCGACCTCATCCAACAAGTCTCAAGCAGACAAAATTGAAAATATATAGGAAAAATATCGAACAAATCATTTTATACAATTCATTGGTCAGCAGTGCGTTTGAAAGACATTGCATTTTGTAGGAAGTTATTTCAGCCAATGCTCGCAGTACTTATCGCAAACATGAGGTTTGTCCATAAATCGAATTTCATGGGAAATTTACATGTATATGAGCGGTGTTCCAGAAACCCCAATCTTATGACATTTGCGACCATTGTAGATCTGGATCAACCAGCACGTTATTGCAGGTTGATATGGTCCTGCACTATCCGCCAATTAGTCATAGAAGGTTTAAAGACACTTAAAATTAATATCAATTTAGAATCTTTGGCAAGAATACGCAATATAGTATGTATTTACACTTATAATAAGTACGCTTATGTTGGTGTTCATTGAGCACGCCTCATATACATATATCTATTCGTGTATTTAATTAATTAATTTATACTGTTCCAGCTTTACTAGACGATGGACAGATAGCGTTTACAGCGTTCATGAAACAAGACCTTGACAAAGTTGCGAAAAACACTACGATCATTTTTGACACCATTTTACTAAATGACGGCGGCGCCTATAACAACAACACGGGGATTTTTACAGCACCAGTATCCGGGGTCTATTATTTCTCTTACTTTATTGGTAAGTAATGTTCCAACCTAGTCTTATATGTCATTGAGTTGTCCGACACTGAATGCTTGCATGGTATGTGTGGCCTCGGCATGCGTTCAATTGTCCGTAAGTAACAAAAATATCCCAAACATCACAGGGATACTACGAGGTTTAAGAATACACAAAACCAAAACACATTTTTTGCTTGTTTCTAATTTTCATTTTATAATGACGTTAATGTAGAAAACCAAATAATTTAAATTATTAATCGAAGACATTCGTTAACATGAAAAACTGTTTAACCCTCTCTTTACAACATACAATAACTTTGCTGCAGAAAGGCTTAAAATAAATAATTAACATTGTAATTCTTAAGTCTAGTAATCTTACTTCATCGTTGTTTAAAGTCCTTCCATATTGATATTCAAATGCTTTTTAAGGTTTTACCAAATTACATAAGAAAAGCTGAGTTGAGTTAGTTTGTTAGTTTGTGGTTTTACGCCACATTATAACGTCATATCGCGGCGGACAGGAAAGATGACATTGGTCTCTCACCATATATTTACATCGAGATAAAAATACATAAGATGTGAAACTAATATCAACCCACTTGCAGGAGCTCAAGATTTGCATTGACTCCAATCGTTCAGACTCAATTAGCCGGCCCTTACGGTTCAAACAAGGGTCAGACTGTGGCTGCCATTCTTTTAGAACGTCCCGCAGCCACAGGAGCAGCGTTGAGTTAATCGTTAAAAACCACTTTGATTGTTTGTTAACAGGAGAAAAGGACGATAACCAAATAAACACGATGCTGGCTGTTAACTCGGCAAACTACGTTGACGCGATTGCTGAAGGCATAACTCACGGCCATGACGACCAGGGTGGGAACGCTGCCACCGTCAAACTTTCAACGGGAGACATAGTCAACGTGGCACACAGGCTTGTTGGTGACCACGTTGAGGGTTCCAATGGACTGAGGCTGTCCACGTTTTCTGGTTTCTTGCTGTATAATGTAGAGGATGTTGGTAGTGTCATAATAGGCAAAAGGTAGAATGGTATTTTCAAGTTGACCCTTATCCCGCTTTTTTCAAACAGTCGATGTCAGCTTCCCTGATTTTGAAGATCTTTAGCAGATTTTTTTATTATTAGTCTTTTTTTTTTTTTACTGAATACTGATAAATGATAAGTGAACAATGTAGACTAAGATTTGACAGCACGAATAGGCCTTTGAGCAGGACAATATTGGTCTGTATTGTTCCCAGTAGCGTTTTTAGTGATTCATAACAGTCTTCGTAATTTATGTCTAAAGTCGCGTAAAACAGGATAAGGGTTAACCGCACTTTTCAATTGTATATACATGTATTGATATGTAGTTCAAAGGTGATTAAACTATGGCAAATTATGAATGTTCTGTGTATATTCCATCTTGTGAAAAGTTGCAAGTTTGCATACTTACACACCTCCGTGATTCGAGCTGTGCTACAGCCGCCCGCCCATCGTTGATTGCTTGGAGTCTAATGCTGTCCACACAACATATGTCCCAACCAACTGGCTCCTTCCCATATAAACTACACATATTTAGGCCATTTGTGAAACAAGTAAACTCCGGTACAATTAATTCACTGGCGTCATTACTGATTGATTTGTGTTTTACGGCACTTTCAGCAATTTTGCAGGGCATTTCCTTGGTAAGTTACCAGTACAACTGGTCCCCGTCAGTCAGTCGTAAAGTTAACCCTGCAACCCTGAACGCCAAGGAGGGAGGCCATTACTACCACTATTAAAGTATTTGGTAACACCCGGTCGGGGTCGAACCGCACTCCAGGCGGGCGCTCTACTACTACACAACCAAACCGGTTGGCGTGATTTCTGAAGACTGAACAACAGCAGCAGTTTTGGATCAATTTAACAATGTTTGTTGTCGGATCGAAGCTTTCGTATATGAGCCGCTTCTGACGATGTAGGGTCGTATTGGTTCTCCGTTACGAGATTATATCGAGGAAAATTGCAGTACACATTATGGAGCAACAGTTCTTTTTTTTTTTTTTTTTTCAAAAAGCGGCATCTAGGACACAATTACATGTAGACAGATATTGCATGTTCTGAGCCTTTGAACCCCACATTGAAAAAGATCTGCGATTTTGAAGAAAATTATAAAAAAAATATGGAAAGTCTTTGTAAAAATAAGTATAGCTTTTACATGTACATGTAGTTGAAAATATTGTGGCAAAATTAGAAATTGCTCATCATGAGCAATTTCTACTTCTTCCAAAATGTTTCAAAAGCCATCTGCTGAAGAGGCGAAATAAAGCGCCTAGGTGTGGGAAAGGGTTATCTCATTCATAACAACAGGCTTTACACATTTTGTTGAACGTCTCGACAAGCAGGATATGGCGGTTAACTGTTTAATTAATTTCATTTTGATGTGTAATTTAAAGGACAAATAAACTAATGCAAAAATATGAACGTTCTGTTGTATTATTGTGTAAAGTTTCAAACTTGCAGATTTACAAGCCAGGCCTTCGTGATTCAAGCTGTTCCACAGGCGAATATCGATTGATTTATAGTTTAATGAGCCGTCCCGTGAGAAAGCCAACATCATGGCCTCTGCGTAATGTATCGACCAATATCAGCCTGCGCAGTCCGCGCAGACTGATCCGGGCCGACACATTCCGTTTCAGGGGGATAGAGGTAAAGAGTAATGATTCCTAAAACAGAAAATCAACAGGAGCCGACAAGTGTCTATCCCGGTAAGCCTGCTCGGCATGCTTAGGCTGATCCGGGTCGATACTTTACGAAGAGTCCACATTGTTGTTTTTCTCGCGGGACGGCTCTAATGATGTTGTCAACGGTAGTGTAGTTATATTACGGCGGCTAGTTCATCTGACGTGTGGTTGCTGACTTTCGCGCACCAGTACTCAACACACAATTCTTTCCTAGGCAATTGGCAATCTTTCCACGGTTTTTAGTCCATCAATGAAATACGAACGGCGTTTGTCACACTGCATTTTGTCTATCTCAGGGGATAGAGGTTTAGAGTAATGATTCCTGCAACAGAAAATCCATAGGAGGCGAAAAGTTTGTGTCCGGGTTAGCCTGCGTTGCATGCTTAGGCTGATCCGGGTCGATGCTTTACGCGGAGTCCACAATGTTTTTTCTCTCGGGACGGCTCATATATGTGTTCTGGCACAGTAAACTCAGATTTATATGTCTGGTAGATAAACGTCGGTACAATTAACTCATTCCTTAAGACTCTCAACTACTTATTAGTACCAGTAACATTGATACGCATTGGCCCATTCCAAAATGCAGACACATTTTGAAGCATCTGCAGCAGACGTCTTTTAGAAACACTTTCGAAGAAATTGCTGATAATGAGCAATTATTAATATTGCAACAATGTTTTAAACTCTATGCAATGATAGTATACTTAAGCACAGGTTCGATCTTTTTCGGAGTTACTACGTTCCTCATAACACAGGCGGCTCCGCCGAAATAAATATTTTGAAGCGAAGTAATTTTCAAGCCAAACAGATGATGTGATCACAGCACTGAAAGTACTAATGGGACGGTTGTAACAAAACATCAAAGCACTGAAACTACTGTTGGGACGGATGTGTTGGTGTTTGTAAATCGGTTGCATGTGTATGTACACAAGAGATGTTTGTCAAATATGAATGCCTTCCTTTATCAATGAGGCTAGTCCCTTTGAAAAAGCAGTTTATTTGTTGTATGCCCATGGCTTTTTGAATTGACTATGTCAACAACATTCAGACCATATTCCATTATAACCACTGCTAAGTTTGCAATGCTCGTGTGAGGGGTGGGGTTGATTATCACACAAGGGAAGTAGCCAGCATGTTATTAGATTAAAGTGTGAAAATCTGCAGGATGTAACATAATGGTGATCATTAAAGGTAGAAGAAGACAATTTACGTAGTTTTCTTTGAAATTATTGATAAATACGATGACCATTATGGTCCTTTTCGCTCACCTATGTAACAGAATTTAGATAGTTGTCCATTAACGTATAACGAAATCAAGCCCCTGTTAACTTTTAAAGCAGTATGATTGCTCAAGTTGACGTTTTTCTACTTTAAATAATCTTTAAGATACAATTATGATAAGTGACTCACTAATCCCTCTTACACTCAACCTGAAGGTGTATTTATGATAAGCGACCCGCAAATCCCTATTATACTCAATCGGAGTTTGTTATTCACATCTTCGTATATAGCAAGAAAGCGGGTTTCGTGTTTTTCGAATGAAACAGTATTTCTTAAGCCATACAATGCTGATTCCCGCGCAAATTTCTGCATCTTTGAGCAACTCTTGGCTATACATTTAAATGCTTTAAATGCTCATGTTGAGGACCTCGTAATCTATGATGGAAACTAGACCGTTTTTCATAGGACTTGAAACCCAAATCGTTCAGTTTGTATACTTTCGAGATTATTCCACCCAACGCTCTTCCCGCGACTTTTGATATTGCCTCGCAATGTGCTGTATAATTCAAGCATTTCTAGCACAGTTCGGCCAACATTGAACTGATATTCCGTTCTTCTATGACGCTTGAGTCGTAAATGCATACACTTTGATTTTGATGTATTAATTAAAACTCCCATTTCCTACACCAGTCAGTGAGAGTATTAAGCATCATCTGTAGTTCTTTTTTCAAATGATGCAGTAACAACAATGTCATCGGCATATACTAATAACTACACCTTTCGTTCACCTACTGATATTCCGAGGTCAAGGCTATTTATCTCAGTTACCAGGTCATTTTTAAAGATAGTAAACATTGTTGGAGAAATACTATCACCCTGCTTTGCCCCCTTCTTGTACGGAAACCAGTCGGTATATCTATCGTTAACCTTTATACAAGAATCGGAACTAGCATACATTGATTTTAAAGAGTTGTACACTTTACCGTCTATTCCATTTAGGATCAGTTTGTACAGAAACATGCCTCTGTCTACGAAGTCGAATGCCTTCTTAAGATATATAAACGCTGCATAAACATTCACATTATTCCTTATTAAGGTGTAACTAACCACGGCAGGTCCGATTTGGTATACAATACAACAACAGAGAGAGAACGATAGTTTATACTTTTAATGAGCGTTTGCCTTTACTCATAGCCCAAACAGAATATAAATGAAACATACAACTAAATGATTATATAGAGCATCATAGAGGGAAGTCAGGAGAGAGAGAGAGAGAGAGAGGGGGAAGTCAGGAGAGAGAGAGAGAGAGAGAGAGAGAGAGAGAGAGAGAGAGAGAGAGAGAGAGAGAGAGAGAGAGAGAGAGAGAGAGAGAGAGTGCTCAGAGTGGTAAGCTAGTAGGTAAACGTTACCTTTGGAGCTTGTCACAACTGGGCAGTGAAGAAAAAAAAAGAGAATCACAAGAATCACAAGAATCGCATGAACCATGCATAGCACAAGTAAACAAGGAAGGCATACATGTAGTTAATAGAAGCGTCAAGGAAAATGGTAAAGTCATGTGTATGAACGGTGGCTTAAAGAACCCATTCCCGTTACAAAAGAGTTTAAGGTAAATATGTTCACATGATCTGTTTGCCCGAGAGAGCCATTTTGTTCGTCTGCTAGTAAATTATTGCTTTCCAAATGTTTCATGATTTGCTTAATCAAGATAGAGCTATACAATTTACTAACACACGGTAAACATCTAATATACCTCGGTAGTTTAATGGCACATGTTTATCCGAACTTTGGTATTTAGGTAATGGGAATATCACTGATTTCCTCCATGTTGAGGGTATCAAACTTGTATCTATTATCAACTGAAATAAATTATGTAATACAGCAATCACGGAGGGTAATTTAAGAACAGCATACGGAATGTTTTCGATGCCCGATGTCGAACGCGAGTTCGCTGCTATAATAACATTCGTGACTTCTTCTAGCGTGATAGTCCGATTTAAAGGTTCATCCTGGTTGTATAAAGGGTCCATCATATTATACTCTTATACATTTTTATGAGATTTGACTCTTCCGTAGTGTTCGTTATCAAAGTCTGCAGATTCATCGCCATTATGTAAATTAGCAAATTGCGATCTCCACGTTTCGTATATACACTGTGATCATAAGAAGGATTTCCATTCTCATCGATAACTTCCATGGCTATAGATGTCGACTTGGGTGGACCCAGTTTGTTAATTTTAGACACCAAAACTCGTTTGGGTTGTTGGTAGCCATGTGTTCAATGTCAGTCGCCACTGTGCGTTTATACTGCCGACTGTCTGTCAAATGTGTAACTAACACAGCGGTAATCGTGACGCTTATTTTCTCGGATGCTGCTATGACCCTTACATTCTTTATCACGCATAGTGGACCATAAATAAATTAAAAATGTTGTCATTCCAGAATGGTTTATTATAGACTATTTAAAACGTGTGTTTGTTCGTCGTGAAGTGGTATACTTTGGTACTGAAGCTTCCTTTAGCATTATGTCACAACAGTCTGAGTAAATAGTGTCAATTTCACATTGCGTTTTACGGCATATTTCAATGTAACGTATTAAGTGCTGTAATGCTCGAGCTGCAATCACACTGTTCATAAAGTCCGAAGGAATTTCATTTATTTATATTTCTTGCCCGATTGTTGATCATTTTCGTCCACACTCGTGAATGAATGTATATTGTTTTATGGCGCATCGACAGCTAAGGTCATTCAGCGCGCAATTAAATTTAATCATTCATGATCCCTGGGTAAACAAACCAGTACTAAGCTAGAAAATGTGCCTTGCCCAAGGGCACTCCACCATGACCGTAGTGCCGCGACTGGGGTCCACACTCGTGCCACTTACTATTTAACTTAGGGTTAAAACCGCATGGTCCGGAATTCGTGATTTTTGACCGAGTAAACCGTGCAAATTCTGTTCATCGATAATTGTTTGTATATGGGTGACTTTGAAGCTAGAGTAATGTTTATATAAGTCCTGCGGCACACAAAAATAGTCTTCAACCGATTATCTTTCGCTGACACTGATGTAAAATCGTCATTCAACGAGCGGCCGTTTAGAACACAAACTCTTGATTCTATATATATATATATATATATATATATCAATAGAAATGGGTAGGTTAAACCAAATACACGGTCCCTGGTTAAGCCATATGACATCAAAACAATTTGACCGTGTAAATTAATAGTATGCCCATCGTTATCAAGATGCCCAATCTTCGGTGCTTACCCTTACCCGGATATGAAAAACTTAATCGATAGTATAATACAAATTTATTATCGAAATCACATGTTTCTGTTTTAAATTGTAAACCTTTGCCACAACAGACGCTTTTGCAGCAAACGACTTTTAAAAACATTTCTAGGTGTGTCACTATGTTTTATTTAAACTCTATCAATTACTTGTCTGATTCGTGTATAGATAGTTCATGTTTTGGACTAGATGTCTCGCCGTTCGCTTGCTTGAAGTATAGCCCCTGGGGTAAATCTATAAATGAAGCGCACGCTAGAATATGCACATCCCTCTGTATGTGAGTCTAAAACGGGGATACAATAACCCTTTCCCATATACAACAAATCTGCAACCGACGATTTTGAAAACATATAATCAAAAGTATGCAAATTCTCTACAAATGGAAGAGTTAAGATTTGAATACATAGAGCGTAAATTCTCCTTTTGCATAATGTTTTCAAAAGTAGTCTGCTGCAGGGGCGTGAGGAAGCGTCTGTACGCGGAAAATAGAGGGTTAATATCCCAAAACGGCGGGCGCGGCTTCTGTACAAAACCTAAACAAAGGGTCAATTATGAAAATGCTTATTTTTATAATCAACCTGAGTCATCACTCACTCAACAGGCCAGTACAAATGTACTATAAACACTGCCGGTCCGTGGTTCATGCTCAGTGTTTCTTGCCGAATGGATATATAGCCGAGAAAGAAGGAACAATTCAAGTCCAGGAGAAGCCGTCAAGGGAAGAAGTTAGACGTTTGAGTAAGCTAAGAACAAGAAAAACAAGATGAAAGTTACAGCAGCATTCTTGCTTTCGAGTTTGGTTATTTGCAGTACATTTCCAAACGCGGAAGCATTACGTGGACGAGGAAATGGTATGTAAAAGATAATTTATTTCTATAATGCTCGATCATATTTGATCTACGGCTAGGATACGGCGGCAGTAGGCCCCCGAAATCGATAGATACATGCGGCAGCCGCAGAAGATCTGCGGTGGTCTCGGGGTCTTCCAAGGGCGTATCCCTATCTGTTACAGGCCGTAGGGGTCGCCGTTGGATTATAGCGCGGAGTTACAACTTTTTTCATTTCTAGGTACGCCTTAGCAATTAGACACACCGTAGCCATGCCGTAAAGCGGTTCGTACTGTTGCCTTGCGTTTGCCGTGCGGCTGCCCTAGGGTCTTATGAATTAGTTGACTTGTGCGTACCTCCCAACAAATTGCGGCGGCTGCAGGAATTTCACGGGCGCACTAGGGCAGCCTTATGTGGCACACCATATGGGAAACGCAAGGCCCCACGCACGGCTCTCGTACGCTCGCCGCACGTCATCCGTGGTAGTCTGCGCCGTGCGTTGAGCAGGTATATATTTCGTATATTATCATTTATATCTGTAATATCGATTGTAGACAAAGTTATATACAAATGGCGCTGGGCTCAACGGCTGAGCCTCGGCTACCTGCGGATGCGGAAATCCGCTGTGGTCGAGTGGTTAGCGTCGGGGATTTCGAAACCAGGTGTCCCGGGTTCGATCCCCAGTCGCGGCACCTCGGTCATGATGGAGTGCACATTTTCTAGCCTAGTACTGGTTTGTTTACCCATGGATCATGAATAAGTGAACTGTCGCCGTGATATAACTGAAATAATGTTGAAAGCAGCGTAAAACCCCAATAAAATAAATAAATAAATAAACCTGCGGATGCAGCTGAGACGGGTGCATCGAGATCGAGACTATCTGATTACAGCCCTTATCCTTGGGACTACCTTGCCTCTGCCTTGTCATTTGTCAAAAACATGCGGCCGCCGCCGGGACGCCCTAAGGCGACCGTGCGTCATCAATTCAAAGGCCGTACGGCAGCCGCAGGTTTTCTGTCTCCACAAATTCAAAATATGCCGTGTGGCTACCCTAACATATAACATGTGCAAATGTTGCGGCGGTGCTATTGACTGTAGATAGTTTGGAACCCACGGCCGCCGCGGAAAATGTGACTGAGGCATTAGTCTAATTATTTTTGCCTTGCAATTAAACACTCATTAGAATTGTCTTTGGTTTCAGTAAACAGAGTTATAGTAAGATTCATTTAAGTATGTGTTTCATTATTATGTCGTAACATTATTATTATCTTATTTATTTCATCAAGTTTCAAATAGAAACTTGAAACTTTATTGTATCCATTAAATCTTGTTTAATATTTCATTCTATTGTTATGCAACTTTTGTCTTCTTCAATGGCTTATCAGTCTATGTATTTCATCAATAATATTTAGTTATTTACTTATCTATCTATTAATTTCCGTGCAAATAATGTACATCAGTCATGTATTTTTCCTATTAATATTTTCAATGAATAACATTTTCTTATAGTCTGTCCAGTATTTAAAGATCTTCGAAAATACTTTATCTCAGAAAGCGTCTTTAATCGGCCGAATATGTACACATTAATGTCTCTCTTAAACCAAAGACCAAACTATTTAAAAAACGGTTGAGTAAATGACTTGTTAAAGTACTAAATAAAGTATAAAGTTATATTATTTCGGGTACCTTGGCGAATACTTATTTCGAATATATTTCAATATAGGCAAAAATATATAAATTCTCAATATATTTTAAGTATAATAAATCAATAGAGTTGAACACAATCTGGCAAATGGAGAAATTGTTCATTATGAGTATATTCTCCATTTGCAACAATGTTTTCAAAAGTCGTCTGCTGCAGAGGCGTCTAAAAGCGTTCATTTGCGGAAATGGTTTGAACATCGGAGCCCGGTAGGACGTTTTGGGTTTTGTATGTGTACTCTCCATGATGGGTTCACACAAATGGATATTGTCACGCGTAAAAGGAATGAGTCTATAGCCTGCTTACACCTTTTTCAGAAATATCGAAAATTTAAAAAAGGCCAAAAATGCAATAAAAACTGGGGCATAGAGGGATAAGGGGCTAAATTATACGCCAAAACGTACCTACGCCTACCTACGTGAATTTTGATTCCCGGGAGAGCATGCCCCCGGACCCCCATAGATATCGCCTACAAATTTATTTCAGTCAAGCTACGCCCCTGGTTGTATGTTTTTATGTATTCTAGAGCAACTTACATGTAGACTATGATAACTCGAGAGAGACTGTGCACAATCACAGGCTTGTCTTACTCTGCACTGTAGGCAGACGAATTTACATTTCGACGCTTTCAGCAACTTCTCAGTCATATCACGGCGTTTCCTGGGTAAGTTACCAGTACTTATGGTCCATTTATCCTGACAACAGCCAGTCAGTCGTAATGTTAACCCCGCAACCTTGAGCGCCTAGGAGGGCATCTAATGCTCAGGAACCAAATATAGATTATCATAAAAAAAATGCTTTTTTAATTTTAATTTTCACAGGACGTCGCAGGGAAGTACATTTACAAAGGAGAAAAGAGAACCTAACGGAGATGCAGGATGGAAGTGTCGATTTCCCGAGTGAACTTCAGTACACCATTAATATAGAGGGTGATGGGAGCAGAGATCTGGACCTAGCACTCAATCCTTACATGCAAATGCCTAGAGAAAACGGAAAGAGAAAAAGACAATATGCCTTTTATACCGATGTCAATAGAGGAGATTCGTTTGCTTGCAAGGTGAAACGTAAGGATGGAAAGGTTCAATGTAATTTAGCAGGTATCATTGAAAAGAACAACGAAACTTGCTATATTTCACCAAATTCCAATACGTCGGACTGCGAATACTCGGACGATTTTAGCGATGGACAGCTTTTGGCACTAGATGACAATGACCAAATTGTAAAGAGTTCTGCGTTACAACCAGACAACAACCCAAATATTTCACGAGAGCGGCGTTCTATTTTCCCCGACCCTGGCTTTAAAGTCGTCGAGATAGTATATGTAGGTGACGAAGCGTTTATGTTACCTTTTTACAATAGAAATCAAGGTGATGATGCGGCTGCTGAAGAAGAAGCTGAACTCTTTGTCACACTACTAGCCAATGAAATGTCCGTCTATTACAGAAGTGTAAAGGAAGTGTCTTCCGGACAACTTGACCTTGTGATTTACCCAGTCGCATTTAGACACCCTGGTAAGGAAAACAGTTTTGCATGGTCCCAGAATAACAGGAGAAATTCTGACACTGAGTTGGATATAAATGATGGTTTGTCAGATTTTTTAAAATATGCCGTCAGTGATCTAAACGACGTAAAATTTGATCATGCTATGGCCATTACTGGTTTAGACTTGTATGTTAGCGGAGATATTGGTTCTAGATTAGTTAGTGTTGCGTATACGAACACAGTTTGTCGGCCGAACAGCCCTAAAGTATCAATGCAAGAGAATATTGGATGCAACTTAGGATGGATTGCTTCCCAAGAACTTGGACATGCACTTGGGTACGGCCATGAAGAAAGAACTGTGTGTCCAACATTAACACACATTAAGAAGTTTTCTTCTTGCTCTGTCGACGCATTTATAAGTCACTTAAACAGTTATCCCGATTGCACAGCAGATAATGGATTCACTGATGAGGAGTTTCGAGAGAATTTCTGCAAGGGCTTGTTGGGAGCAGCATACATGTCCTTGGATCGCCAGTGTCAGACACGAACCGGATCGAGCACAGCCTCAGCGTGTAGCACAACTGTCTCTGCCGACGCATGTGATCTTTCTACTCAAGTAAGTTGTCGCTCTACACCGGCAGGATCTTGCTCTACAAGTCTGATGCATGTTTGGAACGGCACCCCATGTACAGGGACTGGTAACATTTGCTACAGAGCTAACTGCGTTTCTGAATTCCATATTTGTCCCACTGAATCAACACTAGCACCGATTACAACTACATCGACACAAGCTCCTACTACAACTACAACTACATCCACACAAGCTCCGACTACAACTACAACTACATCCACACAAGCTCCAACTACAACTACATCCACACAAGCTCCGACTACAACTACAACTACATCAACACAAGCTCCGACTACAACTACAACTACATCCACACAAGCTCCGACTACAACTACAACTACATCCACACAAGAGCCAACATCTCGAAAACGCAGACGTTCGTGCTCCTGCTGTGGACGAAGGGAAAGACGACGTGTACGTTGCTGCAGGAGAAAAAAACGTAGACGGGGAATCGTTTGTGACTGCTGCTAATGACGATTTAAAAAATAACAATAAATACCTCAACCATGTGAGTCAGTGTAGGTTCAGTTACACTGGTCCGTCTTATACGAATATACACAAGTTAACAGTATATGTAACAAGCATGTCGAGGGCTTGGCGTGAAACGGTTGTAACTAAAAACCTTTTTTGAAAACCCTGGTTTAGGGGCAATTTTGACCCCCTTGTAAACAATGCAAATTTAGGTGCCATTGCTCAGAACTTGAGTAAAATGATTTAACGCTTATAAAGACTTTATGGCGAGATGATTAACCTTGGTAAAAAAATACCAATTTAAGTTACAACCGTTTCACGCCAAGCCCTCGATGTATGAGTTATAAGTAATAAGTGAACAGTATAGATATTGGTCAGACTATGCGGATCCACAGGCTCAGCTGGATCTATACTGTTCACTCAAACACATTTGTACTTTTTTCTCAGGCGATTGCTCATGAGCTGGGCTCTAAAACAAAAACAATTCAATGTATTTGCGACTTGTTTAAATCTAGATAATCCGATCTGGTATTATCTGGATGTTCACTGGTGTTTAATAAGTTAGCGAAGCATTCAATGAGCTTCCGGTAAATAGATTATATTGGTGTTAGGACAAAAGCAAAATTAAACTATGGTTGAAATACAGTTACTGCACATTTCAGACTTATTCATATTTCATTAATTGAATAAATAGTGTTTTAACCATATGCATAACAACCTAAAACTTGTGTTAGAACCATCTTTTCACAACTCGACATTAATGTTTGTAAACACGCCACGTATGTTTCAACGATGATTGTAGGTGTTGTGGTAGAAGGAAAGTGCTGGTCTACCTTTTTGTAATGCCTTGGCCCTCGTAACATATTCATATGTCCACGTCCACTATTTTTTCAAATCGACAGCTTTAGCATAGGGATATGAGCCGTCCCGCGAGAAAACCAAAATGATGGCCTCTGCGTAATGTATTCACCCAGATCAGCCTGCGCAATCCGCGAAGACTGCTCCGGGCCGAAAAAAATCCGTCTCGGGGGAATAGAGGTATAGAGTAATGATTCCTGAAACAGAAAATCCACAGCAGGCGAAAAGTGTATATCCGGGTAGGCCTGCGTGGCATGCTTCGGCTGATCCGGGTCGATACTTTACGCACAGTCCACAATGTTGGTTTTCTCGCGGGACGGCTCAAATCATATAGAACGGTTTGTTGATTGATAGCAAATAACATCGTTTTCAGCAGTTTATTAGTTATTTTACGGCGGTCAGTTGTACTATTTAGCCAATTTGTGGAAGAAACATAACGTTTGTCGCAATGACATCGGAAAGAATGAATGGCCAGTCCGGGGTTCGAACTCACAATCCCTATTTTGAAAATACACGAGGCAAATCATGTTATAGCTCGAGTATATGTGTAACTGCTAATGTCGGAGAAAATGTAATAAAGAGCGTAAATGAAACTGCTAGGAGTGGACACTGCAAATGTACACTTATCAATAAAGGACATTTGATATGATATCAAATCTTTGAACAGTTTGTAAGAGGCCCACCAAAGTAACATTCCCGTGAAGTTTGGTTGATATCAATCCAATGGTTTAAGAGCTAAAGGTTCATTTTACCTCTATTCTAATGCCACATGACGGTTATCTTTTCAGACTAATCAATATCACATTTCCGCTCAATTACAAATGTATCCTTAAATCAGACAAAGTTGAATAGAAATGGAAGATTTGTCATTTAACCCTTTTCTAATGCCGTATGGCTGCCATGTTTTTCAACCAATCAATACTGCTTATGCAAAGGTTGGAACATTTGTACTTAATTATCTTGGTATCTGATAAGTGGATTTAGAGAAGAAGAATTTTACAGTTTAGGTATTTTACCCTCTTCCTGCTGAAGGAGCAACAAACGTTGTGTTTAGAATGTATATTGTTGAACACATTTGAAAGAGGACCACCAAAGGAACATTCCTGTGAAATATTGTCGAAATTTGCCCAGTGGATTCGGATGAGATATCATTTGAAGCTGAAAGTTCAATATACCCCTTTTCTGGTAAGCTTGGTAATTTTGTCTTTCCACCAGTCAATATGGCTTAAAGAATCATGAATAGTGTCTCAATGAAGGAGCAAATCAGACAAGCATTTTAATAAGAATGGCGTTTTAAAATTGTGTCATTTTTGTCCTTTTCTGCTGCCGCCTATCTGCCCTTTTTCATCAACCAATTGATATGGCTCGAACAATTTAGAGAGTCACTTAAGAAACATTTCTACTAAATAACCTTGAAATCGGACAGCCCGATTTAGAGGATAATAATTTTAAATATTGGGCATTTTACTCCCTTTCTGATATTGCATAAACAAGAATTATACATACATCTTTGAACAGGATCAAGAAAAGGACCGCCAAAGGAACATTCATTGTTTTTTTTGTCCAGTGGATAAGGATCGGCTGTCATTTGAAGCTAAAAGTTCAATTTCCCCTTTTCAGATGCCACCTGGTTTCTATGACTTTCACCTAGTCAATAAAACTAACACGATATGTAAAGGATCACTGAATAAACAGTTTTCCTAAATGATCTTGAAATCAGACAAGCACTTTCATTAGATGTAGTTTTAAAATATTGTCATTTTGCCCCTTTTCTTATTCCGCGTGATTGCGGCGTTTAATCAAAGCACTGGAAGCTCTGAAGGCCTGGAGAAGTAGGGAAATTGTGAAAGGAAATAAAAAATTGCAGCTTATGTTTAAGTATTTAATATTAAGAAGTTGAAAGATCATATCAAAAATAGTAAATATTATAAAACTAACCAATAGAAAACAGGAGGACCGTGTTTACATCAGGTTTAGCCAGAAACGTTTGGAATTATTATGTTGAGATATATGTCAATGTAAAATCAACTTCCATCAAGTAGTTGCTGTGTGTTTTATAAATTGCACCCACTCGAGCAAACTTGGTGGATGTTCAGAGAGGTTAAGTAAAGGAACATTTCAGAGAAATTATTATTAAATCCGGTTGGGCCAGTAATTCATGAAAAGAACAATTTAATAGTTTATTCTTCTTTGTCGCCATGGCGACAAGTTGTGCACTGAATGGAATTATGTGAACAACTGTAAGAGTTGGGCCATATGCAGCCAGTGGTTTTTGAGGAGAGCTACGGACAGAGCCGTTGGCTCAGGTGATCTGAACAAAACGTAGGTTACAGGACCACAAATACACTAGTATATTGAATACATAACTTCTTGTTTAAGGATGACCACAGTTGTGGTCGAAACAGATAAGTGTAATTTTGCGTAGTATTGGGTAAACAAGAAAACATGTATGCAAAATTGGATTCAGCAACTAACATAATGAACACATTAAAAGACATACACCATTACTTATAACTAGTTACAGAACAAGGTAAATGAATGAAAAATAAGAAGTTTCACAAAGAGCAATATGCTGCACTCCATAGGCAATGTGTTACTCTTACATATTGAAAGCTTTAATTCATCATGTATCAGTTATAGATTGATTGTGTCCCCTTTTACGGGCAAAGTGGAAAATAGTGGAGTAAAGAGTTCATAAAGATAAGAGCATTCTGAACCCTTAATAGACCATTTGTAATTGTGTGTTGGTAAGGAATTGGGAAAATGTGTATATATGGAGCACATTTGTGTGAAAAATGCAACATGGTCAACAAGTCCCAATAAACCATTATAATGATTTGACAAAGGACCTAGTTTTTGCATATTGGATAGTTTTGACCAAGGCCCAAAGTACATGAGAAATAAATAGTACGACAAACTTTCATGCTGATTAAATAGAAATTTAAAAGTCTGCACAAATGCAATAAACTGAACTGGTAATGATGTTGGGGTGGAAAAAGGTTTGAAAGAAAATAACTCTCTAAATTATAAACTAGACTGGGAGAAAGTGTTTGATCATGGCTATACTGAACATAAAAAAAGAAAAAAATATTGATAACAATTAACAGCACATAGTGAAAGAATTAATACAAGAGAAGCACTTAAGAATACACTTGCAAAGAAACGTAACAAGTCATTTAAATAAGGCAAAAGGAACCATGCAACTGCTAGAACATACTCGACTGATGGGTCAAACAAAGGAACATATGTGCCAAATCATATCGAAAGCAGTTACTGTTTTCAGACAAGGAGATTTTTCTAAACTTAAATAAATTCAAATATGTTGAAAGTACAAAGAAAACATGGATAGAGGTGTGTAAATGGTTACGAAAATTGAAAATAGACAATTATCTCACATTGTCGCAATGTTTACACAGCTCGTCCACTGCAAATGCGTCAAACATGGATTGATTGTATGGTCAATTACGCTGGTTTTGACAATTTCTAAGTTATATCAACGGCGTTTCCTGGGTAAGTTACAGTCAGTCGTAATGCTAATCCCGTAACTTTGAGCGCCAAAGAGAGCAGCCATTACTACCATTTTTAAAGTTTTTGGTACGACCCGGTCGGGGATCGAACCCGCTACCTCCCGCACACGACGCGTCTATATTGGAGAAAGGATTTACTCTGACCTGTATCTGTATATTTTATTTCTACTCAACAATCATCATCGAGCATTCTGCATCGTGCAATTTATGAATGCAAAAGAAACCGTGGAACCAGTGAAATTGTCTAAGTCAGTAATTCTGCTTATTTTTTTTTATTTTTTTTAACTCTGACTGTAAGTATCAGACTTGTGTTTTCTGTCTTACCACCATGTAATAACCGACCAAAAATCATCGCAGCAAATGAAGAATGGGGAAGAAAACGATTGGAAACCTTTTAATTGTCTAAGGGCAATAACTGTGCTTAAAATAATCTTGTATTAAGTTAATATGGAGCCCAGTCCCATTTCTTCACAGTTTTAACTGATGACCGATTTATTTTATTTTGTTTGGAAGTAACAGTTGATTGTTGTTAATCATTATTGTTGTTTTTTATCTTCTAAAGACGTGATGAAACTTGTTAGTTTTCACTCTGACATTTTGTTTACTAAATTATCAATGCACCGGCTGCACAAACTTGACTCTTAGACTGTACACAATAACATCGCGCTATCAATAGTAAAATAAAATACGGTGCGTCAGTCTAGCAGATAAGCGTATGTAAACAAATTTGACTGTGCGACGTAAAGGTTTGTAGTTATCGCGTTGTGATTACATGTAGTATATGAAAATACAGTACATCAGCCTAGCTGATAGGGACTGTTTTGTCTTCGTAAATAAAACAAAAAAAAACATAAATGCGAGTCAAAATAAAGAAACTGCACATACTTAAAACATCGGAATATTTATTTTATTTTAGATGAGTCATAACTTAATGTTTTTAAACAAACGCAATTGTAATATGTTCAAGACATTTAAATTTGTTTTTTTCTAATAATAACTCGTCCTCCCATGTCATTTCAGAAAACCTATTAAAAATATAAGTCGCGGGTTTCTGCCCGGCGACTAATTAACATCACAGGTGCCAGTCTCATTTGAATGCTAAAAATGTTGTCAATATATTGTCAACTGCTATTTTTAGATTTTAAACGAGACTGGCACCTGTGATTAACATTACACAACTTCTTACTAAAACCCATTTTAACATGCGGGAAGCGGGTGATTAGAAAAAAAGCAGAACAAATGAATATTCTTCACACACAAAATCAAAGGCTATGCCAATTTAACCCTTTCTCACATTCAACGAATTTATAGTAGACGACCTTGAAAACTCTATACATACGAATTCAATTATTGAATAGAGTTAGATACGTTGTGGCAAAAGGAGAAATTACTCATCATGAGCATTTTCTCCTTTTGCCACAATGTTTCCAAAAATCGTCGGCTGTATATGCTTCAAAATGTATCTGCAAGTGGAAAAGGGTTTTTACTTTTAACTCTATCCCAATGTTTGGGACTTAGGAAACATATTTGCCTAACTCCATAAATGAGAGTCTAAGTATTGAATAGAGTTGAAAACATGTGGCAAAATGAGAAATTGCTCATTATGAGCAATTTTTCCTTAAAAATAGATTTTTTAATTGTCTCAATGATTTTAAAAGTCGTTTGCTGCAGAGGCGTCAAAATGCGTCTCTTTGTTGTAAAAGATTAAAGTTACTAGATATAATATCACATCGTCCTTTTCATAGAGATCTTTTGTGCAAAATCAACCCATCCGATAGGGGATAAATACTAGTTTCTTAAAGCACTCACCAGCGACATATACTGTGTGTATGGCTCTGCACTCACACACTTGTCGACAAGACGTCATTATGCATTCAAATATATTTGTTACACAAGATGACATTTTTGACACAATTAGCGATCAAAAAGGTGGCATTCTTCAACGCATATTGATTAACCACATTGCAAAATAAATATGCGAAAGCCGAATAGCTGTAAATTCTGTGTTTTACACCCGAGGACTAGACTAAACCCTCCGTTACCGCAGGTGCTCGTTATCTATCCACATCCGCCAAATTCAAACTTGCAAAACAATGTAGAAATAAAAACCGTGTTATTTTACCGTGTGCGATGGCACATTTTAGCAATTATGACACCTTTATATGTATTTTATCATTGATAACTTATATTGCCGATGCTATAACGGGTAAGTAATTATCGAAAAATTGAACTAGACTTATAAAAAAAACCAGCTTGACACGTTTAGCAAACAATGGGTGGGGTAAAGCTAGTCAATATAAGAACCAAGCAGTATACGACCATAACTTCAATAGGGGCTGCATTTTTAGTTTCTCAGATATCTCTCTCTTGAAATGATATTTCATGTATGTGGCAAAATAAATGATGGTTATCTTTTTCAACATATTAAAGATATTTTGAAGAGCTGAAATGTTTTGTTGTGCATCCAGTGGGTCCCTGGTGCATCCTTCCAATACTCAACAATATATCATATAGGAATTCTATAAAAAAAAAATGTGGTGAAAAAGAACCATCTGTAAGAGGACTCTGTCAGCGCTCAAACATTGAGGGATTAAATTTGGCCCTTGCTGCTTGCTACTAATGTAACCAACTCGGCTCACTCTCGGAATCTCCCAAAAGTATACCAAATTACCATTATTTGGATTCTTCTTCCTTCAACAAAACAGATACAGAAAAAAACAAAAGCATTTATACCTTTAAGACAGCAGACTCTACATTCTTCCACTGCAAAATGGAGGCAAAGACCAAGTTTTTTAGAAGTTGGCTTGCTTTTGATATGAAATTCTTATGTAATGATTAAGAATAAGGTACATCAAGAGACATAAAAAATACAGAGTTTGACGCAAAATCTCGCATTCTATCGCAAGTACGGCGAGAATCTTGCGGATCATAATCCTTGTCCTGCACTAGTCCTTCAAAAAAAGACATCGCGTATGCTCATTTTTCATTTTGTTATTATCCTGCATACGTGATGTCTTTCCAAAACGCGTTGCTTATATCCAACCATGAATCTGGTCGGAAATTTGGTGACGCTTCCAGGCTTGAATCTGGCATACGTACTGTTTGTCACAGCAAAATACACATATGGGACAACATTTAACCATTTATCTATCGTAAAAAGTAAACAAAGGTTCTAACTCATGTTTTTATGTGTTTTAATCCAGTTTTAATCCACCTCTTAGAGGCCTGACCTATCACTATTCAAAATTGGGTCACAGTTTGTGGATTGAAACCGAGGATAACCGAATATGGTATTTGGGGTAGTGTGGTTAAAGTACACCGAAATGGATATTTAACGAAATATTTTATAATCTTATGTATTAAAACAAGTGTGGGTGATATTTCGTTTATTTTTTTTTAACGATTTTGTCTATTCTACTTAACCAGAAACAAATTTGTTACAGATTTCAAATTTTTTGCCGTTGTGAATTGAATTTTGATAGATTAAAGTGGTAAAGAGGTAAGCTGCATAATTTTTAGGCTCAAATTAATATAATAATAATTATAGATATTGGTTTTTCTATCGTTGCGATAGCTGTCAAGGATATAAACGGCATAATAACGTGAATCGAGTCTGTCTGAAACATGCTAATTGCTATGGATAATTTGAACAGATAAAACGAGAAACCGAAAGTCTAAATTATTTGGACTAGTCCTGCACAAGCTCATTTATAACAAGCGTCTGACGACCCGATTGCTCAATCAGAATACATCAGTTAACTTCTAACATGATAAAAGAATGACGACTTTTATATGAATATAGTCATTAGCGAAGTCTTTATCTGTCCCATTTGTATTTATACTTCTTTGACAGTAAAATAGATGAAAAAAATATTGTTATTTATTTCATTAGAAAGATTAACTTAATATAAATATATTAAAATGCTTAATTATTCATGTTTACTGCATTTAAACACTGCTCTCATTTTTGAGCGATATGATTTAATTTTGTACACCATCTTTGAGTTGAAATTGTGTAATAATAAAGGAGTAAAGCATTTTTTCCATGGATGTTAGTTAAAAAAAGACTAAAATCAGGAATGGAGCAGAGCACAGCATGAAGTGAGAAATAAGAATAAAGGGTCAGGGAGAACAAAAATCTATTAATATCATGAAAAAAAAAGAAGATATTTTTCTATCAATCTTTGTTATGCAACAAATGTTTTTCACAATTACAATAAGTAAATAATTATGCTTGGTTTTCTTGACCCATATTTCTTTAGGTGATTTTGGTTTAGACTTGGAGAATCTTAAGACAGCAATATGCATACAGTCAGTATATATTGGTTAATTTACCTGTTTGAATATATCCGCTGTGGTTAGCGTCGGGGATTTCGAAACCGGGTGTCCCGGGTTCGATCCCCAGTCGCGGCACTACGGTCATGCTGGAGTGCCCTTGGGCAAGGCACATTTTCTAGCCTAGTACTGGTTTGTTTACCCAGGGATCATGAATAATTAAATTTAATTGCGCGCTAAATGACCTTAGCTGTCGATGCGCCATAAAACAATATACATTCATTCATTCATTTGAATATATCAAGATCATTTATTGTCTTTTCTCTTTTTTACAGATGTGCTTTTAATCATTTTCTTCTTCATCGAGGGACATGCATTTTTTGGCTCCTTGTCTCTGTGCTTTGTAGCTGTTGCAGCACTTGTTATGCAAGTGTTCAGCTTCCACTGGCATGTTACAGACAGAAATCTCACATGGAAGAACTTCATCATTCACATACTGTTTCTGGCACCACTTCATAGGTATCATATGGCATTTCTTTTTATCTTCCTTATATTTTTGTAATTGTATGGATAAACACATATATGTACATTAAATATAAAAATTTAAACTAAAACATTCACATTTAATGATACAAAAATGTATGGGTGGACAAGATGTTTTAACTGCTAAAAGTTAACATGAAATTATGTATTTTTAGTTGCATGACTTGAAAACTAAGAGGAGAAGTATGTTATATATATATCATATGAGTTATGACTAAGTGGAAAGTTCAATTTCAAAGTGATTTTTGATAAAGACATGAAGTGATCATGTATTTAATAAGAAACATTGTGCAAATCTGAAATTGGTCATTTTCAAAAGGGTTGTTGAATGCATAAGGCATTAAATCATTTTAACCCTTTCCCTCATATAGACACTTTCTGACGCCTCTGCAGCTGACAGCTTTTTGAAAACATAGTGACAAAAGAAGAAATTGCTCAAAACCAGCAATTTCTCTTTTTGTCACAATGTTTTCCACTTTTAGTCATAGGTTATCCATTCAATTATAGAGATTTTCTACTTTTTGACAAAATATGTTCAAAGTTGTCTCCTGCAAAATTGTCGTATGAGGGAAAGGGTAAATGTTATTGCCAAACAAGGATCAAGTGGTTACCTAATTGGATCATATCTTGATGTCTTTTTAAAATACATGGAATGAGTGCATAATTTAGTGAGTTAACTTAGTATGCAGCCAGATCCCTGGAGAGACCAAGCAACTTTCATTATATTATGACCTTAAGTTGGTTAAGTACGAATTATTGACAGATCAAGAAAGAGTTCTAGTTTGGGTCTTTCCTTGCCATTGGGAGTCACTCTTGTAAAAAAATCTGTTATAATTGAGGATTCTTGTTTTAACTTAATAGAGAATATTCATTGTTGTACCAGAACAAGGTTACATGATGATGAGACTTGTCACTTAGTGTAATCTTATATTAAGAAATGGCCTGAGATACATTTGTTCTCAGCCATCTCTCTTCTATGTTTCAAAAGGAAATGCTGAATTGTCTTTTGTGAAGAAAAATATTTTAAATAAATTCCAGTCACGGTCAAGAACACATTTACAGTTTTTAGCTTGACTATTCAAAGTATAATGAGAGTTTTACTACTCGCGGTGGAGTCCGTTTTAAGTTCTAGGGCAAGTTGGCATTTTCGTTCATAAGTACTTGTGCTAGGGCTTTCATATTTGAAATATAGTTATATCTGATACCTTTCTTCACATGATTGTATGCTGAAGCTGCTGAATGTGGTTTATATTTTAGGGCAAGTTGGTATTTTCGTTCATAAGTACTTGTGCTAGGGCTTTCATATTTGAAATATAGTTATATCTGATACCTTTCTTGACTTCACATTGTATGCTGAAGCTGCTGAATGTGGTTTATATTGTAGGGCAAGTTGGTATTTTTAGCTTGACTTTTTGAAGAAAAGGCTAGCTATACTACTCGCCTCGGCGTTGATGTCACACCTTGGTTAAGGTTTTTGTACCAATTCCCTTTTTTGTCAAAACCATTACAGGTGTTGCTTTTAAACTTACAACACTCATTCACCATCATTATCTCCATCAACAGACAAGAGTACATAACTCTATCAAGGTTTTTGTAAGAATTATGGCCATTTTTTTACTTAGAATTTTGGTTAAGTTTTTTGTACAAATTCACTTTTTTAGCTTGACTTTTTGAAGAAAAGGCTAGCTATACTACTCGCCTCGGCGTTGGTGACACACCTTGGTTAAGGTTTTTGTACCAATTCACTTTTTTAGCTATACTACTCGCCCTGGTGTTGGTGTCACACCTTGGTTAAGGTTTTTGTACCAATTCCATTTTTTGTCAAAACCATTAGAGATATTGCTTTGAAACACTTATTCACCATCATTACCTCCATCAACAGACAAGAGTACATAACTCTGTCAAGGTTTTTGTAAGAATTATGGCCATTTTTTTTTACTTAGAATTTTGGTTAAGTTTTGTGCACCAATTCCATTTTTTGTCAAAACCATTACAGATATTGCTTTGAAACTTACAACACTTATTCACCATCATAACCTCCATCAACAGACAAGAGTACATAACTCTGTAAAGGTTTTTGTAAGAATTATGGCCCTTTTTGACAGACTTTTGGTTAAGATTTTTGTACCAATTCACTTTTTTTCAAAACCATTACAGATATTGCTTTGAAATTTACAGCACTTATTCACCATCATAACATCCATCAACAGACAAGAGTACATAACTCTGTCCATGTTTTTGTAAGAATTATGGCCCTTTTTCTATTTAGAACTTTGGTTAAGTTGTTGTACCACCCAACATTTTTGCAAAAGCATTAGAGATATAGCTTATACACTTACAATACTTATGTACCATCATTACCTCCATCAACAGACAAGAGTACATAACTCTGTCAATGTGTTTGTAAGAATTATGGCCCTTTTTTGACTTAGTTTTTTGTACCAATTCCATTTTTTTGTCAAAATCATTACAGATATGGCTTTGAAACTTACAACACATATTCACCATCATTACTTCTATCAACAGAAAAGAGTACATAACGCTGTCAAGATTTTTGTTAGAATTATGGCCCTTTTCAACTTAGAATTTTGGTTAATTTTTTTGTACCAATTTACTTTATTTAAAAACCATTACAAATATTGCTTTGAAACTTACAACACATATCATTACTTCTATCAACTGACAAGAGTACATAACTCTGTCAAGAATTTTGTAAGAATTATGGCCATTTTTCGCCTTAGAATTTTGGTTAAGTTTTTCGTACCACCCCACTTTTTTTCAAAACCATTAGTGATTTAGCTTATACACTTATTATGGCCCTTTTTATACGACCGTTTCTTAAAAACGGTACGTATTATGGTATCGTCATGTCCGTCCGTCCGTCCGTTCGGGTTTTCCGCACTTTTTTCCTACATACTTTGAGCTATTGACCTGACATTTTGTATATGGCTTTGTAATCATGTGTCACAGATCAAGTTCACATTTCCTTGGATTTCGTCAATTTTTGAATGAGTTATGCCCCTTTTTGGACTTAGAATATTTGTTTTCCGCACTTTTTTTCTACATGCTTTGATGTATTCAGCTGAAATTATGTATATGGCTTTGTAATCAAGTGTCACAGATCAAGTTCATATTTCCTTGAATTTCGTCAATTTTTGAATGAGTTATGCCCCTTTTTGGACTTTAGAATATTTGTTTTCCGCACTTTTTTTATACATGCTTTGATGTATTCAGCTGAAATTATGTATATGGCTTTGTAATCAAGTGTCACAGATCAAGTTCACATTTCCTCGAATTTCGTCAATTTTTGAATGAGTTATGCCCCTTTTTGGACTTAGAATATTGGTTTTCCGCACTTTTTTCCTACATACTTTGAGCTATTGACCTGACATTTTGTATATGGCTTTGTAATCATGTGTCACAGATCAAGTTCACATTTCCTGGGATTTCGTCAATTTTTGAATGAGTTATGTCCCTTTTTGGACTTAGAATATTTTTTTTCCGCGTTTTTTTTCTACATGCTTTGATGTATTCAGCTGAAATTATGTATATGGCTTTGTAATCAAGTGTCACAGATCAAGTTTATATTTCCTTGAATTTCGTCAATTTTTGAATGAGTTATGCCCCTTTTTGGACTTAGAATATTGGTTTTCCGCACTTTTTTCCTACATACTTTGAGCTATTGATCTGAAATTTTGTATATGGCTTTGTAATCATGTGTCACAGATCAAGTTCACATTTCCTTGCATTTCGTCTATTTTTGAATGAGTTATGCCCCTTTTTGGACTTAGAATATTTGTCAATTTCTGCATGAGTTATAGATTTTTCATAGTTTCCTATTATTCTTTAACAACTTATTCCTGAACGACTTTATTAACTTTTTACAAACAAACAATATATCAAAACAAAGAGGAAACTTACAAAGAAGTTCCTGACGGGCGTATTATGTACCGTTTGCGGTACTCTTGTTTATTTATAATTTTGGTTAATTTATTCATACCAAATCAAATTTTTCAAAACAATTAGAGATACATGTATAGCTTAAACACTTACACAATCTTTTTACCGTCATTACCTACACCAACAGCCAAGAGTGCATAATTCAGTAAAGGTTTTTAGCTCGACTATTCGAAGAATAAGGGGAGCTATTGTAGTCACCCTTGCATTGCCGTTGGTTAAAGTTTTTGTGCAAGCTAGCATTTACCCTTATAACTTACATACACCTAGGCCAATGATCTTCAAACTTGGTGTGGACATAATTCATAGCAAGTTTGTGATGCCTAATTAGTTTGGAGTCAGTAGGTCAAAGGTCGAGGTCACTGTTACTTTCTATATAGAAACAGTTCATGATTCAAGTTTTGTGCAAGCTAGCATTTATCCTTATAACTTACATACGCCTAGGCCAATGATCTTCAAACTTGGTATGGACAATTCCTCATAGCAAGTTGGTGATGCCTACACAGTTTGGATTTAGAAAGTCAAAGGTCACTGTAACTTTCTATATAGAAACAGTTCATGGTTAAAGTTCTTGTGCAAGCTAGCATTTACCCTTATAACTAACATACGCCTAGGCCTATGGTCTTTAAACTTTGTATGGACATTCTTCATAGCAAGTTGGTGATGCCTATAAACTTTGGAGTCAGTAGGTCAAAGGTCAAGGTCACTGTGACCTTCTATATGGAAACAGTTCATGGTTAAAGTTTTCCTGCAAGCTAGCATTTACCCTTATAACTAACATACACTTAGGCCTGTGATCTTCTAGTTGGTTTTGCCTAGAGAGTTTGGAGTTACTAGGTCAAATGTCAAGGTCACTGTGACCTTTCTGTAAAGAAACAGTTAATGGTTAGTTTTTGTGAAAGCTAGCATTTACCCTTATAACTTACATACACCTGGCCTATGATCTTCAAACTTGGTATGAACATACATCATAGCAACTTGGTGATGCCTAGAGAGTTTGGAGTCAATAGGTCAAAGGTCAAGTTCACTGTGACCTTCAATACAGAAACATTCCTTGCTTTAAAACTACTGATTGCTTAGGCCTATGACCCTGAAACTTAGTTTTATTAATGGTCATGATCAGCACTTGACTCAAACAGGTCATGGGACCATCACACCATTAGGTTAGAAAACTCCATATTATCCTTACTATTGAGTTATGACCCTTGATTGACTTAGGAAATTTGTTGTTATCTTTACTTACATCTGAATAATGTTTGATGCTTTGCACAGTTATCTAAAATGTGTGTGCATTTAGATCTTTCGACCATTTTTAGCTTGACTATTCAGAGATATGAGAGCTATTCTACTCCCCCTTGCATCTGCGTCACACCTTGGTTACGGTTTTGCATGCAAGCATATATATATTTCACCATAGCTCAGTTACTACTTGATATATTGCAAATCAAACTTTCTTCAATGCTTCCCAACTACCACACCTATGTAAATAATCAAGTTGTTAACTGTATCCTGCATTTAATTTGCAAGTTATGGCCCATTTAAGCTCGACTTTTGAAAAAAACGAGAGCTATTGTCATGACCCTGGCGTCGTCGTCCGGTTAAGGTTTTTTGTTTAGCTCATTTTTGTTCTGTTTTCTCCCTATCAGTCCAGCATCTGTGCCGTACTCGGTGCTCTTGTTTATACCTCCATTTTGAGAGAAAAAGCGGATCGTATTATAGTTTTACCTGGGGCGGGGGCTTCCAGTATGTTGTCAGCTAAATAACTTGAGAAGCCTTTGTCCCATCATCACCAAATTTGGTCAGAATGTGTATTGGCTTAATATCTTGGACAAGTTTGATAACTAGCCATATCGCTTTAGTCAATCAAGAGTTATCGCCCTTTAATTATATAAATTACCTAAAATTGGTCTTGTCAGCTAAATAACTTGCGAGCCTACGCCTTTATCCGATCATCACCAAATTTAGACAATATGTTGATCGGCAGAATATCTTTGTCAGGTTTGATAACTTACAACGTTAACTTAGTCACCACACACTTATGTCCCTCGAAATGGCCAAAACTGTACTAACAGTGTCCGCTCTCTAAGTTTGACTGACGTACATCAATTATCAATATACTTTGTCTCAAAAAAACAGGACAGGCGTATTTTGTGACATTTGGCGATCTTGTTTAAATTATATATACAGTATATTTAATATGTATCATAAACTATTTATTTGCTTTTACATATAGAGTATAATAGTATTTAATTGCAATATAATGAAGTAGTCCTTGAGTGAATAAGCTGCGTACAATCGAGCAAGCTGTCCTCCGACAGCACTTGTCAATTTAACCCTTTCCCACATACTTGTACAGACGCTTTGGACCCCTCTGCAGCAGATTTTTTTTAAAAACATTGTAAAAAAAGGAGAAATTGCTTAAAAAGAGCACTTTCTCCTTTTGTCAGAATGTTTCCAATTTTTTTTAGTAATTGGCCGGATTGCTCTAGCAATTCCGGTCTATAGATTGGCGATGTCCGTCAACAATTTGGTTAAAGTTTCAGGTTGAGGCAAAATCTCAGCACTGGAAATGGTTACAAACTTGAAACTTTGTCTGAAGGTAACCAGTAACAAGTTCTATTGAATTCTATGGTTACTTTGACCTTGACCTTGGTTTGTCGATTTTCAAGGTCAAATTGCCGACAATCCGGCCTTACCGTCTTCAGCGGTTTCTTGTTTTAACCTTAATTTTTTGGCCTTGATGTTTTAAAACCGTCTGCTGCAGATTTCGCATATATGGGAAAGGGTTACCACTTTTTTTTTTTCCCTGAAATGCAGGTACGTAACAGTTCTGAGACTTGGATTTAAGTCAAGAAACACCGAAGATCCTGAAGACTTGGGTGCTGCATACAGAGGTCTCAATGATATTAGTATCCTCCGTCTGGTTGAAACGTTTTTCGAATCGGCTCCACAGCTGGTACTTCAGCTTTATATCATCACTTCAGACATAAGAAACGTGGAACCTCTGGTTGGTGAGTGGTTTTCCAGTTTTTAAGAAACTTTTCTTGAATTAGAATTAGTTTAGGATGATAGATGATAAGATTATATAGAACTCCGTTAATCTATTCCACTTTACAACATGCAGCAAATCTTCAGCAGACATCTTTGAAATCATCTGGTGAAAAAATGGGAAGATCTCTTTCTATTAGAATGGAGCTTTAGATAAGAGTTGAAAATATTATTCTTGCAAAAGAAGAAATTGTTCATTTTGAGCAATTTGATATATTGCCACAATGTTTTCAAAGGCTATCTTCTGTAGAGGCGCTAGTAAGCATCTGTATGTGGAAAACTTATCAGAGGATTTAATATTTACGTACTTACAATAGACTTTTTTATTAGCTCACCTAAGCACGAAGTGCAAGGTGAGCTTTTGTGATCACTCACCGGTCGTCGTCGGTGTTTGTTAACAATTTCCTACAAATGACTTCTTCTACTAAACCAATTGACAGATTTCAAAATAACTTCACAGGAATGGTCCTTAGGTGGTCCTCTTTCAAAGTTGTTCAAAGAATTTAATTCCACGTAGAACTTTGGTTGCTGCGGCATCAGAAAAGGGGAAAATTGCCAAATCTTAAAAAATCTTCTTGTCCAAAAGTACTGGCCCGATTTGAAAATTATTTAGCACAAATGTTTCTTGGGGCACCCTTTACCAAAATTGTTCAAATATATCCAATCCGTTGAAAAACATGGACGCCAGGGGGCGGAGCTTGTTTTCCTTATATACATGTGTGTGCATTGTTAAAACTTTAAAAATCATCTTGTCCAAAAGTATTGGCCCGATTTGAAAATTATTTTGCACAAATATTCCTTGGAGCACCCTTTACCAAGATTGTTCAAATATTTCCGATCCATTGAAAAACATGGCCGCCAGGGGGCGGAGCTTGTTTTCCTTATACATGTATGTGCATTGTTAAAACTTTTAAAATCTTCTTGTCCAAAAGTACTGGCTGGATTTAAAAATTATTTTGCACAAATGTTCCTTGGGGCACCCTTTACCAAGATTGTTCAAATATTTCCAATCCGTTGAAAAACATGGCCGTCAGGGGGCGGAGCTTGTTTTCCATATGTGCATTGTTAAAACTTTAAAAATCTTCTTGTCCGAAAGTACTGACCCAATTTGAAAATTATTTTGCACAAATGTTCCTTGGGGCACCCTTGACAAAGATTGTTCAAATATTTCCGATCCGTTGAAAAACATGGTCGCCAGGGGGCGGAGCTTGTCCTAATATGTGCATTGTAAAATCTATAAAAATCTTCTTGTCCAAAAGTATTGGCCCGATTTAAAGATAATTTTGCACAAATATTCCTTTGGGGACCTTCTACCAAGATTGTTCAAATTAATCCGATCCATTGAAAAACATGGCCACCAGGGGCGGGGCTTGTTTTCCTAATATGTGCATTGTAATATCTTTAAAAATCTTCTTGTCCAAAAGCACCTGCCTGATTTAAAAATTATTTGGCACAAATGTTCCTTGGGTGACTTTCTACCAAGGATGTTCAAATAAACCCGATCCGTTGAAAAACATGGCCACCAGGGAGGGTTGCTTGTTTTCCTTATATGTATAGAGTATAAAACTTTGAAAACTATTGAAGTTCTAAATCAGGTGAGCGATATAGGGCCATCATGGCCCTCTTGTTTTGTATGCATTGATGACTATTTTGGGATAACTTTTCCATTGCCTGACTCTATCTGTACATGGAAGTACACTGGAGACTCGGTACAATTCAGTACATGGTCTTGAATCCATGGTATAAATATGGTTAAATTTATAATGTGCACCGACCTATAATGCATACATGAATTCAATTTCAATATACATATATATATATATTTAGATAGAACCTTGCAAGTACATGTATATAACTTGATTCAAGGACTTTTGAAAGCTAAATGTTTATCTATAGGCACTTGCTGACGCTTCTGCAGCAGACAACTTTTGAAAACATTGTGGCAAAAGGGGAAATTGCTCATGATGAGATTATGACCTATAAACAATTTCTCCTTTTGCCACAATGTTTTCAACTCTATTTAATGATTAAACCTTTAATTATAGAAGTAAACCTTAATATATATTGTCCTTTTTTTCTTTCAGGTATATCCTGTCTTTTTTCCTTCCTGTCTGTGGCTTGGGCAGTGACAGCTTATACAGATGCTCAACACCTAGCCTACAAGAAACTGTACAAACGAAGTACCCTATCTCTTATTACGCATACAACATGGCAGACAGGTATGATAGCATCAAGAGTGTGTGCTATTGTGCTTTTTATGACAGTGTTTCACAGCCTTGTGGCCATCCCTTTAGGTAAGTTATATGATGTTATTAACCCTTTTCAATGTGTAAATGTATCTGCAGCACACTTCTTTTGCTTGACTTCAACTCCGTTTGACAATTCTTTTTTCCACATAGCTTTGAGCTTATGAAAGCATGGGGCTAACTGGTTCTGAAAAAAATTGGCCATTTTCAAAAATGCAGGGCTAATTTATTCAAAATGTTTGGTTCCCGCTTTGAAGAAAATCAGCAGGGCTTTAAATTCTTTTAAATCTAAGTGGTCAAACATGACTGATGGAGCTGGAAAAGTATTCGAGTTTTATTCATGTCGCACAACCTTTATTTACAGTTAGTTACATGTACTTATAATTAAAAAAACAAACTATAACATTGCATGTTCTTTAAACAAAATGAGAAGAAGGTGAAAACAATTTTTTTCATTATGTCTGTAAATGGCAATATAATTATAACAATACAATTAGATTGTGTTGATGTCTTTGTTTGAGGTTCTTAATGAAATGTTTAACCTTGATAGCATATTTTGATTTTGGAACAGTGACTAGGTTTTGTTTCTCACAAAGAAGCATTACATACATGTATCTGCGACGAAAAAACAAAAAATTAACAGGAACAAATTGTTCACAGCTTGAATGTCTTAATTTGTTGTGTTAAATTTACTAAAATTTGCAAAAGAAGTTTAAGAACAGCCAACAGAGAATCGACGATGACATTCAAGTGGACAAATGCTTAAGACTATATATGTTAAAATATTGTCATTGAAATTTGCCATCATTTTATGAGATACCTTAAAAAAGAATGAACAGAATTTGTAACTAAATTGTTTAACTTCAAGACTTTAAAAATGGTAGTAAAACAACAAACAATCAATCAATCAAATTTAAACTTCAAATATTTGATTGGAGACTTGTTTCACTTACCTCCTTTAAGTTTGATATAATGAATAATACAAAATGTACCGTATATACTCAGTTATAAGTCGCCCTCGTCTATAAGTCGCACCCCCTACTTCGAGGCCTAAAGTCTAGGGTTTGATGATTGACCCTCTTATAAGTCGCAGTTAGATTTTTGATTTTTTTTCACGTCAAAACCCTATGACAAGCAGCGAGATATAACCCAAGTCATCATGATCGAGCATCAGATTTTTTGTTTAAAACATTCATATAATGTCCAATTAGTTTTATGTAAGCATTGGTTTATAGTCTAAATAGATTTTACTATCATAAGAAGCGAGATATATAACCTTAAGTCATCAAGATCGAGCATCAGCTTTTTGTTTACATTATTTGAACATACAATGATGTCCAACTAGTTTTAATTTGTTTTATCTAAAGAGATTTACTGGGGAATACATAAACCGGTTTTGTCCGGTCACAAAAGGCCCCAGGTTATGTGAAAACACACTCGTCTTGATTAACCCTTTGTTTTATCTTTTGTTTCTTTTTCATTGAGAAGATAAGAAGGACAGAATAACAAATATTGTTGAAGAAGAAAAAATATTCAGCAAGAAGCTTTTCAACGCTATTTTATCTAATAGCTCTCTTTAATGAAGTTTAATCACGTTTTTGTCAATTTGTTTTCGAAGTTGTCTGCTGCATATTTGTTGTATGCAATAAAGGGTGACCTGCAGGGGTGAGAGTAGATGAAAGGAAAATCATATATAGATAATCTGCTATATTAAATTCGTCTCTTTTCCATGATGTTACTGAAGCAACTGAAAACTGTTGTAAACATTGCTAATTCCACCTTTGTTTGGTAATATAGCTCTCATTTATGGAGTTTATTCCCGATATTGTCAATTTGTTTCCAAGGTCGTTTGCTGCAGATTTGTTGTATGCGGGAAAGGGTTAACTGAAGGGGTAGAGGGTAGATGGAGGGAAAAATCGGTGTTGCATAACTGAAATTAATTCGCATACAGTGATAATCTGCTAACTCAGATTAAATTCGTCCTTTTCCCATGATGTTTCTGAGGCAGCTGAAAACTTTTGAAAACATTGCTAATTTCCCCTTTGTTTGATAATATAGCTTTCGTTTATGGAGTTTGTTCTACCTTTTTAATAAAAATCCACGGTTCAGCGACCTCAATTCTAACAATTCTAACAGTCAAATAATTCTAACACAACTGTCGCGTACACACAGGTTTAAATTATCATCAAGCTAAAGGTGTTACATGTAAAATTACCCGAGGTCAAATTCTGCAGACGTGTACGTATTAGAGTGGGTAAAAACCGATAATTGCATTGTGTAGCAGTTTGTATTTAATACACTTTAGCTACAGTTATTGTCTTTGTTACGACTCTCAAATACTGTAGATGTATCACAGTGGTAAAAGCCGATAATTGCATGTTTATCAGTTTGTACTTAATACACTTTAACGTCAATTATTGACCGTGTTAAATCACCCCGTGTGTAGTCTTGGGATTGTTTGTGGATTAACTATGACAATTTTGGTCCGACTTTTTTATCTCTTTAATTGGATCTGTGTTTGTTTTTTGCTTTCTAATGGTTTAATTTGGTACCATCACCCATGCAGGCCAAAATCACGCAATTTATATTTTCACAAAATTCAAAATGGCTTCCAATCGAGCTGAAATCGAAACAATAACTTGGAACAAATGACTTTTTAAATGTACATTCATAAGTTATATATTTGTTCTAGTGTTTGTTTTTATAAACAAATCAATTCTATAAGATATGTTTCTTTCAATCAAACTTGATTTATTCTGTTAAATCATCATTTAAGTCGCCCTTTTTATCAATGACCGGCCTGCACAGTTTTTGACGATCGGTGAATTGGAGGGTAATTTTTTCTGAATTTTTGCTTGACCCTCTTATAAGTCGCTCCCCCCACTTCACTTTCGATTTTGAAGGTAAAAAAGTGCGACTTATAACCGAGTATATACGGTACATTTTATTGAGATAGGAAATATAGAAAGGCAGTCTTGCACACACTTGCGCGTATGGAATGTCAACTCTTTTTTTCTGCATTATCATGCCATCAAACAACAAGAGCTCACTTGAAGAACAACAGTTTGCCTTATCGGATACTCCTAGAGTCATCTGCCTTGGAAACATCTAGAAATAAGGATATTTAATTTTTCAGCAAATGTGTTAAAATGTTGTCTGTATCAGGGTAAGGAATTATAAAGAATTCGGAAATAAGAATAATTTTGCTCCAACATACCTACAGCCTTATGTTCACAGATGTGTCCAGATGTGGAGGGGTATAAAGCTCTTTTCCACATATTATTATCTCGTTTCATCCAACCAAATCCTACGAGACGATTCTTATGAGTATCCACAACATAGGGTTTGAGAATCAAATATTACGATTTTAGGACACGCAATACAGCCTTTATCTGTATACATTTTTCTATTTCAGCACTTCATGCAGTTGCTATGATGGTGTGGATTGCAATCATCAAACCGGAGTTTGGTTCGAACAGTTGTGAGAAGGGACTGTTTATATTTGCCGCAGCAATCATCCATGTGTTTTGCTTTCTGAATCTGAAGGATGGGAAATCCCGTTGGCGCATATTATTTTACTACACTGTATGCTTTGTGGAAAATGCTGTGCTGGTCTGCTTGTGGTATTCGTTTAATGAAACAGACCAGCCATCTTGGATGAACCCAGCCGGTTTCACAGCTGTCTTCGGAGGTTTTATGATAGGTACCGTATATACTCAGTTATAAGTCGCCCTCGTCTATAAGTCGCACCCCCTACTTCGAGGCCTAAAGTCTAGGGTTTGATGATTGACCCTCTTATAAGTCGCAGTTAGATTTTTGATTTTTTTTCACGTCAAAACCCTATGACAAGCAGCGAGATATAACCCAAGTCAATTGAAGTCATCATGATCGAGCATCAGATTTTTTGTTTAAAACATTCATATAATGTCCAATTAGTTTTATGTAAGCATTGATTTATAGTCTAAATAGATTTTACTATCATAAGAAGCGAGATATATAACCTTAAGTCATCAAGATCGAGCATCAGCTTTTTGTTTACATTATTTGAACATACAATGATGTCCAACTAGTTTTAATTTGTTTTATCTAAAGAGATTTACTGGGGAATACATAAACCGGTTTTGTCCGGTCACAAAAGGCCCCATGTTATGTAAAAACACACTCGTCTTGATTAACCCTTTGTTTTATCTATGGTAATATAGCTCTCATTTATGGAGTTTATTCCCGATATTGTCAATTTGTTTCCAAGGTCGTTTGCTGCAGATTTGTTGTATGCGGGAAAGGGTTAACTGAAGGGGTAGAGGGTAGATGGAGGGAAAAATCGGCGTTGCATAACTGAAATTAATTCGCATACAGTGATAATCTGCTAACTCAGATTAAATTCTTCCTTTTCCCATGATGTTTCTGAGGCAGCTGAAAACTTTTGAAAACATTGCTAATTTCCCCTTTGTTTGATAATATAGCTTTCGTTTATGGAGTTTGTTCACCCTTTTTAATAAAAATCCACAGTTCAGCGACCTCAATTCTAACAGTCAAATAATTCTAACACAACTGTCGCGTGTAAACCACACAGGTTTAAATTATCATCAAGCCAAAGGTGTTACATGTAAAATTACCCGAGGTCAAATTCTGCAGACGTGTACGTCGAGTGGGTAAAAACCGATAATTGCATTGTTAGCAGTTTGTATTTAATACACTTTAGCTACAGTTATTGTCTTTGTTACGACTCTCAAATACTGCAGATGTATCACAGTGGTAAAAGCCGATAATTGCATGTTTATCAGTTTTTACTTAATACACTTTAACGTCAATTATTGACCGTGTTAAATCACCCCGTGTGTAGTCTTGGGATTGTTTGTGGATTAATTATGACAATTTTGGTCCGACTTTTTTATCTCTTTAATTGGATCTGTGTTTGTTTTTTGCTTTCTAATGGTTTAATTTGGTACCATCACCCATGCAGGCCAAAATCACGGTGAAATGGGTCTTGTCGTGGCCATTATTATGGCTTCTTTTTATCACCTTCTGCAAACATGGACTTTCTAATTAAGATAGTTTGACAGCTACGTGTGTACGTGTCTACACAATGACAAATTATCACTTTCCCGCATGCAACAATTATGTACAAGGCTACGTTGAAAACATCAAGGCAAGAAACATCGTGGATAAAGGAGAAATTGCTTATTGCAAGCAATTTTGAGTTAGCATTAACATTTCAAAATTCGGATGGGAAGCCTCAATATATGGTAATAAGGGTTAATAAGGGTTACAAATCAATGACTTTTTGTTTAAAATAAAAACAACACTTTATCCTGAAATATAAATTAAAGTTTATTACATTATTTTTTCAATCACATATAAAGTGACATACGACCTAGTAACAGTATTATGGTCTGTATATTTACGCATCTGGACTTGAGCTCCGCAATTTATATTTTCACAAAATTCAAAATGGCTTCCAATCGAGCTAAAATCGAAACAATAACTTGGAACAAATGACTTTTTAAATGTACATTCATAAGTTATATATTTTTTCTAGTGTTTGTTTTTATAAACAAATCAATTCTATAAGATATGTTTCTTTCAATCAAACTTGATTTATTCTGTTAAATCATCATTTAAGTCGCCCTTTTTATCAATGACCGGCCTGCACAGTTTTTGACGATCGGTGAATTGGAGGGTAATTTTTTCTGAATTTTTGCTTGACCCTCTTATAAGTCGCTCCCCCCACTTCACTTTCGATTTTGAAGGTAAAAAAGTGCGACTTATAACCGAGTATATACGGTAGGTCGATTTAAATACAGATTAACCCTTTTGTACACACACATACAACAAATCTGGAGAGATGATTCAAAATGAGTTGTGGAATTTCTGATCAAACATTCAAAGCGAGATCTGTTTCTGTGGTTTTTAGCTCCACTAGCCAGTCGAGCTTATGTCATGGCGAATTGTCCGCTGTGTGTGCGTCCATTAACTTTTTGCTTAAAACGACTTCTCCTCCCTAACCACTTGGCCAATTGGGATGAAACTTAATAGGAAGCATCCTCTCAATATCCTCTCCGTAATTCCTTCAAATTGTTTGGATCTATGCAAAATTCTGGTTTCAATGGCAACCGAAAGAAATTGAATAGTGTAAACTCAAAAATCTTCTCCTCCAAAAATGTCAGGCCGATTTTCAAATAATTTTGTAGAAATGTTCCTTGGTTGACCCTCTATCAGATTCCTTTAAGCCAAGTTGATTGGTTGTAAAACATGACCGCCAGGGACTATTTTGCCTTATATGGCTATAGTGAAAACTTAAAAAATCTTCTCCTCCAAAAGTGTTTGGCCAATTTTCAAATAATTTTGTAGAAATGTTCCTTGGGGGACCCTCTATCAGATTCCTTTAAGCCACGTTGATTGGTTGTAAAACATGACCGCCAGGGACTATTTTGCATTATATGGTTATAGTGAAAACTTAAAAAATCTTCTCCTCCAAAAGTGTTTGGCCAATTTTCAAATAATTTTGTAGAAATGTTCTTTGGGAGACCCTCTATCAGATTCCTTCAAGCCATGTTGCTTGGTCGAAAACATGGTAGCAAGAGGGCGGGGCTATTTTGCCTTATATGGCTGTTTGGAGATTTAATTTTTGCCTGATGGCCGTGGAGCGATACTAGGCCTCTTTGGTCTCTTGTTTCTTTCTCATATCTACGTAACTATTCTGGATTCTTAGGCGGGAAATCATACAAGGTTAACAGTTAAAGACAAAAAGCTTTCTCAAAATGGACCATTTCAAACTTGTCATCTTTGTGGGTGGTACTAAAATCAGAGCTAGATAAGTGGCGTATTTTATGTTCTAAATTTTACCACAACCACAAATTTTAAGGGTACCACCTATCAAATTTTAATTCTTTTTTGGGCACTAATTTTAATTAAAAAATAGTCCCCCCACCCACCAAATAAAAAAAGCTTGCAGGATTTAAGAATGTGTAAAATGCGCCTTAACTATAGCTCTGAAGGAATATCTATTTTCCAGGTGCGCTAAGTCTCTTTGTGTATTATTGTTGCTGCCATCCTAGTGGACCAGCTCCTATGAGAGAAGATGAAAAGCCTACTCTTCAGAGATCGCAGTCCTTCAACCAGAAAGAGGTGAGTACTTGTATATCACATGTCAATATTGACCTGATTCTGACCTTTATGTATGGATCGGTTGATATTGTCATGATGAGTATGATATTAATATGTGTTCAAACCCTTTCCCTGATACAGACGACATATGCGACTTTTGAAAAAAGTGTTGCTAGAGGAGAAATTACTCATTATAAGCATATGTCGCAATGTTTTCAACTCTTATTAAAGAAATTCATATTATCTTTGTCGAGATCAAAGTCATCAGCTGCAGATTTTCTTTGTGTGGGAAAAGGTTAACATTTCCCTTGAACAGACATTACTTGATGCCTTTGCAGGAGCAGACTGTTGAAAATATGGACAATAGAGAAATTGCTTTAAACAACAACTTTTTCCTTTATCAGACAATTATAATCATCATTCATTTTTAGCTTGTCTGTTTTCTAAGATAAAAAGTCAGGTATTGCAATTCCCTTGGTGTCGTCGTCATCTGTGTCTGCTGCGACTTTAACCTTACTACCTCACAACTCAAAAAGCATTCACTCTTTTCAAATGAAACTTGGTACACATGTTCCTAGCATGTCTATACCAACTCTTATGATATTTTATTTTCTATTTAATGTTTTCAATTCCAAATCACATTGGATTTGTTCAATATGTTTGATGAGTAAAAAGTTGGTCACATAACTTGATGTATGTTTGTACTAAAAACCAAACAAGTTTTCACCAAAGAGGCTAAATAAAAAGAAATAAACAATTAATTAGACAAGAATTTCACATCCCCAAATCTTTACATGAAATCCTTATATGACCCCACAAACCCTATGTATGGTTGCCTCAGTTGTGTAGTCGTAGAGTGTCAGCCTCAGGTTAGGGTCATACCAAGGACTTTAAATATGGTAGTAATGGCTGCCCTCTTTGGCGCTCAGGGTTGTTGGGTAAGTATTATGACTGTCTGGCTGTTGTCAGGATAATATACCAGTTGTACTGGTAACTCACCCAAGAAACGGCTGCTATAACTGAAAAATTGTTGAAAGAGATTGTGTCAATAGAGAGATATTGTTGGAAAAAGATCTGTTTACATCCCCTTATCTTTCACAGACTACAGCCAACAAGTTACAACCAGTGTTCAATGTGTCAAACAGCTCTCAAGCATTTATAAACCTGTGGCTGAGTGCGTCTTTGGATCTAACGAAGGGAGGACTGGTCCAAGACCCTAACAACTATCTTGATACCAACCTCCACACATCCCATGATGGTGAAGGGGATTTTAAAAAGTATGGTTACCATGGGAACCACATAGTTGATTATAATGCTACTGGTGTTAGTGATTCACATGAGGTTAAAGAGTCTGTAAATAGAGGTAGGTTTTTTTTATACAACACTAATGTTTCTCAGGTGGTCCTCTACAAGAAGAGATAAAAGAATCAAATTCCATGCAAAACTCTTGATAGTTATTGATATTAAAAACAAAAATCCTAAAGGCCAGATTTTCAAATTATTTCCCACAAATTATCCTTTGGTGATCCTCCACTAAGAGAGCTCAAACTAAATTTATTGAGGGGAAAAATACAATGGGAGCTGTGACAGTTCAATTTAATAAATTGTGTAGTAATTTTTAGATCACCTAGAGCCAAAGGCTAAAGGTGAGCTATTCTGATCACTTGTTGTCCGTCGTTAACATTTAGACATTTAGATCATCTCCTCCTTAACCACTTGACCAATTTTAACCAAACTTCACAGGAATGTTCCTTTGGTGGACCTCTTTCAAAATTGTTCAAAAATTTAAATTCCATCCAGAACTTTGGTTGCTGCGGCAACAGAAAAGGGTAAAATTGCCAAATCTTAAAAAATCTTCTTGTCCAAAAGTTCTGGCCTGTTTTGAAAATTATTTTGCACAAATGTTCCTTGGGGTACCCTCTACCAAGATTGTTCAATTATTTTCGATCCGTCGAAAAACATGGCCGCCAGGGGGCGGAGCTTATTTTCGTTATATGTGCATTGTTAAAACTTTAAAAATCTTCTTGTCCAAAAGTACTGGCCCGATTTGAAAATTATTGTGCACAAATGTTCCTTGGAGTACCCTCTACCTAGATTGTTCAAATATTTCCGATCCGTTGAAAAACATGGCCGCCAGGGGGCGGAGCTTGTTTTCCTTATATGTGCATTGTTAAAACTTTAAAAATATTCTTGTCCTAAAGTACTGGCCCTATTTGAAAATTATTTTGCACAAATGTTCCTTGGGGCACCCTTTACCAAGATTGTTCAAATATTTCTGATCTGTTGAAAAACATGGCCGCCAGGGGGCGGAGCTTGTTTTCTTTATATGTGCATTGTTAAAACTGTGCATTGTTAAAACTTTAAAAATCTTCTTGTCCAAAAGTACTGGCTAGATTTGAAAATTATTTTGCACAAATGTTCCATGGGGCACCCTTTACCAAGATTGTTCAAATATTTCTGATCCGTTGAAAAACATGGCCACCAGGGGGCGGAGCTTGTTTTCCTTATTTGTGCATTGTTAAAACTTTAAAAATCTTCTTGTCCAAAAGTACTGGCTCTAATTGAAAATTAATTTGCACAAGTGTTCCTTGGGGCACCCTTTACCAAGATTGTTCAAATATTTCCAATCAGTTGAAAAACATGGCCGCCAGGGGGCGGAGCTTGTTTTCCTTATAATTATGTGCATTGTTAAAATTTGAAAAATCTTCTTGTCCAAAAGTACTGGCCCGATTTTAAAATTATTTTGCACAAATGTTCCTTGGGGCACCCTTTACCAAGATTGTTCAAATATTCCCGATCCATTGAAAAACATGGCCGCCAGGGGGCGAAGCTTGTTTTCCTTATATGTGCATTGTTAAAACTTTAAAAATCTTCTTGTCCAAAAGTATTAGCCCGATTTGAATTTTTTTTGGGCACAAATGTTCCTTGGGGCACCCTCTACCAAGATTGTTCAAATATGTCCGATCCGTTGAAAAACATGGCCGCCAGGGTTGCTGCGGTCTGCGATCTGCATGTCAGATTCCAATATAGTTTGGTAGAAATGTTCCTTGGGTGAGCCTCTACAAAGATTGTTCAAGGCATACTGTTTGGTTGAAAAACATGGCATTCAGGAGGCATCAGAAAAGGCGCAAAATGAAAAAAAAATTTAATTTCTTAAATTGATAAGCTGTTTTGTTGACTGTCCATTCCCTGCAGTTTACATTCACAGACAAATGATCAGGTGATCGATGTAGGGCCATCTTGGCCCTCTTGTTGTGAAAATCTGATTTGAATCGTGTCTTGTTTAAAAAATAGTTTTTTTTATACAACACTAATGTTTCTCATGTGGTCCTCTACAAGAAGAGATAAAAGAATCAAATTCCATGCAAAACTCTGATAGTTATTGATATTAAAAACAAAAATCCTAAAGGCCAGATTTTCAAATTATTTCCCACAAATTATCCTTTGGTGATCCTCCACTAAGAGAGCTCAAACTAAATTTATTGAGGGGAAAAATACAATGACCACCGAGAGCTGTAACAGTTCAATTTAATAAATTGTGTAGTAATTTTTAGATCACCTAGAGCCAAAGGCTAAAGGTGAGCTATTCTGATCACTTTTTGTCCGTCGTCTGTCGTCCGTCGTTAACATTTAGACATTTAGATCATCTCCTCCTTAACCACTTGACCAATTTCAACCAAACTTCACAGGAATGTTCCTTTGGTGGACCTCTTTCAAAATTGTTCAAAAATTTAAATTCCATCCAGAACTTTGGTTGCTGCGGCAACAGAAAAGGGTAAAATTGCCAAATCTTAAAAAATCTTCTTGTCCAAAAGTACTGGCCTGTTTTGAAAATTATTTTGCACAAATGTTCCTTGGGGTACCCTCTACCAAGATTGTTCAATTATTTCCGATCCGTTGAAAAACATGGCTGCCAGGGTTGCTGCGGTCTGCGATCTGCATGTCAGATTCCAATATAGTTTGGTAGAAATGTTCCTTGGGTGAGCCTCTACAAAGATTGTTCAAGGCATACTGTTTGGTTGAAAAACATGGCATTCAGGAGGCATCAGAAAAGGGGCAAAATGAAAAAAATATTTAATTTCTTAAATTGATAAGCTGTTTTGTTGACTGTCCATTCCCTGCAGTTAACATTCACAGACAAATGATCAGGTGATCGATGTAGGGCCATCTTGGCCCTCTTGTTTTGAAAATCTGATTTGAATCGTGTCTTGTTTAAAAAATAGTTTTTTTTATACAACACTAATGTTTCTCAGGTGGTCCTCTACAAGAAGAGATAAAAGAATCAAATTCCATTTCTCATAAATGATCCTCATCCAAATTCTACTTAAGCCAAATTAATTGGTACGGTGAAGGGGCCACCTTCGCTCTCTTGTTAGTGTAGAAAAAAATAGGAAAAAATCTTCAGAACAATTAGATGTCTAAATTGATTCTTTGATTTCGGGAAATTTGCTTATTATGACTAACTTGGTGCTACACTTTAACTGATATGGAGCATCGGATAACATAATAAATTATGATAGTTATAATTTTGATTTTGGTAAGTCTTAAGATATTTAAAAACATTTTAAAACATCATTTTGAATTGAATGAATACCGCAGAAAAAGGTTCAATTACAATTTAAGTGTTATATTAAACCTTTCTCTGAGACTTCAGGCCCATTTTGAAAAACATCATTATTTATATGCAAATTGTGCGATTGCTTAAATTCCCTCAATGTTTTGAACTCTGTATCATATCTGGAAAATTGCTAATTACACATTTGACTGGCATTCTTTGCAATCCAATTGACATCAGCCAAACTTCTCTGATCTGACTCGGCACTGTTCGCCGATAAATGAAGGTTACAAGAAACTTCTGTAAAGCAGTTTTGATCCATATCATGGACGTACAAAAACCTTTTTCCACATGTGTAATAATTACATTAACACTTTCCCACTTGCAGAAACATTAACCCTTTCCCTCTTTTTTGTGCAATTTCATCTTTTGTCACTATGTTTTCAAAACGCCGTCTGCTGCAGAGGCTTCCGAAAGCGTCTATATGAGGGAAAGGGTTAAGAGGCATCTACAACTGGCTACTTGAAAACAATGTGACAAAAGGAGAAATTGTCGTCTTCAGCAGATTTGTTGTTTATAAAAAAAGGGTTAAGGATGGTTTTGCAGAGCACCATTCATTTAGGTTTAAAATATTTCCTTTTTATCTTATAGGAAACAACACCAGTTTAGCATCAAGGAATGAGAGTAGAAACAGGACACTCGACCGCTCAGACTTTAGTGCGTACAATGCTTCAAATGCAGAACAGTATTCCCTACCCAGCTACAATATCATAGAAATGTTCTCGCAATGTAAACAGGATCCCACGTCATCCAGCTTCAATTCAACACTCTCACTGAATAAATCTGGTGAAAATACGCTGACTTACGATAGCAATTATCATTCTGGTACATGTGGCGAAAGAAGCTCGTCCAGAGAGCAGCAGAAATCTTATCTTTCTAGTAAACCTTCATCCAGACGAAGACAGAATGACACTTCACCAGTCATACTTGATTCCATGGAGTTCAGTCCCATTCAAATATCCCCGTTAGATCCGTATAAACTCTTAGAAGAGACCCAGTTAAAGAACATGACCCGCTCTAATGAGGGACTTGATTTCTACCAGATCGGGTCAGATGGTGCCCTTAACTCCAATAACATGGAGAGTACTCCAATTTTCCATATAAAACCGGATGCAGCTAGAGGTATCACCAGACTCTCCCTGTCCTATAGTGCTTTAAATACAGAGGATGGTGTATGTCCTCAGTCCGCCTATAGAAAATGCTATGACTATTCCTCGGAGGCTTCGTCTTTCCTACAATCAAGACATAAAGACAGCTCACCACTGTATGCAAATAAAGCCTTAAGAAAATCAGAAGAGCTTACTTTTTCAAATATGTCTCTTCCGCTACCAGATGGTTCCCAGCAAGCCAATAGGAGGAGATCAACACAATCTATAGAACATCATCCCTCTCAAAGTTCTTTGGAAAGAACAAGACTCAGTGGCAATTCAAGACCAACTTCAAGGAGGATTTCACCATTATCTAATGTAATAAAGAACCGTTCTGTTGACAGTTTCTACACCACTTCTCCAGTAGAGAAACAGCTGTCCTACCTTTCTGATCGAGGTTTGTCAACATCAGACCAGATACTGTCCTTGTCTGGCTCTACAACTAACAGGTCACATAGGTCACTCACATCCAGTGGTTTCCAGAGTGAAGAATCCAATTTTAGTAGTCCAAGTTATGGTGTTCATGTACATACTCAGTTCCAATCAACACCCATTCTGGAAAATGAAATCTCCATAATTAAAGAAGTGCCTTCTACATTGAGGGTACAGAAACATCGAGAAAGTTTGGACGCAGATGTTTTTGCGATCCCACCACATGTAGATAATTCAACCCCAATGCTAGTAAACGGTGCAAAGGCCTCGTTGAGAGAAAAGCGTCGACCATTTCCCTCAGCCTTGATGTACTGTGAATCTCTTGAGCAGATAGAATCTCCCACTTTACCTCCTCTCACTGTCTCCAGTCGAAGGTCATCTTCTACAGGGTCCGGGAACTCGAGCAGATTTTTTAAAGATTTAACGGAGAATGGTGAACATGGGAGTCAAGGTGAAGAGTCTTTGGATAGCTCTGTGACATGCTCTAAGTCTGTAAACTCGAGTAGAAGAACCAGATACAGTACAAACAATGAACAGTCAAGTCTGTCTGCTCTCCTTTCTGATGGATCTAGCAGCTGCACAGGAAATGTGCATTCGTCAGATGGGACCATTTCTGTCAGCTCGGAGTCCGAAAAAGACGGATTGAGTCTGCCTTATATTCCTGTAGAAAATTATGAACAACTGCCAAGGAGAAGGGAATCTGATCTGGCTGTTAAATTTTATGAAAATATTGAAAACTTTCCCGATAATACTGCCCGTGAAATCTGTGGTACAATGGAGGAAAGGTTACCTAGCCGTACTCATCCAGCAGAGACTTTGTATGCAAATGATATGTATATCGGTCAAATCTCTACTGGTCAGCCTTGTGAATCCAGATTCGGGGCTTATCCAGATGAACACCAGAGTCCTGGTCAAGATGAAAAAAATGGTCATTCAATAAAACAGAATTCAACTGTAGAAGAAGAATCTCCAGATAGATTAGGGCAAAATGTTAACCTTTTTAATCGTGACAAATGGAGATCGAGTTTGGACAAGGAATCACAAGAAAGGTTTGTTATTGACATTGAAAAACTAGCTCCAAAAAAATTGTACCAACTTCGTGCCAAGAATGATGCTAACACTAAGAAAAGACTGTCCCCTGTTACTATTTCTGAGTACAATGATTCACCATATAAATTTAGACGCCCTGCGGACAACCAGAGTGATTATGTGAACATTGACAATGTTAGTCCAGCTAGTTTAGGTAGTGCCTATGAACATGTTCATACTTTAACCCCAGGAGTCTATTCAGACTATGAAAACGTGTACAATTTGAACAGATTGAAAACAGGCAAGTGTCCGATTGTACGACCAGAAAGTTTGTCCGACTCTATTCTACTTGACGAACAAATTGTAAACTGTAATACGTGTCCCAGTATGGATACTATTGTGTCAGAACCTTGCAGTTCACATATCAGAACAGTTAGAAGTCCCTTGACATCGTTAGACACGAGAGGTGTAAACTCTCCGATCAACACATCTGGAGTTAACAGTGCATTTAAACCAGTGAAACCAAAGGGGAGTGTGGATAACCAGACTTATACATTTAATGGTTCGGGAAATAGCACCAACTCTGTGTTCAGTGACAGTTCTAGTAGTATTAAAAGTCCAGGTAGTAATGTTCCTGTCATTGATGGGATGTCATTCTATGAGAATAAATCTGGATCGCAATCCATCTCGCAATCCACCTCGACATCTTCATCAGTGAACAAATCTCAGCCAATCCACAGTAGAGAGTCCTCGGACGACTCTGTATTTCCATGGTCAGCTACTTCTGATTCAAGAGCTCCGTCCTTAGATGTAACCGGTCTTACTCCAGTGAATTACTTAAAGCTTGCCGGAAGAGCACCTTTGAGCTTTTCCGTGTCGAGTTACCAGATGGATGACAGAAGTAGTAGATGTTCGAGTCACTCGTACTCAAACTCCATACCGTGGGAAGATTCAGAAAACATTTCGTCCTCCAATCAAAGTAACCAGGAAAGGAGTGGGTCCGCGCGACAGCCATTGAGATCACTAGAGAATACTCCTGTATTTTCACCTATCTATGGGATGGATAATACTAGAGATTTAGAGCTGATCAGTAGGAAGAGATTCATGAGTACGCCAAAATTGTCCACTGGTTCAGATTACCAATTTTCCAAAACCCCGACGGGTAGTACTCTTAATCCACATACTCCATGTAGGAGAGTTAGTTCTGGGTACAAGAATAAAACTTTCTCCAACGATACTAGTACCTGGAGCTCTCAGAGTGTCAGCAGCCAGGAATGGGCCCTAGAAGACAATGAGAGGAGTTCTTTGTCCAAAACAACCTACATATGATATAGGAAATTTCACAAAGGTCCTAATCCCACTGTTGGAGAAGTTTGGAAATGTTATCTTATTTATGTTGAATCTCACCCCATTCCCACATAAAAAAAATCTGCAGCAGAAAATTTGAAAACATGTTTAAATAGCAAGAATATAGAATTCTCTATTATAAATGAGGGCATTATTATTGAATAGAATTGTAAGCATTGTGGCAAAATGAGAAATAGCTCATCATGAGCAATTTGTACTGTTACAATGATTTCTAAAGATGCTTCAACATGCGTCCGAAAGAGGGAAAAGGTTAATATATCACTATCTGTGATGTAAACATACATGGTTTGACAACTCGGACAGCTGTTTAATTAAATTGGTCGAAATAATGTATTTCTGATACGACATTTTATTTGTGGGCAAACTAGAAATTTTCTCCTTCGCCTTTCCCAACATGCAGATGCATTTTTAATCTTTTGCAGCATAGACATTTTGACAACATTGTGGCAAATGTAGGAATTACTCATAATGAAAAATTTTCCTTTTTTTCAACAATTAGTCAACTATTATAAATAATTATATTTCTTTTTATTGAGTTATATGATATTGTGCATTGATGTTTTCAAATTCATCTGCTGTAGATTTGTTGCATGTTGGAAAGGTGGGTTAACTTAAGTGTTTCCAAATGTAATTGGAAGTGTAAGTTAAGATTTATTTGTAGCTTCAATGTATATAAGAATTTTTGAAAGAAGAGTTGAAATCATTTACATTGTAGTTGCATGATACTAATCTTGACACACATGCAGATGCATTTTGAAGCATCTGCAGCAAACACCTTTGTGGCAAAAGGACTAATTGTTTTTTGAGCATGCTTTTTTTTTTTTGCCACAGTGTAGCTTACTCTATTCAGTAATTATGTCTCCCCCTGTATACAGGGGAGATATATTGTTTTTGTCCTTGATGTCTGTCTGTCTGTCTGTTCGTCCCCAAAATCTTGTCCGATCCATATCTCCCAGACGGCTTGAAGGATTTTCATGAAACTTGGGTCACATGTTCAACTCATCAAGGCGACGTGCAGAACCCGCGTCTCGACAATATAGGGTCAAGGTCACGCTTGAAGGTCAAAGGTTTGAGGCTTTATTTCGTTTCCGCTCCATATCTCCCAGACGGCTTGAAGGATTTTCATGAAACTTGGGTCACATGTTCACCTCATCAAGGCGACGTGCAGAACCCGCGTCTCGACAATATAGGGTCAAGGTCACGCTTGAAGGTCAAAGGTTTGAGGCTTTATTTCGTGTCCGCTCCATATCTCCGAGACGGCTTGAAGGATTTTCATGAAACTTAGCTCACATGTTCACCTCATCAAGGCGACGTGCAGAACCTGCGTCTCGACAATATAGGGTCAAGGTCAAGGTCACGCTTGAAGGTCAAAGGTTTGAGGCTTTATTTCGTGTCCGCTCCATATCTCCGAGACGGCTTGAAGGATTTTCATGAAACTTGGGTCACATGTTCACCTCATCAAGGCGACGTGCAGAACCCGCGTCTCGACAATATAGGGTCAATGTCAAGGTCACGCTTGAAGGTCAAAGGTTTGAGGCTTTATTTCGTGTCCGCTCCATATCTCCCAGACGGCTTGAAGGATTTTCATGAAACTTGGGTCACATGTTCACCTCATCAAGGTGACGTGCAGAACTTGCGTCTCGACAATATAGGGTCAATGTCAAGGTCACGCTTGAAGGTCAAAGGTTTGAGGCTTTATTTTGTGTCCGCTCCATATCTCCCAGACGGCTTGAAGGATTTTAATGAAACTTTGGTCACATGTTCACCTCATCAAGGCGACGTGCAGAACCCGTGTCTCGACAATATAGGGTCAAGGTCACGCTTGAAGGTCAAAGGTTTGAGGCTTTATTTCGTGTCCGCTCCATATCTCCAAGACGGCTTGAAAGATTTTCATGAAACTTGGGTCACATGTTCACCTCATCAAGGCGACGTACATAACCCGCGTCTCGACCATACCGGGTCAAGGTCAAGGTCACGTTTGAAGGTCAAAGGTTTGAGGCTTTATTTTGTGTCAACTCCATATCTCCAAGACGGTTTGAAGTATTTTCATGAAACTTGGGTCAGATGTTCACCTCATCAAGGCGACGTGCAGAACCCGCGTCTCGACCATACTGGGTCAAGGTCACGCTTGAAGGTCAAAGGTTTAAGGCTTTATTTTGTGTCCACTCCATATCTCCTTAAAGGATTTTCATGATACGTGGGTCACATGTTCACCTCATCAAGGCGACGTGCAGAACCCGCGTCTCGACCATACCGGTTCAAGGTCACGCTTGAAGGTCAAAGGTTTTAGGCTTTATTTCGTGTCCACTCAATATCTCCAAAACGGCTTGAAGGATTTTCATGAAACTTGGGTCAGATGTTCACCTTGTCAAGGCGACGTGCAGAACCCGCGTCTCGACCATACTGGGTCAAGGTCAAGGTCACGCTTGAAGGTCAAATGTTTGAGGCTTTATTTTGTGTCCGCTCCATATCTCCTTAAAGGATTTTCATGAAACTTGGGTCACATGTTCACCTCATCAAGGCGACGTGCAGAACCCGCGTCTCCACCATACCGGTTAAAGGTCAAGGTCACGCTTGAAGGTCAAAGGTTTTAGGCTTTATTTCGTGTCCAGTCAATATCTCCAAGACGGCTTGAAGGATTTTCATGAAAATTTGGTCACATGTTCACCTCATCAAGGCGACGTGCAGAACCCGCGTCTCGAACATACTGGGTCAAGGTCACGCTTGAAGGTCAAAGGTTTGAGGCTTTATTTTGTGCCGCTCCATATCTCCAAAACGGCTTAAAGAATTTTCATGAAACTTGGGTCACATGTTCACCTCATCAAGGCGACGTGCAGAACCCGCGTCTCGACCATACCGGTTCAAGGTCAAGGTCACGCTTGAAGCTCAAAGGTTTTAGGCTTTATTTCCTGTCCACTCAATATCTCCAAGACGGCTTGATTATGTTTAGCAACAGTTGTTAACTGTTTTGAAGAATACTTCAGTCTTGAATGTTACAGCTGCAGTAAAAATATGTGTTTCTGTAAACCATTTGAAATCATGTCCACTTTGTACCAGGTCAAGACAAAACATTAGTAATTAAAAATTGAGTACTGTCCAACTTGGTCAAATTTTTTTTGTTTGTCTGCTTTATAGGTTGGAATGTTTTGAGAGATTTTGACAGATATTTGAGGGGGAGACATATGTTTTTGTCAAAACAATTCTAGTTATACTTGGGTTTATAGATTTTCCCTGTATTTGCCTAGATTTTTTGTCTGCTTCAGATTTGCTGTGTAAGGGAAAGGATAAATAGAGAATAACTAACTGCATGTTTTTGATATAGAATTTATGTCACAAGGGAAAAAAGGGGTAATTTGGTTAAAATCACGAAACCGTAGGTTGAGTGATTTTACACCAAATTACCCCTTTGTTCCCGAGTGACATAAATTCGATAACAAAAACATGCAGTTAGTTATTCTATTTATTATTATATATCTGGAATAAATCTCCCCTTTATTTTAAAGAAACATATAAACAAAAAATGACTTGGCCTTAGGCGTATGAATGTTACGTAACCAAATACTGCTGCTTCTATTTGGCGCCAAATGACTAGCGTTATGACGTCAAAATCGCTGACGTGACGTCATTTTCCTAGTATTCGGTCTCAGTTTTTTTTAAATTCCTAGTATTAAAACGCACTTTAAATTCCAAAGATGTTCCAAATCTAAAAAAAGTAGTTACGGCAAAAATGATATCATCACTAGTGATGATATAAAAAAACTAAAAGTGTTATCGTCACAGTGTTAGTTATCATTTTTTTTTAAATTGATATTGATTTTATGTCACTTAAATTTCAATGCAAAATTTGGATAGGTATGTAATAAACATTTTTTCCACATACATACATACATACATGTATATATATACTTTTGCAACATAGTATGAAAATTTGTAATTGCTCTTAACAAGGGAATTCTTTACAGTGTTTCTCTTATTAAACTCTTTCCTACATATAGATGCTTTCAAAGTCATCTGCTGCAATATTTGTTGTATGTGGGAAAGGGTTAAAAACTCTTATTAGATTTTGTTCATATTTTCTATTATATGTATATGATATAAATTGAACCTTTCAATCAAGAAACATACTTTTGACTTCATTGCAGCAGATGACCCTTGAATTCCAGTTTGCATGGCCATTTGCAAGAATGTTGTTTCAACCCTTTCAGCAAATCTGAAGCAGACGACTTTGAAAATGTCTACTCAAAAGTATGAAAAGTCTCTATAATTGTAGGTATAATTACTGAAAAAAGTTGAAAACATTGTTGCAAAAGGAGAAATTGCTCGTTTTGAGTAATCTCACCTTTTGTCATGATGTTTTCAAAAGTCGTCTGCTGCAGAAGTGTCAAAATGCGTCTATACTAGGAAAGGGTTTAAGATAGAATTTCCCAATTTTCATAGATTTTTTCAAAGCAGACAACTCTTGAAATATCATAGAGTATTAATAAAAATGTTAGTTTGTCTATTTTATTATTTTCTTCTAATATGTGATCCTTTCCAACATTCAGATGCATCTGTGACAGGATTTCTGAAAACAGTGTGCCAAAAAGAAAAATTGCCCATATTAAAAAAATCTTTCTTTTGTCACACTGTTTCCAACTCTATTCATTAATCATACTTTGATTTGTATATATTTTCCATATATTTTTTTTTAAGTTGTCTGCTGCAGAGCTGATGTATGTAGGAAAGAATAAATTTGGTTGAGTGTAGAAACTACATGACATGCAAATGGTTCAAACATTGAGAAGCTTTGGAATAAGTGCAAAATTGTCTTATTTCAAGAATTTGTTATGATAAGAAATGTTTCTTTTATTTAAAAAAATAATAAGAAGAATAGTTTTATATTATTTTATAATAGAACTATTTTTTAAACTAGTGTACATAATACATGTAGTATGTTGTTAGTATTGCATTTCTTTGTGTGTCTAACATAGATGGTACCGTCCACAAACCGAGACTTTTGAACTGTAATAGACTAAGTGTCCAAGGTTATCACAGATGTAGATATTTGATTTGCGCTTAAACAGTATGAAACTTGTTCACTTAAATTTGGGTCTGTAATTTATCAGAGGAACGGTTTGATCATAAAGGGGTTTGACCTGTCTGCGGTGTTGATATAGATATCTGACCCCTTTTCCCACATACAACAAATTTGCAGCAGACAACTTTGTCATCTCCTGGAGATTAGTATTGAAAATATCTTTATTTAAAAGTTTAGTTTTAGAATAGAGTCAAAAACATAGTGGCAAAAGGGGAAATTGCTAATTATGAGAAGCATTATAAAAGCATCTCATTCTGTATGTTGGGAAAGTGGTTAAGTATGTGGTAGAGCTTTCACAGGTATAGGGGCATATAATAGTATTTATCATGTCTGTCTGTCTGTCTGTTTGTCTCTGGTAAAACATTTAACTTGATCTGATGCATCTGCAGCAGACAACTTTTGAAAACATTATGACAAAAGGAGAAATTGCTGAAAACGAGCAATTTCATCTTTTCCACTATGTTTTAAACTTTTATCAGTAATACATTTTCATTTTTTGAGACTTTCCATGTTTTGGCATGATTTTGTTTTAAAAGTTTTCTGTTGCAGATTTGTTGTATGTGGAAAAGGGTTAACAGTCAATGGCTATATTTTTTGTTCCATCGGAGATTTGGCTTTCACATTATGCATGTGTATATTTGTGGCTCATTTCCTGTTTCTACCCAAATTTGTTGTTTTCTTACAGTGAATTTCAACTATGGTTATAAACTGCACAAGCTTTTCATGAATTTATGAAATTGATGACCCCTTTTCAGGTTAGAATTTAAAAAAAAAATGTCTGAAAGATAACTTGTGTAGGAGTCCATGGATTTAAATATTTCTGGCACATATGATTGTGTAAGACAAAAACAAAAACAAAACAAGTCAAGTGTGACTTGGGTAACTGAACATCTAATGATTATGTGTTTTGGCCTCTATTCAAATTAGTGTTTGCATAACTTAAATTTGTCAGGTGGATAACTTGTTAATCATGAGAGGGTTTAATTATCTAAATAGTTTTTTGCAATACAGGTTTTAACTTCAATAAATATAGGTCAAGTTCGAATTAAGTCAAACCCCAATGATAACTCCTTTCCCACATTCAACAAATCTGCAGCAGACGACTTTAAATATATATTGGCGTAGTGATACCAAAATGGTTGATCTAGTGATCTTGGAATTGATCGACCTACTATTAGAAGAGGTTGCTCCGACCTTGGGGGACATGATTTTTCATAAATACACCTTGTTTGACTTTGAGCTCTGATTGTTGAAATTATAATCAAAATTATATAAATCATATTGCATGATATTTTTGTAAGCATAATGTATTATGTACTTGTATTTTGGATATATACAGAGACGTAGATAAGAGGGAAAAGTAAGTAATTGTTTACTAAAATATCACCCGTCCAAAACATTTGTAGCAAGTAAAACTCAAAAACTATTGAAGACATGAAAATAACAAAGATATTTTCTGGAAGTCTAAGCATTCTTCTATTGCAGTAGATAAACATATTTCGATATGTTTTGATAATATTTTATCCTTATGAATAATGTCAGTCTATCAATTTTTGGAACAAAATGAATATAAATCAGAAATCACAACATCCTTGTCTTTTAAACCAGTCATTATTCAAAATACAAAGACATTCCAGTTGTTCATTGTATCTCTAACTTTAGTTGAAATTTTAAGCTTTCAGAATATGTATGTTTTGTGTATGTGCCAAATGTGACTTCAAAGTTTTATTTGCTACAAAATGTGAGAAATTGGACAATTTTATTTCTCCATATGATATTTTAACCAGATAACAGGTGTACAGGTGGAGTTGCTTATCCCTCTTATCTACGTCCCTGATATATATAATAATAAAATTCATGTTACAGTTAGTAATTTGTATTTATTGTATTGCCTGCTTTGATATCTGGACCAATAGGGATCTCTTTAGTGTCTGGCCTTCTCACTTTTGAATTTGCATCACCTGTTCCTCCTAAAACTCGTGTGTTTTAAAATGAGGGTGACGGGTAATTTGTTCAAATAAAAGGTATTAAAAATATATTTTATACTGACTTTTTTTTATTGAGAGTTTTTAAATTAAAAGCACCCTTTTGCCCGTTTCAGCATCATTCCATCATTTTGATTTCGTTATATCACCTCAACATGTTAATGACTGTGTACTCGTTCATTGTAGAAAGTGTGTCTGTTTTCTGGTTCTTCAGAGGTTGATTGCTGGTCTTAACCCGTTCCCTCATACAATAAATATGCGGCAGACGAATTTGAAAACGTCTAGGCAAAAGCACAGAAAATCTCTTAAATTGAAAGAACAATAATTGAATTGAGTTGAAAACGTAACAAAAGGAGGGATTGCTCGTTTTGAGCAATTTCTTCTTTTGTCGCCATGTTTTCAAAAAGCCGTCTGCTGCTGAAAGCGTCTATATGAGGGAAAGGGGTAACCTTACCAAATAGAACTAACCTGCCATGCAGCGCAGGCGGCTTTGAAAATATCAGGGCAAATAACGTTACAGTCACTTTCCCCTTGTTCGGGAAGAGGTCGTCATCAGATTGCATCAAAAGGGGGTAAAAACAAGACTTTACAATCTCGTCTGCTCTGACCTTTCCTGTTAAAATTCAAGATCATTTGGCAGATATTTTTTCCTTGGGTGACCAACACTATTTATATTGTTCAAGCCATATTTATTGGTAAAAATGCCTCATGGTCATTGGTCAGCATCAGACAAGGGGTAAAAGGTCACATATTCTGAATGTGCTTGTCAAATTTCAAGATAATTTTTCAGAAATATACCTTCGGTGACCGTCTACTAAATCTATTCAAAGCAGATATATAGATTGATGAAACAAGAGGGTCGGATCGCTCACCTGAATTATTCAATGTGATTTGTCATGCATACCATAACACATTTTTACCAACCAACATGCTTTGAAGTAATCTTGTTGAGGGTCACCCAAGGAACATTTCTATAAAATTATTTGAAAATTGGCCAGATACTTTCTGAGTAGAAGATTTTTTAAGATTACAATATAACCATATATGGCAAAATGGCCCCACCCCTGGCGACCAATCAACATGGCTTGAAGGAATCATTTAAAAGGTCACCAAATGAACATTTCTACATATGATTTGGAAAAGCGGCCAGATTCCTTTAGAGAAGGAATATTTTTAACGCTTTCACTTAAGCAAAGAAGGCACACACACAAACAACGTCTCTGTTTTTCGACTTATCAACATGGCTTGAAAGAATCTGATAGAGGGTCACCCAAAGAAAATGTCTACAAAACAGCCCCATCCCCTGGTAGCCATGTTTTTCAACCAATCAACATGGTTTGAAGGAATCTGCCAGAGAGTCAACCAAGTAACATTTCTGCAAAATTATTTGGAAATCAGACATACTTTTGGAGAAGAAGATTTTTAAAGTTTTCACTATAGCCATATAAGTCAAAACAACCCCATCTCCTGGTAGCCGTGTTTTTCAAACAACATGGCTTGAAGGAATCCGATAGTGGGTCAACCAAGTAACATTTCTACACAACTATTTGGAAATCGGGCAGAAACTTTTGGAGAAGAAGATTTTTAAAGTTTTCACTATAGCCATATAAGGCAAAACAGCTCCGCTCTCTGGCGGTCATGTATTACGACTTATCAACATGGCTTGAAGGAATCTGATAGAGCGTCACCCGATGACCATTTCTACAAAATAATTTGGAAATCAGACAGATACTTTTGGAGAAAACGATTTTCAATGTTTTCACTATAGCCGTACAAGAGTTGCTGCAAGATGCAGCAATTCGAAGTAAGCGCGGGAATTAGCATTGTATAGATTAAGAAAAACTGTTTGTTTCGAAAAACACGAAACCCACTTTTTAAATATATGATATAAGTATATGATAACAATAGTTTTTTAGTCAAATACGTAAAACGAAAAAAAAAAATACATTTTCCCAACGTGTTGACCTCGAGCTCCCAAAATTATTGTAAACATTTGTCTGCGCGTGCGCGTCCTTGTTTTTCCTTAATATATTCTTAAATCGCAAAATTTAGCACAATAACTTCGCATTTATGACAATTTCCCCATTTTCCTGTTATTAAAACCCCGGTGGTTCCCAGTGATGTTACATATACTCCGCTCTGGTATACTGCTTGTGTTCAGTTGTGTGACTTCAGGTCAAAATCAAGAGAAAATATGGAGAAATGTAACGGAGACGGGATAAAGGTGTACATATCACTTCTACAGCCTTGCTGTAGAAGCCGGCTTTTTTAGCGACGTTGGTAGAGTGGTTAAAGTAAAGTTAAGCAACGTTCATCGCGGTTAGTGCCTGGATGGGTGACCCGCGATGGCTTAACGCCGGTACTCGTTACACTATGGTTTTAATTTACATGTTTATTATAAAAAAAAAATACTCGCATATAAATAGACTGGTCTACTAATCTTAATCTTCTATTGTAAACTCGAACGAGAACGAGTACCAGTCTAGTGACGAACTGCTATGGAAATATCCGACAGCTGACGGTAAAATACGGCGCATGCGCGATCAAGACGATTAACACGGCGCATGCGCAATCCCACATCCCATTGCACCAATGGTAGTTCTAAACACAACCAATATATGCACCCGCGCAATAAGGCAAAACAGCCCCATTTTTTTCCAACCAATCAGCATGGCTTGAAAGAATCTGATGGAGGGCACACAAGGAACATTTCTACAAAATTATTTGAAAATATGCCTACTGGTTTGTGAGGTGAACAGGGTTTTTTCTTTTGGTTTCCATGGAAATCAGAATCATGCATGGATAAAAGAAATTGAAGGAATTTTGGTGAGGACATTGAGAGGATACTTTCTGTGCAGTTTCATTCAAATTGGCCCATTGGTTACAGAGAAAATTTTGACGAACGCCGGACAAAGGGCGATTCCAATAACTCGACTTGAGCATTTCGTGCTCAGGTGAGCTACAAATAACAGCGAAGGCATTAGAAAAGAAATAAAAATTACATCTTTTAAAGTGCTTTTCTAATTTCAAAGTATTGAGACAGACATGTTCCTTAGCCTAGGAGGCCCTGTCAATAATATGCTAGCTTCAATAAGACATGGCCGTTTTGTTATAGGAAGTGTTGCACCTTTACATGTTTTATTTTAAATGGAAAAGCATTAAGCATTGTCAAAACTTATTTTGTGTCCTGTAAATATTGGTCTTAAAGAGCACCTTCTCGGATGAGCGATCTAGGGCCACATGGCCTTCTTGTTTAATTTTTCCAGATCCATAGTTAACCATTTGACTTCTTACATATTAGAAGGCATACGACTCTTTAACACGCTTTAGAACATTAATAAGGAGACATTGTTTGTGTCAGAGACTTAAAAAGTGCTATTTAAGGTGTGCAACATCTTCTTTTTTTCAGTTGTGTATTACTCAAATGTAACAGTTTGCAAAGTGGTTCAATGGTTCAATCTTGAAATACTATAAATGGTTAAGCGGCCATGCGAAATAGACTTTCAGCTTATATAAATCACTGTGTCCTGTATACTTAAAACCAGTTCGCACGCGCCCCGTTTGTGTGAAAAGATTCCAAAAGCAAAACCCGCTCAACACTAGATTCGAACCTAGGCTTTTTTGTACGACACGCAAACACTCTAAAAATGGTCACAAAGCGAGATGTACAATGTAGCTAATTGAAAGCAAAGTTTACGAAAAAACGTTTGGGTGCAACTAAGCTCAAAATAGCGCGAATTTGCGAATGCTGCATTTAATTGGTTCTTAGTCGCATCGCACTGTTTTCAATTGGTATTGTTTATAATTATGTACATTACGATTTTGATTTTACGGAGATAGATCAAACTGTAGACAGTCACTTTTCATGTTTCATAATATCGGTATGCATATATATGGCACATTTCAGAATAAGTGCATAGTTAGCACTCGTTTTCATATTTTAATGAAGACAGTTAAAAAAGTGTAAAATTAATAAATGCCTTGTTTTCTCTTATGCAGTCAAATGAAATGAATAAAATGAAGTAAATCATATCATATTTTAAGGAGTCAAAGTACGGAAAAGTTAATTTTTCTTTTCTAAAATGAGACATTTTTGATGGACAAAAGTTACCTACTCCCAATAGTGATATTTTATAGGTGTTTTAATTTAATACTGTCGGCTGTTTTTTCATCATAACAGGGGCATATAATTGTCAGAAATGCTCTAAATTACAATGTAAGTATGATAAATCAACCATTCTTTTGAACAAAATCACGAATTTTGTTCATTTTTCTCGACAGTGCTAATGTTATCAATTTCCGTCTTTCTGGCAGTGTGACATTAGCATTTCTGCATGTTAAAAATCTTATTCTTGGGGTTATAATTTAGAGTACAGTGATTGGCTAAACTACAAGATCTTACGTAATTCGTAAAAACCTGACAGTTTTTTTCCGTCCAATATGTGTTTTGTTCAATTCACATCAAGTTTAATATTGCTAGTGTAACACGATTTTTTTTCCGTCACCCCGAGTATGTGACGATAGCAGTTTTAAACTTCTTGCTCATTCATCACGTGATGATCTCGCATTATTTCGTCGATACCAAAATTGCGACAGCGGGCGAACAACATAGCGAAGCTAAAAAGAAAAAGGAAAATTTTCCTGCAAAAGAGACATTAATCAATCTAAAATTTGCTAATCCCGCAGAAGAAAGAAAAATCTGTTTAAAATGTCTGTCCCGTTACATTATTTTGACCAAATAACATTTATTCAAAATGTTTAAAACAACTATCATAAAGTGTGAGCTTCATAAACATTGATATCACAATAGATGCTCAACTTGTTACCTAGAATTTTGGTTGGACTCGACAATGATGTCCTAATGTAACATTAGCACTTTACATTGTAGTCAATGTTAACTAACACAAAAAGCACAATTTGATGGCTAAGTGAAACAGTAACATAAGTTTCAGTATTACTTTTGATTGTACAGCTTGCAGTGAGCTTTATTGTCCTTTTTTGTATTATATCTTGAGTTTTCTCAAAGTAGTGCTAATGTTACTTCTTGCTAATGTAACACTTTCCGTCTTCGAGTGACACTAGCACCAGAACAGTCTTTCTCAATTGTTTTATGTCCCGTTACATTATTTTGACCAAATAACATTTATTCAAAATGTTTAAAACAACTATCATAAAGTGTGAGCTTCATAAACATTGATATCACAATAGATGCTCAACTTGTTACCTAGAATTGTTGTCGGACTTGACAATGATGTCCTAATGTAACATTAGCACTTTACATTGTAGTCAATGTTAACTGACACAGAAAGCACAATTTGATGGCTAAGTGAAACAGTAATATAATTTTCAGTTTGACTTTTGATTGTACAGCTTGCAGTGAGCTTTACTGTCCTTTTTTGTATTATATCTTGAGTTGTCTCAAAGTAGTGCTAATGTTACTTCTTGCTAATGTAACACTTTCCGTCTTCGAGTGACACTAGCACCAGAACAGTCTTTCTCAATTGTTTTATGTCCCGTTACATTATTTTGACCAAATAACATTTATTCAAAATGTTTAAAACAACTATCATAAAGTGTGAGCTTCATAAACATTGATATCACAATAGATGCTCAACTTGTTACCTAGAATTTTGGCCGGACTCGACAATGATGTCCTAATGTAACATTAGCACTTTACATTGTTGTCAATGTTAACTAACACAGAAAGCACAATTTGATGGCTAAGTGAAACAGTAACATAAGTTTCAGTATGACTTTTGATTGTACAGCTTGCAGTGAGCTTTATTGTCCTTTTTTGTATTATATCTTGAGTTTTCTCAAAGTAGTGCTAATGTTACTTCTTGCTAATGTAACACTTTCCGTCTTCGAGTGACACTAGCACCAGAACAGTCTTTCTCAATTTTTTTATGGAAAAGTTGTGTATCTATTTTTATTTTTTAATTTGTTTAATACTGGTATCTAACTATTTATTTATTTTTCAAGATGAAAATGCCTGGCTGTTTGTAATTCAAATAAATGTCAGTATTAATAATGACATTTCCGTCCTATGTCCACTTAATATATCTTCGATGTCTTTTGACGCCTTAAATGGTAGTTTGATGAAAGAAAGCATTTCCAATATTTAGTATTGATACAACTTGAAATAAAATAACAAAGTCTGTACAAAAATAAAATCATGAGCTTATTTAATTACATTAGGAAAAATGACATGTGTTACATTAGCACTCTGACTATGGTCTTGTATAAAGTCCAATTTCTCGATCACGAGTCACTTAATTTATAAACTGAGTACATATTATTCATGTTAAAAGGTTTACTTATTCATAAAAACAAACTTCAACTATATGTAAAGCTGTTTAGAGTTTGCTGAAATCAGGTAACTGACATCTGTCCTTATTCTGAAATCTGCCGTATACAGAAAACTGAGACGAATACTTTGACCTCGCAGGTCTCATACATTGTCACGAATACACTACTAATATCATTAATGGTTTAGCGTACAGGTAGCAGACTTTGAGATTATTTTTATTTGTTTGAACATAGTTCGATTGTGAGGCAAGCTTCCAGCATATATTATTCACGCTCGATGTCTGCTTCCTGTAGCCTTAAAACCAGTACTCTCGCCGTTTATGTGGAAAGACCCTAGAGACACAATCCGCTCATCACTGGATTCGAGCTCATACCTTTTTTGTACGCGAGGCCGACACTCTACAAAGGGTCACACAGCCATCAGTTAACAAAAATACGTTTGATCGCAACCAAGCTCAACATAACGCACGGACTTGATTATAATCTTTCACTTTCAAAGATTTTCTAAATTTTTTGTTATTATGTGTAAATTCTTTAAAGTAAAACTAATTTTATAATGTGATTTGTACACGTGATTAATGACATATAAATCTAACTGAAAACGAAGCATATCTGTTTTTGGATATAAATAGTAAGCAGGATCAGAGACATATAAATAATAAGCAGAGACATAAAAATAATAAGCAGAGACATATCTATATATATAAACACATGAAACCGGGGATAGTTGTTACACGGGGTAAGTTATTACACTGTTAATTGTTTGTTGATGGTGTCGTTTATGACATCAGCTATGACGAGTATACGTTGACGTTGACAGCCACCAACGTTAACGGAGCCTGTTACCATCTATAACGCAAACAATGGTTGTTTAGATGAAAAAGTGGCGGGGCAAGTTGATACACTGAGCAGGGGGTATGATGTTACAGTGTAACAACTTGCCCCGTTCGCTTGATTAACTAGTAAATGTTAACAAAAAACAATGCTCTTACAATATCATGAGTATATTCACTGTGAATCTACATTATTTAAATGTTATTAGCTCTTCACAATGTTCCCCTTTATTACAGAATGGTAAGAAACTACATACGGAAAACAAATAGAGGGGAAACTGCGCACGACTTGGTCCAACATGGAATGAACGAGATAATATATTAAGGGCGCTCTATCCTATCCCCGGCCTTGGAAATTGGTATGAACCCTATGACTCGCTGCCGATACGTAATGCAAGCACAAGTTATGGGTTCACGTAATTTACAAACAGGATATCGATCCCCTCAACGAGTATTTTCAACGGATCAGGATAATGATTTACAAGACTATATAATAAGGTCAGCAAACATTTATTAGAGTCCTAGTATATGAATGCGCTCTTGAATTCGGAGTGGCATTACCGAACCTGTTGATACTACTAGTTCTCCGCAGACAGAGGAGTCCAAATCAGAAGCTACACCTTATCATGATGGCACTGAAACTGAACAACAGACCTCCGGATGATATAATGGACACCCTTTCGCCATGATAAAAGCCCAATTGCGAGACATAAGTCGGGAGGATGCAACTGGGGGACGGACATTGCTTGCTACACGCCGTAGCTGTAAGTCTTGCCGAAGAGGGAATATAAATTGTAGCCAGTGAATCGCTATGTACAATACTGGCGGGTGAAATAACAGACCCGCTTGACAACACTCCTGATCCGATGATTTCTCCAGAAAGGATACGCCCATTAGCAAAAGCACCCACAAGAAAAAATACAGGAGGACGAAAGAAACGAAAAAGTGCATTTCTTACTGACACACCAGAGAAGAATGCGATTGAAGAGGAATTTAGGCTGAAACAAAATAATTCAAAAACTGGAATACATTCTCAAAAGCAGCTAAAAGGTCACTCAGTAACAAAGTAAAGCAGACAAAAGAACTGAAAAGAAGAATAGGAAACGTAGTAAAGCCGACGCAGAAGTGGTGTCGTTAGATGACGAAGAATGCTTTTAATTGCTTACTATGCGTCGAACCTTACTCCAATATTCGTGCACGAGAGGCATGGATTGCCAGGGGTGTAAATGTTGGTCACATGAGGCGTGCACTAATGTCCTCAAAAATAAATGTGTACATCTGTCACAATTGTGAATATGACAGGGAATCGGAACTGCTGTTAGATAGGTCTACATCCTGCAAATACTTTGATTAATGATAAGTGTTTACATTTTGGTTACTGATTAAAATCATTAACCGTGATATCGTCTAATGGTACGTAAGGCTCATTGGAAAACATTTTTAAGTTGTAATACGGGATTTTAAAGAACTTCGAAAGTAAAAAAAGATTTTTGAAAATACAGATTATCATGTTTAAATTATATGTAACAGTCAAGAGAAAAATACATGAATATATATTAAAGCGACTGAACTCCAGATACCCAACTGTCGAAAAAAAATAAAATTTCCAATTTTAAGAAAATAAGTGTTATTTTTGTATTTGGGGCATTAAAATATGATAACTGACATATTATTACATACCCCTATTTTCTTGTTTTCGATACTTTTTCCATCGCAAATTCTACCCTGTCAGTAACGGGGTAAGTATTTTTTAAATAGGAAACCCCTTCATTCGTGCCATCTGGAGATCAGTCGCTTTAATTTGAGAAAACCACCAATACACATAAAGCACTTAGATGATTAAATTAGTAGACCTATATGTGTAATTGTTTCAAATATTAGAACTGTTGCCTTAAATAAAAGTCTTATGTGCGAAATGTTTTTATATTGTCAAATATAAATTGTAACAACTTACGCCGGGCTCTGTCACAACTTACCCCATTATTGGGGTAAGTTGTTACATTTCACTTACCTCTTATATTTAGCTGGTTAGAGCAGAAATATATGTTACGTATACGTTGCTATACATTTTTATAAAATTCAAACAATGAGCTTTACATAATGTGGTGATTACGCAAACCAGTCTGGCCAGAGTCACTCACTCTCGGTACTGTAGGCGCTTTCATTACGCGGGAACCAGTCAGCAATTTGCGGGTCCTACTGCCCATTCCAAACGCTACAGCCAAGGAGTACACACGCTTTCCGAAGCATTAACTAAAGTATTAAGTATTACGCCATTAGATAGATAGGTAAGACACTTTACTGGTGTCAAAAGTGGTATATGGACTATCTAATTCAGCATATAATTAAGAAGATATACCCCAAAACGTGAAAAATGTAACAACTATCCCCGGTCTCACCCTATATATAGCCCACATAAATAAATATACTGGTTTTAAAGTATTAAGATAGAAAAGTAAAGAATAACTTTATTATTTAACTGAAATGTTTAAAAAAAAAAAAAATAGAATGTGCAAGTGGTGGAAAACCCATGAAACTTCCAAGAATTATGACTAGGACAGAAGTCAGGATTTCCCTTTTCAACAAGTAATTGCACGCAACATGTTCCAATGCTGCAACAGTGCACATTCTTAAAATTTACAGAATACATTTAGCAGAGGGGGAATGACAACGTTAAATATCAATGAAAATGTTGAAAACTACCTTTTAAAAGTTCAAACTAGGCAGGATTTGAGAACACACGGAACATTATTCTACAGTCTGCGAATAGTTTAAACCAAACCGTCTAAGTAAGTTGAAACTTCCTTGTTGCATACATCCACACTGCACTTTCAGAACGCACTTGAAACTTCGGATAACCACAATGTAATGCATTATGGCAACAGGATATGACAATCATGTAAGATACTTTTAGATTATTTATGATTCAATGATTCTATCACGTTGTACTTGAGATATGTCATAAGTTTTACGTTTCTAAAATCGTGTATAACTAATTTCTTGGTTGTCAGAATGATCGAATTCGACTGTTATCAGATTTGTTTGTTCCATCCAAAATGCTGACTGTTACATGTACATATTGTAAGCAGCAATCAACGTGCGGGAAAGTATCGGTAAACATACTACCCGAAAGTATCACGAGATACAGTTAGATGACCAATTATGATTGCTTTTCTTCCTATTAGTATTTGTAAACAACAGATGGTACAGTGTTACTCGATTAGGTTTTCGAGGAGTTGTGATGGATTGGTGGTGGTATTTAAAGGGTGACGGTCAAAACGTCGAATGACCAAAACGTCGAATTGATAAACAAGAATAAAAGGGGAATAAAAGGAGTCAAAACGTCGAAAAGAAAAATATAGAGGCCATATACAGTGAACTCGACAGTTCCGGGTCAGTAACCAAATTAACGAATATTGTCTCTTTGAAAAGAAAGTTGAGAGAAACAAAACTACATAAAATGTTAAACAAATACTTCCTCCCCACGATGATATAATTCAATAATTATACAAATTTGTTAAAATGTTTCTTTAGTGTCTGCAATTGCAAGCTGTAAATTTGACAGTTTCGGGTCAAACTTGCCATTTCCGGGTCACGTGACAAATGTTTATTTCTGTTATTCAGGGGTAACCTGAAACAGCGGTTTTTAATAACAAGATATTCATTTAACATTTTTATTAAAATATTATGAAAAAAATAACTAAAATATATCACTTGCAATTACCTATTGCCGCGAACAACAGAACAGTGATGGGGCTAAATTTACAGTACACACTTTCATGCACGAAAACTGATGAATTTTTCAATCAACTAATAAGTCATATTTGACAAAAAATGTAAATTTTAATAACACAATTTTAACATTGATTTATCACTATAAGCTTTAAATTATTCTTAAAAAGTTCCCAAAATAGTTTTACTAATAAATTGATAATTTTGAGAAATTCCTTTTGGCTGACCCGAAAGTGTCGTATGTGAACTAGGTCAAATTTATCCGCTAGTTTGGCATAAGCAACTTCGACAGGTCAATAAAAGATATATATCTTGTTCAGTAGTAAATCACCTATACATGTATGTGCAATACATAACTGTATTACTGAAATTATGGCTACAATCAGCAATTTACGCTGTGACAGGTAAATACAAATATTGAGATTTTGCTTTCGCGGGAATCGATGCAGTCATGTGTTTCGAGATTACGACATCCGTTCTTGAAATGACAACGTCCTAAATCGAAGTGAAACTAGCCAAGCTAATGGGAAATATGACTTGATAATCAAATTGTCAAAATGCTGTATCATTCTCGAATACTAAACATTTTTTTCCAAATTTGACCCGGAATTGTCGATGACCCGGAACTGTCGAGTTCACTGTATTAATAAACGTCGAAAAGAAAAGTATATTGTCTATTTTCTATATTTATGTATATACTATGCCATAATAAACAGTGTGTATTATTTGTAGTTAATTGAAGTAATATTTGTAATATTTAATAAGAGTCGTGTAATTAAATAAAAAGAATAAAGCTAGGGCATAATGAATTTGTTTGTTGCAGTTTTAAAAAATAAATTGTTGTGGCAATCATGAATATTATATGTGTTATAAGTGGTTCTTTATATTGTCGTACCCTTTATTAAAATGTGTAATGTTTGTTGCAGCTTTGAAAATAAATTGTTTAACCTATTATGAAATTACGTTTATTTTGCCGTCCCGTCATTAAATAGTTTATTTGAAGTAAAAAGTTGTGTTTTCAGCAGTTTGCATAGAGTACATGAATCTATAATATATATAAGGGTTTACTTTAATCGGTTTTAAGTAATACCGCTTCGCTTGTTTCTCAACAACCAATGAAAGAAAACATCTGTCAAACCATAAAATATCTTCGTAACACAATGTATTTCACTTGGTACTATGAGATCATATATACGCAAAATGTGATTATGAAAATATATAATTGATGACAATTATATCAAGAAGTGCATATATCCATGCCAAATTCTATACGCAAATTTGACTCTACATTATTGGTCATTCTTTATTTTTGAAAACGTTATGACTTATGGACAAATAAACCTCTCGTGGTCAAGTTTTTCTTTTCTCAAAACGTTTTCAAAAACTCTCAACATCTTACAGAAACATTTGCCAAACTATAAAGGGAAACATTCTGATGAAGCTCTCGCGGGAAGTAGAAAAGTCAATAAAACAACGATTTAAATGAATTTTAATTCTGTAGTATTGAAAACGTAATGAATGGAGCAAGATTTTCAAAAATCAACATCATATAGCAACGTTTCTCACAACATCATATAGCAAATATCATTCAAATGTCCATGTAAAGGAAATACTAAAACACTACTACATACAATATAATTCCTCACAACATCATATAGCAACATCTGCCAAACTATATCATTCTGTATTATTGAAAACGTTATGAATGAAGCAAGATGTATTCACAACGTTTTTAAAAAATCATTCAGTAGTATTGAACACGTAATGAATGAAGCAAGATTTTCTTTTCTCACAACGTTTTCAAAAATCAACATCATATAGCAACGTTTCTCACAACGTCATATAGCAAATATCGTTCAAATGTCCATGTAAAGGTAAATAATACTAAAATACTACTACATACAATATAATTCCTCACAACATCATATAGCAACATCTGCATTATTAAATTGTATTATTATCTAATAACATTGTGCAGTAAAACTTGATAAAACGGCATAATAAATATTCTATACATTTTCCTATATATTTTCCTTTTCGACGTTTTGACTCCCATTTTGTTCTTGTTTATCAATTCGACGTTTTGGTCATTCGACGTTTTGACTGTAATTCGTATTTAAATACCGTTTTAAGCTGCTTAATTTTTTGAGCTGCTTTAATCCTATCTCACATGCAGCGAAATAGCAGCAGACAACTTTAAAATTATTCAGTCAAAAGTATGGAAAATCTGTAAATGAAGAATGAAGTTAAAAAACTTTTGGCAAAAATAGAAAGTATGACCAATTTCTCCTTTTGCCACAATGTTCGCGAAAGTGGGCTGCTGTAGGTGGCAGTCGGCCTGATGCGTCAGAAAGCCTTTGTATGTGGTAGAGGGTTCACAACTTTATTTCAAAGAACTATGCTGCCAAGGACTCAATTAATCTTTAGACATCATGAAATACTTCAACACTTCTCAGTTCACTGCCAGTGCAAAGTCATCTGGAAGATGGGTTGAGAATAATGATATCATGAACTTTGGATAATCACAAAATTAGAATGCTCTTTGATCATGGAGTCTCTTGGGAAGATTACCTGAACTTCCATTATGTCATCAGAGGTCCAGAGTATTCAGCTCTTTTCCCTACAATTTCTCTCTTATAATCCAACCAATACGAAACACCCCTTATCTAGAGCTCAGCCTCTGTGTCATGTTTATCCTGAAACAAGTATATTATCCGTTGCCATACTTTCAATGAAATCCTGAGTGCCAAACAAAGAAGGTGTGGGAAAGCCGGGGCACTACTACTTTTTTTAAAATCTTTGACTCAACAGAATGATGAAACAGAAAGCCGGGTATCGGATGTTTGATGCAAACAGTCAAAATATCAATCTGCATTTAAGTACAGAAACCTGGACTAAATCTGGTCTCCTAGTCTCAAAGCATGTGGTCTATATCATTTCATCATTGAGACAGTGATATTTTGTGGAAGATTCAAACACAATTTGGAGGACATGTCATAGTAAAAATTCCTAGAAATGGGGAGAGGGTACATTACCGACTAACGTTTGTTCTTAAATTCATTGATGGTTTTACAATACATCAATTACAAATCTCAACTAGACTTACTATCACTTGACCTATATCTGACTTTGCGTATTCCCATCATCAAATGTCTGGTTAATTGCTCATATTTGGATATTTATTTTTTTTGCAGATGAATTGATCAATCATTATGGTGACAGTGCTGTTATGAAAACCAGGGTAATCCAATTAAAATGGATAGAGGCAGGAGAAAGTTTCCATTTCACTTCGGCAGAATAATCTATTTGATGTTCATATGCATCACAGTGAAAGCTGAATTTGGTAAAATATACTTTAGTCTTGTACCATTTTCACAGAGGGGGATTTTAGGTTTACCCTCTGTACATCTGTTTGTCAGTCTGTCTGAGTGTTTAACGCTTCCCCTCATATAGACGCTTTCTGACGCCTCTGCAGCAGACAGCTTTTTGAAAACATAGTGACAAAAGAAGAAATTGCTCAAAACAAGCAATTTCTCCTTTTGACACAATGTTTTCCACTTTTAGTCATAGGTTATCCATTCAATTATAGAGATTTTCTACTTTTTGACAAAATAAGTTTAAAGTCGTCTGCTGCAGAATTGTCGTATGAGGGAAAGGGTTAACTGTTTGTCTGTCTGGAAAAAAAATCATGGGATAATCAGTTTTAGATAAGGTGGATTCAAGAATCCTTATTTGACACCCTTTGTTGTGGGTACTCAAAATAATTGTCTGGCAATAGTATCATGGTCGAGTCATATGATACTAGATATTGGTGGGAAAAATCAACTCCTCCTGTCGATGATTATTAATTTCGGTTTGTCCGTCTGTCTGTCTGTCTGTCACACTTCGTTTCCGTGCAATAACTGCCACAAATATGAACCGTTTTTTTTCAAACTTGGTAACAAGCTTAAATGCCTTAAGGGCTAGGCCAAGTTTGATCGTCACTTTCGGCTGACTTTATTCGGTGGAGTTATGGCCCCTTATTTAACAAAAAATGTCGTTTGTTGCTGTTTCCGTGCAATAACTGCCACAAATGTGGACTTTTTTTTTTCAAACTTGGTAACAAGGTTAAATGCCTTAAGGGCTAGGCCAAGTTCGATCGTCACTTTCGGCGGACTTTATTCGGTAGAGTTATGGCCCCTTATTTAACAAAAAATGTCGTTTGTTGCTGTTTCCGTGCAATAACTGCCACAAATGTGGACTTTTTTTTTTCAAACTTGATAACAAGGTTAAATGCCTTAAGGGCTAGGCCATGTTCGATCGTCACTTTCGGTGGAGTTATGGCCCCTTAATTAACATAAAAATGTCGTTTGTTGCTGTTTCCGTGCAATAACTGCCACAAATGTGAACCGTTTTTTTTAAAACTTGGTAACAAGGTTAAATGCTTTAAGGGCTAGGCCAATTTCGATCGTCACTTTCGGCGGACTTTATTCGGTGGAGTTATGGCCCCTTAATTAACAAAAAATGTCGTTTGTTGCTGTTTCCGTGCAATAACTTCCACAAATGTGAACCATTTTTTTTCAAACTTAGTAACTAGGTTAAATGCTTTAAGGGCTAGGCCAAGTTCGATCGTCACTTTCAGCAGACTTTATTCGTTGCATTTATGGCCCTTTAATTAACAAAAAATGTCGTTTGTTGCTGTTTCAGTGCAATAAATGCCACAAATGTGAACCGTTTTTTTTCAAACTTGGTAACAACGTAAAATGCCTTAATGGCTAGGCCAAGTTCGATCGTCCCTTCGGCAGACTTTATTTGGTGGAGTTATGGCCCCTTGATTAACAAAAAATGTTGTTTGTTGCTGTTTCCGTGCAATCACTGCCACAAATGGGAACCGTTTTTTTTTCAAACTTGGTAACAACGAAAAATGCCTTAATGGCTAGGCCAAGTTCGATCGTCACTTTCGGCAGACTTTATTTGGTGGAGTTATGGCCCCTTGATTAACAAAAAATGTCATTTGTTGCTGTTTCCATGCAATCACTGCCACAAATGGGAACCGTTTTTTTTCAAACTTGGTAACAACGTAAAATGCCTTAATGGCTAGGCCAAGTTCGATCGTCACTTTCGGCAGACTTTATTTGGTGGAGTTATGGCCCCTTGATTAACAAAAAATGTTGTTTGTTGCCGTTTCCATGCAATTACTGCCACAAATGTGAACCGTTTTTTTTCAAACTTGGTAACATGGTTAAATGCCTTAACAGCTAGGCCAAGTTCGATCGTCACTTTCGGCGGACTTTATTCCTACAATATTTCCTGCAAGCGGGGGATATAAATTTCATGAATTTGCTTGTTGACTTTGTGATAACTTTGAGTATCTGAAACTTTATGTACATGACTTTGTTCAGCAAGGGAAGCAGTCTTCTTTTGAGAACAGTTGCTATTAGAAAATTATGCCCACTTTTCTCACACTGTTTTTAAATCTGTTTCGAAACTATATTGATTATTGTAATGGTGCACAAATATTTTTGAAAATCTCTATTAATTAATGAATGTATAACTATTGAGTAGTGTTCAAAACATTGTTGGAAAAGGAGAAATTTCTCATTATGCCATAATGTTAACTATGCAGAGGCGTCAGAAAGCGTCTACTTGTGGTAAAGGGTTAAAGAATTAAGAACTGACTCAATCCAATTTTACTATCCTAAAGGAGCAGTAAATGATTAAGAATGTTAAAATATCCAATTTTTTCCAAATTTTAACATTACCCTAATGTTGACATTTTTTTACTGAGTGGAGTAATTGGTTAAGAAAATGTTTTATTATTTTTCAGATTTTAAGATTACCCCTAATGGTGACATCTTTTTATTTGGTGGAGCCGATTTACTGCTGAACTGTTCCATCCATAATTCGTCATACAATGTTGACCTTATTGACATGGGGCTCAACTGTTCTACTTTATCTGATGGGAATGTTACTGATTGTCTAAATGTTCAAGATCAATCAATTGAAAGATTTGAAGGCACTGATCAGCTAACCTTGACCTTACTAAAGACAAATGTAAGCCAGGCTGATCAAGGAATCTACACATGTATGTATGGAGACCCGCCAAAGTTTACCAGTTTGAAGGTTGTTCACATTGGCGGTAAGTTTGTCCACATAGAAATGTTTTACACCATTTCTATTTGAAAAAAACCCTCTCCAACATACAACAAATCTTCAGCAGATGACTTTGAAAACAACTAGGCAAAAACACAGAATAGCTCTATAAATGTAGGTTTAATTACTAAAAAGAGTTGAAAACATTGTGGCAGAAGGAGAAATTGCTCGTTTGAACAATTTCTACTTTTCTCACGATGTTTATAAAAGTCGTCTGCTAAGGATGCGTCTAAATGTGTCTATATGAGGGAAAGGGTTAATAAAAGACAGAAAATCTGGGCAAATAGATGTAAGTGTGTGATGTAGAACTGAAACAGAGTAGATATGGGATCAAAAGTTACATATGTCAGCAGCTTGTTCCTTAACCCTTTCCCACATATAGATGCTTACTGACTCCTCAGCAGTAGACAACTTTGAAAACATTCTGGCAAAAGGAGAAATTGCTCATAATGAGCAATTTCTCCTTTTGCCAAAAAGTTTTCAACTCTAATCAATTATTATACTTATATTTTTATTACAGAGATTTTCTATATTTTTGCCTTGGATGTCTTCAATGAAGTCTGCTGCAGATTTCGTGTATGTGGGAAATAGTTATAGTGTGATCTAGAATTGAAACACTGTAGATATATGGGTGATTTTCTTATGTTTCCAACATTGTAATAAAAGTAACATATGTTTGCTGCTGGTTCCTAAACCCTTGTCTACAAGGGGGGATAATTTCTCTTACATGCTTCCAATGTAAATTTGAAAGTTTTGTTGATGACTATTAAATTAAAATCTTCTTTTTTTGTAACAACTGGTTTGATCTGCAGCAGAATATTTAGAACATGAATATATATTTCTAGGCTAAAATCAGAAAAAAATAAATGAAATGAACCCAAGCAATTTCTCCTTTTGTCAATCTTTGTTAAAAATTGTCTGCTGTCTAGGAGTGAGAAAGTCTGTATAATACTAATTGGGAAGGGGTTAAACAATTATTCCTTTAATTCATTTCTGCCAAGATGTCCAAATGAAAATCAAGATCTGAATGTACATAGTGCAATTTGATAAAAATTTCTGGTTGCAAATGTACTATTGTCAATGTTTCTGCAGCAAAATATCTCATATTTCCCCATTTTTTTCAAAAGCCTTAGGTTTGTGCAGGCTTGATTCAATTTTGGTGAAACCCTCTTTTGTACTGTATGCTTTTAAGCTCACCTGAGTACGAAATGTCTATTCACATTTTCCTATAAACATCTTCTCCTCCTAAACCAATTGACCAATTTCAAAATCTTTTTAACAGAAATGTTCTTTATTTGGTCCTCTTTCGAAATTGTTCAAAGAATTGAATTCTTTGTATAATTATAGTTGGTGTGGCAGCAGAAAGAGACAAAAATGCCGAAGAAAATGATTGTCCAAAAGTACTGACCTGTTTTGAAAATAATATGGCAAACATGTTCTTAAGGGGGCCCTCTACCAAGATTGTTCAAATTATTCCTGTTCATTGAAAAAACATGACCACTAATGGGCGGCCCTCTACCAAGATTGTTCAAATTATTCCTGTTCATTGAAAAAACATGACCACTAATGGGCGGGCCTCGTTTTCCTTATATGTATAGAGTATCAACATTGAAATCTTTTACACGTGACCATCATGGCCCTTTTGTTTTGCTTTCAGATATACCAGCCAAGCCTGAGAATTTAAGCTGTATTTCTAATAACTATCGGGACCTTGTATGCACTGCCTCTCTGAACGTGAAAACCACAGATATACCCATGAAATGGAGGATGGACTACCGGGTGGACGGGTAAGTTTCTTAACTCCATGGTCAGATTCAGAATGATAAACTGTGTCAATAAAAGCCATTCTCAAGCATTTCCCTCATTGAAAATGAATGGTGCTACAGGAAAACCAACCGTAGCATGAAGTTTGACAAGCTAAGATAAAGTGTGAACATACAGAGATCTAGATAAGGGGCGTTTTCCATATTCCTTAATCTTTATTTGACTCAAACCCTATTTTGTGGGTACTCAAAAGAATCGTCTCAATGAAGTCATATTTAAATACAATATGATTAAAAATTCATCAAAATGCTTGTGATTCGACAATATTTCATTTTCTGTTTTATACTTTTGAACCATTTTTTCACATACAATGCTTTAATTATAGAACAAATGATCCATGAAACCTTTCCCACTTGCAGAGGCATTTTGACATATAATTAGCAATTTCTCATTTTGGCAAAATGGTTTCAAAAGTCATCTGCTGCAGAGGCGTCAGAAAGTGTATGTGTGGGAATGGAGAATTTACTCATGAGCGATTTCTTCTTTTGCCACAATGGTTTCGAAAGTCGTTTGCTGCAGAGGTGTCAGAAAGTGTTTGTATGTTGAAATGGAGTATTTACTCAACATGACTAATTTCTCCTTTTGCCACAATGGTTTCAAAAGTTGTCTGCTGCAGGAGCGTCAGAAAGCTTCTATATGTGGGAAAGGGTTAACAAAAAAGGACCATGTGTCAACTTTGTACCAAGGAACGATGACTCGAGAATATTATGTTGCAGTAGGGATACATGGGTTTATATTGTACTACAAGGTGTGTGGAAATATTGATATATTACGACCACTTTTGCAACATAATATTCCTTTTATTATATACCTAGTCTTACAGAATTAAGAAAATAAAACAAATTTGTTTATTCTCAATAACGCAATTAACACATTAAATAAAACTTTTGAATGGGTATGAATGACAACCCACTACCTCATTTTGAATGTTGTGAAATCATATTTCAATGCGGTCATATCATATTTGAGTGACGTCCCATTACCATATTTAGTACTATATTCTACCTAGTCCAATACGGAATTTCAATCTGTCATGTTATATTATTTGCGCATGACAATCGGCATGTATTTAATAAAATTATTTACTTTTTCTTAAATGATTTACAAAGGTAATGATGCAATTATCTTAACCTTGTCCCAAATGGGTCTGATGCAATTATCTTAACCTTGTCCCAAATGCAGACCCATGTTCATGCATATAATTATGCAGTAGATAACTTAAGAAAATATTGTGGCAAAAGGAGTAGTTGCGCGTAAAGTTAGCCTGAAGCCACAATGTTTTCAACTTAATTAATTCAAAAATTTACTTAATTTATGGAGGTATTCCACATTCATTCTGCATTATGAAATTTCAAAATTTGATTCCTATGAAACAACTTCAGGAAGAATGTCTTATATTCCAAAAAGTGGATGTATTATTAGCTCGCCTATTCGAAGAAATAGGGGAGCTTATGTTATCACCCCGGCGTTGGCGTTGGCGTTGGCGTTGGCGTTGGCGTCCGCGTTGCCAGCTTGGTCAAACCTTTGCGTGCAAGGCCTTTTCTCAGACACTGTGTATGCTGTTGCTTTGAAACTTCACACACTTATTCAGGATCATTAGGGGACCTTGTATGTCAAGTCCCATAACTCTGGAATGGATTTTGACTGAATTGTGCCCCTTTTTCGACTTAGAATTTTGGTCAAACCTTTGTGTGTAAGGCCTTTTCTCAGACACTGTGTATACTGTTGCTTTGAAACTTCACACACTTATTCAGGATCATTAGGGGACCTTGTATGTCAAGTCCCATAACTCTGGAATGGATTTTGACTGAATTGTGCCCCTTTTTGGACTTAGAAATTTGGTCAAACCTTTGCGTGCAAGGCCTTTTCTCAGACACTGTGTATGCTGTTGCCTTCAAACTTCACACACTTATTCAGGGTCATTAGGGGACCTTGTATGTCAAGTCCCATAACTCTGGAATGGATTTTTTTTGAAAACATTTGGATTTTTTTCTTTTTCTTTTCTTGTATTTTTCAATTTTGCGTTTAGCTCAACGTTAAAGTTTCGATTTTTTTTTTTCTCAATAAGTACTGGTTCTAGGGCTTTCATATTTTTTGGGGTAAAACATTTGTTTTTTGCTGGATTTTGAAAATTGGGCATAGCTTCTTCATATTTTGTTGGATTAATTTCATTTTTTTTTTTTTAATTTTCTTGTATTTTTGAACTTTGAGCATTATTTTTTTTCTTGAATTTTGGAACTTTGTGTTCAGCTCAATTTTTTTTTTTTAAATTTCTTGTATTTTTGAACTTTTTTTTATACCCCCAAAAAACAAAGTTTTGGGGGGGTATATAGGAGTCACTGTGTCGGTCGGTCGGTCGGTCGGTCGGTCGGTCGGTATGTCGGTCGGTCGGTCGGTCGGTCGGAAGCCATATTTTGTCCGGACCATATCTTAACAATGCAACATAGGATTTGAACGAAACTTCATAGGATGATACAACACATTGAGAGGAAGTGCGGTGTACAGGAACCATAACTCTATTTTATCTAAATACAAAGTTATTGCCCTTTGTTACTTTTTCTTATTCGTAGAGTCTTGTCCGGAGCATAACTTTAAAACTAATTGTTGGAATTTAATAAAACTTCATAGGATGATACAACACATTGAGAGGAAGTGCAGTGTATAGGAACCATAACTCTATTTAATCTAAATAAAGAGTTATTGCCCTTTGTTACTTTTCCTTGTCCGGAGAATTACTTAATAACTAACAGATGGAATCTAATAAAACTGCATACAATGGTAGAGCATAATCAGAGGAAGTGCAGTGTACAAGAACCATAACTCTAATTTACATAATTACAGAGTTATTGCCCTTTGTTACTTTTTCTTATTCGTAGAGTCTTGTCCAGAGCATAACTTTAAAACTGATTCTTGGAATTTATTAAAACTTCATAGGATGATACCACACATTGAGAGGAAGTGAAGTGTACAGGAACCATAACTCTATTTAATCTAAATACCGAGTTATTGCCCTTTGTTACTTTTTCTTGTCCGGAGAATTACTTAATAACTAACAGATGGAATCTAATAAAACTGCATACAATGGTAGAGCATAATCAGAGGAAGTGCAGTGTACAAGAACCATAACTCTAATTTACATAATTACAGAGTTATTGCCCTTTGTTACTTTTTCTTATTCGTAGAGTCTTGTCCAGAGCATAACTTTAAAACAAATTGTTGGAATTTAATTAAACTTCATAGGATGATACAACACATTGAGAGGAAGTGCGGTGTACAGGAACCATAACTCTATTTTATCTAAATACAGAGTTATTGCCCTTTGTTACTTTTTCTTGTCCGTAGAATTACTTAATAACTAATAGATGGAATCTAATAAAACTACATATAATGGTAGAGCATAATCAGAGGAAGTGCAGTGTACAAGAAACATAACTCTACTTTACATAATGACAGAGTTATTGCCGTTTGTTACTTTTTCATATTCGTAGAGTCTTGTCCGGAGCATAACTTTAAAACTAATTGTTGGAATTTAATAAAACTTCATAGGATGATACAACACATTGAGAGAAAGTGCAGTGTACAGAAACCATAACTCTATTTAATCTAAATACAGAGTTATTGCCCTTTGTTACTTTTTCTTGTTTACAGAGTTATGGCCCTTTTGTTGGTCGGTCGTAAACCATATTTTGAGTCAAGGTGCTGTTTTGGGGGTATTTATCATCTTCAGTGATATTTCTAGTTTTTATTATTTCTTGTTTAAAAATAATTGTGTTTAGCTCAATGTTAGAGTTTTGTTTACTTTTTGTCTTTTACACTTGCCTTGATAGTCAAAGCAGGGGACACAGTGAGACATTTAATTACGCGTAATCTTGTCTTTCTTTTGTAAATTCAATTTCAACTGAATTATTCCACTTTTGGATTTTGGACTTTATACCCATGCTATAACTGTTCTGAAGTAGGCCCTGATAGACGATATCCCTGATAGGCGAGCTATATTGTCCTCCGACAACTCTTGTTTTGATACAGTTAACCCTTTCCCACTTGTAGAAGCATTTTGACCCATCTGCAGCAGACGAGCAATTTCTACTTTTAACCACAATGTTTTCAACTCTATTAAATAGTGAAACTTATTTATTGAGATTGTTCATTTGTTTTTGTCAATAAGTTTTGAACGTTGTCTGCTGCAGAATTGTTGTAGGTGGGAAAGGGTTTAGAGGTCGAACATTATCTGTATGAGGAAAAATGTTAATAGAAAATCTCTATAATTGAATGGATAACCTATGACTAAAAGTGGAAAACATTGTGGCAAAAGGAGAAATTGCTTGTTTTGAGCAATTTCTTCTTTTGTCACTATGTTTTCAAACTGCCGTCTGCTGCTTAGGCGTCAGAAAGCATCTATATTAGGGAAAGGGTTAACTCAATAGCATGTTAACCCTTCACCAGTCCACATACAACAAATCTGAAGCAGACAACTTTGAAAGTTACTGGGCAAAAATATGAAAAATCTGCATAAATGAAAGTATGAATATTGCATAGAGTTGAAAACATTATTGCAAAAGGAGAAATTTTCTACTTTTGTAGCAATTTTTAGATCACCTAGAGCCAAAGGCTCAAGGTGAGCTATTCTGATCACTCTGTGTCCGTCGTCCGTCGTTAACTTTTAGCTTTAAACATCATCTCCTCCTGAACCGCAAGAACAATTTTTACCAAATATAACAGGAATGTTCCTTTGGTGGTCCTCTTTCAAAATTGTTCAAAGATTTAAATTCCGTTGAGAACTTTGGTTGCTGCGGCATCAGAAAGGGGACAAAATGTCCAAACTTTAAAAATCTTCTCCTCCGAATCTGCCTGTCAGATTCAAATATTATTTGGTAGAAATGTTCCTTGGGTGACTCTCTATATAAATTGTTCAAGCCATACTGATTGGTCGAAAAACATGGCAGTCAGGCGGCATCAAAAAAGGGGCAAAATGACAATACTTTAATAAAGCATCCTTATAAAAGTGCTTGTCTGATTTAAAGATAGTTTTGTAGAAATGTTCTTTCATTGATCATCTACATACTTTGTCAAGCCATATTGATTTGTTGAAAGGCATAGCAACCAAGCAGCATCAGAAAAGGAGTAAAATTAAGTTTTTGCTTCAAATGACATATGGTTATTAGATTGATGGTCTAAGGGAGGTAACACTTGGCAGAGTATTATGCAAGGGTTGTCTTCAACAGGAAGTGGAAAGATAAATCGTAACATTTTGGGTCTCAGCAAGGATGAAATAAAAGATTGTTATTGAAAGTGAACAAGCAATTATGACATGATTTGTAACTATTGTTAAAGATATCATAATTGGTGAAGAGGTAAATATGAACTCAAATACTACAGTTAATGTATTGTATTGTTTGAAACCATGGCGTCGTATGTAAAACTTTGGTTGCTGCAGCATCAGAACATGAGTAAAATGACCAAACTTTAAATCCCTTTCCTCCATAATCTGCTTATCAAACTCCGAGATAATTCAGTAGAAAGAATCCTTAAGTGACCCTCTAAAAAAACTGTTCAAGCCATATTGATTTATATTAAAAACAGATCAAAAAAGGTGCAAAATGACAAAAACTTTATAATTCAATTCTAATTGAAATTCTTGTTAGATTTCAAGATATAAATGACCTTTACTTATAAGCTGTTTCTTGAGAAGTGTTCACTCCTTGAAGTTCTAATTGCACTCATTGATCTTTTTCCCAGATATTTCTACTAATTTACTATCAATCAGGTGATCGATTTAGGGTCATCTTGGCCCTCTTGTTATTTATGCTGTACATGCACCAGAAGGCAAATTGTTTTCAATGTCATTTGCTTCAGGTTTGCTGTATATGGGAAAGGGTTAAGAAGTGGAAAAATTGTACTGAGTGCCAGATAATGGTAATTGTTATTGTTTGAAGAGGCGGGTCAAGTGATGTTTTGTTCTCTTGTCTTCATAGTTACCTCTTCAAGAATCCCTTGCCCACATAAAACAAGTCTTCAGCAGACGACTTTAAAAAAAATCCCAGCAAACCTTGGCAAATAAAAGTATAGTTATTAGATAGAGTTGAAAACATTGTGGCAAATGGAAAAAATTGCTCATTATGAGAGATTTCTCCTTTTGCCACACTGTTTTCGAAAGTCATCTGCTGCAGGGGTGTAGGAAAGGGTTAAACAATTTAAAATGGAAGACATTTGAAGAAATTAATGGAAAACCTGGACTAGTAGTTTTGAGTTTGAGCAGTTTAACCCTTCCTCACATGCAAGAAATCTGCATCAGACAACTTTGAAAATGTATAGCAAAAGATATAGAAAAACTCTTTAAATAAAACTAATTCATGTAAATTGGTTAGCATTAAAAGCAATATGGCAAAGATAGAAACAGCTCATAATGAGCAGTTTCTCCTTTCGCCACAATATATCGGCCTATGACTCTGCTCCGTCTCATCAGTATCTTTTCTGTTGGCCATCAGGTCATACAATCATTCTGCAAGTCTCAGCAAAAATGTTTAACCCTTGCCCACAATACAACAATTCCACAGCGGAAGACATTGAAACCATTTACGCAAAAATATAGAAAACCTTTAATAAATTTAAGTATAATTTATAGAATAAAGATCAAAACATTAAGGCAATATGTGAAATTACTCATATTTCTCCTTTTGACACAATGTTTTCCTAAGCCAACTGCTGCACACACGTCAAAATGCATCTGCAGGCAGGTGGGAAAGGGTTTATTAATTACACAAAATTGTAATTGTTATTCATTTCAACACCTGATGGTCGCTTTTCATAGAACATGACAGATGTAAACCAGAATTGAGTTAAGGTCAAAGTTCAATGGTTATACTTGGTTTTTGTTGTTGACTTACTCCCTTTGTTTACTATGTGTAATACAGATGAGTGCAATCATGTACTAGTTATAGTAATGTTGACCCATATTTACACTTTTTCTGATGTGCATGTCTGAACAAAGTACAAAGCCTTGTTCATGTCCATACATGTTGAAACATCATGTCTAACCTCTTTGAAAGTTTACGATTAACCCTTTCCCTCATATAGACGCTTTCTGACGCCTCTGCAGCAGATGTCTTTTTGAAAACATAGTGACAAAAGAAGAAATTGCACAAAACGTGCAATTTCTCCTTTTGCCACAATGTTTTCCACTTTTTGTCATAGGTTATCCATTCAACTATGGAGATTGTCTATGTTTTGACAAAATAAGTTTAAAGTTGTCTGCTGCAGAATTGTCCTATGAAGGAAAGGATTAGCCCTTTCTCACATGTGGGCGGATTTTGACACATCTGCAGCAGACACCTTGAAAACATTGTGGCAACTGAAAATAATTCTCAATATGATCAATGTCTCCTTTTGTCACAATGTTTTCAACTCTATTCAAGAATAATACTTTCTTTTATAGAGATTGTCCATATTTTTGCCCAGATTTATGTCAAAGGCGTCTGCTGCAGATTTGTTGTACATGGGAAAAGGTTGATTAAGACGTTAGGTTTTAATGAAGCGCGGTTCCAGATGTTTTCTATATTGCTAAAATTTTAGTCTGATGTGCGTTCTCTTTCTACTAAACCTTGTCAATATACAACTTATCTGCAGCCGACGACTTTGAAAACATCATTGCAAAAATATGTAGAATCCCTATAAATGCTATTATAACTATTTGATGGAGTAAAGAACATAGTGGCAAAAGTAGAAATTGATTAATATGCACAATTTCTTAGTTTGCCACAATGTTTTTATAAGTCGTCTGTTGTAGATAGGAGGTAAAAATCATTTTCTTTTTGCATCAATGTCCTTTAAAGACAAATTTCACATTTTTACTATTTTATATCCATGCTTTATTGCCCCTTTTTAGCTAAAACCTGTGCATAAATAAAGCCACAGAGATCTATATTGGTAATACTTTTGCTTATTTACTTTGAAAGAATTGCTATTTTTTTATCATAGCTTACTCAGAAAAACTGGTTTATAGGCTAGTGCAATTTTTGATCATGTAGTAAGGTAGAAATGTAGTTATTTATTTCCAATGTTCAACTTCTTCTTTCTCTCAAGCCTTTTGTTTCCCACTTAGGACAAATCAACAGCTGATTACTGTGAACACATCTATAGGCAAAAATCATGAGCAATGTCTCCTTTTGTCAAAATGTTTTAACCCTTTCCCACATACGACAATTCTGCAGCAGACGACTTTGAACATATTTTGTCAAAACACAGAATATCTCTTTAATTGAATGGATAACCTATGACTAAAAGTGGAAAACATTGTGTCAAAAGGAGAAATTGCACGTTTTGTGCAATTTCTTCTTTTGTCACTATGTTTTAAAAAATCAGTCGGCTGCAGAGGTGTCAGAAAGCGTCTATATGAGGGAAAGGGTTAAAACAGTCTTTGTCTCTGATGCATCAACATGTGTCTGTTTGTTGGAAAGGATTAAACTCAGAAAAATGAAAGTATGTTATACGGAGATAATTTGAATTATCTTGGAATTTACCTAATTAATTATACCCCCAGATACTTAGTTTATGGGGGCTGTATAGGAGTTACGCTTGTCGGTTGGTTTGTTGGTCTGTTGGTCGGTCGGTCCTTTGGTCTGGACATTTCTTGTGAACACTATTTCTCAGCAACCCTTGGTCAGAATTTAATATTACTTCACAAGAATGATTGATACCAAGCCTAGTTGTGCATATTGTCGGCGTGTTGCACTGGAATTATTTTTAAATGAGTTATGGCCCCTTGAATTTCTCATACATAGTTGGTCTGTAGCCATTTCTTGTGAACACTATTTCTCAGCAATCCTTGGTCAGAATTCAATATAACTTCACAAGAATGATTGATACCAAGCCTAGTTGTGTATATTGTCGGCGTGTTGCACTGAAATTATTTTTAAATGAGTTATGTCCCTTGAATTTCTCATACATAGTTGGTCTGTAGCCATTTCTTGTGAACACTATTTCTCAGCAACCCTTGGTCAGAATTCAATATAACTTCACAAGAATGATTGATACCAAGCCTAGTTGTGTATATTGTCGGCGTGTTGCACTGGAAATATTTTTAAATGAGTTATGGCCCCTTGAATTTCTCATACATATGTATATTGTCAGGCACCATCTGGGGGTATTCATCAGCTTCAGTGATATTTCTAGTTTATTTAATTTTCCAAATATTTTCATAGTGATCTACATATATTATGATATGTCTAAAGTTGTATGACTATATTCCCAACGTGTCGATGCATTTGTAGCAGACAACTTTTGAGATCTTTGTGGCAAAAGGAGAAATTCATTTTTAGCTACAACAGTTGAGTTTATGTCATTGGGAATTGTCCGTTGTGCGTGCGTCAACGATTTACTTCAAACGACTTCTCCGCAAAAACCACATGGCCAATTTAGATGAAACTACATGAATTCCTTCAATTATTTTGGATCCATGCAAAATTCTGGTTTCTATGGCAACCGAAAGAAAAAAACTTTAAAATACTTCTCCTCCTAAACTATTTGGCCAATTTTCAAATAATTTTGTAGAAATGTTCTTTGGGTGACCCTCTATCAGATTCCTTCAAGCCATATTGATTGGTTGAAAATTATGGCACCCAGGGGGCAGGGCTATTTTGCCTTATATGGCTATAGTGAAAACTTAAATGTTCTCCTTCGAAAGTGTCAGGCTGATTTTCAAACAATTATTCAGAAATGTTTCTTGGGTACCCTCTATCAGATTCCTTAAAGCCATGTTGATTGGTTGAAAAACATGGCCCTCGGGGCAGGGCTGTTTTGCCTTATATGGATATAGTGAAAACTTAAAAAATCTTCTCCGACAAAAGTATCTTGCCGATTTTCAAATAATTTTGTAGAAATGATCCTTGGGTGACTCTATCAGATTCCAACCAAGCCATGTTGATTGGTCTTAAAATATGACTGCCAGGGGTGGGGCTGTTAGCCTTATATTAGCTTGAGTGAAAACTTTAAAAATCTTCTCCCAAGCTATTTGGCCGTTTTTCAAATAATTTTGCAGAAATGTTCCTTGGGTGACATTCTACAAGATTCTCTTCGAGCCATGGTGATTGGTCAAAAAACATGGCCACCAGGGGGCAGGGCTGTTTTCAATTTTTGCCTAATGGCAGTGGAGCGATACTGGCCCTCTTTGGTCTCTTTGTTCCATTATATTTGCAAGTATTTTCAATCAATATACTTTCATCTTAACCTCGATATTTTCAAAGTCATGTGGGCAGTTTAACCCTTTCCCACATAGTAAAAATCTCCTGCAGACAATTTTGAAAACTTCAAGGGAAAACAAATATGAAAATCTCTATAAATGAAGGTATTCCGTAATTAATTTATTGAAAAAAAGTTGAAAATATTGTGGCAAAAGGTGAAATTGCTAGTTTTCAAAAAATTTCGGCTGCAGAGGCGTCAGAAATTGTCTTTATATGAAAAAGGGTTTAAGCTTTGTGTCAAGACTGAAGTACTTATTGCTCTTCATGTATTAATGAACATTATAAATCAGGAAATTGTGTGAATGGGTTTTACCCATTACTTGATTCGACTATTTAAACTAGCTGGTAACTTACTCAGGAAATGCCCTGATATAACTGAAAAAATGTTGAAACTGCTTCAAAAACAAAAACAATCAATCAATTAGGTAATGGATTTATTCATCTGAAATAGATGTGTCTAAAGAAATAAATATGATGCTTATGATACTTTCCCACATACAACAAATCTGCAGGAGTCAACTTTGAAAATATAGGGAAATCTCTCAAATTGGTCTGCTGCAGCGGCGTCAGAAAGTATCTGTATGTGGGAAAGGGTTATGAGGTTAAACATTTTCCACTTTCAGACCCATTTTGGTACATTTTGGTACATTTACTTAGCTTTAAGAATATATAGAATGATAGAAATTGATAGAATGGAATCATTTATTGAAATTATTTAACCTATCCCGAATACAGATGCTAAAAGTTCTTAAGCCTCTAATCAGACATCTTTTGAAAACATTGTGGCAAAAGGAGACGTTGCTCATAATGACAATTTATTCTTTTGCCATAATGTTTTCAACTTTATTTAATTATTATACCTTCTTTGATAAAGATTTTCTATATTTTTCTATATCTGTTGCAGATTTGTCAAATATGGTAAGGGGTTAACCCTTTCCCTCATACAACAAATCTGCAGCAGACGACTTTCAACAGATTTTTCAAAAAATAGAAAATCTCTAATTGAATGGATAACAGATGACTAAAAGTAAAAAACATTGTGTCAAAAGTAGAAATTGCCCGTTTTGAGCAATTTTCTTTTTTCACTATGTTTTCAAAATGCCGTCTGCTGCAGAGGCGTGAGAAAGCGTCTATATGAGGGAAAGGGTTAAATATGAGCCTTGTTCTAGGCAAACCAAGCAAGGTATGAAACATACTGATAAAAAGTCTGTCTGTGCATCAATGTTATCTGATCCAATTGGACAAGAAGTGGCATACGTTTCTTGGAATACATGTATTCTGTTACTTATCTGCTAACAATGCAGAGCAAGACCAGACTGTGCTGATGCATTGGCTGATTTGGATCTACATTTGTTGCAAATGCACTGAGGTTTGGTTTCTTCTTACACTGCACTGCTCATAGTAAACTTTATTTTGTTGTATATAAGGATACAAATTCTTTTTATAATTAGTTTAAAATTTAATGTATGTATGTGTTAGAATAAAAGTATTGAATTTAAGGGATATTATGATTGAATTCCTCCATCAGTCTTTATTCTACTGCAGGGTACAGGTTATTTGTGTATTTGCACCACTGCTGCAGATCTTTATTTTCAGTTGTGAAGAGATAAATATACTCTTGCCCACCTTCAAACACTTTCTAATGCCTCTACAGATGATGGCTTTTGTAAATATTGTCACAAAAAGAGAAATTGCTCATGATTAGCAATTTCTTCTATTGCCACAATGTTTTCAATTTTGTTCAAAGAGTTAACTCCAAGACTTACTCTGCAGTGATCTAGTCTCTTAGATTCACTGGCAAATTTCTATGCTCATTAATGAGATGCTAAAACTAGGTTTAATGAATGATTTCTTTCAGAAGTAGAAACCAAAAGACACTACTCCAGATGTTAGGGCAAAGGTTAAGTTTTGTTTAGTGTAACGTCCTGTATGCATTCTGTTGTTTTATAGTCAGTCATGTTTTTTTTTTCTTTCCCTTATATAATTTTTGTCTGCTATAAAAGCTTCTGGGTAAAAATTTATCAACATGTGAAAAATATGAAATGGATTTAAGAAATTAAGAGTTGAAAACGTCATGGGAAAAGGAGGGCGTGTTTTAAAAGGTTTAAGTTCGGTTTAAGTTCCTGTTGAAAGTCAAATGACTACATGTGTCTTTAACTCTTTCCCTCATACAGCAAATGTGCAGCAGATGACTTTGAAAACATCTTGGTAAAAATGTGAAAGATCTCTATAAATAATGGTATAATAATTGAATAAAGTTGAAAACTCTGTGCCGAATGGTGAAATTGCTCATTATGAGCAATTTCACCTTTGCCACAGTGTTTTAAAAAGTCGCTTGCTGCAGAGGCATCTCAAAGTGTCTCTATGTGGGAAAGGATTAACCCCCCTTTCCTACATACAGAATGGACGACTCTTGAAAAACAGTGTGGCAAATGAAGAAATTCACTCAGCTTATGATGAGCAATTTTTCCATTTGCTACAATGTCTTAAAACCCTTACTTTATAATTATATTTTCTTTTAAAGATTTTCTATATTTTTTCTTGGTATGTTTACAAAGTTTTCTGCCACAGCTGTGTTTGGGAAAGGGTTTGTTGTCCTGTATGTATTCTGTTGTTTTACAGTCAGTATTTTAGTTTCTCTTTCCCCGACATTATTTCATATACTTTCTAAACCTCTTAATTAAGATTTTTAACATCTTGAACATTTTATATTAATTTTAATTTCCCACATACAGACGCTTTCTGATGCCACTGCAGTAGACAAACTTTGAAAACATCATAACAAAAGAAGAAAAGAAGAAATTGCTCAAAACAAATAATTTCTCCTTTTGCCACAATGTTTTCACTTTTTTTCAGTAATAATTTATTCATTTATAGAAATTTTCCATGTTTTTGCCAATATGTTTTCAAAGCCATCTGCTGTAAATGTGTTGTATGTGGGAAAGGGTTAAGGAATAGATCTGAAAGCATTGTTGGGAAGGAGAGTGAAGTTCTTGTTGATTAAGTTCCCATGATTATTATTAACCTTTTCCGACATACAGCAAATCTGCAGCAGACAACTTTGAAAACATTGTGACAAAAACCTGAAAACTCTCCATAAAAGAAAGCTTAATTGTTAAATTAATCTGAAAACATATTTTCAAAATTGTCTGCTGCAGATTTGTTTTTTTATAAATTAGGGAAAGATATCTATCAATAAAAGTTAAAGTTTTCCAACAATGTTTTCAAAAGTCGTCTGCTTCAGATGCCTCAAAATGCGTTTGGAAGATAGGAAAGTGTTCAGCAAATGCAACTGTTCTCAAATTTTATTTATTTAAGTTTCATTTTTTCCATGTTGACTATGGCAGTTGATGCAATGCATGCTGTTGCTGGTATGTTATATTTAGTTGATAGACGTTGATTACTAACATTTTTCTTTTTTTGGATCCTTAGCCTCGTTTTCATGTTGATATGAACTTTTAAAATATTTTAACAAATAATTGAGTTCTGATAAATTATCAGTGGCCTACATTTAACCATTAACCCTTTCCCCCATACAACAAATCTGCAGCAGACGCATTTGAAAACATCTACGCATTATTATGAAAATTCCCTGCAAATGAAAGTATAATAATTACATAGAGTTATAACATTGTGGTATTCGCAATTTCGCAATTTCTCCTTTTGCTTCACTGTTTTCAAAAGTCATCTGCTGTAGATGTGTCCGAAAGATGTCTGAAAAATAACTTTACAAATATTCATGGCTCATTGAAACTGAGGCTTAGGTTGGTCATGAATATAGCATTGGGTCCATATGGAACAGAAATCTGGTGCAGTGTATTAATCAAGCCCCACTAGGCTATTTACACTAATAAACCTCAAGAATAATAGCACATCATTTTAAAATATCTTACTCTTTCCCACATACTAGAAATCTACAACAGACCACTTTATAAACCTCTAGGCAATTTAGGTATGGAAAATCTCTATTACTGACATGTAATCACATAGAGTAGTAAACATTGTGACAAAAGGAGAAATTGCTAATTTTGAGCAGTTTATCTTTTTCTGCAATGTTTTCCAAAGTCATATCTGATGCAGATACTTCAAGATAGGGCCACTAGAGGGAAAGGGTTAAGGATAGTGTTGTTATTCCAGGTTTGTTGGTGCATTGAATGAAGGTCATTTAATGCTGGCTGTTTTTTAGCTCTACTGGCCAAAGGCCAGAAGGGCTTATGTCATGACGATTTGTCCGTCGTGCGTGCGTGCGTGTGTGCATGCGTCCGTGCGTCCGTAAACAATTTCTTGTTAACATGATACAGTCTTCGTATCTCAACCAAACTTATACAGAAGTTAGATATCCATGAGAGCTCGGTTCCTTTCGAAAACCAGCCAGATCCGCCCATGCATGACTGGATTATGGCCCTTGAAATGGTCAAAATTGCTATAAAAGAGTTTGTTAACACGATACAGTCTTCACTTTTGATTGTATCTCAACCAAACTTATACAGTAGTTAGATATCCATGAGAGCTTGGTTCCTTTCGAAAACCAGCCAGATCCGCCCATGCATGACTGGATTATGGCCCTTGAAATGGTTAAAATTGCTATAAAAGAGCTTGTTAACACGATACAGTCTTCACTTTTGATTGTATCTCAACCAAACTTATACAGTAGTTAGATATCCATGAGAGCTCGGTTCCTTTCGAAAACCAGATAGATCTGCCCATGCATGATTGGATTATGGCCCTTGAAATGGTCAAAATTGCTATAATAGAGCTTGTTAACACGATACAGTCTTTATTTTTAGCTCTCCTGGCCAAAGGCCAAGGGCTTATGTCGTGGCGATTTGTCCGTCGTGCGTGCGTGCGTCAGTCAATTTCTTGTTAACACAATACAGTCTTCACTTTTGATTGTATCTCAACCAAACTTATACAGTAGTTAGATATCCATGAGAGCTCGGTTCCTTGCGAAAACCAGCCAGATCCGCCCATGCATGACTGGATTATGGCCCTTGAAATGGTCAAAATTGCTATAAAAGGGCTTGTTAACATTACAGTCTTCACTTTTGATTGTATCTCAACCAAACTTATACAGTAGTTAGATATCCATGAGAGCTCGGTTCCTTTCGAAAACTAGCCACAGATCCGCCCATGCCTGACTGGATTATGGCCCTTGAAATGGTCAAAATTGCTATAAAAGAGCTTGTTAACACGATACAGTCTTCACTTTTGAGTGTATCTCAATCAAACCTATACAGTAGTTAGATATCCATGAGAGCTCGGTTCCTTTCGAAAACCAGATAGATCCGCCCATGCATGACTGGATTATGGCCCTTGAAATGGTCAAAATTGCTATAAAAGAGCTTGTTAACACGATACAGTCTTCACTTTTGAGTGTATCTCAATCAAACCTATACAGTAGTTAGATATCCATGAGAGCTCGGTTCCTTTCGAAAACCAGATAGATCCGCCCATGCATGACTGGATTATGGCCCTTGAAATGGTCAAAATTGCTATAAAAGGGCTTGTTAACATTACAGTCTTCACTTTTGATTGTATCTCAACCAAACTTATACAGTAGTTAGATATCCATGAGAGCTCGGTTCCTTTCGAAAACCAGCCACAGATCCGCCCATGCATGACTGGATTATGGCCCTTGAAATGGTCAAAATTGCTATAAAAGAGCTTGTTAACACGATACAGTCTTCACTTTTGATTGTATCTCAATCAAACTTATACAGTAGTTAGATATCCATGAGAGCTCGGTTCCTTTTGAAAACCAGCCACAGATCCGCCCATGCATGTCTGGATTATGGCCCTTGAAATGGTCAAAATTGCTATAAAAGAGCTTGTTAACACGATACAGTCTTCACTTTTGAGTGTATCTCAATCAAACCTATACAGTAGTTAGATATCCATGAGAGCTCGGTTCCTTTCGAAAACCAGCCAGATCCGCCCATGCATGACTGGATTATGGCCCTTGAAATGGTCAAAATTGCTATAAAAGAGCTTGTTAACATTACAGTCTTCACTTTTGATTGTATCTCAACCAAACTTATACAGTAGTTAGATATCCATGAGAGCTCGGTTCCTTTCGAAAACCAGCCACAGATCCGCCCATGCATGACTGGATTATGGCCCTTGAAATGGTCAAAATTGCTATAAAAGAGCTTGTTAACACGATACAGTCTTCACTTTTGATTGTATCTCAATCAAACTTATACAATAGTTAGATATCCATGAGAGCTCGGTTCCTTTCGAAAACCAGCCAGATCCGCCCATGCATGACTGGATTATGGCCCTTGAAATGGTCAAAATTGCTATAAAAGGGCTTGTTAACATTACAGTCTTCACTTTTGATTGTATCTCAACCAAACTTATACAGTAGTTAGATATCCATGAGAGCTCGGTTCCTTTCGAAAACCAGCCACAGATCCGCCCATGCATGACTGGATTATGGCCCTTGAAATGGTCAAAATTGCTATAAAAGAGCTTGTTAACACGATACAGTCTTCACTTTTGATTGTATCTCAATCAAACTTATACAGTAGTTAGATATCCATGAGAGCTCGGTTCCTTTTGAAAACCAGCCACAGATCCGCCCATGCATGTCTGGATTATGGCCCTTGAAATGGTCAAAATTGCTATAAAAGAGCTTGTTAACACGATACAGTCTTCACTTTTGAGTGTATCTCAATCAAACCTATACAGTAGTTAGATATCCATGAGAGCTCGGTTCCTTTCGAAAACCAGCCAGATCCGCCCATGCATGACTGGATTATGGCCCTTGAAATGGTCAAAATTGCTATAAAAGGGCTTGTTAACATTACAGTCTTCACTTTTGATTGTATCTCAACCAAACTTATACAGTAGTTAGATATCCATGAGAGCTCGGTTCCTTTCGAAAACCAGCCACAGATCCGCCCATGCATGACTGGATTATGGCCCTTGAAATGGTCAAAATTGCTATAAAAGAGCTTGTTAACACGATACAGTCTTCACTTTTGATTGTATCTCAATCAAACTTATACAATAGTTAGATATCCATGAGAGCTCGGTTCCTTTCGAAAACCAGCCAGATCCGCCCATGCATGACTGGATTATGGCCCTTGAAATGGTCAAAATTGCTATAAAAGGGCTTGTTAACATTACAGTCTTCACTTTTGATTGTATCTCAACCAAACTTATACAGTAGTTAGATATCCATGAGAGCTCGGTTCCTTTCGAAAACCAGCCACAGATCCGCCCATGCATGACTGGATTATGGCCCTTGAAATGGTCAAAATTGCTATAAAAGAGCTTGTTAACACAATACAGTCTTCACTTTTGATTGTATCTCAACCAAACTTATACAGTAGTTAGATATCCATGAGAGCTCGGTTCCTTTCGAAAACCAGCCAGATCCGCCCATGCATGACTGGATTATCGCCCTTGAAATGGTCAAAATTGCTATAAAAGAGCTTGTTAACACGATAGTCTTCACTTTTGATTGTATCTCAACCAAACTTATACAGTAGTTAGATATCCATGAGAGCTCGGTTCCTTTCGAAAACAAGCCAGATCCGACTGAATTATGGCCCTTGAAATGGTCAAAATTGCTATAATAGGGCTTGTTATATTGTGTCTCAATCAAACTTATACAGTAGTTGGATATCCATGAGAGTTTGGTTCATTTCTAAAAAAACGGCCAGATCTACCAATGCATGGCTGGATTATGGCCCTTGAAATTGTCAAAATTGCTATAATACAGCTTGTGAACACAATAGAGCTTCCATTTACTATCTGATCTTCACCAAACTTAGATGGTATTTGAATATTGATGACATATTGGTTCCTTTTGAAACAAGCCAGATCAATGCCAGTAGAGCATAGGCCCTCATGGGCTTCTTGTTTATTGTATCTCAACCAAACTTATAGAGTAGTTAGATATCTATGAGAGCTTGATTCCTTTCGAAAACAAGCCAGATCCGCCCCATGCATGACTGAATTATGGCCCTTTAAATTGTCAAAATTGCTATAATAGGGCTTGTTAACATGATACAGTCCTTATTTTTGATTGTGTCTCAATCAAACTTATACAGTAGTTAGATATCCATGAGAGTTTGGTTCATTTCTAAAAAAACGGCCAGATCTACCCATGCATGGCTGGATTATGGCCCTTGAAATTGTCAAAATTGCTATAATACAGCTTGTGAACACAATAGAGCTTCCATTTGCTATCTGATCTTCACCAAACTTAGATGGTATTTGATTATTGATGACATATTGGTTCCTTTTGAAACAAACCAGATCAGTACCAGTAGAGCATAGGCCCTTATGGGCCTCTTGTTTAATTTATTCCATGTTAATGAGGGACTATTTTTGACCGCATCACACAGTAGGAAACTAATTCACGACTTGAATTACTGGTATATTTGTTCAGCAGAAGAGTTCACATTGACCAGACAAATCTGCTTTGAAAATGTTTTAGAGATAAAACTGTTACCTCATGTAAAAATGAAAGTTTACTTTTAATGCAGGGGTGAATATGTTGTGAGAAAAGGAGTAATTCATTTTTTTGAGCACTTTAACCTTTCCCAACAATTTTTTCAAAAGTTGTATAGTATATGTTTAATGAACTAAATATTGAAAATTCTGCAAATAAAAGTAAAATGATGAGCAATCCTCCTCTTGCAAAATTGCTTTTTAAAGTCATTATCTGCTGCAGTTGCGTCAAAATGCATCCGTATTTGAGAAACAGTTAATAAGTTTTTATTCTAGAGCAGTGTAAACATTTTACAAGCAGGTAATGGATGAACCCGTTCCCACAAAAAAAGAAATCTACAGCAGATGACTTTGAAAACATATAGACAAAATATGAAAAATCTATTTACATGATAATATAATTATTGGATAGATTTGAAAACATTGTGACAAAAGGAGAAATTGCTCATTATATTACTTCTGCCTTTCTTGACTTTGTGACTGAATGAATAAACTTTTGGAATATTATTAATATAATTATATCATTACACCTTGGCAGTAATAAATGGAAAACACAGTGTCAAGGTTACATAACTGAGAGTCACGTGTCTTGTGACTGGGCGGCAGTGGACTCGGATCCATTCCAGACTGAGACTGATAAATTCTCTAGGCTTGCCACAACTTACGATATCAAAGTAAATGTCACAAACCGACTTGGCACTGTCACTAGCGAAGTTTTAAGTTTTGCACCTGCGAGTATAGGTATAGCTTTACAGTTTGGTATATTATTTGGTAATCTCATTAAAATTTGTCAAAAATACTTCACTGTGCATACATTGAATCTGCATAAAAGTTCATCTCGAATTTACCCTATACATTTAAACATTTATGAGTAGGTGCTTTTTTTCTGTCCAATGAAATCGAACGATACAACCAACGTTACTATCCATTTGGAGAATCGGCTTTGGCACAATTTCTGTCTCCGTGATATAACTGAAATAATGTTGAAAGGGCGTAAAAACCCAATAAAACAAAACTATCAATGTTGGAATGCTAGGCCATTTTCACTTCTTTTTCTCATAAATTTTATGTTTTCTCCCCTATTTATACCTAACAATTTTGAGGGCAACAGTTTGATTGGCTGACTTAAAGGTTAATCTGTAAAAGTTAGTCTTCTGATCTTTTTGAGCGTTCTTTGCTAGTGTTGCAAAATTTAAGTCTGGTTTTAATGAGATTTATTATAGGGTGGCTGGTATACTTCAGGTATGTCATACAAACATGGGAGTATTGTTATTGCCAATAGTGTAGACTGAGCAGAATATCCCTTTCCCAGATGCATGTTAACGCATCTAAAGCAGGCACATTTTGAAACATTTGTGGAAAAGGGTGAAATGGTTAATGATATTGTTTGTCATAAGTTATTTCTCCTCAACTCAATTCAATAATGACCACATGCAGACATTCTTTTGAAGCCTATGAAGCAAATGACATTTGAAAACATTTTGACAATAGGAGAAATTGCTCGCTATGAGCAATTTGTCCTTTTGCTAAAATGTTTTCAACTCTTATTCAAGAAATTTTTTACATTGATTCATAGCGATATTCCATTTGTTTTACCTAGATATTTTCAAAGTTTTCTGTTGCTGATGTGCTTAATGTTGAAAAGGATTGACCCTTTCCCACATACGACAACTCTGCAGCAGACGACTTTGAAACATACCCAAACAAAATTGGAAACTCCCTTTAAATGAAAGTTCAATAATTGAATAGAGATGAAAACATGGTGACAAAACGAGAATTGCTTGTTTTGAGCAGTTTCTTCTTTTGTCGCAATGTTTTCAAAAAGCCGTCAGCTGCATAGGTGTCAAAAAGCGTCTATTAATAAGGGAAAGGGTTAAGTCATTATGCTGCTTTGGAAAGACTTGAGGTAAGATAGAGACCCAAATTTGTATGACACGTCTCTGTTGTTTATCTAACAATTTGGTGGTTTTGCAGGTCTCAAAAATAAGGGGGCTTGGGTCCTTAATGTTCCACTCAATTCCTGTGTTATGGGTAGGGCATATGGAGATTTGTGAGTTCAGTATACTATCAATCGTTTATTGTTTCAGTAAAAAAAACATTGTAGGAAAATTCTCAGACAACGGAAATCAAATTGCTTTATGATATTTACCTGTCCATGGGAAAAGGTACAAGTTGGTATTTATGAACAGTGTAGGTTTAGATCAGCTTTTTCAACTGCTCAAACTAATCAGAAGTGTTACGCACAGGCTGATATGATCTACACTATTCACAAAAGTCATTTTATATCTTTTCGTGGGATCATGGACATTATAATGTTGATAATACTTGTCAAATGATGATTTCTATAATTTTAATTTTTTAGAGTAAGTGTGGGACGTAACATGTACAGTCTAAGCTGTGTTTAAAGACCACCCATAGGAAGAGAACAATCTGGTCTTTGTTCACATGTGGTTTTTAATTGCAGGGTCATTTGTGCAGAAAAAGGGTATTATAAATTGGGTAATTAAAAGTGTGGCTGCTGTAGACAGGGAGTTGCTATACAAAGGTGGTCTTTAGCACAGGTTTGACTGTATATCTAATACCAATGCTTCCTGATAAGGTTGCATAAAGACAGATCTCAATCAGGGCTACTTCCTCACCAGGAGTTTGGTTCTCGTTTGACAACTCGAGAATTTTACTTCATATACTTACTCACAAAAAAATCTTATATTACTTACTCTATACGTTCAACCCTATCCCACTTCAAACAAATCTGCTGCATATGTCTTTGAAAACATCAAGGCTAAAATGAAAAATCACTTTAAAGTGTTGAAAACGTTTGCTTATTGTGGGTAATCTTTCCTTTTGGCACAACTTTTTAAAAGTTGTCCACTGCAAATGCGTTAGGGAAGGCGTTTAGTAATTTACCTCTTTCCCACTTGTAGATGTATTATGACGCATCTGCAGCAGACGTCTTTCGCCTCAATGTTTTCAACTTTAATTTATGATTAAACTCTCATTTAAAGAGATTATTAAAAATATTGCCAGGATGTCTACAAAGTTGTCTGCTGCAGAATTTTTGTAGGTGGGAAATGGGGGTTAAAATGAGTACCTAGAACAAACAAGTTTGATAGTAAAATATTTGAAATTTTTATGTAGATCTAAAACCCGATACCTTGCCCTCTGTTTTTGTATAAGGCTTGTAATATTTGCTTTGCTTGATGGTTTGTGGGATTAACAAAATAACAAATTAACACAGAGTGCTTTAATAAATAATAACAGTGCTTTAATAAATAATAACAGTATTTATGTGTTATATTAACAGTGTTATTCTTCTAACAATATCTTATCAATTATTTCCCATAAGTTTATAATTATATTCAGACTTGTAAATACATATTGTAGAAATTGCATGATTCTAATTTTAATGAATTTTAAATACTGCTTTAAACATCATATTAATAATGAGCCTGTGAACATGTGATCTCTTGTAAAAGTCTTTTTATACAGGTAATAGTGTCCTTGAGACACAAACTAGATTTGTAGCAACAATTTTTCTTAACATTAATTTGTTGTCATCAACTTAGATGAAATTGAGTAATATTACACTCTTTTCCGCATGCAACAAATCTACAGCAAACAGCTGTGAAAACATCTAGAAAAAATTATGGAATGTCTCTAAACATGAAGATGCATTTTTTGAACACAGTTGTTGGAATTGGAAAGTTGCTCATTAGGAGCAGTTTAATCTTTTGCCACATTGTTTTCGAAAAGCTGTCTGCTGCAGAGGCGTCAGAAAGCGTCTATATGAGGGAAAGGGTTAACACTTTCCCATATACAGCTCAAAACAAGCAATTTCTCCTTTTGCCACACTGTTTTTAACTGTATCCAATAATTAAACTTTCATTTAAAGTGGTTTTCAATATTTTTGCCTAGATGTTCTGAAAGTTGTCTGTTAAGTCTATGTGGAAAAGGAGCCAGTTGCTTGGGAAGATTGTTGTGTGGAGTACAGGTGTGAGAAAACCAGGAAACACATGAGTAGGTGAACTGGCCAACACGATATGACTTAGAAAATGTTAAAAATGGCATTAAATCCCAAAGTCATCTGTAAAAGATTTGTAGTATGAGGGAGAGGGTATATTTTTTACTTCACTGTGCAAATTCTTTATCAGTTTCGTTCATGCACAAATAGGCTTGTGGTGATCGGTGACAACAAGGATCAGACTGCAGAGACGCAGGTTGATCTGATTTCTCAATCCTGATAGCATTCAGAAGTCATCCACTGTTTCCATTTACCCCTGCTGCTAAACTTGGCTGGGACAAAATGTGTCATCCTCCATTCCATTCTCTGTCTATTTTTCTATCAATCCATCATTATTGGTCTATTTTCATTTTATTTGGAATATTTTTAGATGTTTAACCCGTTCCCACATGGAGACGCCTTCACAGCAGACCATTTTGAAAACTTTATGTCAAAAATGTCAAAGATTTCTATAAATGAATGTTTTTCATTAAATTTCTTCAATTGCCTCAATGTTTTCATAAGTGGTCTGATGCAGAGGCATCAGAAAGTGTCTGCATGTGGGAAAGTGTATGAATTTATATAAAAACATGATACAAACCAAGTAAGAAATTGGTAGTGCAGAAAGTGTCTGCATGTGGGAAAGAGTTAAAGCCCTATGATGTGGTACATGTACTCAAAAGAATTGTTACACTATGACAATTCTTTTGAGTACCCACAACATAGGGTTTCAGTGTCATGTCAGGATTTTAGAACATGAAAATTGCCTCTTAGTTTTGAAAAATGTATGCAGATATTAACTGCCCTTTTAATTCTTAAAACGTTCGTTCTATGATTTGACTGCAAGCAGGAGAATTCATGTCATTAAACATTTCTTTTTTTTTCTTTATATTTTTATTTTCTTCTCTTGTTGCAGCGAAGAAGATACAGTAGATTGTAAGGTTATAGCGAGTACTATAACATGCCCTCGTCTCAAACCATTTTACAAGGAACAGTCCTATAGCATTACTGTGAATGGGTCAAATCTAGATTACCCAGTCAGTGTGACGAAAACCTTTAATATTCACATAGATTACAGTATAGGTAAAAGGAGTATTATTTTGTTTGCACGCAATAAATTTGTCCTTTTTAATCATTTCCCTCATACAGACACATTAATATTGTGATGCCTCTGCAGCAGACACCACTTTTGAAATCATTATCGAAACAAGCAAATTTTCATTTTGCCATAATGTTTTCAACTCGTTTCAATTATTATGCTTCTGTTAAGAGAGGATTTTTAGCTCACCTGTGCACGAAGTGCTCAAGGTGAGTTATTGTGATCGCCCTATGTCCGGCGTCCGTTGTCCGTCGTCAGTCGTCCGTCGTCCGTCGTCCGTCAACATTTTCTCCTCTGTAACCGGTGGGTCAACTGGGATGAAACTTCACAGAAAGCATCCTCTCAATGTCCTCACCAGAATTCCTTAAAATTTTCGGGATCCATGCATAATTCTGGTTTCCATGGCAACGAAATGAAAAAACTTCAAAATTCTTAAAAAATCTTCTCCTCCGAAAGTGTCAGGCCGATTTTCAAATAATTTTGTAGAAATGTTCCTCGGGTGACCCTCTATCAGATTCCTTCAAGCCATGTTGATTGGTCGAAAAACATGGCCGCCAGGGGGGGCGGGGCTATTTTTCCTTATATGGCTATAGTGCAAACTTAAAAAATCTTCTCCTCCGAAAGTGTCAGGCCGATTTTCAAATAATTTTGTAGAAATGTTCCTCGGATGACCCTCTATCAGATTCCTTCAAGCCATGTTGATTGGTCGAAAAACATGGCCGCCAGGGGGGGCGGAGCTATTTTTCCTTATATGGCTATAGTGCAAACTTAAAAAAAGTGTCGGGCCGATTTTCAAATAATTTTGTAGAAATGTTCCTAGGGTGACCCTCTATCAGATTCCTCAAAGCCAAGTTGATTGGTTGGAAACTATGCCCGCCAGATGGCGGGGCTTATATAGCTAAAGTGAAAAAAAAAATCAGGTGAGCGATTCCAGGGCCATCATGGCCCTCTTGTTTCATGTTTAGTCTGCTGCAGATTTGTGATATGTGGAAAGGCTTAACCTTTTCCGACATATAGATGCTTTCTGATGCCTCTAGCTGCAGCAGAGGACATTTGAAAACATTGTGGCAGAAGGAGAAATTGCTCTCAATGAGCAATTGTTTCTCCTTTTGCCACAACTCAATTAATAAATGTACTTTTATTTATCAGGATTTTCTATATTTTTACATAGATGTTTTTAAAGTCATCTGCTGCAGCTTTGTGATATATGGGAAAGGGGGTTAAGAAAACACCATGCTGTGTACCCTTTCTTACATACAACATGTATGCAACAGATGAAGTTGAATGCATCTTGGCAAAAATATGTTAAATCTCTGTAAATGAAAGTTTAATTATTTAATAGAGTTTAAAATCATAGTGGAAAATGAAAAAAAAAAGAAGCTCATTATGAAAACTCCTTATATTAATTGGCAATCAGTACAGAACCAGATCATTCAGCTCTGGTTTGCATCTACACTGGTTGTTTTTTTGAGCAATTTTTGCTTTTCTCACAATGGTTTTAAACATTGTGAACAGCACATGTTTAAAAGCATTCTATTAAAGGCATGGGTATATGACACCATCATGCATTTCTGTTGAATGAACGAACTTGCATGATGATTTGCATGATTGTGAAGTTGTTATTGTTGTGTCCCATTACACATAGTTATCTCCCTTTGCACACAATATTATTCACATTGCACAAGAAGAACCTCCAAAGGCTTTTAACCCTTTGACACATACAACAAATCTGCAGCAGATGACTTTAAAACCTCTAGGAAAAAACATGGAAAATCTCTATAAATGAAGGTGTTTTTAATGACAAAAGTTGATAGCATTGTAGTAAAAGGAGGAATTGATCGTTTTGAGAAATTTCTGCTTTTGTTACAATGTTTTCAAAAGTCGTCTGCTACAGAAGCATCCAAAAGCGTCTATATGTGGGAAAGGGTCAAGATATTGTCATTTATAATCCAAATACATACATGCATTGTCTGTTTTATGTCATAATCATTCTTTAACCGTTTCCAACATACAACAAATCTGTAGCAGATGACTTTGAAGACATAGTGACAAAAGCCTGAAAAATCTTAATTGTAAAATAAAGTTGAAAGTTCATGTGTGGGAAAGTCAGAAAACACAAGAGTTAGTGAACTGGCTGTCGTGATATGAGTGTAATATTGTTGAAAAATGTGTCCCATACAATCAACAGTTTTACTACCATGGCCTGGACAACAACCCTTCTTATAGGCGCAATTTTGGGTAACGCATCAAATTTGAATGTTTGTCTGTTTCTAAAATTTGAGGGAAAACACTTCCTTGTAAGATTCTAGTTTTTATTTTTTTCCCCTTTTTAGCTCCACTGGCTGAAAGCCAGTCGAGCTTATGTCATGGCGAATTGTCCGTCGTGCTTGCGTCTGTGTGTGTGTGTGTGCGTCTGTGTGTCTGTGCGTGCGTTAACTTTGTCCTTTAAACCACTACTTCTCCCTAACCACTTGGCCAATTTGGTTGAAACTTCATAGGAAGCATCCTCTCAATGTCCTCTCTTAAATTCCTTCAATTTTTTTTGATCCATCCATAATTCTGGTTTCCATGGCAACCAAAAGAAAAAAATAGTGAAAACTTAAAAAATCTTCTTCTCCGAAAGTGTCAGGCCGATTTTCAAATAATTTTGTAGAAATGTTCCTTGGGTGACCCTTTATTAGATTCCTTCAAGAAATGTTGATTGGGCGAAAAACATGGCCGCCAGGGGGCGGGGCTATTTTGCCTTATATAGCTATAGTGAAAACTTAAAAAATCTTCTTCTCCAAAAGTGTTCAGCAGATTTTCAAATAATTTTGTAGAAATGTTCCATGGCTTACTCTCTATCAGATTCCTTGAAGCCATGTTGATTGGTTGAAAAATATGGCTGCCAGGGGGTGGGCCTATTTTGCCTTATATGGCTATAGTGAAAACTTAAAATATCCTCTCCTCCGAAAATGTCAGGCCGATTTTCAAATAATTTTGCAGAAACATTCCTTGGGTGACACTCTACAAGATTCCTTTAAGCCATGGTGGTTGGTAAAAAAAATAGCCACCAGGGGGGCAGGGCTGTTTGGAGATTTTATTTTTGCCTTATGGCCGTGGAGCGATACTGGCCCTCTTGGGCCTCTTGTTTCAGTGTAAATTACAGTGAATTAATCATGTATAAGTAACTCATACCTTGCACATACATGACAAATAACTTGGTCACAAAAGAAACGATACATAATATGAAAGAACAAGATTTCGAAAAAAGATAAACATGCACATTTTGTCAAAGTAGACATTGTTGTATTAGTTTTTTCTGACATAAATGTAAGAATTGGATTCATGTCTACTGAAGTTTTTTTCCAGGTGTGTCAATTGTTATGACTTTCACAAACACCTGAGCTTACTCTGCCTATACAAATAAAGCAAGCACTGTTGACTTTATTTGAGATTACCCCTTTCTAAAAGACAACAAATCTGCAGCAGAAAAATTTGAAAGCATCTAGATATAAACAGACCATTTCTATTAATGAAGGTCTACTAAGTGAAAAAATTGAAAGCATTGTGGCAAAAGGAGAAATTGCTCATTTTGAGTCATTTCTTCTTTTGCCAAAATGTTTTAGAAATTCGTCTGCTACAAAGGCGTTGGAAAGGGTAAATGAAAAATGTAATGCTTACAATATATTAAATAACAATTTTAAGGGCTTCGTTTCTATTGTGACGAAGTATAATTTTAACCGATTTTATACTCCCTACAACTAAAAAAAAAAAGGAGATATTCTTTAACTCTTTACCTTAACAGACCAGTTTAGACATCTCTGCAGCAGATGTATACATTTGAAAATGTTGTTGGGAATGAATCATTTATTAACAATTACTTCTTTTCCCATAATGTATTCATCTCTAGACTAAACATTTCCAGATTGGTATTAAATGAATTTTCAAATCATTTTGAGAGCTTTTTAAATAATGTTACAAGTTAACATATAAATATTATTTATTATTGCATGAGCTTCTTTGGTTCACAGCTTTTACCACATTAGCATGTACATTATATCTAACCAGGAAGTAAAAGGTACAATTTCCTTTTTATTAACCCTTTATCAAATGTAAACATGTAAACACATTCGAAACATCTGCAGCAGATGACTTTTTAACATATTGTGGTAAGAAGAGAAATTGCGCATAATAAGCAAATTTCTCCTTTTGCCGAATAATTTTAACTCTTCCAGGATTATATATTCATTTACTGGTACATATAATTTCCTTATTTTCCCCTATGACTTTCTACTTAGTCTGCTGCATGTTTGTTTTATGTTGAAAAGGGTTAACCCTTTCCCACATCAGGTATCCACAGCAGACGACTTCGAGAATTTCTAAGTAAATGTGTGGATAACCATTCTTTGTTTTATTGGGGTTTTACGCCGTTTAAACATTATTTCAGTTATATCACGGCAACAGTTCACTTATTCATGATCCCTGGGTAAACTAACCAGTACTAGGCTAGGAAATGTGCATTGCCCAAGTGCACTACACCATGACCGTCATGTCGCGATGGTGGATCGAACCTGGGACACCAGGTTTCAAATCCCCAACGGTAAATCAAAGTATAATTATTGAATAGAGCTGATAACATTGTGGTAATTGGAGAAATTGCTCCTCAATAGCTATTTCACCTTTTGCCACAATGCTTTCAAAAGTCGTCTGCTGCAGAGGCATCTGAAAGTGTCTGTATGTGGGAAAGAGTCAGTAAAATACACTCCACAGTGCGAAAGAGTAATTGCTGTTTTCTTAACCCTTTCCCTCATATAGACGCTTTCTGACGCCTCTGCAGCAGACAGCTTTTTGAAAACATAGTGACAAAAGAAGAAATTGCACAAAACGTGCAATTTCTCCTTTTGCCACAATGTTTTCCACTTTTTGTCATAGGTTATCCATTCAATTAAAGAGATTTTCTTTGTTTTGACTAAATATGTTCAAAGTCGTCTGCTGCAGAATTGTTGTATGAGGGAAACGGTTAACTAATAATATTCTACAACAGTGTATCAGTATTAAACCTTCTTTCATATTTGGCTGTTTTTAGCAGAGCCCCAATAGCTCAGTCGGTAGGGAGGCGGGCTGTCAATCCAGGGGTTGTGAGTTCAAATCCCAGCTCGGCCATCATTCTTTCCGATGTTTGACAAAAGTCACTGTGACCTGCGTCATTCGTCTTTCATCAATGGGCTGTTTAACAGTCATAGTGGAAAAGTAGCCAGTTGCTTGGAAAGTATGTTGTGTGGTGTACTGGTATGGGAAAACCAGGAAACGCATGATTAGGTGAACTGGCCGCTGTGATATCACTGAAAAATTGTTGAAAACCGCGTTAAACCCCAATCAATCAATTGGCTGTTTTTAGCTCCACTGGCTGAAAGCCAGTCGAGCTTATGTCATGGCGAATTGTCCGTCGTGCGTGCGTGCGTGCGTGCGTGCGTGCGTGCGTGCGTGCGTTAACTTTTTCCTTTAAACGACTTCTTCTCCCTAACCACTTGGCCAATTTGGTTGAAACTTCATGGGAAGCATCCTCTCAATGTCCTCTACTAAATTCCTTCAAATGTTTTTGATCCATTCAAAATTCTGGTTTCCATGGCAACCGAAAGAAAAAAATAGTGAGAACTTAAAAAATCTTCTTCTCCGAAAGTGTCAGGCCGATTTTCAAATAATTTTGTAGAAATGTTCCTTGGGTGACCCTTTATTAGATTCCTTCAAGAAATTTTGATTGGGCGAAAAACATGGCCGCCAGGGGGCGGGGCTTTTTTGCCTTATATAGCTATAGTGAAAACTTAAATAATCTTCTTCTCAAAAAGTGTTCAGCAGATTTTCAAATAATTATGTAGAAATGTTCCGTGGGTGACCCTCTATCAGATTCCTTCAAGCCATGTTGATTGGTAAAAAAACATGGCCGTCACAGGGCGGGGCTATTTTGCCTATATGGCTAAAGAGCAAACTTAAAAAATCTTCTCCTCCAAAAGTGTCAGGCCGATTTTCAAATAATTTTGTAGAAATGTTCCTTGTGTGAACCTTAATTAGATTCCTTCAAGAAATGTTGATTGGGCGAAAAACATGGCCGTCACAGGGCGGGGCTATTTTGCCTATATGGCTAAAGAGCAAACTTAAAAAATCTTCTCCTCCAAAAGTGTCAGGCCGATTTTCAAATAATTTTGTATAAATGTTCCTTGTGTGAACCTTAATTAGATTCCTTCAAGAAATGTTGATTGGGCGAAAAACATGGCCGCCAGGGGGCGGGGCTTTTTTGCGTTATATAGCTATAGTGAAAACTTAAAACATCTTCTTCTCCGAAAGTGTTCAGCCGATTTTCAAATAATTTTGTAGAAATGTTCATTGGGTGACCCTCTATCAGATTCCTTCAAGCCATGTTGATTGGTCGAAAAACATGGGCGCCAGAGGGCGGGGCTATTTTGACTTATATGACCATAGTGAAAACTTAAAAAATCTTCTCCTCCGAAAGTGTCAGGCATATTTTCAAATAATTTTGCAGAAACATTCCTTTGGTGACACTCTACAAGATTCCTTTAAGCCATGGTGGTTGGTAAAAAAAATAGCCACCACGGGGCAGGGCTGTTTGGAGATTTTATTTTTGCCTTATGGCCGTGGAGCGATACTGGCCCTCTTGGGCCTCTTGTTATTTTATTTTCTTTCTCGATGTTAATGTTTTCGAATTTAACCTTTTTAAAGTGTCTAAAAGATAGCAAATTCTTATTAAACATTTCTTGGAGAATGAACATGACAATTTTCAACTATGGAAGAGCTTCAAAGTTCACCTATCTCCTTACCTGATAAGCTATTGTTAGACTTGGATTTTGGTTAACTATAATGATAGACCTGGTCTAAGGTCAGAGCCTATGTAAACATAGACTTGGCTTATAGTTATATATAATAATAGACTCTGACTTGGGTCCAAGCCAATGTCGGACTTGACAAAAGTCAAAGCCACTGTCAGACTCGTAGTTAAGTCAAAGCAAATGACAGACTTGGACTAAGGCCAATGCCAATGTTAGACTTTGGTTAATGCCAAAGCAAAGATTATACCTCGACCAAGGTAAAATATATTACTAATTGTCCAAGCATAAAGAAAATGTTGGACTTGGACTAAGGTAAAGCCAATGTTAGACTGGGATTAGGATAAAAGTTAATGATTGACCCAGACTTAGCTTAAATACAATAGTAAGTTGTCCAAGGTCAAAGAAAATTTTAGACTCCGACTTGGATCAAAACTAATTTTAGGCTCTCATAAGGATCAAAGCAAATGTTAGACTTGACTAAGGTCAAGGCTTTTGTAAGACTCAGATTAGGATCAAAGCTAATGTCAGACCCCGACTTGGGTAAAATACAATAATCGATACTGGCTATTGTCAAAGCAAATGTTAGTCTTGGATTATGGTCAAAGCCAATGTTTGACACAATGTTGAACTCAGACTTAGCTTAAAGCCAATATTAGCCAATATTAGAATGAGGATAAGGTCAAGGCCAATGTTAGACTTGTTTAGGTTAAAATCAATGTTAGACACTGATAAATGTCAAAGTTAATGTTAGACACTGACTACGGTCAAAGTCAATGTTAGACTTAGACTAAGGCCAACATTAATGTTTGACTTGACTCAGGCTAAGGTCAAGGCCAATGTTATACATGAGTTATGTTAAAGTCAAACTCAATGTTAGAATCTGAGTGAGGTCATAGCTAATGTACAACCTAGAGCTTAGGTTAAATCCAAATTTAGATTAAGACTTAAGGTCAAAGCCAATGCTAGACTCAGACTTAGGTCATTAGACCGACAACTAAGGTCAAATCTACTGTTAGTCTCAGATTAATACAAGTACAAATGTTAGACTTTGACTAAGGTAAAAGTCAATGTTAGAATCAGACTAACGTCAATACCAATGTCAGACTGACAACTAAGGTCAAATCAAATTTTGGACCAATGGTAGACTTGGATTATTGGCAAAGCCAATATAAAAGTCAGACTAAGGTCAGGACAAATGTGAGACTCAGAATAAGGTCATGATTATAGGGTATTGACCCTGTACTGTGAAATCATCGTTGGACCGAGTTCTTGGGCTGATGTTGCCTAGCTTGCGAGGCTACGTTCGCCAAAGAACGAGGTCCAACGATGATTTCACAGTATCGGGTCAATAACCTTTTTAGCTCACCAGAGCACGTAGTGCTCAAGGTGAGTTATTGTGATCGCCTTTTGTCCGTCGTCCGTCGTTTGTCGTTCGTCGTCCGTCGTCAACATTTGCTTGTTACTACACTAGAGGCAACATTTTGCATCCAATCTTTATAAAAGTTTATCAGAACATATATCTCGATCAACTCTAGGCCGAGTTCGAAACTGGGTCATGTGGGGTCAAAATCTCGGTCACTAGGTCAAATTTAAGGAAAATCTTGTTAACACTCCTGAAGCCGCATTTTTGGCTTGACCATGTTGAAAATATGTCAGAATGTTTGTCATAGTGATATCTAGGCCAAGTTCGAATATAGGTCATGTCGGGTCAAAAACTAGGTCACTAGGCCAAATTGAAGGAAAATCTTGTTAACACTCTGGAAGCCACATTTTAAACTTGACCATGTTGAAAATTTGTCGGAAAGTTTGTCTTGATGATATCTAGGCCAAGTTCAAATATGGATCATGTCCGGTCAAAAAGTAGGTCACTAGGCCAAATTGAAGGAAAATCTTGTTAACACTCTGGAAGCCACATTTTAAACTTGAGCATGTTGAAACTTTATTAGAAAGTTTGTCTTTTGATATCTAGGCCAAGTTCGAATATGGGTCATGTCATGTCAAAAACAAGGTCACTAGACCAAATTTAAGGGAAATCTTGTTAACACTCTGGAAGCCACATGTTTGGCTGGAGCATGAGAGAGTTATGTCTTAAATAGCCCATTCTCAGGTGAGCTATTCCAGGGCCTCATGGTCCTCTTGTTATTGCATACTTTCATATTGTAAACTATTTGCTTTACATTGTGGATTTTTTTTTTTTATTATCTAGAATTGATAAATCTGCTTCCGAATTAGAAACAAACTGTTTGTTTACATAAGTAGTATTTTTTTTTGCAATTGCCGTTTGAATTATAACGGTGACGTTATTATTTTAAATGACGTCATGCACATGCATGATCAACATTTTAGATGCAAGTGCCATGTAACAGTATACTGTTATCCGGTCAAAAGCGTACTTTTAACATGAGACAGTAAGAAATTGTCCATGCTCAGTATATGAGAATCTAACATTACAAAGTCACATGAGGTATGATAATGAAATTTTGGTCAGCTTTGTTTGTTTACACAAAAAAAAATAGTCCCTAGCATGTTAATTATGCGGAATTTTCGCACGTCCTTATCTACGGTCATGATCACTCCTTGACAGCGGTCATGATCGAAAAATCATGACCACTTTCTTCAATGCAAAGTGAACGGGACAATATGAAAGTATGCAATAAAAGTAATTTGTCACAATGTTTTCTACTATATTAATGATTAAACTATCATATAGAGAGGCTTACCAAGTTTTTTAACCAGACATTTCTAAAAGTCGTCTGCTGCAAAATTGTTATATGTTAGTGTCAGTTCTAGTTTGTCAGAATTATAATGTCTATCTTCTGATCTCCTATGCAATTAGGGTTTTACGTTTGTCTGTTTTTGTAAGAAAAAAGTCTGGGTATTGTAGACAGTAATACCCATGGCATCATCGTCACAAAACTTAAACCTTACCCCATAACTCAAAAACGGTTCAATTTTTTCAAATGAAACTTGGTTCTCAGGAACAATACGCTTGTCTATACTAAGTCACTTTAACTCTGGCTACAATCCTTTTTCGACTAAGAAAAAACAGAGTCAAGCTTTGGCCTTCACTCTGCGGCACTTTTTTAAAAATTGAATTGAGTATTTTATGCTTGATTTTTCCTCCTAGTAAAACCAGGAGCAGTCGCCAATCTTCAGTTCCAACTTCAAAACAACAGTTCAGAAGTGTTAGTGACATGGATAGTGCCCAGGGGTTTGACTGCTGTTGATATGGTGCTAGTCTACAGGATTGAACTTGTGTCCCTTCAGAATTGGACAGAACCTAAAACTATGGTGAGTTATCTTCCTCCCTTATACACACAACATTTGATGTCCTTTGAGCTTTTTGAAAACAATGTGGGGGGAAAGGAGAAATTTCCCTATACAAGCAACTTTTAGCTGAACTGGCTGTAAGCAAGTCAAACTTATGTCATGGGGAATTGTGCATGTATGTGTTAAGATTCTGTGCCAATTGGGATGAAATGAGTAGCATCCTCTTAATCCTTTCCCTCATATAGATGCTTTCTAACGCTTCTGCAGCAGACGGCCTTTTGAAAACAGAGTGACAAAAGAAGCTATTGCTCAAAACGAGCAAATTCTGCTTTTTCCACAATGTTTTCCACTTTTAGTCACAGGTTATCCATTCAATTATAGAAATTTTCTATTTTTTGACAAAATATGTTCAAAGTTGTCTGCTGCAGAATTGTTGTATGAGGGAGACAGTTAATGTCCTCATCTAAATTCTTTCAAATTTTGATCCAATAAAAATTTAGATTTCCATGGCAACCAAAAGACAAAAATTAAAAATTTGTTGGCTGATTTTCAAATAATTTTGTAGAAATGTTCCTTGGATGACCATCTATCAGATTCCTTCAAGCCATGTTGATTGATCATAAAACATTGACTTAGTGAAACTTTCTCCTCTGAAAGTGTCTGGCCAACTTTCAAATAATTTTGTAGAAATTTTCCTTTGGTGTCAAGATATCTTGATGTGTCGAAAAACTGGGATCTGTTTTGCGTTATATGGCTATAGTGGTTTAATTTTTGTCTATTGATAGTGGACCAATACTGGCTCTCTTGGGCCTCGACTATCAAAAAACATTGTTGAAATAAGGTAAAATTACCCAAAACAAGATATTTCTCCGTTTCTGACAATGACTTTAATATCCCAGTGTTGCCTACAATTATCCAGATTTTACATTTTTGTCGTCAGATGCAGACGACTAAAATAGCTTATCGAGTAAATGGTTAATTATTTACACATACAACAAATCTGCAGCAGATAGCTATAAAAGTAACCCATTCCCACATAAATAGTGGATGTGTCATGAATGTTTATTTATTATCACTTTTAATTAATGAGTTTACTAAGATGATATGCTGCAAGCCTTGAGGAGCGCCATATTCAGCTTAGTTAACTAGTTTACTAAAAGTGATAATAAATAATTACTCATGAGATATTCTATTTACCACATAAAGTGATTTATGAGGCGTATTTTGAAAAAATGAACATATAATTTGCCGGTTTGGACGCCAAAGTGAATGACATATTATATAACGTCAAACTGCTGAAGTGACATAATTTTCATAGTTTGGTTTTCTGTGTTCAATAAGGCATTTTCAATGTCGTCTGCTGCAGCTTTGTTGTATGTTGGAAGGGTTAATTAATGAAGTTGAAAATATTATGGTTAATCTTTTCTGAAAAAAAAAAAATTAATTAATGATCTTTCTGACCCTTTTACTACTTTTTCAAAAAACAATTTTGTTATAATTTTGTTGCTGCCTGGGAGACATTTGGTGTTTAATGTGTTTTGTGTGTCAGGACTAATATAAGACTCAGTTAGAAGTTTGTTCTCTTACAGAATTATAGTTCTATACTGATACCAGGAAACACTGCAGAAACTTACAACTTAACAGGTTTGATACCAAATGCCAACTATAGTGTGACAATCACGTGTAGACCAAAAAGTGCACTAAGCGACCTGTATTGGAGTGAGCCTGAATGGGTAGCGTTTGAAACCAACATTGACAGTAAGTTTTAGCTCCCCTGAATTGTTTGCTGATTGATTGTTTCGTGTTTTACGCCACTTTCAACACTTTTTTAGATCGACTTTTGAAAAAATTTGAGCTATTGTCATGACCCTGGCATCGTCCGGTTAAGGTTTTTTGTTCAACTCAGCTTTTTTTCTGTTTTCTATCAGTTGAGCGTCTGTACCGTATGCGGTGCTCTTGTTTTAGTTATATCACAGCATATCCTGGGTAAGTTACCAGTACTACTGGAGCCAGCAGTCGTAATGGTAACTCCGCAACTCTGGGGGGCCAAGGAGGGCAGCCATTACTACCATTTTTTTAAGTCTTTTGTTTGACCCCATTGTGGATCAAATTTGCGACCTCCTCACCCAAGGCGGTTGCTGTTTTGAATAGGAAATGCTCAACATTAGCTTATGTGATCACTCACCCCTTGTCTATTGTTAGTCCATTTGCTTTATCAAGAAAAAAGGAACAAAAAATCAACTATCCTTTTCCTACAATCTTTTCTTGCTTTGTCCTAAATCAATTCGTCCAAATTTAGGTTGACTTTTCAAAGAATTATTTGTTATCAACTTTGGAAGTAAGTAACTCACTTGAATTTTGAAAAGATCAAGGTAAATACCCTTCATTGTTTGTTCTCATTATGAGCAATTTACAGGGAAACCTGCGCTAAAGACCACTTTGGAATAGCAATTCCCTGTCTATAAGGTCTACACTTTTAGTTTCCGAAATACTTATTTTCTGTTTAAATGACCCTACAGTTAAAAGACCATCTGTGAATAAAGACCAGATTGTTCACTTACCATTGATGTTCTTTAAACACAGGTTCAAATGACTATTTAGAGATTTTCTATAGTTGTTTAGAGATTTTCTATAGTTTTTGCCCCTATGTCTTCAAATTGGTCTGATGCAGTTTGGTTGTATATGGGAAAAGGTTTATGTAAGTTATAGCGTGTCCATTTTAACCCTTTCCTACATAAAGACGCTTTTAGACGCCTCTGCAACAGCAACTTTTGAAAACATTGTGACAAAAGGTGAAATTGCTCATGATGAGAATTTTCTCATTTTTTTAAAAGGTGTTTTCAAAGTCGTCTGCTACAGATTTGTTGCATGTGGGAAAGGGTTAAGAACAATTTGTAACTGGCATTGTTAGTGAGTCAGTGGTAGCTCACATATGATTTATAGATATTTATAGAATGTTCAATGCACAATTTCGGTCTTCATTCCAAGCTACACACTTTAATTGGAGGTACTCAAACAAGTTTGGCATAATGAGCAATTTGTCCTTTTTGACACAATGATTTCCACTCTATTTAATAAGTATATACAGTTGAACCTGTGTTTAAAGACCATACATGGGAAGAGAACAATCTGGTATTTCTTTTATAGAGATTTTGCATAGTTATACAGTCAATGTGTCGGGCTGTGTTTTTGTCGGTCGGTCGCAAGCCATATTTTGTCCGGCCTATTTCTTACAAACCACTGGGTGGAATTCAATACATTTTTACATGAAGCTTCTATACCGGTCTTACAATTGCATTTTATTTTACAGAGTTATGGCCCTTTTACTTATTAAGTTGGTGTAGGTCAAGGTTTTGTTTTGGGAGTATTTATCATCTTCACTAGTTATTTTTAGAGGTTTTCAAAGACGCCTGATGCAGATTTGTCATATGTGGGAAGTGTTAATATCAAGAGCTTTGAAAGACGTATGTTTTTTATTGTGGGGCTCATTTTATCTTTATTTTAGTCCCAGGAAAGAGTGTGGAGCTAACAACCGGCAGCTATTCCTACATGCAAACTAATGACAGCGATGTTAACATTGCCCTGTACTGGAAGGTGAGTGCATGTTACTCGTTCTTTACTCGGGTCTCTTCATGAAGCTAAACATTCAAAGAAATATGTTATCCAGGACTGAATGAAGCTGTTGACATCATACAATATTTCTGAGTTGACTACTAGTACAAAGTAATCGGAAAAATGGAAGAGGATAATGATGTCATGCACTTTGGATAATCATGAAGTTATAATGCGCTACGATATATTTGGCTTTTCTTTCAGATTATATCGCAAATCCACCATTGAGTGTGTTATTTAGCTCACCTGAACCACACATGATCACTTGCAGTCCGGCATCAGTGTTGCTGTCTGCTCACAATTTCTCCTCACCCAATAGACCAATTTTAAAATAATTTAACAGGTAAAATGAAATGAAATTGTTCAAACAATTCCACTGTGCTGCACAAGATGGCTGCCAGGACTATGGGCAATTTCTTTTTTTGTAACGGTGTTTTCAAAAATCATCTCCTGCAGATGCGTCAAAAGATGTCTACAAGTCGGAAAGGGTTATAATGTTAGATGTCATATACAGCTTTGCCATTTATATGTGTCCCTACAAAGTGAAAGAAGCCATATTCATTATTTTCTGACTATAATATATTTTCTTTCACCTCAGAATCCTTCATCGAAAGAGAGTCATGGTGATATCAATAGATACAAAGTTGAAATAATAGAATATAAAGACACACAGTATGAAGTATCCACAGATGCCTTGATTAGCAACGAGGGGAGAAGTTCGGACCAGGAAGAGATTAATGGTGTTCTGGAGACTTTTGTGTTAGAATACCCGTTTAATATTTCATCATCTGAATATATGATTAAGGTGTGGGCCGGCAATGACGCTGGTTTTGCGACGACCCCAGGGGAGATTCAAATACCACTGTTGAAGGATGGTAGGTTTTGAGCAAAAGCTTTATTTAACCCTTTCCCACATTCAACAAACCTGTAGGAGATGACTCAAGGCAGAAATATAGAATCTATAATTATTTAATTAAGTTGAAATCATTTTGGCAATTAAAGAAATTCTCTGTTTACCACAATTATTTCAAAAGTCGTCTGCTGCTGTGGCATCAAAATGTGTCTGTATGCAGTCTCATTTTGGTGCAACTGCAGCAGTCAAACTTTGAAAACATTGTGGCAAAATGAGAAATTCAATACTGTTCAATATGTTGAATTATAGAGATTTTACGTATACTTACATACTATATGTTTTCAAAGTTCTCAAGTGTAAAGACGTTGTATGTGGAAAAGGGTTTAACTATTTACTTGATATGATACATGTATTTATAATTTGATATTTTCTTCTGCTTTGATTGATTGTTTGGTGTTTTACGCCGCTTTCAACAATTTTTCAATGATATCACAGCGTTTCCTAGGTAAGTTACCAGTACTACTGGTCCATTTATCTGGACACCAGCCAGTTTGATGTAATGCTTTCCCGCAATCCTGAGCGCCAAGTAGGGCATCCATTTCTACCATTTGAAAAGTCTTTGGTAGGACCCAACCGGGGATCAAACCTGCAACCTCCTGCACCCAAGTATGACGCTCTAACACTACACCACTGAGGCAATTTCATCTGCTTTGAAAGCATTTCAGGAAAATATGTACTGAAACTGGCCCACTTATGCTACCTTTTACATTGAGGTGTACAAGCATCTGCTCCAAATGTCTCTCATAGGTCACAATACATGTATTTTGGTCGTAATGTGACCTCATAGCAACGCTTGATCAATCTTACTTTTTCTTGGTTCCCTGAATCCTTAAAGGGACTTTTATGACATGCTTAAAACTGCAACATTTTTAATCTTTTCAATATACACAATGTTCACACAAGCCAAATTTGGATATGTCTTTAGCTCACCTATGCACAAAGTGCAAGGTGAGCTTTTGTGATTGCTCACCGTCCGTCGTCCGTCGTCTTCGTCGTCCGTCCGTTCACATTTTCCTACAAACAACTTCTCCCCCTAAACCAATTAACCAAATTCAAAATAATTTTACAGGAATGTTCCTTGGGTGGATCTCTTTCAAACTTGTTCAAAGAATTCTATTCCATGCAGAACTTTGGCTGCCACGGCAACAAAAAAGGGGAAATTAACCAAAACTTAAAAAAACTTCTTGTCCAAAAGTACTGGCCCGATTTGAAAATTATTTTGCACAAATGTTCCTTGGGGTACCTTCTACCAAGATTGCTCAAATATTTCCGATCCGTTGAAAAACATGGCCGCCAGGGGGCGGAGCTTATTTTCCTTATATGTGCATTGTTAAAACCTTAAAAATCTTCTTGTCCAAAAGTGCTGTCCCGATTTGAAAATTATTTTGCACAAATGTTCCTTGGGGCACCCTTTACCAAGATTGTTCAAATATTTCCAATCTGTTGAAAAACATGGCCACCAGGGAGCGGAGCTTGTTTTCCTTATATGTGCATTGTTAAAACTTTAAAAATCTTCTTGTCCAAAAGTACTGGCCCGATTTGAAAATGATTTTGCACAAATGTTCCTTGGGGCACCCTTTACCAAGATTGTTCAAATATTTCCGATCCGTTGAAAAACATGGCCGCCAGAGGGCGGAGCTTGTTTTCCTTATAATAATTATGTGCATTGTTAAAATTTTAAAAATCTTCTTGTCCAAAAGTACTGGCCCGATTCGAAAATTATTTTGCACAAATGTTCCTTGGGGCACCCTTTGACAAGATTTTTCAAATATTTCCGATTCGTTGAAAAACATGGCCGCCAGAGGGCGGAGCTTGTTCATAGACTCATATAGGGAAACACCTTTAAAAATCATTTTGTCTAAGAGTAGAGGGCCCAGGCCTTTAATATTTGGTATATAGCATCATCTAGTAGGCCTCTACCAAGATTGTTCAAATTATAGCCCTGGGGTCAAAAAATGACCCCTCCCCTGGGGTCTATTGTTTTACATAGACTCATATAGAGACAAATTTAAAAAAAAAAATCTTTTCTGAAAGTAGAGGGCCTCGGCCTTTGATATTTGGTATGTAGCATCGTCTAGTAGACTTCTACCAAGATTGTTCAAATTATAGCCCTGAGGTAAAAAATGACCACATTCCGGGGGTCACTTGTTTTACATATACTCATATAGGGGAAAAACTTAAAAAATCTTCTTGTCTAAAAGAAGAGGACCCAGGCCTTTGATATTTGGTATGAAGTATCATCTAGTGGATCTCTACCAAGATTGTTCAAATTATAGCCATGGGGTAATTTTTGACCCCTCCCCTGGGGGTCACTTGTTTCACATAGACTTGTATAGGGGAAAAAACTTAAAAAATCTTCTTGTCTAAAAGTAGAGGGCCCAGGCCTTTGATATTGGGTATGTAGCATCATCTAGTGGACCTCTACCAAGATTGTTATCCCCCGCCTATCAAATAGGGAGGGGGATATTGAAATGGCGTTGTCCGTCCGTCCGTCCTTCCGTCCTTCCGTCCTTCCTTCCGTCCTTCCGTCCGTCCTTCCTTCCGTCCTTCCGTCCGTCCGTCACCTGCATTTTCTCAGTAACTAGCTGGTAGAATTTCATGAAACTTATAATAAATATGAACCACTATACTGGGATGATGCCCGTCCAATTTTTTTTTTGATTAGTCAATTTTCCTTGGAGTTATTGCCCTTGATTTTTTGAAAAATCTACGTTTTCAGCCATTTCTCAGTAACTAGCGGGTAGAATTTCATGAAACTTAAAATAAATATGAACCACTATACTGGGATGATGCCCGTCCAATTTATTTTTTTGATTAGTCAATTTTCCTTGGAGTTATTGCCCTTGATTTTTTGAAAAATCTACGTTTTCAGCCATTTCTCAGTAACTAGCGGGTAGAATTTCATGAAACTTAAAATAAATATGAACCACTATACTGGGATGATGCCCGTCCAATTTTTTTTTGATTAGTCAATTTTCCTTGGAGTTATTGCCCTTGATTTTTTGAAAAATCTACGTTTTCAGCCATTTCTCAGTAACTAGCAGGTAGAATTTCATGAAACTTAAAATAAATATGAACCACTATACTGGGATGATGCCTGTTCATTTTTCATTTGGATTAGTCAATTTTTCTTAGAGTTATTTCCCTTGATTTATTAAAAAATAATCGTTCGCAGCCGTTTCTCAGTAACTAGCGGCTAGAATTTGATGAAACTTGAATGTAATATTAACCAACTTCCTGTCATTATTCCCCTCCAACTCTTTTTTGGATTCCTTAATTATGTCTCCTCCCTCCGGAGGAGACATATTGCTTTTGCCTGCGCCGTCTGTCTGTCTGTCTGTCTGTCCGTCCGTCTGTCTGTCTGTCTGTCTGTCTGTCAGGGCGTCCACATTTCTTGTCCGGCCTTTATCTCACAACCCCTTGGCCACATTTCTATGAAACTTCACAGGAGTCATTGGTACAACGTCTAGTTGCGCATATTACGAGGGCGTTTAATTTGACCTACTTTTGGATGAGTTATTGCCCTTTCTTAAAATTGCCATTTCATTCTTGTCCGGCCTTCATCTCACAACCCCTTTGCCACATTTCTATGAAACTTCACAGGAGTCATCGGTACAACGTCTAGTTGTGCATATTACGAGGGCGTTTAATTTGACCTACTTTTGGATGAGTTATTGCCCTTTTTTTAAAATTGCCATTTCATTCTTGTCCAGGGCGTCCACATTTCTTGTCCGGACTTTATCTCACAACCCCTTGGCCACATTTCTATGAAACTTCACAGGAGTCATCGGTACAACGTCTAGTTGCGCATATTACGAGGGCGTTTAATTTGACCTACTTTTGGATGAGTTATTGCCCTTTCTTAAAATTGCCATTTCATTCTTGTCCGGCCTTCATCTCACAACCCCTTTGCCACATTTCTATGAAACTTCACAGGAGTCATCGGTACAACGTCTAGTTGTGCATATTACGAGGGCGTTTAATTTGACCTACTTTTGGATGAGTTATTGCCCTTTTTTTAAAATTGCCATTTCATTCTTGTCCAGGGCGTCCACATTTCTTGTCCGGCCTTTATCTCACAACCCCTTGGCCACATTTCTATGAAACTTCACAGGAGTCATCGGTACAACGTCTAGTTGCGCATATTACGAGGGCGTTTAATTTGACCTACTTTTGGATGAGTTATTGCCCTTTCTTAAAATTGCCATTTCATTCTTGTCCGGCCTTCATCTCACAACCCCTTTGCCACATTTCTATGAAACTTCACAGGAGTCATCGGTACAACGTCTAGTTGTGCATATTACGAGGGCGTTTAATTTGACCTACTTTTGGATGAGTTATTGCCCTTTTTTTAAAATTGCCATTTCATTCTTGTCCGGTCTTCATCTCACAACCCCTTTGCCACATTTCTATGAAACTTCACAGGAGTCATCGGTACAACGTCTAGCTGCGCATATTACGAGGGCGTTTAATTTGACCTACTTTTGGATGAGTTATTGCCCTTTTTTTAAAATTGCCATTTCATTCTTGTCCAGGGCGTCCACATTTCTTGTCCGGCCTTTATCTCACAACCCCTTGGCCACATTTCTATGAAACTTCACAGGAGTCATTGGTACAACGTCTAGTTGCGCATATTACGAGGGCGTTTAATTTGACCTACTTTTGGATGAGTTATTGCCCTTTCTTAAAATTGCCATTTCATTCTTGTCCGGCCTTCATCTCACAACCCCTTTGCCACATTTCTATGAAACTTCACAGGAGTCATCGGTACAACGTCTAGTTGTGCATATTACGAGGGCGTTTAATTTGACCTACTTTTGGATGAGTTATTGCCCTTTTTTTAAAATTGCCATTTCATTCTTGTCCAGGGCGTCCACATTTCTTGTCCGGACTTTATCTCACAACCCCTTGGCCACATTTCTATGAAACTTCACAGGAGTCATCGGTACAACGTCTAGTTGCGCATATTACGAGGGCGTTTAATTTGACCTACTTTTGGATGAGTTATTGCCCTTTCTTAAAATTGCCATTTCATTCTTGTCCGGCCTTCATCTCACAACCCCTTTGCCACATTTCTATGAAACTTCACAGGAGTCATCGGTACAACGTCTAGTTGTGCATATTACGAGGGCGTTTAATTTGACCTACTTTTGGATGAGTTATTGCCCTTTTTTTAAAATTGCCATTTCATTCTTGTCCAGGGCGTCCACATTTCTTGTCCGGCCTTTATCTCACAACCCCTTGGCCACATTTCTATGAAACTTCACAGGAGTCATCGGTACAACGTCTAGTTGCGCATATTACGAGGGCGTTTAATTTGACCTACTTTTGGATGAGTTATTGCCCTTTCTTAAAATTGCCATTTCATTCTTGTCCGGCCTTCATCTCACAACCCCTTTGCCACATTTCTATGAAACTTCACAGGAGTCATCGGTACAACGTCTAGTTGTGCATATTACGAGGGCGTTTAATTTGACCTACTTTTGGATGAGTTATTGCCCTTTTTTTAAAATTGCCATTTCATTCTTGTCCGGTCTTCATCTCACAACCCCTTTGCCACATTTCTATGAAACTTCACAGGAGTCATCGGTACAACGTCTAGCTGCGCATATTACGAGGGCGTTTAATTTGACTTACTTTTGGATGAGTTATTGCCCTTTTTTTAAATTGCCATTTCATTCTTGTCCGGCCTTCATCTCACAACCCCTTTGCCACATTTCTATGAAACTTCACAGGAGTCATCGGTACAACGTCTAGTTGCGCATATTACTAGGGCGTTTAATTTGACCTAATTTTGGTTGAGTTATTGCCCTTTTTAGCTCACCTGAGCTTTGCTCAAGGTGAGTTATTGTGATCGCCTTTTGTCCGGCGTCCGGCGTCCGTCGTCCGTCGTCCGTCGTCCGTCGTCCGTCGTCCGTCGTCCGTCGTGCGTCAACTTCTTCTCCTCAGTAACCAGTGGGTCAATTGGGATGAAACTTCACAGAAAGCATCCTCTCAATGACCTCACCAGAATTCCTTCAAATTTTTGGGATCCATGCAAAATTCTGGTTTCCATGGCAACGAAACCGAAAAAACTTCAAAATTCTTCTTCTCCCAAATTGGTTGGCAGATTTTCAAATAATTTTGTAGAAATGTTCCTTGGATGACCCTCTATCAGATTCCTTCAAGCCGTGTTGATTGGTCGAAAAACATGGCCGCCAGGGGGGGGGGCGGGGCTATTTTGCCTTATATGGCTAAAGTGAAAAATTAAAAAATCTTCTCCTCCGAAAGTGTAAGGCCGATTTTCAAATAATTTCGTAGAAATGTTCCTTGGGTGACCCTCTATCAGATTCCTTCAAGCCATGTTGATTGGTCGAAAAACATAGCCGACAGGGGGGGCGGTGCTATTTTGCCTTATATGGCTATGGTGCAAACTTAAAAAATCTTCTCCTCCAAAAGTGTCAGGCCGATTTTCAAATAATTTTGTAGAAATGTTCCTTGGGTGATCCTCTATCAGATTCCTTCAAGCCATGTTGATTGGTCAAAAAACATGGCCGCCAGGGGGCGGGGCTATTTTGCCTTTTATGGCTATAATGAAAACTTAAAAAATCTTCTCCTCCATAAGTGTCAGGCCGATTTTCAAATAATTTTGTAGAAATGTTCCTTGGGTGACCCTCTATCAGATTCCTTCAAGCCATGTTGATTGGTCGAAAAAAATGGCCGCCAGGGGGGGGGGGGGGGGGGGGGGTGGGTGCGGGCTATTTTGCCTTATATGGCTATAGTGCAAACTTAAAAAATCTTCTTCTCCAAAAGTGGCGGCCCGATTTTCAAATAATTTTGTAGAAATGTTCCTTGGATGACCCACTTTCAGATTCCTTCAAGCCATGTTGATTGGTCAAAAAACATGGCCGCCAGTAGGCAGGGCTATTTTGCATTATATGGCTATAGTGAAAACTTAAAAAATCTTCTTCTCCAAAAATATCTGGCCGATTTTCAAATAATTTTGTAGAAATGTTCCTAGGGTGACCCTCTATCAGATTCCTTCAAGCCAAGTTGATTGGTCGGAAACTATGGCTGCCAGGGGGCGAGGCTTATATAGCTAAAGTGAAAAAAAAAATAAAAAATCAGGTGAGCGATTCAAGGGCCATCATGGCCCTCTTGTTTTTATGTCAAAAATACATTACCAGTCATTTATTACCTGATATATACATCTCCTAACCCTTAATTAATCCAGAAAAAGAACTCGCCTAGCGTATCCCTCACGCCTGTGTGATATACACGGTCACCGGTAAATACCGGCGCACGAGGTCAACGTGTCACTTTTAGTTTCCTGGACACACCGACCTACAGGCTTGAATTTATTTTCATTTTTCTAAATTTATTTTCGTTGTCTAGTTAAAGCTTTCGCTTTAACGGGTCAATTCATTCAGTTAAACTGTACATTTACTTCTTGAACTTGAACTTTGTTTATTTATTGTTTGTGTTTAAGTTGTGTTTTTTTGTAGTAACAACTAGCTGAGAGCCGCGGGTGGTTACCCCACCCACTATTTCAGTTACGAGTCGGGTCTTGAATGACCGTGCATTAATTTTTCAATTAATTTTCAACGGTGAGATTTCCCGATCCGGTAGCGATAATATTGTTTATCGCCTTTGTTGTTGTTTTGTATAATTACATAGACATTTGGAGAATATTTAAAAAATATTTTTTCATTGAATTACGTCCGTAAAAACGAGTAGTGAAATAAAAGAATAGAAAATATTATTTTTTGTTTTTGAACTTCGTAATTTGATTTCGTAATTATACTATGTCACATAATGGTGAACAGAGGCGTGGCTCATGCGGTCATTTAGTGGCCTTGTGGGACACGCACTCTTCCTGCATTGCGTGCACTAAGTGCACAAGGGATTCACCATGTGAGTTCTGTTCGTTATGGTCGGCTTCCGTTTGGAAACAGGCCATATCGAGGAGGACTCACAAAAGCCGTAAGAGTAAAACTGTTCCTTTGAAGAAGAAGGTAAGTATTAGCTCTACGAGCGAAGGGGAATTCGAGGGTTTTTCCCCAACAGACTCCACGACTGGGTTGATTAGACGGAAGGACAGAGCTTTTCAATCTTCAGTCAAGACATACGCCTCTGTAACAGCCACGACGGGACCGTCTCGAAGTTCGGAGGAACGTATGATATCGTCTGGTCAAAAACAGACGATTGGTGTTAGTGCTGAACCTTCGGGGGAGGCAATGGGGCATTCTCAGGGAAACCTAACAGAATGGCCCCCTCTTTCACCACACTCAGTTGATAGGCATTCTTCGGAAGCCTACAGCAGAGTTCCAAATTACCCGGTCGGCGGGCAGAATTTGGGGACCGGTGATGGAGCATTACAATTGCCTATCATTGGTCCACAGGGTGATGCTTCCGGGCAAAACCCTTATGACTCCGGGCGACCGGGTACCGGGCAACCGGGTTCCGGGAAACTGGACAGTCATATTACCTTGGTTAAATCGGGCACCGGGCAACCGGGCACCGGGCAACCAGGCAGTCATTTTGAAATGACGAGACCGGTCACCGGGCAACCGGGCAATCATTCTAGAATGATACGACCAGTCACCGGGCAACCAGGCAGTCATTCTGAAATGACTAGACCGGGCACCGGGCTGCATGAAGCGACCGGGCATTCTGTCAGTCAATTCAGCATGACTAATCCATACACCGGGAATGAGGACATGGGTGATTCATTTCAAGATGAATGGGAGAATCAGCAAGGCAGTCATTCATACATGACTCGACCTGCCACCGGTCAACCAGGTACCGGGCAACCCGGTACCAGGCAACCGGGATCAGTGCGTCTCGATCGGATAGATACACGTTATCATTCTTTCGCAGCACAGCCTGATTATTTGGATATTCAGAACACTGGTTTACCAGGTTTTAATAACCAACCTGCTGACATAGATTACGGAGAGTACATATCGAGAAAATCATTCCGTTCTCCTAGGGGAACAGTGTATTATTCAAGAGATATTACTCCTCCACGTTACCAACCTTCGTTACGAAGGAGTGATCGGTTCTATGACAGACAGGTTAGTGATGCCTACCGTGATCGTCAAATTCCTGATTATAGGAATTTACGACTCCCGGAAGGACACCTCTCCAAGAGGCAGTCCTTTGAAAGGCAATCCCCCGATCGGAATATTGCTTGTTCCGTTAAGGGGAAGTCGAAAAGATCACATACAGTGAGTTCGGCTCCGATGATTGACTCTGCGCAACCTTTCTCTGCTGCGGATAGAAGGTTGAGTTCACATGATCGTCACCAGCTTATGGATTTATCAGAGAATGAATCCATTTCTGGATCGGAAATTGGTCAACCGGTGGGAAGTCCGGTTAAGCACAATACTTCTCGTCGTAGGCCTAGACAATCCTCCACTTCTTCGTCTGACGAAGAAACGGAAAGTCTATTACCTATAGAAGACGAGCCGGCTGCGGATCGTTGGTCCCTGCAGCAGGCTATTGAAGAAGTTTTTAGGGTAGTGCCTAGTACGCTCTGCCCTAAGATCGACGCTCCCCCACGTCGTAAAAACCTTTCAAGTTTGGAAGAACATAATGCGGAGATAGGAGGGTCTACAACTCCATTACAGTTACTTCCGCAGGCGAATAACTTGGGAAGGTTATTGGACCAACTGCAGTCCACCAGGTCATTAGACACTGTTGAGTCAGCCTGGTCGGTCCCACTGGCCATCTCTAAGGAATGGGTGTCTCCTAAGGCTTATGTAGCTTCGAAGGAGTTCTTTCCCGTTAAAGTGCCGGCCTTAGACGGAGATGCGTCCACTTTGGGATTAACTGCACCCACCTCAATCACAGTTAGTGCTAAACTGGTTGAGAGATGGGAGGCCAGAGCGCGTCTGGGAGTCATGGTGGCTTCACATGACGATCATTTCGCCATAGCTCTGGCACTGCTACTTAAAGAGGAGAATGTCTCTAGCAGAGGGGCTAGCAGAATTCTGGAGGCTTTTGATACGGGGAATCGGCACCTGATGGCTCTGAATTTGCAGAACGCCACGGAAATGCTGTCCGCGAGGAGAGATGCGACACTTGTCAAATCCTCTTCTCTGCTACAAAATAGCAAGGACAGCTTAAGAGCCGCCCCCTTATCCTCCAATCTTCTCTTTGGTGGAAGGATTGCTGCAGTGACTGTTACTGATTCGTCAGAACAATCCAGACGCCTTTCGGCGAGTGCAGTAAATGCTTTGTCACAGAGTCGTAAATACTCTGCACCGGCGGCTAAATGGACTAATACTAGGAAGCCCCCGGCGAAAAAGCAGAAACAGGAAGTGAAGGCTGTACCGCCTAAACAACCTCCTTCCACGGGCCGGAATTATGCTAAACCGAAGCCCCGTTTCACGGGAGCTAAGCCGAAGCATACTTCCAGGTATGGTACGGCTCCTAGGCCGCAGCCCTAGGGGTACGCACCTCTCTATGACTATCCCGAGGCCGGAGATTGCAGTAGGGGGCCGCCTGTCATTTTTCAGGGAAGAATGGGGGAGTATCACGGAGGATCGTTGGATTTTATCCGTGATACAAGAAGGGTATCTAATTCCCTTCGTTTCCCCCCCTCCCATGACAAGCGTGCCCATCGATCTGTCGTCACGCCATCCGACCATGTCAGAAGTGATTACATCACTTCTGAAAAAGAAAGCCATAGAGAGGGTTCTCAACCCCAATACTCGGGGTTTCTACAGCCGTCTTTTTCTCGTTCCGAAAAAAGACGGTCGGTGGAGACCGGTGATAGATTTGTCAGCCCTGAATCTATTAATACCGGTCGAGAAATTCAAGATGGAGTCGGCCCGCTCCATCAGAATGGCTATTCGGAAGGACGACTGGGCGGTCTCGTTAGACCTACAAGACGCCTATTACCACATTCCGATCGCTTCCTCGTCGAGGAAATACCTTCGGTTTGTGGTAAATGGAGAAGTGTACCAATTCAGGGCACTTCCCTTCGGCCTCAAGTCCGCACCTCGAGTATTCACGAAGATTATAAATGCTGTGGGAGCCTTTCTACGAATGAACGGGCCCCAGCTTCTTCAATACTTCGACGACTGGCTACTCCACAGAGCAGATCGTTTAATTCTCCTTCACGATCTGTCTCTAGCCTGGCGGACCATTCTGCGATTGGGCCTTATTCCCAATACGCAGAAGTCGGACTTAGTTCCGTCAAAGAGGTTTACATTCGTAGGGATGACCTTTCTCACCGGCCTAGCGGTGATTCGGGTCCCTTCGGACAGAGTCGATTCTCTTTTCCGGAAGATCAGACTCACTCTGGATCAGGCTATGGTAACAGCCCGGTCCATGCTGTCACTTCTGGGGTCCCTGAGTGCAGCAGCCGACCTAGTCAGTCTAGGCAGGCTCCACATGCGGCCCCTTCAGTATCTTTTTCTGTCCCGGTGGCGTCCGTCTGTGGACTCACTGGAACAGGAGATAGCTCTGACGGATTTCTTCAAGTCACACCTTCGGTGGTGGCTGGATCCGTTAATCTATCTACAAGGGGTGCCCTTGATCACATCACCTCCGGATCTGTACCTTTTTACAGATGCCAGTGCTGTGGGTTGGGGAGCTCATTTAGAGCCACAGGGCCTAACAGCCCAGGGCATGTGGACAGCGGAGGAACGTTGTTTGCACATAAACAACTTAGAATTGAGAGCAGTCCTGCTAGCTCTCAAACAGTTCTCTGCCTCCGTTGCGAACACAACTGTTTTATTGTCGACGGACAATACTACTGTTGTGTCCTACATTCGCAGGCAAGGAGGAACGCACTCCCATCTACTCTTTCTGGAGACATGGAAGTTACTCCTTTGGTGCCAGGCGACGTCGTTAGTAGTCTTAGTAAAACACGTCCCCGGCCATTTGAATGTCTTAGCGGACAGTCTATCCCGCCAAAACAAAGTTCTTCCGGCGGAATGGACACTGAATCAGAGTGTAGTAAACTCTGTATTCATGCGGATCGGGACACCACTGGTGGATCTTTTCGCCACCAGAGTCAACCATCGGCTGCCACTTTATGTGTCACCGATGTACGATCCTGCAGCCTGGGCAGTGGACGCACTGACCCTCGATTGGGACCGTCTATTCGGGTACGCGTTTCCCCCGTTCATTCTGGTCCCGATCGTACTACAAAAGGTTCTTCGTTCTCAACAGTGCAGAATCCTGTTGATAGCGCCATTTTGGCCCCAGAGGTCTTGGTTCAACGACCTCCTGGCCTGCCTGTCGGCACAACCAGTACGTCTTCCTCTTCAAGACGACCTTCTGTTTCAGCAACCGGGGCGGCATCTTCATACCAACCCGGCAATGCTTCATCTTCACGCTTGGACATTATCAAGCGATCGATCCGAGAGAGAAACTTTTCTCAAAAAGTTGCCTCTCGCATCGCTCAATCCAGAAGACGATCCACTAGAATCGTCTATGATTCCAAGTGGACAGTCTTCTCAGATTGGTGTCATGCTAGGTCGATCAATCCTGAGTGTCCCTCTGTAGCTAGGATTGCCGATTTCTTTCTTTTTCTTTTTGAAGATAAAGATCTAGCTGTTAGCACAATAAAAGGTTATCGTTCAATGCTTTCGAATACGCTTAAGTTCAAAGGGGGAGAGAGTATTGGTGCTAATCCATTTCTCTCGGAACTTATGCGATCATTCGAACTAGATAAACCCGTTTGTAGGAGTTTAACTCCAAAATGGGATTTATCTTGCGTTCTTTGGTCTCTTACAAAGGCGCCGTACGAACCTCTGTCTTCTGCTTCGTTAAAATTTTTAACTTACAAAACTGTCTTTCTTCTTGCCTTTGCGACCGCGCGTCGTAGAAGTGAGTTGCATGCGCTTTCAGTAGAAACCGGCTTTATCAGATTCAATGAATCTGATGGCTCGTTCACTCTACTTTGTCAGTCAGGTTTTTTAGCCAAGAACCAGTTACCTTCGGTCCTTCCTAAACCAATCACGGTTCCCAGTCTTTCTGCGAGCTGTGGTCCGTTGGATGCCGACAGACTTCTATGTCCCGTTAGAGCTCTTAAGCTTTACCTTAAGAGAGTTAAAGGGACAAGGGGCCGTAGGAAGAGGTTGTTTCTCCCTCTGATAGGATGTAAGGATATATCAGCGGCTTCTATTTCCCGCTGGATATCCTGTACAATTAAATTAGCCTACACTAATCTTTCAGTTCGCGATCTTTCGTTTTTACGGATTCGTCCACATGAAATTAGAGCACTCTCCGCTAGTTGGGCCTTTTCCAACAATGTGCCTTTAGAGGATATTCTTCGTGCCGCGGTATGGAAATCTCAATCGACTTTTTCAAATTTCTACCTGCGATCTATGTCTAAGCAAACTGAAAATCTTCACTCTCTGGGGCCACTGGTGGCGTCTCAGCGAGTTATATGCTAAATTACATATTAGACACAACAATAAAGTACTTAACGATTGAAATTTATCAATCCATTCTCCTACTTTCACAGGCTGTTGTGTCTCAGTACTAAGTAAATAAATTAAATAAAAATAACTACAATGTGCTGCATTACCTGTAGGACTAGAAGTGTTGGCAGATGCCTCCCGACCGATGCTGAAAAGTCATCAGGTAATAAATGACTGGTAATGTATTTTTGACATAAAAATGAAGTTTTTAAAGTAAAACATATTTTTATTAGAAAATACTTACCAGTCATTTCATATTCCCGCCTCCCAACCCCGCGTCGTCAACCAACACTTACTTGAAAACTAAAAGTGACACGTTGACCTCGTGCGCCGGTATTTACCGGTGACCGTGTATATCACACAGGCGTGAGGGATACGCTAGGCGAGTTCTTTTTCTGGATGAATTAAGGGTTAGGAGATGTATATATCAGGTAATAAATGACTGGTAAGTATTTTCTAATAAAAATATGTTTTACTTTAAAAACTTCATTTTAAAATTGCCATTTCATTCTTGTCCGGCCTTCATCTCACAACCTCTTTGCCACATTTCTATGAAACTTCACAGGAGTCATCGGTACAATGTCTTGTTGCGCATATTACGAGGGCGTTTAATTTGACCTACTTTTGGATGAGTTATTGCCCTTTTTTAAAATAAATCACTAACTGACAAAATACAGTCAGCCAGACAAATACCCCTTGGGGGAGACATATGTTTTTCCCAAAAACAACCTCTAGTTTTTTTTAGAGTTACTGCCCCTGATTTATTAATAAATCCACGCCTACAGTTATTTCTCAGTAACTAGCTGCTAGAATTTGATGAAACTTGAATGTGATATGAACCAACATCCTGCAATGAACTTCTGAATAAATATGGTATAAAATCATTTACATTTATTATAACACTGTCTGATACATAATTATCCATGCATTTTAGCTCCACTTTAAGAAGAGTAAAGATATCTATTGTATTTGTGTCACTGTTGGTTTAAGAAGCAAAACCTAGTATTCACATTTTTCCTGTGTTATTTAAGAAATAACAAATGAGACCCCTTTAGTTTTGTAATATTGATTATTAACCCTTTCACCGCATAAATACTCTGTTGAAAATAGTGCAGTTCCAGATAAGACGCCGCTTTTAAAGGCGGCATCTTATCTTGGACTGCACTATTTTGCAATAATTGATGTTCCCGAGTAAGCAGTTTCGGAAAATACAGTTTTATTTAATCGTCCCTCTGATTTATTTCGTTAAAATATTTTATCATAAAGTAATCCCAGTCGATATTTGGCGCGGAACGGGATAAACCAGTGTCATAACTTTATTCTTTCCCCTTGATCTTGTGCGAAGAAGTTGAAATTTAAAGGTCAATTGCACATTAAACATAAAGACCTTCATGCACAAACAAGCCATCAATTACAAACAAGCCATCGTTGGCGGGGGATATCTTTTCACTGAAAATGCTTGTTCAAATTATAGCCATGGGGTCAAAATTACCCGTCCCTGGGGGTCACTTGTTTAACATAGACTCGATCACAAAGGGAAAAAATTAAAAAATCATCTTGTCTAAAAGTAGAAGGCCCAGGCCTTTGATATTTGGTATGTAGCATCATCTAGTGGACCCCTACCAAGATTGTTCAAATTATAGCCCACCTGGGTCACTTGTTTTACATATACTCGTATAGGGAAAAACTTTAAAAATCTTGTCTAAAAGTTTAATATTTGAAATCTAACTTCATCTAGTGGACTTCTACCAAGATTGGTCAATTATTATAGCCCTGGTGTCAAACATGGCTCCACCCTGGGGATCACTTGTTTTACATAGACTTGTTAAGGTAAACACTTTAAAAATATTCTTGTCCATTTGCCATGAATGTTCTTTGGGTGCCCCTCTACTAAGACTTCAAGTTATTTTTATAGGATGATAAACAGGGGGTGTTGCTTGTTTTCCGTATATATGTATAGACAATGAACAATGAAAACTTTTTAAGTTTGATTAAATCAGGTGAGCGATATAGGACCATCATGGTCTTCTTGTTTTGTTAATCCTTTCCCACATGTAGACACTTTCTGACGCTTCTGCAGCATCATCAATCCCTACCTTATGATGTCAACAACATTTCACTCTCTTTACCCTTTCCCACATGCAGACGCTTTCTGATGCCTCTGCAGAAGACTTCTTTTGTAACAATTGTGACAAAAGGATAAATTTCTCATGATTAGCAATTACTCCTTTTGCGACTATTTTATCAAATCTATTCAATTAGTTTCAATTAGTGACAAAAGAAGAATTTCCTTTTTATATTTTGAATTTTTTTCAATAATTATTTGATAATTTATAGGGATTTATTATATTTTTGCCTAAATTTTGTCAAAGTTGTTAAAGTTTTTGGATGGTTTATAGTTTCACAAAATGCAAACATGAATTACTTTGTGTTCTCAGTGAGTGTCATTCAACAAATTATCAAAAACATGACATTATCACAAGTTTTTTAAGATTGTGATAAAAGTAGAAATTTCTCATAATGAGCAATTTTCTTGATTTTTCCACAATGTATTCAATAATTACACTTTCATTTTTACAGATTTTTCAGTTTTTGCATAGAGATTTTTAAAGTCGTCTGCTGCAGAATTGTGGTATGTGGGGAATGGTCAAAGACCATCAACTCCAGAGGAGTCTAAAGCAAATACAACATAATCAACATAAAACAAGGATAACAATACAAAATAAACATGTATAATATATATATTCTTTTTTTTTTTTAAATCTTTACAGTGGAGATAATCATCCCAAGCTTGGTGTATATAGAAAAAGACAGTCAGAATGGCAAAACTCTAGTGTCGTTGGAGGTAGATGATCTGATGGGTGAAAATGTTTCCATGGTAACAGTGTATTCTTGTGTTGCTGATCAACAAGGAGATTTTAAGAATTGTAAAAAGGTAAACAGGACGCACTTTTAATATTGTGATATTCCAACTCTACCAAATGCAAGACAGGACAAGTCCATTTTTAAAAATTCAGCATTGAAATGATTAACCCTTTGTCTAATACAGATGCCTCATGATCATTTCCCCTTTTGCCACTATGTTTTCAACTCAATTCAATATTTACACTTTCATTTACACAGAGTTTCCCTATTTTAGCTCACCTGAAAGGTTTCGTGCTCAAGTTGAGTAATTGTGATCTCCTTTTGTCCGGCGTCTGTCATGCGTCGTCCGTCAATATCTTCTCTGTAAACAGTGTGTCAATTGTGATGAAACTTCACAGAAAGCCTCCTCTCAATGTCCTCACCAGAATTCCTTCAAATATTTGGGATCCTTGCAGAATTCTGGTTTCCATGGCAACCAAACGAAAAAATACTTCAGATTCCTTCAAGTCATATTGATTGGTCAAAAAACATGGCCACCAGGGGGTGGGGCTTTTTTGCCTTATATGGCTAAAGTGGAAACTTGAAAAATCTTCTTCTCCAAAAGTGTCAGGCTGATTTTCAAATAATTTTGTAGGAATGTTCCTTGGGTGACCCTCTATCAGATTCCTTCAAGCCATGTAGATTGGTTGAAAAACATGGCCACCACAGGCTGGCGCTATTTTGCCTTATATGGCTATAGTGAAAACTTAAAAATCTTCTCCTCCGAAAGTGGCAAGTCGTTTTTTTTTCAAATAATTTTGTAAAAATGTTCCTAGGGTGACCCTCTATCAGATTCCTTCAAGCAATGTTGATTGGTCATAAACTATGGCAGCCAAGGGGCAGGGCTTATATGGCTGAAGTGAACAAAATTCAAAAATCAGGTGAGCGATCCAGGGCCATCATGGCCCTCCGTTTCCGTATTGCTTTCAAAGTCGTCTGCTGCTGTTTTGTTGTATTCAGGAAGGGATTAACCAACCTCTCCATGTCATCAGTGAGTAAAACCAAGAAATAAAACAGAAAAATTGTTTGCTAGCTGTAAGAGCCAGATATATTTCTATTTGTGAACACTTAAAATGCTGTATTTACTGGTAAAGCACTTTTTATAGCTTTTTTAATGTTCACTCAATAAATATACAAAGCAATCTTACACCCAATCTTGTTTATACAGTCAAACCTGTGCAAGAGACCACCTTCCCTGTCTATAGCAACCACACTTTTAGTTGCCTAATTCCTCATATTCTGCATAAATGACCCTGCAAATAAGACGATCTGTGAACAATGACCAGGAGGTGGTCTTGATACACAGGTTCCACTGTAATTTCATCATTTGAATGTCTTGTCAGTTCGTTACAATTTGACTTCATCCCACCCCACATACACCCAATCTGCAGCCGATGAATTTGAAAAGATAATTTAAGGGAAAGCACTATAAATGGAAGTATAATAAAAAAGTTGAAAACATTGTGACAAAAGGAAACATTATGATATTTCCCCTTGTGCCACAATTTTTTCAAAAGTCAACTGCTGTTGATGCGACAAAATGTGCCTGCATGCGGTAACAAATTGGTTATTTTGTTTGTTATTGGAAAGTGCCAACATTTTTCTTTTGAATACTCTTCTAAGTTCTTATTTATTGATTAAAAATGCTATTGCAGGACTTGAATTGGCAAAGAATGAAACTTACTGAGCAAAAGATTTGGATAAATGAAGACGGTCAAGTAAAATTTGCTGTATCCTTGGAAACAGAAAACGGTTTATCAGGGGGATTGGTTTGGCAAAGTTACCAATTTATATATAATGAAAGTGGGTACTCATTCACTTTTATATGTCTATTTCCTTCACCTGTATTTATTTGTTATATTTAGATAAATTGCATTCAGGTTTTTAGCTCTACTGGCCAAAGGCCAGAAGGGCTTATGTCGTGGCGATGTGTCCGTGCGTCCGTGCGTCCGTAAACAATTTCTTGTTAACATGATACAGTCTTCACTTTTGATTGTATCTCAACCAAATTTATACAGTAGTTAGATATCCATGAGAGCTCGGTTCCTTTCGAAAACCAGCCAGATCCGCCCATGCATGACTGGATTATGGCCCTTGAAATGGTCAAAATTGCTATAAAAGAGCTTGTTAACACAATACAGTCTTCACGTTTGATTGTATCTCAACCAAACTTATACAGTAGTTAGATATCCATGAGAGCTCGGTTCCTTTCGAAAACCAGCCAGATCCGCCCATGCATGACTGGATTATGGCCCTTGAAATGGTCAAAATTGCTATAAAAGAGCTTGTTAACACGATACAGTCTTCACTTTTAATTGTATCTCAACCAAACTTATACAGTAGTTAGATATTCATGAGAGCTCGGTTCCTTTCGAAAACCAGCCAGATCCGCCCATGCAAGACTGGATTATGGCCCTTGAAATGGTCAAAATTGCTATAAAAGAGCTTGTTAACACGATACAGTCTTCACTTTTGATTTTATCTCAACTAAACTTATACAGTAGTTAGATATCTATGAGAGCTTGGTTCCTTTTGAAAACCAGTCAGATCCGCCCATGCAAGACTGGATTATGGCCCTTGAAATGGTCAAAATTGCTATAAAAGAGCTTGTTAACACGATACAGTCTTCACTTTTGATTGTATCTCAACCAAACTTATACAGTAGTAAGATATCCATGAGAGCAAGACTGGATTATGGCCCATGAAATTGTAAAAATTGCTATAATACAGCTTGTGAACACAAAAGAGCCTCCATTTACTATCCGATCTTCACCATACATACATGCTCTGGATTGAAAATGACCAAAGAACCATACCAGTAGAGCATAGGCCCTCATGGGCCTCTTGTTAAGATTTAGTTGTCTGCTCTTGAACTTGACTTCTTCTTTTCAAGGTGAGGTTTTGGTAATGCCCTTTGTGCCTCCTGTGTCGTCTGTCATGGATGCGCAACATCTTCTCCCCTGTAACCAGAGTGTCAATTGGGATAAGACTTCATAGCAAGCATCCTCTCAATGTCCTCACCAAAATTCCTCCATTTTTTATACGACCGTTTCTTAAAAACGGTACGTATTATGCTATGGTCATGTCCCTCCGTCCGTCCGTCCGTTTTCGGGTTTTCCGCACTTTTTTCTTACATACTTTGAGCTATTGAGCTGAAATTTGGTATAAGGCTTTGTAGTGATGTGTCACAGATCAAGTTCATATTTCCTGGAATTCGTCAATTTTTGAATGAGTTATGCCCCTTTTTGGACTTAGAATTTTTTTTTCTGCACTTTTTTTCTACATGCTTTGATGTATTGAGCTGAAATTATGTATATGGCTTTGTAATCAAGTGTCACAGATCAAGTTTACATTTCTTTGAATTTCGTCAATTTTTGAATGAGTTATGCCCCTTTTTGGACTTAAAATATTGGTTTTCCGCACTTTTTTCCTACATACTTTGAGCTATTGACCTGAAATTTTGTATATGGCTTTGTAATCATGTGTCACAGATCAAGTTCACATTTCCTCAGATTTCGTCAATTTTTGAATGAGTTATGCCCCTTTTTGGACTTAGAATATTTGTCAATTTCTGCATGAGTTTTTTCTGCATTTTTCATAGTTTCCCATTATTCTTTAACAACTTATTCCTGAACGACTTTATTAACTTTTTACAAACAAACAATATATCAAAACAAAGAGGAAACTTACAAAGAAGTTCCTGACGGGCGTATTATGTACCGATTGCGGTACTCTTGTTAAAACTGATTAGCAGATTTTCAAATATATTTGTAGAAGTTACTCACTCACTCAAGTGTTCCTTCGGTGACTAGGTATCTATCAGATCCCTTCAAGCCTTTGAATTTTCAAAAACATGGCTGCCAGGGGGGCCGTGCTGTTTTGCCTTATAAGGCTATAATGAAAACTAAAAAAAATTTCTCTTCAGAAAGTATCTGGCAGATTTTCAAATAATTTATAATTTTATAGAAATGTTTCTTGGGTGACTTTCCATGAGATTCCTTCACTGGTCAATTGGTCAAAATACATGGCCGCCATTGGGCGGGACTGTTTGGCCTCATATGGCTACAGTGAAAACCGATTTTCAAATAATGTTTTAGAATTTTTCCTTTGGTGGCCCTCTATCAGATTCCTTCTTCAAGCCATGTTGATTAGTTGAAAAACATGGCTGCCAGGGTTGGGCTGTGTTGCCTTACAATATGGCTGTAGTGAAAACTTCAAAAAATCTTCTCCTTATGAAATTTTAAAGTTATTATCAAATATTTATGAAGAAATGTTTCTTTGATGATCCGATTCTTTCTTCAAGCTGTGTTGATTGGTTGAAAACATGGCCGCCAGGGAAGTTCATGTTATATGGCTATTGTGATTTAATTTTAGTCAATTGACCATGAAGCTATATGACCCTCATGTTTAAGATTTTATAATGAAACTTGGATCATAATAATCATGAATTATAGATGTGTAAAATTGGATCAAATCCGTTCACGCCTTCAAGAGTAATCTGGCTTTGATTTTTTTTTTTATTCTTTTCACAAGTTAAAAAAGCGGTATTGTCCTGACGGGTCTATTTTGTTTTATAAGAATGTAAAAGGGTAATATCGAAATTTGTAACTAGAAAGGCTTTGTTTAGAATTTTGATGAAACCAATGAAAGTTTGCAGTCATTGCTAATGTGTTGAGTATGAACTCTTTCCCACATACAACAAATCTGAAGCAAAACATTCAGCAAAACTGTAGAAAATCTCCATTATTGAAAATGAATATATCGAAAAGAGTTGAAAACATTGTGGCAAAAGGTGTAAACTTAAACCTTACCTCATAACTCAAAAGCAATTACACATTTTCAAATGAAACTTTATACACATGTTTCTATAATTAATATGCATGCCTATACCAAGTCACATAACTCTGGCTTAAATAACTATTCAGTTATGCCCCTTTTTGGACTTAGAAATTCATGAAAAAACAGACAACTGTTCGTGCAAGGGCCTTCTTGTTTTTAATAAATATTTTATTGTTTATTTAAATAACAGTTCCAGAGCAGCCCATATACAGTGTAAAAGCGGATCAAAACAACCACACAGTGCTGTATGTCTCTGTAAATCAAGCCCAGGAGAGCCCAGGTGGTAAACCAGAGAGATACGAGGTTGTTTGGCAAAAACAAGATGATGAGAAAGAACCATTGGAATGTCCATTAAGTAAGTCATCTTTATCTTAACCCTTTCCCTTGTACGACAATTTTGCAGAAGACGACTTTGAACATATTTTGTCAAAAAATCTCTAAAATTGAATGGATAACCTATGACATAAAGTGGAAAACATTGTGGAAAAAGGAGAAATTGCTTGTTTTGAGCAATTTCTTCTTTTGTCACTATGTTTTCAAAAAGCCGTCTGCTGCAGAGGCATATGAAAGCGTCTATATGAGGGTAAGTGTTAAAAACCATCTTAGAAATTATTCGCAGCAGACGCCTTTGAAAAATAGTTAAGCCAAAATATGATAAATAGTGTTGAAACAATATGGCAATATTGAAATCCTAGGAATACTTAGTTGATTATGACTATAAAATTGCTTACTCCTTTTGCCTCAATGTTTTCAAAAAGCTTCTGCTGTGAGGGTGTGCAGCTCAATTAAAGTGTGTGTTGCATTCCCACATACAACAAATCTGCAGCAGATGACTTTGAAAATGTATGGGCAAGAGTATGGAAACTTTCTTTGAATGAAAGTATGGTTATTGCATACAGTTGAAAACACTGTGGTAAAAGGAGTATTACTCATTATGAGTCCTTTCACCTTTTCCCACAATGTTTTCAAAAGCAGAAACAGCAAAAGGGATCTTAATGGGGGAAAGGGTTAAATGATTCCAAACAGACCTGAAGAATTTCAGTAATTTCAATTTTGTTACAGATTGGCCTAATTTTGAAGGAGTTATTAGCTTAATAAACAAAACATATTTGGATAAATAATGTATGTATACACTGTACACAATTATTTATGCAAAAGCTTTGAGGATTAAAGAAAAAGCAAGGAGTTAATATAAACAACTTGTCTCTTAATATATTTAATAGATTATGCAATTTATGATTTGGCTGCTTGCATGGCATTAATGTGGTTCATTTATTGCCTGTTTTGGGGGAAAGTGGCACTATTGCTGTCATAGTTAGACTGCAACACAGGAAAACAGACCTTAGGAGAATTCAGATCAGCCTGTTCATACACACACTCTGCCCTGTTTGTTATTAACCCTTTCCAACAAACAACAATTCTGCAGCAAACGACTTTGAAAACATAGACAAAAACTTGAAAAATCTCCATAAATGAGTTGAATTATAAAATAAAGCTGAAAACATTGTGGCAAAAGGAGAAATTGCTCTTTTTGAGCATTCCTTTATCACAATGTTTTCAAAAGTTGTCTCCTGCAGATGCGTCAAAATGTGTCTACAAGTGGGAAAGAAGACTAAGTCAATATCATCAAAGAATCTAAGCGCAATATAATGAAATAGTGCTTTATGTGAATAAGCGGCATATAGTCAAGCGCGCTGTCCTCCGACGGCTCTTGTTTCAGTTATTATACCTGCATTTGTAGAGATTTTCTGTGTTTTTGAGTGGATGTTTTCAAAGTCATCTGCTGCAGATTTGTTGTATGTGGGAAAGGGTTAACTTGATGTCCTTTCATGATGTCATTACAGATGTTGAAAAAGGGTTGTATCCCGTCGACTTGAACCAGGGTGAGCTGACGGTACCTGGACTGAAGGCTGGGGTACTGTATGTGGTGTGTGTGAGATCCCGTAATACCAGGGGTTCTGGATCGTTTGGGAATCCCGTACAGAGTAGGACTAGTGCAGGTAAATAACTCTTTCTTAAATCTTGCTCACATTTGCAGGGGCGTTTTTTCAGAAAATTAGAAAATTTAAAAATGCCAAAAACTGCAATAAAAACTGCAATAAAAACTGGAGGCATAGGAGTGAAAGTGGCTAAACTATAGAACTTCTACAAAATATATGCCTTATTTTTTTTTTCCGGGAAAGCCCCGAGATCCCCCTAGATATAGACTACACATTTATTTCATTAAAGCTACGCCCCTGATTTGAATGCATTTTCAACTAAACCTTATGTTGTGGGTTCTCAAAAGAATCGTTTTATGGTCAAATAAGGACTTCGTAATGTGAAATACTCTTATCTTGGGCTCTAAATTAGGGAATAAATATTGATTCTCGCAAAAAATGAAAAAAAATAGGAATTCAATTTCATGGAATCAAAAATTAATCACTGATTTCATAGGCTGATCCTCTATCCGATTCCTTCAAGCCATGTTGATTGGTTGAAAAATATGGCCACCAGGGGGTGGGGCTTATGGCTATAGTGAAAACTTAAAATATCCTCTCCTTCGAAAGTGTCAGGTCGATTTTCAAATAATTATGCATAAACATTCCTTGGGTGACACTCTACAAGATTCCTTTAAGCCATGGTGGTTGGTTATACACATGGCAGGGCTGTTTGGAGATGTTATGGCCGTGGAGCGATACTAGCCCTCTTGGGCCTCTTGTTATCCCCTCGGTTACGAAGTAAGCGAGAAAGGGATATAGTAAAGGGACCGTCCGTATGTATGTATGTATGTGTGTCCTTCCGTCCGTAACAAATCTTGTCATCACTCTACACTAACCATTTCTTGACAGATCTTAACCAAACTTGGTATAAAGTAAGTATATGGTAACATCTTGAAGCCTATTGATTTTCAAGGTCATAGGTCAAAGGTCAAGCCCAAAATAGCCCAAAATTGGACTTGCAATATTTCCGTCCGTAACAAACCTTGTCATCACTCTACACTAACCATTTCTTGACAGATCTTAACCAAACTTGGTATAAAGTAAGTATATGGTAACATCTTGAAGCCTATTGATTTTCAAGGTCATAGGTCAAAGGTCAAGCCCAAAATAGCCCAAAATTGGACTGGCAATATTTCCGTCCGTAACAAACCTTGTCATCACTCTACACTAACCATTTCTTGACAGATCTTAACTTAACTTGGTATAAAGTAAGTATATGGTAACATCTTGAAGCCTATTGATTTTCAAGGTCATAGGTCAAAGGTCAAGCCCAAAATTGGACTTGCAATATTTTCAGCTGTGGCAACCTTGTCACCACTCTACACTGACCATTACTTGACGGATTTTAACAAAACTTGGTATAAAGTTACTTTATGATAATATCTTGAAGCCTATTGATTTTCAAGGTCATAGGTCAAAGGTCAAGCCCAAAATTGGACTTGCAATATTTTCAGCTGTGGCAACCTTGTCACCACTCTACACTGACCATTACTTGACGGATTTTAACAAAACTTGGTATAAAGTTACTTTATGATAATATCTTGAAAAGGTCAAGCCCAAAATAGCCCAAAATTGGACTTGCAATATTTCCGTCCGTAACAAACCTTGTCATCACTCTACACTAACCATTTCTTGACAGATCTTAACCAAACTTGGTATAAAGTAAGTATATGGTAACATCTTGAAGCCTATTGATTTTCAAGGTCATAGGTCAAAGGTCAAGCTCAAAATTGGACTTACAATATTTTCAGCTGTGGCAGCCTTGTCACAACTCTACACTGACCATTCATTGACCGATCTTAATAAAACTTATTATACAGTTAGTTTATGATATGTCTTGAAGCCTATTGGTTTTCAAGGTCATAGGTCAAAGGTCATGCCCAAAATTGAACTTGATTGAACTTACAATATATCTCAGCTGTGGCAACCTTGTCACCACTCTACACTGACCATTCCTTGACAGATCTTATCCAAACTTGGCATACAGTTAGTTTGTGACAATATTTTGAAGCCTATTGATTCAAGGTCATAGGTCAAAGATCGAAGTCAAAAATTGGACTTAAACATTTAGATCACAAGAGAACTCAATGTGAAAATGGAAAGCCGAGGGGATGCATCCGCTTTGCGGTGCCCTTGTTTCTTTTGAAACAATGTTTTTTAAAAGTTGACTGCTGCAGATGGGTCATAATGTGTCTGCAAGTTTGAAAGAGTTAAATCTAGCATACATTAAATATCTCAGATTGACTATGCACCTGTACAACCTACATTGATTATTGTTAACCTTTTCCCCCGCATACAACTAATTTGCATCAGACGACTTTGAACATATTTTGTCAAAAAATAAAAAATCTCTATAATTGAATGGATAACCTATGACTTGTTTTGAGCAATTTCTTCTTTTGTCACTATGTTTTCAAAAAGCTTTCTGCTGCAGAGGTGTCAGAAAGCGTCTATATGAGGGAAAGGGTTAAAAACACTTAGGCATTGATATGAAATGAAATCATAGAAAGAAAATGAAATCATTGTAAAGAGTTGAAAACGCTGTGGCAAAAGGAGAAATTACTCAAAAGTCACCTGCTGCGTCTGTGAGTCGGAAAGGGTTAAATGTACTGTAAGTCTATAATGTACTTTTATTAGATATAAGAAGGACTACACCCCAGGCAGACAATGGAGTCCGTATTGCGCTAGGTGCTGGTGGTGGTGCCTTACTGTTCTTTGGGGTTTTATGTGGCATTATATGGTGGTAAGTTTGAACCATTTTCAACACTTAAAACATGGTAGTAATAGCTGCCCTCCTTGGTGCTCAGGATTGTGGGGATAGTATAATGACTGACTGGCTGATGTCAGGATAAATGAATCAGTACAGGCCTCCGGAAAACCGAAAATTTGCCGGTCTAGATTTATTCAAATTTAACTCGCCAAATCGATTTCAATCTTAAAAATTGTAAAAAAAATCGGTCCAGATATTTAAATTAATCTCACTAACACCTACGCTATATGTCACTTTGTAAACGAGAACACTATCGTATGTAAACTTTCGAGAGAGTCACTTACCGTGACGTAAACAAGATTATCGATCCAATTAACTTTGACAATCTTATAATCTGATACATAATGCCAATTGGAATACCTTGGCGATAAATGCTTCACTAGTGATGGATGACGGAATTACCTGAGGAAATCCTATTGAATGCATTGGGTAATGGTTTCGTGCATCTGATTGGCTGTTGGGGTTTTAGGGATTTTTTTGTAAATTTGAATAAATTTGCATAGATCACGTGACCTTTGTAACCGTTCAAGATGGTGACAATGGCATGGAAAAAGAGATATTTACGAAACATTTTGTAAAAGAAAATTATCACCGGACTGATTAAGATTTCAAAATTTCCGGAGCCCTGGATCAGTAGCACTGGTAACTTACCTAGGAAACGCTGTGATATAACTGGATATAACTTGAAAATTGTAGAAAACGCCGTAAACAGTTATTAAAAGGTCAAATTACGCTATATACATCTGCTGACTTGCTGATCTACACCACTTAAGTCCCTAAAAAAACCTTTGTTTGTGTAGAAATGAGTGTAACCATCACCAGAATGTATTAAATATATGACATTGAGTTTAAATGCATTGTGAATGTGTATAGGATGCACTGGAAATGATTGATTTGATCACTTTTAGTATTTTGACCTTGTTTGAAAGTGAAAGTAGAGAATGCTAAACACCAAGTTTTGGTCCAAAATGACGGTAACCATTTTCGCCTGTTGAGTTCTTTCTTGCATAATGCATGACCCCATATTTTCTTTGGATTGTTTTAAAGCTAGGAGGTAACTCTTTTCAATGATATATGGTGTTCTACATGAGAAACGCTTAGAAAGTGTGACATTTCTTTGGTGTATTGTAACCTAAAACTATTTTTGTGATACAATATTTTAAGAGTCATATGCTTTGATAATGTCTGATGCAAAAATTGTAACATCAGAACAATTGAAAGTATACTTTTATACAGAACTGAAAATATTGTGAAATTGGGAGAAACAAGTGGTTTTGAGCAATTTCTCAATATTTGATATTTACAAAAATAGACGATTGCTGATGAGGGGAAAGCTTTGGCTTGATTTGCTTTCTGAGCAACTTTAACCCTTTCCCTCATACGACAATTCTGCAGCAGACGACTTTGAAAATATTTTTAATAAATAGAAAATCTCTTTAATTGAATGGATAACCCATGACTAAAAGCAGGAAAAGATAGTGGCATTTTTTGCTTGTTTGTTTTGAGCAATTTCTTCTTTTGTCACTATGTTTTCAAAAAGCTGTCTGCTGCAGAGGCATCAGAAAGCATATATATGAGGGAAAGGGTTAATAAATTCCTCTTTTGCCATTTAACACCATTCTCTCCTAAATGTCCTACAGTAGAATCCAGTTATCTGCTAAAAATTCAATGATGTCTGTCTGCAACAAACAGTTGCTATGCGTAACATATGACAATTTGTACATTTACTTTTTATACTAAGTTGAAAATATTGTGGGAACAGGAGAAATTACTGGTTTTCAAAATAATTTGGCTGCTGAGGTGACAAATGTTGCCTGTATAGGGGAAAGCATTGGCTTGGCTGTATTCTGATCACCTTTATTGGATTTGATTATCCCCATTCAACAATATTCTCTCCAAAATGTAAAATCCAGTTATCTGCTTAAAATTCAGCTTCAATGATGTCTGTCTGCAACAAACAGTTGCTATATGTACCCTTTGAAAATCTGAAAGTTTAAGTTTTATAAAGAGTTGAAAATATTGTGTGAACAGCAGAAGTTTCTGATTTTGAGCAAATGTCTGTGCACCTTTATTATGCCCCCTTCGAAGAAGAGGGGTATATTGCTTTGCACATGTCTGTCTGTCGGTCGGTCCGTCGGTCCGTCTGTAGACCAAAGCTTGTCCGAGTGATAACTTAACAATGCCTGGACCTATGGTCCTCAAACTTGACTTGGGGGATGGGCCTGACCAGTAGATGAACCCTATTAATTTTGAGGTTATTGGGTCAAAGATCAAGGTCACAGTGACCTTGAACACAAAAACCCTTTTTAAGCTTGTCCGAGTGATAACTCAACAATGCCTGGACCTATGGTCCTCAAACTTGACTTGGGGGTTGGGCCTGACCAGTAGATGAACTCTATTTATTTTGAGGTCATTGGGTCAAAGGTCAAGGTTACAGTGACCTTGAACACAAAAACCCTTTTTAAGCTTGTCTGAGTGATAACTCAACAATGCCTGGACCTATGGTTCTCAAACTTGGTTTGGAGGTTGGGCCTGACCAGTAGATGAACCCTATTTATTTTTAGGTCATTGGGTCACAGGTCAAGGTCACAGTGACCTTGAACACAAAAACACTTTTTAAGCTTATCTCAACAATGCCTGGACTTATGGTCCTCTACCTTGACTTGGGGGTTGGGCCTGACCAGTAGATGAACCCTATTTATTTTGAGGTCATTGGGTCAAAGGTCAAGGTCACAGTGACCTTGAACACAAAAACCCTTTTTAAGCTTGTCCGAGTGATAACTCAACAATGCGAGGACCTATGGTCCTCAAACTTGACTTGGGGGTTGGGCCTGACCAGTAGATGAACCCTATTTATTTTGTGGTCATTGGGTCAAAGGTCAAGGTCACAGTGACCTTGAACACAAAAACCCTTTTTAAGCTTATCTCAACAATGCCTGGACTTATGGTCCTCTACCTTGACTTGGGGGTTGGGCCTGACCAGTAGATGAACCCTATTTATTTTGAGGTCATTGGGTCAAAGGTCAAGGTCACAGTGACCTTGAACACAAAAACACTTTTTAAGCTTATCCAAGTGATAACTCAACAATGCCTGGACTTATGGTCCTCTACCTTGACTTGGGGGTTGGGCCTGACCAGTAGATGAACCCTATTTATTTTGAGGTCATTGGGTCAAAGGTCAAGGTCACAGCAACCTTGAACACAAAAACCCTTTTTAAGCTTGTCCGAGTGATAACTCAACAATGCGAGGACCTATGGTCCTAAAACTTGACATGGAGGTTGGGCCTGACCAGTAGATGAACCCTATTTATTTTGAGGTCAAAGGTCAAGGTCACAGTGACTTTTAGCACAAAAACCCTTTTTAAGCTTGTCCGGGTGATAACTCAATAATGCCTGGACCTATGGTCCTCAAATCTGACTTGGAGGTTAGGCCTGACCAGTAGATGAACCCTATTTATTTTGAGGTCATTGGGTCAAAGGTCAAGGTCACAGTGACCTTTAACACAAAAACCTTGTTTAAGCTTGTCCGAGTGATAACTCGACAATGCCTGGACCTGGAGGATACATAATATCTGCAAATATCAGTCGTCATCATCACAATGGGATTAAAAACTGTACCTACCATCCTCAAACTTTGAATGAACATTGTTCATAATCTTAAAACTGACTCATAGACATCCAATGTGAAATTACAAATCAACTGGCATTTCGTTCCATGCAAATTTTACTCAATTGTCCTAATATTCCTGACAACATGGCGCTCTCAGGGGGGGGGGGGGGGGGGGGGGGGCATAATGTTTGACAAACATCTCTTGTTGGATTTAATTTTGCCCTTTTGCCACCATTCTCTCCTAAATGTCCAGGTATCAGCTGAGAACTCAGATGTCTGTCTGTCTGCAGCAAACAGTTACCATGTACAAGGATGCAGTACAAATTGAAGTACTTAACCCTTTCCCTCATATAGACGCTTTCTAATGCCTCTGCAGCAGACAGCTTTTTGAAAACATATTGACAAAAAAAGAAATTGCTCAAAACAAGCAATTTCTCCTTTTTTGCCACAATGTTTTCCACTTTGAGTCATAGTTTATCCATTCATTTATAGACAGAATATGTTCAAAGTCGTCTGCTGCAGAATTGTCGTATGATGGAAAGGGTTAACTTGATGTATAGATACATCTAGGCCAGGGATAAAGTTGCATACCATAATTAGATCTCTGTGACCTAGTCCTTGACCTTTGACCCACTTGAACTTTGTCGAGGCAATATTTACCATATTTCAAACCTTTTCTTGCATACAGAAGCTTTTTTTACTGTTCTGAAACAGACGACTTTTGAAAACATTGTGACAAAAGGAGAAATTGCTCATAACGAGCAATTTCTCCTTTTCCCGCAATATTTTCAATTCTATTAAAAAGTTGTTCTTTCTTTTATATAAATTTTACATACTTCTTCCCGAATGTAGTCGAAATCGTCTACTGCAGATTTGGTGTTTGTGGGAAAGGGTTATCGACTTACAATTTTCAAATTGATATGCACCTGCATCTTTTGATGAGGAGTGTGTCTATGGATTACATATGATTCTTTTTTATTGTTAAATTTTAGTATCATACTCAAAGTCAAGAGTGTAAAAGACAATTTAAAAATATCGGATTTTCCAGAAGTAGTAAGTACATGTACTTTTTTTTTTATTTATTGGTGTGTTTAATTATGCTGTATTCAACATTTTAAGTTCATCCGTTTTTGCAAAGAAAAAAGGTTGATCATTTGTAATACTCTTGGTGGCATCGTTGTCCGCGTCGTTATCACAAAATGTTCACCTTACCTCATGACTCAAAAACAGTTACACATATTCATATGAAACCTGGTACACATGCTCCTGGGAATAATATGCATGTCTTATTGTCTATACCAAGTCACATTACTCTGGCTTTAATAATTATTCGCCAATGCCCCTTTCTTTACTAAAAAAACAGACGAGCGTTGACGTTCGCTCCACTGGGCTCTTGTTTCAGTCATATCATGGCAACCAGTTCACATATCCATGTGTTTCCTGGCTTTCTGACACCAGCACTCCACACAACAGTCTTTCCAAGCAACTGGCTGCTTTTGTACTTTGTACATAGACTTTGCGAATTGATGACGCTTGCTGCATTGGCTTTTGTCAATCGTCAGAATTGAATGTTTGGTCGAGCTGGGATTCAAACTCACAACCCCTTGATCGACAGTCTGAGTCTCCACATACTTGACCACTAGTATACTTGTGTTAGTGATTTTGTAATAAGACCACCAAAAATTGGACAAGTTGCAGCAGACAAGTTTCGAAAAAAGAGGTATCCAGTCAAACCTGTGTTAAAAGACCACCCATGGGAAAGAACACTCTGGTCTTTGTTCACAGGTGGTCTTTAAGTTCGGGGTTAATTATGCACAAAATGAGTAATTGGGAAATAAAAAGTTGGATTGCTATAGACAGGGAGTTCCTATACAAAGGTGGTCTTAAGCACAGGTTTGACTGTACTATCATTATTATGATTTTAAGCTCGACTTTTGAAAAAAACGAGAGCTATTGTCATGACCCTGGCGTCGTCGTTGGCGGCGGCGGCATGGTTGTCCGGTTAAGGTTTTTTGTTTAGCTAATTCTCCCTATCATTGGAGCGTCTGTGCCGTATGCGGTGCTCTTGTTTAACATTTATGATCTCCCTTTTATCGTCTTCTGACCTTCCTTGTAATCCTTAATACATCAAATCTGCAGCAAAAGATTTTAAAAACATCTAGGCAAAAATATGGAAAATCCCTTTAACCAGATGAAGCACGATTGGAAGAGGCTGAATTTTTTTTTGAAAAAAGTAGAAATTACTCACGATGAGCAATATCTCCTTTTCTGACAATGTTTTTGAAAAAGAAATTACTCATTTTGAGCGTATCTCTGCATATCTGTTGTATGTGCCATGTGGGAAAGTGTTAATGAGCATGACTCATTATAATGTCATCTTCTGTGTATACAGGTTGTGTTGGAAGATGTGAACAGTTCTAATAAAGAAAAGAAGATAGAAACAGTATGTATACGTTACATTATGGTTAGAATACTATGAACAAAAATGTGTAGGATTTCGCTTATGCAGAGGGGTTATTGATGGGAACTTGGGACCAGGTTGTTGAGGTTTGACCCCGGTCTGCGGGGGTCATGTTCGAGCCCTTGGGCAAGGGACATTTTCTTGACTAATACTGGTTTGACACCAAGGGATTATGACTTAGTGTGTTCTGTTTTCGTGATTTAACTAAATAACTGTTGAAAACTAGGGATAGGAACGAATATTCGAATATTTGAAAATTGTTTTTGAATAAGAATATTTGTTTTCAGTTAACAATTTTATTTTAAGAAATAAAAAAAAATTGACAAAATATTATTAGTAAAATTCTGACAGAGGTTGCCAGTTGGAGCTAATCATGATTAAGGGTGAAATGATAAATAGTTTGTATGTGTCGTTTGTTGTGTTTTTACAACGTTAAGTAACAATTATAAAATCGATAATTGTTACGCGTATGTTTACCTGAGTTCTTATCGTGTAACCAGACATCACCTTGACAACCGGTTTGAATCATCACACATGTATAAACGGTGACAGTCTGCAGATAGTTACGAAAGTGAAAATCATGTTCTGTAAAACCCTCACAGCTTAACCAAAACATAGTTGATGTTTACATCATAGACAGATATTGCAACAATTAATAGATCATATTAACATTGCATTACGTCTCAAAAGTATGCAGCTTTCCTCTTTACCTCTTTAAAATCAAATTCACATCAGCATACAAATTGAATCATCCGCCATTTTGCAGTTAAATTAACTAGACAAAATCTGTAAAAAAAAAAAGTAAACGAAATATAGCCCAACTCCCTATGCTTTTTGTATGAATAAGAATGCCTTTAGGTATTAAATTCGGTAAACAAGCGACATCTGAATGAATATACGGCCTAGAAAATGTTGAGATTTGTTTTATCGTTTTGAGGGATTTTATTTTCTTGATTTACATCAACTTGAAATTCAAATATATCTGTTGAGAAAAGAAAAAAAGTGTAAGTACAGTTGAAAACATGCAATGCATACGTTAACAATAGCTTATACTTATACTTGGAAAAGTGCCATAGTTTGAAAAAAGAAATGAAAAAGTACCAGCATTCGGATAAACCTGTAATCGAATACCAATTTTTTATTTGAAAAAGGAATATTCGAATATATTCAAATAAGTAAAACGAATATTCGAATATCGTTTTCAGCATTCGTTCCCATCCCTATTGAAAACTTATTGAAACCCCAATAAAACAATGAAAATATTGAATTTTGTAGATTTAAAATGAGTTACAAGTTTAAGATTCAGTTCGTATCTATTTCCCTCTATTTGCAGCAGACACATTTTTAAAATAAATTTGGCAAAACATGAAAGTTCTCATTATGAACATTTTTTTTTGGCTGATATGTATTTAACATTTATCATTTCTAGAGATTTTCCTGCTTTTTGTGTCATCTGCTGCAGATTGTTTGCATGCGGGAAAGGGCTAATCATTTTTAGCTTCACTGGCTTTCAGCCAGTTGAGTTTATGTCATGGTGAATTGTCTGTTATGTGTGTGTGCATGCATACGTCAACTTTTTGCTTTGAATGACTTCTGATGCCAAAATGCGTCTGTAAGTGGGCAAGGGTTAACCCTTCTCCAGTCCACACATAGTCACTTTTTGATTCTCTGCAGCAGACATCTTGTGAAAAAATTATGGCAAAAGGAGAAATTGCTCATAATAACTGAACTTTAATTAAAAGAGACAATACTTTTGCCTAGATGCTTTCAAAGACATACACTGTAGATTTGTTGTATTCAGGAAAGGGGTTAAACACCAATCCAACACCAAGTTTGTGTTTGATGTTTCAGAAACCACCGTACACAGACAGTGGCACCCAGAGTGGCACCCCGTCATCATCAATCACTCCCATTCATGAAGGTAAGATAACCCTTTCCAACATACACAGAGCTCTAGATAAGGGGCATTTTTCATGTTCTAAAATCCGTATTTGACATTCAAACCCTATGTTGTGGGTACTCAAAAGAATCGTCCTAGTGAGACGATTCTTTTGAGTACCCCCACAACATGGGATTTTATTGAGTTACAAGAGAAATTTTTTGGGGAAAAGACCTGTTCACTCCCTCTTATCTAGTCCTCTGAGGTAAGATAACCCTTTCGAACATACAGACGCTTACTGAAACATAGTGGCAAAAGGATGAATTGTTTATGATGAGCAATTTATTCTTTTGCCAAATTGTTTTTAAAAGTGGTCTGCTGCATATGCATCAAGATGTGTTTGTAAGTGGGCAACTATTAACCTAACATCAATGCTTTCTCATATCTCTGCAGCAGACATTTTTTGAAAACATTGTGGCAAATGGAGAAATTGCTTCACAATGTTTTCAGCTCTATTTTATTATTATACTTCCCTTTATAGAGATTTTTCATTTTTTTGTTGGTATTTTTCAAGACTTCTGCTGCAGATTTGTTTTATGAGGGAAAGGGTTCACACGTTTCCTCATTTTGTTGAACTTTAAAGCGACTGAACTCCAGATATCCAACTGTCGGAAAAAAAAAAAAATCCAATTTTAAGAAAATAAGTGTTATTTTTGTATTTGGGGCATTAAAATATGTGACGACGTCTGAAGAAATGGGGCCAATTGAGGCGAACGTCATTTACGAGAAAACGTGTAATTTGTCTTGACGTTCAAATTGTGAAAATATGCAAACCGTCATATTTCACTTTTCAATCTTCAGTGGGCTTAAAATTCATGTCAGTTACTCAAAATGAATCATTGTCAAGTTTCAACCGCAATTGTTTTTTCGGAACAATAGTTTAGTGAAGATGGTCGATTTATTAACAATTTGTTGAAGGAAAACAAAACACCCAAATACGACGAAATACAAATCAAAAACTCATTGTTAACACTACGACACTTCATCTTATGATGATATAGATTGTGTCGTATGCATACTAACATTTTTAATAAATATATTGCGTTTCGAGGTTTATTAAATGTGGATGTGTGTGTATTTCGGTATGTTTTGTTGTATTCGGATATTTAGTAGATCTATACCTTTGACCTCATTTCGATGGAAGTTATTTCCCTTGCGTAGAAATCTATTTCCGGCACTCAAACATTAAAATGTTTGCCTATACGACAATGATTTGCAGAATTAAAGTATTGACGCTTGGAGACACATCCTACGACGTTAAGGTTAGTATCTATTCTCATTTTGTATCATGCATTTACCTCGAGAATAAACAAAAACTACTCTTTCGATCTGTTTATGACAGAATTTCGTTGTCACCAAAACCCGGAAGTGATGTTTTTTTTGTTGTAGCAACGAAAATGACAGTAGCTGGCGGTTAAATTTAAATGTTCTCAATATGAGTCAGTTAAGTCAGTTAAGCAATGTAAGCACTATTCCTTACGAACTTATTCATAATCAAGATGATGAATTTATTAATGAATTGGACATTGTTGATCGTTTATATTTTAATAATGCACAGTTCGAAGTTGAGTCCACATTATCGGCAGATCGTAGTGATAGCGACTCGGACACTAGTGTAAATTATGAATCTGATAGTGATAATGATGAGAGTGTTTTTTTTTTAACAGACCCATCAATAGTAGATGAAAAAGAAAACCAATGTATTGCAAAATTTAAAAGTGAAACTTGTAAATGTTCAAAACTGTATTCAAGACCATGTAGCCTTGTTGTTGATTTTGATGGTGTATTGTCACATAGAGAATCATGTAAAGAAATGACAACACCAGAACTTGACCTTATTATAAAGGCACAACTTTCTGCTCAAAGGCAAAGTGGAGGCACAACCTCTTCAAAAAAACATAAAATTAAACATCGTGAAAAGCCATCACAGAAGTTTTTTTTTTAATAGCAAACAGGTGTGTCGGGAACTTTTTTGTTTTGCACATGGCATAGAGACCCGGAGGAAGAAAATGCAGAGGATTGCTCAATCTCTAGACACAGATGGTATATCTGCCCGAGTGCATAGCCTAACCATGTCTGTTCCTAAACATGCCCTGACTGAACAAGACATTGTAAGAATTAAAACATTCATATGCAGGTATGCAAAAGATAATGCACTCCCATTACCCGGCAGACTTCCCAATTTCAGGCAGTCACATGTACTATTGCTACCATCGGATAAGTCTATTGCTGATATACATCAACTTTATGAGCAAACAGCAAATGATATGCAGTTAAGAAGTATCAGTTTAAGGACATTTCAAAGAACATGGCATCATTTTTGCCCACACATAAGTGTCAGTAAGCCATGCACAGATTTGTGTCAGAAATGCCAGGGGTATTGTGTTAAAGTTTTAAACAGTGAACAATTAAATGAGGATGAAAAAGCTGCCATGTTGGCTGACTACACATGTCATGTTATTGAATCGAAAAAGCAACGTGACTATTACCGGTCCCAGTGTGAAATGAGCAAAACTTCATTTGATGAACTACCACCTGAACAAAAAAATGGTAAACTTTTTCATTACCATAATGTTGTATCACATACATCATGTATTGGCATTTTAACATGAACCTCTGATATATTAGAGTGTAGTCTGACTCAATTGAAATTGTACCTGTTTCCTTAATCTACAAGATGAAAAAGTAGTAAATTATAGTGGGTATAAATAATTGACAAAACAATTTTATTAAATGTTTTATCTTTTTTCAGGTAATCCTCCATGTACAGTAAACAAAAAGTTACATTACTCCTGGGACTATGCTCAGCAGGTGTACTACCCACACCACAGTCGTCAAGTTGGGCCAATATTTTTCAAGACTCCCAGGAAATGTGATTTGTTTGGAGTTTGCTCTGAAGGATCAGGTAATAAGTGCCTTTTATGAATGAAAATGTGTGTGTCTAAAGTAGTTTATACTATTGATATGTATTTTTGCAAATTTTTTCCCTCTTTTATTAAATAATTACTTAATTCCTACTTGCATTCATTTCATATTTGAGAGATAGCAACCTCCATAATTCTATGCAGGGGAAAAATTGTGTTCAAATTGTTGATTTTCTTCATTTCACTACTTTTGCAGGGAGACAGACATTTTACCTTGTTGATGAAGCTGAGTCAAAAGGGAAAGGGGCGAATAGTGTGGTCAGCATGGTTCATCACTACTTTCAATATTATGGTCTTGGGGAATCAGATGCATGCATCCACTTTGATAACTGCTGTGGTCAAAATAAGAATAATGTAGTGGTCCAGTATGCAATGTGGAGAGTCATGACTGGTAAGTCTGAGCTGTTTTACAAGGAGACTGTCTAATCATCTTATGCCATAGATAACAAATACTACATAGAACAGTCTGGAAAGTATTAATGTAATAATTGTAATAGATAATATTTAATTGTATGAAACCTACAATTTAATGTTTCATTGAAATTCTTGTCATTGAAAGCAAAAATTCCCTTTGATTGTCCAGAATTAAAACTTTTATTAACCAATACTTGATCTATTAAGATTTATATTTCTTTCATGTTTCAAAAACGAAATTGTGATTTTAAAAATTATATTATAGGATTAAAAAAAATCACCACTTATAAATATTAGGTTTTAATGTTGACTGTCTCAGTCTTTAATATGAACAATTTGTTTGCAATGAGACTGATGACCCCTTATACTCTATTCATTCATACAATTTATAAACTTACACTCTAACAGGAAAATATAGTGTTTGAGGATTTCAACACTTTGTTATTTTTTCACATGATACTGATATTTTAAGTAAGCATATATTTTTTTCAGGACTACACCAGCAGTTAGAACTGGCAATGATGATAACTGGCCACACTAAATTTCACCCAGACTGGCACTTTGGTGTCTGGAAATGCAGGTAAATTTTCATACATTTATCAATGAACATTGAACATGTGTTAGTTTGATAATACCTTGTAGTTACAAATACTGATTGCTTTAAAAAAAAAAAAATGCCATTAAAGACAGTAGAATGATTAAGATAAATCATGATTTGTTCCTCCATCCTGATATTGACTGTACTGATCTGGTAATAAATTAAATAACCAAGTACATGTATTTGTCTTTTGTGTACTCAACCTGCAACATGTGGTAAATGTAGCAGGTATTTTAGTGCAAAAAGTTATAAACTGTTTTTCTGAACTTATACAACTTTATAAATGATTTATTGTTTTCCAACAAATCTGCAGCAGAAGGCTTTGAAAACATTAATTAGATAATATGGAAATTATCCTTAAATGTAAAAACAACAATTGAATACAATTGGAAACATAGTGGAAAAAGGAGACATTTGAATGAAGCAGGTATAAAAAAGGCATCAAAAAGCCCCTGTTTGTTTGAAAGGGTTAAATAATTAATAAAATTATTCTTTAAGGTGGCGTAACTCAAATGCAGAAACTATGGGTCAGGTAGCACAGACGGTGAGGGATTCTTCACGAAATGGCCACAACATCCCTCAATTGGTAAATGATGAACAGAAACCAGTTTTGTTTCTGCAGTGGAAACTTTATCTATCACAGTATTTTAAACCATTGAAAAATTTGTCCAAGTTTCAACACTTCACAATGAGATCAGACAGACCAGGAATAGTGCAGTGTAAAGTTTTGACTGACTCCCCACCAGTGGATGTCAACATATTAAAGAAGGGTGTTTGTTTAACTCCAGCCATGCCAGAACCTATGCCACAGTCAGGACTAGATCTACAGAGGCAGTGGTATTTGTATGAGCAAATCAGAGGTTTCTGTTCCTCTACATGTGCCAAAGACTTATGTTGTCCAAAACCAATAGCTCCTAAACAGGTTTCTGGAATTCCTCCTGAGACTAGATCACTTAACACTGTCAATCAAAAGAGAAAACAATCACTGTTGATGTAAAATAACTTTACTGTTTTTTGTTCTAAGTGACTTATTAACTTTGTTAACCTTTTCCCACATTCAGGCACTTATTGGGGCATTCACAGCAAACAATTATTGAAATTATTGTGGCAGAAGTAGAAATTACTCATAATGTTCTTTTGCCACAATGTATTCAACTCTTTTCACTTCAAGGTAGTTATCATATTCTTTGTCTGGATGTATCAAATGCATTTGCTGCAAATGTGTTGTATGTGGGAAAAGCAGAGGAAAGAAATTTGACCATCAGTTATTTAGTCCAATTTAAGATAATTAACCCTTTCCAACATATAGATGCCTCATATGCATGTGGAAAAATTATCCCAAAATTGTCATATCTTTTTTCAAAGTTGTCTGCTACAGAGTCGTTGTAAGTGGAGAAGAATTAAAGTTGTATAAATCTTTGATGAAATGTACATTTGTTTTGATCTGTTGTTTTAATTTCTTTGTGAGGTTAGTATATTTTTAGGTAAATTTATTACTTGAACTATTAACATTGTTAACATTGCTTTCTGATGCTTTAGCAGCATGCAGCTTTTTAAAAACATTGTGATAAAAGAAGAAATTGCACAAAACATGCAATTTCTCCTTTTGACACTTTGTTATCCATTTTAGCTCGACTATTCAAAGAATATGAGAGCTATACTACTCACCCTGGCGTCGACGTCACACTTTTGTTAAGGTTTTGCATGCAAGTACTTAAATACTACATGTATTTCATTGAAACGTTCTACAACCCTTCCACATTATCACACCTATGTAGATTATTAAGTTAGATAACTCTATCCTGCATTTTATGCAAGTTATGGCCCTTTTTTACTTAGAAATTCTGGTTAAAGTTTTGCGTGCAACTAAATTAAGAGTTTATATCTCAGTATTTACTTGATGCATTGCATTGAAACTTTCTACAACCTTACTCAACTATCACATCTATGTAAACAATCAAGTATGATAACTCTATCCAGTATATTTTGCAATTTATGGCCCTTTTTTAACTAGAAATTGGGTAAAGTTTTTCATGCAACTTCATTAAGAGTCGATATCCTAGTATTTACTTTATGCATTGCTTTGAAACTTTATACAACCCTTCCCAACTATCACACCTATGTTGTCTTTCAATTTAAATAACTCTATCCTCCATTTTATGCAAGTTATGGCTCTTTTTGGACTTATAAAATTCTGGTTAAAGTTTTGCATGCGACTACATTAAGAGACCATATCCTCGTAACTACTAGATGCATTGCATTGAAACTCTAACAGACCTTCCCAACCATCATACCTATGTAAACAAACAAGTACGATAACTCTATCTAGCATTTTATGCAAGTTATGGCTCTTTTTGGACTTAGACATTCTGGTTAAAGTTTTGCAACTACATTTAGAGAGTAATCTCTGTAACAACTGAAGAATTTTATTGAGACTTTATACAACCTTTCCCAATTTCACAACTATAAACACAACCAATTAAAATAACTCTATCCTGCATATGGTGCAAATTGTTGTCCTTTTTTTACTTAGAAATTATGGTAAAATGTTTGCGTACAACTACATTAAGAAACCATATCTTGTTAACTACTTGATGCATTCCATTGAAACGTTATAGAACCCTTCCTAACCATCACACCTATGAAAATAATCAAGTTAAATAACTCTATCCTGCATATATTGCAAATTATCACCCTTTAAGAAATTGTGGTTAATGTTTTGCATGCAACTACATTAGAGTCCATTATCTCAGTAACTTAAATAAGCGGTGGAATAGTCGAGCGCGCTGAACTCCGACAGCTGTTGTTCGTCACAGGTAAACAATTCAATTTTGTTGTATGAGCGAAAGCCTTTATGCGGTGAGTAAAAATCATTCCTTTCTATTTAGGGCTATTCAAGGAAAATGCATGTGGGTAGAACTACTTGCTATTTAATTTATGAGGAATTTCATGCTAATTTGGTAAAAATTCAGTCAGAACCAAGCTTTTTACACTGTATCCTAATTGGTTACCATGGCAACATGTTGTCCTTATTTGTTTTAAGTCTTATTGATTAATTAAATGTTAAAATGGGGTAACTTCACATAGCAGTGTTTTGTTTATTGTTGATCAGGATTTAGTTTTATACATGTGAAAAATCTATTAAAAACGGGTTTTTGCATGATTTATTGTCTGTATATCTCTCACACCTATGTTGCAAAAACATGTTTTATACCAAAAAAGAATAGAGATTGAGCTCCCAATTTGTTTTCCTATGCATATAAGATATTCTACACTGAAAATATGCAAACAACTAAAAAAGAATTTTTTTCTCATTTTGGCCCCATTTTCTCAGTGACACACCTATGCTGCAAAAACATTTTTTTTACAAAGAAAGAATAGAGATTGAGCTCCAATATTTTTTTCCCATGCATATAAGATAATCTACTTTGAAAATATGCAAACAACTCAAAAAGTAAATTTTGCTCATTTGGCCCCATTATCTCAGTCACAGTCACATATGATAACTGACATATTACATACCCCTATAATCGGCGAGATTGTCTTGTTTTCGATACTTTTTCCATTGCAAATTCTACCCTGTCTGATCACTTTTTGTCCGTCGTCCGTCCGTCCGTCCGGCGTTAACTTTTAGCTTTAAACATCATCTCCTCCCAAACTCCAAGGACAATTTCCGTGAAACATCACAGGACTGTTCCTCTGGTTGGCCTCTTTCAAAATTGTTCAAAGATTTAAATTCCATTGAGAACTTTGGTTGCTGCGGCATCAGAAAGGGGACAAAATGTCCAAACTTTAAAAATCTTCTCCTCCGAATCTGCCTGTCAGATTCAAATATAATTTGGTAGAAATGTTCCTTGGGTGACCCTCTATAAAAATTGTTCAAGCCATACTGATTGGGCGAAAAACATGGCAGTCAGGCGGCATCAAAAAAGGGGCAAAATGACAAAATTTGAAAATTCCATTTTTATGAAAGTGCTTGTCTGATTTTAAGAAAATATAATACGAATCTTACTGTAATTATCCTCTATTTAATTTGTTTAAGCCGTTTTGATTGGTTACACAATCATAGCAACCAGGCGTCATCACAAAAGGGGTAAATTGAACTTTTAGCTACAAATGACAACCAACTCCTACCATTCCAATAGAACAATTTCCACAAAACATCACAGGAATGTTCCTTTGGTGGTCCTCTTTCAAAATTGTTCAAAGATTAAAATTCCAATGAGAACTTTGGTTGCTGCGGCATCAGAAAAGGGGACAAAATGTCCAAACTTTAAAAATCTTCTCCTCCGAATCTGCCTGTCAGATTCAAATATAATTTGGAAGAAATGTTCCTTGGGTGACCCTCTATAAAAATTGTTCAAGCCATACTGATTGGGCGAAAAACATGGCAGTCAGGCGGCATCAAAAAAGGGGCAAAATGACAGAATTTGAAAATTCCATTTTTATGAAAGTGCTAGTCTGATTTTAAGAAAATATAATATGAATCTTACTGTAATGATCCTTTATTTAATTTGATTAAGGCGTTTTGATTGGTTACACAATCATAGCAACCAGGCGTCATCTCAAAAGGGGTAAATTGAACTTTTAGCTACAAATGACAACCAACTCCTACCATTCCAATAGACCAATTTCCACAAAACATCACAGGAATGTTCCTTTGGTGGTCCTCTTTCAAAATTGTTCAAAGATTAAAATTCCAATGAGAACTTTGGTTGCTGCGGCATCAGAAAGGGGACAAAATGTCCAAACTTTAAAAATCTTCTCCTCCGAATCTGCCTGTCAGATTCAAATATAATATGGTAGAAATGTTCCTTGGGTGACCCTCTATAAAAATTGTTCAAGCCATACTGATTGGTCGAAAAACATGGCAGTCAGGCGGCATCAGAAAAGGGGCAAAATGACAAAATTTGAAAATTCCATTTTTATGAAAGTGTTTGTCTGATTTTAAGAAAATATAATACGAATCAAGAATGTACCTTTGGTGGTCCTCTTTCAAAATTTTTCAAAGATTTAAATTCCATTGATAACTTTGGTTGCTGCGGCATCAGAAAGTGAGAAAAATACCCAAATTTTAAAATCCTTTTCCTCCATAATCTACTTGTGCGATTGCAAGATAATTTGGTAGAAATGTTCCTTAAGTGACCCTCTAAATAAACTGTTGAAGCCATATTGATTTCGTTGAAAAACAGGGCAGCAAGGCGGCATCAGGAAAGGTGCAAAATGACAAAAACTTTATAATTCCATTCTTATTAAAGTTCTTGTTAGATTTCAAGATATAAATGGCCTTTACTGATAAGCTGTTTCTTGAGAAGTGTCCACTCCTTTGCAGTTTCATTTACACTCCCTGATAAAATTTTCCCAGATATTTGCAGTTAAATATTTGCTACTAATTTACTATCAATTAGGTGATCGATTTAGGGCCATCTTGGCCCTCTTGTTAAATAGGATAATTGAAAACGACTCGAGTTCACTTTATTGATAAAAAACGATACATTTTCTACCCTGGTTTTACTTGGATAACATAAAGAATAACATTTAGGGCGAATTCAATTTTTTTTTTTTTCCCCCCGTGCCATCTGGATTTCAGTCGCTTTAACCCTTTCCCTCAAATGAATGCTTTCTGATGCCTCTGCAGCTGACAGCTTTTTGAAAACAAAGTGACAAAAGAAGAAATTGTTCAAAACAAGCAATTTCTCCTTTTGCCACAATGTTTTCCACTTTTAGTCGTAGGTTATCCATTCATTTATAGAGATTTTCTATTTTTCTGACAAAATTCGTTCGAAGACGTCTGCTGCAGAATAGTCATTTGAGGGTAAGGGTTAACACTTCTGCAGCATACGACTTTCGAAAAACACTGTGGCAACCTTTAATCAATTTGACATTTGGAAAACTGACTTTCATGACATTGTAATTACAGATAATCTCAATCATCCTGCAACGCCTGGCAGTCTGATCCATATCTTCACTGATCACCGTATACATGTAGTTCTAAATGTTTTTGGAATGTTGATAAAAAAAATAATGGTCTATATGTTTGCTGCTGTATATGGTTTGATTGATTAGGGTTTTTCAAAAAAATTCTGGCTTGCTCACACCAGTACTCCACACAACAGTCTTTCCAAGCAACTGGCTGCTTTTTCATTTAAGCTATTAGTCCATTGGTGGAAGATGAATGATGCTTGTCTCATTAACTTTTGTCAAACGTTGGAAGGATTTTTTTGCTGAGCTAGGGTTCGAACTTACAACCCCATGAGTGACAGCCCACGTCGCTACTGACAGAGCTACTGGGGCTCGGCTCTTTTGTTAGCTCACCTGAGCACGAAGTGCTCAAGGTGAGTTATTGTGATCATCTTATGTCCGTCGTCCGTACTTCTTCTCCTCAGTAACCAGTGGGTCAATTGGGATGAAACTTCACAGAAAGCATCCTTTCAATGACCTCACCAGAATTCCTTCAAATTTTTGGGATTCATGCAAAATTCTGATTTCCATGGCAACGAAACGAAAAAAAAAAAATCTTCTCCCAAACTGGTTGGAAGATTTTCAATTAATTTTGTTGAAATGTTCCTTTGATGACAAGCCATCAAGTCATGTTGATTAGTCAAAAAACATGGCCGCTAGGGGGCAGGGCTATTTTGCCTTATATGGCTTTAGTGAAAACTTAAAAATCTTCTCCTCCGAAAGTGTTTGGCCACTTTTCAAATAATTTTGTAGAAATATTCATAGGGTGACCCTCTATCAGATTCCTTCAAGCCATGTTGATTGGTCGAAAAACATGGCCCATCAGGGGGGGGGGCGGTGCTTATATTGCTAAAGTACAAAAAAATTAAATCAGGTGAGAGATCCAGGGCCATCACGACCCTCTTGTTTTGTATATGGGAAAGGTTTAACATTGATTTCAATAGTGTCCTGTCCATCCATGCTACAGGATTGCTATTAACTTTGACTTTTAACAGCTTTGCCAAGGATTATCTAACAAACATTGCGCAAAAAGGATAAATTGTTCACATTGTTCGAAGAAAAGGCTAGCTATACTATTCACCTTGGCTTTGGCGTCAGTGTTGGTGTCACACCGTGGTTAAGTTTTTTGTACCAATTCACTTTATTGTCAAAACCATTACAGATATTGCTTTGAAACTTACAACACTTATTCACCATCATTACCTACATCAACAGACAATGAGAACATAACTCTGTGAAGGGTTTTGTAAGAATTATGGCCCTTTTTCGACTTAGAATTTTGGTTCAATATCTTTGTACCAATTCATTGTTAGCTCACCAGAGCACAAAGTGCTCAAGGTGAGTTTTTGTGATCGCCTTTTGTCTGTCGTCCATCGTCCGTCGTCAACATTTGCTTGTAAACACTCTAGAGGCAACATTTTGCATCCAATCTTTATGAAAGTTTATCAGAACATATATCTCAATCAAATCTAGGCCAAGTTCAAAAACTAGGTCACTTATTATTATACTAAGTCCAAATTTAATGAAAATATTGTGGAAGCCGCATTTTTGGCTCGAGCATGTTGAAACTTTGTCAGAATGTTTGTCTTAGTGATATCTAGGCCAAGTTCGAATAAAGGTCATGTTGGGTCATGAACTAGGTCACTAGGTCAAATTTAAGAAAATCTTGTTAACACTGGAAGCAACATTTTTGGCTTAAGCATGTTGAAACTTTGTCAGAATTATTGTCTTACTGATATCTAGGCCAAGTTCGAAACTGGGTCATGTCCGGCCAAAAACTAGGTCACCAGGTCAAATTTATGAATAATCTTGTTAACACTCTGGAAGCCACATTTTTGGCTTGAGCATGTTGAACATTTGTCAGAATGTTTGTCTACGTGATATCTAGGCCAATTTCGAAACTGGGTCATGTCCAGTCAAAAACTAGGTCACTAGGTCAAATTTAAGGAAAATCTTGTTAACACTCTGGAAGTCGCATTTTTGGCTTGAGCATGTTGAAACTTTGTCAGAATGTCTTATTGATATCTAGGCCAAGTTCGAAACTGGGTCATGTCTGGTTTTTAAGGAAATTTATGAATAATCTTGTTAACACTGGAAGCAACATTTTTGGCTTGAGCATGTTGAAACTTTATCAGAATGTTTGTCTTAGTGATATCTAGGCCAAGTTCGAGACTGGGTCATGTCCGGTTAAAAACTAGGTCACTAGGTCAAATTTAAGGAAAATCTTGTTAACACCCTTGAAGCCACATGTTTGGTTTGAGCATGTTGAAACTTTGTTAGAAAGTTTGTCTGGGTGATATCTAGGCCAAGTTCAGTTATGGGTCATTTTGAATCTTTGTCGGAATATTTGCCTTGAAGATATCTAGGCCAAATCAAATATGGGTTTGATCGGGTCAAAAACTAGGTCACTAGGACATATAATTATTGTATAAAACCTTGTTAACACTATAGAGATTGCATTTTTGACTTGTAGCAGCCTGAAATTTTGTCAGAAAGATTGTCTTGATGATATTGCCATTGGCGCTGAAAGAGTTAAGTCTTAAAAAGCCCATTCTCAGGTGAGCGATCCAGGGCCTCATGGCCCTCTTGTTTTCAAAACCATTAGAGTGTAGCTTAAACACTTACAATATCTTTTTACCATCATTACCTCCACCAACAGCCAAGAGTACATAATTCAGTGAAGTCTTTTGTTAGATTTACGACCCTTTAATGACGTAAAAAAAAGTTTTGGTTTTATTGGCAAGCACAAAAAAGTTGAGCACGCTGTCCTCTGACAGCTCTTGTTTAACCCTTTCCCTCATATAGACGCTTTGTGATGCCTCGGCAGCAGACGGCTTTTTGAAAATATAGTGACAAAAGAAGAAATTGCTCAAAACAAGCAATTTCTCCTTTTGCAACAATGTTTTCCACTTTTAGTCATAGTTTATCCATTCAATTATAGCGAGTTTCTTTTTTTGACAGAATATGTTCAAAGTCGTTTGCTGTACAATTGTTGTATGTGGGAAAGGGTTAACAATGTTTTAAACTCTTTATCAAAAGGTTCACATATAGGGATAACTTCTGTATGTTACACTTTTCAATTACTGACCATTGGCACGCGACACATGTGTTTCTCTTGCCTTTAACATTTTTAACTCTTTCCCACATGTGCCCTTCCTTTTTACCACATGGAGGTGCTTTCTGATTTTTAGCTCTACTGGCCAAAGGCCAGAAGGGCTTATGTCGTGGCGATTTGTCCGTCGTCCGTCCGTCCGTAAACAATTTCTTGTTAACACGATACAGTTGTATCTCAACGAAACTTATACAGTAGTTAGATATCCATGAGAGCTCGGTTCCTTTCGAAAACCAGCCAGATCCGCCCATGCATGACTGGATTATGGCCCTGGAAATGGTCAAAATTGCTATACAAGAGCTTGTTAACACGATACAGTCTTCACTTTTGATTGTATCTCAACCAAACTTATACAGTAGTTAGATATCCACGAGAGCTCGGTTCCTTTCGAAAACCAGCCAGATCCGCCCATGCATGACTGGATTATGGCCCTTGAAATGGTCAAAATTGCTATAAAAGAGCTTGTTAACACGATACACTCTTCACTTTTGATTATATCTCAACCAAACTTATACAGTAGTTAGATATTGATGAGAGCTTGGTTCCTTTTGAAAACCAGCCAGATCCGGCAAGACTGGATTATGGCCCATGAAATTGTAAAAATTGCTATAATACAGCTTGTGAACACAAAAGAGCCTCCATTTACTATCCAATCTTCACCATACATACATGCTCTGGATTGAAAATGAGCAAAGAACCATACCAGTAGAGCATAGGCCCTCATGGGCCTCTTGTTAAAACATATTGGCCAAAAAGGAAATTGCCCGTAATGAGCAATTTCTCCCTTTGCCACAATGATTTCAACTTTTTCCAATTATAAAACTGTCCCTTTTAAAGATTTTCCATAATTTTCTCTAGTCGTCTGCTTCAGATTTGTTGTATGTGGGAAAAGGATGAGATTACATTCTTACCAGAGCTATCACTATCAGCCTTCATACACAGTCATATAGTTTTGCTCAGGTTTTGAAAAATGCTTGAAGTATAGCCCTATTTATTATTTCTTCTATTGTAGATACAGGATTCTCACAGGATAGGCGCTGGAGTTTGGTATCTAATGACAGTTATTCTCATGTCAAAGCCAAGAAGAGAAACAGCAGTTCTGGCTTATCTGGTTACTTGCGCGTCGACGGGGACAATTCAGGGCTCACAATGAAGGATGAGAATGATTCATTAATTAGTACCAATGATGATGAGGATGATGACAATGATGCTGGGAGAGGAAAAGTGAATACCCATTTTAATGGTATGGAGAGAATTCCAAATGTCTATCATGAGATTGATGATACTCAAGACGTTTTTAATGATTTAACACCAGTAAAAAAGGACATCACTGAAAACAATGCCTATGTCGATGAAGTAGGAAATGAACCAAAAGGAATACATACTCTCAATAGCAATTCATATACTGACTCAACCCCATTAAATAAACCAAATATGTTAAAGGAAGATTATTCGCAGGATTATTTGTGTGAAACAAGCGCTCCATCTCGTGTTCAAATTAATGAAGGTATTGATGAAAACAGGTATGTGCCAAATGACAATCCACAGTCCCCAGAAATTACTCGTCAGAAATCCAGAACTGAGGATAATGTGGAAGATATGAAATCAAAATGTAATGTATCGAGTCTTTTGCCATGTGACAGTTCTTCTAAAGGTCTTTCTATAAATACTCAAACCAGTAATGCTGAGGTAGGTGGAATGAACATGTTCCATCCTGAACCAGGTAAGGTAGAATTACCTCAAAATGTATCTGATGTGGAAAAGGATGGATCTGATGTGGACAAGGATGTATCTGATGACAAACATGATGATATTATAAAAACACATAACAATGCAGGTAAAAGTGCTGAATTTAACAGTTTTGAAAATGGTGCCGATTCTATTGAAGGTGCTGGAGAATACAACAATAATATTTGTAATACCATTGAAGGAGATAAATATGTAGTGGAAGATGAGTACAACAGTTATAGCGAGTTTGACGATGATTCTATAATGGATGAGAGCAGAGACCTGTACTGCAATCCAGATTGTATCTCTGTAGGAGAATCCTCAGTGTGCAGTGCAGGTTCTTCCATACAAAATGATAATCAAAACGCTATCAAAAACGATAAAGTCGAACTAGGTGTTGATGAAAATGATACTAATGTTGCTCATGACTCTGTTGGTGTTAACAATGCAATTTCTTTAAGTGATACCACAAGCCTCAACCAAGCTGTTCAAAAAGGAGAAAAACCAAATGGCTACAAAACTTTCGAAGATTTAAAAGTATTGACATGCCCGCCTGAAAAACCCATCTCAAATGGTGTTATCAGTAAATTCATTTTAGAAAAATCAGCAGATTCCAATATGAAGGAAAAACCATTAAGTGAATCAGGTCACAGCTATGATTCATACGTATGTGCTAAACTCAGCCAGTCTTAACCCCTTTCCCACTTGCAGACGACTTTTGAAATCATCGTGTTTGAAAGGATAAATTGCTCAAAACGAGCAATTTTTCCTTTTGTCACAAATTTGTTTTATGTGGGAAAGGGTTAATGACAACTGAAAAGAGCAGCCTGTGGGGAGAGCTACTTTGTTGTTTCTCCTTTTTAGCATCATGTCATGTCAATAAAATCTGAGAAGCTCACCCACATCAGCCTGCACGTCCATTTGGTCTGATCTGGGTGTTAACTTTTTCCGACGTACAATAAATCTACAGAAGTCGTCATTGAAAACGTCTTGAGGGGAAAAAAGTATAGATAATCTCTAAATTATAGTAGAATTATTGAATATTGTGGCGTAAACAGTTTCTCCTTTTGCCACAATGTTTCCAAAACTCATCTGCAGCCGATCCATCAACAGATTACTGAATCATCCAAGATTACTAAATCATCTAGAGATTAATTATGTCTCCCCCATACATGGGGGCGACATATTGTTTTTGCCTGTTCCGTCCGTCCTTCCATCCTTCCGTTTGTCACACTTGTTTCCACTCAATAACTGAAGAACGCTTGGGCGTAGAAACTTCATACTTGGTATGCAGGTTGGTCATGACCAGTAGCTGACCCCTATTGATTTTGATAACAGAAGGTCAAAGGTCAAGGTAATGGTGACCTTATGAGGTAAAAAATGGTTTCCGCTCAATAACTAAAGAACGCTTTGGCCGAGGAACTCAATACTTGGTATGCAGGTTGGCCATGCACAGTAGAAGACCCCTATTGATTTTGAGGTCAGTACCTCTAAAGTCAACGTCACAGTGATCTTGAGCTGAAAGGTCACAGTGACAATGAGCTGAAAAATTGTTTTTGCTTGGGCCCAGGAACTTCATACTTGGTGTGCAGGTTAGTGACCACCAGCAAATGACCCCTATTAATTTTAAGGTCACTAGGTCAAAGGTCAAGGTCAAGGTCCATCACACTTTTTTCCGCTCAATAACTGAAGAACGCTTGGGCGTAGGAACTTCATACTTGGTCATGACCAGTAGCTGACCCCTATTGATTTTGATGTCAGAAGTTCAAAGGTCAAGGTCAGTGTGACCTTGTGAGGTAAAAAATGGTTTCTGCTCAATAACTGAAGAACGCTTGGGCCGAGGAACTCCATACTTGGTATGCAGGTTGGCCATGCATAGTAGAAGACCCCTATTCATTTTGTTTGATTTTGAGGTCAAAGTCAAGGTCACAGTGACCTTGAGCTGAAAGGTCACAGTGACAATGAGCTGAAAATTTGTTTTTGCTTAATAACTGTAGAATGCTTTGGCCATGGAAGTTAATACTTAGTGTGCAGGTTGGTCATCACCAGCAGATGACCCCTATTGATTTTGAGGTCACTATGTTAAAGGTCAAGGTCATGGTAACCTTCAGCTGAAAAATGTTTCCGCTCAATAACTGCAGGTTGGTCCTAACCAGTAGATGACCCTTATTGATTTTTTGTTTGATTTTGAGGTCACAAGGTCAAGGGTCAAGGTCACAGTAACAATGAGCTGAAACATTGTTTTTGCTTAATAACTGTAGAATGCTTTGGCCATGGAAGTTAATACTTGGTGTGCAGGTTGGTCACCACCAGTAGATGATCCCTATTGATTTTGAGGTCACTAGCTCAAAGGTCAAGGTCATGTTAACCTTCAGTGGTGTGCAGGTTGGTCCTAACCAGTAGATGACCTTTATTGATTTTGTTTGATTTTGAGGTCACAAGGTCAAATGTCAAGGTCACGGTAACCTTCAGCTGAAAAATGGTTTTACTCAATTACTCAAGAAAGCTTATGCCCAGGAACTTGGTGTGCAGGCTGGTCCTAACCTGTAGATGACCCCTATTGATTTTGATGTCAGTAGGTCAAAGGTGAAGGTCGAGGTGACCTTGGGCTGAAAAATGGTTTCCGCTCAATAACTGAAGATTGCTTGGGCCCAGGAACTTCATACTTGGTGTACAGGTTGGTAACCACCAGCAAATGACCCCTATTGATTTTGAAGTCACTAGGTCAAAGGCCAAGGTCATGGTAACCTTCAGCTGAAAAATGGTTTCTGCTCAATAACTGAGGATTGTCACTGTTGCTTCATCTCCAGACCAAAAAATGGGGAGACAAGCGCTTTTTCAAAAAAGCAATCTTTAGTTATTTTATAGTATGATTAAAAGATACTTTTTCCTGTCTTTCAATGCTAGTAAAAACCTTTCAGAGGACTAGATAAGAGGGAGTGAACAGGTCTTTTCCCCACAATATTTCTCTTATTACTCAACAAAATCCTATGTTGTGGGTACTCAAAAGAATCGTCTCACTGATACAATTCTTTTGAGTACCTATAACACAGGGTTTGAATGTCAAATAAGGATTTTAAAACATCAAACATGCCCCTTTTCTAGAGCTCTGACCTTTGCTTTGATTTGATTTTAAAAAAGAGTAATAATAAATGTATATTTACATGTTATTTTGAGATTATTTAGGTCTGTATTATTTGAATTATGTTTGCATGACAATGGCTTAGCGTGAAACAGTTGTAGCTGTATGTATTTTAAGAAGCAGTTTTAACTGTTTTGCACTGAGCAAATGAATCGTGTCAAAAGGGTAGGTCAGTCCACTTAAGCCTTTCCCACATACGACAATTCAGCAGCAGACCACTGAAAGTATTCTGATCGAAAACAGTTAAAAGTATAATGAGCAGTTGCTCCCTTCGCTACACTTATTCCAAACATTGTCTGCTGCAGATGCGTCAACATATGTCTTCAGGTGGGAAAGGGCTAAGGACCACATTGTATTCAATATACATGTACATGTTTAATGAAAGTGCAAGGAATCTGTGACTGAGTTGTTTACGTCTGGGATTTTGAACCAGACATCCCGGGTTCATAATCTCCCAGTCAGGGCTTGTCTTGGTGGAGTGCCCTTGGGCAAGGCACATTTCCTAGATTAGTACTACAGTTAGACCTGTGGTCTTTAAGGTGCTGAACTCCAGATTATAGATAGTATAGTCAAATGTTTAAAATTGTTTAAAAGTTGTCTTGAAGTATTAGAATCATAATTCTGGGATAAAGTATGAGCAATCATTTCACTTTCCAGCACAATAAACATCTAATATTGATCGTTTTTGCTTCATTTTTACTGGGTAAACATATCCAATTAAGCCACATTGTGTACATTTTCATGACTTTTCAACATTTACTGACAAAATATTTTAAAACTACTTATTACTTACTTTTTCACTATTAGCAATATTTGCAGAAGTTTCAACATTTCAAAATTTTGATCACCATCTTGAGTTCAGCACCTTTAAGCACAGGTTTGACTACAGTTTTTTTTAACCAGGGATCATGAATAAGTAAAAAAAAAAGGGCGTAAAACCCCAATAAAGCAAAAAAAAGTAATGAAAAAGTAATTCCACCTAGGATATTGTTACTTAGTGAGAAGCTTGCCTATCATCAGGGCTGTTTCAGGAAAAAATGTCTAGTGGGGGAGAAACGACCACCAATTATTAGGGTACCAATAAAAAAAATACCGCTCGTTTTGAGCAATTTCTTCTTTTGCCACAATTTGTTCAACTCTATTTAATAATTAAACTCTCATTTATGAAGATATTTCACATATTTTGCCAATATGTTTTCGAAGCCGTCTGCTTGAGAATTGTCATATGTGGGAAAGGGTTAAACGGATTAATTGTAAAGGCTGATCTGAACCTACCACGTTAAAAAAATGCCAACTTTTACAATTTAACTATTTTTGCATGGACATACTCATATGTTAACCCTTTCCCGCATAAGACAAATCTGCAGCAGACAACTTTGAAAACATACCGGAAAATTGGAAACTCCCTTTCAATAATTGAACAGAGTTGAAAACATGGTTACAAATGGAGAAATTGCTTGTTTTGAGCCATTTCTTCTTTTGTCGCCATGTTTTTTTCGAAAGCCTCCGCTGAAGAGGCACCAGAAAGTGTTTATATGAGGGAAAGGGTTAATGAGACCTTAAACCCTTTCCCACATGAAATCATCTGTTTCAGGAAAAAATGTCTAGTGGGGGAGAAACGACCACCAATTATTAGGGTACCAATAAAAAAAAATACCGCTCATTTTGAGCAATTTCTTCTTTTGCCACAATTTGTTCAACTCTATTTAATAATTAAACTCTCATTTATGAAGATATTTCACATATTTTGCCAATATGTTTTCGAAGCCGTCTGCTTGAGAATTGTCATATGTGGGAAAGGGTTAAACGGATTAATTGTAAAGGCTGATCTGAACCTACCACGTTAAAAAAATGCCAACTTTTACAATTTAACTATTTTTGCATGGACATACTCATATGTTAACCCTTTCCCGCATAAGACAAATCTGCAGCAGACAACTTTGAAAACATACCGGAAAATTGGAAACTCCCTTTCAATAATTGAACAGAGTTGAAAACATGGTTACAAATGGAGAAATTGCTTGTTTTGAGCCATTTCTTCTTTTGTCGCCATGTTTTTTCGAAAGCCTCCGCTGAAGAGGCACCAGAAAGTGTTTATATGAGGGAAAGGGTTAATGAGACCTTAAACCCTTTCCCACATGAAATCATCTGCGTGAAAAATTCAGAAATTCTATACTAAAAAAAAAAAAGGTGAAATTATTGAATAGAGTTGAAAGCATTGTGCAAAAGGGAAACTTCTCATTCTGAGTATCTTTTTTCTTCTGAGCTTTAACCCATCCCACATACAACACATCTTCAGCAGACGACTTTGAAAACATAAAGGCCAAAAAACCTTGAAAATATCTATAAATGAAAGTATGATTATTGTATGAAGTTGAAAACATTGTGGCAAAAAGAGAAATTGAGCAATTTTATCACAATGTTTACAAAAGTCGTCTGCTGCAGAGGCGTCAGAAAGTGTCTATACGTGGGAAAGGTTTAATCATTTGCATAATGAAGTAGTGGAACTTCCAATTAACACAATCGGCTTGTTTATGTTTTTTATCCCCTTAGAAATTCAAAGGGTTAGTTCAAGGATCATGAAACTTAAGTTGTAACAAACGACAATTTGTAGAAAATGCATGTCATTCAAATTTTTAGTTTGCTTGAATGGTCAGAATAGAACTCCAATGTCAAATGACAAAATCTGGCCTAAAATGTATTATGAAATAACTAGAAAAATATAATAGCTAGTTTAATAACCCTTTGCCACATACATACACTTTTTGACAGCTCTTGAAAACAGTGTGACAAATGGAGGAGTTACTCATGATGAGCAATTTCTTAATTTGCCACAATGTTTTCAACTCTATTTTATAATTATACTTTCATTTAAGAAATTTTCCATTTTTTCTGCGGGTATGTTTTTAAAGTCTACTGCTGCAGATTTGTTGTATGTGGGAAAGAATTGATATATAGTATGTGCATGCCGGTCTGGACCAATTAGGAGATTATGCAAGTCTACCCAATTTTTAGTTTGCTGGTAGGTCAAGGTCACACTTAAACCTTTTCCCACATACAGAATGCTTTCTGGTATAAACTTGATTATGCAATAAATAGAAAAATATCATAGCTAGGTCAATAACCCTTTGCCACATGCAGACGCTTTTTGAGGCCTCTGTAGCAGACGACTTTTAATTACATAGTGGCAAAAATAGAAATTGCTTGTAATGATCGAAATTACTAATACCACTTTCCCACATACAACAAATCTGCAGCAGATCACTTTGAAAACATCTGGTTGATAATATGGTAAACCTCTAGATGTGAATGTTTAATCATTGAATAGAGTTGAAAACATTGTGGAAAAAGGAGATATTGCTCATTATCTGCAACTTCTTCTTTTGCCACTATCTGTTCAGAAGTTGTCTGCTGTAGAGGTGTCAGAAAGTGTCTGTATAATGTGGGAAAGGGATACCATGAAAAGAAGCAGATCCATGACATGACAAGATATATACAGGGTTATCTATACCTTAGTAACCACCTTGGTGGTGGTGTGGTAGAGCATCCCCCTCTGATGTAGAAGGTCACTGGTTCAATCTCCAGCCAGTTCATTCCAAAGACTTTAAAAATGGCAGTAATTGCTGCCCTCCTTGGCGCTCAGGGTTGCGGGTTAGCATTACGACTGACTGACAAGTGTCAGGATAAATAGACAAGTGGTACTGGTAGCTTACCCAGGAAATGCGGGTATTTAACTCTAAAATTGTTGAAAGCTATGTTTAACACCAAACAATAGTCATTCAATCTGTACCATAGTAAACCACTACCTGTTAATTAAACCTTTCCCACATGCAGAAGCTTGCTGATGCCTCTGCAGTGCATACAACTTTTGAAAATAATCGGCAATTTCTCTTTTTGCCACATTGTTTTAAAAAAGGGGTCTCTTGCAGATTGGTATGTAAGTGGGAAAGCGATATTGGGAAAGTTTTGCACTCTTGCTTAAATTTAGATTTCCCGTGATTTACAAACCTAAGCATTCATTACAGTTAATATATCATCAAATGCCTTCATAGAACATCGTCAACAGGATCATTATTATAGACAGAACACTGTTTGCAAAACTTGGGACATTATTTCACTGAAAAATTTGGACAGTAGTACTGGTAAAAGTACCAAGGAAACCAAGGGACGTAAAATACAAAACAATCAATTGGACAGGTGCAATGCTCAATGCTTTTGATTTTGATAATTATATTGACGTTTTCCCCTGTTACAGGTGACTTAAGGACTCATGTAGCAGATGAGTCTGAAAACAATGTTAGAAATGGAGAAAGTGCTCAAATAGAACTATTTCTCTTTTTTTGGTTTTTGAAAAAGAACACCTCCAATAGTCTAATTATAATTATTTTTGCTCCGATCTAAAAAGCAGCAACAATAAAAATTTGTATCTGGTTATTGGTCAAAATGTCACATAGAGATTATTAAACTGTAAATTATTTCTTAACCTTTTCCCACATACAACCAATTGGCAGCAGAAGACTTAAATCATGTAGGCAAAAACATTGAAAGACTTTATTAATGAAGGTACAGCTACTGAAAAAAGTTGAAAACATTGTGGCAAAAGGAAAGATTACTTTTTAGCTCACCTGTGCACGAAGTGCTCAAGGTGAGTTATTGTGATCGCCCTATGTCCGGCGTCCGTTGTCCGTCGTCCGTTGTCCGTCGTCCGTCGTCCGTCAACATTTTCTCCTCTGTAACCGGTGGGTCAACTGGGATGAAACTTCACAGAAAGCATCCTCTCAATGTCCTCACCAGAATTCCTTAAAATTTTCGGGATCCATGCATAATTCTGGTTTCCATGGCAACGAAATGAAAAAACTTCAAAATTCTTAAAAAATCTTCTCCTCCGAAAGTGTCAGGCCGATTTTCAAATAATTTTGTAGAAATGTTCCTCGGGTGACCCTCTATCAGATTCCTTCAAGCCATGTTGATTGGTCGAAAAACATGGCCGCCAGGGGGGGCGGGGCTATTTTTCCTTATATGGCTATAGTGCAAACTTAAAAAATCTTCTCCTCCGAAAGTGTCAGGCCGATTTTCAAATAATTTTGTAGAAATGTTCCTCGGGTGACCCTCTATCAGATTCCTTCAAGCCATGTTGATTGGTCGAAAAACATGGCCGCCAGGGGGGGGGCGGAGCTTTTTTTCCTTATATGGCTATAGTGCAAACTTAAAAAATCTTCTTCTCCAAAAGTGTCAGGCCGATTTTCAAATAAATTTGTAGAAATGTTCCTTGGGTGACCCTCTATCAGATTCCTTCAAGCCATGTTGATTGGTCGAAAATCATGGCCGCCAGGGGGGGGCGGGGCTTTTTTGCCTTATATAGCTATAGTGCAAACTTAAAAAATCTTCTCCTCCAAAAGTGTCGGGCCGATTTTCAAATAATTTTGTAGAAATGTTCCTTGGATGACCCTCTATCAGATTCCTTCAAGCCATGTTGATTGGTCAAAAAACATGGCCGCTTAAACCTTTTCCCACATACAGAATGCTTTCTGGTATAAACTTGATTATGCAATAAATAGAAAAATATCATAGCTAGGTCAATAACCCTTTGCCACATGCAGACGCTTTTTGAGGCCTCTGTAGCAGACGACTTTTAATTACATAGTGGCAAAAATAGAAATTGCTTGTAATGATCGAAATTACTAATACCACTTTCCCACATACAACAAATCTGCAGCAGATCACTTTGAAAACATCTGGTTGATAATATGGTAAACCTCTAGATGTGAATGTTTAATCATTGAATAGAGTTGAAAACATTGTGGAAAAAGGAGATATTGCTCATTATCTGCAACTTCTTCTTTTGCCACTATCTGTTCAGAAGTTGTCTGCTGTAGAGGTGTCAGAAAGTGTCTGTATAATGTGGGAAAGGGATACCATGAAAAGAAGCAGATCCATGACATGACAAGATATATACAGGGTTATCTATACCTTAGTAACCACCTTGGTGGTGGTGTGGTAGAGCATCCCCCTCTGATGTAGAAGGTCACTGGTTCAATCTCCAGCCAGTTCATTCCAAAGACTTTAAAAATGGCAGTAATTGCTGCCCTCCTTGGCGCTCAGGGTTGCGGGTTAGCATTACGACTGACTGACAAGTGTCAGGATAAATAGACAAGTGGTACTGGTAGCTTACCCAGGAAATGCGGGTATTTAACTCTAAAATTGTTGAAAGCTATGTTTAACACCAAACAATAGTCATTCAATCTGTACCATAGTAAACCACTACCTGTTAATTAAACCTTTCCCACATGCAGAAGCTTGCTGATGCCTCTGCAGTGCATACAACTTTTGAAAATAATCGGCAATTTCTCTTTTTGCCACATTGTTTTAAAAAAGGGGTCTCTTGCAGATTGGTATGTAAGTGGGAAAGCGATATTGGGAAAGTTTTGCACTCTTGCTTAAATTTAGATTTCCCGTGATTTACAAACCTAAGCATTCATTACAGTTAATATATCATCAAATGCCTTCATAGAACATCGTCAACAGGATCATTATTATAGACAGAACACTGTTTGCAAAACTTGGGACATTATTTCACTGAAAAATTTGGACAGTAGTACTGGTAAAAGTACCAAGGAAACCAAGGGACGTAAAATACAAAACAATCAATTGGACAGGTGCAATGCTCAATGCTTTTGATTTTGATAATTATATTGACGTTTTCCCCTGTTACAGGTGACTTAAGGACTCATGTAGCAGATGAGTCTGAAAACAATGTTAGAAATGGAGAAAGTGCTCAAATAGAACTATTTCTCTTTTTTTGGTTTTTGAAAAAGAACACCTCCAATAGTCTAATTATAATTATTTTTGCTCCGATCTAAAAAGCAGCAACAATAAAAATTTGTATCTGGTTATTGGTCAAAATGTCACATAGAGATTATTAAACTGTAAATTATTTCTTAACCTTTTCCCACATACAACCAATTGGCAGCAGAAGACTTAAATCATGTAGGCAAAAACATTGAAAGACTTTATTAATGAAGGTACAGCTACTGAAAAAAGTTGAAAACATTGTGGCAAAAGGAAAGATTACTTTTTAGCTCACCTGTGCACGAAGTGCTCAAGGTGAGTTATTGTGATCGCCCTATGTCCGGCGTCCGTTGTCCGTCGTCCGTTGTCCGTCGTCCGTCGTCCGTCGTCCGTCAACATTTTCTCCTCTGTAACCGGTGGGTCAACTGGGATGAAACTTCACAGAAAGCATCCTCTCAATGTCCTCACCAGAATTCCTTAAAATTTTCGGGATCCATGCATAATTCTGGTTTCCATGGCAACGAAATGAAAAAACTTCAAAATTCTTAAAAAATCTTCTCCTCCGAAAGTGTCAGGCCGATTTTCAAATAATTTTGTAGAAATGTTCCTCGGGTGACCCTCTATCAGATTCCTTCAAGCCATGTTGATTGGTCGAAAAACATGGCCGCCAGGGGGGGCGGGGCTATTTTTCCTTATATGGCTATAGTGCAAACTTAAAAAATCTTCTCCTCCGAAAGTGTCAGGCCGATTTTCAAATAATTTTGTAGAAATGTTCCTCGGGTGACCCTCTATCAGATTCCTTCAAGCCATGTTGATTGGTCGAAAAACATGGCCGCCAGGGGGGGGGCGGAGCTATTTTTCCTTATATGGCTATAGTGCAAACTTAAAAAATCTTCTTCTCCAAAAGTGTCAGGCCGATTTTCAAATAAATTTGTAGAAATGTTCCTTGGGTGACCCTCTATCAGATTCCTTCAAGCCATGTTGATTGGTCGAAAATCATGGCCGCCAGGGGGGGGGCGGGGCTTTTTTGCCTTATATAGCTATAGTGCAAACTTAAAAAATCTTCTCCTCCAAAAGTGTCGGGCCGATTTTCAAATAATTTTGTAGAAATGTTCCTTGGATGACCCTCTATCAGATTCCTTCAAGCCATGTTGATTGGTCAAAAAACATGGCCGCCAGGGGGCGGGGCTATTTTGCCTTTTATTGCTATAGTGAAAACTTAAAAAATCTTCTCCTTCAAAAGTGTCAGGCCGATTTTCAAATAATTTTGTAGAAATGTTCCTAGGGTGACCCTCTATCAGATTCCTTAAAGCCAAGTTGATTGGTTGGAAACTATGCCCGCCAGATGGCGGGGCTTATATAGCTAAAGTGAAAAAAAAAATCAGGTGAGCGATTCCAGGGCCATCATGGCCCTCTTGTTTAGATCACCTAGAGCCAAAGGCTTCAAGGTGAGCTATTCTGATCACTTTTTGTCCGTCGTCCGTCGTTTTTAATTTTTAGCTTTAAACATCATCTCCTCCTGAACCACAGGAATTCACAGGAATGTTCCTTTGGTGGCCCTCTTTCAAAATTGTTCAAAGATTTAAATTCCATTGAGAACTTTGGTTGCTGCGGCATCAGAAAGGGTGCAAAATGTCCAAATTTTTAAAATCTTCTCCTCTGAATCTGCATGTCAGATTCCAATATAGTTTAGTAGAAATGTTCCTTGGGTGACCCTCTACAAAGATTGTTCAAGGCATACTGTTTGGTTGAAAAACATGGCAGTCAGGAGGCATCAGAAAAGGGGCAAAATGGCAAAATTTGGAAATTCCATTTTTTTTTAAGTCCTTGTCTGATATTAAGAAAATTGAATAGGAATCTTACTTCAGTGATCCTCTACTTAATTTGTTCAAGCAACCTCGCCTCATCACAAAAGGGGTAAATTGAACTTTTAGCTACAAATGACAACTCCTACCATTCCACTCGACCAATTTCAACGTTACTTCACAGGAATGTTCCTTTGATGGTCCTCTTTCAAAATTGTTCTAAAACTTACATTCTATGTAGAACTTTTGTTGCTGCGGCATCAGAAATTGAGAAAAATACCCAAACTTTAAAAACCTCCATCTCCATAATCCATTTGTCAGATTCCAAGATAACTTGGCAGAAATGTTCTTTGAGTGACTCTCTACAAAAACTGTTCAAGCCATATTGATTTCGTTGACAAACAGGGCAGCAAAGCCACATCAGGAAAGGTGCAAAATGACAAAACTTTATAATTCCATTCTTATTAAAGTTATTGTTAGATTTCAAGATACAAATGGCTTTTTACTGATAAACTATTTCTTTTACTGAGTGTCCACTCCTTGCAGTTTTATTTGAACTCCTGATTAAATTTTCACAGATATTTGCAGTTAAATATTTGCTTCTAATTTACTATCATTCAGGTGATCGATTTAGGGCCATCTTGGCCCTCTTGTTTTGATAACGGCTACTAAAAAAAGTTGAAACATTGTGTCAAAAATAATTACTTGTTTTGAGCGCAATTTCTCTTTTTTGTCACAATGTTTTTTAAAGCTGTGTGCTGCAGAGGCGTCAGAAAGTGTCTGTATGTGGGAAAGGGTTAATTGCATCATCATATGTGGTTGTTTACCCTCGCCTATCGGCATTAAGCCATTTGGCCATTAAGCCATTTAGCGAGCAGCTATTGTTCTCTCTCCAATTATTTTTTATTTCTGGGGGTAGACTATATTTGGATTATTTCAATTTTTTATTATGATATATATATGACTTTTGATATTCTTTGTTTGTTTTTCATTGTTGTAAATCCCACTTTCTGTTTATATTTATATTATTGTATATAAGTATATAAGTGTGTGTGTAGTTAAAATAAAAATTTTGTCAAACAATTGATAAACATGAAGGTAAAAGAAAAAGTGCAAAAAAAGCACTGCCTAACAGACCTCCACAACGGCGCCCCTGATTGGCCGAATTTCAATCCGCTTTTCCGGCCAAGCTCGACCGTCGCACATAAATCTATGGTGAAAGACGACTTGGCCAGATTTAGCGTCCAGCCAATCACAGGCCCTGAGGGTTAATTGCATCATGGTAGTACATATTGTATATTGGTTTTCTAAGAAATCCTTATTGAATTGATTTAATTGTATTGATTGTACTGATATAATGTATACAGGTCGAATATCAGGGTTTTTAAAGAACACCTGAACCGAAGGCTCAAAGTGATCTATTCTGATCACTCTATGCAATCGTTAACTTTAAGCTTTAAACATCATCTTGTCCTAAACCACAGGAGTGAAGACCAATTTCAACCAAATGTCACAGGAATGTTCCTTTGGTGGTCCTCTTTCAAAATAAAGATTTAAAATCCATGGAGAACTTTGGTTGCTGCAGAATAAGAAGAGGGTAAAATGTCCAAACCAAAAATTCTTCTCCTCTGAATCTGCTTGTAGAAATGTTCCTTGGTGACCCTCTACAAAAATTGTTCAAGCCATATAAATTGGTTGAAAAGCATGGCTACCATGTCACATAAGAAAAGGGGCAAAATGACAAAACTTTGATAATCCATCCTTATGAAAGTGATCAAAAATTTAAATTCCATGGAGAACTTTGAATGCTGCGGCATCAGAAAGGGGACAACATGCCTAAATTCTTCTCCTCTGAATTTGCTCATCGTATTTTAAGAAAATTAAGTAGAAATGTTCCTTGGTCCTCATTTAAATTGTTCAAAGATTTAATGCCCTATTACAAAAGTCTTATACTGATAAGCTGTTTCATTGACTGTTCATTCCCAGGCTTTATCAAATTATCCCTGATATTGGCAAATTCACATTTGAGCCGTCCCCAATAAAACCATTAGTATGGACTCTGCGTAATGTATCGATCCAGATCATCCAGGCTGACACATTCCATCTCAGGGGGATAGAGGTATAGAGTAATGATTCCTGAAATAGATAATCCACAGGAGGTGAAAAGTCTATTCGGATAAGCCTCCGCGGCATGCTTAAGCTGATCCGGGACGATACTTTTCGTGTGTCATTCAAATAAACATGCCAAAACAACATGTACCAGTAGTTACAACTGTTTTGTATAAGCTTGTGTCATTAAAACAAACAAGCCAAAACAACGTACCAGTAGTTACAACTGTTTTGTATATATTGCAAAATTCTATAATTTTCTTAACACTTTCATTGACCAATTTCAAAATGTCGAATCTTCCATGATGAAAATTGGACCACACCATTTTTCGTCCAACAGAAAATTTGGTAAAATATTATTTTTAAGTGGCAATTTATTCAGACATCCCGAAACTCGTGAGACTCCTGTCAAACATTTGGTCTGACTGATGAACTATGTCTGTCGGACCTCGAGCTCACCTGTCAGACCAAACAATTTGCAAAGTAAGAAGTTCTTGGTCATTTTGATTTACTAAACAGCAATATATATGATATTTTTCTTTGGAGGTTGCATATTATTCTCTTTGCTTCCAATTAAAAAGGTATTTCTTAATCACTGATTCAAATTTACAAAACCAAGCATGTTTCCAAAAAAATATCATTGAAACTTTCAATGTTGATTTGCAAATTTATCTGTTGTTTCAGACATTTTGGGCTGACAAGAAAGGGTTTTTAGAAAGACCTTTCAAAAATCTGTCAGTCAGGTCTGTAGGTCTAACAGAGTTTCGGGAAGTCTAGGCAAACATTGCATATTTCAGTAGAGACAGCTCGTTATGAACTGTCTCACCTGAACTTTCGTTGTTTGCAAAAGCCTTTTACTCTTTCCCATATACAAAAAATCTGCAGCAGACTACTTTAAAAACATCTACGAAAAAAATATGGAAAATCTCTGAAAATGAAAGGACAATAATTGAATAGAGTTGAAAACATGGTGACAAAAGAAGAAATTGCTTGTTTTGAGCAATTTCTTCTTTTGTCGCCATGTTTTCAAAAAGCCGTCTGCTGCAGAGGTGTCAGAAATCGTCTATATGAGGGAAAGGGTTAATTGCCTTCGGCAGCAAAAGGGTAAATCATATTATGACTTATAATGTATTTGAAAAAAAAAGTATTATTAAGTTCTATTTTTTCAGGTGAGTGATATATGACCATATCCTGTTGCCATCTTATTTACACCTTACTTTCCAACAATGATTACCAACTTGAGTTTTCCCAATGTTTTGCTTATTACGTATTATGTATTATGTATTAAGTATAACGTATTATGTATTATGTATTATTTAGTAAGTCATAAAATGATTGAATAAAAGGATAACATTTTGTTCTTGTAGGTAGATATGAATAAAATAATCATGTGAATATATCATCTGTGTTTCTTTGATGTGCTAAGATTGGGTTAACCCTTTCTCACATACAACACATCTACAGCAGTCGACTTTCATCAGGCAAAACTTTAAACATCTTTATAAATGTTCCTTTGATATAATTGAACAGAGTTGAAAAAATTGTTGGCCTTATTAGGCCTTCTAAAATATTCTCTGAAAGCTCTGGTCCCATTTACAGAAATGTTCCTTTGGTGGCTGCCTTGAGGATTAGTCAAGTCATCTTGATTAATACAAAGATCCAGGTCATCATAATAGAATAATTGGCTTCTATTTCTATTTCTATTACAATGGTAGTAAAGGCTCTCTCTCCTTGGCGCTCAGGATTATGGGGTATGCATTACAACTGGTTTGATGCTTTCGGGTGGCAAACCCAGGAAATGCTGTGATTGTTTGAAAGCCGCGTAAAACGCCATTCAAACAAACAAAACAAGACTTTAAAATGGTAGTAATAGATGCTCTCAGGTTTGCGGGGTAAACATTACGACTGACTGGCTGGTGTCGGGATAAATTGACCGGTGTATTGGTAACTTAGCAAGGGAATGCCGTGATATAACTTGACACATTGTTGAAAACGGCGTAAACACGCAAAACTATTCAATCAGGTGAGCGATATATGACCACCATGGTCGTGTTGCCATCTAACTATTCTATTTTCACACTGGAAACTTCAACTATAGATCTAAACTTATAAAGCGTTTAGAGTTTTCCCCATGTTTTCATTTTGGAAAGTCTTACATAAGAAAATTTAAAGAACCTGTAAAATCAGATTGAATAAACTTTAATCATTCATCAACATCATTTGTAAACTGTTTAGAAAACATTGTATTTAATCTTTGTACACATAACATAGTATATAAAAGTGTATAATGAACCTTGTTGGACGAAAAGCGGTCTACTTCCAACCATATTTTCGTCAGTGGGACTAACATCCCCCACAGCCATGTGACACCGACTGATGTCACAAAATACGCGACGCCTCGGGTGTGGGAGATCGCGGATTCGATCCCCGGTCGGCTCATACAGAAGACTTTAAAATTGTAGTAATGGCTGCGCTCCAGGGTTGCAGGGTTGGCATTCCGACTGACAGGCTGGTGTTAGGATAAATGGACCAGTAGTTCTTGTAACTTACTCAGGAAGCGCCGTGATATGACTGAAAACATGTTGAAAGTGGAGTCAAACAATCAATCACAAAATACGCCCGAAAAATTGACCAGAAAAACGTCCTTGCACTTGAGATTTTAATGTACAATGCACTTTAATTTCCAAAACATTTACATGCCTGAGTTTTGATTCGGGGTTATCCTTCTGATCAATTATATTAAATCCTTTCCCATATTAGCTGTCGATGCGCCATAAAACAATATACATTCATTCATTCATTCCTTTCCCATAATTGAGCTACTCTACTAAAATACGTATTAGCTTTACAACACATCTGCAGCAGCCAACTTTGATAATATCAGGACAAAAATATGTGCACTTTTTATTGTGACAAAAGGGGAATTTAGCTCATTATGAAAAATCTCTTTTGTCGTTCTCTTTCATAAAGTCGTCTGCTGTAGGCACGTAACATGCGGCTTCACATGGGAATGGGTTAATTCACTTAATTGTGGGTGTATTATGTTATCATAGAGACCAATTGCTCTGATTGAGCATAATCTTATAATCTTTTATATGTCCATTTGATAGTGTATATCGTGCTCAATGTATAGCACCGGTACACGTAAGGCATTGTAATTAGTGTTCACATGTGGCTTTCAGTATGTTTTAAATACACAAGGCTCGGTGGAAAATAGACGTTTTTCTATTGCCGTTGCTCATAAAATAATGTATTATACACCGTTCATGCTCGGTAAGGGTTTCCTTCCCCGAAGTGTTTAGAACAGTGTTTCTATCCCATAGATAAATTCCATTAATGTGAGAACTGACAAAACACATTTTCACTTTCAGATTGTTTTAGATACACGAGGCCCTGTGGAATATAGAACTTCTCCAAGGGTATGTGATGACCTTGTAACGTCAGCACAGAGTTACCGCCGGATATTGCGTCAGAAACGCCATTTTTCTTGTGAAACTTTAAAAAGAACCGATTACGTGATATGCCCCCTTTCACTGGTTTCGTCACTTCCGGTTTCTTTGGGGGCTGTGTCGGAGTCTGAACACCGCTGTCCACTTGATCGTCTTTCGACTCGGTCTCCGTTAGATCAGACACGCTGTTATTATCGGACGAGTTACAACTGATAGTGCTCTCCGTGTCAGACTCACTGTCGTCATTAGAATCATCACTTACATCATCACTCTCCTCGTCGGTGACATCGGAGTCTTCGGCACTACTGTTATTCCGACTCCTGGCTTTACCACCGCCACCACCACCATTCCGATCCTTGTGTTTCGTTTTCTTTTTCCTGTAGACGATAATTTCTCGCTCAGACGGTTCTATTTTCCGCGGTTTGACTTCTCTTACGTCAACTTCCAATTCCAAGGAGACAGTTGATACGGTTGGTTTGGTTACACCTCGCAAGGATGCATTCAAAGCGAGTGATTCCCTCCGTAAGGAGAAGTCACTGTTAAAGATACCACTCTCCTCTAGATCACTGTACTCACTGTCCGTAACATCGCCCGTACTCATATAACTAAAACTCTGACTCAGAGGCTCGGCAGAGTTTCGGACGTGATGTTTTATTTCTTCTATCTTGTCGTTCAGCGTTAGAAGTTGTGACATTAGTGAGAGATCTTGGTCCACCAAATCAGCCTGAAATAACATAAAGAGATGGAAGATATGAACTGATGCAAATATTTAATACCCCTTTTCCATATACAACCAATCTGCAGCAGATGACATTAAGCCAAACATATTGGAAACTCTCTATAAATGAAATAATTGTTATTGAATAAAGTTGAAATCTTTCGAGCTTTTTTTTAGGCACCAATATGTAAAAAATTGTTCACTGTTGGATTGGTGAAAACGTAGTGAAGAATTTAGTGTTGTCTATTTTTCCTTTGTCATTTCTTGTCAAAAAGTCGCGTTACATGGTCTGGTATGAAGGGTACTATATATTTAACCCTTAACCCTTTCCAACACAAAGACGCGTCTGCAGCAGACGAACAATTGTTCATAATAAGCAAGCCGCAATTTCTAGATATTCAACCAACTCACTCTTGTAGACACATGTTGACGCATTTGCAGTAGACGACTTTTGAAAACATCTTGCACTAAGGAGTGATAATTACTTCTCATGATGAGCAATGGCGCTTTTTGACTCAATGTGTACAACCTTATTCAATAATTATACTTTAATTCATAGAGATAGTTTATATGTGTGCGTTGATGTCTTCATTCAAAGTCGAGGGTAGACTTTTCGAAACTCATCCGGGACCTTTCTGACAATTGAATAATAGGTTTGACACAGCTTGCTATGAGATCGGACAACTGTATTAACCCTTTCCCACATATAAGAAATCTGCAGCAGACGATTTTGAAAACATAGCGTTAAAAACCTGAAAAATCTCCATAAAAGATAGCTTAATTGTTAAATAAAGTTGAAAACATTGTGGCCAAAGGAGAAATTGCTCATCCTGAGCAATTTCACCTTTGGCCACAATGTTTTAAAAAGACGCTGCTATTGTGTGTCAAAATGCGTCTGCAGGTGGGAAAGGGCTAACAAAAGAATTGACAAAACAAAATTACACAAATGCAACTTGGAGAATATTTCATTTCATTGTTTTTGACATTTGTTAAGTTCTAAACACGATAATGTGGAAAAAGGGTTTAGAAAAATAAGAAGACATGATGATTAAACAAAATATCTGTTAAATATAACAGCCGGGGTGTAATCAGTTCGTCTTGTGTCTTAAAAATGGTATTTTTGCCAACTATCTGTCCGAACAATGAATTATGTTCACGACTGATTAACTCCTACTGGTATTACCCATACCCTTTCTCGCATTGGATTTGTACTCAGAGTAAACTTTGTTTTGCTTGCATGGTGTTAAACGTCACTCTCAACAATGCTACAGTTATAACACGAGGTTTCCTTGGTAAGTTACCAGTACTTCTGGTCCATTCATTCTGACTCCAGCGAGTTAGTTGGAATGTTAATCCCACAATACTGAGCGCCGCCAAGAAGGGAAATCCATTACTAGTGACTTTAACTTCCACTTGGTATGATCCGTCCTAGGATCGAACTAAGGACCTCCCGCACCGTATTTGACGCTTTATCACTGCACCACTAAGGCGGTCTTCTCAGAAGGTAAACGGTATAAATGAAGATGACATTAAAACAATACCACTGTTTTGCTTTCGTGTCAGGTTCTGCTCTGTTCACAATACAGACAATGGTCATTTTCTCTAGGTATATTTGGACCGACCCAAAGTAATTAAATAATTGCATTATTTTTTAAAATAGTGTCCTTTTATTTAGATATATTAAAATAACCATGAGAAACAGTCAGTCCATATGAAAAAATGAATTTGGCAGAATACCAGGGCATCAAATTCGAGACAACTTTTCTTGTCACGTAGTCTTCAGATTAACCATATCTCACAACAAACAAGTCTGCAGCAGACGAATTTGAACATCTGAGAAAAACTTGTACAAATAAATGGTACAATTACAAAACATATTTGTTGGACACAGGGACAACGTTTTAGTAGCGGAGAAAAATGGGAGTACTGAAAGAAAGCGCGTTCACGTGGGGGGACCAAACGCATAAATTGACAAAAAATAGTGAAAGGTCCATTTTCATTTGAGAATCGAAGAATAAACCATTGGAACGGTTACTGTTAATTTTTTATATTGTTTAACAAATGTGTTATTGTTTTAGATCATTGTATTGTTTGTTGTGCCGTGATCAAGCGTAACAAGTTTTTGTAACTTTTATTCTTTTGTTATCCGACCAGATTTAAATTTTAAAACTACGTATTATGATATTTCAAAATCGTCTGCTTTGAAAATTATTCCGTAAAAAAATGTATCACAATGTATCTGGAAAAATTGAAGCATACTATGCGTATTACATTTTGAAGAATGAGTGCTCAATTGAGCACTATATTCCGTTAAAAGGCTACTGTTGAGGATGCGTTAAATATCGTCTGCATCGAATACACTTTTAGATATGTATTTTCAAACATGATCTTAAACGTTTCTAGAGATGGAAATTGTCAGATTGATAATCTACCATTAATGAATTCAGAGGTCTAGATAAGGGGCGCATTTCATGTTCAAATATCCTTATTTAACCTCCAAAACCTATATTGTGGGTACTCAAAATAATCGTCTCAATGAGACAATTCTTTTGAGTACCCACAACATTGGTTGTAATGACTGCTGACAGAGATATCGTGGAAGAAAGACCTGTTTACTCCTCATTATCTAGTCCTCTGTGAACTAGTTTAAAATGTGTTAGGTATCATCCACAATTTCCCCCAACGGCTACCCGGAGCGACAATTGGTTTGTCGTTCGCTTGTTCGTCCGTCCGTCTGTCAGTCTTCGGTCTATTCGACACACTTGATCAAGGCCACATTTCTTATACCAGCACGATTTCAAAATACCAATCTGGGTATGCACCACATTTCGGGATGAGGATATGTATGCATACATCTTGGGAAAGAGCTGTCGCAACTCTTAATTAAGTCACTATGACCTTGACATATGACCACGCTTGAATACAAGTATTGTCCAAGCTGCGACTCCTACACTTTAACCATTTCCCACATACATACGAATTCTGACGCCTTTGCAGCAGACACATTTTGAAAACATATTGGCAAAAAGAAAATTGCTCATAATGAGGAATTTCTCCTTTTGCCACAATATTTTCAACAATATTTGATAAATAAACTGAACTGTAACAGATGTATCTATGCCAAAAAGTGTATCTTGTACCACGATTAGGTCAATGTGACCTTGATATTGACCTGTTCATCACATCCCCGGTGCTTGGATCAATAATTGCTCTTGTTTAATTGAGGGCACATGCAATATGCTTCTACCCGATAAGAACATATGTCGTGACAAGAACGCGGAGGGTATATTACAAGTAGTTTCAATTTAGACAGTTTGTTACGAAAATACTAAATAGTTTACATAGCTCGAGCAACTTTGTTAGGAAAAACAGACGACATACCATTTCAGCCCGAAGCCTGTCCATTGCGTTGTCAATACCGGAACTCGATTTTCCCTGTACTTTGTCCATGGCTTTATTGTGCCGTGCCGAGCGTACAGACTGTTTGATGGCTTCGGCGGTTTTAAGATGACTAAAATAGAATTGTCTACAGTTGTTGGACAAGTCTATGTAGGCTGTATGCGGATCCTTCGTTGTCGGGGACGTTGGACTCTTGAGATTCAGATCGGCTGTACTTGCATTCAACACATCTGAACTGTCCGCAGTAGTCTTTGCGTTGTTCAGACGTAATGTTGATGGGTTGTGTCTCGTCTGAACTGCCAATGTATTTGTATCCACTGGCTTTAGGTTAGCACTTGTGTCCGCTGTTTTCTGTATTGTGGACATAGTATTGTCCGTTGTTTGCTGAACTGTGGACGTATTGTTGTCCGTTGATTTCTGAACTGTGGACATATTGTTGTCAGTTGTTTTCTGAACTTTGGACATATTGTTGTCCGTTGTTTTCTGAACTGTTGACATATTGTTTTCCGTTGATTTCTGAACTTTGGACAAAGTGTTGTCCGTTGCCTTCTGAACTGTGGACATATTGTTGTCCGTTGATTTCTGAACTGTGGCCATATTTTTGTCCGTTTGTTTAGTATTGTTTGCCGTTTTATGTAAGTTCTTTCTCATGCTCTCCTCTATTGCTAGTATATTTTCACTGCTACTCTTTCTTATTGACTCTTTACTGTTTCTTATGTTTTCACGTATTGTATCAATGTCTTCTGAACTATTTTTGTTGTTTTTATTAACTGATTCCGGGGCTTGTAGATTCTCATCAACTGGCCATTGCTGTACAACTATGTTAGAACTACTGGGCTGGACTAGATTGGAAGCGTTTATGTTGGAATTGTTCAGATTTGATTTGTTCACCCACTCCTTGGTGTTGTTCCTCTGTGTTGGTTTATCGACTCCAGCTTTACGTCTGTTTGCTCTACTATTAGCCCAGACTTGATTGTTTTTAAGGCTCTCGAGTTCGTCGTTATTCAGCGCGAATCCTTCTCCTCCGGCACTGACGGCCATATTCTGATTGATTTCTTTGTGTATATCCATGTCTATATTTCAAATTCAAATCCTCACTGTATATTCACATAACAGAACATACAATATGTCTTCGCATGTTTTATCAAGTCTTGTTGAAAATGATGGTTCTTCTTAAAGGTATTTCATTCTTATAAACCATTTAGTCTCGCCTCATTTGGATTAAAGAAGTATGATATATTTGTAGTTCTTGTTTTACGTTATTTGATGTTACATAAATGAACATTCATATCACTTTTTTGCGTCTCTTGTATTTAACTATGACATTTCTGAAATGTCATATTTTAAAATAAATGCTAACACTTTAAACTATAATTTTCAATATTCCAGAATGTTCCTATTCATTACATACTACTACTTATATTTCACACATGCAGCTGTTTCCTTCAAAGAGTCGATATAACAACAGTCTTATATTAAAATCACAAATAAGTAATTAATATATTCCTGTAACTTCCAGAATGCAAGTTTATCTACTTGCAGGTTTAAAGGTCTGCTTATATTTACAATTTAAAAGAACAAAAAGTAATGCCACTTTTTGAATATCACTCATGCGTTATATGGTAGCTACCCAACCCATGTTTTCAACAAAAGACTTTTACTTTCTAAAACAATAGCCATAAGATACAATTACAAACCAGTCATGTCACATATAAAAAACCAACTTTCTGGAGTGTTAACCCTTTCCCACAGACGAGTTTTGAAAACACTGTGACAAAAAGAGAAACTGCTCATAATGAGTAATTTCCCCATTTTGCCACAGTGTTTTCATTTTATTCTAAAAGTAGACTGTTATGTTTTGAAATATTCCATATTGTTCACGAGCTAATTTCAAAGTCGTCTGCTGCTGATTTGTTTTATGTGGGAAGGGGATACACTTAATTATAAATAACATCAAACTACAGACCTGCACATTCTCATTCGATCGTAAACGAAATAAATGGAATTTAAGGATGTGTATTCAACTAGTTCGCAAAGATGGAGGTCCTGACACGATTAGACGGAGTTGCTAGCTGATCTGAATCTTCGCTAGTCGCAAAGCATCGGATGTTGTTTTCGTGTGGTGTAGTGGTAGAACTTCCGCCTCCGTGCGGAAGGTCGCGGGTTCGATCCCCAGTCGGTACGTACCACATACTTTTAAAATGGTAGTAATGGCTACCTTCCTTGGTCCTCAATGTTGTGGGAATGGCATTACGACTGACTGGCTGGTGTCAGCATAAATTGATTAGTAGTACTGGTAGCTTACCCAGGAAACGCCGTCTATTACAGGAATATTGTTAAAAACGTTGTTAAATACCAAACAATCAATTATAACTTATAATAATCAGCGTGTAATTCACGTGTCTTGTTGCATCTACGATTATTGTAGACTGAAGGAGTGCCACCTCTGACTTTTGAGGTAATTAAATATAGAGTGAAATGGGCCATTTTCGGGCCCTGCTGATCATTTCCCATAGACGGATGGAATTTTCTGGCTCATGTTTAGTATAGTTCATTCACTGGCGTAAACAATGGGCAAACAAAGTCACAAGTGCATAATGTGTTCTTTGTTGCAGTCGTACGGTGGATATTTATGGTTAGAAGCCTTTGCTGACCCCGGACCTTTTAACACAATATTCCTGCAATATATTCTGCATAATGTATCGACAAAGATCAGCCTGCGCAGTCCGCGCGGACTGATCCGGGCCGACACATTCCGTCTCAGGGGAATAGAGGTATAGAGTTATGATTCCTGAAACAGAAAATCCACAGGAGGCGAAAAGTGGTTATCCGGGTAAGTCGGCGCGGCATGCTTAGACTGATCCGGGTCGATACAGAGTCCATAATGTTGGTTTTCTCGCGGGACGGCTCATATACAAATCAGTGCACAAACATGATACAGGAATGCTGAAAGTGAATATAAATAAAACAGTTACACCTCTCTGACTTATAATCTCAATGAAACAGTGGAGGAGAAGTGCTACTTCCAGATTTCAAAAGTGGCTATTTTATAACGACCCGAAACCAATTCCGTTGGGGTGTTACACCTGAACTAACCGTGTAAAGGCGTATCTCCCATTAGGCACTGTAGGCACGTGCCTACACATTTTTTCTAAAAATGCCCCAAAATGCAGCTGCGGCGATACACATCTGCGTAATGTATCGACCAGATCAGCCTGCGCTGTCCGCGCAGACTGATCCGGCCGACACATTCCGTCTAAGGGGGAATAGATAGAGTAGTGGTTCCTGAAACAGAAAATCCACAGTAGGCGAAAAGTGTATATCCGGGTACGCCTGTGTGGCATGCTTAGGCTGATCCGGGTGGATACGTTACGCAGAGTCCACACTGTTGATTTGCTCACGAGACGGCCTACACATTGATTATTGCCAAGCTACGTCCCTGTCGTGTGTATGCCCACAGTCTCATCGGATCCGCTCACTGTCCGCCTATATGTATCTGTAAGCCCATGCGTCTTTTCCCTGAGCCGAGCCACGGTAGCTCAGTCGGTAGCGACGCGGACTGCCAATCCATGGGTTGTGAGTTCGAACTCCAGCTCAACCAACATTCTTTCCGACGTTTGGCAAAAGACACTGCGACAAGCGTCGTTGGTGTAACAGTCTATGTGAAAAATCATTAAGTTGATTGGAAAGTCTGTTAGGTAGACAACTGGCGTGAGAATGCCACGAAACATTGTTGAAAACGGCGTTAAATTTCTATCTTTCATTGTATTCTGTGAAAATCTTTGATTATGTAACTGTAGCCCGTCAATGAACCTTTAGCTATTTCCCATAATACAACTTATCTACAGCAGACGGACTCGCCTCGGTGGTGTATTGATAGAGCGTCCGCCTCGGGTGAGGCAGGTCGCATGTTCGATCCCGGCCGGGTCATACCAAAGACATTAAAAAAAAATCAATTAATGTGTGCCCTCCTTGGCTTGTGTCAGGATAACTGATAGTACTGGTAACTTACCCAGGAAATAATAATAATAATGATAATAATAATAATAATAAAACTACTTTATTTATAGATGGTGACTCATTTAGCCATCGGCTATTTTACAATGAGGAAACACCGTGATATGATTGAAAACATGTTGAAAGCGGTGTTAAACACTAAAGAATAAATAAATATACCGCACTCGACTTCGTAACCATAGCGGCAAAACTATGAAAACTCTCTAATTATGAAAGTGTAATAATTAAATACGGTTAAAAAACAATTCTGCAGAAATTGCTCATCGATGTTTTTTGACGTCTGCTGCAGATCGGTTCAAATTGCGTTGTTTGGTCGGGTTTCGTGCCATGTATTGTTATATAGCCGTAAATGGTATTAACCCTTTCCCACATACAACAATTCAGCAGCAGACGACTTTGTTTAAACATATAGGCAAACAAGTAAACATTCTGCATAAATGAGAACTTTATTAATGAATAGAGTTGAAAACATTGTGGCAAACGGAGAAATTGCTCATTCTGAGCAATTTCTCCTTTTGCCACAATGTTTTCAAAAGTCTTCCCCTGCTGAGGCGTCAGAAAGCGTCTGTATGTGGGAAAGGGTTAAACCTCTTACTCATATTTATAAATGACATTACAGATTGAAAATTGCGCATTATTCCCACCTTTTCTCGCCAAGCTTTAAACTCTCTGTAACGAAACAATTTACAAAACATACTGAATGTCAAAATGCTGAAAATGCTTCTATTTGTGCGAAAGGTTCTGACTTCAACCAATTAAATGAGCTCGTGTCTTGTACAACGTATCGACTCCCAACACTCAAAGTAATGAAATAATATAAGGTCATGTTTCCATATTCGGTGAAAATATCGTCTGCAACGCTCGTTTTGTTTATGATTTATGATTTCGTCTCAGCAGACGAACTTCGGAAAAAAGCAAAGAAAACATAACCTTTTGACCAACAGCGAATAATGCTGTTTAAACAATAATTGTTTCGTCACAATAAGTTCTACAAGTTTAACGTACCCAGGTTTGAAAATGGGCGAGTCAAAAAAGTAATGTTTTGTCGGGGGGATGTCATGTCATGCATTTTGATGCATATGCAGCAGAAGACTTTACAAAAAACACATTTAGGTACAAGGAGAAATGATTCATCAAGCGAAAGTTCTCCATTTGTCACATTGTTTTCAACTCTTTCGAATACTAATATACATGTACATTCATGTGTAGAACTTTTCCATAATATTGCATATGTGTTTTCACAGATGTCTGCTGCAGATGTGTCGTATGTGGGAAAGGGTTAAGATGATGGTATAGTGTGTTTATAGACACAGAGTTATTGGCGAATCGATTCTGTGTGAGAGAGGAACTGTAATCAAAGATAAAATCAAACGTCATATCTGCGTGGTGGCTGGCGTAAGAAAAAGAGGCTTGTTTGGGTTTTCGTTTTATTCTATTTTTTATCATTTTTTTTTTATCTTTAAAGTTGGTTCATACATTGAAGTTTTAGAAGATCAAATACCCATTTGGAAATTTATGATATAAAAAATAAGAAATAAACATGTCAAACATATCAGTCAGTCATTGTAACTTATAAACATTCATAAGTATAGAAAGTATGAAATATTGCGTTATTAGTAAAGATAATATTGTGTACTAATAACGACATAATTATATCTTCGCGTTGATAAGTTTCTACAGGAACGTATCTACGTCCCTGGTTTATGTAACGTTTCCCTTTGAGTGGTCTACCACGGTTTGTCTATTCACTTAGCCTTGATGTAAACCAGTTTGTGCACCTACATGTATAAATAAATTATACTGAACTTTTAATAGACTATTCCGTGTTTAAGATACCTCCGTTGAAACGTAAATGAGTTCAAGAAATATTTGGAAGTGCATGATACACTGATGATATTTCCCTCCTTTAGTATAAGATCTAATTGGTAATACCAAATATACTGGGGATATTTCCCCCATCTAGTATTAAATGTAATTGTTAATACCAAATATACTGGTGATGTTCCCCTCATCTAATATAAGATCTAATTTGTAATACCAAATATACTGATGATATTTCCCTCCTCTAGTATAAGATCTAATTTGTAATACCAAATATACTGGTGATGCTCCCCTCCTCTAGTATAAGATATAATTGTTAATACCAAATATACTGGGAATATTTCCCTCCTCTGGTATAGATCTAATCTAAGAACAATCGACGTGGTTTGTAACTTATATAAAAAGACACGGAGATCTTAATCTAGTAGGTATAAGAAACATTTGATGCCAAACAATGTACCAATGTGGGTCCTAAACCGTATGTAAATATTGGTCAGCTTACAGCAATCTCCTTCTTGTTCATAAAATGGGTCGTGCCTTTGGAAAACTGACCACGAACTGCCTTTGCGCGTCGTGGACTTCCACGTTAACCCTTTCACACTTCCTGACGAATATTGACGCATCTGTAGAATACATTTTAAAAAATGCAAAAGCAGAAATTACACATAATGACCATTTCTATTTTAAACACATTTTTGTTTAACTCTTTTCAATAATATTCCTTTCATTTATAGAGGTTTTCCATGTTTTTACCTAGACGTTTTCAAAGTCGTCTGCTGCAAATTTGTTACGACGTGTGGAGAAGCGTTGAAATGAGCATCTGCAATTTCGAACTAGTTGATCGATCCTTATATAATTATACAAACATCTGAAGACCGAGTCTGAAAAGAAAACAATGACTAAAAAAGTGTGCAATATTATCAAAGTCTCCGTCAGTTTTATAACTTCCTAATGACGATTGTCGTTTGGCGTTAACTTTTTTCAATAATATTACTTTCATTTACAGAGTTTTCCTTAGACGTTTTCAAAGTCGTCCGCTGCAGATTTGTTCTTCCAGGTCCTTCCATGATCTTTTAATAGTGATACAAACATCTGCAAAACGAGTAGGACTATGGAAAGAAAACAATGCATGAAAAACTTTGGAATGTGATTAAAATCTCCGTCAATGCTAAATTTCCTAATGACGATTGTCGTTTGGCGTTGTTGGTAAAGTATATTGGAGTAATTCTGGGCCATTCATGTTAATGACATGATTGTCTTGGCGGATCGCCATGTTGTTTATTCTGCTGTCACTCGATAGCTAGTAATCCCAGCACCCCAGTTTGTTTGATGTCATTCAGTGAGTTTGTATACGGATGAAACTTCTTGAAACTTTCCTTTTTTTTTGTGCTTCATAGTTATTGCGATCAGGGAGGAATTTATCTGGTATAATATGGAACAAAAAAGTATTGGAGTAAAACACGAGTGGACTTTTTTGTATCGTTTTTTAACATGCATACTTAACATTTGACCGCAAGTACAACAGACGACATTTGAAAAATATCTACTGCAGATTTGTTGGAGGTGGGAATGGGTGGACACCACATAACTTCGAATGTTGCCTTTCGATGCTTCATATAATGGCGATTTGTATTATTTAAAATGGATCAAAAGAAATCCATATTTAGGACGCAATGAAATGTATTACTCACAATATAATACGATACAATATTTATATCTACATAACGGTTTTTGGCCTGGGGCTTTAGCTTAAAGTCGACATGTCGATGACGGAAACCAGATTCCGTAAATTAGTCCTACATCGCATGAAACGCGACTCATATCAGCCGTTCCTCGAGAAAACCAACATTGTGGACTCTGCGTAAAGTATCGACCCGGATCAGCCTAAGCATGCCGCGCAGGCTAACCCGGACAGACACTTTTCACCTTCTGTGGATTAACTGTTTCAGGAATCACTACTCTATCTATCCCCCCTTAGACGGAATGTGTCGGCCGGATCAGTCTGCGCGGACAGCGCAGGCTGATCTGGTCGATACATTACGCAGATATATTGATATGAGCCGTCCCGCGAGAAAACCAACATTATGGACAGTAAAGTATCGATTCCGATCAGCGTAAGCATGCCGTGCAGGCTAACCCGGACGGACACTTTTCGCCTTCTGTGGATATTATGTTTCAGAAATCATTACTCTATACCTCTATCCCCCTGAGACGGAATGTGTCGGCCGCAGGCTGATCTGGATCGATACATTACGCAGATTCCATAATAATGGTTTTATCGTGGAAAGACTCATATAATTATTACGTGTAGTGTAGCAAGTAAAGAAATGCGCCACGACTAGCAATTTGGGAAATTAATGCATCTGCGTACAGTGAAGATACAGGTTGGTCTGTGCATCGGCACAGTCTCACCAGAGCCTTCCCGGTCAGTCTACACTGGCTGTAGTCCTAGATGCATATTTTGACATACAATTGAAAGCGCAGCCCAGCTTGTTCATTAAACCATTTCCTACATGCAGATGCTTTCTAACGCATATTGAACAGATGGCATAATGAACAATTTTTCGTTTAGCAACACTATTTTCAAACCTTATCAAATATTATACATTCATTTATAGAGATTTTCAATGTATTTTGTGTAAATCGTTTTTTTAAAGTCGTCTGCTGAAAATTTGATTTGCTGTATGTCTGAAAGCGTAAAATGATATTAAAGCGGAGCGTCAATATGATCCAAAATCGCTAACACGGTTCATATTCTCATGACAGTCACAGCCAAAAAGATATAGAGGATAATCGACCAACGCCAATAGTTTCGTTACAGACAGAAGTGTTTAAACTACAGGAAAGCTGATGGACGGTTTATCAGGATATTTTCTTTGAAGCTATAATGGGAAACGTAATTCTATTTGTTGGATCGTTCGTGATGTGTATTCGCCACGGCATTGGTAAGTCTCATCCATCCTTATGATCCCTTCTCTGAGAAGGAAATCTACTACTACTACTACTACTACTACTTATATTTAACAATTTGTATTACTACTACTGCTACTACTACTACTACTACTCGCCACGGCATTGGTGAGTCTCATCCATCCTTATGATCCCTTCTCTGAGAAGGAAATCTACTACTACTACTACTACTACTACTACTACTACTACTACTACTTCTACTTATATTTAACAATTTGTATTACTACTTCTCTACTACTACTATTAATATAATAGATATACTAATATTGCTCTTATTATTCTTATTATTATTATTCTACTACTACTACTAATACTAATAATCTATTACTACTATTATTACTACTACTACTACTACTACTACTACTACTACTACTACTACTACTACTACTACTACTACTACTACTACTATACCACTATTACTACTAATACTACTACTACTACTACTAGTAGTACTACTATTACTACTACTTCTACTACTACTACTACTAGATATACTACTACTACTACTACTACTACTACTACTACTACTACTAGATATACTACTACTACTACTACTACTACTACTACTAGATATACTACTACTACTACTACTACTACTACTACTACTACTACTACTACTACTACCAGATATATTAATAATAATATTAAACATACCACTAAGCTCTACATTTTCTACTAAACAGCTCCTCCTCCTCCTCCCCTTCTTCATCATCACCCACTCCTCTTCATCATTAATATCATCACCCCCTCCTCTTCATCATCATTATCATCACACATCTCCTCTTCATCATCTTATCATCCTCCTCCTCATTATCATCATCCTCCTCCTCTTCATCCTCTAATCATCCTCATCCTCTTCATTTTCATTATCACCCTCCTCCTCATCATCATCATCATCATACCCCTGTATTCATACAGTTATCTGTTTTAATAGCTCTTTTCGGACCAGACGGATGCGCTGAGGGTTGGACATTTTATAAAAACCATTGTTACGATTTCGTTGTGAAGGAGGTTCATTTTGACACAGCTAAAGGTGTTTGCATGACCAAAGGATCTACACTGACGTCACTATGGAAACCTGACGAAATCGATTACGTCATCAGTATGATGAAGAATGTAAGTCTTTTATGAACCTTCCCACGAGAAAACCAACATTGTGGACTATGCGTAAAGTATCGATCCCAATCAGCCTAAGCGTGCGCTAACCCTGACCGACACTTTTCGCCTCCTATGGATTTACTGTTTCATGTATCATTAATACTCTATACCTCTATCCGTGTTGACCTTGGGCGATCTGGCATGTCGTGTTGAGTACGGGGCGGTCTGTGTTGGGTCCGGGACAGTCCGTAGCTGATCCGGGATGGTCTGGGACGGTCCGGGATATTCCGGGTCATTCCGTGGCGCTCCCGTGGTGGTACCGGGTCAGATCCGTGTTGGAACCGTGTCGGCTCCGTGTTCATCCGTGTTCATTCCTTGTGGTGCCGTGTTTTTTGCGTTCGGGCTGGTCCTGGGTGACGATGTTTTGCGACTCAATTTCATCCAGGATCATCCAGGATCAAGATATTTCTTGCTCCGGGGTGTTCTGTGTTAGTCCGTGTTGGGACCGGCTTCGGTTTGACTGTAGCTTTAGCATGAATGCGCATGCAGGTATTTTGACCACATGTGTTTAATAATAACGCTAAGTTTGATTTTCATGGAGCACCGCTAAAATAATGTCGGAGTTGGGGACAAATATAAACTTGAATGTCAAATGGTCTGATTACTGAACAACGTCGAACGAAACTTGAGTTTTGGAGGTTTTGATCTTTGTTTTGTTCTGATTTTGATAGCTAATTACCATCCGAGCTGGGTGTATGGTTTGCGTCGGGGATTTGAAACTGGGCGTCCCAGTTTCGATCCGAGTCGCGGCAGTCATGATTGAGTGTCCTTGGGCAAGGCACATTTCTTAGCCTAATTATACTTGTTTGTTTACCAAGGGATCATGAATATAATATATCTATAGGTGCTAAATATTTACGAAAAAACCAGTAAGATGATTGTAAACAAAAATTAAAGAGCATACTTTGGCAATAAAAAATGATTTATAAGTTATTGACTAGACGATAATAATGTCCATGTTAGTTTTTTTCCATGATCACAAAATGTTCGGAATTCGTTTTGCTGTCGTCTATTATTACAAACAGAAAATAATAAAGTAAAGGCTTTCAGAAAATCAATAAAGAACATTTATAATGAACGAGGTTTAAACATGAGGGCCAAGATGCTTAAGGTTCTTAATCAATTACCTATATTATGGTAAAGAAGCAAATGTGTAACAGCCCTTTTCTAATGCCATCTGGCAACTACCTTTTTCAACCAGTCAATATGACTGGAATAAATTATGTAAGGGGTCACATTTCTGCTTAACCCTTTCCCCAATAGAGACGGTTTCTGACTCCTTTGCAGCAGTCGACTTAGGAAAAGATTGTCGCCAAAGGTACAATTGCTCAATATGTGAAAACTATCCTGTTTCAACAATATTTGATAAATAAATATACTTTGTATGATTGAATATATAGCTCATGCATAGGAATTTGAGGTATTTAATGTTTATACCACTTTGTTTGCGGGAAACGACGTCGCTCCATTTGAGATAACGCCAAATGAAATGTTACTGAAACGACGTCATATCGTTCTTTGGCTACGGTACAGTCAAAATTTATGTTCTGACGTCGAATTGCGTTCGTTTATTTCAAAATTCATTTATTTTTTAACTTTTTTGTACAAAAGTTAGATCACACGAAAATAACACAGCACGTTTATGACCTTTAATGTCGATATAGATTTTTTTTAAAAGATTAACTAGACGAAAAAAATATTAAATCTGCTTTTTATACATATCCAAAATGGCGGCCCCCATTAAATTTGCCAGTTTCATTTCAGAAAGCTTCATGGATTATTGAAAAAATAAATAAAAAAAAAAATCTCACACCTGTTACCTATGAGCGAAGAAAACCATTTATGTGTTTTTTTCGTATTAAGTAAGCTGTCGCCGTGATGTAACTGAAATAATGTTGAAAACGGGGTAAAACCCCAATAAAAGAAACATGTATGCGTAAAATTGATTTAATCATCATCGTCCTCTAGACGTATGTTGGATGCTTGTATATCGAGATGGGAGAGACAGGAAATACCACGATAACCCTTTACCACATACAACAAATCTGCAGCAAACAACTTTGAAAATATTCATGCAAAAATGTAAAAAATAAACCTCTTAAAAATGAAGGTATATTCACTTAAAAAGTTGAAAACATTAATTATGGCAAAATGTAAAAAATGCTCGTTTTGAGCATTTACTCCTTTTGCCACACTAATGTAAACAAGTCGTCTGCTGCAGAGGTGTTGGAAAGAGTCTGTAGTGTATGTGGGAAAGGATAAAATCTTCGCGGAAGTGCAGGATGATTTTGATATTCGATGGCATATTTTTTTCGATTGGTCCTTTCGTTTTCTATTTTTATCTGATGTCAAATAAAGATATATGAATATATAAATAAATCAGCTACGGTATTTCTAATAAAACACAACTCTAATTATGTAATCCAAAATATTTCAAACACAAAGATATATGACTCAAAACTTTGTTTTTTTTCTGAAATACATAAACGGTAGAAATTAATTAAAGAGTATGCATAGCTCTTAGTATTATCGTTATATCGTTATATCGCATAATTCAGATTTGTTTTCGAAATATAGACAGAGAGACAGACATACAGACAGACAGACAGAGGGTTAACATTAAGACTAACAATAACACCAACTGAGTGGCGATCTGCGAAATCCAACCTTATTGTTAATACATGTGTTAATACATATGTGGAAGAATGTCTGCCTGCACATTCATGCCAAAGGAATTAAATGAATGCTTGACTATTTGGCGAATCGTTCAGAGCCAGATTAGACTGCGAGTATGCATGAGCTGATCTTGTTATATGTAGTGATCGCAAATCCAGAGGTTGTGAAATCGAATCCCAACTCAGCCAAAACATTATTTCCGACGTTTGGAAATAGTCAAAAAGAAAAGCGTCATTCGTCTCCCATAAATAGGCTTACAATCTATGTAGAAAAAGCAACCAGTTGCTTGGAAAGACTTGTGTTGAGTACTGGTGTGTTGAGTACTGTTGTGTTGAGTACTGTTGTGTTGAGTACTGTTGTGTTGAGTACTGTTGTGTTGAGTATTGGTGTGTTGAGTACTGGTGTGTTGAGTACTGGTGTGTTGAGTACTGTTGTGTTGAGTACTGTTGTGTTGAGTACTGTTGTGTACTGGTGTGTTGAGTACTGGTGTGTTGAGTACTGTTGTGTTGAGTACTGTTGTGTTGAGTACTGGTGTGTTGAGTACTGGTGTGTTGAGTACTGTTGTATTGAGTACTGGTGTGTTGAGTACTGGTGTGTTGAGTACTGGTGTGTTGAGTACTGGTGTGTTGAGTACTGGTGTGTTGAGTACTGTTGTGTTGAGTAATGTTGTGTTGAGTACTGGTGTGTTGAGTACTGTTGTGTTGAGTACTGTTGTGTTGAGTACTGGTGTGTTGAGTACTGGTGTGTTGAGTACTGTTGTGTTGAGTACTGTTGTGTTGAGTACTGTTGTGTTGAGTACTGGTGTGTTGAGTAATGGTGTGTTGAGTACTGGTGTGTTGAGTACTGTTGTGTTGAGTACTGTTGTGTTGAGTACTGGTGTGTTGAGTACTGGTGTGTTGAGTACTGGTGTGTTGAGTACTGGTGTGTTGAGTACTGTTGTGTTGAGTACTGGTGTGTTGAGTACTGTTGTGTTGAGTACTGGTGTGTTGAGTACTGGTGTGTTGAGTACTGGTGTGTTGAGTACTGGTGTGTTGAGTACTGGTGTGTTGAGTACTGGTGTGTTGAGTACTGTTGTGTTGAGTACTGGTGTGTTGAGTACTGTTGTGTTGAGTACTGGTGTGTTAAGTACTGTTGTGTTGAGTACTGTTGTGTTGAGTACTGGTGTGTTAAGTACTGTTGTGTTGAGTACTGTTGTGTTGAGTACTGGTGTGTTGAGTACTGTTGTGTTGAGTACTGGTGTGTTGAGTACTGTTGTGTTGAGTACTGGTGTGTTGAGTACTGGTGTGTTAAGTACTGGTGTGTTGAGTACTGTTGTATTGAGTACTGGTGTGTTGAGTACTGGTGTGTTGAGTACTGGTGTGTTGAGTACTGGTGTGTTGAGTACTGGTGTGTTGAGTACTGGTGTGTTAAGTACTGGTGTGTTAAGTACTGTTGTGTTGAGTACTGGTGTGTTGAGTACTGGTGTGTTAAGTACTGTTGTGTTGAGTACTGTTGTGTTGAGTACTGGTGTGTTGAGTACTGTTGTGTTGAGTACTGTTGTGTTAAGTACTGGTATGTTGAGTACTGGTGTGTTGAGTACTGGTGTGTTGAGTACTGTTGTGTTAAGTACTGGTATGTTGAGTACTGTTGTGTTGAGTACTGGTGTGTTGAGTACTGTTGTGTTGAGTACTGGTGTGTTGAGTACTGTTGTGTTGAGTACTGGTGTGTTGAGTACTGTTGTGTTAAGTACTGGTATGTTGAGTACTGTTGTGTTGAGTACTGGTGTGTTGAGTACTGTTGTGTTGAGTACTGGTGTGTTAAGTACTGTTGTGTTGAGTACTGTTGTATTGAGTACTGGTGTGTTGAGTACTGGTGTGTTGAGTACTGTTGTGTTGAGTACTGGTGTGTTAAGTACTGTTGTGTTTAGTACTGTTGTGTTTAGTACTGTTGTGTTGAGTACTGTTGTGTTGAGTACTGGTGTGTTGAGTACTGTTGTGTTGAGTACTGGTGTGTTGAGTACTGGTGTGTTGAGTACTGTTGTGTTGAGTACTGGTGTGTTGAGTACTGTTGTGTTGAGTACTGTTGTGTTGAGTACTGGTGTGAGAACGCCAGGAAACACATGTGACGATAAACCGGCCGTCGTGATATCAACCATTCCGTGAGAAAACCAACATAATGGCATCTGCGTAATGTATCGACTCAGATCAGCCTGTGCAGTCCGTGCAAACTGATCCGTGCCGACATATTCCGTCTCAGGGAGATAGAGGTATATAGTAGTGATTCCTGAAACAGAAAATCCACAGGAGGCGAAAAGTGTATGTCCGGGTTAGCCTGCGCTGCATGATCTTAGGCTGATCCGTGTCGATACTTTTCGCAGAGTCCACAATGTTGGTTTTCTCGCGAGACGGCTCATATGTCTGAAAATGTGTTGTAAATGAACGTTAAAACCGTAATCAGTCAAACTTATAAAAATATGAAGAAGGAAACAGACACGTTTAGATTGATTCCCGAGGTGTTATGCTAGGTTTATAGTTATTCAACGGCGTGTGTCCAATAACACGTTAAACATCTTCTATTTGCAGACGCTCGTATGATGCATCCGAATCAGACGACGTTTGAAAACATTGTGGCAAAAGAAGAAACGGCTCATCATGAGCAATTTATACTTTTGCAACAACGATTTCAACTCCATTCCATAATTACACTTTCAATTATAGAGAGTTTTCATATTTTTGCTTTCATGTTGACAAACTTTCTCCTACTGCAGACTTGTCGCATGTGGGAAAGGGTTACTCGTACTTAATAGTGTAACATGACGTCACGTTAAATGTCATAGTTATCGTTTTCATTGGTTTCTCCAGGGGTCGTGAGTTCGAATCCCGGCTCGGCCAACTTTCTTTTTGACGTTTAACAAAAGTCAATGCGACATGCGTCATTCGTCTTCCACCACTGGGCTAAGTCTATGTGGAAAAAGCAGCCAGTTGCTTGGGAAGATTGTTGTGTGAAGTACTGGTGTGAGAAAACCAGATAATACATGAGTAGGTGAACTGGCCGCCGTGCTATGACTGAGAAAACGTTAAAAACGGCGTTAAAACTGAATCAATCAATCATTCATTAGTTTCATTGACCTACCAATTGGCGTTAATTTGGTACTGGACATTTCAATGAAAGTCCAGTTTTATTAAATTCTGCAACAAATTAAGACGACATATCGCAATTTTCGGTCAGGCTTCTAAAGCGGAAATGACACTGCTCCTGCACGTGTTATTATTTTAAGTATTAATTTAGGCGCCATACAGACGATAATCTTTCATTATTGTTTAAATACACTGACAAATGGTTGTTTAAGTAACCAGCAAAACAGGACTTTTGAGTGGTTCAATTTGCTATACATGTATATGTATATATAACATAGCTTTTATTTAAATTTAGTATATATAAATATATCATCGGCTTTATTTAAATTTAGTATATTTTATTCATTGGCTTTATTTAAATTGAGTGCGAAATAATAGAGTTTTAGAACAGAACAGAACATTATCTTTATTTACCTCAGGTAAAAATATTGTACAGCATGGCGAATAAAACTATATAGATACTTTCAGTCACACGAACAAGAGTTTATAATAAAGAATTTCTTATTTATCAACTTATCTAGAAGAACACTGAAAAGAAAGCAATATGAATGCTCACCAGAATAATATACATGTACGTCAGAAGTACATTATATCATCTGGATTCATTTCTCATCATAATTAAAACACTTTAAATATTGATGCTTTGATTGATTGATTGATTGATTGGTTGATTGATTAATTGGGGTTTAATGCCTTTTTCAAAAATTGTTCAGGCGGTCAGTTCACCTTCTCGTGTTTCCTGGCTACTATCTCATACCAGTACTCAACACAACAGTCTTTCCAAGCAACTGGCTGGTTTTCCACATAGGCTGTTAGCCCATTTGTTTAAACATACGTTATTGCCATATACAATTATTTAACATTATACATTGTACAGGTATATCATAAACTATTATAGGCAAAACGGTCTGGCCACAAGTTCTCACAACAATAGATACGGCCATTCCCTTGATTTAGCCAATTGATGGAAGACGAATGACGCTTTTCACAGTGACTTTTGTCAAACGTCGGAAAGCATGTTGGCCGAGCTGGGATTCGAACTCATAACCCCTGGTAACAGCCCGTGTCGCTACCGACTGAGCTACCGGGGCTCTGCTATATATTGCGGCATGTGAACACAGGGGATAAGACACAAGGATGAGCGCGTTTTGCAAAAACAACGTCATTGATGTGCGATTGGTCTTACAAAACCTCGAGTAATAAAGAATAAGCAGTAAAATATTTTATGATTGATCCCAGAGGCTTCACACTAGGTTTATATTAGATTTATTCGTCTCATTCCGTCTTTCTTACAAAACATCGCGGATCAATCAATATAGTTACAGCGTCTTCAATATTAATCCAATATTTTATCAGCCGGAGAGAAAACCGGTGTGCACTTTCTTTACGTGAACATTGACAGTAGTATTTTCAAAAGGGCTACGGCTCACAAAACCCGACCTTCGAAACTTTTGCGAACAGCTACGCACCAGATCAACCTGCGCATCCAAATGCATTCCCACCATAGACTGCTAAAGATCTACATATATCGTGTATCATTCACAAACTTTGGCTTAGACGTTTCTGGAGAATTGTGCAAATTCTGATTAGACTTCGGTGTAGATGCCGAGGCTTATGCGAAACTACACTTTTTCATAGGTGCCAACTTAAACCTTTTTCATATGAACAGGTTAACGCTTTCCCAGATGCAAACGCTTTCTGACGCCGCTGCGACAGACGACTAATTTAACCCTTTCCCTCATACGACAATTCTGCAGCAGACGACTTTGAAGATATTTTGTCGAAAGATAGAAAATCTCTGTTTATAATTGAATGGATAACCTCTGACTAAAAGTGGAAAACATTGTGACAAAAGGAGAAATTGCTCATTTTGAGCAATTTCTTCTTTTGTCACTATGTTTTCAAAAAGCCGTCTGCTGCAGAGGCGCCAGAAAGCGTCTATATGAGGGAAATGGTTAAAAATTGAGAGGCAGAAGAAGAAATTGCTCGTTATGAGCAAAATGTCCTTTTGCCTCAATGTTTTCATCTTTAATTAATACTAGTAATCGAACTCTCATTTATCGAGATCTTTCACGTTTTTACATATATATGTTTTGAAAGCCGTCTGCTTCAGATATGTTGTAAGTGGGAAAGGGTTAAAGTATTGAATTGCCTGGTCGGTCGGTTAGGACGATTCAATTATGTGCTCCAGTTCAATACAGGGAATCAAATAGAAATAAAAAAGGATCATTTGATGTTCTAATACCAAGTTTTAAGACCACATTTACAGCTGTAATTATCCACAGTTATTTGTTTTGGAATTCATGGCGAATGTCATTTCCGATCACTGAGTTGGTGCTCTACTCAATGTTTCCATCCAATGATCGATTCAGTGAAATAAATGTCTATTATTGAAATTTTGTACCTAACTCATAGACACTAAACACGCAACATCACTGTTCTTCGTTAGTCTTGAACATTCTCCATTGGTGTTTTACGCCGCTTTCAACACTTTTTCAGTTATATCACGGCGTGTCCTGGGTAAGTTACCAGTACTTCTGGTCCATTTATCCAGCGTCGCCCTCGAAGCGGACGCACTACTACTACATCACCGAGGCTCTAGGAAAACCAACATTGGCATATTCATGACGAATGTGGATACAATAAGTCCGCGCTACCTTGCCATATAATCTAAATACACACTATTTGTCAAAGCTAAAATGAAATATTTAATTGAACAATTGGTACACGCGCCAAAGCCAGATCAAATTGTGCGGATGAGACACGGATTGAGTTGCATCTACAATGGTCGCAAATGCTCTAATCTTTGTTTGTCGTAGAGCAAGGCTCATGTTCTATATTTTTATTGATTATTTCTCCTCTGTTATTCAGATACCTTCACATCCGGAGTCAGCATGGATTGGTGTGACACCATCGAAAAACAAATGGACGTGGCTAGACGGATCATCCTTTGATTTAGGAAATAAAAGTGAAGTTTGCTTTATTCATTAATACCATTCTCATTGAAATCAGACCAAAATAGTTCGCTGTACGTATATTGGATCTGACGACGTCGCATAAAAGGTTGTCTTGAATTGACCTTATACATTTAAATAGTATAGTTATAACGGTTGTCTCCCCTGTTGATACCGAACGATCATTACTGCAGCGATGATTAGGTCTGTTTTGAATGAGATGAGATTGCTTTATTACTTGCATGTGAGACATTTATGGCGATTGTCGACTTTGACCATTATCCTTCTTTTCGTAATGTTCGTAATGTTAAGACATTTTTTCGTTCGTCGTAATACAATACTTTTAAGATAAAAATTAGCATGCACCTATGAAATTTGTCATATTTTTTTTAATTTGATATCTACTGCATTTAATGTTCTTATTATAAACCTCAATTCAATTCAATTCTTCATTCAAGTATAAAGACCTACGGCCCATGTACATTTATATTTACAAAGCATTCAATAAGAAGGACATAATTAGTAGGTTTATTAATTTCAGAATAATTATTACAATGTGATGTAATACAGATTTTAGTTTCTAGTAAACCTGACAAACAGACATGCGTGTAGACTTTCTAGTGTTTAAAGATCAAATTAAGTTAGAATCAAATTTAAATGTTCGCTGCCTTCAGCTCAAGCTTGTCCTGTATATCAGTTTAAAATCACATATCAATCATTTAAAAGTCGACCTTAATTGTTATACAACAGTATTACACTATTATAAGGATGTCACAAGAGCTCTAATTGTGCTGCAAAGTTATCATCCTCTTACATTTGTAATCTGGCATAAGATGATAACATGCCTTACCGAAACAAAACGAAAGATGGAAAGTAAGAACAGATAATATACAGTATCTCTTAAGATGGATCGCTTTACTTATTCTGTCTGCAACCAACGACTAGACGAATGCGTTGTATGCATAGATCGACATTGACCGATGCTGCATCGTTGTATTCCCATATCTCTTATATGAGCCCGTCCATGGGAAAAGGTACAAGTTAGCATTTCTGATTGATTGATTGTTTGGTCATTTACGCATCTTTCAAACATTCTTCAGTAACAATATCCCGGCGTTTCCTGTGTAATTTACCAGTAGGCCTACTACTGGCCCATTTATCCTGACACCAGCTCGCCAATCGTAATGCTAACCCCGCTACCCTGAGCGCCAAGTAGAGTTGTCATTACTACCAGTTTTGGAATGAATCGGCAAGGGATTAAACCCGTGGCCTCCCGCACCCGAGGCGGACGCTCTACCACTACATCACCAAGGCGGTATCGGCATTGCTTAACAGTGTAGGCTCAGATAACCCTGTAAATCTGCTCCGTCATATCAAACTATACACTACACAGTGTAGTTGACAGAATCGTCTATCAAGGTTATGCACGCTATATATAAACAATGCAAATCTTGGTCGGACTGTGTCATGCTATGGATGCACAGGCTGATCTGGATCTGCACTGTTTACACTAGTCAACTTGTATCTTTTCGCGCAGACGGGTTCATATAATAATTATAAACGAAAAGTATTATAAACTCGTCTAAATTTGGATTATTTGAATAATTAAAGCATTCTGGTCTAACGGAGTACGATTTGAGACAGATTAGCATATCTTTGGGGACTTCGGAGAAAATGTAATTGTAATTAGATTTTGCATTTAGTAAATATTCGAGTCCAGTTGAAATATAGCGAATGTTTCTCTTTTTAGTTTTTTTTTTTTCATTTCTATTACGAATACTGTCGATACCAGATAGCTCAGTCGGTACCGATGCGTGCTGTCAATCAAGGGGTTGTGCCTTCGAACTCCAGTCCGGTCAACGTTGTTTCCGACGTTTGACATATTTCAATGCGTCATTCTCTATGAAAATCATGGAAGGGTGAAGTGACCGCCGTGGTATCATTGAACACTTGTTGAAAACGGCGTTACACCCCAAACGATCGATCCATGACGAATACTACTGATTAGTATTACAATGTTAAAATCAGGTATTCGTCATGTATATATCGATTTAAAATATTAACGGTGTTTTTATTTCTAACGCCAACAACTTCAGTCATTTTGTCAAAAGCTGAATTCTGATTTTAACGTAGGGTACCTGGTCTTTACTGAAGCGAAACTGCAAACAAATGTAATACACGTAGAGATTTTAACAAATATACTGTTTTGATGTTTAAAAAAATACACAGTTTAATCCTTTCCCACATACAACAAAACCTGCAGCAGATGACATTAAAAACATTTTGGCAAAACATATGAAAACATTTTCGAATGAAAATTAAGACAAAATGAGAATGTGTTCATCATGAGCAATTTCTCCTTTTACCACAATGTTTTCAAAATGCGTCCACTGAAGAGGCGTCAAGATGAGTCTACATGTTGGAAAAAAGGTTAAATCAGAAATCTGTTTCACTAGAATTTTGCCGAATACCTAATCTTAATGTTATATCAGCCAGTGTTTGTCACATTTTAGATACCTAATTTTAACGTTATATATATTAGTGAAGTAATTCTTCACATTTAAGATACCTTATTTTATCATGCTGTTGCATTGTTTTTGGTTGATAAACTGCCTGCCTGATAAACTTAGCTTTATCAGTCACCTCACGTTTATCAGGCACCTCATCATTATACAAGATGGCGGATAAAACCAAAAATCCTTAAAATGCGATATAAAAATCAAAGAAATGAGAAATTATTCTCCTTGCTAGTGAGTAAATATTATACTGATAAATTTTGAAGCGTACAGTTTTCTAAATATTTAATTATTACTTACTTATGGCCGAAACCATTCGGGACTATTTCTTATTGGAACGTCCTTCGGTTTATTTTCATATTATTGCGCAACTTAAAATGGAGAGGCTCTGGACAGGTTTTTTGTCTCATTTTAATCAAATTAGACAGAAAAGCACATAAAAAATGTAAACATGATAAAAAGAATACCATGCTAGTGTCTGATATTATAAAATTTATCAGGCTCGGCTGAAAAAAATGAAATCTCGGCGCAGCCTCGCTTTCATTTTTTTCTAAGCCTTGCCTGATAAATTTTATAATATCAGACACTAGCATGGTATTCTCTATTTAACGTTATATATCAGTCAGTGTTTCTTCACATTTAAGATGCCTTATTTTAACGTTATATATCATTCAGTGTTTCTTTACATTTAAGATACCTAACTTTAACGTTATATATCAGTCAGTGTTTCTTCACATTTAAGAAACTTAATTTTAACGATATATATATCAGTCAGTGTTTCTTCATAAGTTTAGATACCTGATTTTAACGTAATATATATCAGTGAAGTGTTTCTTCTCATTTAAGATACCCCGTCACCAGAAATCTGTTTGACTAGATCTTTTCCGAATACCTTTTTTTTTAAAGTTATATATATCAGTGAAGTGTTTCTTCACAGTTTATATACCTGATTTTAACGTAATATATACCAGTGAAGTGTTTCTTCACATTTTATATACCTAATTTAACGTTATATCAGTCTGTGTTTCTTCACATTTTAGATACCTAATTTTAACGTGTTATATATCAGTGAAGTGTTTCTTCACATTTTAGATACCTAATTTTAACGTAATATATATCAGTGAAGTGTTTCTTCACATTTTATATACCTGATTTTAACGTTATATATATCAGTGAAGTAATTCTTCACATTTTAGATACCTAATTTTAACGTTATATCAGTCTGTGTTTCTTCACATTTTAGATACCTGATTTTAACGTAATATATATCAGTGAAGTGTTTCTTCTCATTTAAGAAACCCCGTCACCAGAAATCTGTTTGACTAGATCTTTTCCGAATATCTTTTTTTTTAACGTTATAACTGCCGATGTTTCTTCACATTTAAGATACCTAATTTAAACATTATATATTATTATATCAGTCATTGTTTCTTCACATTTTAGATACACCGTCAGCGGACATTGACCTGTGTGCCACTCTAAAAGATGATGGGAAAATAGCCTTCATCAATTGTGAACGTACCGTGAAGGCTTTTATATGCAAGAAACGTGAGTAATGACAGGCGTCTGAAGTTTCATTTGAGAACATTTAGAGACTATTTATAGTAACACGGTCCTGTGTGGGATTTTTCCAAATTTTCTCAAACGAAAACTATATCGTCATTTTTATTTCTGTATACGTACCACAAAGACAAATCATTTTGTGTAGAAGCTTAACATGTATTCCGAATGTTCTCACATGAACATTCATACACGCCTGTGGAGTAATGAGCCATGAACGGATCTGTTTTGTAAAAACAGCGTAACAGCAGCTCTGATTGCTCATACGAACAATCTGAACGGCTGCTGTGCTGTTATCTTGATATGATTTTAATCACTGGCTGTCTTTACATGATAAACACTCAAGAATAACATGAATAACGAAACTGACAACGCATTTTTTTGCTATTTTCTTAATTAACAATACCAATACGAATAAGAATGCTTCTCCGCTTGATTCGTAAAACCGGAGCCATACGTACTGTTATAGATAGGCAAACACATTGCAGTGCTGTAAGGGCAGTAATGTGTCCAGTACTGTTTCCTAGCCTAGTACTGGTTTGTTGACCCAGGGATCATGAATATGTGAACTGTCGCCGTTATATAAATGAAATAATGATGGAAACGGCGTGAAATCAAAATAAAACAAGACTGTTATCCAAACGATCACTGAAAACGCATATAGTTGTAAAAAGTCATGGACATTGACTTTAATTACACTGGACCATATATTGGGTCTTATTGCTATTTTACATGTATTTAAATTGTTTGTTTCAATGTGTTAATGCTTTTTCAAGTTTGTAAAAGGAAAGAAAAGCGCGAGGGTAAGGTAATGTTTCGATATAAGGATTGTTGACGTTTAATTAATTTCTAATCTTAATACAATTTTATTTTATTTTTCTCATTTACCAGGTTCTATTGTTTCCTAACTATTACTTTTTCGCCGTACGAAATGTTTTCCTAAAGCGATGCCCAATTATGCCCTTTACACTTAACCCTTTCCCTCATATAGACGCCTCTGCAGCAGACGACCTTTTGAAAACATAGTGACAAAAGAAGAAATTTCTCCTTTTGTCACAATGTTTTCCACTTTTAGTCATAGGTTATCCATTCAATTATAGAGATTTTCAAAATATGTTCAAAGTCGTCTGCTAACATTCTTTCCGACGTTAGACATAGTTAATAGGACAAGCGGCATTCGTCTTCCACACATGGGCTATTAATCTATATGCAAAGGCAGCCAGTTGCTTTGAAAGACTGTTGTATTGTGTACTGGTGTTAGGCAGTCAGGAAAAACATTGCTATATGACTGAAAAGTTGCTAAACTAAGCGTTAAATCCACATATACATGTACTGCACATTGCGGTAATAAACAAGCGGCATTCGTCTTTCACCAATGGGCTAATGATCTCTATGGATAGGCAGACAGTTGCTTGGAACGACTTGTGCTGGGACTGGTGTAAGACAGTAAGAAAATACATGGATATGTGTAGTGGCAGCCGAGATATGAATTAAAATTTGCTGAAAACGGCGTTAAACGTTATCAATCACAATATTCACGGTACCTATTCAGCACTTGAAATGCTATTCGTGCAATAACGATTAACATTACAGATACAGATCGAACTGCACGGAAGCGCTGCGTGATCTGGGTATATAGTGGTGCGGTTGGTTTCGCCGCAATGCCCCTCAACTGCGCCCTTTACAGTTTACTCATATTCTGGACTTCTTTATATTGCAGCACTTGAAATGTTGTTCGTGCCAAGTTCCATGAACATTACAGAAGATCTCGTTCATCTAGACGCGGGACAAACGGCCAAGATATTCGAGCGTCTTTGGCCACCGATGCTAGACCTAATTTCATTGGACGATTCTAGACACAATTACATATCAACCGTTGACGTCACGCACGAGACGGATTGTGCTTTCCGTTGCTATACGGTTGATGAATGCAATGCGTTTGTAATCGAATGCAAGATGGCGAGGAAGTGTAATCTCTACTACTGCACCTTGTTGTCCGGTGTCGTGCACGAGTGAAACAATTTTGACATCGAAAAATATATGAGCCGCGTTTTGGCGAACGAAACAGACTCAGCTCATATGTTGTGTGTCTGAATGCAAACGTTTATTTTTTTCCCTTTAATGTTGTGAAATGCAAAAGTTTATAGTTCCGAATTCACATTGTTCTTGTGTGATAGGATTTCCGTCCATTTTTTCACAAATGTGTTTTCAGTTAGGTTGTTTAAACAGTCACTTCGATACAAAGAAGCTTACACATTTGAAGCTTCATTCACCAGCAGCTGTCTATATAACATGCATTATATAATGAATAGCATGGTCGTAAAGAGTCTGTCCGTCCTCAGTCTGCCTCTTGGGTCCAAGTGAAAACACACATTGGTTCTCCAAAACTGGGAACCATCATTTGCTTGACCCATCACCTGGCAACAAGGAATGGTCTAAATCACTTATATCACTGTATTTATTTGTTTTTAATATCAAACAGGGAGCGATTAACACGTCTTAGGACTGAATTCATTTATTATACCATCAATTAACATGTTGTTCGAGTGAAAGAATACCTTTCTAGGTAAGATATCGCCATACGTTATGAGAGTGGTGATACGACGGACGTACTGTTGAAACAAAACGATTGTGACAAAAGGAAAAAAATGCTCATGGTGAGCAATTTCTACTTTTGAAAAAACGTTTTCGAAAGTCGTCTGCAGTCGAGAAAGGGTCATATTCCCGTTAACCTATCAACTGGTATTAAACCAGATACCTGTCTTAGAGATGGATTCAGTTTTCTCGTTCTGGCGTATACTGCCCTTTCCATCATACATCAAATCTGCAGACGACGATTTGGCCAAGATATGGAAAATCTCAGAAAATGAAGATCCAATTATTGAATAGAGTTGAAAACATTGTGGTAAATGGAGAACTTGCTGATTATTAACAGTTTCTCCTTTTACCACAATCTTTTTTAAAATCGCCTGCTGTAGATGCGACAAAATATGTCTGCAGGAGGAAAAGTAAAAGCTTTGTACAAAATATTAAATTAACATTAAACGCATAATGATCTTGGTCACACAAAAATCGACATTTAATGGACTTGAAATTGTTCTTTAAAACACAGAACTGTTCACTATTATCGTTTTCATGTAAGCAATTAGTGCAACTTTACTTTAACAATTATAAAACAGAATGTTAGTTTGGTCATATTAAACCAATTTTAAAGACAATTGTATTGCATGTCCTTCTTTTCGTTATCAAGCATAAATTTCAGTTCCTTTGAAACTAATAAAGTTAATCTATTTATCTAATGTGACTGTCTCATGATTTACGGTCTGAAGGCTAAATGTGCTTTAAGTACTTGAAAAGGTTGTTAAAGTGATTATATGTTAAAAAAATAGTGTTTCAATATTGAAGTGTTTTTTTCCATATGAGCGATGTTCCTTGAAACCAAAGACGCGCCTCAGATATGTTGATTGATTGATTGTGTGGTGCTTTACGCCACTAGCATTACTCTTTCAGTTATATCACGGCGTTTTCTGGGTTAGGTACCAGTACTATTGGTCTGTTTATCCTGAAACAAGCCAGTCAGAGTCGTAATGCTAACCCCGCAACCTTGAGCACCAAGGGGGACAGCAGCCATCACTACCAGTGTTTTAAGTATACTCGCGACGTCCTGCAACCGAGGCGGACGCTCTACCACTTCATCTCCAAGGCGGTTCTCATATATATACACACACACACACAAGGAATCCTAGTCGATATTTCGTTTTTCAATCCGTAAAATCTACAAATTCCGGAGCAATGTTTTTGAATAATTAATTGTAGAACGTGTCTAATGCAGAGGACTAGTTAAGGAGTAAGTGCGTATTTGCACATGATAAGAAGTTTCTCTTCTTATCACAACTTTTTCCAGCACTATTTTACAATTATATTCTCATTTGTAAAGGTTTAGACATATTTTTGCCAAGATCTTTTCAAAGTCATCTTCCGTAGACACTCCCCTAATCTAAGCCTCTACTTATGATTACTATTCTACAGTGCTTTAGCGGCCATCACATACATTTAATGCATCAATACTCCGTTAACTCATATGTTTCAATTCAATAATTGGGGTCGTCATATTGGTTACTAGTACCGGGCCCCGAGTGGAACCAAAAAGAAGATCGTGAAAGTCACCTGTAATGCAACGAAGGTGACAAGAAAGAAATAGTCCAAAATCTGACCAACAAACTCCCATGTGAGTGTTGACAGCACAAGATCATCTTCATCTACATCACTGTCTTCTTCATCGTCTTCATCATCATCGTCAACGTAAATCATGGTTGCAATGTCGCCATCGGGTACGTCTTTCTTCAGTTCATCAGAAGGGTTGATACCGATTGATACTTTCTGTATCGAACGTTTCTGTAATTCGCCACTGTGTAACGAGTCCGAACCGTAGCCGCTAGACACGTCTGTAAGAGGATCTGTCGTTTCTTGACCCTCTTGTGATACACCAGGTGTTTCTGGAATGTTTTCCATTTTTGTACCAGAAGATGTTCTTCCTTTATCAACTGTAATATCAACCTCGAATGATAGTTCTTTTACAGTTTGTCCCACGGATAGTTTACGTCCCGTTTTAGCGCTTGACATGCCTGACATCGCCGTTGTTACACGAGACCCTTCTTCGAACTTGACTTCGTTTTGTTCATTATCGATTACTCCAGGAAGTTTAGTTTCAGAAACCCGTGACATACTTGACCTTTTCCGCAAACTACCTGCCTTTTCAGCTAGCCCATTTTGAGAACTTAACTTTCTGTTTCCAGCAACACCAGTGACGGAAGACGGGATCGGACTTGTATCAACAAGTTCAATATCTCTGCCCGTTAGAACTCCGTTTGTCGAGCTCAGTGTTCTGGATATTATCAACGATTCTTCACGTTCGTCAGCGCATTCCCCCTGTTCGTCTACGTTTGATATTTGGGATCTTACCCTGTTTGATTCTAGACGCCTTAACGAGAATTTTCGATTTTTGACTGTGTCTCCAACATGAGAACGGTTCGTTGTCAATCTCCTGCAAGACTGACAGCGAAAACGACGGATAGCACCATATAGTGCGACAGCAGCTCTTTTAATCTTGTTTACAGCTGTCATACATGGTGGCTCCAGTTTCCGTTTAGTTTTAACGTAGCATATTTTGCAAGGTTTGCACTTAATGGCTTTGTAAAAATATATGAACGCGACTGGCACTTCATCTTTACCAGGAGCCAAATATAGCCGTAAAAGGAATATGTTGACGATACTTAGGATCCCGCTTAGGGTAAGCATAAGAATTACGTAATAGCACAACAAGGACATGGGGTCTGAAGAGTCAGGTAACAAGTCCATAAGGGTCTGTAGAAGCACCACGAACGACAAAAAACAAGTTATTCCAAACCCCACCCTCTCGCCTGATGCTGGTGGCAGTAAGAACAGGAAACCAGTTAAAAGACTCAGAAGTAATACTGGTAACACGATGACGATCGTCATAAATAGTGGCTTCCTTTTAATGGTGAGTTTAAAATTTGCAACGTATGTGCCACTGGAAATACTAACGGACGACTTGGTCTCCGCTAGGGACCAGATACTGCTACCCTGCACGTCGCTGGTATCCCATTTGGTGTCCGTTACGTGTAGAACAATGAGGCTGGTGTCCTGTCCCCACGGTTTGATTGACAGCGTGCATGCCTGGTCGTCAAACGGAAAATACGTGGCATCAGGAGTACAGGATGCTAGTATTAGGACGCGAGGGTTCCATTGGCACACACCGGAACTTATACATGAAAGAGAAAAGAAAATGTCAATGTAAAATCACATTCCATCAAGCTGAAATAGTTCTCTAAACCATGTTCTAGACTGGGAGAAAGTGTTTGAAATATGCAAAACTCATCAAGACAATTATTCTGACAAAGATTCAAAATACAACATCCAGTGTGTTATCAAGATTTTCCTTCATTTGACCTAGTGACCTATTTTTGTTTACCCGATATGACCCTTATTCGAACATGGACTAGATATCATTAATATAAACATTCTGACCAAATTTTAAAAAGCACGTGGCCTCTACAGTGTTGACAAGATTTTCCTTCAATTTGGCCTAGTGAACTATTTTTTTAACAGACATGACCAATATTCAAACTTGGCCTACATATCATCAAGACAAACATTCTGATACAGTTTCAACATGCTCAAGTTAAAAATGCATCCTCCATTATGTTAACAAGATTTCCCTTCAATTTGGCCTAGTGACCTAGTTTCTGACCCAATATGACCCATATTCGAACTTGACTTAGATATCATTAAGACCAGCATTCTAGCGAAAATGCCGTTGATACCTCCACAGCACGTGCGAGCACCTGCACAGCACGACTGAGGGAGAGATTTGCGTTTGCACGCTACCTCTACAACTTAGTTATTGGTGCATTGGTGGCTGAAGAGGAGAGGTCTCATATTCCCTTTACTGCCACTCTCCCTCTCTTGTGGGTACTGCCCTCTCCTTCTCCTTCAGTCCTCCCTTCTTTTATAGGGCATATTGTAGTACTGTTACTCTGACACTTTTGTGATAAACTGTGTGTTAAATTGCTACCTTCTGTGAAGAGCGCGACTGGAATCTGATTAATGATGCGATGACCCGGCTTTTATAATCGGTGAGACCCATTGGATGGTCGGCCAGACGCCGCCATTCCCCGGTCAATGTATGCCCGATGTCCGGCGGGATCTGAGCGGCGAATTTGGCCCGGCGCTCACCAGATATGTATGATGCCCGACCGGGTCGGGGTGTCGTGGGGTGGTGGAGTCGGGCGCGGGCCCTATGGGCCCCCGCTAAATCCGCCACTACATTTGCCACCCTTTTTCTTTATTTACCACTAATCTTTCGACGCACGGGCTCTACGGCCCCCGGTTAATCCGCCATTGTATATTTCACGCGACTTCTTTCTTTTTTCCCGTTCCACTTCGCAAATGATAATAATGTTAACAAGCGTTCATATTTGACCTCTCGGCGCATTTAAAATTTCTAAAGCATTGCTTAAACTTATATTTGAGTACTCACGCCTAAAGTTTTTCACTGATGTTCCAACAACATTTAAATGATATTTATGGGTGAGATCCTAACCTTTTAAATGCAGTTTTGTTGAATCCATGATGAACTATTTTTCTCGCGCAGTCTCAACCCAAAATGCGTTGTTTGGTGCTAACAGCAATTGGCAGGCTGCCAACTCCGAAATAAATACTACTTTGACCAGGGGCTAAAGCCCCAGTCCAAAATTTACCAACATAAAGACCATAGTGCGATAATATTTACGATAAATATTTATTTAATCGGAACGGCCTATAATCGTTGCTTCTCTAACCCATTTATTTATATGGGTAATTCCCCCTTACAATTATGTTGGCGACACTTTGATTGGCTGACGCAAAGGTCACTCCGAGACGACCTGTTTCAGGCAGTCATCAGATATATACGAGTGACTGCTACGGCAAAGATAGTTTTGGTCTGATTGTAATGAGATTGGTGTCGAACCTAACACAGTGCATTCTGACAATATGTTTGTTTTATAAGTTTTTTACGTCGTTTTCAATTTTACTACAATTATATCACGGCGACAGTTCACTTATTCAAGATCTCTAGGTAAACAAACCCGCACTAGACTAGGAAAAGGTGCCTTGCCCAAGGCCACTCCACCATGACTGCCGTGACTGGGGATTGGACCCGGGACTCCCGGTTCAAAATCCCCGACGCTTATTACTCAACCATGGACAATAAATCAGACTGACGTACCTCATGTTATAGCGGATCTTATATGTCTCATCCCCGATACTTTTCACGGACTCCGCGGCGTTCATGAGCACGAGGTTTGGCGTCCATATCTGATCCTGGGTGAGAAAGATCGTGTCGATGGTACTTGAGAATGACACGCCTTGGAGCGTCTTCACCTCGTCCGTCCATTCCATGGAAATACTTCCCACAATTTCTAGTTTACCCTCCACCGCGTCAAAGTCCATCACTGCATAGAGGGCCATGTCTGGAAAACGGAAACGACTTTGAACTATGTACTACGAAAACAAACCATAAGACATATTCGACTAGCGTATATATAGTCAGGGTCCAATTCCACCGTATGATGAAATACGCTCTTAAGTATTTAAGTATTACTTAGCGCTAAAGTAAGGTTGTTGGCATTGTTTGACCAAGATCAACCTGCGCAGTTTGTTTTGGCTATGTACTTTTCGTCAATTAGTCAGATAAACTTCAGTTACAAATTGTCCATTGTATTCAAACAGCATGACCCGGACAGGTTCATTTTTGTTTACAATTTAAAAAAAATGGTACGGTTTTGTTTCAAAGAACAACCCTTATATGTTATTGCTGTAACTGGCGTTGTTAATGAGGATGGTGATAAATAGCTTAATAATTAGTTAACGTGTGTTTCATTATCATCGGCAGCAGCAGCAACAGCATCCTTTTCCTAATCTCCTCCTCCTCCACCTCCTCCTCATCATCATCATCATCAGCGTCGACATGGTCATCAACAAGAGCATCATCATAATCGTCAGTTTTATTATTATTATTATTATTATTATTATTATTAGCGGACTATGCCAACTTTATTGATCTGATAATTTTCATCATTGTAAGATATAACTTATATGTATGCCCCTGTGGCTAGGGGGCGCTAAATAAGAATGGCAGCCACAATCTGACCCTTGGTTAAACCGTAATATTCGGATAAATGGGTCTGAACAATTGGAGTCAATACAACTCTTGAGTTCCTGCAGGTGGGTTGATATTGATTTCACATCTTATATATTTGTATATCAATGTAAATATATGGTGTGGGACCAATGTCATCTTTCCTGTCCGCCGCGATATGACCTTAGCTATTAAAAGCTGCCTAAACCCCAAAGCAAACCAAACTAATGTGTACTTCTTTCACTAGAATATACAATATACTTACCAGAACTGTTGTAAGGGTCATTTTTAATGTTCTTAACTCTTTATTAAACAATATAACCCTATGATGTGGGTACTCAAAAGTGAGATATTGAGGGGAAAAGAGCTGTTTACCCTTTCTTAACTGGACCTCTGTACTTACTCAAATAGACGTCGAGGGCTGCGGTCGTTGTGTCTTTGGGAATTATCGGACCAGCACTTATAGAATTTCCAGAACTGCCAGTATCCTATAAGTATACAAAGAGCGGTGCTCTGCGAAAACCAACCTCTAGACTTTTGCGACCAGTGAAGATGCAGATCAGCATGTACACCCACAAAGTATAATCTAACTCTGCATCGTTCGCCAATACGCAATAGAAGGTTTCAAGAAACCTTTGAATAACTGTTTCTATTTGGATCCGATAGCATGGATGCGTAGGCATATATTTGTTTAGAGAAGTAACAATCACACTAAGGGTGGTTTTCATGGTGTACAACTCAATTATAGGAAACGTTCACAGTCTTGAAATGAAAATTTGAATAGCAAAATACATTCCTTAAATTAATTTAATATTATGTTTTTTTCTAAGCATTTAATAGTACGCTTAAATCACAGTAATTATAGATCTTCATTTCATTCGAAGATGTCAAACTAGTTGTATAGGTAATAACAGGTAAATTGGTCGAGCGTTTACAGGGCAACCAATATTTAGATCTGAAGACTAGCGTCGAAACTAGGTTCTTGCATTGCCACCGTTTCATTTACATAAGAATTTGACGTATTAGCTGCAGACAAGCTAGTCAGACGTCAGACTGCACGTAAATACAAATATATCTTAATCTACATTGTTCAAAAGTGAACAGACCTCCAGGATAGAGTGCTAGTGACAGTCCCGAGTCCGATCCCCGCTCGCCGCGGTCACGGCGGAGTGCCCATGGGCAAGACACATTTCCTATTATAGTGTGTATTTGTTTACACATGGATCATGAATAAGTGAACTGAAATAATAATGACAACAACGTAAAACCCAAACAAATTAAACCAAATATTCATTACTATTTTATCCAGGTTTACCATGATTGTCAAAACTTTCTTGAAATGTTCTAGGACTAATTGGTGACAAGAGTAGATTCGGATCAGACTGCACAAACTGATAGCATGATTAGAATGCGCAATGATCGTAAAAGTATTAAAATTGGTTTCCCCGAAACGCAGCCCGAATTTAGTTGAAATCTACATCATGAAATTGATTAAAATTCCGTGTTAACCCTTTGACTGCAAGGACCGATTTTTTTAAGCATGCGCGACCACTACAGAAAACCAGGCCAGCCGGCGGTTCCGCGCCGTTTGACCAGGCACTTTACTATGGGATGCTCAACTCAACGCTTTTATCTTAGTATACCTAGAATTGGTAATGGATTCTTCCGAATGCAAAACTAGACAAACCCTTTTAAAAAGTTAAAGCTATCAGTCTGTGAGGTAAGACAATTAGAAAATTGAAGGATATCAAATATCAAATTTAATCCATACAATAAAAACGAAACATCTTACCTCATATGCCGTAAGAAAGGCCTCGTAGTCTGATCTCACGGAACTGTATGTCGTTGATCCAAAACAAATTGTTAGCAGGCTGAGCAGCCATGCAACTCGCAAAACCTCCATTTTGTTTAGATGTCTGTTTGTTTTAAATTTATCTGACGTAATTTCGTTGGAATCGGAACACTCGGCTTTAACCCGTGAAATCAAATGAGCCAAGTCACACGGAGACAAACATTTTGAAGTTTTTGAAATAATTGCAAATTATTATCTAAGTGTGAGCTGGTTCTAGTTTATGCTTGATCATTATTGGTCCAAAGGAAGTTTAGACGATTACATGGCGCACAGTTAATACCCTTTTTGCGCTGAGTATAGTAATTATTACTGATCTTTGTCTGCGCATGTCGTAAAATATCTAAAGTCTGTTTTCGAATGACGTTGCTGAATAAAGTCTCCGAGCGTCATTCATAATTACACCTTTTATACAGAGCTCTAGATAAGGGGCATTTTTCACGTTCTAAAATCCCTTTTTGACACCCAAACCCTATGCTGGAGGTACTTAGAAGAATCGTCTCAGTGAGATGATACTTTTGAGTACCCACATCATATGGTTTGGCTGAGTAATAGGAACGATAGTGAGGCGAAAAGATCAGTTAACTCCTCCTTATCTTGCAGTCTGCTTAGATAAAAAGGATTTAGTTTGGTTTCTGGCTGGTGATTCAGTGCTAAGATGACTATCAGTGCTTCTCCTTGTCAAATTAAATTTGCGTCTCTGTATTTAATTTAGAGGAACGATTTGATTGCCGAAAGTTGTCTAAAAAAGGGAGCTGAGTGATATTTTGCCCCATCCAAAGCTATCCAAAAGGTTTCGGCTAGACGTAATATATGTATGGGGCACTTAAACGATAGGTAATATATATCTGCAAAAGACAGATTTATAAATTATCTTATATTCCCCTTATTCCCTTTCTCTGTTTTTAGGTCAATTACTTAAACTGTTGTTGAAACGTTAAATTGTAATTGCAACAATATCAGCCCAACAACGTTTCATTATATTTTTAAGCGTAACCGACCTTTTCATTTCAATATGAAATTATTTTATTTACTGATTGAACAAACCCATTCACTTCATACGGTAACACTTTTTAATAGTTTACATAATTCACCATTTCCATCAAACAGACGTTTCTGACGCCCGTACTTTTGAAAACATTATTGACTTTTATTTATAAAGCGCATCTACATTTTTGCCTGCTGCATACTTGTTCTGAGTGGGAAAAGGTTCACATAATTAACCCTTTCCCTCATGTAGACGCTTTCTGACGCCTCTGCAGCAGACGGATTTTTGAAAACATTGTGACAAAAGAAGAATTTGCACAAAACGTGCAATTTCTCCTTTTGCCACAATGTTTTCTACTTTTTGTCATAGGTTATCCATTCAATTATGGAGATTTTCTATTTTTTGACAAAATACGTTCAAAGTCGTCTGCTGCATAATTGTCGTATGAGGGAAAGGGTTAAATTAACGAGCACCGAAGACAAAGAATATCTGTAATAACTCAGCAATACCTGAACCGATGATTAGTATGATAAGCTGCAAACGACCCATTCAATAGATCTACAATTAAATATTATAACAGATAGTTTTCAATAAGTTCTGATAACTGTTTCCCAAATAAAACAAACATTTCACACCCCTGCACCGCGTATTTGATTTTGAATGTATCTATTTATTTATTTCAGCCCTATCTATGTAGAAACCATGTCATATACATTGTGAAAACAAATAAAGACAACTTTTAAACTTGACCACCCAAACAAGAATTATAGGCGACTTGTGATAAAAGTATTTCACATATGCATTTCAGAATTCTACTATTTACACCATAAAGCCCGGAATCAGCAGCTTATTTACTTTTAAAGTTTAAAATAAAACGTTGTTAATTTTGATTTAGATAGAACACACACACAATATGGAACCACACAGATTACGTTCTTTGTTGTTTCAAAAATAAACTTTTCTTAGTAGATATCTATCTATGCTCAGGCCGATTTGACATTATGTTCTGATTTTCCTTCTTCCAAATTTATAAAATTTGGAAGTGTTAAAAAATAGATTAAGACCGGTGGTTGAGAAGGCTTGTGAGATAGTTAACCTTTATCTACGTCATTAAGCTCTTTACATCATTTTATATCTCCCCGAATACATGTTAGAATGGCCTAATTTATTCTTTCCCACATATGCAGCCAATTTCTGACGCCTCAGCAGAAGACGAATGTTGAAAACATTTTAACAAAAGGGGAATTTGCTCATATAGAGCAATTTCTCACTTTTTCACATTGTTTTCAACTTAATTTGATAACTGTTTTTCATTTAAAGAGAGTTTCTCCATATTTTTGACAAAATGTCCTCAGAGTCGTCTACTGTAGAGTAGTCATATGTTGGAAAGGGTTAAACCATTTGACGTTGTGACAAAGCAGTAATTTCTATACACCATTTACTAGATCTGAAAAAGCTTTAACGATTGAACACGTTCCCCTATACAACACTTTTGCAGCAGACGACTTTCAAAACATCAACACAAACATGTGAACATTCTTTAATACGAAAAAAACCCATAATGGGTTTTTTCGCTTATAGTTAACGGGCGTGAGATTTTTTTTTTTTTTTTTTTTTTTTTTTTTCAATAACCCATGAAGCTTTCTGAAATGAAACTGAAAAAAAATCATGGGGGCCGCCATTTTGGATATGTATAAAAAGCAGACGTAAAACACAGATTGAAAATTATTGTCGACTTTTTAATCATTTTTTTTAAAATCGGTATTTTGGGTATGTATAAAATAAGCAGAAAAACACGGATTGAAAATTATTGTCGTCTTTTTAATCAATTTTTTTAAAATCGATATGTAAGATCATTAAAGTGCTGGAATTAACATTTGTACGAAAAGTTAAAAATAAATGGAAATCTAAGAAATATGTTTTCCCGTTCGTCAAAAAAACGACAGCATTAGCCTTCTACGCCCGAAACTAAATTTTGACTGTATCGTAGCCAAAGAAGGACGTGACGTCATTTCCGTTACACTTCATCTTGGCGTAACGCCAATGGAGTGACGTCGTTTCCCGCGAAAAAGTGGTATCAACATGAAAGACCCCTAATTCCTATACATGAGCTATTGACTCAATCATTCAAAGTATAATTATTTATCAAACAGTGTGGCAAAAGGATAACTTTCTCATAAGGAGCAATTGTTCTTGTTGCGACAATCTTTTCCTAAATCATAGGCCTCTGAAACCGTCTCTAATAGGGAAAGGGTTTAGCAGAAATGTGACCCCTTACATAATTTGTCATATTGACTGCTTGAAAAAGGCAGTCGCCAGGTGGCATCAGAAAAGGGCTGATCTATTTGCTTCTTTGCCATAATGCAGGTGATCGATTAAGGATCATCTTGGCCCTCATGTTTTAACCTCGCTCATTATAATTTTCTGTTCAAATAATAGATAACATCAATACGAATTCCAAATATGTTTTAATAATGCAAGAAACATGACATTAACATTATTATTGTCTAGTCAATTACTTATAAATCCTTTTTTATGGCCAAAGTATGCTCTTTAATTTTTGTTTATAATTATCTTGCGGTTTTTTTTTTCGTAAATAGGTAGCACCTATAGATATATTATTATAAGTATAATTATTGAATACAGATGGAAAGCTTGTCCCGAAATGAAGAATTGCTCATTTTGACTTATGTTTCGTTTCATCAGATTTTTGTTATCAGTTGTCTGTTGCATCTGGATCAATATGCGCTTTCTGATGCACGCATACGAATTTTGAAAAGATTGTGGCAAAATGAGAAACAGCTCATATGGAGTATTTCTATTTCTATTTATGCCACAACAAATTTAAAGTTTATTCAATAATTATACTTTCATTGTAAGCGATTTTCAATATTTCAGATGCTAATCAAAATCGTTTGCTGCAGGGTTGTCATATTTGGGTAAGGATTAAATCGAACACCCAAATCGAAGCTACTAACGAGCTTGATTAATCTAGGACAGCTCGGGTTACACTCTTTTCCACATATAGCAAATCTGCAGCAGACGACTTTGAAAACACGGTGACAAAAACCTGAAAAATATCCATAAAAGATAGCTTAATTGTTAGATAAAGTTGAAAACATTGAGGCCAAAGGGGAAATTGCTCATGATGAGCAATTTCCCCTTTGGCCACGATGTTTTCAAAAGTCGTCTGCTGCTATTGCGTCAAAATACGTCTGCGGGTGGGAAAGGGTTAACAGATGAAAGAGGTCAATATGGTTCAGTGCGACTTATTCCTTTGATGATTAATGACTTGCTGCATTGTAAACATACTCAATAAGTATTAAATTTAATTACGTTTGAAAATAGCGAAAAAACTCAATAAAACAATAAATACTTGATAACCAAACAAGATCTTTGTTATAATAATGATAAGAAGAAATATGCCTTTGATGAATAATTACTTTATACATAGATCTTTGTTAAACTGTTATAGGCTAATCAGAGCGTTTGTCTTAGCTTTAATTTGTTTGCTTGGTCCTTTACGTGGGTTTCAACAATCTGTTTAGTTATATCACGTCGTTTCCTTGTTAAGTTACCTATACAACTGGTCCATCTACCCTGACCCCAGTCAGCCAGTCGTAATACTAACTCCTGAGCGCCAAGGAGGGCAGTCATTACTACCATTTGTAAAGTCTTTGGTATGACCCCGCGACCTCTCGACCCCGAGGCGAACGATCTACTACTACAACACCGATCCGGTCTATAGGCTGATTAGAGCGTGTGTCTTAGCCATAAGCAAACAAGTTTAGATCTTGCTAACTATATATGAAGGTCACCTTAATACGAAGAAATAGTTCAACCCTGTCTCAAATACAGACGCATTCAGACGCCTCTGCCGCATACGATGTTTGAAAATATTATGGCACAAGGAGAAATTGCTAATAATGAGCTTTTTTCTTCTTTGCCACAATGTTTTCAAATATTTTCAATTATTATACTTCCATTTATTGAGGTTTTCAATAATGTTTGCTACTTGTTTTCAAAGTCGTCTGCTGTAGATTTGTTGTATGTTGGAAAATGTGGTTAATATAAACAGTATGTTGTAACAAATTGCTACTGTGTAACATAAGATTATTTATTATGCTCATATTACACCAAAGAATGTCCAGTGAAAAAAATGAATTCCTACCGTCTTCAATACATTATTAAAATGATTGGAGACACAGTTTTCTATTTGTAGATTTATTTTGAATGTTACAGATACCGTATTTTGTATAGTTTATCTCTATTGTATAAAATGATATGTTTTTTTGCATTGTATATATTACTATGATGAGTTATCTGTCAAGAAACTATGTAGCAACTAACGTCAATAAAAAGATCGTCTATTGTCTGTAAAAAAACACCTTATATTAGTTTTTGCTGTGTCGCGGCTAAAAACGTCACAAGTTTCTTACACCAACTGGATTGAAACACTAGAGATCCTATCATAGATTATTGAGACGTTATATTTTAATAAATCATCGGAACGTTTAATTCGTTATAGTTTTTTTTAACCATAATAAATAGAAGTATGTGATCACATGTACCCATGGTGCAATATTGTGGTTGGACTAATGAATACAATAACAACGATTTTGTTGTTCGTGGATATTGGGAGAATTGTGTCAACATGGACACCAAATGAACCTAAGATGAGCGTATTTTGTTAACTGAATAGAAGACTGAAAATGTTGAACGTGCTTATCATCAAGAAACAATTACGGCATTAAACGTTCGTACAAAAATAGATACTGAAGAGGTATAGATAAGAAAACTGTTTTTGTTTGACGATGGCTGTTTCAAAATGGACAACACTTTTGGTCGTGTACCTTAGCATATTTTGTTTTTATTCGGAATGTGCCACATACAACGAAGTGAAAACGGAATATACAAAGTTGGTAGATGGGTACGCCATCGCCGGAAGTACACATGGGGACCCGTACAGCCAGACAATTCCAACCGACAATCTTCCAATGGAAGTTTCATTAAACTTGTTTTTATATTCACTGTCTGGTTATGATCCAGTCGCTGGTACCATAGACGTTGTGGGCAGTTTGCACATGGAATGGATTGACGAACTCGCAACAGCTAGTTCAAAGACTATAACTTTCAATTCAGCCACAGTTTCCTCTTTTTGTGTGGACTATGCTCTGATTTGGACTCCCGTCATAGTGTTAGTGAACTCGGCAAACTCTGTTGAAAGGGTTGGAGATCCATCGTACAAGGCAAGATACGAGACAGCGACTGGTAAAGTGACGTGGGAACCCCGCGTGATTCTGAAAGCGTCCTGCACGCCCGACGTCACCTATTTCCCCTTTGACGAGCAGAAATGTACGCTTACTTTCCAGTCGTGGATCCACGATAGTACGCTAGTCGAACTGCAAGTGGGAAGTGATTCCTGGGGCACTGACGATTACGAAGACAATGGTATTTGGGCCATCGATAAAACAAGCAGCAAAATCACATCGAAAGGCGGATACTTCATCGCAGAGTTTGACATCAACATCAAACGTAATGCACTTTATTTTACATTAAACGTAGTGTTACCAATTCTGTTATTGTCAGCATTAAGCGGGTGCCTGTTTCTGCTACCAGCCTCTTCCGGTGCGCGTGTTGGTTTCGGGATTGGGTGTTTCCTGTCCTTTGTGGTACTACTACAGACGACTATGACGTTCCTACCAGAAGCATCTGCACCGATGTCCATTCTATGCTATTACGTAATTATGATGATGACTCTAAGTGCCGTTCTGAGCATTGTAAATGTGCTCCTACTCAAGATACACATGGCTGATGAAGGAACACCGCTTCCAAAATTTCTCGTGCATTTTGTGGAGTTGGTTAAATGTATAAAGTTTAGACGTTGGCGCAGGAATCGAGCTAGACAGCGTAGTGACGTTGAAAGCTTGGTTTCGTTCGAAGATTCTAGCAAACCAACAACTGCAGAGAAAACCCCAGCAAACACATTAGAGCTTCAACACTCGGGGGTAAATATTAACACAAAAAGTACAGTAGCTGACACTGAACTAGATAAAGCATTACGCAATGGTGTTAAAAGAGGTAAAGCCGTTGGAAAGCACACTGATACAATTGTTGAAGGGGATGCTAGTTCTTCAAGTACTGGTGACTCGCAATCTGACAATAGAAGTGAACACACTGATATCGAGCCAGAAAATGATGAAGATGAAGTAGCAGACTGGAAATCTGTTGGAAGTTTCCTCGATTTCTTTTTTATTCTTGTGTTTGTTGGAACACAAGCTGCTCTCAGTGTTTTCTTTTTGGTTCCTTTGGCTAGCAGAGCTGCTTAACACGGTCTATCTAAGCAGACTAGTCCAAGTTAGTAATTTAACTAAATACAAACCCTGAAGCCGACGACCTTGAAAATGTATAAGCAAAACGCAAAGCGATAATAAGTCTCAAGTTCAGTTGAAAACATTATGTGCATAATAGGGAGAAATTCCTCATTATCTACAATTTTCCCTTTTATTACAATGTTTTCAAATGATGTCTTTTGCAGATGTGTCATACATGAGAAAGGGTTGAACACGTCAGAAGAAATATAGAAACTTAATAAGTCACTGTAGATAAGAGGAGAAAGCATTTTGGAAAATTGACAACCAGGCAATGTTCTCTCTGCCAACAATTTCGTAAGCTGCATATGAGCCGAATTCCGAGAAATCCAACATTGTGGACTCTGCGTTAAGTATCGACCCGGATCAGCCTAAGCATGCCGCACAGGCTAACCCGGACAGACACTTGTGGATTTTCTGTTTCAGGAATCATCACTCTATACCTCTATCCCCCTGTGACGAATGTGTCGGCCCGGGTTAGCCGGTAAGACCTGCGCACGCTGATTTGGGTCGATACATTACGCAGAGGCCATAATGTTGGTTTTCTCGTGGAACGGCTCACCTGTCTAATAAGACGATTCAATAAGAGGACATGCATTCCGACAGTCGGAGGTTTTTAAATTAATGTTTGTTTGTTTGTTTTATGGTGTTTAACATTTTCATTTATACAGTGGCGTTTCCTGGGTAGGTTTCCAGTACTATACTGGTCTACGTATTCTGACACCAGCGAGTCAGTCGTAATGCTAATCCCACAACCGCGAGCGCCAAGGAGGGAAAGCCATTACTACTATTTTTAAAGTAATTGGTATGACCCGACCGGAGATCGAACCCGCGACCTCCCGCACCCGAGGCGGACACGCTACCATACTGCACTACCGGGGCGGGTTTTAAATTAATACTTATAATTACTATTTTGATTTAACAGTAATAATTACTATTTTAAATCAATATTAATGACGATCTCTATGTAATCTTGTATAGTCGAAAGTGATCCATAAATGACTTATCTACATATTAAGATACATAAATCAATGTAGCATAACTTAGGGGATCCATTGAACATATCGATATCTATATATTAATAGTTATCGATATGTACGAGGGGTCCCCTGAGTTATGATAGCTTGATCTATGTTTCTGCAGCTTAGTAAATTCATTTACACTTAAAGGTGCTGAATTCCAGATAATAGATAGTATAGTCATTGTTTTAAAACTGTTCAAAAGTTGTCTCGAAATATAAAAATCTTATTTCTGGGATAAAATAGGAGTAATAATTTCACTTTCCAGTATTATAAACATCCAAATATTGATTGTTTATGCTTCATTTTTACTGGGTAGACATACCCAGTAAGCCAAATATTGTATTTTGTCATGACTTTCAATTCACTTTTTTTCAACATTTACTGCCAAAATAGTTTTGAACTATTTATTACATACTTTGCTGTCACTATTAGCAATATGTGCAAACGTTTCAACATTTCAAAATGTCGATTTCCGTCTGAAGTTTAGCACCTTTAATCGTTTACTATGAAAAGTAAGCCAGTGATAAAATCATATCAAGATAATTTGGGTAATACATGCATTGAGTGCTCGGTGGTTAACATCTTCGCTAGCCAAGGCTACTTCGTACATTAGCAATCCCATAAGTTATTCTGATTAATGAAATGGACAGATTATCAATTGACACGTCTCTCTGCGAAACCCAACCAAAAGTATTTTGCTACCAGTGTTGAACCAGATCAACCAACGCATTCGCGTTGTCTGATATGACGTTGCACTGTTCGGTAATCAATCATAGAAAGTTTAATTTAAAAAAAACTTATATAAAGCGGTATCCATATGGATCCTTTAGCATGGATGCACCTGACACAGCCATGTTTACACGTGTACTAATTACGCGAAATTTGCATTCTATACATCCACCTCGGCAAAGGAACTCCAACCATACCGCTTTTGTGACCAGTATAGATCTATATCAATATTGCATTATTGTAGCTTTGTCTGGTTCAACACCATTAGCAAAGAATGTTTCAGGAAGCATCCATGGTTATGTTTTTATCTTCACTAGTCATAACACAATGTGTTGGTGTTGTACACATGTTTCATATACAATATAATCAATTATAGAAAGTTTAATAGATGTGTAATAATTACTCAAAAATTGCATTCTATACATCCACCGTGGCTAAGGCACTCCAACCATACCGCTTTTACGACCAGTAGATATCTAGATCAATATTGCATGATTGTAGCTTTGTTTGGTGCAACAATGTTCGCAAAGAATGTTTCAGGTAGCATAGGTATGTCTTTATCTTTTCTAGTCATAACAGCTTGGTTGGTTTACTTAGAGAAGCGCTCACATCGACTGTATAACGTATCTATTATATTTGGTTCATATAACATTTTGACAATATTATGAATGTTTGTTTTTGTGCCAAATGGGATCAATGTATTTGTTCAATCCGTATACGTTAATGAATTAAAAAAATAAAAATGTTTTCATTCAAACCAATTTCTCATTTCTATTGTTGCTGTTCGTTACTCCACTTGTAACGGCCATTGTTTACTGAAATATGAAGAACGACACCTTTGGGTACTGATTGACGAACACTTGGTTGTTGAACCAGTGTTGTCGATATCTCTGAACGCAATCATTAGTGCTTGCTCACATTCAAACGATTTCTGGTACCTCTGCAAACTATGGATTACAATAATGAACATTTCCTTCATCTTTATGAAAAGATATATGTTGGCAATATTATGTCTTTAAAAAATGAACCTGTTCGTGAAAATGATAAAAGTTTGCATTTCTGGACAGTGTAAATTCAGACCAACTGTTTCCATCTGCTCTTTCCAGAACCTACACAGGTTTGTCAGAAATGCTCTAACAAGCTTGTGTAAGAAATTTGTGAACAGTGTAGATCTTCATCAGAGTTATTGTGGAAACATAGGGTTGATCTGAATATACACAGTTCGACAAAATCAACTTATCTTTTCCCAAAAAAACAGGCTTTTTATTTACCGCATCAGCAATTAGAAAACAGATTCTCTACAAAACAAAAATTTAACCATTTCCCTAAAATAGATGCATGTTGACATGCAGCAGAAAACTTTAGAAAAATATTAATCAATTTCTCTTTTTTTTCATTATGTTTAAACTCTTTTCGTTTTATTATAATTTCATCACAGCGATTTTCAAATTATTGCTCAAGATTTTTTCAAATTCGTCTTGCAGTTATGCTCAGTATGCGGAAAGGGGTTTTATATTTTGAAACGGCATCCAAGGTCTAAGTCGAGTTTAGCCCAATCTCGTTAAAAAAAGACCAAATTAATTCGCTGCAGGTAGAAAAGGCTCGTATAGATATCTAATGACTGACGGTGTATCATACGATTTTCGATAGAAAGAAAACAAATGGGCACCTGCTAAACGAATTATTTAAATGTCAAAGGGCAATACGAGACTACAATTTATGCGGTGTCGTACGATCCTATATACGCACAGCAAAGTATTTTGGTAGTTTTGTTCGATCCGAAGAGAGCCGAGCCCCCGGTAGCTCAGTCGGTTGCGACGCGGGCTGTCAATCCAGGGGTTGTGAGTTCGAATCCCGGCTCGGCCAACTTTATTTCCGATGATTGACAAAAGTCAATGCGTCATTCGTCTTCCACAAATGGGAATGTGGGAAAAGAAGCCAGTTGCTTGGGAAGATTGTTGTGTGGAGTACTGGTGTGAGAAACCAGGAAATGCATTAGTAGGTGAACTGGCCGCCGTGATATAACTGAGAAATTGTTAAAAAAAAACGGCCGTTAAATCCCAATCAATCAATCAATCAATTATCCGAAGAGATCTGATTTGGCGATTGACAGGGGGCGTAGCTTGGCAATAATCAATGTGTAGGCCGTCTCGTGAGAAAATCAACATTGTGGGCTCTGCGAGTAAAGTATCGACCCGGATCAGCCTAGGCATGCCACACAGGCCTACCCGGATAGTCACTTTTCGCCTCCTGTGGATTTTCTCTTTCAGGAATCACTACTCTATTTATCCCCCCATAGACGGAATGTGTCGGCCGGATCAGTCTGTCGCGGACAGCGCAAGGCTGAATCTGGTCGATACATTACGCAGATGTGTATCGCTGCAGCTGCATTTTGGGGCATGTTTAGAAAAAAAAGTGTAGGCACGTGCCTACAGTGCCTAAAGGGAGCCACGTCCCTGATTGATTGCGTTTGCTGCGTAATATGAAAAGCAAAAAAGGCGGTGTTGAAACGACATCAACAAAACATTTATATATATTTTGCTCGTTTGCCATGTAATAAAGATATCATCATTGTTATTAACTGAAAACTCGGTTAGTGTCAGGGGTGACAACCATATGACATACGCAAGGTATATCTGTTCTAAACAGATTGCTACTTAACCAGTGTTAATCCAATCCCCTATACATACGCTTTTCTGACGCCTTCTTGCAGCAGACGGACTTATGAAAACATTGCGGCTAATATAAGAAATGTCTTATCTTGTCACAATAATCAATTCCAAATTAAATTAAACTTTAATTTATAGAAATGATTCCTATTTTTGCCGTTATGTTTTCAAAGTCGTCCTGCTGCAGATTTGTTGTATGTGGGAAAGTCGTTCGGAATGTCATGACCTCCCTTTGACTGGAATGTAACTCTTGTCTTCTTACATGACTTAGTTGTAGACGACTTACACGTGCATTATGAAGTATACGATTGTGGAAAACATTAAACATTAGCAAGAAAAAGTAGTAATTTAGCCGATCAAAGGGTTTGTCGGGTGGGGGGGGGTGGGGGGGGGAGGGGGGGGGGGGGAGGGGAGGGGGGGGGTTAAGCTTATCAGTTATAAACTGTCACATGTTTCAGAGGAAAGGCTAATCAGTTCCGTTAAAATGTTACTCTGTATCGGGGGAAATGCTAATCAATGCCCTAAAATGTCATATGTATCGGATGAAAGGGCTAATATATACCGTAAATGCCGTAAAAATGTCATATGTATCGGATGACAAGGCTAATATATACCGTAAAAGGTCGAAGCTTTATCAGTTGTAAAATGTCACCTGTTTCAGAGGAAAGGCTATTCATTTCCGTAAAATGTCATCTGTATCGGGGAAATGCTAATCAATGCCGCTAAAATGTCATATGTATCGGAATGAAAGGCTAATATATACCGTAAAATGCCGTGTATAAATGTCATCTGTATCGGGGAAAAGGCTAATCAATGCCATAGAACATGTCATCTTTAAAGGGGGTTTGTCCGTTAAAATTTCATCTTTATCGGAGGGGAAAGGCTAATCAATGCCGTTAAATGTTATATTTTACAAGGGGAAATCCTAATCAGATGCCGTAAAATGTCCTCTTTATGGGGGAAATCCCTAATAAATGCCGTAAAATGGTCATCTGTATCGAGGGTAATAGAAAGAGGACAAAAGAACAACTGTAATGATCGATCTATCTGATTCTCCTTCCTCTGTTTAACACACTGTACCTTATATCCAGACGAAAGTTTGATCTTTGTATCGATGGCTCGGTAACATGTGAGCTCGGTCGTGAAGCTCAATCCGGTGGACATGCCAGCGTTCGATATCCACGCGTACTCCCTTGTGTGGTCTCAATATCTCCTATGGTGGACTGACAGCAACGGTATTCGAATCAGCGGTCTACTATTTCAATCTGGAGTCCTACATTATTCCGTGATGTATACATATAAAAGTAAATGTACTGTGGCATGGAGTCATGGAAAAACTGTTGTGTGGAGAGCTGTGCAATATGCAATGAGAAAGACATATGAACTGGGCCGCCGTGATATAACTAAAATATCGAGGAAAAACGACGGTTAAACTCTAAAAAAAAAAAGGACTTCACATTGATTGGACATAGAGACAATTGTTACCGTCGTGTTATGCTTCGCTTCATGATCCAACAAGTGTTTTCAACTTTCTATCAAAGTTATAACCTCAAATTTCTTGAAATTACACCGTCAGATGACGTAACGTAAGGAAATACTCGTGTCTCTACGTAAACTAATGCTCTGGAAAAATGTCATCAGTAATTATTGTAATTAACCCGAGTATCTACTAAACCCTTTCCCTCGTGTAGACGCCTCTGCAGCAGACGACTTTTGACAAAAGAAGAAATTACCAAAAGGAAAGCAATTTCTCCTTTTGACACAATGTTTTCAACTCTATTCAATAAGTATGTCCTTCATTTAGGGGAGGTTTTTTCTCTTATTATTGTTGAGATGTTGTCTGCTGAAGATTTGTAGTATGTAGGAAAGGGTGAAAGTATATGAAACTAGGCGTGTAACATAACTGCCTGAGACGGTGTAGTTAACAGCGCTGACATTATTCACAGAATAAGAAAAGTAGAAATAAAACCATTGAATACTTTATGGCATAGTGGAGTAAAATCTCCTTTTGCCAAAGTGTTTTCAACAGTCGTCTTCTGCAAATGCGTAAACATACGTCTACATGTGGGAGGGTTTAATGTAGTTTGCGGGAAAATGCAGATAGAGATCATGCTAGACAGCCCTAGCTTACTGCATCAAAATTAAAAACGTAGTATACACATGCTTCTATAATTTTTATACGGCTATTTCTGGCGAATGGAACAGACGCCTTGGATGTGCAGTTATCTGACGCCTACATGTATATTGATAGCAATGATATTAGCCGTTCCACGAAAAAAAAAACATATTAGACTCTGCGTAATGTATCGACCCAGATCAGCCTGTGCATGCCGCGCAGGCTAATTAGGGCAGACAGTTTTCACTTGCTAGTGGATTTTCTGTTTCAGGAATCATTACTCTATACCTTTTCCCCTCCTTAAGACGGAATGTGTCTGCCACGGATTAGCCTGCGCGGACCTGCGCAGGAGCTGATCTGGATCGATACATTGAGCCAGAGTCCATAATGTTGGTTTTATCGTGAAACGGCTCATACTTATTTGGCTTTTTACATCTTCACTGGCGCAGGCTCTTTAAATAACCATTTTCCCGACGGATTTTGAATCATTTGCAGCAGACAACTTTTGGAAAAAAAACTTGTGGCAATAGAGAATTTCAAGTTGCACAAAATGAGGCAAATTCTCCGTTTGCCAAAATGCTTTCAACTTATATTCAATAACTTTTATTACACTATATAAACTTTCATAGATTTGCCCATTTGTTTTCAAAGACGTTTAGATTAGTTATATGTCGAAAGGGCTGCTCTTACACCAAGCATGTTATAATGGGCTCTACATATGTCTCAGGCCCGTTTTGTATTTTACAGTTTAACCAATGCTTTCATAAAACCAACGAGATGAAATGATAGGCATTGCAGTGTCTCCTTTGCAATTGTGTCTCGTTGCATTGATAATTGTTTTTGTGTTCTACGCCTCTCTCAACATTGTTTTATCACGGCGTTTCCCTGTGTAAGTTACCTAGTACTACTGATCCATTTATCCTGACACCAGCCAGTCAGTCGTTATGCTAACCCTGAAAATCCTGAGCGCTAAGGAGATCAAGCCAGTAATACCATTTTATTTGTATATAGACTCTAAGCGGTGATCGAACCCGCAACCTCCCGAAAGACTAAGCGAACTATGGTTTGTATATACTATCATACCTCATCTTCACTATATGTCTATATTTGGGGATCGCGTTATACAAGATAATTTAAAAAAAGCACTTGTGGCTTTTCTCATTTGCGGGCAGGTTTGCGAAGATAGCATTACGAACGGATGCGCATGGTATCAGGACAATATTACCAGCACCTCAGGTAACTCTGTGAAAGTCACGGTACACGTTTTCATGTGTGTTTCAGTGTATTTCAGTAAATCTACATCCGCGTTAGTGCCTGGATGGGCGACCAAGCGATGGCTTAACTCCGTAATGAACCCGGTGCACGATACACTAAGTAACCCTCATAACAACATTGATGTGAACACACAGGTTCTACGTCTGTGAAGGTTGGCTCCACTTTATAGGGAAATATATGGTAGAAAACTGTGGAAACAATACGCCAGTTTGCTACCTTCCTCATGGCAATAGTTGAAGCCACCTTTAACTACCCGGCGCTGATGCTGCCGTGTAATAATCAGAAACCATCGTGATATAACTGAAATACTGTTTAACGCGCCATAAAACGCCCATACAAACAACGATGTATGTTATGACATTAAAGCCGCTATTGTACCCCTAACGGACTTTCCGCTCCAAGTGATGTTAATGCTTTATGTGATGATAAAACGGGGGGACCAACACAGGAACCCATTTCAATAAAGGGGCACATTAACGAATCGTTGCGATCTGATAGTACCGAATTAAAATATACCACACCAACACCTGTACATTGTCATTAAGGTCGTAGACAATTGGCGGTATCTCTATTGGGGGACCGATCGGAAGATTCTATCAGACACACGATTAATATTGATTTCTGGCATAATGTGCAGCAGAATATAGACAATGATGTCTCAAGATAGATTTGAAATGTAGAGCTATAGTCCATTAACCTATGTTATTGCCTGATTTTTCGGAAACAAATTAAACTGATCGTTTTTCCCCGCAATATTTAGCTTATTACAATACCAACCCTGTGTTGTGAGTTTTCAAAATAATCATCTTATTGAGAACATTGATTCTTTGGTCCTTTCAAGTCTCATTCATTGTTTGGGCGTTTTTAGGCCGCTTTCAACCATTTTTATATCACACTATTTCCTGGGTAAGTTATCAGTTATACTGGTACATCTTATCCTAACATCAGCCAAATCAGTCGTAATGCTAACCCTGCAACCTGCGCGACAAGGCATGGGGGCCATTAACTACCATTTGCAAAGTATTTGGTCCTAGACATAATGGTTGAGGCCGTCCTATTTTCCTGTGCATCCTCAAAGTCTGATCAAGATACTACACTGATCACATAGTACTTAAGCAAGCTTAAAGTAGTCAAGCAAAACGCGGTACCAATTTTCGTCCGTTTGTCCTGACACCAAGTGCTAACCCACGGGGGTGGGGGGGGGGGGGGGAGTTACGCTTATCAGTTATAAAATGTCACATGTTTCAGAGGAATAGGCTAATCAGTTCCGTAAAATGTTATCTGTATCGGGGGAAATGCTAATCAATGCCTAAAATAGTCATATGTATCGGATGAAAGGCTAATATATACCGTAAAATGGCACGTAAAATGTCATATGTATCGGATGAAAGGTGCTAATATATACCGAGTAAAGGTCGAAGCTTATCAGTTGTAAAATGTCACCTGTTTCAGAGAGAAAGGCTAATCAGTTCCGGTAAATATGTCATCTGTATCGGGGGAAATGCTAATCAATGCCCCTAAAATGTCATATGTATCGGATGAAAGGCTACATATATACCGTTAAAAATGCCGTAAAATGTCATCTGTATCGGGGGAGAAGGGCTAATCAATGCCATACATGTCATCTTTAAAGGGGGTTTGCCGTACTAATTTCATCTTTTATCGGAGGAAAGGCTATTCAATGCCGTTTAAATGTTTATATTTACAAGGGGGAAATCCTAATCAATGCCGTAAAATGTCCCTCTTTATGGGGGGGAAATCCTAATAAATGCCGTTTAAAATGTCATCTGTATCGAGGGTAATAGAAAGAGGACAAAAGAACACTGTAATGATCATCGGTATCGTTCTATCTGATTTCTCCTTCCTCTGTCTTAACCCTGTACCTAATCCAGACGAAAGTTTGACTCCTTTGTATCGATGGCTCTGTCCGGTAACAATGAGGGTAAGTCAATCCAGGGGGTCGTGAGGTCGAATCCCGGTGTGGTCAATATTCCTTCTGGTGACTTGACACAAACGGGTATTTCGATCAGCGTCATACATTTACACCCACTTGTGTAAAATAAAATAAATGTATGTGGGCATGGAGTCATGGAAAACTGTTGTGTGGAGAGTGCTGGTGCCAAATGCAATGAGAAAGACATATGAACTGGCCGCCGTGATATAACTAAAATATCGAGGAAACGACGTTAAACTTCTAAAAAAAAAAGACTTCACAATTATTGGACATAGAGACAATTGTTACCGGTGTGTTATGCTTCGCTCTCATGTCCAACAATGTTTTTCACTTTCTATCAAAGTTATAACCTCAAATTTCTTGAACTTACAC